>CM028243.1:5963727-7287341 GCA_016432835.1 Brassica nigra | reverse complement strand
TGAATATGATGTAACAAAGTATTGATCGGCACGAGCACCTCGGCCGACCTTATCTTTCGAAAGCAACGCTGGAAAAGATGGGAATCGATCGCCAGCGAAAAAACCTTCGCGAGGACGCCGACGGGTTTCAACGGGTCCTCGAAACCATTCTAGGCACAATCCGTCTTCCACGTCCGAAAGCACACGGCGCTACTAGACGGTTAAATTCGCCGGTTAGCACTAAGGCACCCTACCATGTCATCCTTGGGACACCGTGGATACACCGATGCAGGGCAATGCCTGCCTACCTACCACCAGTGCATCAAGTTCCCGGGGTAGGGACAACCAAAACCGTCCGCTGAGACCAGCAAGTCAGCGCTGGGACCTCCGCCGAGAAGCTACAGCGCTCACCATCCCTCGTTAACGCTGTTTCCGTCCCACCAGTTCAATTCTATCTCAGAAAGACGACATCCTAGAGATGCGATCTACTCCGATCCAGTAAGACGGTGCGAATCGGTGCGTTTCTAGCCGACGACATGCAGCAGGCACTACTCACGCTCCGATAACGTATCACCTTTGCATGGTCCTTATCGGACATGAAAGGGATTGATCCGCTATCACAACCCACGAAGCTTAACGTCGACCGCTTCCGCTTCCATCCGCCGTAAACGCAAATTAGGACCGACCGATCAAGCGGTGAACGGCGAAGTCGCATCGACCAACCGGGGCGGCTCGATCACGAGGTTCGCCTACCGAGTGGCTAGCTAACCCAGTAGTCGTAAAGAAGAAGAACGAAGTCGCCCCATCGACTTCACCAATTTTAACAAGGCATGTCCTAAGGACAGCTATCCACTACCGAGCATTGACCGCTTCGCGGAGTCGACTGCGGGGAACGATGCTCATCCTTCATGGACGCTTCTCGGATACAATCAGATTATGATGCACCGACGCACCGCCAGAAAACGGCCTTCATTACGACGAGGAACATACTGTTATAAAGTCATGCCATTCGGACTGAAGAACGCGGCGCCATACCAACGGCTCGTTAACCGCATGTTGGCAGACAAACCGGTCAGACTATGGAGGTGTACATCGGCGATATGCTGGTCAAGTCCTGCCGCGAAGATCATCATCTTAGCCATTCTGGCGCTGTTTTTGAAGTATTTCAACAAGTACGGAATGAAGTTAAATCCGCCAAATGCACGCTCTGAGTCTCTTCGGCTAATTCCTCGGCTACATCGTTACCCAACGGGCATCGGCTAATCCAAGCAAATATCGGCCGCCCCGACCTTCCTAGCCCCAAGAACAGCCGCGAAGTCCAACGGTTAACCGGCGCATCACCCTCAAGATTTATCTCCGTGTCGACCGACAAATGTCTCCCTTTTACGACCTTCTCCGTGGCAATAAAAGTTCATTTGGGACGAGGTGCGAGGAGGCATTCCAGCAACCGAAGAGTACTCCACGACCCCGCCTGCTCTGCTAAGCCAGGCGAAGGAGACGTCCTCACACTCTACATTGCAGGTCCAGCGCCATTGGCCCCATTAAAGAGGACCGGGGAGCGTGATATCTTTACACAAGCAGACGATGACCGGCCGGAGACTCGTTATCCAACCCTCGAAGATGGGACTAGCCGTAGTAGAAGGCAGCGAGGAAGTTGCCCATACTTCCGATGCGCATATAGCTTGAGGTACTCAATCGACACCATTCGCACCGCCCCGCACAAATCGGCTATCGCCAACCAAGTTGTGGAACTTGGCGAGCTAGATATTACCTACAAAAATCGAACAGCCGCAAAGCTCAGGTCCTAGCCGACTTCTTGTCGATGGCACAGAACTGGAGCAGGATTTGCAACCACTAAACCGTAACCGATACGCAGTGTAGACGGCCTCGACGAACAAAGGTTCTCAGGGCCAGGTCCACTCCAGTCCCAACTGGTGAACTGATACGACAATCTTTCAGCTTTGGCTTCCCAGCCGAACAACGAAGGCCGGTACGAATATTGATAGCCGGCTTCGTTTGGCAAAGGCCGCCAAAGCAAAACGCCTAAGCGCGTATTGTGATTCATGCCTAGTAGCCACCAACGGAGATTACGACGTCGCACGATCGAATGGACGCCTACCTCCGCGTCGAGACTTAGCAAGAGAATTCAATTCTTCGCGAGCTCACTAAGGTGCCTCAGGGCGATAACGCTGCTGCAACGCACTAGCAGCCCTCGCAGAAGCCGTGATCAAGTCAAGAGGACCATCCCAATACATCACATCGATTGAACCAAGCATCAGCATTTCAGCCGGTGCGGTTACCATCGCCGCCTATCAACGACACTGAGATGACCCAGTCCGACCAACAGTCCGTTGATCTGGCGCCGAGTTCATTAATTACCTCTTAAATGGTGTCTTGCCGTCCGGAAATGGGAAGCCAGACGACTAAAAGGCGCTCATTACGCCGTCATGAACGACGAACTATACAGATACAACGCAAGCGGGTCCTCCTCAAATGCATCCACGGTGACGAGATCCGACGTGCATGGCCAAACGCATCGATGGTGCGGGAGGAAACTACCCGCGACGCGCATTGGCTTTAAAGATCAGAAACTCCGACTTTTCGCCGATTATGAACTCGGATTAATCATACTCCCGCCAAGGCGACAAGTGCCAGCGACATGCCCATTATCCACCGTCCAACCGGTATCCAGACGTCCACCGCCCTACCCATTCATGCGCTGGGCTATGGACATCATCGGTCCTGTGTTCTCGAGGACGCCGTTTCATCCCTAGTTCTAACCGACTATTTCACGAAATGGATAGAAGCAAGCCTTCTCTCAAGTGACCGGACAAGGAAGTCCGCGGTTTCGGTCTGAAAACGCCATTTGCCGCCATGGCCTCCGTGACGAGATAGTAACCGACAACGGCTCCTTTATGTCGGAAACTTCAAAGAGTTCTGCGGAAAATGGAACATTCGGCTAAGCCCCCACACCGAGATACCCGCGGAACGGCCAGGCCGAAGCGTCTAACAAACTCATCATGGATGGAATCAAGAAACGCTTGGACTTCAAGAAGGCCATCACCGACGAACTCGATGGAGTCCTCTCGAGCCATCGCACGACTCCAAGAGGGGCGACCAAATCAACACTTCTCTCTCGCCTATGGAGTCGGCCATGGCCCCAGCTGAAGTAAACGTCAGCAGCCTCCGCCATTCCAAAATGCCGCAACATGCCGAAGCTCAATGAAGACATGCTCCTTAACGCACTCGACGAAATGGAGGAACGCCGATCAAGCTCTGCTCCAATCCATTACCAGCACCAGATTGAGAGTTACTACAACAGGAAGGTTAAGGCAAGACCACCGGAGCTACATCAAGTTATCGCGCAAGGTTTCGAGAACACCAAGGAACCTAACTGAAAACTCGGAGACGGTGGGAAGGACCCTACAAGATAGTCAAAATCGTCAAGCCTGGCGTCTACCGACTTCAGACATCCAGCGGAGAAGACGTCCCAAGGGCATGGAACTCCATGCACCCGCGTCGCTTCATTCGTAAGACCCATCACTCTCGACTAAGTAAGGATCCAGCATCACCTTACTTAATCTCTTCACGGGAGCGGCGCCAAACCCTTTACTTTCTTTACCGATCGAGTAGATGAACAAGCGTCACTTCTACTCGCCCGAGTAAAAACGCTCATTCTCTTAGGTCGGGTAGATGACCCCATGTCACTTCTACACGGCCCAAAAACCCAGTAGATGACACCTTTCACACTTCTACTCACCGGTAAATGCCCTCAAAGCCACTTTTGCTCGGTTAAATCGAACTACGAACGGCTTGATCCTCCCCCGAGGTACGTAGGCAGCCCTAACCGGTCCAGCTGTAACAACACCAAAGTCAAAACATTGGTTACGGTCCAACAAGAGACCAGAGCGATGTCCGTATTCCCGTCAACCGACGAAAACGCGACACTCGCACCCACTAATCAGTCTTGTCCTGATCCGACACTTAACTGAGGGACCGATGAGTCGCGCGTCACCTATGTCTTCAATACATTGACCGACTCGAGAGTGAAATTCAAACCACTGTCCGAATGACGAGTGAATGTTTGGCCGACTGAACTCGTTATTCAATGGTCAGCTGGTCCGAAACCTTTACTCTCAACAAGCCACTCACATGTCACGTTTGGTCAACCCGAATAAAATTCGTGAACACTTAATCTCTTTAAGTTCGAAATGGGTTCCAAATGACGAAGTAACTAAAAGCCCGCTCAAATCGGCGGCTTACCGATAAAACAAACCATGAGTTCAAGTCTTACAACAAGGATAGACCCAGCAGGGCTACAAAAATAAAAAAGCAAAGGCAATCCGTAAAAAGTAAATAGCAATACAACAACATGGGAATAGTCGGCCAAAGCCTCCCCAAAACGAAGGGTCCTGGCCCATCAGCACCGCCTTTGGGACTTCGCTTGAATGACGTCCGCCGACTCTCGCCGTGGGTTCGAGCTCCTCTCGCTCCATGGTCGGTAATTTCGATCTCCACCCCATCGTTTTCTCAGCGACCTCGCCTCGAGATTAAGATCGAAGCATTGCCGAGGGAGTGACGGCAGCCGAACTCGATTGACCCGACCCTTCGGGAATGTCAGAAGACTCGGGCAGGGAAGCCGCTCTGATCCAACCAGACCATCATTCGATCCATACGGATCGTGCGCTATGAACTCCTCGCTCAGAACGGATTTGGGAGCACAAGAGAGAGCGAACGAGATCTTCCTCGGAAGATCGCCGACCGCTAACTTAGCAACCGGCGCTATGAACCTCTCCTGCTCAATAAAACGCCAATCAGCTCCTGCGAATCCCCAGCCCTTCGCTCCTCGATCATTTCCAAGCATTTTCGTCCGAAGCTTGACCGGATAGGTTCGCTCTTTCTGGATTCGACGCGACGAAAGCAGTAGTCACGCGACGCGGCCGATGCAGCGATTCAAACTTCGGTCATGGCCGACTGAACCTCACCCTCTCCCGAGTGACTCTGCTGCGCCAATCCCTCAGCGCCTCCTCTTCGCCACTCCAAGCAGCGTTCCTCGGCCCGCAGCCTGGCGTTCTCCTTCCAGACGACCTTACCTTCTCAGCTCGCGCCGGGCAACGAGTTTAGCTTCAAGATCCTCGAACTTCGCCTTGAGGATCTCTTTCTTCGGTCCTCTTCGCTGACCTTCTTACTCGCCCTAGACGCCGATAACTCGAAGTCTCGTTTAGCAAGCTTCGCCGAGGCCAGCTCCACCCATCGCTTGCTTCAACGTAGGTCGCATTTCTCAACAAGAACATTCATGCAACCATCGGCCTGAAAACCACAGAAACAAGATGTTAGCATTATACCGGGGCATACGTAAGACGGCCATCGGCGCCAATAAACTCGCTATTTACTTACCCGCCTGTTCGCCAAAGCTGATCGGATATAATCATCTTTAAAGAAAAGATCTTCGACAGGTGGCAACTCTCTCGACCACCTCGATCTGCCGAGTGAGCTCCGCGACCGGTCCGATTACCACCAGCGGTGTCGCCTCTGCACTGAACTCGACATGATCCGCGAACCGATCCTGGTTCGCTTCCGAGAGAACCTTCAGAAACACTAACTCGGTGGGCTGACTGCGTTCTAGTCGGAGAAGCCGCACATCGAAGCACCCCCGCGATTTTCAAGAGAAGCACCGCCGCTCGCGCACCCTCAATCACTTCGTAGAGTTCCCGGACGTCCACCGGATTAGACTCAGGCCCAGGAGACGCTGCACCTCGTCGGTCTCCCCATCTTTGGCCTTCTTTCTCGAACGCTCCTCCGACTCGGCACCGTCGGGCTTTCCACGCCTTTCTTCTTCTCCTCCCTCTTCTTCTTCTTCTTCGAACTCCCCGAGGAACCCCCACTAGGGACGCTCCCGCCTTCAGGAGCAAGTTCCTCGGGTAGCAGAGCCTCGTTCCTCTCAATCTCCTCCCGGGCTTTCTCTTTCACGGGCTGGGAAGCAAGGGCATCCACATCGGCAGGATTGGAATTGTTTCTCTCGGCGGAGTCGGCTCCTCCTGTCCTAGCCGGCTTCTTTAACAGCCGCAGTTTTCCCTCAAGGAGAGCGCTCAAATCTGGAATCCCGGACATCTTCTTCGCCTTTCTAAGTATTTTCTGCTGCTTCCGAGTGAAGAGAGTTAGTCTTGACTTACGCGTTCCAACTTCCAGCGGATACTTCGATTCCCAATCAACTACAAAGAAAAACGAGCGTGTCAAGCCGCGAGAGAAGACAATGTGAAGCTCAACGAATCAAGGAAAGTACCTCTCGCGATACGAGCCTGTCGACGACGTATCCACTCTGCTCACGTCCGGCCAACGAAGGTGACTATGCGTAGCTATTCTCTCGCCTCAAGAAGTTCTCCGGATATGCAATCGTGATAACGGATGACGCTCGCTAAACAAAACAGAAGATCAGTAAAGTTGTCAAACACACACAAGGCGACTATAGGTCTCTACCGATCTTCTTAACCCAACGAGCAGGAAAGTCATCCTCAAGCGGTTCTTCAAAGACTGCTCGCCGCCCTGATGTAAAAGTACGAAGCCGCCGTTCGTTGTCTTTTGGGATGACCGTAAGAACGTTGTAACTCGGACGATCTTGACCGAGAATAAACAGTCTGCCTCAGCCTTCGGTTGTCGTTCCTCAAACACCCTTACGGTCATTGAGATATCAAGCTCGCAGCCATTACCATCAGCATGACCGCTACGGATCGAACCGATCTTTAATCGATGATCACACGCCTAACATACGACGTGATCAACCGAGGTATTGGAAACCATAGCTTCCGCGTGATCCTCAAAGTACGATTCGTACAAACATTGGTAGCCAATCGAGGAGACCAAGGCCGCTGTTCCGAAGGTATTATGTACAACACCACCCCTTTGTAACGCTTTAGCAGATCCTCACGGAGCTATGGTTAGAGCGAAGTCGCAAACACGTTCCCCAGCTGACCATCGAACCACGGATCGCGAGCAGTCCCGGAGGAAGCGGAGATAGCTCTGAAAGTCCCATCGACAGTAAACGGTTGGCCTGCACTCGATCTGATCGGGTTAACACGCCGATGCCTCTCCCACAAAGTCTGTGGACTCGGGATATATGAATCCGAGTCACTGCCTCCTTCGCGGTCGGAGCCGCCGGACTGACTAGTCGATCGACTAGGACCGCCCTCTTCGCTACCTTCATCATCAACGTCTCCATCAGACAGATCAGAACCCGGGGCGTTCCGAGCTGCATCCCGGTGAAGGAGGCTAAACTCGTCTAGCGGACTCCCATTGGCGGTCAGATCCGCCGTAGGGCTCGAAGGTCTACGGCAGCCTTTTCCTCGCTGAAAAGCCGACTCTCCCGAGTCATGCCGACCGTCTCAAAGACAAGCGACCAATATCTACCTAATGGCGAACTTAGAGAGAGAAAGAAGAGAGAAGGGAGAGAAGAGAGATACCTGAGATGCAGAGAAGAATGAAGAAAGTAATGGAAAACCGCCTATTTATAGCAAAAGATTAAGGCACGCTTCCCAACGCATTAATGACAATTAAAAGGGCCTAATTGGGCTTTTTAAACCCTAGATCCTCTTCACAGCGGTTCATCTTCTCGCTACAACGAAATCCGGTTATCATCGAACCAGGATTCCGATTTGAATTAAACCGGTTCACATCGAACCGGTCCCTTGAACACAGACGTCTTACCCGCACGGCGAGACGCGTCCGAGCGATCGGCTAAACTTGCTACCAAAAACCGACGCCTTATCCTGGCGGCTTAACGCGTCTCTGGAACCAGTTCATTACGCAGTGGGTGAAGGCGCGCGCCCAAGTGGCCGACTAAACCTGCTCCTGGTCGGCCCGCGAAGTGCGCATAGATTGACAACAGACATCCTAGTCACGAGGCTAGGCACGCTCCAGTTGTTCCGTTAAGCACGCGCTTCTACAAGCCATCGCCTCAGCTGACAAACAGACGTCCTAGTCTCACGGCACACGCCCAGTCGATCCGTTAAACACGCCCTACAAGCCATCGCCTCAGCTGACAAACAGACGCCCTAGTCTCACGGCTAGACACGCCCAGTCGATCCGTTAAACACGCGCCCTACAAGCCATCGCTTTAGCCGAAAACAGACGCCCCGTCTCACGGCGACACGCCTAGTCGACTGTTAAGACGCTTACAAGCCATCGCTTTAACCGACAAACAGACGTTCTAGTCCCACGGCTAGACACGCCGAAGTCGATCCGTTAAGCACGCTCCCAAAAATCGACGCCGAAGTGAACGCCTGGTCACACGACCGGTGTGCGCTGGCGATGAACTGAACATGTTCAGAATGACGGCACGCTGCTCGCCTTAGGCTCCATCATTTGATCAAACCTAGTCACAAATTCACTTGGAGTACTACACAACCCACAAGTGAACTGGGGGGACTTATTGTAGGAGATGGATTGCATCCCTTCGCAAGGCCTATCAAATATGGAAGCCTAACTCGTCAAGACGGTCTACTCAACCCTCAAAGAAGAAAGGGACAGCTCGGCTTCAGAGCACCTCTAGCCACGCGGCTAAAATGGCTTATTTGGAACCGACAGACGAAGACGTTCTAGTAGGCCGACTCTAAAGCCCGTTTAGTAGAAAAGCCCAGCAAGGACCAAGACGAGTTAGGGCGAACGACAAGACAACCTATAAAAGGAAGGAAGGCAGCATGGAGAAAGGGGATTCAGACTTTACACACTCGCTTGAGCGGCTAGATCTAGGGTTTCTAATAAGTTCATAGATACTCGCCGCCTTGTACTTCTCCGACTATTTCGTCACTCTTTCCATCCGTTTGTAAAC
The DNA here is from genome assembly GCA_016432835.1 of Brassica nigra. Classification (NCBI taxonomy): domain Eukaryota; kingdom Viridiplantae; phylum Streptophyta; class Magnoliopsida; order Brassicales; family Brassicaceae; genus Brassica; species Brassica nigra. The sequence goes on along the minus strand of CM028243.1, from coordinate 7,278,538 downwards.
ACTTACCTCAGATCTATAAAACGTCTTTGTTCGCCCCGTTTCTCTCTTTATATTGTTCTTGAACCAGTTTCCCCCCAAACAGTGGTGTTTCCGTGACCTTAAACATCTCTGTATGAATATCGAAAACTATGAGTTGGGTTTGTGTTGTTGGATATGCTTCTTCATCTCCAGTGAGCCAGTAGAAGGATCCGTTTGCAAACACTGGCCTCTGACTAGCCATGACGTGATGATGATCGAGAGCGGCAGTACTAACGAACCTCCATTTGATCTTATCCTCAAAAAGGTCCAAAACCTCGCATATGGTCGAACTAGTACTAGCACTAGTAGGAGGATATTTATTATATAGCCAAACAAGCCTACATCTTCTCGTAACGGTGTCTTTCCCAAACCCTAACCGATTAAAAGCACGGAACTGATCTGGTTCTAGATTTGAAACGTCAACAAGCTCCATTTGTGGGTTCGGATGGTTAATATGAAGTCGCTGAATATTCGCTAGAGGGAGTCGTGTTGACTTCCCAGAGGCAGCGTTCATCAGTTTTATCGGGATTGTCATGTCGTAGATGCAGACAAGACCGTCGCAGCTCTCGGAGATTTCGAGAAACCCTGTGAATTTCTTCTTGAGTTTCTCTGACCGTATGTAGCGGTGGTCTCGAGAAGCCGTCATCGTCTCCAGTGTCATTGTCATTGACTGAAGGGTGTTTTTCGCACGGTTCACTAAATCATCGCACACACATAAGAGTTTAGGGTTTTTGTTGTGATGAGATGCGTATCTTTCGCCGAAACCCCTCGACCTGATCAGAGATCTCCAGTCTTTCGACACAGTTTGGAATCTAGTGAGCGATACCACCGGTAGCCTCACAAGAACTTCTTCTACAATATCGTTGGGCATATGAATCGCTCTTCTTTTTCTTCTACTTATTCTTCTTCGTTTGGTTTCTCTTCCTGACAATAACGAAGCAGCAGCACCAGCTTGTTTAAACTTTAGTCTCTCCATCGATGTCATGTCCGGACGATTAATGGTGTTGTGTTAAGGACTTGGTTCTTATTTATAGCCAAGGGTTTGATTCTGTTTTCCTTTTCCTAACGATTTTGACTTCTTTTTTGTTTTTATTTTATTTCTTATTTTTGTTATATAGGACTCCACCGTCATAGCATGAAACAGAAAATATGCCAGTATCGTTTTAGTCCCAACAATTATATGGTCAATAAGAAGTCGCTGAATATTCGCTAGAGGGAGTGGTACTAACTTCCCAGAGGCAAGATTCATCAGTTTTAATTAGTGGTATTATCATGCCATAGCTGAAGACAAGACCGTGGTAGCTCTCGGAGATTCCTAGAAACCCTGTAGAGACCGGTTTTGGCGATCTCAAAAAACACAAGTGACCTTCAACTCCAAGTTTGTTTATTTCGTAGTGGAAATTCACCAAACTTCACAACTGTTTTCCATTGAGGTTATCCTCACGTCTTTCAGGTCCAGTTAGTTGGTACGTGGTCGCCTCTAAGTTTGTAGTCATGACTTCCGTTGTTGCTCATGCACTGGTTGCTGCAACATCTCTGGACACTGGACAGTAGATCATCGTGTGTGATCTCTGATTTTCAAAACCTCCGGCTCACATTTAGTACTAATGGAGTAATTGAGTTGTATGCTCCTATCAGTTCTTTTAATGTTTATTGCTTAACCTTTCTAGTTCCAGTTCTTTGCTGCATTTTGGCCTTTGTATCTTGTATGTTGAACAATTTCTCCATCATTAGGGAGTAAGCTATATAATCTATGAAAACTAGTTTGACCAACAACAAAAATACAAAATAATATAGAAGAGACATTTTACACTTTAACAAATAACAAACTGTTATCCTTTTGTCATTCGATTCCAACACTTTTCTTTGCGCTAAACCATGTAACATCATCACCAAACCAATGCGATAACATTAAAAAGAGTACTTGCAAAGTTGCAATAAATGAACCCTAACAAGAGTCAAAACATTAAAGGGGATTTATTAGATTAGGATTTTTTTCTTTTTTTAAAAAGTTTGATTACTGAACTTAACACTTCTAAACATCATCTGAAATTTATGCTTATTTAATTAGTCATTTTACAAATTTTCTAATTGGAAATTATAGATTTCATCAATAAAATCTATAAAATAGGATCTGAAAGCTAATTTATAGTTAAAACAAATTAATGAATAGAAATACAACTTATTATGATTGTGTTTGAAGGTTTCTTAAAATTTAATTCTCAGTTATCAATCTTAAAATGAAATATCAAAATTCTAGAAATGAAAAGAAGAAAAAGAAACACATTCAATGAAAATAAAAATTTAAACTTTTAGATATCATCTTTTAAATTTTATAGAAATCAAAGTTTAAGAAAAATAAATTATATATTAAAAAAATTAAAACAAAATTCACAAATATCATATATTACAAATCTACTTAATTTTGAATATTTTTACATTTTATTTAGAAATTAGATAGAAACCAAATCATTTTATTTTATTATTCATTACTAAATCCTCTACATGCTTTAAAACTAAAGAAATAATCTTACCAAATCATTATTGATTTTTATTTATTATATCTAGTCCCACAAAATTAACTCAATTTTCCTCAAAATCTATACAAATTACACCAAATATAAGGACCACCACAATTTTCTAAACCGATATTCCAATAAGACTCCCCACACTTAAAAATTTTTAGTGTAACAAATGTTTCTTTTCTTGCCTCAATTTCAGTCCAGATGCAATCTGGTTCTCTTCATCTCTACAAAAAATATAACATTTAAGCAAACAAAATATTCATGACATTAAAGAAAAATATATTCTTGCATGAAATATAATCATAGAAAAGAATCTAGCATACCTTTGTCTTGTTCACCATTGATTTGTTTCTGAGAGATGGAACTCCTCTAGTTTTGCAGCCTTCAATGGAAAATTTTGGTATTCTAAACCATTGATTAGCTAAAGAACTGACTGCAAAAGTGGTGGTGAGAATTGAAGAAATAAGTACATAGAACTGAGAATATCACACAAAGGATGACTAAATATTGTTGCCTCGTTTTTTTCTATTTTTTCTGACTGACGAAAAACAATATCAATATTAAAAAGAAATATGCATAATCAAAGCTTTCATTGTAATTGGTGATCACTCACTGTATGTAACACTAGTTTTTTTTCTAAAGTAAAATTTTTTTAATTCTGATATGCAACTATTTTCTAAAACCAGATTTTGGTTGAATGGTCAGTTCCAACCTTGTGCAAACATTACATATGTTAATGAAACCAAATGCAATGGTTTGAAATGTGCAGGATTTACAATAAAAAAATCATTCCAACAATTGAAATCAATTACTAAATACCTTTAGGTTTTGATGTGACAGTAGTTTCTTACAGTTTCAGAAAAAACTTATCTTCATTTCGAAGTATGATAGTTAGAAGATATCATCAAACATGAAAATTAGAAACTCCATAAAAGTTTCCAGAATTATGAAAGGTTTGGAACATTTCTTCGAACTGCAACATGTATTTCTTGTGAAAAAAGAAGAGATGCTGAGTTCTTGTCCCATCTGTTAGCTCCATATTTGTCAATGGCTTTAGGTAGGCGTGCACATCTTCCCCAGATCTTCACACAGTAGATGACATTATAATTATCGAGACGTTGAAAATAAAGTGTTCAAAAAAAATTATTGAATAAATCTTCTAATTTATTCAAATTAGATTAATACTTTTATGTTTAAGCAAATGATTTCCTACAGTTTTCACATCTGTAAGAAATATTTTTTTGTCAGCCTGTAAGAAATAGTTATTATTTAACAAAAATACATCAATAAATAAACCATAGATTTTTCTATAAACCTGTTATAATTCATACAATTCAAATATGTATAATTATTTTGCTTTAAATTTTACAATTGTCTTGCAGAAAAACTAATATTAAGATAATAGAAAACTAGCATCCACTCTTTATAAACCAAAAATATCTAAAAGATGATTTGTTAAAACATGTTTAGAATTAGGGGTGGACAAAATTCTCAAATCCAAAAAACTGAAAAAAAAATTGTATTGAATCCGAATCAAAACTAGTATGATATCCGAATATATCCAAAATTTTGGTATTTGAAGAACTGAACCCGAATAGGACCGGGACCGATTTATTTGGAAACTCATATTTTTATGCTGTTTACAATTGCTTGTCTTGTCATCAGAAAAATGAGAACGTTCAAAAAAAAAAGTGAGGAAGATCTTTGTATTTTTCTGAAGTTGCTACACCAAAAATGTATACTTTAACCATGTTAAATTTTTTGAACCCAGAATGGGCTGTTAAGTCTCAAATAAATTGGGCCTAACATATGAACAATTACGGCCCGATAAGCAGACGTCGTCCGTTTCAGTCTTCACGCCTCTCCCTTGCGCGAAATTCGAAGTAAGAAGAGAAACAAATGTGGCATCTTCTCCTCCGCTGCTTCTTCTTCAATTGAATCCTTCTAGGGTTTTCAATTCCGTAATGAAACGCGATTTCGACGAAATCTCCGAGGAGGAGTGGTCGCAGCACTCGTTCAACCCTTCGCGAGTTCTCAAACAGCCACGTGCTCCCAAGACGACGACGACGACGACGAGGACGGCTCCTCGCCAGCCGAATCCGTCGCCTCCGATTGAGTCTTTCGCGTACAGGAGACCGTCGAGGGCGATTGAGAGTATCAGCAGCGACGACGACGATTGCGTCGTGGTGGAGGATTCGGATTCGGATGTGAAGATTGTGAGCGGAGGAGATGATCTGTTGCTGGACGATGATGATGAGGAGGAGGAGGAAGAGGCCAAGGTTGTGGTGGTGCGACGTGCGAGAGTTGGTAGGAGGTTTGTGATTGAAGATGAGGAAGCGAGTGAGGACGATGAGGTTGAGGTGGTTAGCTCTAGTGAAGAAGAAGACGAAGGTGAAGATGGTGGCGGAGGAGACGGAGATGAGGAGGATGTGGTTGGGAAGGCGTTGCAGAAGTGTGCTAAGATCTCGGCGGATCTTAGGAAGGAGCTTTATGGAAGCTCTTCCGGGGTTACTACTTGTGATAGGTACTCTGAAGTGGAGACTTCTACTGTGAGGATTGTCACTCAGGTACTATCAGTCTTCAATGCTCTAAGGATGCTTCGCTTGAATTGAGTTTTGAAGGTTTCTGGTGGATCCAACTTTACTGGACTTTTAGGCTGCATGATAGTAATTGCTTTGAAATTAGATGTGTTCTCTAGTTTTTCGATTAGATGCAACATATATGAGTTAGTGTTTGATTCATTAAGTGTATGTTTCACTGTGTTGTTAAACTAATTCATTTGCTTTTGGGGTTTTTTTTTTTTTTTTTGATGATCACAGACTGATATTGATGAAGCTTGTAAAGCAGAGGACTCTGATTTTCAGCCTATACTCAAGCCCTACCAGTTAGTTGGTGTTAATTTTCTTCTACTATTGTATAAGAAGGGAATCGAAGGAGGTAATGATATTTTACTAGTTTGGATCTGTAAAAAGTTTATGTCTGATGTATCATTTTTTAACTGATATTTTCATTTCTTGTAGCCATTCTAGCCGATGAGATGGGTCTTGGGAAGACTATTCAGGTGCATTGTGCTCTGTTTTTACATGCAAAGTGGTCTTTGTTTCTTTATCTTGTATATCAGAGACTAATTTTGCTCTCATTGACAGGCAATCACGTATTTAACCCTCCTAAATCACTTGAACAATGACCCTGGTCCTCATTTGGTTGTATGCCCTGCCTCTGTCCTGGAAAACTGGGAGAGAGAACTCAGAAAGTGGTGTCCATCATTTACCGTACTTCAGTATCACGGGGCTGCGAGAGCAGCCTACTCTAGAGAATTGAATTCTCTGTCAAAAGCTGGGAAGCCGCCACCATTCAATGTACTTCTTGTGTGTTATTCTTTGTTTGAGCGGCATAGGTACAAATTCCAAGTACTTTTGATGTTTTTTTTTTGTGTTTTCGCCTTTCCTATTACTAACAGATGTTGGAATTGTGCAGTGAACAACAGAAAGATGACCGGAAGGTATTGAAACGGTGGCGTTGGAGCTGTGTTTTGATGGATGAGGCCCATGCTTTAAAGGATAAGAACAGTTATAGGTGGAAAAACCTGATGTCTGTGGCCAGGAACGCTAACCAGCGTCTTATGCTGACAGGAACACCTCTACAAAATGATTTGCATGTACGGTTGGTTTCTGTTCATTTGTTCAAGATCTAGTTTACCTAATATTGGCAACTTTTCTTGTGTTGATACAATGATTACACTGTGAATATGTTAATATATGCAGGAACTATGGTCGCTGCTGGAGTTCATGTTGCCTGATATATTTACTACAGAGAATGTTGACTTGAAGAAGCTGTTGAACGCAGAAGATACCGAGTTGATTACTCGAATGAAATCTATTCTTGGTCCTTTCATCTTGAGGCGTTTAAAATCTGATGTAATGCAGCAACTTGTTCCAAAGATACAGCGGGTATGTGGTATATTTATCTCCATATTCGGTTGGAGGATATTATTTAACTTCAAGTTGTGATCTCTCATGAATCCTGTGCAGGTTGAGTATGTCCATATGGAGAAAAAACAGGAAGATACATATAAAGAAGCCATAGAGGAGTATCGTGCTGCTTCTCAAGCGAGGGTGTTAAAGCTATCATCAAAATCCTTGAATTCCTTAGCCAAGGCACTTCCAAAGCGTCAAATTTCAAACTATTTTACTCAATTTCGGAAGGTAATAGCTCTCATCTACGATTACAGTCCCCCACAATGTTCTTAGAATTCTGTTTGGTTGGAGTGTTTTTTTTTTCTCATGGTGTATATCAATTGGTTACTGGTACAGATTGCGAATCATCCATTGTTAATTAGGAGAATATACAGCGATGAAGATGTCATTCGCATCGCGAGGAAGTTACACCCAATTGGTGCATTTGGATTTGAGTGCTCCTTGGAAAGAGTCATTGAAGAAGTTAAGAGTTACAACGACTTCCGTATACACCAGGTAAGTTTTCTCTCATAAACAAACATACAAAATTCAACAAGCTTAACTTTGTTTTCTTTCTATAGCTTTTGTTCCAATATGGAGTCAACGATACCAAAGGAACTCTCTCAGACAAACATGTTATGCTCTCAGCAAAATGTCGGGTAGGATTACGTCTTTCTTCTCCATTTCATGTCTTCTTAGTACAGCCACCTAACTGTTTCGTTTATGTATCATCAGACATTAGCTGAGCTTCTTCCTTCAATGAAGAAATCAGGCAATCGTGTTCTAATATTCAGTCAATGGACATCGATGCTCGATATCTTAGAATGGACACTCGATGTTATTGGCGTTACGTACCGAAGACTTGATGGCAGGTAATAGAGACTGTCAGTTTTTTTTTCTTTTCTTGACGATCCTGCACCAATGAAGAAGCTTAATGTCATTTTTTTTTGTTTGGTTCATGCAGTACTCAAGTCACAGATAGACAAACTATAGTCGACACATTCAACAACGATAAGTCGATATTTGCTTGTCTGTTGTCAACTCGAGCAGGCGGACAAGGTCTGAATCTAACGGGAGCAGATACAGTGATTATTCATGATATGGATTTTAATCCACAGATTGATCGGCAAGCTGAAGATCGATGCCATCGTATCGGTCAAACCAAACCAGTCACTATCTTCAGGTTTGAGCTGTATATCCCTAAAGCTAGTTAAAAACAAGTTACACACTTAGAGGGTTAGGCTTTTGGTTTGGTTTGGATATTATCACAATTGGAATATAGATCGATTTTGGTTTAGCTTAGGTTTAAGATTTTGCTTAGGTTTGGTTTATAAAATTTTAACCAATATTACACATATTTACATTCATGGATTCTTTTAATTCGTTTATTAGTTTGGTTACATCAGTTTTAATCTTATTCGTTTGGTGTGAAAAAAGAAAAGGAAACCCGATTGGATTTCAACAAAATTTGTGGTTTGGTTTTGGTTAGGAATCTTGATTTGGTTCGGTTAAGTGAATGTCTATTTTCATCTTGGTACAGACTGGTGACAAAATCGACGGTTGATGAGAACATCTACGAGATAGCGAAGAGGAAACTTGTACTTGATGCGGCGGTTCTTGAGTCGGGAGTTCACGTAGATGACAACGGAGACACGCCGGAGAAAACGATGGGAGAGATTCTCGCTTCTCTTCTCATGGCATAACAGCCCTTTTTCTCTCTTGTTTTTGTTTTGAGGTAAAAAATAGCCAAGAAACGAAATTTATGTGTTATTGGAAAGAAACATGTGTAACACTAAGTAGTAGCTTACTAGATATATCTCTAATAGCTTTTTTTTTGGGGTCAAGTGATATATCTCTATAGTTACGTTTCTTTTACGCATGTAAACCGAAACCCAAACCTTCTCAGTCTAATGAACGTTGGATGAACTTTTCATGTTTGGAAGACAAGAATACGAGTAAAATTTGCATTAAGTTTTCGAAAACGTAAATATAACAGCTGGCACCTTTTTTTCATCAACCAGTTCTAACTTCTGTATACTAAATTTTTCTTTATGGGATCAATTTCTATATACTACCTCTGTCTCATTTTACGTGGTTTTAAAGATTTTTCTACAAGGATTAGAAAAATACAAAGTTCTATGTAATTTATCTTGATTGCATAAAAATAACATTTAATAAAATTAATTTAACCAATTAAAAAATACAGTGTTTTGTAATTGGTCAGAAATTTAAATTGATATTTAATTTTTTCTAGACTAAAGAGAACATCAATTATTTTGGGACAGAATAAAAACTCTTAAAAACCACATAAAATGGGACAGAGGGAATACTAAATTAAGTTAACTAATAAAACGGTTATTCCAAAAAAATAATTTATCAACTGCTTATGATTTATTTAAAGAAATCAATAGTACATGTGATTTTAAATAATAACATTGGCAGACATTTAGATTATACAAAACTAAAAAATAATTATAATATTTAACTCAAATTCAAAAATTACCAAAAAATGTCATTTTGAATTGAAAAGGTTAATTCCTTGAATCCTCAGTCATCTTTAGCAAATCCATTAAAGCCGTGTAACTCCAAGGCAACTGGGAAACAAAGCTCAACTAAGCCCATCCGGAAACTTAGATGAAATATATGAAATCAAATAAGTAACGAAAATCGTGTACAAACTAACTATAAAGTCACACGACTAAAGAGAATATTAAGCACCTTTTTGTCTGCCACTTCCCATGTGAAAATAGTGCATTTCTTTCTTTTAAATTCAGCGAAATACATTTCTATTGTTTCCACAAAAATATTTATTTATTTTGGAACAAGTAATCTCGAATTAGCGTTCATATAACCACTAATAATGGTAAAAGATGATGTACTACTTAGTAATTGAGTTTCTATTGCGTTTTCCAAAAATAGTGTGTAAATTACCATTTTTACTTCGTATACAAGCACTTTAAGGATTTGTTCTTTTTGGAACGATGATAGATCCGATCCGGCCTTTTACTTTCACTTGGTGTACTTGCTTTTTCACGTGGCCACTAGGTGGATTCCACATTATCTGGCTAACTCAATTATCAATTTACTTTATAAATTTTTTTCCGGTTTATAAAAATTTGAAATGAATTTTATAACATTTGAGAAATTTATATTAAAATCTCTCTGGATAAAAACTTTTGACGTAATACTTTTAAAATTCTATTTATTTAAATATTAATATACTTTAGGCAAAACAACAAACTCTTATTAATGTGGTAGTCTAAAATCTATTCGCCTGTTAATTATGCCACTCCGGAAAATGACCAATTTTACATTTACACAGTGTCGGTAATGCAAATTAATGTGAAAAAGCAAGGAAAATAAAGAGAAAATCGACAAAACGTCGTCACACCACTGTGGCAACAATCAATAGGGAATCTGAAATTTGATAATGGTTCAAAAAGATATACCTTTCACTATGCTTTTATAAAAAATATTCAAACATATCAACTAAATACTTAAAAACTCGATTACGTAATAAAGTAATCAATATTCTCGATCGTTCTTATACCCGCTTTGTAGTCCCTTTATATAGTGCCACCTTCCTCATTAGCTCCCTACACACTTGACATTTGTTTCCTTGCAACTCTCTCTCTGAAGTTTTCTTCCTCTCTCTCAAAATGAAGCTTTCTTTGCGTTTGATCTCATCTGTTCTCCTCATGATCATGATATTCGTTGCTTCAGGTTCATTGCTCCTATACCTTAATATCTAACCATGCACGTATGCATGCAAATATGTAACCGTTTTACACATAATATAACATGTTTTATATTTATGGATCTATTATATATCCATATATATATATATATATATATATATAATTCATGTTTTCTAACGATTCTTCTGTGAATGCTCTTAGAAAATGTTGGTTTTTATGGCTTCTCATCCCCCACACGAATTCAGTTGACTATGGGCTTTGGTTGTGTTATTTAGCGAACATACTCGTTCTTCCATAAACTCTGAAGATAAATAGCGCATCATCATGCATGCATGAACATGAAACTAAGCTGTGGTCTAAAGAAAGTGTTTTCGTATGTGTTTATTTTGTATAGGGATGGGTCCAGTCACTGTGGAGGCACGCACGTGTGAGTCGAAGAGCCATAAGTTCAGGGGTCCTTGTGTGAGCAGACACAACTGCGCAAACGTGTGCCACAACGAAGGTTTTCATGGAGGTAAATGCCGTGGGTTCCGTCGTCGTTGCTACTGTACCAGACATTGTTGATCCATCCGTCTCAATCGATTCTCATAACTCAAATTTTCAATCCATCGTCTCGTCTCGTCTCTTCTCGTGTTTGTTTCTTTCTATCTAATATTTCGCACAGTGCCATGTTGTACTGTGTGTGTGTTTAATGTGTTCTCGAATAAGTATTTGGTTTGTGTGCTTTTGGTTTTATTGTAATGTTTAATTTTAATGTTCTTTAAAAAAATCAAGAAGCGTCTACTGAGTTACCTTATTATGTTTTTTATTTTGCTAAACTGACCTAATTACGTTACGATTTTGATCAAACCGGGTTATTGATACTAGGTGACTGGTATATATGAAATAGTAGTAGGTTGATTACAGGTACTATAAACAGAAGGAATATCTTTTTATATTCATAGATATTGGAGCAATGACCAAGTGTTTTTAGAAATAAGATTTTAAAGAACCCAAGTTTTTCTAGAAAAGAGCAGAATTAAAGAAGTGTGAGAAGGATGTACTAACGATATGGTATCATTCTTTGCATGGAATAAATGTAACTTCAACAAAATAGCAAACGTAATAACAATGGTTTTTTTTTTTTGAATTTTCCCAGCTAGATCATTATATCAGTAACTATGAATATAATTACGTGGATCGCACATGGATCCTTTGGTCTGATGCAGGTTTTGTGACTTCTTTACAAGAGTCCTCAGGACATTCTGATTCGAATATCAACGAACTCGTCTACAAAGTTTACATGTATGTATAAAAAAAAGGTTTATGTATGTGTACGTTTTTTAATTTTCGCCAGGATCAAATGTTTTTTTTTGGAGGAATTCAAGAATGTTCGAAACTATTTGGTGGGTTTTAATATCTCACTGATCGTATTGGAAGATTTTAATGTTACCTTAGCGGCTGATGAACACATTAGGTTTCTAGAGAGACTCGCTGATCAATAGGGTTTGTGCTCAGCCTATTTCTTTTAACACTGTTTTAAATTAAACCAAAGTTGAAAGAAGTTCAAAAGAAAGAAGAAAGACTAATTATAAACGATGTCAGCAGACACCATTCAGATAGGATCCTGGAGAGGGGCATTCTACCACCAACAGGCTCCTTCCACCAATTTATGTTTGAGCTTCAGAAAGAAGAAGACTTTCGAGCCAAGTGGAATCTCTTTGAGCTATGTAGGATTGGTAGCGCCGGTCTCTAATGACATTACAGGCTAATTCTTGAGCAACCACATTTTTTTTTTCCTGCCGTATATAATCAATGCTCCATTCATAGAAGGAGACAAGCATCCTGTCAATGTCATTCTTTAGTGACAGGAGAGATTCCCGTGCCAATGCACATGAGAATTCAAAGATGATCCTCCATTGACGGGTATTCTTCATGTCTGTAACTGCCCAATGGAGAACAACTAATTCAGTCTCTCTCCAATCTCTTTACATCCGAAAAGGCTCCACTGCTAACATGACTGTCAATTCATAAGACGCCGATGTTGCATTTCAGAAACTGATGTGGTAGTTTCGTCCTTCCATGCTTCAGAGACGGAGTGAAAGATTCTATCACCAACAAAGGGAAATTAAGCCTTAACTAAATGCCTGCATCTTCTCTTGCTTTCGAGATAACATTGATAACACAGTGTAAATAGCTAGGGTTAATTATGAGACTTTTAAACTAAGTTTTTAAAAGTGTAAATCGTATAAATTACTCCCTCTGTTTCTTAAAGATGTATGTTTTGGTGTTTTCACACATATTAAGAAAATACATTAATCATGCATTATTTTTAGAAATTATCAAATTCCAATGCATTTTAACCAATAGTCTTTCAATAAATTCAATTAATTTTATTGAAATTTGCAATTTTTGTATAGGAAACATAAAAAATACATCTTTTTAAAACAATTTTTTTTTCCAGAACATACATCTTTTAAAAACAGAGGGAGTATATTAGTATCGTTGTTTAAATTGTGAGAACTCTAATATCAAAAGCTCGCGAATTTTGACGCAATTTTAAAAGAGATTTTAGAATCATAATCAAGAACTTGTTGGGTTTTTTCTTTGATCAAAGAACTTGTTGGGTTTTCTTTATAAATTTGCATTAATATTTAATTAAAAACAGTTTTTTTTTTAAAAAAGAAAAGCATAGTGAAATATAATGTATATCTTTTTCATTTTTTTTAAAAGGTTTATCTTTTTGAACCATTATCAAATTTTCGATATTCCATATTGATTTTTGTGACTAATGAAATTTATAAAAAACGCGTGACTAATGCAATTTATTAAAAAAACAAGCTCTTAATAATGACTCTAAAATTAAAATCTCTCTGCGTGTTATGTCACTTCCAAAAAGACCAAATTTTCATTTATCACAGTATCGGTAAAGCAAATAAATGGGATTTTACCAAAAAAAAAATAAATGGGACCAGATTATAAACACAAAGAGAATGTGAAAAAGCAGGAAAAGGAGAAAATCGAAAAAAGCGTCTTCACACCATTCGGGAGTCTCGAAATTTGATAATGGGTCAAGAATATTCAAAAATACCAACTAAATACTTAAAAACTCGATTACGTAAAACTCAATATTCTCGATCGTTCTTACACTGTTTTATAGTCACTTTATATAGTGCCCCCCCTGTTGTTCAAAAGAAAAAAAAAATTATATACATATAGTGCCACCTTCCTCATTAGTTCCCTACACAGTTAACATTTGTTTCCTTTAAAATTTTCTTCCTCTCTCTCGACATGAAGCTTTCAATGATATTCGTTGCTTCAGGTTCATTACTCTCATAACTTATTACATATTTGCATGGAAAGTGTTTTTGTGTGTGTTAGGGATGGATCCAGTCACAGTGGAGGCACGTACGTGTGAGTCGAAGAGCCACAAGTTCAGGGGTCTATGTGTAAGCACACACAACTGCGCAAACGTTTGCCACACCGAAGGTTTTTCCGGAGGTAAATGCCGTGGGCCCGTGGGTTCCGTGATCCATCTCAATCGATTCTCATCACTCAAAATCTTCAATCCATCGTCTAGTGTTTGTTTCTTTCTATCTAATATTTCGCACATTGCCATGTGGCCCATGTCGTAACGTACATGTGTGTGTGTTTAATGTGTTCTCGAATAAGTCTTTTTGGTTTGTGTGTGTTGGTTTTCTTGTAATGTCCAATTCTACTGTTTAAAAAAAAGAAGTCAAGAAGCATCTACATATAAAGTAGCACTAGGTTATTTTCCCGTGTTCATGCACGGATATAAATATTTATAAAGTAAATATATATTATAATAATTAATTGCTATTTACTTTTACTTTTAAATTAATTTATATTTTTATACATAATTTATATTAATAATTTATATTACTTTAATTAGACATATAATTTTAGATATGTTAAATCTAGTAGATTTTGTTGTTTTTACAATCGGTTTAGTTATCATTTGGATATATTAAGTTGCATATATTTCTCTGTATTTAATTATAAAATTTTTTATTCAAAATGTATTAAAATTTTGATTAATTTTCTTATTTGCATTAGGTTGGTTTTTTTCTTAAATATGTAAATATATTTTAGGAAGATTATTTATAACTTAAGATATATTGTGTTTAGAATGAAATAAAAAAGATAAACTAAAGTGTTTGGTCTCAATTACGTAAATTAATATAACGATAATATTCTGCAATCTCATGTATATATATAAATTTAACAAAAGAACTAAATTAAATTAGTTGCTTAATATTTTATTTTCATTTGTTAAGGTGTTTTGAGTCATCTTATAATTTATATTTATAAAATAAATTACTATTATTATAAAATTAATTTTCTTATTATAGTTAAATCTATGATTTTAGATATAAATTGGATTAGTCGAGTCACTCATGTTGTGAGTATCTTAAGTTACATTTATTCTTTCAAATTCAAACTGAGGTATAATTATTTTTATTATAATTAAGTCAAGTCAAATTAATTTTATTTATCGTTTAAATGTGCATGTATTTTCATAATATATATATATCAAATTAAATGTTGATTTAAAAAAAAATAGAAAATAAAACGATGATCTATAGAAAGTTACATAATAAGTAATTGATACGGTTTTGGAAGCTCATGAACACATATCAATATTTACAATAACTAAATATTTTATAAATTATAAATGATTTTATGCCTTTCGGTTATGGTTATATTAAGTTCCACAAACATAAAACATAAAATTTAAAAGCAAATTTAATATTAAGAAAACATATAATTTTAATAATGCAAAAAATAATATATCTACCTCATTAAAGTGTATAGTGTGATTTTAAAATATTTTGTTATTTGATCAAAAGATGTTTATTTTAAAATATATTTTTCATTTTAATATCTCTTAAAATAAACAGTAAACAATTGTGATTGTATTTGAGAAATCTTATTATATAAGTAAAAAAATTTATAGATATTTTTGCTGTAATTGAAAGATATTATGGTCAAATAAATATAAGAAAATACAAATAAAATTTCAATAATACTAATTATAAAAATATTTTAGTCAATAAAACATATATCAGTTTATGTTACTTAATTATTTTATATAATTATCTAAAAATAGATAAATATATTAAAAATATTTATGTTACTGTGAAAATATACATTATTGTACTGTTTAAAATTATGTTTTAAAATAAATAATAATTATTTTTCTAATATCAAGATTATCTGTGAAAATATAAATATAAAGGAAATATATTAGTATATTTTATGTTATTTAAAAATATTTTAAAATGGAATATTACTATTTTGTGAATTTTCCTTTTAATGAAATCATATTATTTATACATATATTTTCGTTTTAAATTCGCTTTATAAACTTTATAATATTTTCTTTTTATTATATATGTTATTTGGAAAATATTAAAAAGTAATTTAAATAAAAAATCAATTATAGTGTTTAAATATAACATTTTAATTCATTAAGTGTATCATCGTAATTAACCACAGTGAGAGTTAACGTGAGTGCGACACGTAGGAAACTGATTTATCAGATAATATTATAAAGATAAGTTTCTATGGGCAGAACGGAAATACTAATGACATGGTATCATTCATTGCATGGAATCATTAAATTCTCAACAAATTTAGCAATCATTTTGATAGATTTTTCTGGATTGGAATTATATCAACAACTACTAATATAGTTACTTGGATCGCTTATGGATCCTTTATGCAATTTATGTTACTTCTTTACAAGAATCCTCAGGACATTCTGACTCGAAAATCGTCATGTATTTGTTTGTATGCTTTCAATTTTTGCCAAGATCTAATGTTTTTTCTTGTTAACGAAAAAAAGAATCGAACGTTTTTTTTTGGGGAAGAACTCAAGAATGTTTGAAACACCTTCGAGGATTCTAATATCCAATTGGTCATATTAGAATTTTTTTAATGTTTACTGTAGTGGCTGATGAACACTCTTGGTTTCTGGAGAGATCAGATGATCAATCGGATATGTGCTCACCCTATTTACTTTGGAGTAAGCTAAATTAAATAGTTGCACATAAAAAATAATTATAAGCTAAATTGTCGGGTTTAATTAATTTGATTGGTCACGCCTTGGATAAAGGATTAATTGGTTCACGTTTTGTTTCTATTTTTTATGAGGCCTTAAACTATTTATTTTCATTAGTAAAAGAAAAGCATACCAACAAAATGATTCGTCCCCTTTATAAATAGTGCCATCCTTTTCTTCTTTTTTTTTTTCTTAAATCCCATTAAAACATTTGAATCCCAACAAAAAGATTCGTCCCCTTTTTTCCATTGAATTCACTCAAAAAAAAAAAACATTTGTATCTTTATCTTTCTAAAAATGAAGCTCTCTCTACGTTTCGTCTCAGCCATTCTTCTCTCGTTCATGCTCCTCTTCACCTCAGGTTCATAATCCATCTCTATGCCTTTGTTTAAACTTTTTTATAATATATATCTACCTTTTCATACATCGAATAAATTAATAATGCACACATGTACAATCATCTACATAAAGTATCCACGTCCTGCTATATATTCGTCACTTATTTCTAGTTTGTTTGATAACGTATAAACTTCGAAATTCAACTAAAAGAAAAATTCAAATGAAAAAAACATTCTTTAAATATTTTTTGGTTTCGTTTTCTTTACGAAGTAAAAACATTACAAAATTCTTTCTATCTTATGGAAAACAGAGAAACCCCTGTTTTTGTTTTCTAAATTTGTATTAAAAATCCTTGAAGCATTATATTATATTTCTAGTATGTAGCTACTATGACGACTGTTAAGGTAGTATGTAGTTTTCCGAGATATATATATGGCTTCGTATATATTATTCTTATGAATGTCCCTGGATCTAAATCAATGCATGTGCCATGAAAATAATCTACATACAAGCCCATGCATTTCTTGTAATTCCACACTGGTTATAACAACAACATCTATGCATGGTTCTTTAGTTAGTTATGGCTATGCTCCAAAACAATATAATTTGATGGGTTCATTTTGTGATTTAGGAATGGGTCCAGTGGAATCAAAACCGTGTGAGGCACCCAGTAAAACGTTCCAAGGAGTGTGTCTCAACGGACAGAACTGTGCCTCTGCTTGTACCAAAGAAGGTTTCACAGGCGGTCGTTGCAGTAGTCTCCGTTGCTCCTGCACCAAACCCTGCTAGTTAAATTTTTATCAACTACTAACAAAAAATATAAAGCCAAATTCGTTTTTTGGTACCGTCTCTTTCATCATTGTCTAGTTTCGATTCCAGATATATAATTGTAATAACCTTGATTGGAATAATTTATTTTGTTCTATATATATCACCTCGGTTGTTCTTTTATGTTTTATAAGAGCTTTAAATCTATATGTATTGAGGCTTTTAAATTTTGCTTATATATGTATTGAAGAATGATTAGTTTTGTAACAAGTAAACCTTTTTAATGTGGATATTCCTTAAAATTACACTACTTTCATTGTTTTGGTCAAATACGTTTTGACATAGCCATAAGCATATATGTAAACGCTTACAAATTTGCATTTCACAGGATCAGAAACTCACACAGTTTAATCAATTACTTTCGAGCCAAGTAATTAACTAAGCTCATACATACTTCATCAACTTTACCTCTTCTCAACCCTGAAACACTAATCTTCTTGTTAATCTGTGACTTAAAAACGAGATTTGAGTCTGTCTCTGCTATATCCCAAGCCTCTTGGCACCACACTCTGAGCAGAATTTGGAGGTCTCTCTCAGGTACTGTGCTCCACATTGGTCACAGAATTTCGCAGGACCAGTTGCCTAAACAAAAACAAGATAAAACATATGATGATCTGAAACTATCAAAATGGTAGTTTTGGAAGATTTGTACCATGACATGGCCTCCAGTGAGGGGCTGCAAGCAAACCATGTGCTGCGAAATAGATGGTGACTGATGTTGGGATTGAGACAGTTCAGGGTCGCATTGATGGTTCTGACCGGGAAAATGTGCGGCTGCTTGTTGACTTTGGTAAATAGATTGATGCTGGTGATGGTGTTGACCCTGGTGAATAGGTTGGTGAAATTGATGAGACATGTGATGTTTGGAAGGAGAAGGAGTGTGTTGTTGTTGTTGTTGACTTTGATCCTGCAATCTCATGATATATCAGATGAGCTCAAGATCATTGCTATAAGAATATTAGAGATTTGGAAGGAATGTGCACTTACTTCACTAACAGAGCGAAACCCTTGTTGATCCATACCTGGAAATGTCTGCTGAACAACGAAAAAACAAAACAATTACAATGTCACTTCCTTCTTTCAACTCAGGAAAACATGTGTTGATTGATCTTACAGGCAAACCAAGGATGCTGCAGGAAGAACTGGGAACACGTCTATGCTTGTGTCGTGGGCAATAGAATTTATAATCTCTAGCAGAGACAGCTACTTCATTACGGCCTGTTAATCGCTTCAACCTGTAGTGACAATATCCAATTATATATACTTGTGTAGATTATTCACATACAATTTGAACAATAGTATAAACTGGTGATCCAACCATTCAGCATCTTCAACCGGTATACCATCCGGCTTTTCAACAATATCCAAACCATTCACCACCACAAACCGAACTCGTTTCTCTCCTCCATGTGTTACCAATTCTGGAAACCTGGTTCTTGTTTCAAGTGATGTTGCAAGTTCTCTTCTTCTGTACATGCAAGTACCTGTAATTGAATAAAAGACAATCACAATCACATAGCAAACCCTTAAAACTAATCAAATTGAAGATGAAAAAAAAACCTTTCTTAGGAAACTTCTTGGTTAGTTTTCTATACAATCCACCTGCTGCTTCAAGAGCAACCCCAAGGCTCTTCTCCCTTATACCATTCAATGAAGCAACTCTCACATTTGCTTCACCGACCAAAGTCTCGTACAGATTTGCAATATACATCAACGGCAATGCAAAACTCGGATCACCTTCATACCGTGTATCATCCAACTTCCTCTTAGCTTTATTATTACTACCTGAATCCGTTTCATGATCACGTTTGTTCTCACAGACTTCAACCACATGTTGGCTTATAAAGTAATCCAATATGATTTGGAGAAACCTCCCTCGTGCTGATTCAATTGGTGAAACATCTATAAAAAAAAACAAATAAGATAATGAATCAAGAAGCTTCTCCTAAAGTAAAAAAAATGGAGTTGATCTTTTATTACCTTCAATGGTTAACATAGTGTAAGCAGATCCTGAAAGCTCCTTATTCTCCATGTTAGATCCACCTTGTTCAACTCCGTCATTGTGGATTTGAAGAGAGTTTGTGTATGATTCGTGCATACAGTTCTGAAAAGAGACAATAGCCAAAGTCTTTAAAATAACTCTCACAACTTCAACTCATTGAGCTAAAGCTACTCATAAACCCTAAAATTCAGAGAAATGATATGCAGACAGTCCTGAAACGAGACATAAGCCAAAGCCATTGAGTAACTCTCATCACCAAAACGATTTTTCTTCAACTATTTTTTAAAAACAGTTCAGTTTTTTTAAAAAGGAACTGTTTTTAAATAAAGGGTCAACGTACCCACCTAATCAATAATTCTCTACAAAGCATCTAGTGTTCTAAAAATTGGTCTACGCGGCATCTAGACGCCTGCCTAGTCTGCAAATCGGATATGAAAGAAACGATTTTTTCAAACCGATTTTTACAAAAAAAAACTTGGTATAGCGTTCAAAAAATCGGTGTAGGCACACTGTCTAAACATATATCCTTTACAAACTGTCTAACTACCCGCGCTTAGCGATTTCTTGAACATTGAAGTGTTCTTCAAAACACACTAGAGAGCTTCAGACTGAACATGTGAAACCCCACAAGTTCAATTCATTTCTCAGAAACTAAAATTGAGCTAATGTTACAGATAAACCCTAAAAAGTTGAGAAATTTGTACACACCGCGGAAGATGAATGGCCGTCGTTGTCCAAGCTATCGCCGTCACGAACAACAACGGCACCACCGATGCCTTCGATATCTCTCGGGGGACCATCAACGGAGTTGAGATCGTGTAGAGAGCTACCGATGTAAGAATCAGCCGATTCCAAATTGTAATGCTGCTGCACTTGAACCCTACCTCCCATCTCAATCAATCCAAAACCCTAGACTTGACCAAACACTATACCCAAATTCAAAAAATCAGGATCAATTTCGTAGCAATCGAACATTTTTTCGATCAAAGATTCATCTCGAAATCGGATCGTCATAGCTTTTGAGTTCTACTCGTGAGAGAGAGAGGCATTAACGGCTATACAAACCGTTAACAAAGAGAGAATCCGAACCTGAACTTATCGTACGCTGACAGAGAGAATCCGAACCTGAACTTGTTGTACGCTGGAAGAGATCTCCGAACCTGGATCCAGACTCCCACACCTCTTACCGAGCCAGTCAGTTTCGGAAACTGTCGCAAGATATCTGCCCGAAACTAATAAAGGACTATTTTTTTTATATATTTAACATTTTTTTTTCTAATTCGCATATAAACTAAGCTTTTAGGTTTAGGTGAATAGTAAAAATAATAACTATACAAATCCGATTGGGTAGCCCAATCGTTGAGTAAATTTTGGAAACATATTCATAATATTCAAAAGAAAGAAAATATAGGAACTTCAATTTGTGTAACTACATGAACATAGTTTCAAGCACAAAGAATCACTGTATTGGTTTAAAAGCTAATTATTCAACCGACGGTCAATATAAAAAAAAACATTTTGGGGAAAGAGTAAAAAAACAATATGTACACACCAAAAATTAGTGATTTTAATTGGTTCCTCAAAATGTACACACCAACCATGTCTGTAAGCAAATCACTTCAAATGTTCACTCCAATCTTCTCCATAGCTCGACACTTTTGGAGCTCAAAGTCTGCAATAAAAAGACTTAGCTTTTCTTTTATCAACAGCAATGCAAGAACTTTAACCGTTTTTTTTTTTGGTCAACAAAACTTTAACCGTTTAACATCACAGAACCCAACATTGGGTTTGGAGTTCATACAACTCTTGCTGATGAACAACATATCCATCGGTAAGCTTTCTCCTCGGCTGATCAGGTGGTTGGTTCTCAGGACAAGCTCAAGCTGAAGATTTCAAGACTCTGATTTCTTGTTTCCTCACTTTCTCCACATGAAACAAGGCTTGGATCCGATTCCGACATATATAAAACGGAAACGAAGCACACGGATCTAATTAGAGACACTTCATTAGATAAAAAGGTAAATGAGTATGGAAGACATTATCATTTTTCACGGATATAATTGAAACGGATGTATACCGAAACAAAGCAGAACAAACAGAAAACCAAAACAAAGATTCAGAAATTTGTAGGTTGTACCATTGGTTCTGTTCTATCTTGCAGTGTTACCAATGACGAACACGTAATAGGAAAAAAATGGCGACTTAAAACTCAGTGCCAAGCCAAAGAAGATAAAAGAACCTTTAAGCATTATCTGCTCTCGATTTGCATTTAGCAGACAAAAGGAGCAAAAGCTTTTTGTCACAAGCCATGAACTAACATCGTCTCCTTCGGAAGGTTCAACCTTCTTTTTCTATGATAACATCTCATCAGTCTTCTTCTCAATGTCTTCTTCTTCACCCTCTACCTCTTCTCCTTCCTCAGCCGCGTAAACAACTTCTCCACCTTCTTCATATGCGTATTCTCCACCTTCTTCATATCCTTCTTCGTAATAGTACTCCTCGTTTACCTCATCCCCTTCATTAGCTTGCTCCTCTTCATTTCCTTCATACACTTGCTCCTCCTCTTCCCCAATCACTTCTTCTTCTCTTTCCACCTGAATCGTTCCTTCACCTAATTCAGCTTCTTCGTGGATTGGTTTGGGTTCAATGACAACCTCGGTTTCCTCTTCTGTAACCAGTTTGGTCTCATCTCCAGCTTCCTCCATTGATTTTGTTTCTTGAGATGTCTGGTCCTTGTTGTTGCTGCTACCACCAGCTGCAGCCGCTCTTTTTCTCTTGAGAATCTCACTGAATGGCAATGGAGCTGCAAATGAATCCCCTGATGGCTTATGGGGATGATGATCCTCCAAGCTTTTCCTCTTCCCAAGAGATGTCTCTGTCTTACTCTCCTCTCTTCTCCTGCTTTTACTTTCTGATCTTTCTTCATCTTCCATTTCTCTTCTTCTTGCCCATGGAGCTCGGAGACCTCTTTCCTGATTACCACTATGGTTTACCTCTAACCTATCCTTAATTCTATCTCGGAGTCTACCTTGAGATAACTCGCTTCTCTCCCTTCCTCTCTCAGTTCTCCTATCAAACTGAGCCTCGTCGCCTTTGCTTCTCTCACGAAGCTTAATTCTACCCTGAAGTCGGCTGCTGCTAATCGAGCTTTCCCTCGGTCTATTCCTACGAGAGTCTCTATACCCTCTTTCCATTGAAGAGTCTGGAGCATCATCATCATGGCTTCCTACTTTCCTCTGCTTATTAGCCAAACGATATCTCAGATCAGATGCCAGTACGTTCTCTGATCTTTCATCTTCCCCGTAAGCCCTCCTTTCGGAACGATCTCCTCTCTCAGAAGATACTCGACGGTGGCCCCATGCGTGCCTGTCACGGAATGCTTCTACTTCTCCATCTCTATCAGCCAGTGCACGGAAATCAAGGTCATACTCATTCAAAGAGTTCAGTCTCTCCTGACTTCTCCGTCCATATCCATCATCTACATGATAATACTCAGAATCTCCAGCCTCGTTATCCACAAGAACATAAAACCCAGGAGACGACTCTCTCAAGACGTCATATGTGTCCTTACCATTGTGGTTATCATCAGATCCATGTAATTGAGACAAATGGTTTCCATCAGCATAAGAAGGAACTTCCACAATCTTTTTCTGTACAACAGGCTCATATCCCTCTACGCCTCTACTATCCCTAAAGCCAGAAGATGTGACTCTTGGTGCAGCATGTGCTTTAATTTCCATTGGGAGACTAGTATCAGGCAATTTCTTGTCCCCGGTGTAATTTTCAACTGGCTTTTTAGAAAACCGAGGATCAACAGCAGCAGTAGAAGGCTTAGCTTCTGCAGGGAGCTGCTTTCTATAACCAGCAAGATTCGGCGTGTGCATATACGAGCACATATCTCCTTTCGCACACATTCCCTTCTGAAAGAAAACACATGGGACCGGCTGTTTCACAACACCGGGAGGAGCAGCTGCGTGTGGTGGCTGTACAGAACCAGCAGGAGCCTCCAAAGGCTGAAAGAAGCGCAACACATAAGCACTTGACACACACAACAACAACATGTTAGAAAGAAAGAAATTGAAAAGCAAACTCACAGGATGGCGAAAGCCACATTTGGGATTCAAGCAGTTCCCACTCAACCAATAATAGCAATCCCTTGGATTAACACGCGCGTACTCACTGTGGCGATACTCACACTCAGCTCCCTGCTCGGATCAACAAAACAAACCATTAGAGTCCTAAAATTTTTTAATCAAGAAGCTCGAAATCGCCAGATCTATAAGCTTTTCAAGCGAAATTGGCGGAGATCTCAAATCGAAAACCGTAACTGAAGCAGAGACTTGAGGAGATCTAGGAGAGGCAGAATCAAAATCCAATACCTTCTTGCAGGTTAGAGGAGACGTGAGAAAGTAAACGCAATCGGTGTTCCGCTTCGAGGCTTCTTCTTCGGCAGATGAAGCTGCCTCCGATTGCTTCTTCTGTTGATGATGGATCGCAGGCGCAAACATTATACAAAATTTGTTTAAAATCCCTTTCTTGTAGATCGTGAGGTTTCAGATCGAAACTCTTAAACGTGGGAATCGCCGTTCAGAGTGTTCCCGTGGTGGAAGAAGAAGACGGAGCCGCCACAGAGAGTGGGCCAGAGAGAAAATGATAAGTTCAGGAATTGAGCTGAGCTTACCTGTGTAGAACAGAAAGGGGAGAAGATTGACGAAGAGAGGAAGAAATTTAGGGATTCGATACCTTCACACAGAGTCAGTTACTCTCTCTTACGTATAAATTACTTACCCAAATGGGCTTGAAATGCAAAACCTAATAATATAAACGAAAGGCCCATCTGAGCCCATGTCTTCAGTCTCGTGCCTCCCCCGGTGGAGAAACAAGTTGATAAAAAGGTCAGAAGCCATTGTGCCTCGCCCTCCCTTGTCGTGATCCAGTTCTGGTGGCCTTGGTGATTGGAACCAATCATGGACAACGAACTCCACCTTCTCTTCCGGATCAGAATTGATAAACAAGTAACGTCCATCTGTGTCGTTTTTATTGGATTACACAATCGAAATGATATTTTATTCAGTGGTAATGCTCTGTTTATATATACAGAGTAGGAGCAATACAAGGAATGTAATATACAGAGAATATATGCTAATGATTAGAGAGTAATCAATGGGATCCTAACGGCTACTCGTATTGACTTTGTATAAGCTAATACACCCCCTCAAGATGGACCACCGGAGGAGAGTCCAATGTTGTCAAGAAAGCCTTCAAAACGAGGACGCGGAAGAGGTTTGGTTAGGACGTCTGCGAGTTGATCATGAGTTGAAACAAGAGAGACGCGAACAGTGCGGTTTTGAACTTGTTGTCGAACAAAGTGATAGTCGAGGGCCAAGTGCTTCATTCGTGAGTGAAACACAGGGTTGGCAGCTAAGTATGTGGCACCCATGTTGTCGCAGTAAATAGCTGGTGTATGCTGAGGTGGAATGCCAAGCTCGGTCATGAGAGAAGTAATCCAGCAAAGCTTTGCAGCAGTGGCGGCAACTGATCGATACTCAGCTTCAGTAGATGATCGAGAAACACCAGTTTGTTTCTTTGAAGACCATGCAACAGGATGGCTTCCTAGATAGACAATGTAGGCTCCAGTCGATGTATAGTCGTCCCTATTGCCAGTCCATTCTGCATCTGTGAATGCATGCAAAGCTGAAGCAGTCTTGGTTGGGAAGAAGACACCTTTGGACATTGTGCCTGAGAGATATCGCAAAACCCTTTTGACTGCTGTCCAATGTTCTGTTGTGGGACGATGCATGAATTGTGATAGCTTCTTGATTGCGAAGGATATATCTGGTCTGGTAAGAGATAGATACTGCAAACTTCCAACCACCATTCTATATTCTGTTGGATCAGCAAGTGGTGCGCCTGATAACAGCGAGAGTGTGGTGTTTGGACACATCGGTGTAGAAGTTGGCTTGGCATTCGTCATCTTCATTCGCTGCAAAAATATTTTTATTTTTAATGAATAAGTTATTTTTTTTGCAAAGCATTATTTAAAAAAAATTCTTTTAAAATAAAACATAGTTTCTTTCATGAAACAAACATATAAACGAGATAAAAAAATAACTTTAATCTACTTATTATTTATAACTCCACTAAACTCAATCGACTGTAACTTTTTATCCATAGCATAAAGTACACATTGAAATAAAGTAAATAATATAATAATTAGATAAATATATAATCTCTAAAATGAATAGTAAAATAAAACTAAAATTGTTGTGAAAATATTATGAAAATTATTGCTATTTTACTTAAAATAAATTAAACATTTTAAAGTAAATTTATATTGTTAATTTCTTTTAACCTAGTACACTATACAATGAAGAACCATGTATGTAAGCAAATCACTTCAAATGTTCACTCCAATCTTCTCCATAGCTCGACACTTTTGGAGCTCAAAGTCTGCAATAAAAAGACTTAGCTTTTTTTTATCAACACACACGATACAGGATTTTAACCGTTTAACATCACAGAACCCAACATTGGATTTGAAGTTCATACCTCAACTCTTGCTGATGAACAACATATCCATCGGTAAGCTTTCTCCTCGGATGATTTCAAGACTCTGATTTCTTGTTTCCTCATTTTCTCCACATGCTCGAATCAGAATACCTGAACCGGTCTGTTAAAAGCAATTGAGTTTGACATGATTGGAAGTGTATCATTGTTGTCACTGGTCAAAAGCTGATGCTTCATCAAACAACTCTGCAGCTCTACAGCCTCCTCTACACATCCAAGCTCATAGTGTTTCTTCAAGACACTAAGACACAAAACCTCATCAAGGATAATCCCCTCCCCAATCATTTCCTAGAGAAAGGTTCTCGCTTTCTGCAACTGATTGCACTGCGATAACCCCCAGACTAATGAAGTGTAAGCAAGCAAATCAAGCTTCATACCAATCTCACCCATTTTGTCTCGTAACGCCAAAGCCTCTACCACATTCCCTTGCTTCAAGTTCCCATCTATTAACGACGTGTATGCTGTTCTGTCTGAGACTAAACCCTCTTGAGCCATTTGTTCAGAGAGAGTCGTTGCCACATCAGCTGTAACCATTTTTCCGAACATCTCTTCAGCTTCTTTCGTTCTCTCCACATCACAAAGACCATCAATCAGTTCAGTGTACGTGACCACATTCCATTCCACACCTACCTCCATCATCTCATTACCCATCCTAAAAACATCTGAGAGATTACCAACTTTACAATAAGCATCAACGAGGGAAGTATATGTAAATACATTAGGCACAAGACCAACTCTTCTCATGTCAAGATAAAACTTAATAGATTTTTAAGCATTATCTGCTCTCCATTAGTGTGGAAGACTTTAACATTTAATAATTTCATCATATATCGAAATGGATGTATAACGAAACAAATTAGGACAAACAGAAAACCAAAACAAAGATTCAGAAATTTGTAGGTTCTACCATTGGTTCTGTTTTATCTTGCAGTGTTACAAATGAAGAACGCGTAATAGGAAAGAAATGGCGACTTAAAACTCAGTGCCAAGCCAAAGAAGATAAAAGAACCTTTAAGCATTATCTGCTCTCGATTTGCATTTAGCAGACAAAAGGAGCAAAAGCTTTTTGTCACAAGCCATGAACTATCATCGTCTCCTTCGAAAGGTTCAACCTTCTTTTTCTATGATAACATCTCATCAGTCTTCTTCTCAATGTCTTCTTCTTCACCCTCTACCTCTTCTCCTTCCTCAGCCGCGTAAACAACTTCTCCACCTTCTTCATATGCGTATTCTCCACCTTCTTCATATCCTTCTTCGTAATAGTACTCCCCGTTTACCTCATTTCCTTCATACACTTGCTCCTCTTCATTTCCTTCATACACTTGCTCCTCCTCTTCCCCAATCACTTCTTCTTCTTCTCCTTCCACCTGAATCGTTCCTTCACCTAATTCAGCTTCTTCGTGGATTGGTTTGGGTTCAATGACAACCTCGGTTTCCTCTTCTGTAACCAGTTTGGTCTCATCTCCAGCTTCCTCCATTGATATTGTTTCTTGAGATGTCTGGTCCTTGTTGTTGCTGCTACCACCAGATGCAGCCGCTCTTTTTCTCTTGAGAATCTCACTGAATGGCAATGGAGCTGCAAACGAGTCCCCTGATGGCTTATGGGGATGATGATCCTCCAAGCTTTTCCTCTTCCCAAGAGATGTCTCTGTCTTACTTTCTTCTCTTCTGCTGCTTTTAGTTTCTGCAAATCTTCCTTCATCTTCCATTTCTCTTCTTCTTGCCCATGGAGCTCGGAGACCTCTATCCTGATTACCACTATGGTTTTCCTCTAACCTACCCTTAATTCTGTCTCGGAGTCTACCTTGAGATAACTCGCTTCTCTCCCTTCCTCTCTCAGTTCTCCGATCACAGTGAGCCTCGTCGCCGTTGCTTCTCCCATGAAGCTTAATTCTACCCTGAAGTCGGCTGCTGCTGCTAATCGAGCTTTCCCTCGGTCTATTCCTACGAGAGTCCCTATATCTTCTTTCCATTGAAGAGTCAGGAGCATCATCATTATGGCTTCCTACTTTCCTCTGCTTAGCCAAACGATATCTCAAATCTGATGCCAGTATGTTTTCTGATCTTTCATGTTCCCCGTAAGCCCTCCTTTCGGAAGGATCTCCTCTCTCAGAAGATACTCGACGGTGGCCCCATGCGTGCCTGTCTTCCCTCGGATCATATGAATCAAAACGCTGGTCACGGAATGCTTCTCCGTCCCCATCAGCTAGTGCATCATACTCATTCAAAGAGTTCCGTCTCTCCTGACTTCTCCGTCCATATCCATCTTCAACATGATAATACTCGGAATCTCCAGCCTCGTTATCCACAAGAACATTAAACCCAGGAGACGACTCTCTCAACGCTTCATCTCCGTCCTTACCATTGTGGAAACTATTGTTATCGTCAGATCCATGTAACTGAGTTGATTGGTTTCCATCAGTAGAAGAAAGAACTCCCACAACCTTTTTCTGCACAACCTCTACGCCGGAAGATATGTCAACATGGGATTTACCTGCATTTGGGCGACTAGAATCAGGCAATTTCTTCTCCCCGGTGTAAATTTCAACTGGCTTTTTAGAAAACCGAGGATCATCGGCAGCAGCAGAAGGCTTAGCTTCTGCAGGGA
Organism: Brassica nigra; assembly: GCA_016432835.1. NCBI lineage: Eukaryota > Viridiplantae > Streptophyta > Magnoliopsida > Brassicales > Brassicaceae > Brassica > Brassica nigra. Next base: position 7,249,933 of record CM028243.1, on the reverse strand, counting down.
GCTGCTTTCTATAACCAGCAGGATTCGGCGTGTGCAAATACGAGCACATATCTCCTTTAGCACACATTCCCTTCTGAAAGAAAACACACGGGACCGGCTGTTTCACAACACCGGGATGAGAAGCTGCGTGTGGTGGCTGTGCAGAACCAGCAGGAGTCTCCAAAGGCTGTAAGGAAACAACACATAAGCACTTGACACACACAACAACAACATGTTAGAAAGAAAGAAACTGAAAAGCAAACTCACAGGATGGCGAAAGCCACATTTGGGATTCAAGCAGTTCCCACTCGACCAATAATAGCAATCCCTTGGATTAACACGCGCGTACTCACTGTGGCGATACTCACACTCAGCTCCCTGCTCGGATCAAGAAAACAAACCATTTTTTCAATCAAGAAGCTCGAAATCGCCAGATCTATAGGTGTGTATACTTTCAAGCGATACGAAAACACGAAATCGGGTGAAGATCTCAAATCGGAAACCCAAATTGAAGCAGAGGATCTAGGAGAGGCACGATCAAATCCAATACCTTCTTGCAGGTTAAAGGAGACGCGAGAAAGTAAACGCAATCGGTGTTCCGCTTCGAGGCTTCTTCTTCGGCAGATGAAGCTGCCTCCGATTGCTTCTTCTGTTGATGTTGGATCGCAGGCGCAAACATTATTCTAAATTTGTTAAAAAAATCTCTTTCTTGTAGATCGTGAGGTTTTCAGATCGAAACCCTTAAACGCCCGCCGTTCAGAGAGTCCCGTGGTGGAAGAAGACGGAGCCGCCACAGAGAGTGAGCCAGAGAGAAACTAAATCAATCGGTTGAAGCGCCAGCCGAGTTATTGTTATCCTTTAGTTCTGACCGTTGATCTGATACCTTCTTCTAGTAGTGGAGGCGAAGCGAATTGGAATCTTGTGAAACAGAGACGGTGATGAGGTTTTTAAACCGAACTCAACTGAACCGGGTCTAATTATAAACCAAACAAAACTATAAACCAACCTCGAGACACCTGGCTTCCATAGAGTTTTAGATGGGCTAATATCCTTCATGAGATTTTGTTTCTGTTGTGACTTGTGAGCTTTAATCCCCGTCAACTTTGGACTTTTTCTTTGTTTGGATTATATATGATCTCGGATCGGGTCTGGAGTGAGTTGAAACCCGGCTCCAACAATGGGCACAATTCAAAGTTTTGTATAAAACTTTTTTGACTAAAATCTTATCGTATTATAAAGATACAATGTTGATATATCATACAAAATTATAAAATGCCAGTTATGTATATCATATGTATGTTGAATAATTAAAAGAATAAAAAACTACTCACGTTACTCTTTCCTCCTTCGAATCTCAACCCTCCACATGATCCTATCAGTGATCTTCATAACTCATAAGCATTTTCTACATTTCAAGTATAGAGAGAGAAAAAAACATTATAATCTCATCGCCTGAGACGTCATGACTAGTAGAAAATGGGTACTGAACCCCATTTTTTAAATATTTTATCCTAACTAATCTCAAATAAAAACTCAACAAGAGAACTCCTTGATGGCCTAGTGGCAGTACAAGGGTGTTTCTCACACATGAGTGCCAGAGGTCGCAGGTTCGACACTCTGCCGCCGGGGTGATACTGTGCCTTACAAAAATCATGTGCTCGCAGATGGCCTGGGCCTAAGGCCTATAGGTTTCTCGGGCACGCCTTGAGGATTTCTGTGCGGATGCCCTTCGGGGTGGGGCCAGTCACTATAAAAAGTTTAACCCTTCACAGTTTTTTTAGAGAACTCCTTGGTGGCCTAGTGGCGATAAGGGTGTTTCTCACACATGAGTGCCGAGGTCGCAGGTTCGACACTCGCCGGGTGGTACTGTACCTTACAAAAATCACGCTCGCAGATGGCCCGGACCTAAGGCCTATAGGTTTCGGCACGCCCGAGGATTTATGTGCGGGTGCCCTTCGGGGTGGGGCCAGTCACTATAAAAAGTTTAATCCTTCACAGTTTTTTTGAGAACTCCTTGGTGGCCTAGTGGCAGTACAAGGGTGTTTCTCACACATGAGTGCCAGAGGTCGCAAGTTCGACACTCTGTCGCCGGGGTGGTACTGTGCCTTACAAAAATCCTGTGCTCGCAGATGGTCTGGGCCTAAGGCCTATAGATTTCTCGGGCACGCCTTGAGGATTTCTGTGCGGGTACCCTTCGGGGTGGGGCCAGTCACTATAAAAAGTTTAACCCTTCACAGTTTCTTTTACCAAAAAAAAACTCAACAAAAAGAGGACAAAGAAAGACAGAAGAAGATGAAAACAGATGGTGCAATCACAATATTCAGGTTGATGATAACTTTCTTACTCGTTGCAATAACATCATCCGCTGTTGTTGCTGGTGAGAATGAAGAAGTGTATGATTCTACAGGGAGCCAGTACAGGCCGATGCTCCGTATCTAGCTAGTCGAAGTACACAATCTGCAACAGAGAGCATCGATTACCCGTTACGGAAGAAAGAGACTTAAACCCTATTCATGCCCACGAAGAGTGGTATCGCGCGATATTTGATGAAATTATACACCCACCTCGACCAGTTATTCTTGTATTATCATCGGATGTTGTACGTGTGTATCGACAGAGTCTAACATCAGGTTCATAATGCCCACACACTGCGGGGATTCCGGGTTTGGGAGAGTCCCAGATAGCTCATTGCCAGTCAAAGAAGTGGTCCTGTCGGGATCCAGGTCAAGCAATGACAGTACCTTCACAATCAAGAAATCTGACGTGTTTTACAAGTTTGCTTTTGGTAATGGTGACAAACCAATGGATTATTGGTTTAGAGGCGATAGGACGTGGTGTAGCGAGGTTGATATTGTAGCCCTGTTCGTTTGGTTGACGCTGTTTTCAGCGTCGGCGATAACGGTTGCGTCATTTTAGTTTGATTGTTGTTCGTTTTGTAGACGCTGACGCCGACGCCGACGCTGACGTTAATTGTTGTTCGTTTCGAAGACGTTGGAAGCTAACGCAGATGTTGGACGTTGACGCAGGAAGCAGTTGTTCGGCGTCTGACGTTCGACGCTGTTTTTTTTTTGCGTCTGACGCTCGACGCTACGTTCGGACGCAGACGCAGGTACCCGCGTCGATGAAAAAATATTGACACAGACGCAGACGCCGGACCTGCGACGACCAAACGAACAGCACTTGTCTAACAACTCTGACCTTCGAGTTTCTTTCGTCCCTGTGAGGCTGTAAGACATGAGATCTTGTATCTTCTTTTTTGTTTTTTCTTTTTCATGTAATGCTTCCTTTCAAATCAAATAAACTTGTTTTTTTTTTTTTTGAAAGAAATCAAATAAACTTGTTGCTTTTTCCTTACCTTTTAATGTAATGTTTCTATTAAGGAAAGTGATCAGCTTAAGTGTAAGGTCACAAGAACAGACCATTTCAACTTTATAACTAACCCAGTTCTTGAAAAAAAAAATGCAAATGGGGACAAAACGTTTTTTTAAAAAGGGTATAAAGAAATCCACCGTAAACCCTAATAACAAAACAAAAAGAGGGAGAAAGAAAAGTGTACCATGGTCATGAATTTGATTTGTCATTGTAGGAGAGTAGATTCAAGTATTTCTTCTTCTTTATTGTAGCTATCATCAGAGAAGAAAAGAGTTTATAACTTTATATAGACTGGTAAATTAAAGAAGCAGAGATGAATGAAGTGATTTTGAAAATAGACAGTTTCGTAGCTCTTTCTGTTTCCAGAAAAAAGAAAACGAAAATATTCCATCAAAGGAAATGGAATCTATATATTATCCACTCGTGACCATGTTTACTTTCCTTGTTTATGTCATATTGGTATTAATCAATCACTCGTTCACAAACCATATTTACTTTCCTCTTTTATTTCCAAATCGCGTCATGTTACGTGGATCAGCCAGCTTGGCTTTCCTCTTTTATCCACATGTGCCACGTGGAGCAGCGTGTCGGTCATCATTCCTCAACAACTTCGAAAATTACCGGCTATCACCGGTCCTCACCCGTTTAAGTAGGTCTTTTTAATTTCCAAAAAAAAACTAAAAGAAATTAAAAAAGAAAGTTGATTCAATCGATTTCTTAAAAAAAAAAAAGATCAATGAGAATCGGCGGTGTGGAGATTATGCAATACGCGTCGGAGATGATGACGACGTCTTCTTCGGCGGTGGAAGCGTTGGATCTCAAGGACGCTTCGAGCTGGTGGTCGGACGTGAACGAGTCTCCGATTTGGCAGGACCGTATCTTCCACGCTCTCGCTCTTCTCTACGGAATCGTCTCCATCGTCGCTCTGGTAACGTAATCACACCCCCCTTGAATCGGTGTTAGCAGCTTCTGATTGTTCTCTGAAATGACGACACGAATGTTTGTAGATTCAACTTGTGAGAATCCAATTGAGAGTTCCAGAATACGGATGGACGACGCAGAAGGTCTTTCACTTCCTCAATTTCGTCGTGAATGGAGGTTTGTTTGCTGCGATTTCTTTTGTGTTCTTGATGTTTGTATGTGTATTTGATTGTGTTCATTGCAGCCAGGGCTGTGGTGTTTGTCTTCAGGAGAGATGTGCAGTTCATGCATCCAGAGGTGAAGGCTCTTCAGTCTTCCTCCTTTATCATCATTTGTGTTGGTCTTATGTTAAAACTTTCTAAATTTGCAAAATACTTTGATGATTGTGTTGTAGATTCTGCAACATATCTTGCTTGATATTCCAAGTCTCGCTTTCTTCACCACCTATGCTCTTCTAGTCCTCTTCTGGGCAGAGATTTACTATCAGGTAGTTTCTGATTAGTTTATTGTTCGGTTTCTTTGTTTTCTTGTTCTTTGGTTTTGATATATACTCGCTCTGAGTGGACAGGCGCGTGCTGTTTCCACTGATGGACTGAGGCCTGGCTTCTTCACAATCAATGCTGTTGTGTATGTAGTTCAGGTATATATATATGTGACATTTGAAAAGTCACTTTCGTTTTGCGTGGGGACTAACTCGGTGTATTACTTTCAGATTGCTCTTTGGTTGGTTTTGTGGTGGAAGCCTGTTCGAGTTATGGTTATCCTATCAAAGATGTTCTTTGCTGGTAAATTAGCTTTGATCCTGTTACACACGCACAAGCATGCGTACCCTAGATCTCTCTTGTTGTACGTAATTAGTAGTACTTGTCTAACCTCTCTAGCAAACTTATAATCGCAGGTGCTTCCTTGTTCGCTGCCCTTGGATTTCTACTCTACGGTGGAAGGTAAATCTCTCGCCTTCGCCATTTGAACTTCCATTGTCTCTCATGCTTTACCAGTTAAATCATTTTTTGACTTGGGAATTGTGTTGCCAAGAGTCATCACTGAGTTGTGAGATTACAAATTGTGACCATCGTGCTTGCAGTCATAGTCACTTGCATTCTTGTTCATAGCCCTAAATGCCGAGTACATATGCATACCGTTGAAGATTATAACCTCACATTTAAGCTTGATTCGGTAACCTCTTATGTCTTATCTTATGGCAGGCTTTTCCTAATGTTGCAAAATTTTCCAGCAGAATCTAACGGACGCCGCAAAAAGCTGCAAGAGGTGAAACACCAATTGTGAAGTATAGCCAATCAAGTCTGTACTTTTTGCTTCTCGATTATTTACACCCTTTCTCTCTTATGTATGGTAGGTTGGTTACGTGACAACGATATGCTCTACGTGTTTCCTCATCAGATGCATCATGGTAAAGACACCCACAAACATATCGTTATGTTTGATATCTACCAATTCTGACCACACCTTGGTTGGATTGCCTTCTCTACTACAATAGTAACAACTAACGAAACTAAGATTTTGTCATTTAATATGGTTTTAGATGTGCTTCGCTGCTTTCGACGAGGGGGCAAACCTTGATGTGTTGGATCATCCCATCCTTAACTTCATATATTACCTGGTAAGCTCTCTCTTAGCTTAACCATAGAAATTTGAGCATGAACATGAGCTTTATTTATGACGTTTTGAACGTATTGATCCTTGTTACTTTAATACAGTTGGTAGAGCTATTACCTTCCTCTTTGGTCCTCTTCATCCTGAGAAAGCTACCGCCAAAACGAGGCATCACACAGTACCATCAGATCCGCTGAAGGGTAAAGACACGACAACTAATGATCAGAAGAAAATACACGGCCATGTTTCTTTTATCGGATATGGTTTTATTTTATTCATAGAGAGAAAAGCATTAGGAACAATGTTTTTTTAAAAAAGGTTATATATAGCTGATCAGTAATTTTGGTTGATGATGGGGATGACTTTGACTAAGGGTCTTGTTCCCTTTACTTAGGTAATGTGATAAAGAAAAGTCTTTAAAGAAATACATGGAAAGATTGTGCAGGTTTGTGTTAAAAGTTAAAACTTAAATACTAACGTTACCTAACTCAATTGTGGTTGTGTTCATTTCATAGACAAACCGAATAACAAATTACAGCACTTGATTTGACGACTTTATTTTGCAATAGATAAAACCAATTCATTTTGAAGTGAATTTAGCGAATATGGATATGATGATTGTAAGAAGATGTATGTTCTAACAATAAAGTAAGTAGCGTCTTGTTTACAAATCCCAATTCAAATACGTTTTGAACATTCTTGCAAGTTTTTGTAACAACTAACAACAATACGATCTCAAACATTAAAGATAAAATGCTTATGCATTGTTCTTCTTTGTCAATGTTTTTGTTTTTCTTCTTTATAGTTTGACTTTAGTTCTTCTTCTTTTTTTGTATTGAACAAACACACTGTCTTCAGCAACACAGAAGTATAAGATTGCGATCTTGCAGCTTTTTAGTCTCCGTGCTTTGCAACATTATATATTTTCAAACTCCAAAGTGCTCAGCAGAACTGAAAATGTTTCAAAAGACGACGTTTTGATATTGGGGCAAACCACCATTGGGCTCCGACAAGCAAACAACCTTAGGCCTGGTCGAGTATTGATATTTTGAATCGGGTTTGATTCGATTTCATCCGGGGTTGGAGATCCATCGGAGACGGTAAAATGTATGGTTCGATTCGAATATTTTGTATTTCAATTATCCAAAAGTACCCGAAAATAACTAAAAATTACCAATTTTAATGGGTAAAATTTTTAATAATAAAATGATGATGGTACGAAGAAGTTACAGTGTCGTCTTCGAATTCTCCACTTCTTCTCTGGCACTACTTCAACACACACAATCGCTTTTGTATCTGTGAATAAGAAGGAAGAAGGATCTGTTTCATGATCATGGTTAAGATCATGGTTAAGTCTCTTTCTCTCTTTATATATAATCTTCTCATATTGATATCAGATCATCGCCTTCACTCAATCTTCTTTTCAGTAATGATAACTCTTTCCGTGTGAGCAGACGAGTTCCGAGGCAGAGAAGAAGGAGAAGCTGAAGCTCTACTCTTACTGGAAAAGCTCGTGCTCACATCGCGTCCGTATCGCTCTCGCTTTTAAAGGTCCCTTGCTAGTGATTATTTGTAAACGATACTGTTTTTTTCTCTTTTCATCGTTCTTGGATCTTGTTTGATTGTGTGTGTTTATTAGGGATTGAATATGAGTATATACCAGTGAATCCGCTCAAGAGAGATGAATTACTGAAGATCAATCCAATGGGTGCTGTACCAGCTCTGGTTGATGGAGATGTTGTGGTTTCTGATTCTCTTGCCATCACAATGGTCAGTATAATAACATGATGTTATGGTTGAGCTAACAGTATAGGGCTAGGTTTTCTCTTGTGTGGTTTTGTGGATTCCATAGGAACATTCCCATCAATCTTTGTATTTCGACAGTATCTGGATGAGAAGTATCCTGAGCCGCCTCTCTTACCTCGTGACCTCCACAAACGGGCTGTAAATTATCAGGTCCTGCAATTCTTACATCCAGTTTAGGTTGCATGTGTTTGCCTTCATCGATCTCACAACCTTGTAGTTAATACTCTTAAGCTGAAGTCAGACAGAATCTAGTGAAGAGTAACCAGGTTAGATTGTGAGTGTAAGTAATGGTTCTACTTTGTTTCTATTACAGGCAGCGAGTATTGTCTTGTCTGGAATACAGCCTTTTCAAAATACGCCTGTTGCTGTGAGGACCAATCATATTTACTTATGTCTATTTCTTACTGTTGTGAGTTCTAAATGAAGCAATGTTTATTAAAAAAAAAAAAAAAAAAACAGAGGTATATTGAGGAGAAGACCAACGCTGAGGAGAAAACTGCTTGGGTCAATAACGCTATCACAAAAGGATTCACTGGTATGAGATCTCTTTTATTTAACATTGTTTTCATTGGCATAAGTAATAAGATTACAAAGACTAATCATGAACAAAAGTTGATACTGTTGTTAAAGAGTGCTAAAGCCGTGCTACTTTTAAGTTAAACATATCCAGCTTCGTACCATTCATCTTGTTGAGAGATGTTTACTGCCTTGATTAAAAAAAAGGTTTATGTAGACCTGTTTCTAATTATATGTCTCTTGCAGCTCTGGAGAAGCTGTTGGTTAGCTGCACTGGAAAATACGCCACTGGTGATGAAGTTTACTTGGTATTATTTTGCTCTAATGTCTCTGAATTTTCTCTGTATGTTACTCTCTTCCCAAGTAGACAGTAAGTCTTGAAACATTCATTTGCAGGCTGATCTCTTTCTAGCACCACAGATCCACGCTGCTATCAACAGATTCCAGATTAACATGGTACTTCTTCTTCCTGTGCCCAACCCAACATTGTTTCAGGTCTATAGATTTGCTTACATGTTTCCTTGGAATCCTGCTGATCAGTTTAATGGCAGCACGAACCACATATATGTTTGTCTCACACACCCACACAGATACAAAGACATTCCTATTATAGTTACATGACCAAAAATCCTCACTTGGTTTCTACAATTTGGTAAAACATGTTTTTTTCTCGTTTGTATGGATCTATACAGGAACCGTACCCAACACTTGCAAAGTGTTACGACTCATACAACAATCTTGCTGCGTTTCAAAACGCAGTCCCAGAGAAGCAGCCAGATGCTCCTGCTTACACCAGCTGATTCTGTGAACCTTAAGCTACTGTCTCACAGACAACAACAACAGCAATGATAATAATACATTGTACTCATATGTAGAAAGCATCATATGAACCAGTCCACTTATTAGTTACTCTACTTGTATTAATACAATAAAGGTCACAGCGTTTGGAACTCGCAAAAGATAAATATCTTACACATTCATAGGATAAGGCTTTTTCTCTAAGACTCTGCTCCCCCTCCTTAACTGTATCTTCAACCGCACTAAACCATCCCCAGCTCATATCAATCTCTGAGCCACATCTTTACAGGGTGTAAGTCCAGGTTGAGTTTCTCCATCAAAGCTGTGAACATCAAACTCAGGGAAGTGTGGACACGAGTGAACTCTATTTAAATATTAGTATTTTTAGTAAGATATTTTCTTCGAGAAACGTCGGCGAATGATGATGGCCATTTTAAAAACATTGATCATTTTCTTAACCGCCAGTTCGACCAGCTCCTCCTTGAGATTCTCTGATTGATCCAACGTACAAGCTGATGCTATGTGGAACACTTCCACCACGCATCCCATGGCTCTTGAAATGTACTGATTTGTATAAACACCAAAAAAATTTTTCCCGAACAATGAATTTACATGGTTTACATACATTTTTTTGGTAAAATACATTATTGACACATCATAATCCTCAATTTAAAGATTGTAAATTCAACAAGTCTTTCACATACTCCTTTTTTTTTACATTGCACCTTTTCTCATTTAGTAGGTTTCGTAAATCTTGAATTTAACTGAGACCATTAAAGATCAAACATTTCTCTAATAGGTCAACTTGTTTTTGATATGATTGTGGCCTCATATATGGGGCTCTTCATACAGAAATACAAGTAAAAATTATTATAGTTACGTTTAGTTTAATAACTTATTTTACTCTCTTGTTAACGTAAATCTTACATTTTTATTATTTTAAGTTTTAACATATAAAGAAAAATACATAAAATCAAATAATATACCTAGCTTGATTATCCAGTTTTAATTTGCTTCCATTACTGCAAAATAATACACTCGTTGACCTTCAGAAGACGGAAAAAAAGATCCATGGGAGATTTCAATAATACACAAAATGCATAAATGGTATATAAGCTATACAACATAGAGACTTCTATGTATAACTCGCTGACTTTCTATTAAGAAACTTCCATAAAAACACGTGTATAGACAAAGTTACACGCAGATAAATAAGACAGAACAAGAGATGGATGTATCAGAGATGTGACGATAAACAGAGAATAATGGATCCAAAATGAACATTAAATATATCACCGAAATAATTTAATTTCAAACATACAAAAATAAGGAGAGTGTAACTTTTTTTTTTTTTGAACCAAAGGAGAGTGTAACTATTCTGGGGATTATAAATTAAGTCAACGGAAGAAACAGACGAAGAGATTCACGAGATATCCGCAACTCTTTTTTTTTTTTTTGTCATGCAACATCCATTTCTCTCTCAGTACAGTCATGTTTCTCCGACCACTATGTCCTGCGGATACTTAAAATTTGCTAAAATTTGGTGCATTTTTATGTTACTTTAGTGTTTTTCACTAAACTTAATTTTAAAATAATAATTATTTGAGCAAGTTTACAATCAATGCCAGTACATATTTCGAATAGAGACTCGAAAGAGAGAAGTTGTCAAAGTTAAACTGAGAAATGAACGAGATTATTCATGTGTTGTAGGATAACCAAGTTTTCAATCAGTGTATTGATTCCTTTGAATAGCACATTAGCACCCAACGAGGAGGGCCGGGAGCTTGTTTATTGTTATAATGTTATTAACATAACGGAATCACATAAATTCTTGAGCACAGTAAGATTAGTTAAATGAAAATATCGTTTACTATCAAAAATGTTTTTGTTTTAAATAATACATAGCCGATAAATTGACGATGACCAAAGGTCATATTCATGCATTACGTTGATCTGTCCCCACAGTTGAAATTTTAAAAGCTAGAATTTGTAATTTTCTGTAAAAGAAGACGAATGATTCTACAATAAACTTGTGGCTGCATTATTGGCTGGGCGGTCCATACAACACACACACCTAATCTAAGCACCAGTCTTGTTCTTCCATGCAATTTGGTCGGTTTCCTTCGATTGCCATCCTTAAAAATGCATATTTAATTTATTTCTGAAAATTTACCCAAATTTCTTTAAAAAATATTTTAGTTACATAATAAATATTTTTTTCTTTCGTCATCAACATCATAATAAATATTTTTAAAAATATATGAGTCTCTGAAAGTTTTAGTAGAGTCTCTTAATTGAAAAGCTATTTTTTATGTATTCAAATTTTTATCAGTGAGAAATTCCTAATAAAAGGTTTTTTTATCTCCATAGTTAATCTTTCCTAAGTTAATTTTCATCCATCTATCCATGGACTACTAAAACTTAGTTAGCGGATACTTTTCTATCCGATGCAATATCTATATCACTAACCATCAAATATATATAAATAATTCTTAGTTATAACATTTTTTGGATAAAATTAACTATATATATGTTTTTATGCCAACTGTAAATAGATTAACTACTAGATGATACCTTTTAACTAAACTAGTTAAACACCTCTGAAAAAACAGTATGGCAAAAAAATCCTCTGAAGAAAACAATTACTGCTCTAGATATTTAAAAGAGGTAAGTCCATGTCAATATATCAGAATAACTGCGATGAAGGAAGGGTTAATGATTAGTGTGACTATTATACTGATTTAAAATAAAGTTGGCGCAATAATGAATTACTAAATTTCGATTATTTTCTTGTAGAAGTAAATTATGCACCTAAAATCTTTCTCTTTTTTAGGGAAAAAAAATTATGCACCTAACTACAAAAAAAATTACTCTGGGGAAATGAATCCGGCTTTGGTTAAAAGTTTCTGATTTTAGTTATGACCAGACATTTGATAGTGAGTATAAAAGACATTTAATTAAAAAAAAATATATTTAACCAATTCTAGTATCATCTTTCTTAAATCTCTTTCAAATCCTTAAATTTCTTGTTCGAACTCACGTGAACCTTCTTTTTCTTTTGGTATAACCTTTTTTGGTAAAATATTAAATTTATACTATTTTCAAGATTTTAAAGTGTTGATTACAACTTATTATGCAGAAATTAGAAACTAAAACAACCAACCTCAAAAACAATAACAAACGAACAAAAGCCTCTAAGGAGGACGAGAACAACTTTGCAAAAATTAGAAGTTTTCGTATAGCCTTCACAACTTGGTTAAATGACTTAGATCAATTGCTAAACCTCAAGTAACTGTGCAATTTTCATTTTGTAGATTCAATCGAAATGGTAATCAAGTTTCTTTTCTAAAAAAAAAGATTTTTTGATCACTTTTATATGTAAAATATTGTAAGTTATTGTAGACAATTTTTTTAACCAATGTCCACAAGACATAAAAACCACAATTTTGTATTTATCGTAATTGATTATATAAACTTCCGTCTTATAAAGTTAAAGTTATATCTCTTATAAAAAATTATACAATCAGTTAACAAATTTATCCCATAATGTTTTCATTAATTATATTAAATAATGAAACCTACATAGATAATTTTCTTTATCTTTACACTAATTTAATTTCGTCTTAGTTTTTCTTATATGTTTTGCTTTTCTCAGTTGTACATATAACAAAACTAACTTATAGAATTATCAAACCTCGTATGGTATGTTAATAACATATACACAACGGTAGTATAAATATGCTGAGTAGGTTGTCTACAAGGGATCATTTATTGTCGTAGGGACTTTTTGTTCCGAATTCTTGTGTGCATTGTTCAAGTGGCAGGGAATCGCACCGATATCTCTTCTTCGATTGTCCGTTTACCTCAGACATTTGGTCTAGGTCTGTGGCAGGTTCATTATTCCCTCCTACTGATCTCGAGATAGTTGGTCACAATATGCTTTCAGTATCGAAGAGTTTATCCGGCTCAGACATATCTGCTTTAAGCTAATATTGCAGATCATTGTCTATAGCTTATGGCGAGAGCGTAACGCTCGCATATTTAAGAATCTCTCTCACTCGAGGCCTTTTACAAGCTGGTGAATTGTTCGTTTCATGACAAGCTACTTTCGATTCCTCCTCGTGTTCCTAATGATTTAACTCTTTCCTAGAACTGTACTTTAGTTTATTGACCTCTTTAGTTAGCCTTGATTATGATTCCTGTTTTTTTTTTGGTAATACATTGCCTCGCAATAATATAAAATTCGAGATAGTAATTTTTCAAAAAAAAAAACATTTTCACCAGAAAAACAGTAATATAAATAAATCAATGTTATTTGGTTTTGCTTTTTTGGATAAATATGAAAATTTTGTGATAACCAATTTTAACAGAAATTCGAGTTAATGTATTTACAATACTATATCGTATAGATACTTCCTATGCGGTATACTTTTTTTTTTTTGAGAAAGGGTGTATGGTACGTATACTTCTGGCCACCTTTGCTACTGCTAGCTAAAAGCCTAATCAATGGAAGAGTCGAATGCGTTAACGACCATTTTTTAAGTCCCATTTTATCCTTTCTCCATATTTATACATGCTTCCTACATATGGAACAACAAAATATAATTTGTAGAAATATAAACTATTATAGAAGGCCCCATGGCCCATGCTGACGACTCCATGTCACGCACACGATTTCCTATCCTACTACATCTTTATCTTCTTTTTTCTTAGATTTTTGTTTTCTTAGATTGATAGATGCTAAGTTCTAATATATATACAAGTTTTGAAGAACTGATATAGGTTTCTAATATGCAGAGTGTGAGTTCAGCTTCTAGCTTTAGAAACATGGAGAACGTTGGCCATAAAAATCTACAGAGTTCTGTTTTGCATTCATAATTTTAAAAATGATAATCTATAACGAAGATATGGTGGGCCAAAAATATAATTGAAAATAAACGGAAAACAATAATATAAGAACGTTCGTGAAACAAATGAAAAACGCGTAATGATGGGTGACATAGTGAGAATGATTATATTATTATTTTATTAGTATATAGGCCACCAATCAGAATTCTTTGTCCCATTTAATGAGTAAAATAACAAGAATAATCCAAAATTTGGTATTTTGACTATTTTCTAGTTTAACATCCTAGATCTGATTAGTCTAATTAAGCTATATCAATGATTTGTTTTGTATCCTTTACCAATAGGCACTATGAGTCTACAAGGAGAATTTGATACAATTTTTTCTTTCTTTTATAGCAATTTTTAATATCAAACTAGATTTTGATATAAATATCTAATTACATAAATACTTTCATTATTATTATTATTATTATTTTAAATATTTTCATTATTATAATAGTGTATTCACGATATAGATTGTCTATTTCAAAATCAAAATGTGTTTCTCACTTACTCTACAGGTTTTAGTGGACAGATATCACTTAATTTTTTTAATATCAAATATGTGACATTCTGAGAAAGAATTTGTAACTATGAGTAAATAACAATTTACGACAATATTGTGCGTATAACATAATTTTGTGTAATCAAATTAGTTTCTAATTAATTTTTGTGTCTCTATATACCATAATACTTACGACTACATACGTAAAAGAGCTAGCTTTTTACGTGGATGTACGTGGGTAATTAATTTCTTAACACATAATTAACAAGACTTCTTTTTATTGACCAAATCATTAACAAGACTTGTTAGGTGAGAATTCACCTAAAATTCTAAAAAATGAAAAATAAATACTTTTAATTAGTAAAATTAGTTAACTATTAAAAATAAGACGACGGATGGAGAAAGAATTTCAAAAAAAATCAGAAAAATATCTCTGCACCGAACCTATTCTAACTCTCTCTCCTATTTTATGTATTTTCTTTAATGTTTCAATGCTAAAAGCGTCTATAAGGGCAACTACATTAAAGGATCTCCAAATGGGGATGTTAACAATTTTTAAGTATTATTAAGTGGGGTCGTTAATAGTGATGATACTCTATTAATTTTTTGCTTGCATTGAAGAACTTTAAAAAGGAGTTTATAGAATAAAATAATATTATTTATAAACTCAGAAATTTTTTTTAAAATTATTGATTATTATATTTTAAAATTTATTCAATACATTGTTAAATCATCAACATACAATGATTATTCATCTCGATTACCAAACTTTTGCCATATATTTTCAACTAAATCAGCCTTCAAACGTTCATGGATACGAGAATCCCGAATTTGATTTTGAATGCTACGCATTTGACCGATATTAGAAAGGCTTTCCGCGGAGGTGACATCATCAACCTGAACTGCTGCTTGACTGCCCCGACCCGGCTTCATATGTATCATAAGGATTGTACCTGTCCCGTTCGTCCTCTACTATCATGTTGCAAGATAACACAAGTTCTCATTATCCTTCCTATCTTTCCTTGTCCCATAGTAATGCTGGATTTTTTACTATTGCAAACCTCGCTTGCAATACTCCAAAAGCACGTTCGACATCTTTTCTGACTGATTCTTGACGTTGAGCAAATAGCTCTGCTTTAGGAGTTTGAGGAAGTGAAATAGATTGGATAAATGTAGACCATTTTGGATAGATTCCGTCGCCAAGGTAGTACGCCATACGATAGTTGTGGTTGTTGACCGTGAAATTAACTTTAGGAGCTCGACCCTGTACAATGTCATCAAAAACCGGTGACCGGTCGAGAACATTAATGTCGTTTAGGGTACCTGGAAGCCCGAAAAAAGCGTGCCATATCCATAGATCTTGTGATGCCACTGCCTCTAAGATAATTGTCGGCTTTCCGTGACCACGTGTACTGTCCTCTCCAAGCCGTTGGGCAGTTCTTCCACTCCCAATGCATACAGTCGATGCTGCCTACCATCCCTGGAAACCCCCGGGACTCGCCAATGTCGAGTAATCGTTGCAGATCATCTCTTGTAGGTCTTCTTAGATACTCTTCTCCATACAATTGGATTATCGCCTTAGTGAAATTATCCAAAGTCAAAAGCGCAGTACTTTCACCGAGTCGGAGATATTCGTCGGTTTCATCAGCGGATTGACCATACGCGAGCATACGTGATGGCTGCGTACACTTTTGAAGTGTAGATAGGCCGTATCGTCCGTAACCATTTGGTCTTTGCTGAAAGTAAGGAACTTCATTTCTAAGCGATCGCTAATGCGAAGGAACAATGACTTCGTCATTCAAAACGTCGCCTAAACATGGCCGGTCCGTAGGTTGCATGCTCTCTGAAATAGTCGTTCCATAGTTGAGTATGTCCTTCTTCACGATATCTTTCAATATAAGCTCGTTTGGTCGGTTCGTCTTCATCACCATTAAGTATGTACTGGAAGAGATGGTCAAATTCTTCTTCAAATAATTCATCAAGGGCATCATCTATGCCATCGAGGATGAAGATGAGAAAGACATTTTTTTATTATGAAAAATAATCTGCAACATTGATAACATATGATGTTCTTATCAAAATAAATCTCTTTATAGAAGTTCTCTTTTGCTTATTATATATTTTTGCTTATTATATATTTTTTCCAAATAAATCTCTTTATTGATACACAAGTTCTCTTTTGCTTATTATATATTTTTGCTAATTAAACATTGATTTTAAAACTTACATCTAGAAGGAAGTTGAGAGGAGGAGTAGTACTTGGTGACTAGGTGAAATGGTGAAATGGAAGAAGAAGACTTGGTGACGATCTGATTTGATATGGAAGAAGAAGACTTGGACATAGTTTTTATATGAAAGTGGGTTGAGAGAGTAAGTGATATGGAAGAAGAAGACTTGGTGACGATCTGATTTTATATGAAAGTGGGTTGAGAGAGTAAGTAACAAACGAGAGTGTACAAATGATTTATAGGGTGATGTTACATAGTTTTTGTTACAACCCGTGACATGCTTCGAATACATTTAAGACAGAGCCAAATACAACAGCTAATAAAAGTGCAGACAGAAACAAAAAACTGCACTTCTCCGTGACACCTAATAATACAAGTGCTCAGACATAGAAAACAGAGGCACTTTCCCGTGAGACCTAGATAAACCTTCAGACAACTAGATAATCCTTCAGACAAGCAGACAGTAGCGAACAACAACCCGTGACCTGCAAAAGAAAAAGAACAAGTTAGTGAACCAGTAAACAAACCAATCAAGCATAGCAAACCACAACGTAAACTAAACAAACCAATCAATCAAGCTAAACCACAAGCTAGAGCATTTCAGAAACAAGCTTATTCTTCAGAGACTCCTCTATCTCAGAGAGTGGTTCCTTGCGAGCTAGGAGACGCTCGAGGACTCTCTGCTTCGAGATGTTCTCCTTCAGCAACATTAAACCCTCTAATTTATCGAAAGCTGCTTCCTTTCCCTTCTTCTTGCGTTTCGCTTTGGACGCCTTAACACCAGGAGGCCTAGCTTCCTCCAAGTCTGGAGCCTCCTCCTCGGCTTCCTTCCTTTTCTCCTTTCCATCTCTCTGGCGAAGACATTGATCTCCATTTCTGGTCATTACGGTGCCTTCCATGCATGTTCAAGGATGAATGGAACGCCGTGGTGATTCTGGTACATCTCATGAGCGCTGCAATGACATCGTCATCGTTTTGACCACTAGACTGCTCCCTCATTGCAGCCTCGTAGCATCCAACCCATTTGCACACCGGGTCGTTGATTCTTCCCCACCTCTGCTTACATTGGTTGTCCGACCTATGCGCGTAGCCACTGATCTGCGGGCTTGCCATGTAGTACTCAGTATGCGCCAAAAGCAGCCTTGCTCATCGACTACTGGATCTTTGCTGGTGTTCAACCAAGCGCTGATGAGCACAAGGTCCTCCTTGGTTGACCACTTTTTCCTTTCAAGTGGAGGTTTAGGCTGAGAAGACCCTGCTTGGTTGCTCTGGTTTGGTTCAGTGACGTGGCTGGGTTGGAAGCAAAGGTTTGATTGACTGCTCAGGTTGGTTAACATACCAACAAGGTTTGATTGACTGCTCAGGTTGGTTAACATACCAACAAGGCCGTCAGGGGGGTTTGCGTAGAGAGGATCCATTTTTAGGTTAAGTTTTTTGTTTGTTTTAAGTTGATTTGAAAACACTAAGTTCATTTCCTATTTATAAACTAGTGGAGTGTTGATAGGTGAGAACAATAAATCTGCCCTAACCACCTAACTTAAACTACTTAAGCAAGTACAAACATTAAACGATCAACATCAAATCACAGCAACCAACCACCCGTAGTTAATGACATTTTTATTTTGAACAAATTAAATTGTAGTTCGGTTTGGGTTAAGTAGTTTCTTATGCATAGTTTCACTATATTTTAAGTTATATTTCAACTACATTCACACGAAAACAAACACACAGGAGGCCTAGCTACATCAATGACACATCAAAGACACAATTCCTTTTATAAGAGATAGAGATAGATCATTACCTTATTATAGCTTTCAATCAAAGCGGACCTTCCGAGTGTATCGACCGCCCATTGAGATTATCGACCTCCTCTGAGGTTATCAACCTGCTCGTGAGAAACCTCACCTCCGACAAGGAAAGAAAGAACTATGTCAGATAGAATCGGATTTATTAACTACATACAAGATACTACTACAATAAACTACATTTACCTCTAGATTGTCAATGCGTCTCTTGAAAATGGATAAGCCCTTGACCACCTCCTCGGTTCGCCATTCGCAGCTTCTCGAGCTCCTGAACACTATAACCCAAGGCTGACGGTAATGGAAACCGTCAGCCTTGTTTCAACAGAAAACAAATATTAGAACCAACAAATACGACCAAATTATTTAGTATGATAACCAACAACAAGATATGTATGTTGTGCTTTACCTCGTAGTTTTGCAGTAAAGAAGCGTCGGCCAGGAAGAGTGTCGATCGTGTCATTGGCCCGAACCTCATCAATGATGCTAGACCAAAACACCTTCTAGGAATCCCATATTGTGAATCACACACGATCGAGCATGTTGAAATCATCCTTTTGCCGTTTTGCCTCTCTTATCTCTTCGCTGGATCCATTATCCTAAACTCCTTTCGAAGAACCCTATATCCAAAACAACAAACAGTATTAACAAAAGTATATCATTTTGAAACACCCTAAATCGATAACTCCTAAATCGAAATCCCTAAATCTAAAACCCTAAATCGAAAACCGAATCCCTAAATCGAAACCCTAATTCGACCAATCAATTCGATTTACAAATCCCTAAATCTAAAAAACCCTAAATCGAAAACCGTAAATCCCTAAATCGAAACCCTAATTCGACCAATCAATACGATTAACAAATATACAACGGATTTTGAAAACCGAATCGAAACCCCAAATCGAATTAGAAAGAAACCCGAGATCGAAAAGGAAGAACAAACTCTTCGAGATTTAACCGTAAAAGTTCTCGAAACTAACCTGAGGGAGTGGACGGAGTGGACGAGATTGACCGGCGTCGATTTATCGGTGAAAACTCGACGGACGAACCTTCGCAAGAAAATCGCCGCAGAGCGAATGAAACCCTAGATCTATCGGGGAGAAGAGAAAATGAATTGTGTTTCGCGAAACCCTGCTTTCTTCCTAAATCGACCCGAAAAAAAAACAAATCGAGGTGACGTGTTTAAAACCCGCCCATACGGGTTCGTGGGGAACGAGCTGCCCACCCAGTCTCATCTCTTTTTTCCTTATTTTATTATTTTTGGCCCAGTGATACCCAGCCCAAAATCCCCTTAAAAACCTTTAATGTAGTTGCCCTAACAATGGTGTCTCAAGGATGTTCTTAAAAGTAAGAGAGATGAAGAAAAAGTTAGGGAGAGAGGAGGGAAGGTGCTCTCAAATAAGAACACAAAAATCAAAAGTTAGAACATGTTCTAATATGTGTCTTGTTATTATTAGTTTAATTTTATTTATGTTTTAAAATTTAATTACAAAATAAAATTATATTAATTTTATAATTTAAGAGCATGCTGTTAGAACTTTTATCATTACTGATGCTCTAAGATACTCTGCAAAATGACGGAGGTGCTTTTAGATCTTTTAATAGGAAAAAAACTATTAGATATTTGTTTTTATGTAAAGAAAGAACAAATATAGAGAGTAAGATCAGAAAGGTCCAAAGGCATGGCTAAGAAAACAAAACCATGGACAGCCTGTCCTCAATTTGACAAGTCTTCGTCTCCTCCATTAACTCTCTTCCTCTTCTCTCCCTATCTTATACTGCTATGATCACAACTCATAGAAACGACAACGTTTCATTCCTATATAATCTTTCTTGCTTCTTCTTCTCTTATCTCTACTCAACACCACTCAAATTCATCTTTCTCTTTCTCTTCCCTTGTTTAGAATAAAAACCAACAAACCCTTAATCTTTTTTCATCTTCATCTTAATCCACATGCATACACATATATAGTCTCTTTTTACATATATATATGGCAATTGTATCCTCCTCCACAACAAGCACCATGACCATGAGTAACCAAGTCAACAACAACAGTGAAAAAGGTATAGAAGAAGATGCACATAGAGGGGGACACGAGAATCATGCCCAAAATGATAATGAAGCTGATGATCATGATCATGACATGGTCATGCCTGGATTCCGGTTCCATCCCACCGAAGAAGAACTCATAGAATTTTATCTTCGCCGAAAAGTCGAAGGCAAACGTTTCAATGTAGAACTCATCATATTCCTCGATCTTTATCGCTTTGATCCTTGGGAACTTCCAGGTAAATATATATTCCACGTGTAATATATACACAGAAACCTTCTCATACTATTTGGAAATCTAGTTATACAAAAACAAGATCTACATATATACAAATCCTGGGATCTATATATACTGTTAACTTCTCTCTCTATTTCTCTCCTTAAACCTATATAAACTTCTTAAAGATTATATCTATGTCGATCTCAGATCTTTTTCAATATCTTTCCTACTTTCTTTTATTTACTTCTTTGTATGATAAGGTTTATAAATTTAACCCTGTAATGACTTTGTATCTTTGGATTGATAATAACAAAATTTAGCTGAAAAAAAACTACATTAGATATTCCTATACTTGTGTGTGTGAATATAACAAGTCTTAGATTTGGTATATCATTTTAAGATTATATATTGTTGAATGTTATAGATATATGTACTATATGTGCAGCTATGGCGGCTATAGGAGAGAAAGAGTGGTACTTCTATGTGCCAAGAGATCGAAAGTATAGAAATGGAGATAGACCAAACCGAGTAACGACTTCAGGGTATTGGAAAGCCACCGGAGCTGATCGGATGATCAGATCAGAGACTTCTCGTCCTATCGGATTAAAGAAAACCCTAGTTTTCTACTCCGGTAAAGCCCCTAAAGGCATTCGTACCAGTTGGATTATGAATGAGTATCGTCTCCCTCACCATGAAACCGAGAAATATCAAAAGGTATAAATTTCATCAACTATATACATAGAGAGAACCCTAGGTAGGTTTGATGCCTTACAAATTGAGATGAATACCCTAGGTGTTTGAATTTATTTATTGATTCGATTAAATTTATTTATCTTTAGGGCTGATATTGATTGATAAGATCCAAAATACTTGTGAAGGAACTTATTACATGTCAGGCAGCGTTTGCGCTTAAATTCTGAGTATGTTCATGCCACACGCATGAACTCTTTAAATTACTAGACATGGCCCACATGCATAGTAAAAGGCATTAACAAGATAGCTACATACATATATCAAATGTATCACATTCAACATTCACATATATATATGCATATAAACCTTAAGTTTTGCAGAGGCTAAGTTAGTGTTCTTACAATTCCTCACATTGCTCCTCCTCTTCCTCACATTCGTGAATTCTATTCTATATAACTTGCTCGAAACTTTTTTGAAATATTTATGGCGAACTAATAGATAAATATCACTATTTGAATCCATTAAAAATTTAAAACTGTGTATGCATTAGTTCTCTTTAGATACTTTTTTTAAACACCTTGTTAGATAGATAAAACACCAAGATTGATATTTTGGTACAATATATCAAATTACATTGTACTAGTAAATAACACGACTAAGAAGTAGAAAAATGTATAAAACAACTAATCTTAAATCCCAAAATTGAAAAATGTGATCAATCTAATATGTACGTCAAATGATAGTACTGTACCAATGAATTCGTCATATAGTTGAAATCATTTTTTCTCATCGTCTTATAAGTTATAATATACGATATTATTGATAATTTTCACTGATGTATATATTATAGGCTGAAATATCATTGTGCCGAGTAAACAAAAGGCCAGGAGTAGAAGACCATCCATCCTTACCACTCTTTCTGTCCACAAGACATCATAACCGTAGCTCATCATCATCATCCTCTAATCCTTCCGACAACAACCTTAACAACAACAACAACAACAATCCCGAAAAGCTCTCAACCGAATATTCCGGCGACGGTAGCACCACAACCACCACAAACAGTAATTCTGAAGTCACCATAGCTTTAGCCAATCAAAACATTTATCGTCCAATGCCTTATGGCACAAGCAACACACCAATGATCTCTACAAGTAATAAAGAAGATGATGATGAAAACGCAATTGTTGATGATCTTCAAAGACTCGTTAACTACCAAATATCTGATGGAAGTAGTAACATCAATCACCAATACTATCAAGTCGCTCAACAGTTTCATAATCAACAACAACTAAACGTAAACGCGTTGCAATTGGTCGCGGCGGCAACTACAGCGGCGCTGGTGCCTCAACCGCAGGCGGCGTTAGCGATGAACATGATCCCTGGAGGGACGATTCCGAACAATGCTTTGTGGGATCTATGGAATCCACTAGTACCAGATGGAAACAAAGATCATTATACTAATACTCTATTCAGGGAATTTAATTAGATCTTGAAGACTTTCAATTATATATAATACTCATTATTTATTTCAAACAAGTTACTTACAGCTAGACTATGTGATTGGTTATTGCAATTTTTGTAATGGAACTGATTTTTAAGCAATTTATGTATCAAAATGAAATTTGTAACTTTTTTAATTCAATGGTTATATATGATCTAAACGCGACTATGGTATCCAACCCGGTTTAACACCGTTTTAAACCGAACTGAAGTTCATTTTTGTCCAAAAACCGAACCAAACAAAAAAAAAAACCATTACAGTTTTATTATACGAAACAGATCACAACAACAAAAGTAGACTAACAAAAATCACAATTTGCTAATTATGTGTAACATCCGATTTCCAGTATAGTATAAGATGAAAAGTTTAGTAGAATTGATTTGAATATCTTTGTCATCAAAATGTATATACCTTTTTGGACATGCATTCATTTAGAACTCCAAAATTAAATATGTTTGAATTGGAATAGTCAAAAGATGGATTATCTATCGGAAGTGATTCGCGATATCGTGTGAGTGAGGTCAAAACACAGAGAAACATCATGTGATAATTGCATGGTCGTAAACAAAACTTTACTCTGAAACAGTAATGCATGGCCCGACGCATGAAATGGAGTTTACGGCCGAGTGAATGGGTATGGAAGACCCATTAACCACGGACGGTCATGACGTTACATTATGTTTCCACAAATCTAATGGTAATTTGTTTTCATTGGATTTTTAAGAAATTACAACTATTAAGAATAATTAGTTCTAGAAGCAATTTTTTTCTGTTTAGAAGAAGACGCCAACTTTGTTCTAATGTTTAAAGGATGTTTAACTTTCGGGTTATGTTTTCTTTCGGTTCTAGGTAAAATGAAAAACTTATATTAAAAAGAGATTTAATAGTATTTAAGAATATAGAAATATCTAATCTAGATTTCAACTATTTATAAAAGAAATTTCTAAATTTTAGAACAATGGAATCGACTATTATTCAATTTCAGCTATAGAAACAAGCAGCTGAAACTAAGATTCACGAACCAATAAGTTACAATGTTTTTCTATTAATCAATAAAACATTATATTTTATCTATTTTCTGGCAACAACTAAATAAAAAGATTGATATTATATTTCTGCCTTTCATTTGTCAATTATTTAAATTCATTTGGCATTGTCGTTCACACTAGCTAGCTAGATCCAAGTTGTTAAACATGATCAGTGCGACTTTATAAATAAACAATCTACTAACTCTGAATAATCAACAACTGATGACAAAAGTACATTAAAATGATAAGACTTAGGGTTTGACAAAATAAAAACCTAGCAAGTGCAATGTAATTAGACCATACGTTTTAAATAACAACTATGTTTAACTTTTCCACACAATTTGGATATTAGCTTCAGTCCAAAATTTTATTATATGTATTTTTGTCTGGTTAAGTAAATATGTCATGTGTATTTTAATAAAAAAATTATTGATTAATTGATTTTGTTCTAATAGGTATATGTTTTCTAGATATCTTTTGTTTTGTTTATTAGTTTCTTCATCGAAAAGTTTAATAACACGTGGTTTCTTTAGACTTAATTATATATGACCAACCGTTGATATGTCATATTAAAGCATACACAAGAAGCCTATGACAACTCCAAAGACCATATAATTGGGTTCTTAGCAAGAGAGATGCCTATATATATGTGTGATATTGATAGATCAAGAGAACTAACTTTGGAACTGACAATTTCGTGCGCTATTCTCTTCTCTTCATGTATATGCACCATATAAATCTGATATCTTTAAGCTTAGTGATCGCCTAACTATAGTTTTCGGTTTCTTTAGTTATTTTTGCACTTGAATAATGTTCTTGATGAGGTATATCTTATTATCCATATACTATTTTGTTTAATCTAATCTCAAACTCTCAGTAAAAGATCTATAGCGCGACAATCTATTATAGTGTCATATAGATCATACCAAATAAATGCAAAATAACAGTTATTGCCCCACAATTTGTTACTCAAAAAAGTACAGGATCACGGAAAAAAAATTAGAAGGAAAAAAAGGGACATTTGCCACCATAACCTTCAAAATATATAAAATTTCTAAAATAACCTATACAATCTTTGTTAAGATTTTCGAAATATACAATTACTATATTACCTCTGATCACATAATTGGAAAAAAAAATCAAGATTTTAAAAATCGTTTTAAAAAAGGAAAGAAATCATTAATATACAAAAATTAAACAATAATAATTAAACAAAAGAAAAAGGGGAATTTTTTAAAAAGGGAAACATTCGTTTATGAAAAAAACGGCATTGTTGGCTCATCCATCTTTTTCCAGAGAAGTTCAAAATTTAACATCAAGTTTTTCAAGATCATACAATTTTGTCATCATTATTGTGAAACTGGTAAGTTATATAGTCTTTTCGTTTTATCTTTTACAGAATTATATACAATCGGTATCTAAATAGGTTATGTATGTTCTGTTCTTAATATTCCGTTTGATTACTTTTGACTAGGGGTGGGCATATCGGTTTAGTTTCGGGTTCGGTTTGGTTAATTTGAGTTTTATAAAACTCAACCCAACTAAAACCAAAGTAACTTTGGTTTGGGTTTGGGTTTAGTTTAATTCGGTTTAGTTCGGTTTGGTTTTGATTTAGTTCGGTTTACTTTATTATGGTTTAGTTTGGTGCGGTTAGTTCGAGTTGGTTATAAAATATGATGGCATCAGTTTTATTAAAAAATAATCAACTTATAAAAGATAGAGTGAGAATATAAAGTTATAAACTTTGATAGCTAAAAATCCATATAATAACTTTGTTACATAATTTTACCTTTAGACAACGAAAATTGGTGAAGATGAACGAGACGAGACGGCTACAATTTAGATGCTTATAGTTTTTAGGTTTTATTTTTAGTACAATCTTTAGGTATTAGGATTAGAGAATATATATATATATATATAATAGTATTATTTAAATCATACCTGGATTTTTTAAAAATATATATAGAAGTTAAGAAAAATGGAAAACGAAATTCTTAACTAAAATTTACAATATGTTAATATATATATATATATATATTTATAGAAAAAATTATATTGGATTATCGGTTTGGTTTGGTTTGGTTCGGTTTAAATCCAAACCATTCGGGTTGAGTAAAACATAAACCAATTGGGTTATGTAAAGAACACGGTTTGGTTTGGATCGGTTTAACTTCGGTCGGATTGGTTCGGTTCGGTTCGGTTTGGGTTTTTTGCCCACCCCTACTTTTGACTTGTAGACATATTTACTTAATTTTATCAAAGGAACTTCATGATTCAGCATATTTAAAATCTAGGTAACTGAAACCAGTTTACAAAGTAGATGAAGACAACATAAAATCTGTCCAATATTAATATTGGTGAGAGTATAAATTTAAGTTGGTAGACATACATTTTGTAGACTGATAGTTGGCAGGTCGTTGTAAAGTCTACAATGTTTATAGTAGATTTAAAATGACAACATGGAAGACATATAGATCAGCTATAGGCACTCACAGAGTTGGGTGTAGTCTACATATTATGGTAGACAACAACTCCCAAACCGGTGGACTTATATTTTGTCTACGAACATTAGGTAGATTTTCATATTGTCTACACATCTTCGTAGACATGACAGTTCAAATTGGTAGATTGGTTTGTTTTCTGATAATAATTGGCAGTAGAGTAAAGTCTACACAGAAAGAGGAGATTTCAAATTGTGATTTGGTAGACTTTTGTTTTGTCTGCAACATATTAGTAGACTTCAAATGCCAATATGATAGACTTATATTTTCTGGTTGACTCTTGGTGGACTCGCTTAATGTCTACATTTTTTTGGAGACATGACAATCTAAACTTGTAGACTAATTTGTAATCTGCTGAAAAATGGCAGACCTTTCTTGCAAGGGCTTTTCCTCTTTACTTTTAACTTCTTCCACAATCCTTTATGCACCTTTGTTTCAACGACATCTTCATTCTCAACTAAAGGTGCACAGTTCAAAGCAGTTATGTTTTCGAACTCCGACAAAGAGAACCGAGCTGGTGTATTTCCAAACAAGCACCACATCTCATGCTTTTTCTTGCAATCAAGTTGGTTCACAAGAAGATGCTCAACGACCTTAGATGACCAAGTGAATTTATTTTACGAACCGTATAATTACTCCAAGAGGCGAACCACGGACAATGTTCCACACTTCTTCTCCAACAGCATTTTCCACATCTTCTAAAAACTCAGTTTTACTATGGTGATTGATACTTTTCTTGGGTTTTGGCTCACTACCAAGTGAAAACAATCGTAATGGAAATCCTAAATCCACATTTGTTTGAATTGATATCCTGTAAAAAGAATATGAGTCTAATAGTTAAATGAAAAAAAAAACTCTATAGCAAAAAGTTATTCAATTTTAACTAAAGACTCTCCCAAGATAATAAAAAAAAAAACAATCTTGTACACTTGCTCAAAGACAAAGATATAGGAAGAGTACAACAAAGTCATTGCCTGAGAGTCAAGGAAAATTGGAGACTGATGTTACTAACCTGGTTTTAAAACCACGATCTGAGATTCACTGGTTACAAAGTATTTTTGCCGATAGAATTGGTGCAGCAAGAGGAGAAAAAGAAAAGAGATTTTGTCGATGAAATTGGTGTAGTGCTAGAATTTTGTCGCTGAAATTTATTTGTTTTGGAGTCAATATTCTTGTATATTCTAACTTTCCTTATTTTACAATAAATGATTAATAAGAATATTAAACGAATTATTTGATTAAAACAATATTATGCACAAGTTACAAAAGGGCAGTTTAGGAATTACGAAATTACTTAGATGATTAGTAGGTTATCTGAGTAATAATAAATTTGATGAGTTATTCAAACAATTTCTGTAAAATGATAGGTTATTGTAGGTAATTTTCTCGAAAAGAAATCATAATTCCATCATTATTTTTGTCCATTTCATCATTATTCATCTCACTCAACTTTATTCCTCTGATCCATGACCCATTTGCATCCATAAACTTCAAATCTCGTTTTACATCCAGATTGCTGCAAAAGCCCATTAGTTTTTATTGGCCCATATAGTTTATCCCTTCAAAATCCATCTAAAGTTGGGCTGTACTCTTTTTTAGAAATGAAAATAATTATATTGCCTAGTTAAAAAATAATTAGAAGTAAAAAAGGTTTTCACGATTAAAAAAATATTAAATATGAGACTTCTCAACTATGGGGTCCACAAAACTTTAGTCTATTAGTCTCAAATCTCAATCATAAGTTAACTAATACTCCATAATTCATTTAATAAATACACTTGTTGTCTTGTCTTTGTTGTATATAAATATGACGTCAGGAAAAACACTGTCGTATCGTAGCCCCAAATATTGCCCTCGATCTGTTACTTTTTTTTTAAAAAAAAAATCGATTTTAGGGTTCTTTCCTTCCTTCGTTCCCAGATTTTGATTGTAACCGGAATAGTCACTTTCTCCGGCGATTGTGAGGAGGCGAATTCAAACTCCGGTGAGGTTTGATTGAAAAGAATGGAGGTAATCACTCATCCAACACCTCGAACTGTGGAAGAGGTCTTTACTGACTTCAGAGGTCGACGAGCTGGTCTTATCAAGGCTCTCACTACTGGTCAGTTATTTTTTTTGTCTTCTCTTTGTCTCTGTTCTTTCCTTCTTTGTCCGAAAATTGGCATGTTTCGTTTTATTTTTCCGACAAGTCCGTACCGGGGAAAATCAGAAGGATGAGCTGATTTGTAGATTTGGGGTTTTTTTGAGAACAATTCAAAAAAAAAAATCTAATTTTTGTGACTTTCGTGAGATCTGACGTTTGTTGTTGTTCTATGCAGATATGGTAAAGTTTTACCAAACGTGCGATCCTGGTGAGTTTTTTTTCTTTCTTCAACAGTACTAATTAGCAAAGTTTCGTTTCCTGGTGTTCTAGTTTTTTTTTTCCAGTTTCAGTTCACTGATTGTATGTTTCAATATAGTACCAAGCTGTTTGTTTGTTCACTGATCAGTAGTTTTGTTGGTTTCGTGTCATAAAGTTTCAGTTTAAATACAATGTCCGATAATTGTTTCATAGTGACGTTTTTGCTCAGTTCAGATCTCCCCAGTTAAAGAGTACAAGTTTTCAGGAGCTTTTATCTTATTTTAATAAAGTTTAGATTTTTTTTTTCATAGTGACTGGCTGAGTGTGTTTGTTTTGTTTATAGTTATCTCCTTTTTTGAAGCCTTATCTTAGATTATCTTTTTTCCTCTGATAATTTTATCTACCTGAACCTTTTTAAATAGTTGATTTATTTGATTGTGAGTGTCTACATGTTTGCAGCTAAGATAAGAGCTGTTTTGGTTTCTTGTTTATGCAGAGAAAGAGAACTTGTGCCTCTATGGACTTCCAAATGAGACATGGGAGGTTAATCTTCCCGTCGAGGAAGTTCCTCCTGAGCTTCCTGAACCCGCTTTAGGCATCAATTTCGCAAGAGACGGCATGCAAGAAAAGGACTGGGTGTCTTTGGTCGCTGTTCACAGTGATTCCTGGCTGCTTTCTGTTGCGTTTTACTTTGGTGCACGTTTTGGGTTTGGTAAGAATGAGAGGTATGGTTCCTCCTTCTCAGTTCAGTCTTTTTTCTGAGTGTGGTGATAATTTTATAAGGTATCTTCTTGTGTTGTCTTGGTGCCTGATTTTAACAATATCTCATTGACTTTCTTTACATCTTGTGGTCTTGTTGAATGGCTCATTTCTGTTAAATTTTTTTACTGTTGAAAGTGGTATTCAATTTATATCTTTTGCTTCATGAGACGGATGTGTGGCCACACATGTTATGAATCCCTCCAAACTGGTCAATAGATGCGGCACGTGCCTCTAATTCTGATTAGTTATTTCTTGTACTAGTCTAGTCTAGTGCAGTTCGCACTGCATTGTATCTGTATTTACAGCTCAGCGACACTCATTGAATCCGTAAGGTTAGAGCTAACAGGTTAAAAGGAAGTTGGGGCATACTGGTTCTGTGACTTTGGACTTGTGTAGGGTATTGGTTAGGCATTGTGTCGTTAATCAAAGTCTCTTTATATTTATTTCTTTTGGTTGTTTGAATGAAAGAACTTTTACTGAAAATCCCCTTGCCTCTAAAGCTTATCCGATGAATTGATCAGGAAGAAGCTCTTCCAGATGATAAACGAGCTCCCAACCATTTTCGAGATTGTGACAGGCAATGCAAAGCAATCCAAGGATCTATCTGGTAACAACAATAGCAAAAGCAAATCCAACGGCTTGAAGGTATGTTCTCTTTATCTGTTTTATGTGGTCTTCACAAACAGTCTCGCTAATCTGAATCTCTTACAAAGGTTCCAAAGATGTCATCTCCACCTCCGAAAGAAGAAGACGAGAGTGAGGACGAGGACGAAGACGATGAACAAGGTGCTGTGTGTGGCGCTTGTGGAGACAGTGACGGTACAGATGAGTTTTGGATTTGCTGTGACGCGTGCGAGAA
The DNA here is from genome assembly GCA_016432835.1 of Brassica nigra. Taxonomy (NCBI): domain Eukaryota; kingdom Viridiplantae; phylum Streptophyta; class Magnoliopsida; order Brassicales; family Brassicaceae; genus Brassica; species Brassica nigra. Next base: position 7,219,547 of record CM028243.1, on the reverse strand, counting down.
ATGGTTCCATGGGAAGTGTGTGAAGATAACACCTGCAAAAGCGGAACACATCAAGCATTACAAATGCCCAACATGCAGTAACAAGAGAGCCAGGCCTTGATGTTGAAGTAACGGTAAAAGAGTTAGGAGGAAGGGTGTGAAAGAAGGAGAAGAAGTTCCCACTTTATTCAGCAAAAAGGGATTTTAGAAGATGTAAGAAGGTTTTTTAAAAAATAACGCTTTATGTTTAAAATTGCTTTGCTTAGTCTTTGTTATGGATTGTGACTATTTACAACTGTGTGATGTGTTTCTTTGTTTTTCTTGGATTCTTTTTTTTTTGTTGTTGTTGTTAATGTCAATGCTACTACTGATTTGGCCTGTTTAGTTCTGTTTTGTTTTTTGTTTTTGTTTATATGAGTTTTCTAGCTAGACTCTTGCAGCAGGATCTTGGACTCATTCTATTATACATGATAACGCTAGGTTTGAGAAAGATTCCGACAGACCAAACTGTTAGTTAAGTCTTTGAATGGTGATACTGTTTAAGTGTGACAGCGATATGTGACTAAAAATGATGTTTAAATCATGTTCGATTATGACTTGGATTTTGGAAATCGTTGTTAGTCAGGCTTTAAAAAATTATAACTAAACAGATTGTATAAATTTTTACGTCATTCCCTCTTTCATAAACAAATGTAAACAATATTAATTTTTTTTTGACTGCAAAGAAAGATTACCTGTAAACAATATTAATTACAAAATATATTAATCTTATAAATAATTTTATTTGTTTTAAATACTAACTATAATTAAAAGAACATGAATGAATTTTGATGATTTAAAAAAAAAAATTTATGTAAAAGTGCCAAAGGGAATTAGAGAAAGTATCTATTAAAACAATACTAGATTCGGATTTGCAGTTTAAAAGATTAGAATTATTTTTAACAAAATTTTAGATAATATATAATTGTCTATCTAAGGAATTAAAATATGTTAACAATTTCACTCTTGTGTAAATATATTATAGAGAAATTCTCTAGGAAAGTTTTTTTTTTAGTTTATTTTCACAAAAATATTTCTCAGAAAAAAGGACCAGAGTAGATTTTATTAAATGGTAAATATACATTTATACCTCTAGGGTTAACAATTAACTAATCTAGATTTATGGTTTAAAGTTAAGGGGTGGGGTTTTGAGGGTGTAATTTCAAATTTTAAAAAATAAAAATTAAAAAGAACTATTTTGATCATTTTCTTTTGGAAAGTTATTTTGGTGACAAAATTTTTAAAAAGGCTATTTGAGAGAATTTCTTTATATTATATAGTTTACAAATTTTAACATGTTCTAACAGTATATTATGAATTATTTATTATTAATTTAAATAAATTCAGTTTTTGATAAAATAATGTATTTAAATTATCAGTATAATATCATTTCTCATGTGTAATTATATACAATATTTTTAAATTTAAGATAATATATTGGATGGATATAGATTACATAAAACATTAAATAATTAATTTTATTTATAAATAATAATTGGATTAACTAATAATAATTTATAATATTTTTAAGAATTATGAAAGTAATGCATTATTTACTAAAAGTTTGCAAATTTTATAAGGTCTATATCTTTCTTCGACAGATTGAATATATTTTATATTTTAAATAAAAGATATTAAAATATATTATAACAATTGGTTTATATTATTTTATAAAAGATATTAAAATATATTTTGTTTGTTTTTGACTTTTGTGTTACATATAGAGAGATGTGGGTTTAAAGTTATGTAAAATTGAAAGCTTCCATTGATTCATAAGTTTTAACACATCTGCTAAATTTTACATTTAGAAGAATATAGTTGTCTTGATAAATCCCTCAAAACACTCTGAAATGTGATAAAAATCTTAGCAAAACACCGACCTTTTTTAAAATCCAAACAAAATCAATGAGTTAACTCTTGGATTCACTTTAAAATCCTAGTTACTGTTAAATCCACTAAACATTCTAAAATCATTAACTCAATAAATTATTTTTACTGACACATTAATGTAGTTTCTAGATAGAATATTTTTTTGTTGGATATTATAAGACATATATTTTATGCTTTTTAAGAGATATAACTTAAAATATCACATGAAAAAATCTCGTGATTTTATTTATTTTTTTAACACTGGATAATATATTAGAAAAAATTGGAAAATAAAGACACTTTTTTCATAGATTTGTCACAATAGGATTTATTTTAGATTTTTAAGGTAAGTAAGATTTTTCTTTTTTTAATACCATAATGCCCTTATATTTTAATGCCCTTATATTTACATAATCCCATTAATATTCTAATTTCCTTAAGTATATTTGTTAATTTGAAAAAAATATTAAAAATAAGGCAATAATTAAAAGGAGAGAGTCGACGGGTAATAACCCTCGTGTTATTTCTCCTCCTCTTCTCCTCGAGCCTTGACCTAGTTCTCCTTTAATGGCGATTTAAGGTCAGAACTCACCATCACTCTTTTGTTCACCGTAGAGTCTTGAGTTCTCATCGATAATCTCATTATCGACTTCTTTTCTTTGTTATAGGCACAACTCGAAGAATTGGAGATTTCGTCTTACTCTACCTCGGACGCTCTTATTCCTCTTCTACCATCAATTTCGTCAACATCTCACGTTTCTAAACACTAGGTTTGCGATTACTCTATTTGATTCTCTCAATCCTAAATTTCTTAACCAAACTCATCACTTAGAACTCGATTTGTCTTTTTCTTAATCTAAAATTAGTTGAGTCGGTTGATTTGTCTTCTTATACATTAGGAACTTCATGCATGTAAATGTTTGTTTGTTTTTGATTTCAATTTTAAGAGCTTCGATTTTGGTCTTTGTCTTGTGTAATACATAGGTATCTTACAAAGAGCTTCGTTTTCGTTGTTGTCCGATTCGAAGGTTTGGTTTATTTTTGAATCTTAGATTAATGTGTGAGATTGTTTGTCTAATACATAGGTATCAAAATTGAGGAGTAAATTTAAAACTTGATGAATTGTGCAACCTACATTGTTTGTCTAATAGATAGGTTTGGTTTATTGTTTGTCTAATACATAGGTTTGGGTTGTTTGTGCTCTGATTATAAACTTATTTTCTGACATTTTAGGTATGTCGAGGAGCTACCAAAGCGGCTGTTCAAGCCGGGTGAAGAGACCAAGTTGGTCAGATCAATAACAACTGCAAGCTGGTGCGGTATTTGAAAAGATTGAAGGAGTGGATGCCAAAGGAGTTGGACACAGTGAAGCAAGATCCTGTTTTGCTCAGATTTTCAAGCTGTTCGACAATGGTTTGGGATTCTCGGCGAGAGTGACACGGCTTCTTGTGTAGGAGCTGCTCACTTACACCAGTACCAGTATCAGAGTGACACACAAGGTTGTAGAGGAACCCTTCTTTGCGTAGCCCACAAAGTTACATACTTGTCGATCATTGCTGATACTAATGGGAGGATTTCCTCTTTGATTCACCATATCATAACTGAACTCCACATTAACCAAATTAGGGTCGACCCCATAATCTTCACACACCATGATCTTGAGTTCCTCCAATGAAGTAGTAGTTTCTATTGTAACCATTCGACCACGCCTTTGTTTGTCTGCCAAGAAATTCCACTCGTCACTGAAACTTGACATCCATACACCAGATTTAACATAGATTAGAACCATCTTCTGTTGGTTGATAGAAGATTGTTTGTCGATGAACAAAAGAGAGGAACAAGGAAGAGGGAGAAGAGATCGTGTGAAGATGGAGAAAATCGTGGGGGGAAATATACTTAGAGATATTTAGGATAGATTTAGGATAGATTTAGGAAACATATCACACGAAATTTGGAAGTTTCCATATTTACTTTATTTGGCTAGAATATACATCATCGTAAGGCACAAACATGTAGAGAGTGGAAACTACATTCTGCCAAGAGCTATTATTTAGTAAAAGGCAGAATAAGGTATGACGCAAAAAGAAAAGGTATTTCATTGATGTTGGGTAAAACTTGTAAAATGCCTCGTAAACTTCGTGATATATAGCTAGAATAATGCGAGACAAAATCTAGCTAAGGTAAATTGCTGAAGAAAGAGCAGTATATATTTTCTACCAAGGGTAAACCTATGTGTAATACTTTGTATTCGATTTGTACAATTAGAAGGCTAGAATAAATATTCTATCTTAGGTTTGACATTAAATAAAACATAGTTCCATAATTTTTTTAAAAAATTTAAACATAGAAGTAGATATACTTTGGTTTATAATGACTTATATATTTTTTAATATTTTTTTACCTTAGTTTACTATTTTTTCCACAACACAAGGGCAAAACTTGTCCAAAATGAACAAAAGTATCAAAAGTCTTATTTTGACAAACAAACAAAAAACATGTCTTGTTTTTCCAATTCTCCCAATATATTATTACAAACTATAAGAAATATTACAAACGAAGCAGGATTCGCTTCTGACTATATCACCTGAGTTGTCCTATCGGATCCACGTTTTACGGTATTTCTTATGATATGCTGCGGATCTATTGTAAGCTTTTTCTCCACTAATTTGTTTAATTCCATCATATCTATATTATTAAAACTGAAGTACTTTTTGGTACTGTTTGGAAATATGGACACCAATATAAATATAAATGAGCATTGTTTGGAAACATGGATAGCAGTATAAAAAAATAAGTATTTTCTTATATTTACACATTTAGCCATTGCATTTACAATAAATTAAGTTCTTTCTTTTTGTATTTCTTTTTATTTACAGATTCTGCCAATACATTTAAAATTAATTTAAATTAATTAATTACAATTCCAAATCCTATCTAACCAATTTGATATTCATATATTGATCATTATTAATATTTTACGAATATTAAATAAATTGCTTGTATTAAAGGGCGATAACCTTTTCCTGTATATAAAACAAAGTAAACTACAATAGATTTTGTGTAGCAATTTATGGTTGTTATTTCTTTGTGGTGAAAATAAAAACACAAACTGAAATATATAGTATATATTATATAAAACAATTTTTAAATATAATATTACCTTATTTAGTTTAGACAAATATAAAAAAAATTTGAAAGTTCAATTTTGAAGAAAAGAAAATATCATAAATTATAATAATTAATAGAAAACTATTGGAAAAAATAAAAAAATTGTAGTATATTGCTTTATTTTAAAATAAATTAACCAAAAACAGCAGGTTAATATATAAATAGTACAATTACATCAAATTGCATCAAGTTATAAAATTTTTAATATAATATTATGTACAAATAAAATAAAATTATTATCCAACATTTATATTATAAAATAAGATATTCTATTCTATATGTAAATTACAAAACATAAAAAATATACATGAATTTTTTTATAAAACCAGTGGTTTATAAATTTATGTTGAACACAAGTTAAATCAAACACTCGTACGGGAGCGCGGATCAAATTCTAGTCTTCTTTAACATTCGATACACAAAACTTCGGGTATAAAAGCATTAATGGATACATGATTCTCTTTTAATAACATAGATTTTTTTACATTTATGTTTTGGAAAAAAGGTATGTTTTGGTCAATATGCCAATACAAATATTCAACAAATATATTTTATTTTTCTCTTTTTTGCTCTTGTCCACATTCAACTGGTACAAGTGTTACATTGTATATCCTCTCTTTTTTTTGCATATTAAATGCTTCCTCCTATATGCTTTTTTGTTTTGCAACATTCAACTACATAATATATGCTTCCTTTTTTGGGTCACAAGTTCACAACAATATAAACAAGCAATCTAGGCTAAACATTTTCAATTCAATCACGACAGAAAGATGATCAAGATCATGAAGCTCTTTGCAATAACAATGGTAGTTACACTGATGCTTGCATCTGGTCTTGCCGAAGCTAGGACCTTCCATATACCACCGCACTTCCCAACCGAGCCAATTCCTCCTCAGAAACCAAACCAGGATGAAAAGATATCAGTGGAGCAGTTCCCAATCCCAGTTCCAAAAGTTTGTCCTCCGGGCTTCCCTGGATGCCCACCAGCAAGGTCTCAAAAACTATAAAATACAAATCATGAAAACATGAAAATGTCTTGTATTATTATTATTATGCTATTCTACCATAAGTTTTTATTATAAATAAGATTGCAAAACTGACAATTCCTCCTCCCTCTCCGATGTTCTTTGTCGCTAAGAGTAAGATTCTAATTCTAAAACAAAACTGCACGCCGTTTTTCCACCGTCTGCGCGTATCTTTATAAAACGCAAAAACACCGCGCGTTTCCTTCAAATAAACCCTTCTACTTACGACGGTTTATACATTTAACCCCAGATAAATACTTTTATTCAATAATCACCCCCCACCTCGATTAAACTCAAATTTTCAGAGTGAGATTTTACTCTAAAATGGCGATTTCTACATTACTCTCAATCTCTCCTTTCACTCTACCTACCTCGTCCAGAAAAACCCATCTCCTCACTCCAACACCCACTTGGATTCCAGTATCGGATCAAATCAGTTTCCCACGGAGTCAAAGTCCCATCCTTTACAACCCATCACGCCGTAACTTCACTAGACGCACTTCTTCTTCTTCTCCAGATGAGTTTCTCGTTGAAGAAGAAAAAGAAAACGATCTCATCATCCAGCTTCCTTCCACTGGCTTAAACCCATTGAAATTCGCGGTATGCGTTGTGCTCTGGACCACTCTCTCTCTGCTCTGGTTTGCTAGGTCCGGCGATGCCAAAGCCGCCGCTGCTGACTCCATCAAATCATCCACCTTTGGTCTCAGAATCGCCGCCGCTCTCCGCCGGTTCGGCTGGCCGGACGAAGCTGTGGTCTTTGCTTTAGCCACGCTTCCGGTTATTGAACTCCGTGGTGCTATTCCCGTCGGTTATTGGATGCATCTTAAACCGACCGTTCTCACCTTCTTCTCTGTTCTTGGGTTAGTCTCATAAACCTTGTAACAAAATTAGTTGGATGCATCTTGTTATTGTTGTTGTTTTGGTTTCAGACCAGAGTTTGCAAGTGTGTCACTGGTCATAATGATAATAGAAAAGTGTGACATGTGATTTAGTTGTTATTATTAATATTAGTTATTTTCAATCTATATTCATATGATTTGATTATATGAAGAAGAAGATGTGACATTGATTTTGTTTTTTTATTTTATTTTGAAGCAATATGGTTCCGGTTCCATTCATCATACTCTACCTCAAAAAGTTAGCCTCTTTCTTGGCGGGTAAGAGCAGAACAGCTTCTAACTTACTCGAAATCTTGTTCAAAAGAGCTAAAGAGAAGGCTGGACCTGTGGAAGAGTTCCAGTGGTTAGGACTAATGCTCTTTGTAGCCGTTCCGTTCCCTGGAACCGGTGCTTGGACAGGAGCTATCATTGCATCGGTCCTAGACATGCCTTTCTGGTCTGCTGTTTCGTCTAATTTCTGCGGGGTTGTGTTAGCGGGACTGCTTGTGAACTTGCTGGTGAATCTTGGTGTGAGAGAAGCCGTTGTGGCTGGTATTGCTCTCTTCTTTGTGTCTACGTTTATGTGGAGTGTTCTGAGGAAGATTAGGAAGTCTATAAGACCAACTTTGCCTTGAATTGGTTTTTGATGATGAACAAGAACAGAGCTCTTCACATATTGCTTCTTGTTTCTTCTAAATGTTAATAATGTTTAAAGGATTTTTGGTAGCTTTATCCCTTACTGAGAGTGATGACATTCAATGATTAATAATATTCATGATTATGAAGTTGATAAGAAATTGAATTCGTATAATATATTTCTGTTACCTATGTACATCAATAATGGGGATGTAGCTCAGATGGTAGAGCGCTCGCTTAGCATGCGAGAGGTACGGGGATCGATACCCCGCATCTCCATTTTGTGTTTTCCATTATTTACCTGTCATGGACTTGTGTAAGAAGCACCTTCCTTAGCGAAATGAAAAGCCCAATCATTGGAATTGCCCCTTTTTGTTTTCTTTTCAGATTCTTAACAAGTCAATCAAGCACACACAGTAGCCCAATGCTCATCAACACCCCCTATTCCTACCTTTAGACCTAAGGGAGAAGCCAATGTCCCACGTTTGGAAGTCAAGGGGTGTTCCTAATGTATTCAGTTTTTTTTTCATATGTAAATAGATGTTGTTTCGCCACACTTAGTCCACACGATCCTCAAACACTAATACTAGTCTGGTATGTCTTCCTGAAGTGATGAGAAAGTATTAAAGATTTGGTGTATATTATATGACAAATGCTGAAAGCTACAAGTGAACATAGTATTATACACTACAAGCATTAAACACAGATACATATACACTGAAACAAGTTTCAATCATCACAATAAAGACTTCTGTTCATGTACAAAGATGTATACATATTATATAGGTAAAGATGTGTGTAGAATTTACTGCATATATAGTCCTTCTACTTCTTTCTAACATGCATTTTTCTTTCTAGATCATTTGAATATACATGTTTATTAACTAGCCATCAGCTCTTATTTGAAAACCTAATACCTAAATCGAATCGAACCGCGGGACATCATCGCCTATACGAAGTCCCGCGGGACATCATCTGCACCATGTATTAAAACTGAATTTTGATAAAAGAAAAAAAAAAACAGAATTTGATGCAAAGACGATTTTACTAAACTCATTTCATAATAAACCCCATAAAATATAAATAACACACTTAACTGGTAATAGTGTTAGGTTTGAAGACAAAAATAACTGAAAAAATTCCACAAAAGAAGGATGAAACGAAGAAAGAACAATAAAACAAGCCAGACTATAATTGGTTTAATATTCAATAAAACAAGCAGAGACTTTTTAAAACCAATGGTTACCAAATCATTACTCTGTTAATCATTGATCCTCCATTAATATCTTTCATCTTCCCTCTCTCTTTCAAGTTCCTTGTTATATAAGCAAAATATTAATCTGACTATCTATTTTTTCTAAACCCTGGGCCGACCAGAAAACTTTTTGGACGACCCAAGTTTCAAGGGTTCTTCTTCACCCGAATAAAATAAAATAAAATGGCGGTTGCTTATTTGAATCTTGGGAGCTACGTTTTCGCCTTCCTCTCCTTTTCTCTCGCCGTGGTGGCTCCATCGATTCAAGCTCACGTCGCGGTCTTCGATGAATACTGGACCCAGCGTCAGGCCGACGCGTTAAGACAAACTATTGAATCCTATGATCCGAATCCTTTTAACGTCACTGACCACTTGAACTACCATGCCGCATTGTACGTTTCTCAAAAACAAACCTCGCTCATTTGTCTTCAAAACCTAACTTCGTGCGCAAGTAACCTAAATTTTTTTCTGTATTTTTGTGTTCCTTCCCAGAGCAATGGAGACGACTGGTGCAGACAACGGAACAAGAAGAGAGCTCGGACAAGTTGGAGGCGGTCAGAAAACAAAGAGACGTGGAGGAAGGTACCAATCCCTTAACGCCATCGATAAATGCTGGCGAGGACATAAGAACTGGGACAAAAACCGGAAAAAGCTAGCGGACTGCGTCCTAGGATTCGGCCGGAAGACAACCGGAGGCAAGAAGGGACCGATCTACGTAGTCACCGACGCAGCCGACGACGACCTGATGAACCCCAAGCCAGGAACGTTAAGACACGCCGTGACACGCGACAGACCGCTATGGATCATATTTGGTAGAAGCATGATCATAAAACTGCAGCAAGAGCTCATCATAACAAGCGACAAGACCATCGACGGTCGAGGAGCGAATGTTCATATAACGGGAGGTGCAGGTTTGACGTTACAGTTCGTGAAGAATGTGATCATACACAACATTCATATCAAGACGATTATACCTGGAAACGGTGGGATGATTAGAGACTCTGAACATCATGTTGGTCATAGAACAACAAGTGATGGTGATGGGATCAATATCTTTGGATCGACCAATGTTTGGATCGATCATGTCTCCATGACGAATTGTACTGATGGTATGATCGATGCCATCATGGGATCGACCGCTATTACCATATCCAATTGCCATCTCACCGACCATAACGAGGTAAGGCCAAGGCATATGCCAATAGAATTAAAAACAATGATGCTGAACTGAAGTCTCCCTTACTTACCGGTGTTTGGTCGGGTTCGCAGGTGATGCTGTTTGGGGCTAGAGAAGAGGATGTGATCGACAAGAAAATGCAGATAACGGTAGCTTATAACCATTTTGGTAAGAGATTGGTTCAAAGAATGCCAAGAGCCAGATTTGGTTTGGTCCATGTAGTGAACAATGACTATACTCACTGGGAAATGTATGCAATTGGTGGAAACATGAATCCTACCATTATAAGTCAAGGCAACCGTTTCATTGCTCCTCCTAAAGAAAATTGCAAGCAGGTTACAAAGAGAGAGTACGCACCGTATACAGAGTGGAAAACATGGAACTGGCAATCAGAGAGGGATTACTTCTTGAACGGAGCTTATTTCGTGAAATCAGGAAGGGCGAATGCGTGGAGCCCTGCCCCGGAAAATCCAGTCCCTAGACAGTTTGCCATCCAGCCTCAGCCGGGAATAAAGATAAGAAGACTAACCAAAGATGCTGGTACGCTTGGTTGCAGACCAGGCAAGTCCTGCTGATACAAAATTTCAATTTGTCGTCCGAGTGCTGTTATGGTAGTAACACACAAGAAAAGACTGAACAAGAATTGTTATTTGTTGTGAATATTGCAGTACGGATAAATGGTTAGGCTTCATTCTTTTTTTTTGGCTTGTGTAAAAAAAATCAATGAAAAAGGCACATTCTTTTTGTTTTTCAATCTCTCTTTATTTGCCCTAAAAGGACATTAACTTTAAACAACAAATACATAAATAATCACTTCTATTTCTCAGTATCCTATACTTCATATATCATATCATCAAACCTTGATGATATTTGGTACCATCTGACTCAGTCTTCAATTAGCTCTATCTTATCACTTTCTTTCAAACCCTGAAACATGTCAAGACACAATGTCAGATGGAAATTTAACGAATCTAACTGCTGCATCTAAATCTATCAGTGACTGCATATTGGTAAAATGTATTGATCAGACAATACCTCTGAGCTTGAAGTTTCTTCGTCTGTAAGTACTATACATGTGTTTGACTTCCCAGAAAGTCGAAGCTTCTCCTGCAAAACCACATGTAGCAATTTATCATTAAAAAGTCTATGGACAATATGAAAACAGTTGAGAGGTGATACCATCAGATTATTGGTAAGAGCTATGTGCATGCTCATTTCATATGTTTCTCTTCACAAGAATAATTACCTGCATCATAATGTCAGGCATCTTGGGATTTTCTCCGCCCATAGAGTCGCACAGATGCATTAAACCCATATTCGCAATATTCTGCTCGCAGGAAAAAAAAAGAGTAGCAAGAGAAGACAAATAAGTAAACCATACAAATGGCATTTGAGTTAATATTCAGAACATTAATGACGAACAAGAATGGAAATGAAGATATACCTGCTTGTACTCAATACTATCTAATGTTCCACCCTGAGAGAAATGGGAATAGGATGGAATCAGTATGCAGTAACAACCACTATTGCACCAGTTAGGTTAACGTTAAGTTATAAGTAAGAAAGAAAGAAAGAGTCTAATTCTTTAAAACAGCTGGACACGCACCATACCACCAAACATGCTATGCATTGCATAAAAATCATCTCCAATCTTAGCAAGATCCTCTAGAGTCAAACCCACCTGTTTTCCATAGGTCAGAAACTTATTAATACCACCGTAAAAGAAAAACAGAACAGCTTTCGAAACTAGTTCATATCACATTCCGTACATTGTCCTGGAGTCCCTTTAAGAGATCCTTCTGCGATTCCAGCTTATCGTCCGTCTTCTTAAGCCTCTCGGACAAGTGCTTCTTAGCATTCTAACCCATAAATCAAAAGAAACTATACAATTAGAATCTCTTAAAAAAGATCATATACATAGGCAACAGCAGATAGAAGAAAGAAAGCAAGCCTACAGAAATAGCTTCTGAAACGTTGCTCAGATGCTTTGTCAAGGTGGAGACAGCATCTTCCATGTTCTTCTTTGTTACGCACATGATGTCAGAGAATGAAATACCCTAAACCGACAAGAAAACAAACAAACATCAGCTCCAGAGAAAGAAATCATCATCCCAATTTTACAGACAACTAATAAGATGTAATACCTTGTACCACATGTAGCCATAGCCTATAGCTCCTAAGGTAGCTGCGGGAACTATAAGCGGGGTAAAGTCAGCTGAGAAAATGTAAGCAAAGAGAATGTCAGAGATTACAACAAAAAACAAAAAACACATATTCTTTTAATTAAAAAAAAAAGACTAAAATCCAAACCTCCTTGAGATCCTCCGTTCACAACAGTTATCTGACGAGACGAGGACATCTGCCGGATCTCCATAGCTAACCGTTGCATCTACAACACACACATAGTTACTCTCTAATTCATACACGTAAAGATATACACACAGAACATTACCTGAGTAGCCATGGGATCAGAATCTTCATCTGAATGATCTCCAGACTTCTCAAATCGCTTCACCAAAGCCTTTTAAAAACAAAAAGGAACCTCTTTTTTTTTACAATTCAAAACTCAGAAGAAGAAAAAAGAACAAAGCTTTAACTAACCTGAAGCTCCCCCAAAAGATCTGACATCTTCCCATTCTTCACAAGGATCGTTCCTGTATAACCTTCAGATTCGAAAATAAAAACACCAATAAGCAAATCTTCTTCTTCAGAAACTCTACAGTGATGATTCGAGAAACTCTAGTTACCTGCTCCAACTAGAATCAGAAGCCTCGATAACCCAATACCGGTTTGCATAGCCATGGTCGAATAAAGTTGTCTGAGATTTTCGCTCGCCGGCGTAAGAAACTGTCAAAGCTGCTCAATGTTGGTCGGAAGGTTTTCGTCAAAACGATGTCGTTTTATACTTTGTACCGTAGCTGTAATTGACCCCTGCATTTTAAACTAATCTGGTCCGTCCATGATACACATAAAGCCGTAAACCTGAAACGGTGTCGTTTAATGATTTTCTTCTGAATGCAATTTTCTTCTGAATGAGTTGATGAGAATGTATTCATACGGTCATACCAATCACAAAAGCAGTTCATCTTGCCACACCTTATAGGCTGCCAAGCATTTGCAAGCGCCATCAAAACAAGAAGACTCGAACCGTATGGAGGAGAGAGTACGAGTGGACTAGATGATTGTGAATTACAGACGACCTGGCCAACTCTGTTCTTGTGTCCATCAATGAGTCCCTGATGGAGACCACAAAGAAAAAGGAAAAAGAAAGTAGCAGTATTGTTTACACTAAATGGGATGTGCTGTTACCCTGTTATGTAGAGAGACTCATTATATCTTAGACAAATTGCTTTGATTCAAGAGCAAACCAACACAATTTTGGTAATACAAGAATCAATTTGCACTCTCGTCTCATCTTTGATTTACATATACATATTCATCACAAAGGGTCTTCAACTCTTCAGTACAAGTAAGTGTTTCATTGTAAGAAGGCGTAAGACCTGCGAATGTAAACTCTGTATTGGTTAAGGTCCTTCAGTGTCTTCCACACTGCGAATGTAGACCTGAATCGCTACATCATCTGCTTTTTTATGGGCTCTGAATCAAGACCATGCCAATATTCCCCCAAAGAGAACCCTGTCTGCGCTCGCAGTAAAACTCTCTGCATCACCAGTCCATACACTTTAACCAGACAAACTAACACCTGGCAGTTTTACTAGCTGCTTCTCGTCTATTACACGCCTCATACTTTCCACATCTTGCCATCTTTCTAATGCAGCATATATGCTTGACAAGATCACAAACGGCGCTGGATTCTCTGGCTCTAACTCAGATAGCTTCATCGCCGCTTCCTCTCCAAGCACTGGATCCAGGTGTTGTCTACATGCACCGAGCAGAGAAGAGTAAAGCGAACATGATGGTTCCGACATTTGATCTATTACCTCCTTGGCCTCTCTCAATCTCCCAAACCGACCCAAAAGATCAACCATACAACCAATGTGCTCTGTACTAGGTTTGAACCCATATTCTTCTTGCATCAAACTAAAAACTTGAGTTCCCTTTTCGACATCCCCACAGTGACTACACGCAGATAGAACAGCAGTAAAGGTTGCTAAACTCGGTTCTACTTTCTTCACTCGTAGTAAGTCAAAGATTTCGATTGCAGCTTCACACTCTCCATGTTTACCATAGCCTGATATCATAACGTTCCAGAACACTGGATCCTTGGGTTTCGGTTCAAACCCATCAAAGATTCGGCGTGCCCATAACGACAACCCACATTTCATGTACATGTCCATGAGAGACGTAGAAACAAATGTATCCCTCTCAGCTGCAGCTTTGATGACATGTCCATGGATCTCTTTGCCGTTCTTTAAAACCCAAGTATCCGAACAAGCTGATAGAAGGCTAGTAAGACACTTCAAACTAGGAACCGCAACTACAGATATCATCCTCTCAAAGAACTTGAAAGCATCCACTACTTTCCCTAACTGCGAAAACCCACTGATCAGAGAATTCCACGTAGCTGAATCTGGCTTCATCCCCTCGGACTCCAACTTTTCAAACAGCTCGACTGCTACCTCATGCTGTCCATTAATCATCATCCCGGAGATAACAGCGTTCCAAGATATCAAGTTCCTGGTATCTTTCATCTCTACGAAAACACCGTACGCTGATTTCCAACAGCGGCATTTCGAATACATATCAATGAGAGCCGTTCCTACCATTGTATCAAACCGAAACGGTTTTTTCATGACAAGACCATGGATCTGCCTAGCATACTGAAGATCCACAACACTAGCGCAAGCAGATATTGCATTAACGAAAGTAACAGCGTTTGGTTGTTCTTCACTCGAAAACCTCCTCATGAGATTGAACACACTAGGCACCAAACGTGGAACTCCATTCTCCATCAATCCAGAGATAAACGCATTGTACGTCACAACACTCTTAAGAGGCACTTTTTCAAACATCCTCGCAGCTAAAACCCACTCCCCACACCTCGAATACATCGAGACAAGAGACGTCCCAACGTATACTTCCGTCTCGAAACCTGACTTCACCGCCAAGCA
The DNA here is from genome assembly GCA_016432835.1 of Brassica nigra. Taxonomy (NCBI): domain Eukaryota; kingdom Viridiplantae; phylum Streptophyta; class Magnoliopsida; order Brassicales; family Brassicaceae; genus Brassica; species Brassica nigra. The sequence continues at coordinate 7,204,449 of CM028243.1, read as the reverse complement.
ATGCATCTGCATCCCTCCTTCTACACCCTCACAGCTACTCAAAACGCTAGCCACTGTAACCGAGTTGGTCCCGGACGACCCGCGAACCCTAGCTTCCCGGAACATCCTAAACGCTTCTCTACGAAACCCGTTCTCCAGAAGCCCGGAAACGGCCGCGTTAACACTCGCGACGCTTCTCTCTGGCATTTCGTCGAGCAGGTTGAGTGCGTCTTTCGTCTGCTTCACCTTCATGTACATGCTCACCAGAGCCGTGGAAGTGTAATGATCGACGAAAAATCCGGTCTTTATGATATGGGCGTGCAGGGTTCGGCCTTGGATGACGTCGCCGAGCTTCGCGCATGATTTGAGAAGAGGCGGGAATGTGAACTTGTCGGGTGAGTGAGCTGAGTAGTGGCGGCGCGGGTATAACATCGCATCTAGAGAAACTCCACTGGTCGCGAGGTTCGTGACTCGGTGCCTGGTGAGGTTTATCATCAAGAGAGGCAAAAGCGAGCACCAAGGCACTTCAACGGCTCTCTCTATTGTCGTCGTCGTCGAAGAGGGATTAAAGCAACAACTTTTTTGTTGGTTCAGGTATGGTTTATACCGGTTATTACGACAGTTTGATTTAGTGGTTTTATCATTGGTTAAGCGACCTCGTGCTGGTTTAAACCGGTTATTACAATGCTTCTCTCTATTTTTATCTAGAAGGGATCAAAGCAACGAGTCATTTTACCCAGATCCCCCATATCCAAAATCCAAACCGAAACCAACCTAAAAATACCTAACTCAAAAACGAACTAAAGATGTATAAGTGTTTAGTTTGATCTAAAATTTTCTATCTGAAAACATTAGAACTGAAAAGAACTGATCCAAATAAATTTAAAGCATGAATATCCAAAACTATTACTCTACTAGTGATATTCCGGCACTATGCGCCGGATTTGTATGTTGTATTATTACTTAAATTTATAATTTATTATATGGTCTTAGTAAAGAAAATATGTTAAAAATATGTAAAATGAAAATATGTAAAAAAAAAATATTTTCTGATCTTTTTGATAGTTGTTTGCGACATAAGTATAAGTAGTTGTTACTAATCGATTAATAAAAATAGAATAAAAATCGATAGTCGTAAAAAAGTTAATTTAGTTGGAATCTTAGATACTCATGTCATAGACTGAGCTTTCTTTCAAGAAATGTTTGAAGGTGCTAAACCTGAGAAAGATGATTAACGCATGTAAAAGCACCACCTGAGAAAGAAAATGATGCATAAGAAAACTACTACGTTAAAAGTAAGCAATCATTAACTGGTAAATTGAAATAAGAAACTGGTGTACCTTCCCATTAATCAACAACATATCAACCCCAATATCTCACCCCTTTCTTAACATTTCAGGCTTGCCAAAATTGTTGTAGCCTAGTCTGAATATCTCTACACCGATGTGTCTTCAACTCCGAGCAATGAAACTGGGAATTCGACAATGATTGAATTGGGAAAAGTAAACGGATTATCGTCCAAACTCTCACACCGTCTATACATATACAATGAAACTGAGAAAGCAAGAACTAAAGAAGCATTCAATAGGAGATAGTGGGATGAGTGGAATTTCTGGATTGATTATATGAATGATTACGTCGATTGCGTTAAAGAAGGAGAATTGTAGAGGCTATATTCTCCATCGTCAACATCAAATACAAAGAAATCCTATAAACCAGTGTTTTGAAACCCGACCCGGACACTGAATCGGATGATTTACCGGATCACTGGATCATTGGATCAACCGCGGATGAATCGCAGATTAATAAATGAATTAGTTTTATTATATAATAATATATTAGCTATGAAAAAATATATATAAAAACTAAAGTTAAGTATTTTAAGTGTACATACAAAATATTAAGAAATAGTTTAGACTATTTAAAAAATTTGTAACATAAGAGTTATGACATCTAAAAAAATCAAGACATAAAATTAAACTTCCAATCCAAAATAAACCAAAATTAAAACATCATTGTAATAAATTGTCAATAACAAAAATAAACTAAAACCAGATCACATCAACTAATTTTGGTTTTCTCTAAATTTGTCACTTCATCATCTTTGGGATATTCTTCAGCAAGAGCATTCTCTAATTTATTATAATCAAGCTCATGAGGTTTTCTTCTTCAACAATCCAAAATTCTGTTTTGTAATTCACATGATCATATGATTTTATTCTTTTTGATCTGTAAATTAAAAATGTAATGATTTGTTATAAACTAAGTTAAATAAAAAATAAAAAAATAATTTACTCACCTTTCTTGCAAACATAAATTGTAGTATAGAGGAATAATAAGCCTCATCGTGCTTTAGTCTGTTCTACGGACGTGCGGCTCAAGCACAATCATGACTCACCTTTCTTGCAAACGTAAATTATAGTGTAGAAGAATAGGAAGATGGTAATAAAACTGAAAATTTTAAATTTTAATTAGAAATTTAGAATAAAAAAAATAATTTTAAAACATAACTTGAACTAAAAATAGTAAAAAATAAAAATTATCTATTGGTTCAACCAGTGCTGCAACATATATCGGGTTTTAGTGAGTTTTTGTGTGTTTTATGGGTTTTTCACAAAACCCAAATCCGATTTATATTGGGTCACCGAATTTATCGGTTCAACTACGGATCCGGGTCAGATTCAAAACACTCTTATAAACGTTTGGACCTGTGAAGGAGAGTTTAAAACCCCAATTTATTTCACAATTAATACCAAAATTCATTAAATTTAAATTGAGAAAATATTTTAATTATTAAAAAGAAAATGCCACAAAGCATTTTTCCCCCAAGGAGATAAAAAAATCTACTTTATTAGTAAAGATATGTTCTACTTTCTATGTTTAAGCTTATGATTTAATTGTATTGTCTTTTTGTTTGCAATTTTCATATTATTTTTTATAATATTTTCATATTATTTTTATAATATTTTCAAATAATATAAAATTTTAAATGTTAATTTTAAAGTTTAAATAATATAAAATTTTAAATGTTAATTTTAATGTTTAAATATTAAATTTCAATGATTATTAGTTTTGTATTTTGTAAAATTTTAGATAAATATGATAGATTTTTGCTAAATTTTGATGGATTTGAATTAGTTTTTTAGGATATTAAATAAATATATAACCGAACCGTTTTATCCGAATGTTACAGATATTTAAATCATAAATTCAAACACATGGACCTGAAAAAAACAACTCAAATCTGGACCAAAAAAAAAATTAATTACAATAGTTGGATCCAAATGTCGAAAGGAACTACTCGAACCCGAAGACCTGATACGCAGGCGTAAAAGCAACATCATATTGCTGGTTCAGGTCTGGTGTAAAGAAAACCGGTTGTTACATCAGTTTGATTTTAACGGTTTGTTATCGGTTAAGCACCGACCGAGCAAATATCTGAGTCTTGTTTAACGATATGTTCTTTGATTGATCACCACACCCGTGCACGGTGAATTCGAGGATCGAGGAGCTTGAACCGCTCGGAGACTTTTCCGTCATCATTATCGTCGCTGAAAGTTCCGACCTTTCCTCGCCGCAAGGAAAGATGCTCGCTTGACGTCGACCTCCACCGTTATCGCCTCTATCTTTTACCTTTTCTAGCTCAACAGTGAGATCCCTCTCTTTCTTTTCCATCGTTGGTAGATCCGTTGTTTCTACTTAGTTTTCATGTGGGTTTACCAAAAGTTTCGATCTTTCTGGTGAATTGATCCGGTGTTAAACACTTCGTAGGTGGTTTGATTTGCTTCTAAGTAACTGCAGTTCAGAACACATTTGAGAATCCTGATTTTGAGCCGGTCATATAATCTTGTTTGTTTGCTTGGTGGGATTTTGATAAAGAGTAAAGAGGAAGGAGATGTCGACACCATCGAGGAAGAGATTGATGAGGGATTTCAAGAGGTTGCAGCAAGACCCACCTGCTGGAATCAGCGGTGCTCCTCAAGACAACAACATCATGCTCTGGAACGCTGTTATTTTCGGGTAAATCAATCAAAACTAGTAAAACAACAGAAAACATTCTATTAAGTCTTTTCACTTGTTCTTATCACGCCTTGTGTTTTGTGGTAATTTGTCAGGCCTGATGATACCCCATGGGACGGAGGTAAAAAAAAATTGTGTATTGTAATCACTTTATCTGGAGTTTCGTATCTATTCTTATATCCTCTCTTTGGTATGATCTTGTCTAGGTACTTTCAAACTCTCGCTGCAGTTTTCAGAAGATTATCCAAACAAACCACCAACAGTTCGGTTTGTTTCAAGGATGTTCCATCCGAATAGTAAGTTGAAAAATAACAAAACTAGCATTTTCTTATTCTGAGGGCATGTGTCATTGTGTCGTGTAGTTTATGCTGATGGGAGTATATGCTTGGACATTCTCCAAAACCAGTGGAGTCCTATATATGATGTCGCTGCTATCCTTACCTCCATCCAGGTATATATATATATATATGTAGAAATGTTTCTCATGTCCTGTTTCTCAATTGATAATTGCTGTTTCTTCTGCTTCCTCTATGATGTTTCTTCTGCTTCCTCTATGATATGGTCGATCACATTGGAACAATCTCTCTTTTTATTTTGTAAATCACAGTCGTTGCTCTGTGATCCTAATCCGAATTCTCCTGCGAACTCGGAAGCTGCACGGATGTTCAGCGAGAGCAAACGTGAGTACAACAGAAGAGTCCGCGAGGTTGTGGAACAAAGCTGGACTGCAGACTAGTAAATAATATTTGTTGTAGCATTTGTCCTTCATAGACATTGAACCCTCCTCTCTTGTGTTTCATTTCATACCACAAACACTTCTCTCTCCTGTCTTTGTGTGTTTTTTCAAACGCTGTGATTTGTTGTTTTTAATGCTTTCTATGTATTATCTTTTATCACATGTATTTCAGTTCAGTCATTCTTGCAGATCTTCTTTTTCCTTACAAAGTTAGCTAGGATTCTTCAGTGAAGAATGCAAACTTCAAAGGAGTGACAATAAACCAAATGTTTGTTTTGTTAGTGTTAATACAATTCACAGGTAAACGAGATCATGCGTCACTTAACACGTTTTCTATAATTTTCGTAAACTATAACTAATTCATCATGTTCGTTGTTTCTTTTTTTTGCATGGGATTCTTTTTTTAATGCAACACGTGTGGTAATATAATTGCTTATTTGATTAAAACCTCTGATGTACTATAATTGATCAGATTTAGAGATGGTTGGTTGGCTCACTTGTCGGTGAGAATGAGATGAAGAAATGAATGTCGTTTTATGCGTCCTCGTGAAAGCGATGCCATTACGTTTGTGTCCTTTTCTTCGAAAGTGCCGAGGTTTAAACAAATGTCGAGCTGTATTCCGATGTGCTGATTAACTGTTCATTTACTTCCTCATTTAAATCTTGAGTTCTAATCTTTTCAATGAACTATTTTTTTTTTCCATTTTTTGGCAAAGAATTATTAATATTGTTTCTAAGGGTGAGCGTACAGGTATCCGTTCGGGTTCGGATTACGTATTTCGAATTTTCAGGTATTTCGGTATAGGGGTATAAAAACTGTTCTGGTATTTTTGTATTTCGGATCTGGTTCGGATATTTTTAGTTCGGGTTCGATTATTTCGGTTCCGGTTCGGATATTTAGATTTTGAAGAAAAAAAATTTAATTTTTAATTTTTCAAAATTTTGTATTTAAAATATAACTTTCACTTAACTGATTTTTTATCTTTAAGTAGATTGAATAATTAATAGATTTAAAGATAACATTTTAAATATAAAAATACTAATTTGGTTATTGTTTTAAAACTTTGGATGTAATTTTTGTTAATGCACGAAACAAAAAGCTTGACATGCACTTTGAGTGAGTAGCAAATTATTTTGTCCGTAATTATATGTATATTATATGATTTTAAAGTATGTGTAGCATCAATATAAATATTTTAAATAAAATGATAGATGTCAACTAGAAATATAAGGTTAAGTATGCATATCATCGGTTATCTTCGAATATCCATTCGGGTTTGGATATTACCCGTTCGGATTCGGATATTTAATCTTTCCTAATTTAATACTCGTTCGGTATTTTAGTACTTCGTTTAGAATTTTGATTCAGGTTTTTGGGGTTGGATTCGGATACGGGTTCGGATGTTGGTAAAATGTCCAGGCCTAATTGTTTATGTAAGAAAGTGTTATGATTTTTGTTTTTCCTGTAAAATATTTATGGACTTTAGACGATGAAGCACATGCAACCACCTTGGAACAATCGTCACTGCCAAAATACCATTTAATACTATACCATCTACAACAGGCATTTATATAATTAACCAAATAGGTGCTTCCTTTTAGTTTTACAAAAAATGTAATTTTGACACTTTTTTGTTATACAAAAATATTATTTTAAAATTTCTATACAATTTATACATAACTAAAACTTAGTATTAATTATTCAATACATTACATTTATCAAAAAAAAATATTTCAAACATTATTAGCTAAATAGATGTAGTTGTTAAAAACATAAATGTATTCCTTTTAGTTATTTTATAAATTTATATCAAAAAAATCAAAATTCATGTAACGTAAGAAGTAATAAACATGATGTTGTCAGGAATAAGCGGATTATCCAATTCGATAATGACAGCTTTTTTCCCCCTGTGGCACAGTCTTAATTCTCAGCTTCAACAAAAAAAAGGGATTGAATTCATTAATCAGACAAGAAAGGTTACTTCAGCTAATTAAAAATTTACAATACAAACTATATAACCCTCAACTAGACGCATACCGTTTATAACCCATTAATAAGGCCCATAATGAAAAAATCAGCAAAACACATATCAAACGATGTCGTTTCAGAGCCCTGTCTCTTTTTTTTTTTTTTTTCTCTTTTAGTTGCTTTACAAACGGTGAGAGTGTAATTCTCACTGTAACCACCACTTTTGGTATTTAGGGCACTACTGCTCCGGCGAGGAGGAGCCGACAGCATTTTTGAGAACAATAAGAGACGATTCCGTCTACCTTCAGCTACATTGGTGACATATTCTATTTGAGGTTTGAAATTTTTGAAATTTCTTTTTTTTTTAATATAAAACCCATTTTAGGAAGAGAAATGAACAGTTTCCGCCTTTTGATTTCAACACCAGATCTGTGTATTTAATGTTACTCCCATCTTCTTCTTTCACTCTTGTGAGTTTTACTCACAACGTATCTCTTCGATTCTGTATGTTCTATCAACGTTTGGGGGGTTACTGGTAACTGTTTATACGATTTTCTTTTCTCGTTTTCCCGCTTATTTCTCTGTTAAATCGACATGGGTATTGGTTTGTCATCCTCAAAATCTTTGCTTTTTCACTTTATTTTAATGGGTCTATCTCTTCCTTTGGCTTTCTTTACTTTTTTTTTTAGTTGGTCTCTCTCTCTCTCTCTCTCTTTTGATTCATGCTACTTTAAGCTTCGTCTTGTTTCTGACTGTTCGGCTTGTTCTCTTTCTCTAGGGTTTGTACTAATAGATTTGTGTTTCCTTGCAGACAGCTATAGATTTACTGAATGTTACTTTAAATCCACAGACTTTGTTTGTTTCGTTTTCAACTTTAGCTTGTGCTTACTAACCAAATGAGTGTTTTGCTTATGCAGGTTTCTATTTCTGCAGCGACTTTCTAATTGTAGGCATTGAAAAAATGGGAAAGACGCCAAGTCCTGGTAAATGGATCAAGTCTCTTCTTGGGAAGAAGTCATCCAAATCTAGTTTGGACAAAGGAACCGACAAATTGGTAAAAAACATGATATTGGTTTGTTTTTGTTCTTATATGTCATAAAACACAATGATATGTAATTGTGAACATTGTTCGTATGTGATAGAGATCTGCAAAGAAAGAAGAGCTTGTGGTGAAAGTCAAGGATACTAATAATAATAATGTCTCAAACTTACCGACCAATCCCATTCCAGTAGTTTCATCACATGAAGTTGCAGCTTCACAAACCGTACTAGCCCCAGATGTTGTAGTAGTCCCTGAGAGGCAACCAAGCGGAGACATTGCGGGCGATGAACCAAATGCAAATGACACCGAAGAACTCAAGCTCGAAGAAGATGCTACAAAGGTATCAAGCTTGAAGTTGAACTCTTCTTTTACGTTTCAGTATTGGGATTCCGGTTCTTGTTCTGCTGATACTCTGTTTTTTTTTTCGAATTCGTGAAGGCCCGTGAAGAGTTTCAAACGCTTAAAGGTGTCATAAAGCTGCAAGCAGTTATCCGTGGTCACTTGGTTCGAAGACAAGCTGTTGCTACGTACTCTTGCATTTGGGGAATTGTGAAGTTACAAGCTCTTATCCGTGGGAAGATAGCTAGATCTTCAGAAACTGGGGTTCAACTTCAGAAATCAAATTCGGTATTTGCTAGTTTAGAAGTTCCACTTTGATAACCATTACTCAATGTTACTGCTTAAAGTGTTGTACTCTCTTTTGTTTGTTAGGAAACTGAGTCTTCTGAAACTCTGCGAGGAAGCACACACGGTTGGCTTGACGGTTCCACTAAGCTCTCCATGATTGATAAGGTAACATAGACATTTTGCTATTCTGTGACGGGCTCTTGCTTATTCGTTTCCTTGACTTTTTTCAGCTTCTAGTTTCCTCACCAACGGTATTGCCTCTGAAGATTCAGTATGGTCCTGAGGATCCTAACTCAGCCAAGGTGTGGCTTGAGCGCTGGACAGAGCTACAGGTTTGGGCTCCTGGTCCACTGGTTGTTAAGAGCCTGGTTCCTAAATCTCAGACAAAGAAAAGAAGTTTTCAAGCAGTTGAAGCGGAGAAGGGAAAACTTAAGAGAGGTGTGAAGAAAGCACCAGGTGGCTTAAACACTGGGACTAGCTCTGCCAGCAGCCGATTTACAGCTGAAAACGACAAGCCTAAGCGAAGTGTGAGGAAGCCTTCCACGCTCGGTAAAGAGGTTTCAAATGATAAGCCTGCCCAGACTTCGAGAAAAAGTACAAGCGCCATAAAGGAAGGGTCTTCATTGGAGGCTAAGGACGAGAGGCCTAGAGTTAGCCTCAGAAAGGCTTCACTTTCTAATGGGATAGAGAAACATACACGCAAATCCGCTGAGAAGAAGAAAGAGATTGCAGATTCAGTGCAGAAAGAAGTGCCTGGTGACAAGGTTTCAGTAGTTGACACTCCTGAAGAAGAAGAAGAGGTGAAAGATAGCCCTGAAACAGTTTCCAAAGAGGCTGATGAACTCAAAACACCGGTTCTGGATACCCCGGAGCAAGATGAACGCAAAACCGCAGAGGGAAATGAAAAAGCTGAAGAAGAGATACAAGAGCCAGACGTGCAGATAAGCTCTGAGAATGGAAACACTGCTTCTGAGAACACAAAGCCAAGCGATAGACGAGCTTCCCTGCCTGCAAAGATTGAGAATCATCATCAAGAAGATGGGGTGACACATAGTGGGCGAAAGATCCCAAGCTACATGGCTCCAACTGCATCTGCAAAGGCAAGAGTAAGAGGACAAGGGTCTCCGAGGTTTGGTCAAGAGAAGCCCGAGAAGAACGGAACAACGAGGCGCCACTCTCTTCCTCCTGCAGCCAATGGTAAGCTGAGTGCAATGTCTCCAAGAGCTCACAGACTTCTCATAGCTTCAGCTAAGGGATCATCGATGAACAGTGACAGGTCTTTTTCGTCTTCCAAGGACATTGGTGGTAAGAAGTTTAAAAGCTTTATCCACAAGCCTCTACAATGTCTCAACCTTATCTACTTCATTTAACCCCATTTTTGCTCATGTTTGTTTCAGATAAATCGACCAAAGCTGAGTGGAAACGGTGAATTCCTTTTGAGGCAATAGAGAAAGCAATCGTGATCGTCTTAAACTGTTGGACAAAGCTCTGAAACCTTTCTAATCATTTTAGCTGTTTTGTTTCTATGTTTCATGTGTGTTTTGGTTTGCTCTGCTTTTGTTTTGGTGTGGTGAGTCTTTGACATGTTCTCTTTAGTTTCTACTCTTAGATGCTTTTGTCTTCACAAACAAAAAGGGTTTTCTAGTATATAGTTCTTACAATGTTTCTCTTTAATCATTTACAGTTTGTTCATGAATTTTGCTTTTTTAGTTACAATCTAATTCATGAATACTTTTCAGGTTATGTAACTGAGGTAAAAAAGGGAATAACTATCATATCACCAGAACTATTTGTATAATTTTTATTATTTGTAAATCAAAGTTTAAGTTTAATACAAACTATAAAAAACAAAGACAAAATAATTTCCTTTTTTTAATGCTTACTCCTAAAATAAACAACACCAAACCCCATGTAGCCATAGCCTTGGTCAACAAAAAAAAAAATGCATAGCATGATAAGAACTTTTTTTTCTTTTTTTTTTTGTCAGGAGCATGATAAGAACTAAAAACTAGAAATTAAATGTATCTAGTCGACCAAGTCGAGTCAAAAAATGACTCGAGAACAATCGAATGTGAATTTTGAAAAGTGGGGGCATATATGATAAGTTTGACTATACTAAACACGCTTGAAAGAACCTAAGACAAACTAAACACGTTCAGATATAATTATAAATTTATAAGGCTACTTACAATGAGCATGTTGATTTTTTTTTTCAACTGCTTAATGCTTCCAATGAAGCTATTGAAAAAATAAAAATCATTATGTGGATTCATCATAGTTGAATTCTTTCAACTAGTTGAAAGATCAGAAATAGGGCCCACAACACATATGTGTAGATTAGTAATTGGTTACTGAAATAGTTGAGATTTTTGTTTTCACCCTAACCATTTCATTTCAATTATTTTATAGTAAATTAATTTATTTCTTTAATTATTTTTTTATCAAAATTCATAACTTTTTGTGGTCTATAGATAAATTTGTTTCATTTGATTTGAACATATATTTTTAGTAATTATTTAACTTTTTCAATAAACTTCTAAAATATTTTAAAATACTTTTCATAAAATAAATTCTAAAATATTAATATTATTTTTAATTATTTTTCAATAAATTTTTTAAAATATTTTTACTTATTAATATGTAATCACAACTAAACACATAAAACATAAAATAAAAGTGGATAGAATGTTGAGTTTTAAAAAAAAAACTATTGTATGATATAAAAATTGAACGTATGTTAAATGATTAGGTGGGAAAAAAATATGATCTAGATGAAAGAGAATATGATGTGAAATATTAAAAGATAAAAAGTAGGGGTGTTGAAAAGAAAAATCATTGTTGATAGTCGTAGTACACAGTAAATAACCTGAACAACTAAGTTATTTTGAAAATTGAACTCTATGAAGATTATTGGTGACTGAGCCATAAAAGAAATACTATACGGAGAATGAAAAACAGATTTTTTCTAAAAATTATGTATAAAATTATTTTACTTTTGAAACCAAAAAAACTGTATTTTTTGATGAAATTTGTCAATATACTGTACTCCCTCTGTTTCTAAAAGATCCATATTTTAGAAGAAAAAAAATTGTTTCAAAAAGATACATTTTTACATTTTCAATACATTAATTAATGAAAAATTGTATATTTCCAAAAATATAATTGTATTTACTAGAATCTTATTGGTTCAGAATTATGGAGAATTGTTAATTAATAAAAACAATGCATTGGTAAATAAAATTTTATGTTTTTTCTTAATAAGTATGAAAAATCTAAAACATGGATCTTTTAGAAATAGAGGGAGTATATCATAATTTTTTTTATAGAAATATAAGTCGAGAATCCATTAATTATATAATACCAAATTGATCAATGCACATCTCTTTTCTGTTGAGTCATTTTAATTTTCTTTTACGTGACACCGTAATAGCTAAGCAAATTTCAAAATGAGACGGCTCCATGCGTCTTACCTCCTCGTTATTTCAGAAGCTAAGTCTTTTTTAAGTGTCTGCTAGGGTGAAAGTACCGGAGTTGATTGCAAGAACATCTGCTTGTTTCCGCTAGTATCATTCTGTGCTTTTTTGCTCGCTTCTCTTTCTTGGATTCGGGTCTATAAGAAGTTGACTAGTCATCTTCTGAAGTTCATGTAGCGTATGGAGTGGACTCTTCGGGTAATGGCCGAATTGGGATTGGGACCCTGCCTCGCATGTCTTACTTGGTGTTACCTAGGCTTGGAGCATAAATTCTGTAACTCGAAATCCAAAATGGATTCGAACCAAAAAACCCAAACCGAAATGTAAAAATAGGTTAATGGTTTGTAGAGTGTTATAAATCATATCCGACCCCAAGTGTTATTAACTGAACTCGAACAAATAACCAAAATATCCAAAGAAACCGATCTAAATATCCAAAATTTAATATGCAATATAAATATTCAAAACATAAATAAGTATTTCAAATATTCAGTTCCATATATATTTTGATAAGGTATCTATAAAAAGCATCTAAAACAATTATATATAAATAAATATTTATTTTATGTTTTGCTTTTAAAATTTAAATTTTATTTTGGGTATATCTGAACCGAACCGATATAACCCAAATCCAAACGATATATGGTTACTTTATGAGCTTTAAGATGTGATACAAATTAGAACTGAAACCAATGTGAATCCGATCCATACTTACATATTTACTAGAACAAGATCTTGGGTGTAAATTAGAACCTAAATCCGAATACATGATCTAAACCCCAACGAGTATCCAAATGTCAAGGTCTAAGATCCATTTTGGGACAAACTGCGGATTTTCGGTGTTCTCTGGCTATTTTTCTCTTATGAGATTTTTTCTTTCTTATAAGTTCTGGTATGAAGACCAAGTTTTTTTCAACTGGAATTTCATGGCTGTTCATGATTCTATAATTAGCTAAGCTTTGATCTTTCCCTTATGATTTAGATTAAACCTCAACTTACGAAGTCTTTTTTATATTTCTGGAGTTTTGTTTAGACTAGGGCCGGGTTAACAACAAGAGGAACCCTTGGGCAAGTTTTTTTGGCCCCATAATTAATTAAATTTAATATTATTGTTAACTTATTATCAAAAATGTATATCACCTTTTAAACAAATTAACTAAGTTTATAAGTTTTGGATTTTTCGTATTTTAAAAATTATATAACCATGTCTTTTAAACATCTGTCTAAATTCAAGTACAAACAAAAAAACTTGGACTTTATTGTAAAAGGAAAAAAATTTGGACCTTTTGTGCTATTAAATAAACTGGATTACAGATGGGCTTTGGGGCGGGAGTACTGTTTGCCCTCCTCATTAAGCTGGCTCTGGTCTAAACCCTGCTTAGATAGCATTCTTTAATGCATTATTAGGATTTGTTTCAATGCTTAATTACATACCTTGTGTCATTATCATGAAAATGAAAATTCACATTCTTATAAAGAAAAATCTCAAAAATGAAGGTTAACTTAACACCACTGAGAGACTGGTTTTGAGCGTCCTATAAAAGTGGATTTGAAATAAAGAGAAGCAAAAATATTGGGCATAAGAGATCATGTACACGTTGAGAATGAAATAAGAAGAGAGGGACAAGGAGAGATGGAGAAAGAAAGACGTAAGTATTAAACCGTGCATATAGCTTTCATTTTCCACAAGCAAGAATAATAGTCTTCGTTGCATTTCTTTTACCAATACATCATACGTTTGTTAGGCACACGTCTTTTTCTTTTTCTCCTTCTATAATTTTCTTTTATTCTTATAAAAGAAAATTGTTCTATATCACGTTCGCACACATGCTTTAACCCTAATATTGTTCTAAACATGTTTACCCTTAGAACCCCCACAAACAAGTTTATATTTTGAACCACAAATACGTTGTATAAATTAATAAATATATATATATCTCTTTTTTTAAAAAAAATAATATATATATATATATATATCATCTTCAAAAGATCAATGCTCATTGAGATCATTGGATCTTAACTAAGCTATTAAGAGATTATAACCAAAGAAAAACACATAGTAAATTATATAGCTAGAAAAATGGGATCAAAACCCGAGAATTTTACAATAACTAAGTTCTAAAAATAAAGAATACATAGCTAGAAAAAACTGGAAGCAAAACCAAACCTAAAATCAAATGAAAGGCTGAAACTAACACACAAAACATAACCCAAACTATGTCAAAAAAAAAAAAACATAACCCAAACCATAACAAAAACAAAGGGGAACATATTGATCGAAAGCTAATAAATCATATGACCTAAACCAACACAGAGCTTCAAACGAAACCACGACGGAAGGAACAAGAGCCACATGGAGACCTACACAACCACTAATACGAAGGGAAGAACTGAAGGACAACCGTGGACACAACCAAAGACCGCAACAACTGAATCGAACGTAGAATCATAACCAACTGTCTTTTTTTTTGTTATATATATAATACTAGTATCATAAATTCATAATAACAGAAAATATAAACATTTATATAGGATTGCCTCAAAGTGGCCGTCATGTCACTGGTAATCAAATAGTTAGCAAACGAAACTTGAGAAACTAATAGTAACAGGGTAAGTTGTATAATCATCTTAATATCAAGTATCAACATGATAACATATAGACAACCTCATGTGGGTAGACACGTGCTCTCGTGGCCCTCGTCGCCAGCTTTCTCGTATTCCTCATATCCGCGTCCCAGTTATCTGAGTAACAAATATTCTCTTCTCGTACAATTTTACAGAAAATAAAACCGTTAAAAAGTATTAAAGATTCTATACTATTGTTAACGGAGGCGCAAAATATTAGAAATTTTGATACGCGATTGGTTAATATTTTGGAGAATTATGATTTATAACTTAGTCAATTAATTAAAGAACAGTCGAAAGTTTGCTTGTATTATTGTGTATTATATGTAGTCAATACAAAAGCTGATATATATAATGTTTAACATTAATCGCTTTAAAGTTATTTAGACATAAAACATATGTTGCTCAAAAAAAAAAAGACATAAAACATATATACGCCATAAAATAAAGATCTTTAGTCCTACATATTCATAATAGAATAAGAAAATCTTTAAACTAAACAAACTTTTGTTAATTGATAACGCATTTTGTCATCAAACCAAAGATAGCCTTATATATTATTTTTTAAATAGTCACGATCCTGTATAACTATGTCACTGATATGTAAGTGTAAACCAACATAAAGGCTGCTCTTTTTATAATTTTTTTATGTTATTACACCGGTTAGTGATTGAGCTAAAACTTTTATTTGTTGGGGAGAATTTTTAACATAAATTGGACATATTAGAGTTCATCAATATCTCACTTGCGTGTTTTGTAAAAACATAACTAGTGTTAGGTGGCTATATAGTTTACATTAGTTAACCACATGTATAAAACTCTAGGTGAAGTCCAACTCTCTTGTTTTAAAATAGAAAAGAAAAGAAGTCCAACTCTCTAGCTAATATTTGAGTACTTTTGTCACATGCATCTTAATTAGTCTTTTATTGGGTCTAAAATTATCTTAAATTAGGGTTAATATAATTATATTTGTAATGCATATAACTGAATTAAAAATTTATGGATCAGTGATCCTTCCTTCTATCACCATATTGCCTTCGGTGGTTACAACTAAAATAATTTAATATCTAATAAAGATAATTTAATAATCATTGAAAATAATGTAAAATATAAATAGTTATAAAAATCAGATAAAATACAGTATGCAGAAAATATCGAAAAACCATATAAAAGGATAAAAATCTAAAATATTTTATACTAGGGTTGGTCCGCGCTTCGCGCGGGATTTTGTTTTCGTTAAATATTTAGATTGACATTTGTTTTTAACTTAAACGGAGGTTGATTATATCATTTGTGAACCATTATTTCTATGCCATGCTTAATTTTTATGTAGGATATTAGAATATTGAGGGTCAGAACGTCATTGACTACATAATACATTTTGTAATATATTGTCTTTAATTCATGCTTTATTGGGTTTGGACATCCGAGCCCCAATAGTTTATTCAACAGCATTCATGCTCTACCAAAAAACAGCATTCAGGTTTGTTATTTTTTGGCATTCATGTTTGTTATTATAATTCGTATAAATGGAAATGTACATTTTATTTATATGAGCGTTGTTGTAAGATCAACCTAATTATAATAATTTTAAATATAAATAATACAAATCTTTGATTCAATTCGTAATAATTAAAATATTTAGATTACATATTGTTGGTCGAAATCAAGTGGCGATTCCAAGATGCCACAGAGCCCATATCTACCCTTTTTTACAATCTTTGTATAGTTCCACATTGTATACCGAACTCGGTTGGATATATTGAACTCCAGAAATGATTAAATCAAATTTAAGCATGGAAATAAATATTACTAAAGGGTTTGACAGGGAAACCGGAGACTCTAGTGGAGTTGGTAGGGCAAAAAGCAGGAGAAGAGATGGTTAAACATAGAAACCGAAGAATACTCTCAGCGGTTAAAGCCCGCCCCCACAGCAATCCTTTCACTAAGACTTAGACCACCTCGTCAATAACTCAATCTCTCTAGAAAGTTAGTTTGGAGAAAATCCTCAATTTTAGTGCCTTCTTCAAAGAAATCTCTCTATCGAATTTTGCTTTCGATCTCTTCTTCTGTTTAGGACTACAGTCTAACCATTTTCCCATTACAACAAAGTTTTCATTAAACCAGCCATTACAAACCCATGATTCAGCTTCAATTATGGGCTCAATCTGAAATGTGATAATGATATACTTCAAAACCAGCAGGAAGCTCATAACATGGAGAGAGATCAACAACCACTCGTAATAAAACTCAGGTTAAAGACAACATAATATATCTTGAGAAAAATATACAACGATGGAGATGACAGAGAGTATATGTAAGGATGGTCACCATTACCTGATTTATATCAGGTCGCTTTATTGCCGCTAAGTACTGTAACCCTATAAGAGAGATTGAAAGAAGAGAGTGCTCCTTTTGTAAATTATTTCTCTTTTTTTTTTTAATTGTGGGTGACCATGAACACAATGAAAATATATATCTGCAAAAAAAAAAAAACTAAAAGAGATAACAAAGCTTAGTTTAATAATCCCAACATAAGTTCAATATTTTTGTATAATGTATTTCATTCAAATCTCTATAATATTATTTGAGAAGTCAGTTTCCATGTGCACTCATGTTAACTCTCACAGTGGTTGATTATGATGATACCCTTAATGAATTAAAATGTTATATTAAAACTATTATTGATTTTTTATTTAAATTACTTTTAATATTTTCCAAATAACATATATAATAAAAGGAAATATTATAAAGTTTATAAAGCGAATTTAAAACGAAAATATATGTATAAATAATATGATTTCATTAAAAAGGAAAAGTTCACAAAATAGTAATATTCCATTTTAATTTTTTAAATAACATTAAATATACTAATGTACTGTCTTCACATTTATATTTTAACAGATAATCTTGATATTAGAAAAAGAAATATTATTTATTTTAAAATATAATTTTAAACAGTACAACAATATATATTTTCACAGTAACAAAATATTTTTAACATATTTATCTATTTTTTAGATAATTACTTAAAATAATTAAGTAACATAAACTGATATATGTTTTATTGACTAAAATATTTTATAATTAGTATTATTGAAATGTTATTTGTATTTTCTTATATTTATTTGACCATAATATCTTTCAATTACAGCAAAATATATCTATAAATGTTTTTTACTTATTTAATAATATTTCTCAAATACAATCACAATATTTTACTGCTTATTTTTAAGAGATATTAAAAAACAAAAAAATAAATTTTAACAATAAACATCTTTTGATCAAATAACATAATATTTTAAAATCACACGATACACTTTAATGAGGTAGAAATATTATATTTTGTATTATTAAAATTTTATGTTTTCTTAATATTAAATTTTCTTTTAAATTTTATGTTTCTATTATTGTGGAACTTAATATAACCATAACGAAAAGGCATAAAATCATTTATAATTTATAAAAATATTTTAGTTATTGTAAATATTGATATGTGTTCATGAGCTTCCAAAAATATATCAGTTACTTATTATGTAACTTTCTATAGATCATCGTTTTATTTTCTAATTTCTTTTTTAAATAAACATTTAATTTGACTTGACTTAATTATACCTCATTTTGAATTTGAAAGAATATATGTAACTTAAAATACTCATAACATGAGTGACTCGACTAATCCAATTTATATCTAAAATCATAGATTTAACTATAATAAGAAAATATAGTTTTATAATAATAATAATTTATTTTATAAATATAAATTATAAGATGACTCAAAACACTTTAACAAATGAAAAAAAAATATTAAGCAACTTTTTTAGTTTAGTTCTTTTGTAAAATTTATATATATGCATGAAATTGAAGAATCTTTTCGTTATATTAATTTACGTAATTTGGAACCAAACACTTTAATTTACATTTTTATATCATTCTAAGCATAATATATCTTAAGTTATAAATAATCTTCCTAAAATATATTTACATATCTCAGACAAAACCAACCTGACGAAATAAGAAAATTAATCAAAATTTTAATATATTTGGAATAAATTTTTTATAATTGAATTCAGAGAAATAAATGCAACCTAATATATCCAAATGATAACTAAACCGATTGTAAAACAACAAAACCGACTAGATATAATATATATAAAATTATATGTCTAATTAAAGTTATATAAATTATGCATAAAACTATAAATTAATTTAAAATTAAAAGTAAATAGCAATCAATTATTATAATATATATTTAATTTATAAATATTTATATCCGTGCATGAGCATGGGAAAATCACCTTGTTAATTTAAACAGCCAAACTCTGTCATAATGCTTGTGTTTTACACGGCTGACTTAACATAGAATTTCTAAATTATGTTTGTCATATCGATGGTTGTCCTCTGATATTTGGATTTCTTAGCAGAGAAGTCACTGAACACTATTACTTCCCCAACGTAGAATAAAATCCAACAGTGCAGTTTGAGGTGCTAGTTTTACGGACCTGTTTCTCAAAATAACATTATAAATTAGCCAAAGAGCTTAAAAAATTGTAGCTTTAGAAATTTTTTGTTTCTCCAACTGATTTGTCTACAGGTGGAACACTGGTCACTTGTAAGGTATGGACAAAAACTTTCCAAAAATAACATAACTCAAGGAATAGAAACAAAGAATGGATGCTGGACCGAGATTCAAGTTTCTTAGTCTCTAGTTGTCAGTGAGCCAACATCAACTGATCAACCTTATCCTCATCTTTTAGATTTGCGATCTCTCCGTCTTTCATTCACGCAAAGTTCTTTGGAGAAGCTCTCCAAGATGGTTCCGGAGCTCACATTTTGTGTCTTTCCAAGACTGCAACAAATGCGGTTTCTCACGCTAGATTCTCATAGATTCGTCTCTCAGCTACTTCTGAGAACACTCTCTTTGGAAACATTTTTAACGTCATGTAATCTGCAAGCATTAAGCACTGAAGAAGCTATGTGGATTGAACAGAAACTGAGGAGCATATATGAAGTATGTCGTACATCAAACTGACTTTTCATAACCCATAAAGATTTCATAACTTTAAATAAATACATTGTATTCTAGCTAAATTGCTCAGATGTATTTCTTTGGCAGTGAAAATGTGAATTTAGAAGTAAGTTGAAGAAGTTGTACCAATCAAGAGATAGAGATTTCTACATTAACTATGGTCACCAATATCCAGCCTTTCTAATCTCATTACATTGAAAAGTGCATTTTGAAGATTTAATTACTTTGTCACTAAATAGATGCACAAATGAGAAAACCAAACATGGGTTGATGATTTTCCAAACTCTTAATGTTGAAGGAAGAAATATAAAAAAACTCGATCTAATCTAATTATCTTTATGAAGTTGTAAATGTCAGAATTGCTCTTGAGTAATCCAAAACTTGAAAGAACTGCAAGGGAAGATGAGGAGGCCAACCTTTACATCAATCAAGAGCATTTCACACCTTTATCCTGGTGGAGAAGTCTCCTCAGGTAAATCTGGGACTTGTTTCCATCCCTCCAACATTCGATTCATCACCTCTCTCCAGCCTAGGAAGAATCATCCGTCGCATCAATGGCCGCCGGGAAACACAACGCAGATATGGTCTCACATTAACCTCATGTTCTGTAAAAAGCGTGTCCGCGAGAGGCTTCATGAATGAGCAAGCAAAAGTAGGTTTCGTCGTCCAGGAAGAGAACGGATAGAAGAGTCGGGATAACGTAGTCGGGAATAGATCATCAGGATGATTTCGAGAGAACAGGGTCCTAATCTTTTTATACTGAGATTTCCCCACAGCCTTGCAAAAGCGAAACATGCAATAAATGGAGATCGTGGATGATGGAACCAAGGAAGACTTTAATAAGATGAATGCGTAACAGGTGAAAATCAGACTCTGAGAATTGGAGCTTCATCGCAAGACGGAGAAAAACAGTGGTTCAACCACTGAAGCGGAAAACGATGCGTTTAGAGTCCTCTTAACCTATTATTAAGTTGGGCTTTTCAAAGCTTCATTCTAAAACCCGTGTAGCCCAAAGCCCAAGCGAAATGTTTTGAGGAATAAATGAAACGCTGAGTTTCATCAAGTGGGACACGTGTCATCCCAGGACACACTAATTGATGACATGGAGAGCCCTGGAGAGAGGGAACCATACTTTATAATAATAGATAAAGGAAGAGAGGAAGTATCATTTATGATATTCATAAACAATTATATAGTCGTCTCGTTGTAATGTACTTACAAAATATAGAGGATGTTATCGGAAAACAACATAGAAGGGGTATTGAGAAAGAAAGAAAAGAGAATATTGAGTTTCAATAACGTGGGATTTGTAAAGTGTAAACCACGTTTTTCTTCAAGTGATTTATTCCTTTTGACCATTGAAAATTAACAGCTGAAGTACTCTGAACATCTGCATTAACGCTGAAAAGTATATAGTTTTTTTTTGTCAACATGTATATAGTTTTTTTTTCATATTTCCATGTTTAATTTTCATGCTTTGGGCACTAATAAATATCTTCCTTTTTCCAATTACCATCAGTTGTGTCATTTGGAAAATTGTTCCTAAACGTCAGTAAAGAGATTATAAAGTTAGACGAGTAGGCCTTTTTACTGACTCAACAAATTAAAAATAATAATTGTGTATTTATAATTTAAAGGTGGCCAATCGTTCCAGATTTTCTTATAATATATTTCAAAGATATAAAAGAGAAACTAGGCAAATCTAATTTAGGGGAAAGATCTAACTTGCGTTTGTTGAGATAGTTTTGGTGTTGCTGTATTGGCTCAACTTTATAAAACTCTCAATAAATTAATTTTACAAAGACTCTAAAGTTTCAATAAATTAATCTTTATAGTCTCAATAATTTTATTTTCACTATTTTTGCATGAAAGTTAACAAAAGAGAGAGAAAGAAATAAACTAAAGAGAAAAAAGCTTTGACCAAAAAAAACTAAAAAAAGAAACAAGAGAGATAAAGAAATAAACTAAAGAAAAAAACAAGAGAGAGAATGGAATTGTTCCTCCAAAGATTATAAACTTTGAGGCTCTGAGAAACCAAAGCTTCACTCTGATTCGCAGAGACGTCATCAGAGAGAAACGCGAAGAGCAGAAACAGCTCTGATGATGATTTCTCCCCAAAACTTTTAATTACTTTTCTCTCTTTACATCCAAACTCGTAAGCTCTTTCTTTCATCTCTCATTTTTGTTGCGATTAATATAATAATTAATCTCTTTAATTATCAACCAACCAAACCAAACCCCATTTTGTTCTGTCTTCTTTGAGCAGATGGATTCATGAACAGATCGAGATCGAAGATTTCATCTGGGTTTGATTCTTTTCCCCCTTTTTGTAGAATTGGGTTGGAATCTGGGAGATCTGGGATCTCAAAATCTGGCAACTTTCCTTGTTCTTGATAACTGATTTTGATTAGGTTAATTGGTTGAATCTACAATCTGAATCCATTTCTCATCTGGGTTTTGCGAATTAGATTCGAAAGTTCAACACTTTATATCAATAAATTGTAGAAGACATGTTGGAGAATCGATCGCCAGATTCGTGTTTGAGTTCAAGGGTATTCTCAAGCTCTCGTATCTCTTACATGTATCCAGAGGATGATGACGATAAGCTCAGCAATGGCAAAAGAGCTTTGGAGGAGGTTGTTGGTGGTGGTGAGATTAGACCAACCAAGTCACTTAAACTAATGGGTTTTTGTATTACTTACGATAGCGATTCTTCTGACTATTCATTGAGTGGCGATGTGTCACAAGAACAATCCGATTCTAACAACAACGGTGGTGATTCATCTGATTCACATTCTCTTTTCAACCAGATTGGTCGAGACAGCTCTATAGACTGTCTCCTCCGGTGTTCCAGGTTTGACTACGGCTCCATCGCTTCCTTGAACAGGAACTTCCGCTCTCTGGTGAAGAGCGGAGACATCTATAAACTAAGGAAACAGAACGGGTTCGTGGAGCATTGGGTTTACTTCTCATGCCAGCTCCTGGAATGGGTTGCGTTCGATCCTGTCCCGAGAAAGTGGATGCAGCTGCCGAGAATGCCTTCTAGTGTCACCTTCATGTGTGCAGACAAGGAGTCTCTAGCCGTCGGCACGGACCTTCTCGTCTTGGGAAAAGATGGTTTCTCTTCTCATGTTATATACAGATACAGCCTTCTCACTAATTCTTGGTCTTCTGGTATGGAGATGAACGCTCCGAGGTGTTTGTTTGGATCAGCGAGCCTCGGAGAGATCGCTATATTCGCTGGTGGGTGTGACTCTCAGGGGAAGATTCTTGACTTTGCTGAGATGTATAACTCTGAGCTTCAGAGTTGGGTGACTCTTCCTAGGATGAACCAACCGAGGAAGATGTGTTCAGGTGTTTTCATGGATGGGAAGTTCTACGTCATTGGTGGAATAGGCGGTGCTGAGTCCAAAGCCTTGACATGCGGCGAAGAGTATGATTTGGAGACCGGGAAATGGACTCCAGTCCCTGACTTGTCGCCTCCCAGAAGTCGTGCCGAACAGGCTGGTATGCCGCCAGCGGCTGAAGCGCCGCCGCTGGTTGCGGTTGTGGATAACCAGCTGTACGCTGCTGATCATGCGGATATGGAAGTGAGGAAGTATGATAAGGAGAAGAAGAAGTGGTTAACTATTGGAAGGTTGCCTGAGAGAGCTGGCTCGGTTAACGGATGGGGGCTTGCTTTTAGAGCTTGTGGGGAGAGGTTGATCGTTATAGGTGGACCGAAGTACTCAGGAGGTGGGTTTATAGAGCTGAATTCTTGGGTGCCGAGGCACGGTGGTCCGCCACAGTGGACATTGCTTGATAGGAAACATTCTCCTAACTTTGTGTACAATTGTGCTGTGATGGGTTGCTGAAAACAACACTCACATTTGATCATACTACTCCATTTGAAGACCTTTTTGTTTGATGGGTCAAAAAGACTCCATTGAAAGTTTCAAGCTCCAATCTATGTGCTGCTTCTTCATCATCTTCCATATTTGTTTTTCTTACAAAGATTTTCCATTTGAATACAATCATTTCTGTATTGTTAGAGACCAGAAAGGGTTCCCCCCAAAAAAAAGAAAAAAAATGAAACAGGTTATATAATAAGTTGGTTAAAAGTTGAAGCTGTTTTAGAGTTTGCCAGATATGGTTAACGTTGTTGTATGTGTTTTTAAATCTATTAATGTACTAATAATCTGCCTTTTGAAAGTTCTTATGATTGTAGCCATGTTTGGGACTTTGTTCATAGTTTTGCTTTTAAGTTCTTTTTTCTTACAAATCGAACAGTTAGATTCACTTTACAAGGTTGGTTTGAGGTGTTTCGTCATTTTTATGATGACAAGAAAAAAGTGTTCACTTTTGTATTTTTGTTGGGGGTAAGGAGGGGCAAATGTAAAAGGTCTTTTATGGATGTGTCCTTGAAGATATCTCATTCTGTTGCTTGCAAGTTACGGGTTTGTTAAGAATGTTTTTGGACTCTTCGTTTAGGTCCTTTAGCTTCTAGGCTATTTAGATCTGGTGTACAAATGCAGTAAGGTTCGTATTAAAGGGATTTTTTAGAGTAGTTAAATGCAGTAAGGTTCAAGGAAGATGCCAAAACGTTATATGACTCCCTTAATCAAGCTACTACTCTTCACTCTTTAAGGGTCACAATTTTTTGGTGTGATGCCTCATTCATCACTAATGTCAACAACTTGACAACATTAACCTAATGACATTGTTTTTGTTTATCAAACCATTAAAAGGGTTTAACCCATTCCAGTTACTTGGAGAAACAATTCTGAAGTAAAAGAGTTTTCATTGCTATTCTAATAGCAACCTCTTTGCGTCCTCTTTGGGTGATACATTATCTTGTGGGAAGTTGATAGAGAGATTGGTGAATATCTTGATGAAAAACCTTAATGATGGGCTACAGCTTCTCTTCTTTTATTGCCTCATCAAGTTCCTTGCAATCGGTCTCATAGATTACCTTATCGTATCCAAAACCTGTCATCATCTGCATAGCATATCTTAAAGTTGCTGCTTCCGTCCGTCATCAATATTGATATTACTTTTGCATCTATCCATTTGAGACTTCCTTCATGATCTCTCAAGACCCAGCCTACTCCACATCTACTTCCTTTTAGGTCATGCTCCATGAATTGCAGATACGAATCTTTAGCTGTGGTGAATGGTGAAGTGAAGACAGATAACTTAGATCATACATTCATACATATAAAAAGCAACTCTTGAGTTCACAAGTTTGAAAAGAGTTGTTGCAAGGGGGTTTGATAAGTTAGTTCCAAGTTATTTTGGGATATTTGCGTTGCTCAAACAAAATTAGTCAGTGAAAAATAGAAATAGAGGAAACAACTGGATTTGATATAAGGCCCATCAAGCTCGTTGAAGCAACAAGAAACTTCCGAGAAATAAAAAAAAGTGGAGATGCGGGGTATCGATCCCCGTACCTCTCGCATGCTAAGCGAGCGCTCTACCATCTGAGCTACATCCCCATTGTTGATAACTAATCATTTCTGTCATATATAAATTAAATTAAAGTCACTCTTAATAGTTAATCATGATCATGTTAACCGAAACAGCAACCGGTTCAGATAGCTCTTTTGATATATCCGGAGTGAGTTGTTCCTAAAATCACCTAGATTCTGTCTTGGCTCATTCACAATGGCAATCAGGTCTCTCTTCCATGTTTTATCTCCTTCAAGGCTAGACTACAAGTAGAAAGAGGCAAAATAATTGTGTGTATGAGGCCTAGCAATAAAAGAACCTTCAGGTACAACAACAAGGCACGCCACACAGCCATCAACAAAAACATACAAAGTTTAAATGTGATTGGTAAGAAAGAACTGAATCTGTTAATCGCATACTTGAGCCTCAAGGAGTATTTAACCTACAAGCCGTTTTCGTTAGGCTTTGTAGAGACAGAGAGACATATGATAAGCCTAGATTTGAAGGGTATCAAACACTCAGACAATTGATCAGAATCTGGAACATGTTACTTTTCATGTAAGCTACAGTTGATCACACAATTGTAAAACATCCAACATATCCAATTATCCAAATAGTTTTAGTGAAATCTAGCTCATACCCGAACAATAAACATTGTTCGATTCTGTAAGAGTGTGTGTATATATAATGCTCACATGAGTTAATACATTAGCTCATGTGGAAATATCTCTAGCTCTAAGCTCGCTGCCATGGAAAGACCTTGAGACTGGTGGCCAGAGAGGGAGAGAAAGCTGTGTGTGTATTCAATGTTCTTTAAACGATGAATTTGTTCTTGCTTATTGCAGTTAATTAATAATGTCGAACAGTTAAAATAAAGTAATTAACCCATTAATTAGTTAAAATATGCCCAACTTGGCCGAGGCTAAATAAGAAAGGTTCTGTTATTTGTCCCACATCGTTAAACTATGAATCGTTCACTCTCGACGCTTGTGTATATAAAGGAAGCTCCATGAAACAAGCAATTCATACCTTTCTCGGCCTTTTGGCTAAGATCAAGTGTAGTATCTGTTCTTATCAGTTTAATATCTGATATATGGGTCATCGGCCCATTCGATATTAACTCTATTTCTTTAGGGAGAAAGCCCTCTAAGATAGCTTGCTATCTGGGCTTTTAAGAGTCGCCTATGTCTTGCACTACTGCATAGGCTGGCTCAACCCACCAGTTTTGAAGTTAAAATTTTAGCCCCTGATCATAAAGTTTGAAAGGAACAGACTGATTTGAATTTGAAACTGTTAATAGCGGACTAACATATGAAAAGCAAATGTTAGGGATTTCTGTGTCAGTTTGGTTTGCCCGTCTCTGTAAAGCTAAGTTGTCTGGATCCTATACTGAATGAGCATTGCAGATTTGGTGCCTAAAAGAATATGTCATGTGCTTGAGATGCGGATGAAAACATAAATTAGATATATCCTGTTACATGCTGCTAGAGATGTCAATTTAAGAATTACATTGCTGGTATGAGTTACCGAGTTTCACTTGGGGCACTTGGACATCTGATGCAATATATGCAAATCAGAGTATTGGGATTCTTACCTTTGTGATGAGCTTGTTAACTTTCCTTTACACTTTGGGTGCTTTAAAGAAATTTGATGTTCAGGTTCTTATATATTAGCATATGATATATATTTCCTTCCCTCCACAGAATATCCCAGTAACTAACACATACCTAGTAAAACTATATCTCAGAAATATTCTGTTACCATTTTGTTGTGAAATAACAGATTGCAGTTCTATACACATCATCAGTTCCTGAAATGATGCAGATAGAGAGCACATAAGACTCTTCTCTTTCTCATGTGACTCTTTGGGAACACCTTTCACATCAAAGGCAGTGGAATGTTTCACCACAAACTCTAGAGGAATGAAGTAAATAAGAACTTCCCTTAGGCACCCTTTGGCCGCTATGAAGTATGGCCAACCAAACATGAGCAATTTTGTTCTGTTTTTGCCTTAATGATACAAATGAATTTTTTATTTTGTTATTTTCTCCTCCACATATGGAGACTGATTAGTTTGATTTTTAACTTTAGTTCAACATTTTATAGGAAAATAAGTGATGGTACCAATTATTTCCCCATATCTCTTGAGAAGGATACAATACTCATCTTCAACAAGATCTGTCTGGCATATCAAATTTTTCATCAATGCAGTTTCTTGGCATCAAACTAAGCATTTTTAGTTAACTCAAGCGAAGGTTCAATGGGGTGTGGATTAGATCACTTTGGGTAACTTCAGTCTTTTACCATCTTGAGTGCCTACAAAGACGAACATCATTTTTGTATTTATTCTCTTAATGAGTAAAGGCCCTTTGGCTCTTGATTTTCTTTCACATCACTTGATACATATTTTCAACGAAACAGTTAAGGTTCTTGTCTTTATCTCAAACACACATGGCTCTTTGTCATTATCTCAGACACACATGGATCTTAGATACGTTAGGTAAATTGACATTTTCATTATTTAAGTTTCCTTATTGATATCTCTTTGTGACAACCTCTTATAGGCTTGATTTGACCCCCTTGAAGCTAAGACAAAACTTCTATGTCTCTATTCTTCAGACAAATCCAAAACCAACAATACTTCAATGTTTCGATGTATTTGTTCTTGCTGATTGCAGTTAATTAACTCATTACTTAACCAAGAAGCTCCAATTTGGTTGAGGCTTAAGAAAAAGAAGGTTTGGTTATTTGTCCCACATCGCTAAACTATGGAATTGTTCAGTCTCCAAGGTAGTAGTGTATATAAAGGAAGTTCGAGGGACCAAACAATTCATACCTTTCTCGGCCTTTTGGCTAAGATCAAGTGTAGTATCTGTTCTTATCAGTTTAATATCTGATATGTGGTCCATCAGACCACACGATATTAACTCTATTTTTTAAAGGAGAAAACCCATTAAAATAGCTTGCTATCTGGGTTATCAAGAGTCGCCTGTGTCTTGCACTACTGCATGGGCTGGCTCAACCCACCAACAATTTAGTTCAACTTATAGTTAAAACCAATCTGTCCCAACCTGGATTGATTTGTCTCTGTTAAGTGAGTTGTGTATCCTATACAGAACAGCATTTCAGATTTGGTTCCCAAAAGAATATGTTATGTTTTTGAGATGCCGATGAAAACATTACATTAGATATGTCTTAGAGATGACAATTTCAGAATTACATATTTGCTGGTAGGAGTTAGCGAGTTTTCCTAGGGGCGCTTGAGCATTTGAAGCATTATCTGTAAATAGGAGCATAGAGATTCTTACCTTTGTGATGAGCTAGTAAACTTTCCTTTAAAATGTTTATCTTTCCTCAAGTTATGATGCACTTGGGGTGCTTTAAAGAATTTCTGACAAGTTCTTTGATATTAGCATATGATATCTATTTCCTTCCCTCTGTAGAAGATCTCAGTAACTAACACATAACTAGTAAAACTATAACTCAGAAATCTACTGTTACCATTTTATTGTGAAATAACAGAATGTAGTTTCTATACACATCATCAGTTTCTGAAACGATGCAGATAGCGACCACACAAGACTCTTCTCTTCTCATGTCACTCTTTGGGAACACCTTTCACATCAAAGACAGTGGAATGTTTCACCACAAACTCCGAAGGAAGGAAGTAAATAAGAACTTCCCTCAGACACCCTTTGAAGCATGCATGGCCAACCAAAGATGAACAATTTGTTTTGTTTTGCCTTCTTAAACACAAATGTCTTTTTGGTTTTGTTGTTCTTTTCTCCTCCGCACATGGAGACTGAATAGTTAGATATTGAGTTGATTTTAAACTTTAATTCAATAACTTAATTCATCAAAATAAGTGATGGCTCAGTTATTTCCCCATATATTTTGAGACGGATATAATATCTGTATAGATTCTTGGTTTTAATAAAACACATATTGTATTATTAGCTTTAGTGTCATCTCTTTCATAAATGTAGTTTCTTGACATCTAATTAAAGCCTTTTTGAGTTAACTCAAGCGAAGGTAACATGGAGTGTGGACAAGATCACTTTCCCATTATGAGTTGGCTACAAAGACATCACTTTTTGTATTTATTCTCTTAATGAGTAAAGGCCCTTTGGTTCTTGATTTTCTTTCACATCACTTGATACATATTTTCAACGAAACAGTTAAGGTTCTTGTCTTTATCTCAGACACACATGGCCTTCAGGTAAAGTGACATATTCATTATTTAAGTTTCCTCATTGTGACAAACTCTTGTAAGTTTGATTTAACCCCCTTGAAGCTAAGACAAAACTTTTATGTCTCTATTCTTCAGGCTAAATCCAAAAACAACAAAACGTGGTGGTGGAGCCAATTCTTGATTATTGTCTAACGATTTTGCTGCATTATGGATCTTTGTGTTTCTAACTTTCTAAAGGTGCAAGAGAAGTCTCTAAGAAACCCTCAAAGACCTTTTTATTCATGCGTGGAAGATGAAGTTTTAGGATAAAAATTGAAAAACTCAACAAGACGCATTATAATCAGTACTGCTTGTATAGAAGAGCTGACGGTGAGCCGTTGCTGATCCTTCTACTTGTTTCGATACTCTTACGTTTAGTAGTCTCCAGAACTTGGACATGTCTTGGAACATAAGTTGGAGATGTCTTGTTCATGCTACTTCTTCTGTCTAAATTACCAGAAACCATAAAAGACTTATGACTCTTGCAGCTCAAGAAACCACCACTTCCACGGCTAGGTTAGGTGCAGTTTTAGTAGGGATCCGAGTAGGGATCTGAAGAGATCGGTTTCTTCCTAGAGGGCTTGTTGCACATTCTGATGTAACAGAAAAATCTGCAGCACTTGCAATCACACTCTACGTTTATTTCACTTGGAGCATAGCATGTAGGTGAAATTGAATCACTTCCTTGCCTTGCAAGAAAAGACTTTGGTTTCCCTGTAATATTATCTATCTCGAAGAGATCTGAGCTTGTATCACTTCCTTCACTCTCTGTGTCTTCTTCCTCTGTTCTTAATTCCCAAGGAGGCAATATGAGTTTCTTTAGTGATCAAGCCAAATCTTCTCATTTGCCAGTTGACCAAACTTCTTAAGATATCATTCTTTGTCCCACGTTAAGTTCTATTTTGATGGCTTTTTTCTTCACAGATGCGTAACACAGTCTTCCAGCTCGTGTAGTTCTTCACGCGAACAGGCTCTAAAACGTTGAACTATCAAAGCTCCACATAAAACGATGCGGATCACATAAAGTCTCTGCCATATGATAACCGTAACAAATACTATATGTGGCACGAATATATTTTCCTCCAAGAGCAATCTACTGCATTAGCTATAATATATATCTACTAAATGATGAATTATTAAATTTTTTTGCTTGCAGGTCTTCTTAGAAAATCAAAAATGCAAGAAGACAAATAGACTATACAGTTCTTCATGTACGCTCTTTCCTCATCGCTCAAATCAAATCCAGTACCTTGATGAAACCCTTTGACAAAAAGTACAGAGAATTGTCTGGCTTATTTACAAAGTAAGTTCTCTCTCTCTCTTTCCTCGAGTGTTTGATGCCCTCCAATTCTAGCTTATCATATCTAAAGCTCCGATGAGGTGAACTTATGACTTTTCATGTAAGTTACAGTTGGTCAAAATGAATTTAATACAATAGATTTAGAACAAATCCAATGCAAGACAGAGAGTTGCTCACGGTTTCGCTTAGATTGAGGTAAGAACTCAGAACCTAAACAAGTCGAAATTACGAAAAGAGTGTTTGATTAATCTCCCCATAACCGAGGAAAAGACATTTTCTTTAACTTTAAAGCTTACCATGAAAGAGTAGTTTATGGCTAGAGAATATGCACGATATATAACGCAAGAACAATAAAACAAACGTTTGAACAAATAAATAAAATATCGAGGTTTGGTTATGTGTCCCACATCGCTAAACTATGAATCGTTCCCTGTGGAATGTTGTGTATATAAAGGAAGCTCGATGGACCTAACAATTCATACCTTTCTCGGCCTTTTGGCTAAGATCAAGTGTAGTATCTGTTCTTATCAGTTTAATATCTGATATGTGGTCCATCGGTCCACACGATATTAACTCTATTTTTTGAGGGAGAAAGCCCACTAGGATAGCTTGCTATCTGGGTTTTCACGAGTCGCCCATGCGTTGCACTACTGCACGGGCCTGGCTCAACCCACCAACAATTTAGTTCAACTTTTAGTTTAAATCTGATCCTTACTGATTTAAAGATGAAAGACGTTTATAACATTTGGAAAACACATGTTACTGTTTTTGTTCAGCTTGGGTTTATTTTCTCTGTAAGCTTAAGTTGTCTGGAACCTATACTGTATTAGCATTGCAGATTTGGTCCCAAAATAATGTTATGTGTTTGAGATGCCGATGAAATTAGGAGTTCGATATGTCCTGTCCTGTCACATGCTGTTAGAGATGCTACTTTCAGAATTACATATTTGCTGGGAGTTAACGAGTTTCGCTTGGAGACTTGAGAATTAGAAGCATTGTGTAAACCCAGAGCGTTTAGACTCTTACCTTTGTGATAAGGTTGTGAATTTCATGTTATGATACACTTGTGGAAGAGATTTGATGTTCAAGTTCTTTATATTAGCATATGATATTTATTTCCTTCTCTCTATGGAAGATCTCAGTAACTAACACATAACCATAAAAATATAACTCATAAACCTACTGTTACCATTTTGTTGCGAAATAATAGATTGTAGTTTCTTTACTCATCTCATGTTGTCTCTTTGGGAACACCTTTCACACTAAGACAGTGGCATATTTCACCACTAAATGAAGTAAGCAAATTAAAAAAAAAAAAATCTCTTAGACACCCTTTGTTGAAGCATGGCCAAACCAAAGAAATCAAAGATGAGCAAATTTTTTTTTTTTTTGGATTCTTAGACACAAATGTCGTTTTACTTATGTTGTTCTTTTCTCCTCCACATATGGAGACTAACTAGTTCATTCTTGATTTGATTGTGAAACTTTAGTTCAACATAATATAGGAAAGTAAGTGATGGCTCAATTATTTCCTCATATATTTTGAGAAGGATACAATACTTATCTTTATCAAGATCTGTAGATTCTTGGATTTAATCAAACCCATACTATATTAGTTTAATGTCTGGAACATCATTTTTTTCCTCACCGATGCAGTTTCTTGGCATCTAATTAAGCATTTTTGAGTTTACTCAAGGGAAGGTTCAGTGGAGTGTGGACAAGGTCACTTTGCCATTATGAGGTTGCTACAAAGACATAAATCACTTTTTGTATTTATTCTCTTAATTAGTAAGGCCCTTTGGTTCTTGATTTTTCTTTCACATCACTTGATACATATTTTCAACTAAACAGTTAAGGTTCTTGTCTTTATCTCAGACACACATGGCCTTCAGGACCAAGATCTTGGACATATTAGGTAACTTGGCATATTCGTTATTTAAGTTTCCTCATTGTGAGAAACTATTATAAGTTCGATTTAACCCCCTTGAAGCTAAGACAAAACTATTATGTCTCTATTCTTCAGACTAAATCCAAAAACAACAAAACGTGGTGGTGGAGACAATTCTTGATTATTGTCTAACCATTTTGCTGCATATGGATCTCTGTGTTTCTAAAGGTGCAAGAGAGGTCTCCAAGAAACCCTCAAAGGCCATTTTATTATTGCGTGGATGATGAAGTTTATGATAAAATAAAATAAAAACTCAACAAGACATTATATAATCAGTACTGACTGTATAGAAGAGGTGA
This sequence comes from Brassica nigra, assembly GCA_016432835.1. Lineage (NCBI taxonomy): Eukaryota > Viridiplantae > Streptophyta > Magnoliopsida > Brassicales > Brassicaceae > Brassica > Brassica nigra. Next base: position 7,171,744 of record CM028243.1, on the reverse strand, counting down.
CGGTGAGCTGTTGCTGATCCTTCTACTTGCTTCGAAACTCTTACGTTTAGTACTATCCATGACATGGACATGTCTCGGAACATAACTTGGAGATGTCCTGTTCATGCTTCTTCTTCTGTCTGAATCACCAGAAACCATAACAGACTTATGACTCTTGCAGCTCAAGAAACCACCACTTCCATTATTAGGTTTCAGTCTCTGCGGTGCAGTTTTAGTAGGGATCCGAGGAGGGATCTGAAGAAATCGGTTTCTTCCTAGAGGGCTTGTTGCACATTCTGACATAACAGAGAAATCTGCAGCACTTGCAGTCACTATGCTCCACTCTATGCTTACTTCGCTTGGAGCATAACATGTAGGATCACTTCCTTGCCTTGCAAGAAAAGATATTGGCTTCCCTGTAATATTATCTATCTCGAAGAGATCTGAGCTTGTATCACTTCCTTCACTCTTTGAGTCTTCCTCCTCTGTTCTTGATTCCCATGGAGGCAATGTGAGTTTCTTTTGAGCAACTTCAAGAGACTTCCTCTGCACCAACTCTTCTTGCTTCTGAATCTTGATCAGATCCGAGCTTCTCTTAACCAAGATCTTATCATCGACATCTACTGAGGTCCCATCTGAACACGAGCATTTACACCCTAGATTCAAGAGAAAGTTCTTCTTATTGTTGACCACCTTTTGAATCTGGACACTATTGTTTTTCTTCTCCTGCACGTAACCGTTACAGGTGTTCTCCAATTTGTTCTGAAGCAACATGCTCTGACTATTCCAGCTTGATTCAGAGCGGACACTCGGCGCTCCAGTAGATTTCTTCTCGCTCTCCTTCTCAAGAACGAATCTCTCAACTTCTGGGTTTGTTAGAGACAGAACACTAGAACTCTGGTCTGAATCCATGTCTCCATTGAAGTACTTCTCAGCTCCAAACACACCAATCTCTGGATCTTCAAGAGCTTTCTTCACCATTTTCTTCTCATCTACAAGTTCCTGATCACCTTTTGGATTGATGTTTAGGGTTTTGCAGGGTTCCGTTGGTTTCTTGGTTGTGACAACAGCTTCTTCCTTGCTTCTCAAGTAAGAAGAAGAGACAGGGGCATTGAGACTGCTACTGATGTTGTTCTTGGTAAAATCAAAAGATATCTTTGGTGTTGAAGAAGATGATGATGTTAAGGACACCATTTTTCTTTTTTGTTCTTGTTTCTTGCTTGTTTGTGAATTAGATTAAGGGTATAAATAAAGAATCAACACTGTGTTGAAAGCTGTTTTTTTCTGAAGCTTACGTGTTCTGATCACTGTGGTTCCACTTTAAGTATTGGCAAGTTGTTATATGTGAATTGAAAATTATATATTTATCTTGGATAAATGTTTGTGAATTATATTAATGAAGGATAATGTTACCACCTGACCAGAAAATGAATGATAATTATAATAAATAATTCGAAAATGACTAATTAGTTGGATCCTCGCATTAGATCTCTAAAATGGTGTTTTTATTCTTACTTTAGCCGGTTTCAGAAAGCTTTATTCGTTTAATTTTCATGTTTTGTTCTTACCCTTTCATACACTATTATACGTTTGAAGATTCCAATTCAAAGTTTAAATATAAAAAATTTGCGACCACATATTTAGGATTGTCTTGAAATATCTATTTACATAAAAACATCCTGTTTAACGTTTACATCAAAACAATATTTACAGTTTAAGAAGAAGGATATATTCGGTCACGAACACTAATAGTCGTGCGCAATGATCTAAAACGGATGCATGATAACTATAAATACCATAACTAACAAGTAAGCTATGCATGATAACACTACGATATCATAGTTTTTTTTTTCTACGATATCATAGTTAACAAACATAACACATGATTATTTTATGCATCTCCTAGCTTTATATATAATTAACAATCTCTAAAGTAAAATCTCTCTAAAAATAATAATGTTTTAATAAAAAAGTTTTTCAAAATCTTGAGAAATTCTCAATGCAGATGCTCTTATACTCTTAAGGCGTATGTCGTATATGTCATATATGCAATTAGGCTTGCATAACATTATATACTTGAAATTAAATAATATATTTATCAACACATTATACAATCGATAAATGACAATCGATTCAATATATAAGATTGGAAGATAAAAGAATTATTATAGGGTGTTCGAAGCATTTACATCAAAGTAAACTCTCATTTTCTGATTACTTCAAATTAAAGTATTTTTTTCACTTTTCAAAAAAAAAGTATTTTTTTCTCAGAAAGAAAAAAAATAAAGTATTGTTTCAGATGATTATGGGCTGACAAGATTTCGGACACGCAGTGCGAAGACATGTTTGGAGATTGAACTGAAAGTGAATCTTGATTAACTTGGATTTTAACTTTATTTAAGAAACGTATAAGCGGATAAAATAAAAGAAATTAGTGGATGTAATTCACTTACAGGAACAAACATACAAAAATGGGAAGCACGAGGGATGTGCGTATTTTGTTGCATGGGGAGATATTGACAAAGATCGTCGATATCAGTTTACTAATTTGATGTACGCTTAATAATTTGTGTACATTAGACAATTTGGCGGATCGTATCCTCTGATATTACACATATCATATAACTACAAATAAATGTGTATTATATAACGAGATCAGATTTTAATAAATTGTCAATCAAGGAAACTATTTATAAAATATGCTTATTAGCTATATCCTATAGTATATCAATGGTAGCCTTACAGTTTACGTGTTTGATTATCATCCTCCAACACAAGCTACTTGTCTTCTTCGGCATATACACACTGACACACACACACACAAAAGAAACTCTTATTATATTGGATTTTTTTTGTTGATTATATTGGATTCATGAGACTAATATTAGGTTTAAGCTCATTTTAATTAATATTTTTGGGACTTATGGGTTTGAGAGAATTTCATTTTCTATCAAATCCTCCCTTATTAGATTTTGCACTTGGACAAATTTTGGATTAATTATTTGTATAAATTTTATAAAATCGCAGCTTATTGAAAATTGAGGGTTTCATCAGTAAAATACATCAAACATGATTTGAAGAGATTTTAAAGATCTTATATAATAAAGTAGAGTTTTTTATCTCCTTGGGGAAAAAATGCCATGTGGCACTCTCTTTTTAATAATTATTTTTTTTCAATCTATATTTAATATGTTTTGATGTTAATTGTGAAAGACATTGGATTTTTAATTTTTTCCTCATACAAGCCCAAACGTTTATAACATTGTTTTGAACCTGGTCCGGATCTGTAGTTAAACCGGTAAATCCGGTGACCCAATATAAATCGGGTTTGGCCTAAAATTTAAAAATCTGCAAAAACCCACAAAAACTCAATAAAGTCCGAAACACGATACCGGTTGCACCACTGGTTGAACCAACAGATAGTTTTACTTTTTTACTTAAAAAAATAAGTTATGTTTTTAAATTTGTTTTATAGATTTCCAATTAAAAGAATAAGATCATATGATCATGTGGATTACAAAATAGAGTTTTGGATTGTTGAAGAAGAAGAACCTGGCGAGTTACAAATTTATTATTCACATTAGACATAAATATTTATGAATTTCATGTCTTGATTTTTTTAGATGTCATAACTCTTATGTTACAATTTTTTTAAAAATAGTATAAACTATTTCTTAATATTTTGTGTCAAATGAAAATAAAAATATAGAAACTAAAGTTAAGTATTTTCTAAATGTTCTTAAACATAAAATAGATACATATCCAAACTATTATTTAATGTTTAAAAAAGATTTAAAAATATTAACTTTCGTTTTTAGATATAAATTAATTCATTTATTAATCCGCAGTTGACCCAATGAATCGTTCGGTTCAGTCTCCGGGTCGGGTTTCAAAACACTGGTTTATAGTATTTCTTTGTATTTGATGTTGACGATGGAGTATAGAGTCTCTACGATTCTCCTTCTTTAACGCAATCGACGTAACCGTTCATATACTAATCCAGAAATTCCACTCTTCCCACTCTCCTATTGAAAACTCTTTAGTTCCTGCCTTCTCAGCTTCATCGGCTATGCATAGACGGTGTGAGAGCTTGACGAGAATCCCTTTCCTTTTCCCAATTCAGATCATGTTAAATTCCCAGTTTCATTGCTCGGAGTTGAAGACAAACCGGTATAGAGATGTTGTTCAGACTAGGCTACAACAATTTTGGCAAGCTTGAAATATTAAGAAAAGGGTGAGATGTTGGGGTTGATATGTTGTTGATTAATGGGAAGATACACCGGTTTCTTATTTCAGTTTACCAATTAATGATCGTTTGCTTTTAAAATAGTAGTTTTCTTACGCGTCATCCCCTTTCTCAGGTGGTGTTCCTACATGGGTCAATCAACTTTCACATGCTTAACACCTTCAAACATCTCTTGAAAGAAAGCTCAGTCTATGACTTTAGTATTTATGATGAAACCAGGAGCAACCCTAACTTCACATATGATGACGCCCCTAATGCCATCTTATTCACAGAGCAGATTCTGTTTGTTGACCTAGAAGAGACGACACACCCGATCTTAATGGAGATTTCTAGGTACCAAATTACGACCTCCTCATGTCATTAGCCTACACAAAGACGATTTGCCAGGTTCGTTTTCTTTTAAAGTTTTACAGCCATCAATATAATAACTTAACAAAATCCAGCATAATAGCAACTTACTTCTTTGGTTTGCAGGTATCATAAGAAAATTTTGGATATTAAAACTATTTTCAACAAAGAGAACCAAAGCACTCACATAATATGGCTAACTTAAAATTCAAAGGTATATCTCAAATATCTTACTTTTGTTAACTTTTTCAATTTAATATAACTGTAATCTTAATGTTTGGACATGAATAGTAGTGGAAGTCTTCAGAACTGCAAGGTATTAAGCGTTTGAATCAGTGTATTTGAAAGGCTCAATACTCCTTGATGAAAAGTATGACTGCCTTGGGTGTAGAACATATATATTAGATACTCAGCAATTATTTTACCAAAGATTGACACTTCACCCTTATTTTTTATATAGTTTATAAAATTTGAAGCTTATTTTATCTTTCTATTATTTGGACTAAATATATCAGTACAAGTTTGATACTTCATAATTATTTTAATAATTAATAATGTAAGTATGTTTTCTAAATAAAACATCAATTTTGTTTTATGTTTAAATTCCAACTAAATTAACTTTGTTACGACTATCAACTTTTTACTGTACTTTTATTAAATTGATTAGTAACAACCCTTTATGCTATTCCATTTTGAACTAAACAACTTCAAACAAAGTAATACACTACAGTCGCTAACCACTATAAAAAAGATCAGAAAATATCATTTTTAACATATTTTTATTTTCATATTTTTAACATATTTTCTTTACCAAGTGCATATAATAAATTATAAATTCATGTAAAAATATAATATCTGAACCGCCAGAAATGAATACCACTAGTAATTTATACTTAAAAGTTAATGAATAGAAATACATTTGCAGAGATCTCAGAAATTACATTATTCCTTTTAGTTTTAGTCTTGATTATATTTTTCCTTTTAGTTTCAGTCTAAAAATGGTCAAAAACTTTTGAAAAGAAAAACTTTTCTAATTACTGGAAATAAAATTATTAAATCAAAATTCTAAAATTTGCCATTATCATCTTCTCATTTCAATAGAGAAAAGGTTTTTTTACATTTTTAATGAAACTTTTTTATTCATTTTCTCATTTTGTGTTCTTTTGATTAAAAAACTCATTTTACGGTATTTTGAAAAAATTATCCAATTAAATATTCTGTTCAGTCCAAATGATCTGATCTCGTCAATGTAATACGCACATCCCCTGTTGGACGCAATGTCTGAATCAGATATCGTGATTTTTAATTTCCATGGCTCGTGTGTATGCACGTTCCACGAATCCTCTTGGGTCTTTCACTCTCTTCGTTGAGATCTTAGAAGGTGAACTCTTGTTAAGCTTGCGCAGCAGCAAAGGCGCTGGAGGAAGGTAGACAGTCGATGCAGATACGAGATGCCTATCGAATTTGAAGGTGTGGTAAACAAAAGTGAGGTTGATGAATGATGATGATGACTCCAGACTCTAGTGATTCTAATAGTTTGACCAAAGAAAAAAAAAACTTCTTTCTCAAGTAACCTTACAACGTATCAGTTGCATATTGAATTCAGACTTCCTAGAACCAGACACTATCATAGCAATCTCCTCATTTGAGTTCTTAATTACACAACACATGGTCAATCGAAACTCTGTTCGCAAATTATATTGAGACATCATCAGAGCACACAATCTCAAAGCAACTTATCTTATTTGAGTTCTTAATTACCCCATTACAGACACGTTTCCTCCATGATGTGACAAAACAACTAAAAACTATATACGATCAAGCTCACGTGAAGTGTTGTCTTGGAATGTCACAGGCCCAAAACTTTTTGAAAATTCATCTCTCAAAATTAAATCTCAGTAGAAAAAACAAAGAACATCAAGAAAACTTAACATACATAATAGACAACCTTCACATTCTTCTATCAATAGACCTAAGAAGAAGCTCCAAAAGCCAGTTATTAAACTGTCCACCGCTAAATTTTTATTTCTCTTCCGGTAATCATTGACATTAATGTAAGCAACAATAATATAACCATTGAAACGGCGTTGTTTCTCGGGAAGTTTAGATAAAATTGAAATGACGACCTAATCTGTCGGAAATTTTAATTCTTCTTCCGGTAATAACAGTTAGAACTTAGAAAACGTTGACACGGCGTCGTTTTAGCGAATAATGGTAATAACAGTTACAAACGTCGTCGTTTTGGGAGAAGTTTTTAAATTGATCGTTCTTCGTCGTCTTCTCCAATGGGTGATCCCTATTCTCAAGCAGCTCTATCAGAAGACCGCTTTTTTCGCAGAGTCTCATGTAATCGTCTTCTCTGTCTCTCTCTCTGCCTCTGGTTTTGATTCTACCTTTCGAACTTTTTTCATTTCTTTTCGAGAGGTCCTTTTTAAGATCTCCCTCATGGTTAGTATCCGCTTGGCGTTTGAATTTGCTTCTTTAGGTAACTTTCCATTTTTTCTCTCTTTCCTTTTCCTTCCCCAACAAGTTAACGATTAGGGTTTTCACAAATGTTTAGAAAGATGGAATCTTTATTTGAAACCCCACATTGATGTAATTGGAATCATGATCTGGGTGTGTGATAGATTTCGTGTTATAACAGGATGGGAAGGGTAAAATTGAAGATAAAGAAGCTAGAGAACACAAACGGACGCCAAGCTACGTTTGCTAAAAGGAAAAATGGGATCTTGAAAAAGGCCAATGAGCTTTCTATTCTTTGTGACATTGATCTTATTCTTCTTATGTTCTCTCCTGGTGGCAAAGCTTCCTTATGTTGCGGTAGACGAAGGTAATTTTTGTGTCTTGTTTTTTTCTTTCTCGAACAACATGATCATGTCGTGTTTTGTTGTCTGATTTTGTTTTTCAGTAGCATTGAAGAGGTGATTGCTAAGTTTTCTCAAGTAACGCCGGAGGAAAGAACAAAAAAGTTTGTCTATTTATCTTTCTTTAAGATTTTTATTGATATGTTTCTTTTGTTGTTGCTCACTTGTTTTACTGATTGTTTTTTTTTTTGCATTTTGAAAACAGGAAGGTCGAGAGTCTTGAAGTAAGTTGTTTCACACAACCAATTGTTTAGTTTGATTCCAATTCTTGAGGAGCTTCTTGTTTAGTCACTGATTCAACTGTTTGTGTGTTTTGAAAGCTCAGACTTTGAAGAAAACTTTCCTAAAGCTGGATCACAATGTAAATATACGAGAACTTATAGCCTCAAGGTGAGTAGCAGAACACAGTTTATCTTTTCACAAGGAAACTTCATACACTCTCTCTATATGAACTTCTAACTTTTGCTTTTCTTCTTCTTCTATGGTTTCAGTAATTCAACAACAGAGGTAATTCACTTTAAGACTCTTTTTTTACATTTTCTCGCATCTAAGCCTATAACTTTTATAAACCCGCATTTTTTTCTCAGGACTTGAGTACTCAAGCAAGTGTCCTGCAAGCTCGGATATCTGAGATACATGGGAGATTAAGGTAAAGATTTTTCTGAAATTGATGATTCTTTGTTGTTTAGCACTTTGCTTCATGTACTTGTTTGTACCATCTTCTGCAGTTATTGGACAGAACTCGATAAGATAAACAACGTTGACCACTTGGGACAGCTTGAAATTTCCATCAGGCAGTCTCTTGATCAATTGCGTGCGCATAAGGTATCATTTGCTATAAGAAAAGAACCATTTCAACTTCACTTTCATCTGCAATTCAAAAAACTTTTGGTTGATACTTGATAGGAACATTTGGGGCAGCAGCAGCAACAAGCAATGCAAATCGAAAACGCAAACTTTGTTAAAGATTGGTCAACCTGCTCGGTAATATTTGCTTGAATGATTCTTCTTTTGATCTCTCACTCAAACAAAATCTGAATCTTGAAGTCTCTGACTTGTAAACTTTCAGTTGCAAGATGGGATTGAGATTCCTTTAGAACAGCAGCTTCAGTCTATGTCATGGATTCTTAATAGCAACAACACCACCAACATTTTCACCGAGGAACACAAGCCAATCCCTCAGAGGTTAGCTAAAGCTCTTCACATTCTTCTTTTCTTCTAATGCCTAATAATTTCTTAAATCAAATCTCTGTGTTAACTCTAAAGGGAAGTCGAGTGCTCTGCGAGTTCTTCATTTGGGAGCTATCCAGGCTACTTTGCAACAGGGAAATCCTCAGATATTACGGGTCAAGAAACAAGCTTTCTTGATGAATTAACCACTACCAACGAAGACATCAAACCGCAAATAAACTCGCAGCAGCAGTTCACTAATAACACTATCTCATACAATCCCAATATGCAGAATGATGTGAAGCCCCACCAAATGTATCCTCCTCCTCTTCCTCATCCTCAGGTTTTTAACTTCCCAATGAACCAGAGAGAGTATCATATGAATGGATTCTTCGAAGCACCACCACCACCTGGAACTTCTGCTTACAACAACAACGACCAGGCAAGGTTTGGTTCTAGCAGCAGCTCCTTGCCTTGCTCAATCTCCATGTTGGACGAATACTTGCTCTCCCAGGTAAAATAGACACATTTCCTGGTCTCTGCTAACATCATCAAACGATCTAAAATATGTTTTTCCTTATTATATAGATGCAGCAACCGAACTGAGAGAGACTTGATGAATGATGATAGAACATCTCATTGAAGAAGTCACCAGTATTTTTTGTTCAGAACCAGCAAGAACTAAAACAAAACACTTGCAGGTTTCTGAACTGGTTCCCAGAAGAAGCAAAAGCCAGTGGTGAACTCTGGTAGATTGCAACAACCCACACACAATACGTTGTTATATTCTTCAATAGATGTTTTGTGTTGATTTTTTTTGTTTGTCCGGCAGATATGTTTTAGTGTGTAATGTCTCTTTGGAGGCTGTCAAAGTAACGCCATGACGGCCAAAGATGATGAGAAAACTCTCTATTCTTCCCCCTTCCTACAATACTATAGCTGTATCTTTTTTTTTTCATTCTTTGTAATACAAAAACAAACAATGTTTATTAATTACTTAAAAAAGCATTTATATGTACATATAGCTTTATCTTGTGCATTGGATATTTTGTGAAGCTTTCAGAAGTTCTCAGCCAATTCTATTTGTACTCGCTCATGTTATCTTACAAGACACATTCAGAAGCATATGCTGGGCAAAATGCTGAAATCCGAACCCGAGCCGAAAAGCTCGAATCCAAATATGCAATGATATGTAAAAGTATTTGAACGGATTTTTTATGCAGTAATTAGATACTCTGTATGCTGGTTCTTCCATTTGAGGAATCTAAGATCCTGGCGATCAAACCGAGCAGAACGGGTGCTCCAGATAAACTCTCGTGGCTGGGATCTAAATCAGGAACCTACACCACCAAGACCGGTTATGCTTATGCACTGTCCAATCGAACAACTCACATGGATATAGCACAAGAAGACCTGACCTTCGAGTGGAAGAAAGCGGTTTGGAAGCTGAAAACATCGCCAAAGACTAAACTGTTTGCTTGGAAAGTCCTACATGGAGCAATACCCGCGGGAGAGGCGCTGAGAGCACGGCGAATCAACGTAGATGGAAAATGCAAGCGCTGCAACTTACCGGAAACTATAGATCACTTGTTCTTTCACTGTACTTTTGCGAAACAGGTTTGGTTATCTGCCCCTGTTTTCCCAAGTATTGAATACAATGAATCTATAGTTTTGAAAAATCTGTAGCTTGAATTGACGATGAGGAAAAATCTTCCACCTACTGGCATCACGGATGGCCACCTGGCTCCTTGGATCTTATGGAATATTTAGACTGCAAGAAACAATTTAGTTTTCAATGGAAAACCTCAAACAGCAGAGGAAACGCTTACCAAGTCTATCGCAATGGTTCGTGAGTGGGGCTCTTGTCAAGCAACTACAAATCCGCCTCCACCCACTATACATCACCCAGTTGAAAGATCACAGAACGTTTACCTCATTAGAACTGATGCCGCGTGGAATGAAGTTCAAAAAATTACAGGTTTTGGTTGGACTGTGGGATCACAAAACAGAGTCTCCTCTTACTCTGCTCCCGCTTACTTTGTGAGATCACCGTTGACAGCCGAAGCTCTGGCTCTGCGAGACGCTCTGGGAAAATGCAGGGACCTAGGACTCGCAAAGATTAGGTGTGAATCAGACTCGACCGTTCTGATCAAAGCTCTTAAAACGGGTTCTTTTTTGGCTGGTCTCTATGGGATCTTGGCTGATATCCTCTCTGTAGTTTTTCTTTTGAATATATTTATTTTCATTGGATCCCTTCTGTGAGAAATGCTGAGGCTGATAAGCTAGCAAAGCAGATCTTGTCTGGTGAACTGGTTTTAATGGCTGCATCTACTTTGGTTTGAGAATTTAATACAAGTTGTGTTTCAAAAAAATTAGATACTCTGTATTATCTGAAGCCAATCAATTTACCTAGGAGAATATTCTAATTTTTTTTTAAAATTCCAAATTCAAATTCGAATACATACTTGAAAATCTAAAATAATGTATTATTAATTATATCTGAAACCTAAATATTTAATTAAAATATTCTAATATTTTTTTTATTTTCCTCATATATTATACATTAAATTTTGTATAATATTTTCAATAATTTAAAAAAAAAAGTCCGAAATCAAAATGGGTATTCAAAAAATCCCAATTGTTGTCCAAGTTTCAAATAAAGGCCCATAATGGACCCATCTTAACAACTTTAAGATGGAGTACAAAGCTCAATTCCGACGAACGAACTTGTCCGAAACATTCTCGAACAAACACATCGAACTCCTCCGATTCGCCAGGAACCAATCTCCTTTTCTTTTCCACCAGAAGAATCCATCACTTCTCGGATCTCTCTCTTTTATTCTCCCCCATTCAAAGCAAGCTTCTTTTAAGGAATTAGGGTAAGAAAAGCTAATGGAGACAGCGACGCAGCCACAGGGCCAGCCGCCTCCGGTGGCTGAGAAGCTGAATCCGGAACTCGTGCAGCTTCTGAATCTAGAATCTGTAAAGACACGAGCCGACAGCTTGTTCAAGGCCATTTCTCGGATCCTTGAAGATTTCGACGCTTATGGTCGAACCAACACTAGTCCTAAATGGTTTGTGTGTGGGGAGTTTTGTCTTTCTTGTCTTGTCTTTTTATGTCTGAATATTTATTCTTTTAACAGGCAGGACATTCTAGGGCAATACTCTATGGTGAATCTTGAGCTCTTTAACATTGTGGAAGAGGTGAAGAAAGTTTCCAAGGCCTTTGTTGTGCTCCCAAAGAACGTCAATGCCGAAAATGCTCAAAGTATGTTATTGTCTTATTAGATGCTTTGCTTCCAAAATCAATGTTCAAGAAATCGCTAGGCCGTAGATAGACGGGTTTATATGAGATTATTGATTAGGCGGGGGCACGAGTTTTAGAATAATCTTTTTTTGTTTAGATCCTATTTACTGATTAGACGGATGCTTAGATCGATTTTTAGAACACTGCTTCGAGTTATCGAATCTTTGAATCTGATGAAATGGTTTTTGTGTGATGTTCAGTTTTACCGGTTATGTTGTCTTCAAAGTTACTTCCGGAGATGGAAGCTGATGACAACGTCAAGAGAGAGCAGTTGCTTCAAGGCGTTCAGAATTTGCCTGTACCAATGCAGATTGATAAGCTAAAGGTTCTGAGAGTGTTTTTATGCATTTTTTTCTTTCTTCTGTTTTTTTTTTTTGCTGAAGATTCGTTTCTTTTTTTTTACTAGGAGAGGATGGACCAGATTGCAAAAGCTTGTGAGAATGCTGAGAAAGTATTAGCCGATACTCGTAAAGCCTATGGATTCGGCGCACGTCAAGGCCCATCTTTGCTTCCAACTATGGACAAAGGTCAAGTTGCAAAGATTCAGGAGCAGGAGAGCATGCTACGAGCAGCTGTAAACGACGGTGCAGGTAAGAGCAACTGCAGTTTTTGTTTTTGCTTAATTCCATCTCATGTTTTTTCTTTTGCAATTGTGTTTCTAGGAACAAGGCTGCCTCCTGACCAGAGACAGATAACCACTGCACTTCCGCCGCATCTGGTAGATGTGCTTTTCGTCAACGATGCAGGTAGAGATTTGGTAGAAGTTAACCCATACAAGCTAGACTTCTTTCACTCTATATCTATAATAAATGGCATTCTGGCGCTATTGATGAATCCTAAATTCTCTTTCATTAGGCAAAAATGCATTACCTGTGGCAGCAAACAACATCAACAGTCAAGGAAATATGATGCAGGTTCGTCTATGCAATGGCTATTTAGTCCTCTCTAGTTTTGATGATTATCACCTGTGTTAGAATCATTGTCTATGGAGGCTCATGTCTTTTGAGTGTTTTTTTAAGGTCTCTGGAACACAATTTATGGGAAGATCAGCTGCATCTCCATCTAATGCCAGCTTTGACACCACAAGATCTCCCTTGCCATATTCCAATTCTCCTCAATCCACGGGTATGCATAATGCCCCTTCGCCTCAGCAACAACAGCAGCTTCAACAGCAGCAAAGGTCGAAGTTAATGCAGTTGCCTCAACATCAACAGCAACTACTTGCACAACAGCAACAGCAACAGCTCAGGCAATCTTCTATGCAAGGATTGGGTCAGGTAGGCTTTGACGTTTACCTTCATACTTTGATAGTTCTTCACTTACCTTACTGTCATTTGTTCATTTGGATATTTGTATCGACTTTGTACAGGGTCAGATGCCATCACTCCACGATTTGCAAGCTCAGCAGAAGTTTCAGTCGGTAAGTTCCTGTTCTAGCTTCTTTTTTTTTTTTGCAAACATCTCTTCTAGAAGCCTATATATAAAGTGGTGACAGTTCACAGTTTTCGATAGTAGGATCAAATGAAACAAGCTTTCGTCTTGTTAATTTCTGTTTACTCTGTTTTAAGTTTAAGATTGTGTGCTTATATACCAGTTACATGGGCAACAACATCAAATGCCATATTCTCAGTCAATGGGACACCAACAATACCAAGCTAGACAGCTCTCAGGTGGGCATATTCAGCATGGCATGTCTCAAGGACAGCTCAATCCAGCTATGAACCGTCACTTGAACCAGTTTTCAGGTGGAGCAAATAGTGCAATGTTTACATCTGCACAAGGCTCCCCAAGTAGCCAGATGGTGAGTCACCTCTCTTCAGAGCTCCTTGATTAAAAACTAATTATCTGTTTTTTTTTTTTGCTTATTTGGTTTGGTGTTGGATTTATGCTTAAATTCTAGATACCAAACATGTCATCTATGCAATCTCAGACACTTAATCCTAGAATGCAGGTTAGCTCAAAAACTCCGACTTGTCACTATGCTCTTTGAAAGATAAAAATAAAAGCCATGATTCTGAAATAAACAATGAACATGTCTTAATCTGATGTCCCTGGATCTTGATTGTTCTCAGCAATATGGAGTTTCGGGTACCAATGCCCAAAGAGGCCATGCGTCTCAGATGTTGGGTGACCAGAGTAAGTTTTTAGAAAACTAAAGCATGTGTTCTAAGTTCTTACATTTAAACCGATTCACTAACTATTTTCTCCCCTTGTTGTTTCTTGCAGTGTTTAACAACAGTGGAATGATGCAAACTCAACAGTCGCAGCAACCACAACAGCAGCAGCAGCAACAACAACAACAACAACAACAAGGCTATGGAAATATGCAAACCAATCAGCAGAGTCTACAGCCTAACATGTTGCAGAATCCACAGCAAAGACACCAAAACCCTCAATAAAAACCCCTTTTGTATGACTTGGGCTTGTAATAGAACCCCTTTTCCAACTTTTGGTTATGACGTACCAGTACGGGCCTGGCGCATTCATTCTTTACTATAAAAACAAGGTTTATTTAGATAGGTGAAGAATCCTTTTGGTCTTAAGAGATGTTGAATTGGAAATCATGCAGGATTTATCATTAAGAATTTGAAACTAACATGCAACTATCCCTACCAAATCCATAGAAAAACAAATGTAATTTAAAATTACATAAGTTTGTTTGAATAACTTAAGATGGGCTCAAATTCCTAAACCAATAAACTAGTCAAAGTTATGGTTGCAATATAAATCTGTTTGAATATCTTAATATTGTTAATTTGTTTTTGAATAAAATGAAATCAAATGATTTATTTTATTAATTCCATATTTTTTCACCATTTAACTTAATAAAATACTCATTTCACCAATTCTACAATCAAATTGAAAAGAAAACTCTAAATATTTCTTGACAATTTTGATGATGAATTAATAAAATGAATATATCTGAACTTTAAACTAATTCTATTTATTTTATTTTATTAATTCCATTTCATGATAGAAGCTGATGTCTCCATTATGATACCCTACTGTTAGATTCTACTTTTAATGTTTTGACAATGTCTTACCTTAATTCCACTTTTTCTCTGTTAATTTCTATGTTATTTATTTTCTGGCATAATTTATGTGGTCATTAGTGTAATAGTTTTTCTATTTCTAAAATATTTAGTTGTAATAGAAACTCTATAGATAAATATTCGATATATTAATACTTTTTTAGCTACAAATTGGATCGGTGTCAAATATGACGTAATTCAATAAGATAATAAAATAATTATATTTAAAAATTTAAGTAAATATATAATCTCATTAAAATAATAAATTAATAATTACCATATAAAATTTTTATATAAACATACATAAATCATTTTATTGTTTACTTTCTTCAAAATAAATTTTATTGAAAATCAAATAAAATTGAATTGTGTTCTATCATATGTATTCAACATATTAAAATAAACAATCTACCAAATATATAATAAATCAAATCTATATATTTTAACCAATATATAATATCGAGAATGAAATATTTGTCAATTTTCTAAAAAAACATATTTAAAATATAAATAAAAATTTTAAAATAAAAAATTTTAAATTAATAAATTACCATAATACTGACATTATTAATTTATACAGTCTATAACTGTGTTGAAATAAATAAAAATATCGGTTACCATTTACTGAGTTACCGATTAAAAAAAAGAAATACACATTGGTGACACAGATGAATGTCATGTAACCAATGATAATACGAGTCTAATGTAATAAACACGTTGATGCTACCAATCACATAAGTGCGTGACGTAACTACGTCACAGCCGGTGACGTTTATAGTCATATAAATTAATTTTCTTTCCTTTTAATTCTATCTTCTTCTTCCTCTTCTCACAACCTTTTTAAATTTATTAACAGATCTGGTGGAATTTAATCTCTTGACCCCACCACCACTGGATCTCTCTCTCTATACATTCATCAGTTTTACAGAGTAAACCGAAACACAGGGATCGAATCAGTCATGAAGAATTTTGAGAGAATCGCTAATCTCGCTCTCGCAGGTTCTCCTTCTCGTTTCACTAATTACAATTGCTAACCAGTTTCACTTTCTCGATTCCTTTCTGGGTTTTGATTCCGATCGGTTTTACAATGGTGTGATCGTCTCTTTTGGTGATTTCCTTATGAAATTCGCTAGCTTTCCGGTTTAATGGGTTACTCAATTTTGTGATTTGGGGGGTTACATTAGCTCTTACGGATCAGTCTGGTTCTCTCTAGGGTTTAGAATTGGTGGGTTTGATCGATTGTTTTCAAAAATTGAACCTTTTTGTTGTTGTTTGGTTTCAGGTTTGACGGTGGCACCGCTTGTTGTGAATGTGAACCCAAACTTGAATGTTGTTCTTACTGCATGTCTCACGGTTTACGTGGGTTGCTTTCGTTCCGTGAAGGATTCTCCTCCAACTGTAAGAACATGCAACCACAGATTGTGTTTTGAACAGTTATTGGTGAAGAAGCTATTCGATCTAAGTTGTTTTGTTTTGTTTGGAATGGTGTAGGAGACCATGTCTAAAGAGCATGCCATGCGTTTCCCGTTGGTTGGGAGTGCTATGCTTCTCTCACTTTTCTTGTTGTTCAAGTTTCTCTCAAAGGACTTGGTTAATGCTGTGCTCACGGCTTACTTCTTTGTTCTTGGGATCGTCGCTCTTTCGTATGTCTTAATCTAAGTTTTGCTTTTTTGGTCTATCTGTGATCAAGTGTCATGGCTTGTCCTTTGTTACTAATACACAATTATGTGTGTTTTGCAGGGCGACATTGCTACCTGCCATCAGCAGGTTTCTTCCAAAACTTTGGAATGACAATCTTATCGTCTGGCGTTTTCCTTATTTCAAATGTATGTAACTAACATTCACTTTCTTTGCTAGCCTTTTCTCTCTTTATAGTTGGGATGTGATTTCTGTTGATTTCAACCTTTTTCTTAAAACAGCTTTGGAGGTAGAGTTCACAAAGTCCCAAGTTGTCGCCGGAATCCCTGGAACCTTCTTCTGCGCGTGGTATGCTTGGAAAAAACATTGGCTGGCTAACAACATCCTTGGCCTTTCCTTTTGCATTCAGGTTTACTTCCTTTCCATTACAAGAGCAGAATAAATTATTCCACTTTTGAATCACTGTTATTGGTGTTGTTGCTGTTGTGTCTTCTTCCTAATTAACGATGGGGCCAATACAGGGAATTGAGATGCTCTCTCTTGGATCATTCAAGACTGGTGCCATCCTTTTGGTAAGAATGAAACATCTGATTTGCATCTTTTGAATATTACTGAAAAGCGTTTGGAATGTTTAGACCATCGTAAGGCAAGTTTTTGTGGATGTCTCAAGTTATTTATTATTTTTTGTTTATACCTGACGTGCAGGTTGGACTGTTTTTCTATGATATCTTCTGGGTGTTCTTTACTCCGGTTATGGTCAGTGTTGCCAAATCCTTTGATGCTCCGATAAAGGTTAGTAGAAATGTCTCGAAAGTACATTAACCAAAAATTAATTTGCTTTTTTTTTTTTGTATTTTTGTTAGTGATCTCATTGTTGCAATTTCTTTTCAGCTTTTGTTCCCTACTGGCGACGCTCTAAGACCCTATTCTATGCTTGGGCTTGGTGATATTGTCATTCCAGGTATGTCCTTCTCTAAGACCAATGCATAATGCTTAACTAACCATGTTTTTGGATAATATTATATATGAATGTGAGACATTTGTGTTTGTTTTTCTGTAGGTATTTTTGTTGCACTGGCTCTACGATATGATGTGTCAAGACGTAGTCAACCAAAATACTTCACAAGTGCATTTGTGGGATACGTTGTTGGAGTTGTCCTCACTATTGTAGTCATGAACTGGTTTCAAGCAGCACAGGTCAGTTTTTTTTATGTGTCTTGATTGTTGCGATTCACTATTGCAACCTATTTAAAGGTTTTTTTTTACTGGTGATGGGAAATATGTAATACTGTTGTAGAAGTTTCCAGCCTCACAGGCTTTATAGATTGATCTGATGGGGTTTGTGGTTTGTCTCTGTTTCAGCCTGCTTTGTTATACATTGTCCCAGCCGTTATTGGGTTCTTGGCTTCTCACTGCGTTTGGAACGGTGACATCAAATCGGTTTGTTTTCTCTTTACTTTTTTTGGTTTTAATTATTGCAGATTTAGTAAAATGCTTATGGCTTCTTTTGTTGCTTTGCAGTTGTTGGCGTTTGATGAATCATCTAAGAGTACTGAGGAAGAGGTTAGTAAGACTCATGAAGAATGAAGAGACAGTGGAGAACGAAGGGCAGAAGAGTAATATTTATACACATAGATGTGTTTTTATATATGTATGGAAAACAATCTTTGTTTCCAGTGATCATCATCAGTCCCCTTCAAATAGTTCACCCTTTTTTTGTTCTTTTTAGATATTTTCAGACATCGCAAAAACTTGTGTAAGTTATAAATTTACAACAGGTTTCGTTTTTAGTACTTTTGAAGATGCAAGCCAGGTTTCCTTCTTTGTTCGTCTTATGTATATTTTGATAGTGGGCTGTTAAAATCTTCAATATGCAGTTACCAGTTATTTCGAGTTGATCTTCTAAATGTTAAATCTTTCAGCTATGCATGTTGTAACATGCGTTATCAAGTCGTTTTAAAAGATATTATCCAAAATATTGAAGTAGCGATGATGTTGAACTAAGCTGATGTGCACTTTTTTCTTGAAAATGTATTTGCTATGGGACAGAACTGATAATAAGTTTTTTTTTCAATAATAAATAAAAAGCCACTTAAAGTTTATAAGGACAAGAGACTCTCATAATGATCCGAAACGGTCACAGAAAGGGCTTGGATTTGCTTAAAGTCAGAGATAGGCAGTCCTTCGATTGTGACACTTCTCATGCGTTTCTTCTCCAAATTGTAATAAAAAAGACAGAATGGATCAGACCATTCTTTTGAAACCAGACAAATCTCGCCGCTAGAAAAAGTATCCATGGCCTTGAAGTCAATGCCAGCATAAGATTCAGGCAAATGAAAAGTGCTCATCGACCATTCCTCTTTCTCAACATCCTCCACAACCCACAATCTAAAACCACCTTCACGAGGATTCTCGACCACGCCAATTTTCCCACCGTAGTTTATCAGAGTTTTGTCGGTAGGAGACCACCCTCTCTCTTTCCACATAAACTCGTAACCCATTGGTACAAGTCTGCTCGGTACTTTGATGATGTCGAACGTTTCGAACCTAACATTAAATCTCACAATTATAGAATTATGCGGGGAATCATCAATGTCCTTCCTAAATGCCCCGTAGTGTACGGTTCCGTCCATGTACAACCCCTTTGTACAAACAACGTGTGGGCATGCTACACAAGGACACTCTCTCCAAGTTTCTTCTCCACCCAATACCACAAATCTTGTGCTCTAATCTCCAAGGCAAATCATCAAGGGCAAGCACTTTGTATTGATCTCCAACAGGGTATGTACATAGGGCGTGGACAAACTGTTTCAAGTTGTTTGAATTTGAAATCGGGGAAATTGTGCACCTGCCTCGTGCTGGGGTTACAAATCCCCACGTTCGCAAAACCGGCTCCAACGCAGATCAAGCCACCACCCGCGTTATACACAATCTTCCCTTTAATGTGGACCAGACTCAGATCGTTGGAGGAGGAGGAAGGTACGTTTGGGTTAGGTATCGAGACTACTAGAAGCTTCGCTCCGTAAAAGTCTTCAAAAGCAATGAGGAGACGAGGAGAAGGAGGAGGTGAGGAAGAAGCAATATTCAAGTGATTGTTTCTGAACTCTTGGCTGGTGATGATGGATGACCAGAGCTTTGAGACACTGCGGAACCTCAATAAAGATTTCACTGGTAGTTTTAAGAGTGTATTGATCTGGAGATCGAGTGGAATGTAGATCGGTGTCATCGCATACATTGGAGAGAAGCTTCGTATCTCTAGCGAAACCTAGCTTGCGACAAAAGCTTTATTTTTAACCTTATACTCCCTCAGTTCCTAAAATATCCATGTTTTAAAAAAAAATTTGTTTCAAAAAGATACATTTTTACATTTTTAATATATTAATAATGAAAAATTTTACATTTCCAAAAATATAATTGTATTTACTAAAATCTTATTGGTACAAAATTATGAGGAATTGTTAATTAAAAAAACAATGCATTGGTAAATGAAATTTTATGTTGTTCTTAATTAATGTGAAAAATCTAAAACATAGATCTTTTAGAAATAGAGGGAGTATATAAATTCTAATACTGCCTTTGAGCTGATAAAATATTAATAACGTGAATTAGGGAAAATAAAATGCATATAAATTCCCTAATAAAATACATTTAAATTGAATAATTTATATGTTCTAATATATATATTAGACCCATTACTGAAATTGTCCGGATCAATTTACAGAAAACATGTTGCAAGTTAATAACTGTAAACTATGCATAGAAAAATTATAGAATATGAGCTAATTTCAAGAGAATAGTAAATAAAACAAATTATATACATATAAAATGATACAATACACACACCATATTAAAGATTATTTTGCTTAAATGAAATTAAAAGAGAAAATTCCATAAAATACATCAATTAAATCTCGTTAACCTTTTGAGTATCTAATTTTTTTTCTACTTAATTTAATACTTCAACTAGTTATTATTTTCATTTAAATACATTAAATTTTAATCTCATGTTAATACTTGAACTATGTTTATTTTAATCAAAATATTTATAAGTTTCAAACGAAAATTTTAAAATCTCCTAAATTCAAAATAAAGTTTAAAAATTTCCAGTTTAATTTTAAATTTTAGAAATAAAAATGAATAAATTTTGGAATAAATAAATTAGTATTAAGTTTCAGAAACTAAATTTAATTTGATATTAAAAAAAACTAAAATTAAAAAGTTGATGGTTGTCCACAATTTAGTTTCTTTTATTCCTTAAACATAAAATAATATCAGAAATTTTAATATTTTATTTTCGAATATGGGAGATTTTTCTAATTTTGTAAACTTATCAATGTTTTGATTAAAATAAATATACTCTGAGTATTAAAATAAACACAAGTTTTTAAAATTAGTGTATTAAAATAAAAAATAGTTAGTTGATGTAAGTATTAAAGAGATAAACAAAATTAAGTTGATGTATTTTTATTGAATTTTTTCAATCTAAACCTACCAAAATATTCATTATTATCTCTCATATCCCATAGGCCATAATTAAAAAATGGGCCTATAACTAACTGCAAAAAGCCCAATATAAATCATAAAATCCAAACCCATTAATGTTAGCGACAACGCGTGTCTAACTTCAAAGAAAAACCCTTATTAACCAATCAACCACAACAAACAACCTTCGAATCTTTCACAAACCATTCTCAGCTCGTCCTCCTCATCTCGATTCCCCTAGGGTTCTTTTCTTTCCCTTCTCTCTGCAGAGGAGAAGAAGAAGATTAAAAGGTCAAAATCTTCTGGTAGGATGTCAATTCTCGATCCCTGCTAATTCCAATTTCGTGTTTTTCTTTTTTTTTTCGTGCTTGCTGCTGATTCAATTGTTCACTAACTCATTACAATCGAAATCCAGATAACGTTCAGAAGACATGTATTCTTCAAGAGGGAGCGGTTACGGTCAACAGCCGTACGGTTCGCAATCTGGTTATCCCCAGAACGTAAGAATCAAATTAGTGATCTCATCTTTTCTTACTGAATTTGACATTGAAATCATTGTTCTAGATACCGAATCTACGGCTAATTAGGTTTTATTATCATGTAGCTTGGATCTGGTTATCCGGGAAGTTCAGTCAGTGGTGGTGGTGCAGAAGGGGGTTCTCAGATCCCCTTGAGTTCTCGCCTTCCTTCAGGAGCTCCTCCTCAGGAGACTGACATTGGAGGTGGGTACAGATCTCATTTATCCACAGCTAGTCACTACGGAACGCAGTACGGGTCCGTGTATGGAACAACCTCTCTTACGAGCTCTCAGCCTTTAAGCTCGAAAGGCGTTGGTGGCTCATCATCAGTCTTGGATAGCCGTTCCGGATATGTACCCACTCTGCCGGATTCGCCCAAGTATGCTTCTGGAAGCTATTTGTCTTCCTCCGCACACGGGTATGGTCAAAAGGAGGAGGATTTGTATTCGGATAAGCTGTCTGGTTACGTCCCCGTTGACAGAAGGCAGGCAAGTGGTTATCTCGGTAGGGAGATGCAAAGTGATCCAGCTGCTCGTTATGCTGATTCATCTAGTTTTGGTCGTCAGGTGCGCTCACTTTTTTTACAGCTAGTAGAATGTCTTGTGAATTTGGTTTATTTATGTCTGGTGGCATCACTTTGGCAGACTGATTTGTATGATCGCATTGATCAAGCATCACTCCTCCGGGGAGAACAATTATTGAAAATGCAGTCGCTCCATACCACTTCTGCTGATGGAGGTGTCAGGTATTTTTTTTTTCTTCCGATGATGTATTCTTCTGTAGTATAATTTGTTCAGAAATAGTTGTATTTCTGGTACCTCTGTTATCTGTATTATGTTTCTGTCTGGACAGAAGCTATGTTTTGTTATAAAGCTAGTGTAGGTTCCTGTGTAAATTTGCAATAACCTTTGAAGAAAATTTCATCTTATTGCACTGAGTAGCAAACATTTCTGGCAGACAAGCCGATTATCTTACAGAACGAAGTTCTACTGTACGCCATTCTGACCAAGAAGCTATGCATTATGGAAGAAGGCTCGAGTCTGATCCTCATGGGTTATCACTACACAGCGCATCTTCTTATGCAAGCCAACATACCCCGTCGTTGTTAGGAGCTGCTCCTCGGCGAAACTTAGATGACTATATTTATATGGAGAGTTCTTCAAATCCTGGTTATGGCGTCAGTTTACCTCCAGGCAGGGATTATGGTACTGGGAAAGGCATCCTTACTGCAGCATCTCTGGACTTGGACTACCCTGGTGGTATGCTGGCTCGTGGTGGTCCTCGTGTTGACGATCTCCGGAAAGATGACCGGGCGAGTTATCTTAGGGAGTTTGAGTTAAGGGAAGAAGAGCGTCGCCGTGAGAACCTGCGTGCCAGAGATAAGGAGCGAGAACGAGAGAGGGATCGCGAACGTGATAGAGAACGAGAACGAGAGCGGGAGAGGGAACGAGAAAAGCAAAGAGCTAGGGACAGGGAAAGGGACCGTATATCTGAGCGACGGGAGAAGGAAAGAGAAGATGAAAGAGAACGTGATCGAAAACGCACCCTCGAAAGAAAACGTGATCGGACTCCAACAGCAAGAGCTACGTCCAGGGACACAAAGGAGCGGACTCCACTGCCGAAGGATGTTTCTAGGGATGCACGTAGTTCCTCTTTGCGGCGGGATGCACAACATCGTGAAGCATCAATTAGGTTTTCTTTTTTATCTATGTCACGCTCTTCATCTGGAATGCAGGGGATTTTATGTTGCCTCTTCACCAGACACTAACCTTATTTCTGTTATACCTGAAGGCGTGCTTCACCGGTTAGACCAATACGGAGAGATTATGTCTGCAAGGTAACACGTGTTCCAAGAAATTCCTCATTCAGTGATGTTTTTGCATACTCCTCCGGTTTACCTCATCTTCCTTTCCATTCCTGCATTCTCCTTATTGTTTGACTTCCAATTTCAGCTTTCTCATCCCTTTCCTTCTTTTTTCCTTTGGCTATTACACTTCCTCTTTCCTTCTGACATCTTGTCACCTTGTGGTGTTATTTTTCCTGCCTTTTGAACTCAGTGTGACAAATATCTAATTGCACAATCCTTGTACAAAGTGCTATGTTTTCCTGAGTTTGGTATTATTTGGGAGGGAAGTTTTGCAATGCAACTTGGAAAAGTTCACAAAGATGAAACAGTGGATGTTTATCAGATCAAGGACTTGAATATTACTTTTTCGTTGATAACACACTTTATGGTGACAGGAATGAGAATGGGAGAATGCCCTTTGTATCCTGCGCAATGCAATGATTAAGACCAATGTGCATAATTTTTATTTGATGATTGTGTGACTTGTTTGCAGGTTTTATCCTCACGATTGGTTGACATGGAGAGGGATTACGTGACACTTGATAAAAGATATCCAAGGCTTTTTGTGCCTTCTGAGTTTTCCAAGGTATCTGTTTGTCTATCTGCCAATAATTTTCTAATCCTTAGGAGAGTACTAAGTGATCACAAACCTCAATATATATTTCAGGTTGTGGTGAACTGGCCGAAACAAAAGCTTACCCTTTCGATGCATACTGCAGTGAGGTGAATTAATCCTGCTTTCTTGTTTGCAGTTTTTCGGTCTAAGGATTTTAATCCTTTTCATTCAGTTTAAATAGATTATATTTTTGTTTCCCTTGCCTCAGTAAATCAGAGCTGAATTTTGTGGATTCACTTTTGCTTTATTATATATTTAGGTAAAAGATTGTAAAATTAACCATTTTTTGTTGAGGACGGCAGTTTTGAGCATGATTACATTGAAGATGGTGGAGCTGATGCGAAACATACGCCCACAAAGTCTTCAGCTGTGAAAACTGAAGGAAAGACTGTTTGGAATGCCAAGGTGGGCTGTTTTTCCCTCTCAATAAGTCTTCTACCGCTTTGATTGTGTCTTTTCACAGTTTATCATCACTGGTATTGTTCCCGATTCTGTTGAAAGCATTTTGCTCATGTGTAATGTGTTTCTCTGTTGTTCAGATGATTTTGATGAGTGGCCTTAGCAGGACTGCTCTGGAAGATCTTTCTTCAGATAAATTATTTGAAGACCGTATACCTCATATTTGCAACATATTAAAGTTTGCAGTTCTTAAAAAAGATCATTCGTTGATGGCGACTGGTGGTCCTTGGGATCCCACAGATGGCATTGACCCATCAGTTGATCAGTCTTCCTTAATCACGACAATGCTGAGGTGTGTTTCTTCTCTTCTTCGTTTTTGTCATTCTTTTCTACCTTTTATTCATTGTCTGAGGCATGAGTGGTCTTTTACGTTGCAGACACACAAAGGATAAGCTTCATCTTGATCTGAGCAACTGCCGTCACTGGAATCCATTTCTTGAGGTAGGTTTGACCTCTCTTAGTTTAAGACTGCATTGAGATGTTGAACAAGTGGGGGGACGTCATAGTAAAGTATTCTTTATGTTAAGACCGTTGAAGATCATATGAAGCTTATTAGTGGTTGCTCTATTTATAAATGTTTTCTTTATTGTATTAAATGTTTTTTTCTAACTGTCTTAATTCTTAAATTGTTGGACCCTCAACCACTGCTATTGGTCTATCCAAAGATTTGCTGTGAATATAGCTTTGTCAACTTTGTTAACTTGGTTCCTCTTTTGCTGCGATTGCATTTTGCTGTAAATATGGTAGCTTCAGTATTGATACATACAAAGCTAACCAAGCAATATTATTTACTAGTTATCTGGAGATCTAAATAGCTTTGATTTGCCTCTTTTTTGGCATTTACAGATACATTATGACAGAGTTGGTACCGATGGAGTTTCTATCTTCAAAGAGATCACTGTACTATTTGTCCCGGATTTATCAGAATGTCTTCCTTCATTTGACGCTTGGAGAACCCAATGGTTGGCACACAGGAAAGTTCTTGCTGAGAGAGATCGACTACTTTCTCACGAGGCTAAGAAAGATGTCATTGTAGCAAAGGGCAGTGATGATGCCGGTGATGTATCCAAGGATACTGAGAAAAAGACCCCAGTAGCTAAGAAGGTGGTGAAAAAGATTGTTAAAAGAGTTGTTAAAAGGCCTGTCAACGATGGAAAGGCGAGTGATAAGAAAGATGAGAAGTCGGATGAGAAGGATGTTCCTGAAAAGGTTGCCATTTCAGGTGATAAACTAGGGGAGAGCTCAGATCCTCTTGCTAAGGCTAATGAGCAGACTCCTTCAAAGACAATTGTAAAGAAAAAAATTATCAAAAGGGTGGCTAAAAAGAAGGTTGCCGAAGCAGACAACAACATGGACGGTGACTTGAAGAATAATGGAGACAATGATGAGGAAAAGGTGGTGGAGGCAGAGAAGAAAACTCCTGATTCAGGTAGTATGGAGATGAAATCTCCCGCAGGAAAGAAAGAAGAGAGTGCCTCCAAAACTGTGGAAACAAAACAGAAGGCTGGATCTCCGGATACTGAGAAAAAGGAGGGTGCTTCTAGTTCAACAAAGAAGGACATTAAGACAGGTGAAGATAAGAAGGTTGAAAAGAAAGACAACTCCGTGACCCAATCTGAGGGCAAAAAGGTTGATGAGAAAAAGGCAAAAGAAAACACTACCGAGAAAGAGATTAAAGAAAGAGGTGAAAAAGATGAGTCCAAAATACAAGTGAAGGACAAGAAAAAGTCTGACGAACCTCCTCGGCCAGGATTTGTTCTACAAGTGAAACGGAACAAAGACTCTAAAGTAGGTGGATAATAACTCAATAGGTTTCAGGTTACATATGGTAATATCGTCGCAGCTTTCACTTATTTGGAGTTCTTTCTTTTTAGCAGTTGCGTTCACTTTCGGTCTCCCTCGACTCGCTCTTGGATTACACTGACAAGGATGTTGATGAGTCATCATTTGAGGTTAGTATTTTTTCCTGCGTGCTTACTGCTTTGCTTAGCATGTTTCCATCGTCTTTCTTAGCTAACGCAATATACGCTTTTTGTTATAGCAACTGAAGTAAAGTTTTCATCAATATAATGTTATGTTCTTGCAGCTTTCATTGTTTGCTGAATCGATGTTCGAGATGCTACAGTATCAAATGGGTACTCGTATCTTAGAATTTCTCAAGGTTAGTTTGTAACTGAACTTTGAGGTTTTGTTTATGACCTACCTGAACTGTTTTCTTACACTTCTTTTTTGGTTTTACTGGAAGAAATTACGTGTTAAATTTGTGAGAGAGAGAAATCAACGAAAGAGGCGTCAGGAAGAGTTATCTGCTAAGCAAAAGGAAGCGAAAGCACAGAATAAGCGTCAAAAGACTGACAAGGAAACCACGGTTACAACTGAATCTGTTCCTGAGAAGGATGACAAGTTAAATTCAGCAAATGAAACGGTAGCTAACACTGAAGACACTAAAAAAGCTACCGGTGATGAAGATGCTACAATGGAAGTGGATAACGAGGATGAGGAGGATGAAGAGATTGATGAGGACCCAGAGGAAGACCCAGAAGAGGATCCTGAAGAAGACCCTGAGGAATGCGAGGAAATGGACGATGAAAATCCTGAGCAAGAAGAAACTGGTAAAGAGGTATGATTTACATCATTTGAGTTTTCAACAACTTGTTTTTTCATCGATCTTATCCATTTGTTTTGCGTCTCTTTTTCAGCCGCAGAAGAATGAAGAAACCAGTGAGAAGACTAGCGGTACCGTTCCTAAAACTGAAGTCCCAACTGATAGCAAAGAAGAGAAGGGTTCTATTGTGGAGAAGACTGATTCCAAATCTGCTGAGATCAAACCCAAGTCGGAGTCAAGCAAGCACGGAAAGCAAGAGGAAGGAACATCTGATGCACCAAAAAGAGAAGAAACGGTTGATAAAGAGTTGTTGCAGGTAGAAAATCCCTTTGACTTTATTTTAATGTCTTTTAGCTTTTGCCGTTTTTGTTGGTGGTAAAGCTTTGTTCATTGCGTCTTTGACTCAGGCTTTCAGATTCTTTGACCGTAACCAAACTGGCTATGTTAGGGTAAGAAGATGATGCTCAAGTCATCTTTTCCTGAAATTGTAATCTCATTATCTCTCAGAATATAATTGCAATACTGTTTACTTTTTTTTCTTTCTCAGGTTGATGATTTGAGAACAACTATGCACAGCTTGGGAAAGTTTCTATCTCACCGAGAAGTCAAGGTAATATAAGATTTCTCCATACTCGAGTTTGTCAATCCTTTTAACAAAGATGTAGAGAATTTAATGTTTTTGTGTCTTTTTGATCTTGGCAGGAACTTGTGCTGAGTGCTTTGTTAGAGAGCAACACCGGAAGAGATGATCGTATTTTATACAATAAGCTTGTTAGGCTGTCTTTATAGAGAGATGATATTTAATAATGGCTGTATTGTTTAGTGATTTACTCTTTGGGAACTTCCCAAGAAATGTTTTTTTCCTTCAATTTATTTCGACTATTGTGCAATAATATCTGCTGTGGCCAGAATTTTTTTTTCTTTTGAATATTATGCAAATAAAATCTCTGGTCTACCTTGATTGACATGCAAATTCAGTCCCACCACATGCATGAAAGCATTTGATTACACATTTAACTAAATGCACGACGTATAATATTATTATCTTTTGCATATGATCTTATAAAATAACTTTATTCTAATCTCTTTAGCGTGTTTTGAAAATGCGGAATATTTTATGATGAAAAATTTCATTAACAGTATTACAAATTTGTTAATTGTAAAAACAATTTCTATTTAAAATATTTTTGTATTCAAATTAGTATTTTTAACATCCAACCCGAGTCTGCGATCGAACCAGTAAACCGGTAATTAGATATGTAGTATAGTTAGGATTTTAAGAAATATCCACTATTTTAAAACCCGATAAAACTAGCAAAACTCGCTAAACTGATTGAATCGATGGGTAGCCACTAGCCAATATGTAATCCAATTTAATTTAAATTGTTAATTTTAAATTTTAAAGTTAATTTCAATTTTAGCATTAGATATTTATATAATTTATTAATTTTCAGAAATCTAGGATTATAACCATGAATATTGCTTTTGTGGCTATTTAAAAACTACTTACCATATAAAAATCGTTTTACAAATCTTGACATTAATAATCAAGATATATAGTCTTACCATATAAGTAGGCTACATGTTTGGGTTTTTGTTATTATATTAAATGTGTGAGGCTTAAATATATGATATAGTTTGATTTAGTTGAATTAATTATATTATATAATTATTTTTAATTTTTTACCTAGAATTAAGTTAGGTCCAACTCTATTCTTTTGTTTTAATAGTATTGATACTTGCATTAAATTCAAATCATGGATTTGATTGGTAAAATTTATGGTTTTAGTTTTTAGTTTTAAAATATAGGCTGTAGTTTTTTGTTGTAGATTTATATTCAATAAGTTCAAAGCATTAATATAAAGTTTTTTTATAATTGATTTTAATAGCTAATATATTCTACTTTTAACTTTTGAACTGTATATTATATTCTTTAATTAAAATATAGTGGAAGATTAGTTTGGTTATAAAATTTAGTTTATCGAATTTTTTGATGTAGTTTTATCTGATGTCACTGTAAAATTAACCGAAAAGTTATAATAAAAGATATTCCCACATAAAATAACTACATCTTAGTAAATAATGATTCAGAAAATAAGATTTTTATAACTATTTTTTTTTTTTACTTTTTGGCTTTAGCTTTAAAACTAAAGAAAATATGATTAGTAATTTTTATGGCTGTGAATAGAAATTTAAGCTAAATACACCTGTAACACTTCAAACAATCAACCCCAAACTGGTAGCTTTATATGGCTGTAAAAAGAAAAAAGTTGTAGAAAGCAATATTGCACACAAACAAAAAATCTATGGTAAGAAGTGATCCAAATAAAAGAACAAATTTTAACAGATGAAAATATATTATTCATCCGTTTATAATATACACTAGTTTAAGACTTACGCCTTGCGCATGATTAACATTGTATATAGAAATTATCTTTGCGTACATATTATTACTTAGTCTACGTTCATTTACATAATAAAATATTATAATATATATATATATATATTGATAATTGACAAACCGTTAACTATTACATATATAATTAAGTTAGTGCAATCAAATAAATCAAAATAATCACTCTTATTTATTTATTTAAAATTATTTTATGATAAGTAAATCAAAACAATCGTTTTTTTTTCTATTCTAGTCATATGGTTTTATTATCATATATATTCTAATATAACAAAAAATATAAATTATCGATAACAAAATTTCTAATATAACTTTTAATAGTTTTACAATTTATAATCATTCTTAATAATTCATTACAAATTTTTAAATTAAAATATTAAGTTCTCAAATCCTGTTCAATGCAAATTTGGAAATTAAAATATTTTTGTACTTTTGTATGGTATATAGTTATATATATATATATATATATATATATATATATCTTATTATGAATATCTTTTTTGAGAAACTATTATGAATATCCATTAAATAATATTTTTATTCATATGGTTTTATGGTCATTTAAAACTTGTTATAATGAAAATTTAAAATATCGATCATAAATTTTTAATGTGAGACTTCTAACCGTTTTAGTAATTTATAGTCGTTTTAAAACTGAAAATATATATAAAAATTATTTTATTATATGGTTAATGTGATTAATAAATTTATTTTAATAACATCAATTTCAACAAAATGATGAAAGACACACAAATTTTTATTAAATATTTATTATTAACATTATTAACTATTATATATTAACTATATTAGTTAATTTCGTAGCTTTTATTTAAGAAAAGAATGAAAGATTTTAATTGTGCACTATTAATTAATTTTACTATTTTTTTAATGAAAATATAATATATATATTTAGATGAACCAACATATTTCTCAAAGGACTTTGAGGAATATTCAAAGCTAGATGTTGTAAGCTTCTCAAACAATATATAAGAGATCTCAACCGGATATATTTTGGTTTGATTAAATATGCTAATTGTGGGTTGCTAATACCTCCATTATTGCTAGACTCTATTGTACATTTTGTCTTGCGTATAAACTGCTTTATACAGATAAGTTTTGAACAAATGTATAAGTTAAGCGAAACAAAGCATACATAAACAACATATGTTTGCGCAAACAATAGGGTGTTCAATTTGGCAAAACCGAACCGAATCGAAATAGAGAAAATGGTTTGGATTTGGTGGTACCAAATATACCGAACGAATATCATTTTTAAGAAACCTCGGTATATGGATATGGTTTGGTATATAAACCGATCAAACCGAAAAAACTGAATAAAACCGATCAACTAAAATATAATGGTATAATTAACTAATAATATATACATAATATATTTTATTGATATGATCCTCATATTTAAATTTTTTATTTTAGTAATTTAATATTTTATTTTTAGTTAAAAGTTATATTTTATTTTTATCAAATTAAAAACATAATTTTTACTTTCTGTTGATAAATATGTGTGCTAATATTTAGTTATTTAATAGGCTATTTAAAAACCGAAATATTGTCTTGTTATATTAAAGCCGATATTTAATCATATAAAAAATTCAAAAACAAAAATCACAAAATATTATAAAAGATAAATATGGGAAATTGGTCTGTATAACCAAGAAAAAAAGCATAATTTACTCATAA
This sequence comes from Brassica nigra, assembly GCA_016432835.1. NCBI lineage: Eukaryota > Viridiplantae > Streptophyta > Magnoliopsida > Brassicales > Brassicaceae > Brassica > Brassica nigra. The sequence goes on along the minus strand of CM028243.1, from coordinate 7,140,523 downwards.
AGACAATAACCAATTGACCTACTATACCAATATGCCTTGTGTCTTTTATGTAGAATGCCCTTTTACCCTCGTTAGCAACCGGCTCAACCTGCAAAATAATAACAATTTATATTATTAATTATTTCTTGCAAAAATAACTTGTGTCTCTTTGATATCAACTCATCCTCTGCAAGTAATTTAATTTTGGGGAAGATGAATCGGCTTCTTCTCAAATTTGTGGGATTGTTGATGAAATTCTCTCTATTGATGGTTGTGGTGAATAATAAAGGTTTGTAGACTCGTGCGGTGAGCGACAAGACTTGTGCAGTGGCGATCACCTCCATCTATATAATCGGCTAATCATCACGATCAATTATCTCACCGCCACCACTGTATTCATTTATGCCGCAGTTGCTCTTCTTCCCCTAATTTCTACAACTGTGTGTTTTTCCCTTCCATCTACTATATCAAGTACAAAAATTCTTCTCTCCAATACGGTTACTTGTATTATATCCACAGCTGATTTTGTCAGACACATATCTTTTCTCACTGTATATGATCCAAATTTGATCGGAGAAGATGAACAGATTTTGTTTATTGTCTTCTGTTCTATTTATGTATATATAATAGAAATGTAAAACAATATGTATTATGTTTATTCTATTCATATTATGTAATGCATTATGCTACTATACTATTATATTATGTTCCATTCCATTTGGGTTTATGATTTATATTTGGGTTTAGGGTTTACTGATTAGAGTTTAGGGCTTAATATTTAGGGGTTGGGTGAGACTGAGATAAGGTTTAGTATCCAGGGATTGGAGTTGGATATGTTTAGTATTTAGGGATTGTAATCCTATACTATTTCGGTGATATAGAATAGAATACTCGGTGTATATGTATGTAGTTAATAAATGTATACGTGGATGACTCCACCAAACAAAAGACGTCACATATTCTCTCACTTGCAACTGGAAACCTTTTAAGATACAGGGCAGAACCGGATAAAATGGAATACAAATGTCTGACATTTAATTATGTCAAAATCATTGTTATTTACTTAATTTAGCTTCCAAATATGGCTATTACACAAATAAGCCCTAAATATATTTATGATTTTTTGGTATAAAACTGTATAAATCGAAATTGATGGTATATAAACAAAACCAAACCAAAGTAGATATAGTTTTAATATAGTAGTTCGCTTTTATAAACTGAAATGCCGAAAAATAAAAAAACGAAGAAAAACCGAACTGATATCCGAATCTGACACCCTAGAAAACAATGTTATTTCCATATATGGTCGTCTTTTCACAGTTTGAAAAAAAACTGCAACAATAATCTATGAATTTATTAAGTTATTTTGATATAAATTTAAGAAAAAACTCCATAAACAATTTGAGAAAATTTTCCTATGATTTTTTATAAGAATATATATGGAATTCTCTAAAATCTAAATTACTCGTGAGATTATCTTATCTTTTAAATAAAATCTCTATAATATTATTTGAGAAGTCACTTTCCTAGGTGTCACGTTCACGTTTACTCTCACGGTGGTTGATTATTATGATACCCCTTAATGAATTAAAAAATTACATTAACACAATATTATTTCCTTTTTAGAATTTTCCAAATAATATTATAAAGCAAAAAAGTAAACATTTACAAAGTTTAAAAACTAATTTAAAAACGAAAATATATGTATATATAATATGATTTCATAAAAAAAAAAGTTCACAAAATAGTAATATTTCTTTTAAAATATATTTTTCACTAACATAAAATATACTTTTAAAGTAATAAAATATTTTCCTTGTGACTATATCTTCTTAGATGAAAACAATATTTGTATATAATATGGTTTCGTTAAAAAAACATTCACACAGATGATCTTGATATTAGAAAAAGAAATATTTTTCTTATAAAACATATTTTACACAATACAAATAAATATATTTTCAAAGTAATAGAATTTGTTTATCTGTTTATTTTCTTAGATTGTTACATAAATAATTAAGTAACATAAACTGATATATGTTTAATTGACAAAAATAATTTATAATTAGTATTATTGAATTTTTTTTTCATATATTTAGTTGACTATAATATCTTACAAATACAGAAAAATATAAATTATATTTTATTTATATAATATAATTTCTCAAAACAATCACATTTTACTGCATATTTTTAAGAGATTACAAAAAAAACTAAAAATAAATTTTAACAGTAAACATCTTTTGATCAAATAACTACAACATGAGTGACTCGACTAATCCAACTTATATCTAAAATCATAGATTTAACTAAAATTATAATATATAATTTATTTATTTTATAAGAATATATAATTAATAATATATTTATTTTATAAATTAAAATTATAGGATGACTTAAAATATATTAACAAATGAAAAATAAAATATTACCTCACTGTAACAATTTAATTCTTTTGTAAAATTTACATATATGCATGGGACTTTAGAATATTATCATTATATTAATTTAAGTAATTTGGAATAAGACACCTTAGTTTATTATTTTTCATTCTAAGAACAATATATCTTAAGTTATACATAATCTTACTAAATTATACTTACATATCTAAGACAACAATCAACCTAAATGAAAAAAATAATTAAAAAATAATATATTTAGATTAAAAATATTATAATTGAATTAAAAAAATAGATGGAATCCAATACGTTCAAATGATAACTAAATCGATTGTAAAATAAAAAACTGATTAGATATAAAATATATAAATTATGTATAATTAAAGTAATATAATATTATTAATATAAATTTACATACAAATTATAAATTAATCTAAAACTAAAAGTAAATATCTATAAATTATTATAATATATTTATTTTATAAATATCTATGTCCGTGCATGAGCACGGGAAAATCACCTAGTGATATTATATATAGGGGTGGATCCAACCATGAAGTGGGTGTGACACGTGTCACGTTCTAGTGATATATATTTCTTATGCAAATGCATAGAATGATAGAAGCAACTAGCTCTTTTTGCCTGAAAGGTTCAACTGGACCCCATACATTTGTAGTTCAAGTCTATAATATGTGTTTTTATTCTTTCAATTTTTCTATAAATTTTTAATCACTTTTCATAAAATATTTGCCTTCATTTTTCCTGCGTGAAACTATTTTTATTCCATAACCGTTTCTTCCCATTGCTTAATATTAATTTTTTAAATATAAAAATTGTAATTTATTAGAAGTTTACTTTAAGAATTATTTTTATTAAGTTTATTTTTCAATAATTTAGGTTAAAGTGAAAACTAAATGGAAAACAAATATAATAAAATTAGTATATACATATATAATTTTATGATATTACTGAAAATGAATATTTAAAATTATTCTTTTATTTGATTTATTTATAAAAATATTAATTTAAATGATTAATTTCTTTAAAACTATAATTTAATTTACTAAATTATATTTAATATATTATATAATTATATTGTATCCTACATTAAATTATTTTCTAGATCCGTCCCTGATTATATATTTTTCTAAAAACTACCAAAAGATTACATCATTAGTTATTTAGACCAAAAATAAATCATTATATCATTTTATTTTTTTACTAAAAGAATCATTATATTATTATATATTTATATGTATCTTGACTGAGTATATCACAAAGCTTCTAGAGTCTTCTACGAAATAGAAAATCTCTCGACCATTATTGATACATTGATCCCAAAAAGAAAAAAAAAAGAAGATAATGTCAGATTTTCATTTATCATATTGAGTGGTTAATCCCGAAAGTTTTTTATTTTTATTTTTATTTTTGCATAATTAATCCCGAAAGTTATGGAGAAAATTTTAAAACCTTATAAATTTTCCCATATTTATTTCTCCTTTTACATATTGTTTTGGGATAATAATATTTTACATATTCCGTGGTTCACCGACCCTATTCAACACTATAAAAGGAGACACATACGCTCACCAATTCTAATCGCCAAGTCCATTCTGCAAAACAAAACCCTAGAGCTCTTCGCCGCTTTTAACCTAACCAATCAAAACAAAAAATGTCTGAGCCAGAAAAGATTACGTTAACAAGTTCTGACGGCCATACTTTCACGGTGGATGAAGCGGTGGCACGTGAGTTCGAGATCGTAGGGCACATGCTCGAAGACGGCTGCACTGGTAGCAATATCCCGATCACAACGGTCGACGGTAAGATCCTAGCCAAAGTGATCGAGTATTGCACGAAGCACGTCCAAGTTGGTAACGTCGAAGGTAACGAGGAGGCTAAGAAGAATCTCGAGGAGTTCGACAAAAAAGTTGTTGATGAGGATATGGATACGGTCTTCGCACTCATCCTCGCAGCTAACTATCTCAACGTCAAAGGCCTTCTCGACATTGCTTGCCAGAAGGTTGCAGATAGCATCAAAGACAAGCAACCAGAGGAGGTCCGCAAGATTTTTAACGTCGAGAATGATTTCTCACCTGAGGAAGAAGAAGCAGTTCGCAAGGAGAACGCGTGGGCTTTTGAAACCTAATTTTTTTTATAGTTTTCTGAATTTTGGTGTTTTTTGGTTTTTTTTATTTGATGACTTGGTTTGTCTCTTTGCTTTTACATTCGTGAATGATCTTTTTTTTAGTTTTCTCAAGTTTGCCTTATTGACTTATTCGTTTATTTAAGTTTGAAGAGTTTTTGTTCCGTCTAGTTTCATGGTTATGGTGATCATGAATGCCTTTGAAGTTGAAATAGTTAGCTGCGAGGATGACTTTTGATTCCTTTTGGTTTCATGGTTATGTTGATAATCATTCATATTTGGCGACCATTAAACTTGACATCTTCATGTTTATGTTCAATACAGGCGCCGCCGCCGCTTTTCTGTTGAGGCCACTGTTTCTAGGGTTTCTCCTTTTCTTAAAATCTTATCGTATTTAAAAAAAAATCAAATATATTATCTCCTATTTCAAAATTCACACGCCCATCAGATTTGGAAAAACCGTTAAATTATTTTTAATTACTTAAGAACGAATATATTACCATTAGTTATTCCATTATCTCATCAAACCGCTCCAATTTTATTGTTGGTCCGGCGCTGCTCACCGGGATGGAAACAGATAGGGGCAGGGCGTGGCATATGTTAATACTCTAATCCTGTTGTTTCCTTAACTCTGAGATAGCCGTAAGTATTGAGAGACAATAGAAGCTACCATTAAAGAATGACGAGTTTTCTTAACGTCTAGAAGTTCTGGGTCCGAAAGTTCGTACTCCTAGGACAAAGTTCAAACCATCTTTATTTAACTCTCTTTAGAAGATTTATCTTTCCCAGCTAGAATTGAACTCATCATCCCTTATATCTCTACTAAGAAATCCAACAGTTTACCCATTAGGTCAACTCCTAGTTAGTTAAGACCCGTTTGGTTGAACCAGGACACCAAGTCTTATACAAAGCATGAATAGAATGAACTTAATTACAACTTGTAACTTTGTTATACGCAGGGGCGGATGTAGAGCTTGGGGAGGGTTAACTGACCCCTATTTGAGAAACAAAAATTTACTTGTATTTTTAAAATAAAATTTGGTACAGCATGATAAATTTAACTTATTGACCCCACTAATATTTTTTGAAAATCAGATTGAACCCATGATTTGTTTTCTTTACAATGAATATTTTGACAATCTGAATACATGATTTTTAAAAGAATTAACGTTTTCATCTTTGGTGATTGTCCATTTTCATAATTATTTGATCAGGATTTTACTAGTTCAAACCTTCTAATATTTTATAGTAAGCAAATTTTACTTATTGTGTAAGCTTGTAAATATTTTAAAATATAATATATTTAATTATTATTTTAACTTTAATTTATATTTAGTTAAAATAATATTAACCCTTATAGGTATTGTGGCTGGCTCCGCCACTAGTTCCACGTGCAATATTCAAGTACGGTAGTGCTTAATCGGAATAGCCTAATAGGGATGTTGTTTCAGTGCATGCTACATGGTCTGAGTATTATGTTAGAAAAATATTATTTAGTGAATTCACCACTATTATCAAATACTGGTTCCCAACTTAAAAACTATGGAAAAAAAAAACTTAAAAACTATGGGGAATAGGCCCAAAAATTATTGGTAATGAAGAACAAAAATTGTGGCACGAGAGAGATCTGATCACCGCCAGACTACTAGACAACTGCTTGATGTAGGAGCAGCTGAGAAATTTTACTCACCAATTGGCTAAGTCGACCCGCTCATAAGCAACCGACATCCTTACATTAACATAATTTGGGGTTATGGATGTTTTAGCCTGTGTAGCTTGACACATGGGTCCACAAGAATATATATGGAGCTCGAAGGCTTATTGAATCACTTTTATAAATAAGTTTTGAGAGGCTTCGAATAAATAAAGATTCAAGAGAAGAGCGACAACATCAGTAGTGGGTCGATTTGGTTATTGTAGTTAGTACTACTATGAATCCTTTAAAGCCCAATGTCACCACCATTCATAAGCGCGTACACGACCAATTACATGGTTTTAAAACATTTTGATTAGTCAAATAATCATGTTTTCATTTCATCTCTTCTCTCGAGTTGCTTAGATAAAAAAACATTATGATCATATCTTTACTTTCACGTTTAGTAACTGTATATAATCATCATTTTGTGATACCTATTACCAATGATAGTCATAAAATTATATCAATGTCAATTTCTAAGTTGTTCATGATGAAACTTGATATTCCAAAACAAATCATCACTCTTTTAAGTAAATGGTAGTATACATTTTAAATAAGATTCTTAAATCTATGGTTGAAAACGATTAGATATTTATATGCAAAACAGACCTTTTTGTTATAATAAATGAATAACACTAGGAGATAAAAGGTTAGACCGTAAATGTATAAGTTTTGTTGTAAGATTTAGTGCTAGTTTTTGCAGCTGTACCTATATGTTTTTAGCTATAGAAAAATATTATGATTTTGTAAAGCATCTTTATAGTTGCTTTTAAAAAATATGAACGAACAAAAAATATAGTTGTTGATACTGGAGTTTTTATTTAGGACTCATTAAATTATTAAAAATTGGATTGGAAAGCAAATATTGTAAAAAATAATGTAAGATTTAACTCTTAGAATAAACTACATGATGATTGATAAAGATTATTGATTTAAAATAAATAAAGATAAAGAAGCAAATTAAACCTACCAATCATCATCACATCTAGAGATTTTTGAAGATCAATCTGAAAACATAGTATTTATCATTATGGTTTCACACGGACATAATAATATTACTTAATTTTAGCCTAGGTTTTCAAATAATTGTTTACCTTTAGGTAAATTAAAATGATTTACTAATATTTCTTCTTTTTTTCTTCATGTTTTCAACTATTTGACAAACTTCTTTAATTTTTCTTTGCACTTTGGTCTATTTTATTGATTTTCCCTTTCTATTTTCTCGGAGATATCTACGGGTGTAAGAAATATCGAAGAACTTGAAAGGGAAAATTAGGAAAATGAACCATAATGAAGATGTTTTTGTCTCTTTATACCTTTGTATTAATTTGTGAGTTTTAGACATAATTACCCTTATAATAATGAAAGTAATTATTTAAAATTTTATAGAGCTCAGAAAAATATGAAAAAATCAATAAAATCATGAGAATATTGTAAGGTTTTTGATATAAAAAACTGAAATGCAAACAAAATTTGATATGTTATTCTACATTGTTAGAATATATATATTATAACCCTTTTTACAAGGATAGAATAGATGTTCTAACTTGTCTTCAATATTTTATCAAAGTTAGTATTAGTATTCCAACATCTTCTCTGTGATCTATAAAAATATATAATATGTTTGATTCAATTCTAACCAAAATGCTTTGTTATTTTTAAGATACAATACATATTGTAAGTTCTTAACTTCACTGTAAAAAAATATAGAAAACGTTTGCCTCTATTCTATCCGTTACTCTATCTTATATCACAGATAAAGTTATATATTTTTACCTTTATACAATGTTCTAAATAGATTAGAATTTATATTGTAACCTTATTTATGTGTTAAATCTTTTCTAGAATATGTATTCTATATTTACGATTTTTTCTGATTTTAGATCTGAGAAAATCTAGGAAGCAATCTTAACTGATTTTATTCAAATTTATCCTTTGTTCAGAACGTAAATTACACTTAGCCGGAGAGCGACAGCGACATAGAAAGCCGGAGAACGTCAGCGACGGAGAAAGCCGGAGAGCGACAGCGACGGAGAGAGCCGGAGAACGACAGCGACGGAGAGAGCCGGAGAGCGACAGCAACGGAGAGAGCCGGAGAGCGACAGCAACGGAGAGAGCCGGAGAGCGACAGCAACGGAGAGAGATGGAGAGCGACAGTGACGGAGAGAGCCGGAGAGCGACAGTGACGGAGAGAGCCGGAGAGCGACGAAGAGAGACATATAGCGAAGGAGAGCACCGGAGAGAAGCCGGAATCCACCAGAGAATCACCTCATCATTCGTCAGTTCTTCTATATCTCGTGATAACAGCGACGTAAAAAACAATGAATGAAGCCCTTTAGTTAATAAGGGATTTAATGAAAATAATTAATAAACATAAATTTTATTTTAATTTTTTTCAGAAATATAGTTATTTATTAGATTAAAATTAACAAAACTTAATTATTTATACTTTTTTATTTAGTTAGAAGGTTAATTTTGTAATTATAAAATCAAAGGTATATTGAGACAAAAACAATATGGTGAAAGGTATAGGTGGACAAACTCTTCTTGGATATGTTTCGATTAGCCAATTTTCCCAACTTGAAATTGTCACAAAGCATGAAAGTTTATTAATAATAAAAGAAGCAAACAATTAAAAATCTACAACTTTCTGCATTCAGTGGGAACAAACGACACCTTATCTTTTTCAAGATCATGAACTACATTAAAATTCTGCTGCTGAAAATTTCCAAAAATAGACATCCCATTAGATTTCCCCATAGCCAAACACAAAACACCCGTACTCGGATCCTCCACCATGTAATTCTCACCGGGAAGCTCCAAATCTGCGCCCTTAAAATGAAAAACAAGCTTAGGAACAGCTATGTTCTTAGCCTCGCTAGGTAACGTATAGCACAAGTCAAGTCCCGTGGATCCTGATTCATCTACTGGTAAACTCATCCGAGAACTAAACTCCTTCTTCAAGGTATTAAACAGGACCTCCTCTAGATACGTGAGGGTCGTGCCAGAGTCTATGATCATACCTCCTGTTCCATCTTCAGCTAGTTGGAACATAGACTTCTCCATAGAAAGACGTTTTGAACCAACGGTGATGCCTTGTAGGTCAAGGTAATAGAAAGAAGGTTGATTAGGGTTTCGTAGCAAGGACATGGTTTTGGTGACTTCACCTTCTAACCTTCCACTGCTCTTGTTGACAATATCCGAGGCTAGAGAACCAATAAACAGCGAGCTAGATGCTTCGGTATCATCAATAGTGGTTAAACAATAAGAGAACTTAGTCTCCTTGAGCTGAGAAATAAGCGAGAGCGGTCCACGACCAAGACCTACAAGACCAGAACCTTGAGAGAACCCATCTCCTTCGTTCTCATCCCCACACCCAAATCCTATACCCGAAACCGAGTTTTCACCACCGAAAGTGAACGTTTCCGTGGCCAAGACCCCTCTTGTGGACGAGTAATCTCCATAGGTATACAAATACTCACAAGCTCCTTCGTCTTGGTCGCAACTAGACCGAGGCAAGGCTTCGCAAAGACCAGAAGAGCATCCAACTTTAGAGTAAGAGGAAGACTTTTTCGGGTCGAAGATCGGAGTTGGTTGGTCGTAACACTCGGTGCAAGGCTTGCATTGCGTCCATATAAGGTCACTTCCGGTGTCTAGTATAGCCGAGTATTTAACCGGAGGGTTTCCTATAGCTAAATCCATAAGAAACTCGCCGCTTCCACCATGAGTAGGTGCTTTAATGTTGTTGGTATCATCAGGACCATATGATACAGCTATAACAGCTGCAGCTCCTAACCTGTTTAGCCTGTGGAAGCCACGGTTGATCCCTCTTTGGATTTTTTGGATCTTTGTGAGATTTTTACCGGAATCCACGTGTTGTAGACTAAATCGAAAACCGGATCTTGGAAGGTTTGTTGGAAGAGGATGGTTGGATAATGATTTTCTTGATGAAGAAAGAGCGATGTAACATGAGAAAATGATAAGAAAGAAAGGGAGTAAGAAAGAAGAAGAAGAAGAAGCCATGGCTTGTGTGGGCAAGAGTGTGAGATTGAAAGAATGGTAGTTGGTGTTTATATAAAGAGATTTACGGACACGAGAGAAAGAGTTAAAGAGTAAAGTAAGGCGTGTAAGAAGATAGACGTTGTAACTTGTTCCTACTTAAATTGCGGGGGTGCTCTTTGAGAGATCCCATTCAAACAAGCAAGCCCTATTCCTACGTTTTTAGATAGAAAACATTTGAAACATTTTTTCTCTCATCTAAATCTATTGATTAAAACAAGCAATTACTATATGGGCCCATTGCTAACTAGATGAATGAATGTTAATAAGATGAATGAAATTCATGAAAAAGTTGAATATATTTATATCACTCCCTCCTTTATAAAAATCAAAATTACAGTGGAATAGTTTCTTTGATTTTTTTTTTTATTATGGAATTGACTCAAGGCAAAGGATCGATTTTTTTTGGCATTAACGAAATAAATTATTACACATCATTTCACTCCATTAAATATCAGTCTAGTTGTAACTATAAATTTTGTTAAAAATTATACTGAGATTGAATTTATCTGAACATATTTTTGGTATGTTAAACTAAAAGATTAAGAATAAGACTGCAACTGGATTGTATTTTTTCAAAAATGGAATAATATGGAATACTCTATTCTATTAATTCCAAAAGTTACCATTTATCTTAAATAAAATATAGTGTTTATTACATCAATTCCACAGAAGATAAACAATTTTAAAAGAAATCATTCCAACACCATTGTAACATATGTCTCTATATTCCATTCATGTTATCAACATAAATGTTTACCATTTACAGCTTTATGTTATTGATAATCTGAATTTAACTTTTTAATTTTGAAATTAAAAATTTTAAATAACTTTTCGAAATATGTTGATAAAAACAAGCAGTTTACTACATTGACCTATCGTTAACTAGACCCACTAAAACATGCCCCCATTAGATGTCTAGGAAAGAAACCACTCATAAAAGAACATCAACATCTTGGCAATTTAGTCCAAACATGAACATCCACTGTACTGTTTTGTCTTCAAGTTATGAATTGTCACCAAGCTTATATCTTCACAGTGTCTCACGTGCGGGACGACATCACCCGTGTCAGTACCCTTCTTTGTCTTGCAATCGTAGTAAGGAGGAGCATGGAAACAAGGATCTGGTGACATGGCTGTACCACAAGGAGGATTTATCATGTTGGTTTGATTCTCTTGCTTATACAGAATCCAAGCTCTCAATCCTCCAAGTTCTTGTGCTACATACCCAAATGTAGACCAAGCACCAAGCACTAATAACCAACTTATCTGTCAAGCTCAGTAAGTACATCTCTACCCAAGCTTTCCTGTTATGCATTAGCTTCTCTGTCTGTTGATGTCCTTCATGACTTGGCTGATGTATACCAACCACATCTCTAGTCAAAGTTGGATTTTCCCAGTACATTGTTTTCAAGATCTCGAAGTAGCCTGTTGTTAAAGAAGTGATCAACACAGCTTTGAGTTTAAACTCTTTTTCTTCGACTTCTGATGGCTGCTTGTGTTATTCTCCTGGTTTGATCACTTTTGGTAACAACTCCTCGTTCTGAACACACGAAATGATTTGCTTTGTGACTTGAGGAGATACACCGGTTTTCTCATCAAAGACTCTTATCTGAAGACCTATCCTCTCATCAGCTTTGGCTAAGTAAGCTTTATAGTATCTTGTGATTAGTCCCTATACATGGTTTGAAGGATGGAAAAGGTAACGACCCAAATGGTGAAAAACTGTTCCTTTGTCCGGAAACAGCACACCAAGCTCTTCCTCGAAAGAAGGGATCAAGAAGAGAGACTGTGCAAAGAAGTTGTTTGTCCTCATGATCAACCAAGGGACACTCTCAAGTAAAGTTTGATCTTCTTCACAGAAGAACATTTTGTCATGGTCGTTGTAGTCATGAGCTAGGTGGATTTAAAGATAAGACAGAGACGAAACAGAAGATTCATTAATCAGTTTCCTCTTCAGCATGACAATGAGTTGAGTTCTGAGCAAAGCCATTAAACTGATAAGATAAGGTGAAGTCTTTTGGTAACAACCAAGTGGTGTCTAGGAACGGTTCACAGAATATATCAGCGAACTGCTCTCCTCCTCCAACGACCAGGACTCTATCCGTTAGCATTGCATACAGAAACGCTGAGGCAATACTGATAATCCTGTTTCCTAATCCACTAAACCCCATCCAAACAACATAGTTGCATCCTTCTGTGTCTAAATCACCGGTTTGTTTCGGTTTAAGTAGTCTTTTAGCGTTGGTATATGGTCTGGTTCCTGGTCCACATCGTTTGTGAAGGTCTTCATAAGCTCTAAGCTTTGAGAGGAGGTACATAAAAGGTTTATACGGTGAAGGTTTACGGTAGAGGTAAGATTGGTATCTACTCATGCAAGAATCTCTGTTGAAACCAGACACAAGTAGGCATCCAAGCAGAGACAAATCTACAGAATCTGATGGAAACATTCAAGAAAATCTTTTAAACACATCCCAAAGGCAAAACGTTTTAAACATTTTCATAATATTCTTTTAACCTTTCGGATTATGATCTGGTGATGTCACATTAGGTTCTGGTTTTATTTGCATGATTCTTGATGCTTCTGCAAACCCATTCCCTTGATCATACGAGTCATGTCCAAAGATAACTATTCGCTAAAATATCAGTGATCCTCATTGCTCCAAACAACCTGTATCTCTTTTCCTGAACTTGTCTCCAGTTTGTTCTTCAGGCTGTTTATCAATGGCTTTGGAAATAGATAATCTCCTTCTGGAAGGAAACACTGAGATTGACAAAAAGGAAAGTGATCTCTTCTCCTTTCACCGTTCATCATCTGCTAGATGGAAAAAAAAAGAGTATGAGAAGAAGCAAAGATGGTCAGATTCACGTTTTCACTTATAGCCATACAAAAAAAGAAACTGAAAAATTGGTAATAAAGACTTTTTGTATTTATCTAATTTGAGAAAATGTCAAAACACAAATCTTGACTTAATAAATACTCTAATTTAAGAAGATCCCAATGTAACAATTTTCTCTTGTACGTTTTGGAATTTGAATTCTGAGTCCAATAGACTCCTCTCTGTTCATTTTACAAGATGCATGCTAAACTGGAAAAGAAATTTTATTAATGTTTATTGAAAGCTGAAATTTGAATGTTTGATTTTATTTTGAAAAATGTTGAAAGACTTTTGTTTAAAGGTATTTATTTGAGTTTTTTTCTTTTGTTATATGAGTTCTTGATGCAATAATATCTAGTGTGATCAGTTACGTTTTAGTTCTACTTCTAGGGTGTCTTTCCACTCTATATACATGAGAAACTTATGATATTAAAAAAAGTACATATAGTACATTGCTTAATGGATTCTCTACCCCCTTCCTCTCAAATGTCTCCTGCATACCAGTGATCCCGATTACTATAATTAGATAGTAACTCCTAGACTCCTATTCCTAGAACTAGCCACAAGGTTTTAAAAAAAAAAACTCTTACAAGACCTGGCTGAGATTAACATCTCCTTCTTGATCTTGATGGATCTCTTACTCGATATAGTTGAAGATTCTGACACAACAACTAGTTTCAAGACAAGAGATGAAACAACTAGTTGTCTTTGTCGTCATCCTCATCGTAGTTGAACGGTAATGGAACCGTCTTGAATGCTCTGTACTTCCCCACATTGTTCAAATGCTCATTCTCTAACCTGAAGAAGTTCCATATCCCACGTCGGATAATCTCCAGACTAGCTACAACAGCGACCATCGTCTGCTTATGCATAAAAGAGAAGTTGAAATCCAGCACGGTCTGCACCCACGCGAATCTAAGCAAGACATTCAAGATCTGCACAATTTTTTTTTTTTGGAGTTAAAAAAAAAATCAGTTTTGCTAATTGATTCAAGATAATGAGGAGGCTTGTTAGTTACTCACCATGGCGATGAAGTATACTTTCTTTTGAGGGATAAGGAGTTTATCTCTGAGCCAACGGTTCTTAGAAGTCCTGTTGAGGAGACCCCAGTCCAAGACTAAGTCCCAGTACGTGCAGAAAATGGCAGCAATAGCTGAGAAGATCCCAGCTAACATTCTCCACACAAATTGATTATCCTTGTCCACACTGTAAGCTGTCCTCAAGCAGACAGCCACTATAGTCAAGAAGTACTTGATCCCATTGTATCCTTGCTCTGCGTTTTTCTCTTCAAATAGCCGCCTCAAGCACTGCATAGAGAAATAGAGATCATGTTTTTAGCAAATGTTGTAATATGAATGAAAAAAAAAGACGGCTAGATGTTGTCTGAAGAGAGAATGTGTACCTGAAGGAGACGACAAACATATGGGACTACAGCAACAATGAATAAGAAAGCATTGTAGGTATCTGACTCTGTGCAAGTGTTTTGTCTGAGTTTGTAATCTCCCCAACCGTAATGACATATGTAAAACTGGACGCTTCTTAGAGCTTGCACTTGGCTTGTTAACTGATCTCCCAACAAGAAATCTGGTAACGTTACCTGAAAGAAGAGAAAAGTGAAAAAAAATCAAGTTTTAAGACAAGAGCCTTTTATCATCATCAGTGAGCGCCCCTTCAGTTTATGATCTACCTTGTAAAGAGGAGCAGCAAGGCAGTGAAAGAGGCATGTGAGGAAGAACAAGCGACTCGATCGGTAGAAGATGTTGAATGGTAAGATGATAGGTACAAGCATACGTATGAGAGAAGGAAGTATAAGAAGAAGGAAGCGGGAGAAGGAAGTAATTGAAAGAGCTGGAAGTCCTTTTAATAAGAAGACACGTGTTTGTATTGCAGTAGAAGTATAAATACTCATAGAGACTCTGTTTTACGGTTATGGTTGATTACAATTGTAAACTTAGCTTGTGAGCTAGGATCTACTCAGGTGATGAGAGTAGAGATACTCAGGTGATGAGAGTATCGTTACGATTGTAATTTCCCAAGTGATTCATCAATATACAGAGGTTTACAGAAGATACGATCTTTGATCTTATCAACTGGTGCGGCGAAACTGTTTCCGAACACGCGACGGCGACGAGGTGATTCCGATCATTCAGATCTACGGCGATAGCGACGAGTCAGAGTGCGATGCGAAGTAGCAGTGTGAGCAATGTCGAAGGCGAAGGTAACATCGGAGATACCAAATCTAGATTCCGAAGCTGAGTATGAGATCGAGGAATCCGATATGACGGTGGATTTCTTGCGCGGTGGTTACTCACGGCTCAATCGAGCTTTGAAGGAGGTAGAGAGTAACCAAGAAAAGGCGAATCAGGAGCTTAACGCGATGCGACAGATCTTGGAACGCCTTGATCCCTTACGGAGTCAACAACATCAGTCGCAGCCAGGTTCATCGCGAGATCAGGTACATCCTCGAAACTGGGAACGGAACCGGGAAGAATATCCGTTAGGTTATCGATCGGGAATATGAATTTGGATACTCGAGATTCAATGTTGAAAAAGATTCCGATGCCTGTGTTCTCTGGAAAACAACCATATGTGTGGATCACAGATGTTGAGCGTTGGTTTAGTATTGGGAGATATGAAGATATGGAGAAACTGGAGTTGGTTGCGTTAAGTCTGGAAGGTTGTGTAAAGAAATGGTTTGGCTGGGAACTGAAGAGGAGAGGGTTTCAGAATTGGCAGGACTTCAAAGATAAATTGGTTTTACGGTTCACGAATCTATTGAAGAAGAGCCAGCAAGCCGTCTTATTGCTCTCCGACAAACGGGATCCATTGCTGATTACGTCAGTGAGTTTGAGGAGTTATCAGAATTGGTTCCGGGGTTGGATGATGAGTTCTTGATAAGACTCTTCTATAATGGTCTTAATCAAGAAATGAAGGAAGTTATTCGAATGAAAGAACCAAAAGGCTTGGAAACCACATTGCTGCAGTGTTGAGAATGGAAACAAGTGCTTCGTAAGGTTGTCGACAGGCCAAAAGAGGGTGGTTCACAACAGAAATCTACATCAAGTGCTCTGAAATCTTCATCCGTTACAATTCTCACAGATATTGGACGATGCGATAACAAGAAGAATCAAACAGGGGAAACTCTTCAACAACAATGAATCAAGAAAGACAATACTAGTAACATGACGAATTCGGATGTGAGACCACGCTTGAAACATTCCAAAGAAGAGTTGGACAGAATGAGGAAGGAGTCTATTTGTTTCAAGTGTGGTGCGAATGGTTGGACACGAGCTCACAAATGTCCTAATAAGGAGTTAAGAATCTTGACAGTGATCAATGGGCTGGAGATGGAGGTGTTGGATGAAGAAGAAGATGAAGAGATGATAGTTTACACTCCAGCTCAAGAATTACGAGTCCTATCACTAAACTCGTTTTGGGAATTCATTCTCAAGACAACCAAAATTCATGGGAGGATTAACAAGACCAACGCCATCGTGATGCTTGACAGTGGAGCTTCCCATAATTTCATAACACCTGATACGGTGCGAGGCTCAAGTTGAAAGTTTGTGCTGATCCGAGCCTCGACATTCTGCTAGGCAATGGAGTCACAGTCAAAGGCACAGGAGTGTGCAAAGCTGTTACTTTCGGTCTTGCAGATACCGAATTTACTTCGGATTTTATAGCTTTAGAATTGGGAATGGTTGACGTTATTCTAGGAATTCAGTGGCTAGAGACGTTGGGGAAATGCGAAGTTGATTGGAAGGAACAAGAACTATCTTTTATGTATCACGGCAACAAAGTGACCTTGTTCGGTGATCCTTCCTTGCATGGTTCCTCATTCTCTTTAAGTCACTGTCTCCTATCCTTAATGCTGATAAAGAGGAAGAGGAGAGCTCGCTTTATCAGCAAGCGGGTAACCTCAGTCATTCCGGAAATTCCACAAAAGCTGCAGACTCTACTGGACAAGTTTGATCATGTATTTGCCTTACCAACGGGTTTACCCCCATTTCGCGGCTATGATCATTCTATAAACTTGCATCCGGGAGTTACTGCCATCTCTGTACGACCCTATCGATATCCTCACTCAACCAAAACGGTCATGGAGAAAATGGTGAGTGAGATGTTAGAATCAGGGATCATCGAGCGCAGTACAAGTCCCTTTTCAAGTCCTGTTTTGTTAGTCAAGAAGAAGGATGGCACATGGCGTTTTGTGTTGACTACAGAGCATTAAATAAGGTGACTATACCCGACAAGTTTCCAATACCGGTGATTGATCAGTTATTGGATGAACTACATGGAGCCTCAGTTTTTTCGAAGATTGACTTACGATCTGGCTACCATCGATACGCATGAAAGAGTCGATATTGCGAAAACCGCTTCGAACCGTGGAGGGCCATTACGAGTTTCTTGTAATGCCATTTGGACTTACTTAACGCCCTGCCACCTTTCAAGCTGATGAATTCAATCTTCAAGACATATCTACGACAGTTTATCTTGGTATTCTTTGATGATGTGCTGATTTACAGCCGTAACTTAGAGGATCACGCACAACATCTCAGGATCGTCATGGAGATATTAGCTGAACAGAAGTTGTTGGCTAACAAGAAGAAGTGTTCGTTTGGATTGACTCAAGTTGAGTACCTTGGACACATCATATCAAAGAATGGTGTTGCAACTGACGCGTCCAAGACTAAGAGCATGCGTGAATGGCCTATCCCCAAGACGGTGAAACAATTGCGAGGTTTCCTGGGACTTACAGGTTATTACGAAACTATGTTCGTAATTCACGGCCATAGCTCGCCCATTGACCGAACTGTTAAAGAAGGACAGTTTTAATTGGTCAACAGAGGCACAAGAAGCGTTTAATAAACTGAAGAATGCAATGGTTTCAGCACCGGTATTAGCTTTACCAGATTTCACAAAACCATTTGTGATTGAGACAGATGCATCAGGTTTTGGAGTGGGAGCTGTTTTAATGCAGGACAAACGTCCCATTGCCTTCTTCAGTCATGGGCTGACAGTGAGAGAAAGACTAAAACCAGCTTATGAGAGAGAACTGATGGCAGTGGTGTTAGCTGTGTTAAAGTGGAAGCATTACTTGGTGGGCAAGAGGTTTGTTGTTCACACGGATCAACGGAGTTTAAAGTACCTATTGGAGCAGAGAGAGGTTAACATGGAGTATCAAAAATGGCTAACCAAATTGCTGGGCTATGATTTTGATATCGTATACAAGCCGGGGTGTGAAAACAAAGCGGCCGATGGGTTATCAAGGATTGAAAGAGAGGAGTTGTTGTTGACAGGACCTCAATGTGTGGCATTGACAGTTCCTTCGTGATACAAATTCAGGAAGTTTACAAGGAAATTGCTGAGAATCAGGATTTACGAAACTCATAGAGCTGGTGAAGAAAGGGAGTTATCTAATCCACATTACAGAGTTGTCGAAGGAAATTGTGGTACAAACAAAGATTGGTGATTCCAAAAACATCAACAGTGATTCCGTTGATTCTATTCGAGTGTCATGATGGGAAGATTGGAGGTCATTCGGGGGTGTTAAAGACAGTTAAAAGAGTCCAAACTATGTTTCATTGGGAAGGTCTTTACAAGACGGTTCAACAGTATGTTTCGAGTGTGGAGTGTGTCAAACACATAAATATTCTACGTTGAATCCAGCAGGATTATTGCAGCCATTACCAATACCTGTTCGAGTGTGGGAAGACATTTCAATGGACTTTGTCGAAGGGCTACCGAATTCGCAAGGAGTGAACGTCATTATGGTGGTGGTGGACAGACTGAGTAAATATGGTCATTTTATGGGCCTTAAACACCCGCTTACTGCAGTGGACGTAGCTGATAAATTCATGAAGGAGGTAGTTCGACTTCACGGTTTTCCCAAGACCATCGCCTCAGATCGTGACCGTATTTTTCTGTGCAACTTTTGGAAAGATCTGTTTCGTTTGTCCGGCACTAAACTGAAGTATAGTACGGCATTCCATCCTCAGACAGATGGACAAACGGAAGTTCTTAATCGTTGTATGGAAACATATTTGAGGTGTTTTGCGTCAGGACATCCCAAGACTTGGTTCAAGTTCCTTGCATGGTCTGAGTTATGGTACAATACCTCTTATCACACGTCGTTAAAAGCAACTCCTTTTCAGATTGTGTATGGTAGAGAGCCACCGCAGCTGTTGCGTTCCGAAGAGGGGTCGACGCAGAACTATGATTTGGAAGTAGCGTTGCAAGAACGCGATGCAATGTTATCACAAATAAAGCTTCATTTGCTACGAGCGCAGGCTATCATGAAAGCTCAGGCAAATAAACATCGACGTGATATACAGTTCAATGTGGGGGACATGGTGTATCTTAAGTTGAAACCATTCCGTCAGAACTCGGTGGTGCGACGTTATTGCCAAAAACTCGCAGCAAAGTTCTTTGGCCCTTATGAAATTACGGAGAGAGTGGGCAAAGTTGCTTATCGTCTACGATTGCCACCAGAGTCAAAGATACATCCTGTTTTTCACATTTCGCAACTTAAGGCTGTGGGTAAGGATCAGGTGTTGCAGGAGATTCCACCGTCGGTAACGGATTTAGAAAGTATGGTGATGGAACCGGAGGAAGTTCTTGCTTCGCGACTTCGAGAGGATGGAACTGTTGAGGTGCTTGTACGTTGGAGGAATTCATTGGAGAATGACAATTCGTGGATGTGTTTGAGTGATTTCGAAAGTCATTTTCCAGATTACAAGCTTGAGGGCAAGCTTGCTGTGAATGGGGGGAGTATTGATAGGTACAAGCATACGTATGAGAGAAGGAAGTATAAGAAGAAGGAAGCGGGAGAAGGAAGTAATTGAAAGAGCTGGAAGTCCTTTTAATAAGAAGACACGTGTTTGTATTGCAGTAGAAGTATAAATACTCATAGAGACTCTGTTTTACGGTTATGGTTGATTACAATTGTAAACTTAGCTTGTGAGCTAGGATCTACTCAGGTGATGAGAGTAGAGATACTCAGGTGATGAGAGTATCGTTACGATTGTAATTTCCCAAGTGATTCATCAATATACAGAGGTTTACAGAAGATACGATCTTTGATCTTATCATAAGACTAGGACTATGAACATAACCTAGATCACAAAGTAAACCAATGTTAATAATAACATCATATATAGCTGAGTTTTGCATTCAAAAGCTGGATTTATGGACTTACAATGAGCAGGATAAGAGGAAGAAGCTCGGTTAATGCTTTGTAATCATTAGTTTCGGGGTCAACCTCCATGTCAAGATTGGCAATAACACAAAGAAGAGCCAAAACACCAATGCTGAAACCCACAAGCAAAACTTGTCTATAGCTAAGTTCTGTTCCTTGCTTGAACCCGAATATGAAAGAATAATTCACTCGATACCGCCTCCAGTAGTAAATGTTCGCAGCATACATGAGTACATGCAGCACAATAAACCCAAACAAGCTGCAGGAACAACAAAGAAGGCAGAGTGCATTCAAACAAACAGTTTTCAAGCTTAAAATGTTCGGTACAATTTAGTAGGAATAGAGCCAAAGTAGTGTTGTACCTGTAAAGAGGGAACATGGTGTTCATGTACTTTTTGTGGCCATCCTCCTGTAATATGTTACGGGTGCGTATGATGGCGTATAGAGCCACTACTAGAGAAAACATGCATCCTCCCAAGAAACCTGAAAAACCGAAATATAAAATTAGAAACTGAGAAGCATAGGCCGAAGGAGACAACATAAAAAGCAAGCTGTTGATTCTGGAAGTGACTTAAATCTCGGTACATAAAAATCTTTTATGATTAGGAAAACCACTTTTAGTACCTAAAGTGAAATATCAGGTTTTCAAGTACTAGTGTAATGGGTTTGTAATTTATTTATTCACACACAATCAATATACAAATCATAAAAACGAGTATTTGACCCAATCCATTTTTGCTTTCTTAGTTTTTTTTTGCTTTCTTTGAGTTTGATTTGCAGAGTTTGACAACAAAAGTATAATGAAAACTCTTTTAGTTTTTGAAACTGACAAGTATTATGATTGTACCTGTGGAGAATGTAATTCGATGTCTCTCTCTTTTAGCTTGGGGTCTCAAGATATTCATCCCTTTTGTCCTATTAGCATTAGTAAAATGCTTTATGAATGTAGCTTCAACACGCTCCATGAGTCTAATAACCTGTGAAAATGGAGGAGGAACAAGAAAAGATCAGTATAAGAAATGATCAGTCAAATTAACTCGAAAAGAAAACGTTTATTACCTCATCAGACCCACCAAGGTAAGAGTTATCAACCATTTTCATGTAAGGCTTCGTAGCATTCCTCGAAGTGACCTTATCATACTTCTTCAATATCTTCGAAAACGCCAACACATTCAAGAAGCTGTAGCTCTTGAGTAGCCTAAGCTTCTGGTAGAACTCGACGAAGGCGCGTCTGAGCTTCTCCTCGATTTTCCTTAGATTATCTCTGCTGAACTTGAGCTCCGGGTTCGAGGACTTTAGAACGTGTTTAATGGTGGAACGAGGCGTTTCCTTTGTATTGTTGATCTTGACACGGTCCAAAACCTCGATGGAAGATGGTCTTGCAGCGTTTAGTCTACTTATGTCGTCGGAAACGACTTTATCTTCTTCTTGTTTCTCCTTATCGTCGTCATCATCATCTTCGTCTTCGTCGGATTTACCAGCTCTGCTTGATCCTCCTTCTTGTATTGCTTCCAGAGCTTGAGCTCCAAGTTTCTTCACTGCAGCCAAAAACCGGAATTTGAAATAATCAAATTTAAATTATGTTACTCGGTTAGGTATGAATAATGATTCGACATACATAACCGAAGAAAATATATAACCAGAGAGAAAAAAATCATTTTAAAATTTGGCCATTGTGTCGTCACTGTCAGACAAATCCGGAAGCAATCATCAATTTAACAGCTGTCACTAGTCGGTTCAACAAAAAATGTCTATTTCAATTTAGCGATTTGGTAGTCACGGTTCCATAAACCCGAGAATCAAACCGGTGAGAATGCACAGTCACGGACTCACTGAGTTAGGTATAATTCGACATAAATTCGAAATAATCAAATTTCTTCTTTTTTTTTCTCTCTCTACATAGCCGGAATTAATAATCAATATAACCAGGAAAATATCAATTTCAATTCATTCGGTGTCACGGTCCGTGAAAATCGGAATCAATTATCAATCTAACAGCTATCACTTTCAAAGCGATTCGGTACGGTAAGTTCGACAAAACCGAGAATCAAACCGGTTAATGCACATAGTGATCGACTCACTGAGTTTAGGTTACTTACTGGATCTAGCACCGGCTGGAGTAGAAGCTGCGACGGCCGCGGCGGAAATATCAACATTTGAAGCTAATCTAGTCATCTCCACCGTCCGTTCCTCCCACGGCCAACCATCAGGATGCTCCACTTTCACGCGAAACGCGATCAGCGCATCCATCTGTTTGTTAAGCATCACAGCTTCTCTCATCACTTCTTCAACTTTCTCCTTATAAAACTTCTCCACTTTGTTGAACTCGTCGTCCAAACGCCGGAAAAACACCGTCTCGTACTCTCCTCCTTCCTCCGCCGCCATAAGGAACGTCGTCTCGTATCCGTGGCTCGCAGAGTGTACCAGAATCGGCGCCGATTTTAGTCCTTCCTCGATGTCGTCGTCCGAATCTGAAAATGGACCGATCTGTGCACCACCGTGGGGATGTTGTCTCTTTCTTCCCAGTTTCGAGAGTAGACCGCTGAATGTTCGGTAGATTGTCAGCTTACGGTGGAGATGGTGTCCGTGACTTTGAGGAGGATTGTTTTTGCGTTTGAGTTTGACGATCTCTTTTAGAAGAGATTTTAGATGATTGTAGTCCATGTAAGCTTCGTGCCACTCCGGCACCATCTGCGACGAGAATTCTTTCCCGAACTTCATTAGTTCTTGTCTGAAATCTAAGCTTTTTCTTTTTGGTTTCTTTGTTGTGATGTTGGTTTGTGTCTGTCTCTGAAAAAGAGTAGTTACGAAGACAGGATTACTTATAGGGATGGTATTAATCACTGACAGGTCGCAGTAATATCTGGTGGTTTAAAAAAAACATGAACTTTGCACGAATTGCCGAATAAAACCTGAACTCGAAGCTGACCAAAAAAATACTGTACTTTCTTTGACTTTTTAATTTTATTTGAGAACTTATCATTGACTCGCCATTTTAGCACACTGTGATCTTACCGTGTAGATGCCGTTATTTTAACGTTAAATATCAACGTTAAGTGAAACGACGTCGTTTTGTGTGTGCTTTTAAAACGAAAAATATGTCTATCTGAGGACTCGAACTCAAGAACTCAAAGCCAAACAACATAATCTTTTGCCACTGTAAACTGTAACTTTTAAATAAAAAAAATTGATAGCAATCCAGATTATCCAAATAATTTTGAGAAATTGGAGTTAGTAACCTTTTTATTATTATTCTTCTAAAAAGTGCACAATAAGGCTGGTGGTTTCTATTAAAAACTAACTTAAAAAAATAATCTAATCGATTAAATTAATACTACCGGGGAGATAAAAACAAAATGGTGCATTAAATTCGTCAGAGGGCACCAAATTAAATATATCTTCATGAGGCGGCCAGTAAAAAGGTAGTCTGTCGAAGACATTAACGAGTCTTTAGTAGAAAAAAAGTACGTCGCAGTTTGAGTTATATTGACATGACGTTAACGAGATATGTGATTATGAATAAATCTTATAATTAGGGTGAGCATTTTGATTTAATTAAATTCGGGATAAGTTTAGGTTTGGTTCGATTTAATTTATTTGGTTATCTAAAAATTCAGATTTTCCAAAACGAATAATTTCTGTTTAAAGTCATTTCAGTTTCTAAATTTTAAAATTATCTATTTTAAACTTCAAATTTTGTTAATCAAATCATTTCATATACACAAAAAAATCAATCGTTAAATCAATTTAACATCAAATTTTTAAATATCTAAAATAAATATTAAAATGATTTTTTTTAAAAAAAAATAAAAACTAAATTGATTTAAATATCAAATTTTGAATTTTTTTTTTTGTGTAATTTGAGAGTATTTGACCGTATTCTCGAAAATTATGCCTAAAAGTATTTGATTGATATTGGCTAATTTTATCATATTGTATTTGTCCACTAATGTTATCATATCTTATTATAGTATTCAGCCTACCTTACACATATTTTTTGGCTTATTAATATATCATTAGTTTGATAAATACATAAGAAACCGTGTACAGTCTAAACTTAGCTTTTATCATGTTAAGAAGCTAGCTACTTGTATAATTTCTACAAGTATCATTTCTTAAAGATCTCAAACTTCGATCGTGACGGTAAATTATTCTAGTTTTATAAAATGCAGAAAAAAAAACTACTAATTATCTTATTAGTCTTGGTTTGACCTCCCCCACACACATTCTTCTGTGATATTGAAGTTACCTACGTGGATCTCTATCTATACGGACTTAAAAAGTCAATGTAAATATAACACGTTTTTACTTCTACCAAACAAAAGGGCACATGCGCTTTTACCATAGATCTACTTCGTTGAATTCAAAATATATATGTTTGTAGAAAGTAACAAGGCCCTTTTTAATGTAAGTTTAAGCTTTAAAGTATAAACTCCATAACATATATCTAATCCTTGATACCCATGAATGTTTCCTTCAGTTAAACCTTTTTGTCCTATAATTTCTTGATGCAATAATAATTTGAGAGTAGTCACCTTTTAGTTCTTCTTCTAGGTATCTTTCCTCTCTAGTCTCCATATACATGAGAAATGATATTAAAAACTGAGAAATACAGAGTACATTGCTTATTGGCCTAGAATCAGATAGTAAATCCTAGTCCTAGAACTAACCACAAGGTTTTAAAAACTCTTACAAGCCCTGAGACTAACACCTCATCCTTGATCTTGGTGGGTCGGCTATCGTGTAATCCAGTCTTCTTCTTACTCTATGTGGATTAATTACTCTATCGTGTAAGTACAGAACAACTAGTTGTCTTTGTCGTCATCCTCATCATAGTTGAACGGTAATGGAACCGTCTTGAATGCTCTGTACTTCCCCACATTGTTCAAGTGCTCGTTCTCTAACCTGAAGAAGTTCCATATCCCACGGCGGATAATCTCTAGACTGGCTACAACAGCAACCATCGTCTGTCTATGCATAAAGGAGACGTTGAAATCCAGCACGGTCTGCACCCACGCGAATCTAAGCAAGATGTTTAAGATCTGCACAGTTTTTTATATTTAAGAATCAGTTTTGCTCTATGATTCAAGATAATGATGAGGCTTGTTAGTTACTCACCATGGCGATGAAGTATACTTTCTTTTCAGGGATAAGGAGTTTATCCCTGAGCCAACGGTTCTTAGAAGTCCTGTTTAGGAGACCCCAGTCCAAGACTAAGTCCCAGTAAGTACTGAAAATGGCAGCAATAGCTGAGAAGATTCCAGCTAACATTCGCCACACGAATTGATTATCCTTGTCCACACTGTACGCTGTCCTCAAGCAGACCGCCACTATGGTCAAGAAGTACTTGACGCCATTGTATCCTTGCTCTGCGTTTTTCTCTTCAAATAGCCGCCTCAAACACTACACAAGTATCATGTTTTTAGCAAATGTTATAACATGAATGCTAGATTTAGTCTAAAGGTACCTGAAGGAGACGACAGACATATGGAACGACAGCAACAATGAATAAGAAAGCATTGTAGGTATCTGACTCCGTGCATGTGTTTTGTCTGAGTTTGTAATCTCCCCAACCGTAGTAACATATGTAAAACTGGACGCTTCTTAGCGCTTGCACCTGACTTGTTAACTGATCTCCCAACAAGAAATCAGGTAATGTTACCTGCATGAGGAGAAAGCGAAAAATCAAGATTTAAGACAAAGTAAAAAAAATACAATTATCAATCCTCATCAATCAACAGTTTATGCTCTACCTTGTAAAGCGGAGCTGCAAGGCAGTGAAAGAGGCATGTGAGGAAGAACAAGCGACTCGAGCGGTAGAAGATGTTAAATGGTAAGACTAGAACTATAAACAGACCCTAGATCACAAAGTAAACACAGTTAATAGTTTGCTGAGTTTGCCATTCAAAACATGGTGTTTGGATTTATGGACTTACAATGAGCAGGATAAGAGGAAGAAGTTCGGTTAATGCTTTGTAATCATTAGTTTCGGGGTCAACCTCCATGTCAAGATTGGCAATAACACAAAGAAGGGCTAAAACACCAATGCTGAAGCCCACAAATAGAACTTGTCTATAGCGAAGTTCTGTTCCTTGCTTGAACCCGAATATGAAAGAATAATTCACTCGGTAACGCGTCCAGTAGTAAATGTTGGCAGCATACATGAGTACGTGCAGCACAACGAAGCCAAACAAGCTGCGAGAACAACAAAGAAGGCAGAATGTATCTGATCAAACAGTTTTTGACCTTAAAATGGTCAGTACAGATTAGTAAGAATGGAACCAAATCAGGTTTACCTGTAAAGAGGGAACATGGTGTTCATGTACTTTTTGTGGCCATCCTCCTGTAATATGTTACGGGTGCGTATGATGGCGAATAGAGCCACTACTAGAGAGAACATGCATCCACCCAAGAAACCTGAAAAACCGAGACCCAAAGTATAAACTGACAAGCATAAGCTGAACCAGACAACATAAAAAGTTGGTGATTGTGAAGATGACTTAAATTTCGATAATCTATTAGTATTAGGAAAGCCGGTTTTAATAGATAATGTAGTTAATCCTAAATAGAAAATAAATATCAAGTTTTAAAATGATGAAAAGTGAAAACTCTTCAGTTTTGAAACTAGCAAGTATTATGATTCTACCTGTGGAGAATGTAATACGATGTCTCTCCCTTTTAGCTTTGGGTCTCAAGATGTTCATTCCTTTTGTTCTGTTAGCATTGGTGAAATGCTTTATGAATGTATCTTCAACACGCTCCATCAGTCTAATAACCTGTAACAATGGAGGATTAGCAAGTTAACATCAGTTATTTAAGTGAGACATAAGAATGATCAATCACATTAACTCGAAAAGAAAAAGGTTATTTTTTACCTCATCAGAGCCACCAAGGTAAGAGTTATCAACCATTTTCATGTAAGACTTCGTAGCATTCCTCGAACTTACCTTATCATACTTCTTCAATATCTTCGAAAACGCCAACACATTCAAAAAGCTGCATATGTTTCCATCAAACATCAAAACATTTAATCATAAAACTTCCAAAGAATCAAATCATCCAAAAATTCGAGAACTTTTACCTGTAGCTCTTGAGTAGCCGAAGCTTGTGATAGAACTCTACAAAGGCGCGTCTGAGCTTCTCTTCGACTCTCTTCAGATTATCTCTGCTAAACTTGAGCTCCGGGTTCGAGGGCTTTAGCACGGATTTAATGGTGGAACGAGGTGTTTCTTTGGTATTGTTGATCTTGACACGGTCCAACACCTCGATGGGAGACGGCCTTGCAGCATTTAATCTACTTACCGCTGGGTCATAAACGACTTTATCTTCTTCTTCATTCTCCTTGTCTTCATCATCTTCTTCGTCTTCGTCGGATTTACCAGTGCTGCTTGATCCTCCTTCCTCTATTGCTTCCAAAGATTGAGCGCCAAGTTTCACTACAACCAAAACCAGATTTTCAAATAATCAATCAGATTTCAGTTATGTGACTCGGTACATAGTGGTTCTACATAACCGTAATTAATCTCTAACCAAATGTATTCAAATTTTTCCCTCTAGGTTCGGTAGAACAGGAATTAATCATAAATCAAACCGGTGAGAAGAGTACTCACTACTATCTAACCAGGAAAAAAAAAATCAATTTAAATCTTGTGATTGAGTGTTATGGTCGAATAAAACCGGAAATAATCATTAAGTCGCTGCAACTAATTCGGTTTAGATATTCGGTACGGTTACAAACCGGTGAGTAACCGAAATCAATCATTAATCTAATACCGTTTAATGCACATACAGTCAGTCACGCACTCTAGTTAAAGTTTACTTACTGGATCTAGCTCCGGCGGGAGTAGAAGCTGCGACGGCCGCGGCGGAAATGTCAACATCTGAAGCTAAACGGGTCATCTCCACCGCACGTTCCTTCCACGGCCATCCATCAGGATGCTCCACTTTCACTCTAAACGCGATCAGCGCATCCATCTGTCTGTTAAGCATCACAGCTTCTCTCATCACTTCGTCAACTTTCTCCTTATAGAACTTCTCCGCTTTGTTGAACTCGTCGTCTAGTCGCCGGAAAAACACCGTCTCGTACTCTCCTCCGGCTTCCGCCGCCATCAGAAACGTCGTCTCGTATCCGTGACTCGCCGAGTGTACCAGGATCGGCGCTGATTTCAAACCTTCCTCGATGTCGTCGTCCGAATCTGAGAAAGGACTGATCGGTGGTGCACCACCGTGGGGATGTCTCTTTCTTCCCGATTTTGCCAGTAAACCGCTGAATGTTCGGTAAACAGTTAGCTTCCGGCGAAGGTGTTGGCCGTGAGGTTTGAATTTGGTGATGTCTTTTAAAAGAGATTTGAGATATTCGTAATCCATGTAAGCTTCGTGCCATTCCGGCACCATCTGCGATGAAAATTCTTTCCCGAACTTCATGTCTGAAAATCTAACCTCTCTTTGGTTTCTTTGTGTTGTTTGTTTGTTAGTTTGTGTCTGAAGAGTAGTGAGGAGGACAGGGGAATCAGTGGATGTGTTAAATAGTGACAGACAGTTCGCAGAAAGTAACCAGAAGAGGAGTATAAAATAAAAATGGCAACGTGTATCAATTTTGAATAAATTAGAATTGTTTCTTTCTCAATCTTGGTGATAGTTGAAACCCATTTACCGATGTGTTCTGAAAAGGTAACCAAAGCGCGTGTTGACTGCCCCACGGACATCGAATATTGTTAGAAACCCATATACAAACAAAACTGATCAGTTAAAAACAAAAAGAAGTTGATACGGAATCGAGTTATTCGAATAAAAATTGAGAAATTGGAGTGAATAGCGGCAATAGCCTTGTTGGAGTAAGTAAACATGTACTGATCCCAATTTTCTCTAACGAATTGAATGCACCAATTTGGGATGAAATATATTTTTCTGAAGGGGCTCAAGAAAGCTGAACTCGATGACAACTCCTTGTAAGATAAGTTTTTTTAGTTGAAGAAAAACGTCACAATATGAGTTTTTTTTTTTATAAATCTAGTTATACGATCGAGGAATTGACTGCTGATACTCCTTGTAAGATAAGTATATAGTACTCTCTTTGTTTTATAAAAAGTGTATATAGTACTCTCTTTGTTTCATAAAAAAGTGTCAATCTAACTTTTTTCTTGTTATACAAAAATGTAACTTTAAAATTCTAATGCAAATTATAACTATTTTCAGCTTAAAATTAATTGTAAATTACATGGATCTGATAAATAATTTTATTTAAATATTATTGGTCAAACAAGTGTAATTAATAAAAAATAAGTACATTTCATCATTTTTTAATATATGTGAAAATATTGATGTGACACTTATTAAGAATTTCAATGCAAATTATAACTATTTCCAGCTTAAAATTAATTGTAAATTGCATGGATCTGATAAATAATTTTATTTAAATATTATTGGTCTAACAAGTGTAATTAATAAAAAATAAATACATTTACATTATTTTTTAATCTATGTGAAAATGTTAAAGTGACACTTATTAAGAAACGGATGAAGTATAAATTAAGTTGGTCGTTAATAGTGAGAAATACTAAGATTGATGGTGGTTTATAGGGAAACAAAACTCCTGAATGTAAAAATGTTTTTAATTAAAAAAATCTGGAAGAGTAACGAAATTTATAATGTTTGATCTAATTAATGCATAACCGATGTTCTTTCTGTATGCATACAAATAGAAATAGTTAACTGAAAATACTATAAGTGGATTTTAAGGTTTTTGCACATAAATTAAGAAAGTACATATTTTTATGTAATTCATCTTGGTAATATAAAAATATCATTAAATGAAACTAGTTCAACCAATAAGAAAATGATACAGTATTTTTTAATTGGTCACAAAATTAAAATGATATTAAATTCTATCTAGATTTGTGAGAACATCACTTAAAATGGGACAAAAAATAAACCCTAAAACACCACTTAAAGTGGGACAGAGGGAATATGTTTAATATAAATATAGTTAGTTGTACAGATGTAAATAACTGAATCAAAGATGAATGAATAATAGAATCGTCATTCATTGTCAAAAAAAAAAACTGAGTCAAAGATGAATACTTAATAATGTATAGACTTGGGGCATACTTTTATATTTAATGAGGCCTAAAATTCAATCTATTAACATCTAAGCTTAAAATCAAATTTTATGTGCCCAAAAAAAGAAAAAAACTATACTTGTGTGTCAGTTTTCCCCACCTTGATCTAGATGCATATGTCCCCATCTTAAAGCTTTTTATTTGCACAAATTCTATAATTTAATAAATCTTTCATTTCGCTGACAAAAAAAAATCTTTCATTTAAAAAAAAACCAATCAATTGATGTAAATTCAACACTACGTACTGTGTGATTTCAACAAATTAAAATAACGGAAATGTTATCTAGCAGCCAAAAAGTATTAACGTAATATTGGCTAGCTTTAACATAGTATATTAGTCCACTGATTTTATCATATCGTATCATATTTTTCGCCTACCTTACACAGATTCCTGACTTATTTTGCCTTACCTATATATCTAATTAATTACATCATTAGTTGATATACAGATGAAAATGTGTGTACAGTCCCTCCCTACTTGTATTCTAATGTTAAGAAATTAGCTACTTGTATAATTTTTACAAGGGAGATCCTTTCTTGAGATCTCAAACTTCGATCTTAGCGGTAGATTAATTTTATAAAATCTAAAATACTACTCTGATATCCAAGTTACCTACGTGAACCCCCCTATCTATTACTCTATTAGGAGTCTAGCTTTAAAAGTAATTGCCAAATAAATAACACGTTTTTTTACTTCTACCAAACAAGCAAACGGGCACAGGCCTTCAACCATAGATGCAAATATGGTTTTAGCTTTTAGTTAGGTTTTCACAGATTACTAGGTAATATCTGACAAGAACGATCCACTTCGTTGAATTCCAAATATCTTTGTTTGTAGAAAGTACAAGGGCAATGAATATAATGTAAGTTTAAACTCTAAAGCATGTAGAATTTTTTTTTTTTTAAGGTATGTATAAACTCCATACAAATTACTATTCGACACTAGATGAAATAAGGAAAACAACACATTGATTATTCGACATCGTGTACAATTATGCATGACCGTGAAAATTAAGAAGATAACATAGTGTAACTTATCTTTTGGTTATTTAGATAATACAGTGTAGTTGGAAATATAAGGAAAAAAAGTTAAAAAAAAAAAGAAATATAAGAAAATACTGAAAAACTAATTATTTGACATCGTGTACAGCTATGCCTAATAATGAAATCTACAAAAAATGACATTAATGCACTATTTTGAAGTACTCACTCAACTACATTGCTAAATTTTAAAACTTAACATTGCTAAATTTTAAGTTAAGAAGACGAAAGTATTATCATCGAAACATAAAAACACTACTCCCTCCGTTTCATATTATTTGTCGTTTTAGACTTTTACACATAAATTAAGAAAACACTTAATTTTGTATGTTTTCAATATAAAAACATAATTCTCCATACACCTAACCATATTTTAACAAATAGAAAAATAAATAAAAGATTAAAAGTAATAAATTTTGCCTAGAAACTCTGAAACGACACTTATTTTGTGACAAAAAAATTTCTCTACAACGAAAAATAATTTGAAACAGAGAGAGTATGTGATAGTAATAATTGTTTTTTTTCTTAACCCTATAAGTGTTTTTTTTAAAAAGCCCTTTAAGTGTTTTGTTATTAACTTTGCTTACATCTTATCTTTGTCAATCTCAATTCTTATTTTGTAATATAATTGTTCTTATATATTAGTTAGTGTATTATTGTGCAATTTTCTATTAGCAAAGATGGATGTGAAGTCAAGTAAAGAAAATGGTCATTAAAAAGTTATTTGTATTATTCTTTTAAACAATTTGAAGGAATTTCGGTCGAATATGTATATTCGTACATTTTATCTGTTAACTAGAGATCTAATAAAAACTATTTTAGAAACTATTTCAGTAACATGTTTTTCATGCACCCTATATTTTATTACATTTTTTTCCAACATCATAAAGATACTTTTATCATCTTAAAAGTTATTCTAGTACGTGCTGAAAAAGTAAAAGTTATTCAGTACGTCGTTAATTATTAGTAGTTTGGCAGACTTGCGTGTAAGAATCTTTTTCTTTTTTTTGCTTAAGAATCTTACTTGACACGTCTACCTTTTTGTATTATTATGTTCTTTTGGATTAACTTTTTGTATTATAAATGTTATTCCACTAATGTTTTTATAAGCTTTCTCATGTCGAATGGTGTTAGTCTTTGTCATCCTTCTCTTTAGGAATATCTGGCTCACTTTTAAAGAGTGCTCACCGAAAAGCCTTAAAAATGTCATGCCCATCTCGTGTTAGGTTTTTTTTTAATGGATTACTGAGAGTTAGGTTTCTAATGATTGTTAACAAAATTAATTCTATGACATTCTTACTAAAATTTAGTGTTATTTCATTGATTTTTAAATTTCATATGTATTTATGGTTAATCAAAAATTAGTTGATAATTATATAATTCTGCTAAAATCTTATGTTGTTGGACTTGAATTTTAATAAATTAAATTTATAAAATAAAATTTTCAAATATTATATGTATTGTTTAGATTCTCAAAGTTACTATAGTAATATTTTGAAATATTTTTTTCGGAGACAGTATAGAAAGACTTTTTAAATATACAAAAGCAAATATAACAAAACTCTCTATCAATTTAATAAATCTCACAATTCTTAAAATCAACCAACTCTAAATAAATTCAGTTTTCCAATAATCCCGTCCCCTACAGTTGAGAGAACAGCAAAATAAGTTTGCCAAAAGTTAAAAGATATAAAATAAAATAAAATACGGTTTCGGAAGATTTTTTTTTCTCTGGTGATATTTTAATACTTGATATGAAAGGTTACAACATTTGGAATGCTAAGATGGCTATTACTAACCAAACTGTGGTAGTCTAGTAGTAATTTTTTAGTGCTCAATGTGTATTTACGTTAATCATGAGTTCGATTCTTGCTATAAACTAAGCTATCGACATTTCGTCAAATTTGAGATTGGGTTTCAATCTAAGTGATTAACATGTTTGGCTTTAATAATTCGAAACAGTACACCTCCTAACATTAATGGAAAAGTATTAAAATTCGAGTTATACATTGACGCTTTCAGACTATTCCATTCTATAGCATTAAAGTGCAAATTTATCAAGGCCGATAGAGTTTATAAAAAAAAGCTACTAAAACCGTTGAAGAAACCGGTTAAGTACCACGGACTACAGCCCCAGAGAGAGAGACTCTGCCCTAGAGATAGGGATCCCAACAACAACAAAGAACCTTAACAAAGAGAGGGATAAAACAGACTTAAATCAACCCAAGCTCTAATTAAAAACACCT
Source organism: Brassica nigra (assembly GCA_016432835.1). Taxonomy (NCBI): domain Eukaryota; kingdom Viridiplantae; phylum Streptophyta; class Magnoliopsida; order Brassicales; family Brassicaceae; genus Brassica; species Brassica nigra. Next base: position 7,106,765 of record CM028243.1, on the reverse strand, counting down.
GCAACAAGACCCTTCCACGCTAGAACCAAAGAGAACAGGATGGCCAAAGCTGAACTAACAAACAAGAGCACCGGAAGACTCTCAAATCACAACTCCACCAGAAAAGCATGAAGAGATTCGAACACGAGTACTCCACTCGAATTAGATAGATACACTAAACTTATATATTGTGACTCCAGTCAAAAATATTTATAGCTCCGCCACTGGATACATCAATATAAATAACTATAAATATTTATACGGATACCAGGGTTGAGTTTTGTTGACAAATTTCGTGAGACGTATCTTTGGACATTATGACTTATTTGTAGATTTGACCGCAATTTGACTCGTGTCCTTTTCATATATACTTACCAGTAATACGAATGGGCTTATATCGTGCTAAAGCCGACTAATATACCACTAATTAAGGCCATGGAATATGTAACGTCCCGACCGTCTACAGCTAATGAGCCACCCACGCCCGCTCTCTCGGCCCATGGGCTCCATCCTGTTCTAGAAGTCGGTCCGTTAATTTCCGAAGGCTCGAAATCATTGTTTACTGACCTGCAATCACCACCCGACCTTTATCCATGCTTTGGCTTCACTCGCAGACTATCACGAATCACTTCCCGATAGGTCACCCATCCTTTCACTATTCTAGCTTAAGCACGCTAAACTCTGGAGTTCTTTCTCTTAAGCCTTTCCACATATCACAACTCGGGATGTTACAAAATATTTATTGGTCTCCTCATAGTTGAATGGTAATGAAACCGTCTTGAAAGCACTAAACTTCCCGACATTATTTAAATGTTCTTCTCCAACGTCTGTTTGATCGAACGTAAACACATTCTAAGATAGTTGAGAATTGAAGTAAGATAAGAAAACAAAGTAAACTAAAGTGTAGTAAATAACCCGAAGAAATTCCATATTCCACGACGAATGATCTCAAGACTTGCAACAAAGGCAATCACCACCTGTGTGTGAATTGACTCAAATTGGAAGCCTAGCACCATTTGCATCCACGCAAATCTCAGCACCACGTTCAAGATCTGTGTTGAGTTTAAGAATCAGTTGTTTTTCTTGAAACATTAATTTTATCAATGCCTAGGGATGTTGTGGTATATTGTCTAGTTCGATCAACCTCGGTCTATGTGTTTTCAATCGAGTCACATAATTCAAATAGGGTATATAAATATCCCGTCTGAAAATGACAACCCGAGTTAACACCCTCTATGAACTTGCGGACCATGCTAAACTCGCCATTTTCTTTTATATATATTTCCAGGTTAACCGAAGGTTCTAAATCTTATAAGTAATGTCACCACGCTCTTACCATGGCAATGAAGTAACCTCTTTGTAGGGTACTGGGAGTTCGTCACGTAGCCACGGATTCTTGGATGCTCGGTTAAGTAGTCCCCAGTCTTGAACCAAGTCCCGGTACGTACAGAAAACCACAGCCATGGCAGAGACAAAACAACATTAAGTGTTAAGTTAATATAGATCACAAGAACAGTATATAGGTATCAACTTAAAGCTCACTGGAGTAATGTAAAAAAGCTTACTGGAGTATAACAAAAGGCCTCTTAACAATGGTCACGTCAGAATTGGACATTGCTATTTGCTAGTACAAGTGTTCAATACTTCCATCAGTTTGCGATAGGCAATACCGGTTTGCGACAAACTTCATTTCTGTGTCCAACATGTATTTGTAAATGTCAACTAACGTAATCGTTCTTCTTTGACAATCTAAACAAAAAACACATGCGATCTATAAGAAATTAGGTAAAACCATTCCAAGAACTTTCCCGATGCATGAAAAACGTAGCTTTAATCAACCCAAACATATATGTGTTTCCACTTTTCATGTATGAAAGCATATTTGTTTGTACCAAGTACCAACTACCAATCATCAGTCCTCTCTATACATAAGAAACTGGGCCAATAACAAACCATAAAAGCCCAATAGTACATAAAATCTAAGCCCAGTACACTGTAACGCTTGCTTGAGAGCTGAGATTTTCACAACGACCATAGTTGTTAGATCAAATCGTCTCCTTCCTTCTTCCTCTTCTTCTTTCTAGGGTTTCTTTCTTCATCTTTCACTCCCCAATACAGAGCAAAACTCATCGGCGAAGAACAAATCTTTCTTCTGGTAGGTAAGACCATTTCGGCCTCAATTTTCGCTCCTCCTATCTGGAATTTTTGTATCGTAGATAGAATCATTCATCTGGATTCATCTGAGTTTTGTTTCTGTATCGTACTCTCAGTACAATTGAACTACATATCTTCATTCCAGAGATTTCCCTCAAAATGGCCAAGAACCGAGTATCTTCGATGTCACTAGAATCCTTCGTGTCAACGATGTCTCCACTCATCGACATGGAGAAAGAGGCCGAGATATCGATGTCACTAACCACCGGCGCTTCACGCAACATCGAAACCGCTCAGAAGAAAGGCACGACGATCCTCAACCTGAAATGCGTCGACGTGCAAACAGGTCTCATGGGAAAATCTCTCCTCGAGTTCCAATCCAACAAGGGAGACGTCCTCCCTCCCCACAAGTTCGGCAACCACGACGTCGTCGTTTTGAAGCTCAACAAATCCGATCTCTCCTCGTCTCCTCTCGCTCAAGGAGTGGTGTACCGGTTAAAAGACTCTTCGATCACAGTCGTCTTCGACGAGGTCCCCGAGGAAGGGCTGAATACTTCTCTGAGGCTGGAGAAGCTCGCTAACGAGGTGACGTATCGGAGGATGAAAGATACGTTGGTGCAGCTTAGCAAAGGCGTGTTGAGAGGACCCGCCTCTGACTTGGTTCCCGTGTTGTTCGGCGAGAGAGGGCCAACAATGTCTAAGAAAGAGGTTGAGTTTAGTCCCGTTAACAAGAATCTTGATCAGTCTCAGAGAGATGCGATTTCTAAGGCTTTGTCTTCGAAGGATGTGTTTTTGTTACACGGTCCTCCTGGTACTGGGAAGACGACTACTGTCGTGGAGATCATCTTGCAAGAAGTGAAACGCGGTTCGAAGATTCTCGCTTGCGCGGCTTCGAACATCGCGGTTGATAACATCGTCGAGAGGCTTGTCCCTCACAAGGTGAAGCTGGTGAGAGTGGGACATCCCGCACGGCTTTTGCCTCAAGTGCTGGATAGTGCTCTAGACGCTCAGGTTCTTAAGGGGGATAACAGCGCGCTGGCGAACGACATCAGGAAGGAGATGAAGGCGTTGAACGGGAAGCTGCTGAAAGCGAAGGACAGAAACATTAGGAGAGGGATACAGAAGGACCTTCGAGCGTTGGGTAAAGAGGAGCGTAAGAGGCAGCAGTTAGCTGTCTCGGACGTGATCAAGAACGCTGATGTGATTCTCACGACTCTGACTGGTGCACTGACGCGGAAGCTTGATAACATAACTTTTGACTTGGTGATTATTGATGAAGGAGCGCAGGCTCTCGAGGTTGCTTGCTGGATCGCTCTGCTTAAAGGTTCGAGATGTATACTTGCGGGAGACCATCTCCAGCTCCCACCGACGATTCAGAGCGCTGAAGCTGAGAGGAAAGGGTTGGGGATAACGCTCTTTGAACGGTTAGCGGATCTTTATGGAGATGAGATCAAGTCCATGCTTACTGTTCAGTATCGGATGCATGAGCTTATTATGAACTGGTCTTCTGAAGAGCTTTACGGTGGGAAGATAACAGCGCATTCGAGTGTTGCCTCGCATATGCTTTTTGACTTGGAGAAAGTGGAGAAATCTTCTGCAACAGAGGCGACTCTGCTGTTGGTAGATAGCGCTGGGTGTGACATGGAAGAGAAGAAAGACGAGGAAGAGAGCACTTACAATGAAGGTGAAGCAGAGGTTGCTATGGCACATGCCAAGAGACTAATCAAGAGTGGAGTTCATCCTTGTGATATTGGAATCATCACACCTTACGCTGCTCAGGTTATGGTGCTCAGGATACTCAGGGGCAAAGAGGAGAAGCTAAAGGAGATGGAGATCTCTACGGTGGATGGTTTCCAGGGACGAGAGAAAGAAGCGATCATCATCTCCATGGTTAGATCGAACTCGAAGAAGGAGGTTGGGTTTCTAAAGGACCAGAGGAGAATGAACGTGGCTGTGACTCGCGCTAGAAGACAGTGTTGTGTCGTCTGCGATACAGAGACGGTGAGCAGTGATGCGTTCCTCAAACGTATGATTGAATACTTTGAGGAGCATGGGGAGTATCTCAGCGCCTCTGACTACACCAATTGGTGAGGTAGTAGCCTTAGGCGAATTCATAGATTTGTTGCAGAGCCAAATCTTCTTGGTTAGCATAGTTTCAGACCTTGTGGCATTACTATCTCCATGGACTTATTTGTACCTTCTTCACAATCTTTTGATAAAAGTCTTAGCTCCCTCCTCGGGCGTTAACATAGTTCTATGGCTTTGTCGTGTGCTTTACTTGTGTTGCTCCATACCAAGCAAGACCCCATTAAAATAAAATAAAAAATTTCAGCTGCTGGGTATTGAACCCGGATTTCAACAGAGGGATGTGCTACGATCATCTTTGCTAGAAATAGACCGATGTGCTACAGCGGATCTAGATGTCCAGGCAATGAGTACAACGGTATTTATTTTATCTAATACATGAATGGGCGTTTGGACTTAACCTCCATTTATATCTTAGAAAACCTTGGGCCTAGACCAAGTTCAATACTGTTCATTATTGTATGCATGAACTGGTCATCCCAAAAACTTGGAGAATGTAAACAAATCTTCTGAATCAGAGGCGCCTCTGTTGTTGGTAGATACCATTGGTTGTGACATGTACGAAAGGGAAGCAGAGGTTGCACATGCCAAGTGTCTTAAAAGGACCAAAGGTGAATGAATATAGCTGTCATGAGTTTCGCAAACAAATGTATGATCTCAAATGAATGAATGAGAGAAGTAGTGATTAACTATGGACTATGATCCACAATTTGGATACCAATTCCTGATATAAAGATGATACAACCCTTTTTAAGTTACATCTATTACTTTAAAGAAAAAATTCAAAGATAGTATAACTAATAATCAGATCCTACTCTAGTGGGTTAGCGATCTATATATGCTTCACTCTGTTTAAAGTAGATCGATTTTTACAGATACATTCATGAGGATTGGCATAGAAGTAATCTTCTTCCTTTGGTTTATCAGAGATTACTTTCCTATGTGTTGGTTCTCCCATCCGTCTTCCCTCATGAGCCTCCTTCACAGATACTTCAAACTGACCCCATGAGAGTGTCTTGTTCTTATGCAAGTCCAAAAGCTCCACTAGTCTCTTCCGGTTTAGCAGTATTGTTTTCTTAAACCCAAGATACCTATCCAAAAAAAGAAAAAAACGCTCAGTTTCAAAAATCTTGCTGAGACTTTTTACTAAACATTTTGATTTTATGTAAAGTACCTTCGATGACCTTCAACAACTTTAGCCATGTTTCCATAGTAGGTAGGAATAAAAGTATCGCTGGCTACCGATACAATGAAATCTAGAGCTGCCATTTGTGATGAATGGTTCTGAAACCGTTGCAGTTCCTTTGGGTCTAGTAGCATTTCCTTTTTCACCTGATAAAACATATGATTTATCATTTTGAAAAGTATATTATTATATGATGAAAGGTTGAAAGTGTGACAGAAAAAAAACTCACAATTCTTGGGAATGATTTCTTTAAATGGGCTAATCTCCTCTCACCACCGTATATATCACCAGCTGCAATGTATATCTGTGTATCCTTATGGAATCCTAATGCTTTTAGGACCAAGACAGTCTCTTCAGGTGTCAATGGACAACGCCCTTGCACCCTTCTCTCCTTGGAGACTATCTCTTTCTCTTTCCACCAAGGATATGCATACCTCATCTTTTTGAGTTCTTCAGCTTCTTCCTGAGTGCAACCATGAGTGCAGCCAGAGAAAGCTAACATGTCCATCTCATATCTCAAATGCAAAGCCACAAAAGGCCCTCTCTGTTGGAGAATCCTAACTAGCTTTGCTCCCAGAGCCTCAATACGTGGAGTGAATCTCAGCCCTTGGAAATTCACATGGCATCTCAGCCTCTGGAGATGGAGAGAAAGACCATTGTTGGCTAATCGAGTATCACTCCTGTTGAAATGTATCACTTTATGTTTCTTGAACCGCGGCAAGAGCTGAAACAAGAAACTTAACTCAATCAAAACACCAGATCATTCATTCATAAGCAAGTTAAAAAAAAAAGAAGAAAGCTGCAAAATTAAACCTTGTGCAAGTAATACTTCTCATTTGACCAGCTCACTGGAGGCATCTGGAATAGTTTGTATCCATGCTTCTCGCTATAACGTTTTGGAAGCTTCCTTATTATCCGTACTTGATCTCTTAATGAATTTATGAAATGGTTTATATCGAAAACGTCCTCAAAGTCACTGCAGAAAGTTAATCCTAGGATGGTTTAGATTATTATTTACTAACACCACCATACAAAAGTGAGAACTGAGAACAAACCTTGGATCAGCCCAGAAAGATTTCTTATCAAGCTCTGGAACAACAAGTGTCAAGTTCAACAGTCTAGCAATAGTCACCATATCACATATCTGAAAACAAAACAAAAAACTCAGAGAATGAGAGAAAGAGACAGAGCAGTGAGGGAGAGTGACAAACCGCTGCACGCATTTGATTCAAACCGCCATTACAAGACACTCGTAGAATCCCATTGCTTGTATAGTTTCCTGCAAAAGATGATCACTTTCTTTAAACCTTAAAGCACCACATCAAACCCAAATACCAAGAAATATAAAACACCGACTTCGAGGAGGAAGCAGAGGCGGCAATCGAACCGGTTCAACCGGAAGGGAGAACCAGGAAGTCTGATTAATTAAACCGGTGAAGATCCTGGAATGCACGAAGAGCTGAAACAAGCAAGTCCAAACCAAAATGCTGAAGCAGACTCTAAAGAACCAAACTTGTGATCGAGTTTTGGGAAATGCTTGACTCTGAGGCTTGTAATCGCTCTCCGATCTAATTTGAATCTCCATCTATCTCCCTTCATCGGAGAAAAACTTTGACGATTACTCCAACCATATCGAATATTATTTTATTATTTCGTCGGATTTTTCGAACCAGATGACAAAAACACTTTACACTTTGGTCCTAATAAGGAACAAAATGAAACAGATACAACCCCTCAAAGTTTCTATGAGTATTTCTTTTTTTTTTCTGGTGACAATTTTCTCGAGAAAATCACCTACCTTCTCTACTTTGGAAGAAGACTTGAAAATCTTGAGAATCCAAACAGCTCGAACTCATCGGAGAGATTCTGGTCATGTCATTATCTCTGCCGCTATTTAAAATATTTTTTAAAAAAGTCCGTCATTTAACTTCGTCTTTAGTATTGTTTAACAACTAATCGAGTTTGAAACAAGACACCAGTAGATCACTCTATATCAGAGAGAGTTTTAATCACTTACATTACATGGGCTCTCTTCAAAACCTTAGGCGGAAACAAATATTCCATTGGAGTCCATTTAAAAGCCCAACTGAAATTATATACAAAAAAAAAATTAAATATTAAAAAAAAAAAAACCTTAAAGAAAAGCAAAAAATTTCCGCTGCCGGAAATTGAATCCGGATTTCAAGAAACCGAACTGGAGCGAAGTCCGAGGCTCGAATTTTCAATACGAAATAAACCAATGTGCTACAGCGGATTTTATTTTTTTAGAGGAAGTCAAATACTATTTATTTGCTTCTTAAAGTCACATGGGCCTAATAAAGCCTGCTACACTAAATACCATTAATCTAGCTAACTAATATTATTCTGCCACATAGATTAAAAAAATGGGAATACTAGAATGTGGATTTGGAGGGATATCAGTTCTAAGGTTTCGATTGGTACAGCAGATGAAGAAGCGGTAGCAGATGTTGTAAGTAGTAATAAGATTTGTAGAATCAGCTATATGCTCTTATTAAATTTTTTAATAAAGTGATTGGTAGAGCAGTAGCACTATACAATTTTAAAATTATCATAAAACTTAGTATATAATATATTTATTTTAAAATAATATATATTAAATTATAATATATATTAATAATATATGTTTTATTAAAAGTAATGAATCTTATTTAATTATAAAATTAAATTAAATTTTAAATATAGAATATTATTATTTAAAATATAAAAAAAATTTGGATATAAAAATAAATTTGATATTATTAAATAAAATAAAATAATTATATATATAATTTATATATAAATTATCATTATTTATCTATTGGTAGAAGATAAATGATTCATATAATATTATCAGAAAATTAATATATGACATATAATTTATTTTTTATAAATAATATAGATATGTTTAATTTCTAATATATAATATCTAGATATATATTATTTTATTTTATTTATTAAAAATAATGAATGATATGTGTAATTATATAAGTTATATTATATTTCAAATGTGAAATATTGTTCTTTTAAAAGGTTAAAATAATTAATCTAACTTTTATTTTTTAAATGTAAATTTATTTTTTATTATGAACATAATTTTTATATTATTAAATAAAATATATTAGTTATATATAATTATTTTTAAAATTTTATATATTCTAACTGCAAATGCTCTACCAAAAGCTCCATATGAGAGCATTGAGTAAAGAGCATTTGGAGAGCATTCGCATCTTGTAAATGCTCTTATAAATGCTTTTGTGATAAAATGTTTATTGAATAATGACGAGTATAATGCTTATGCTAATGCTCTGCCAATCATACCCTAAGAGATTGTGTATGTCTCAAAATAATTACAAGGAAAAAGTTCTAAATATGTTTAGTATGGCGGACTCGAAACGAGTGTACACCTTTGGTGAAACTCTAAACAACTTAGTGTCCTAAGTCTGATACAAAATTAGAAAATATGACACAAGTTCCTAATGTTAGTGCACATGGTTTATTGTATGCTATGGTTTGCACAAGACCTTAAATGGCTCAAACTGTTAGTCAAGTTAGCATGTACATGTATAATCAAGGGACAAATCACTGGAATATTTGAAATACATTTTCCAGTATTTAAAGGATACAAGTTACAACTGAGATGGACGTAGGTTGGGAGATCAAAAATGTGTTGTAGTTATGGGATATAAATAAATCAGAAAATTATATAAATATAAACTTTGATAATTGGTGATACAATGACAAATACTACATACCATTAAACTACATCCATGTCTAAGTACCTTACTTAAAATTATAAATTAATGATGTATCTGAGCTTTTTTATGACATATTATACATCAAAGAGATTTTACACCAAACATTATAAATACTGAATTACATATTTGAGTATAATATTAGATAAGAATTTAATTAAACTCTTATATATAATCAAATGCTGATTTAATAAAACGATTATTTTATACGAAGTGTACATATATGATTAGAGAATCTCTTATAAACTCAATAAGTGGACATTAATTTTGAATTATGTTTAGACAAATTTATGACATTCTGTGAAAATGGCTACTAGTTCTTTAAGAAAATGTAATTATTAAAAAAACAAAACAATTCAGTCTAACATGCTACCTTGCTTAGATGTAGGTTTACAAACCTACTACACATATATGTAAATAAATCCTTTTTGGGCAAATGTGTAAATAAATCATATTTTCAATTTCTCGTCATATATTTTGGTAATTATGTCCAAATAAATATATTCAGTTTGAAAAATATCAAAACTTGCATATTATTTATTAAGCCTAGCTTTCTATTGGTCATCACTACAGTTGAATAATGAAAAAATAAATACTAACAAAGAGGAATTGATAGAAGAAAAAAAAGGGCACAGGTACTCTGCACTCACCAGTACTGCATCTCGAAATAAGTTTCGAGATTCTTTGATCATCCTTCCTGAGAACCAAAGTAGTCTTTCAAGTTTCAGTGACCAGGGTCATTGTTGCAAGCGATAATAGAACATGTGGCTCCTGAGCCAACTGTCACTCCCTTGCTCCAGACAAAGCAACATGTAACACAGTAGATGCAGGAATTAATCTATTCTCAAAGATCAGGTTGTTTCGAGCATTTCGTAGGCCCCACAGGATCCATTGGAGAAATGGAGAGAGATTTCACGTTGGGCGAGTTTAACAGCGCTTTTTAAAATTATATCTTCAGTGCTTTGTTACTATCGGGCGGCAGATTATTTATAAAACTTTAGAAAAAAGTTCATATGGAGTAGAAAGAGCAAAATCATCAGTTTGGAGTAAATTACTGAAAAATATGTGTAAGACTTTTAAACACATCGCGCAATTTTGTTAAACAACTTTTTCTGAGCATCAATTTCACTAACATAGATAACTTTTAAACCATTAAATGATCCAATGATATACAATAAACTCTTGACTGAAGAAAGTAAATTACTTGATCCAATTTCAGATTATTTATAAAACTTTAGAAAAAAGTTCATATGGAGTAGAAAGAGCAAAATCATCAGTTTGGAGTAAATTACTGAAAAATATGTGTAAGACTTTTAAACACATCGCGCAATTTTGTTAAACAACTTTTTCTGAGCATCAATTTCACTAACATAGATAACTTTTAAACCATTAAATGATCCAATGATATACAATAAACTCTTGACTGAAGAAAGTAAACGTTATATTTCACCTTTTATATATTTTACTATTTCCATAGATCATATTTTTAATGAAATGATCCTAAGACGAACTCTTGACTGAAGAGAGTAAATGTTAACTACCATATTGGTTGTTTTAATTTGAACACCTCAATCACATTCAAAAACGTATGATAAATTCATATTTAGTGAATTAAAGGGAAAGTCTTTATAATGTTTTTCTTATACAGCCAATACATTTTTCATCATAATCATACTTTAGCATTATGTATGACCGATGACCAAAAGTCCGAAAAGTAAAAGGAAGGACCAAACTAGATAAAAAGAGAAATATGACCAATGCGACAAATATAAAATTAGGAAAATAAGTGTGGTTAACTTTCACTGGCCTCTAAACCAATTAATATACTATACCAAACAGAAGCCTATAAACTCAGTCATTTACAGCATCAGATCCGTACAACTTGATCACCCTTTCTCATTTTGAATCACCACCTCCATCTCTCATATATAGAGATAATATAAATTTATGTTATAGTTTAAAATAGAAAAATTCAAATAATAAAACTAAACATGTTTATCTCTCTTCATTTGCGTCAAATCTCTCGTGGAAGGGTCCTTATCTCCAGTTCTTCATTTATATTGTTTCTCTCCTATTAATTATATTTGATTCATTATTTAATTAAGGGAAAACTCTTCGAGATACCATCCGATGGCGGTGGCCTTATTGATCACCGTTGGAACTGAATTCTTAAAAGTAAAAAAAAAAACTGATTTTTCTACAAACCAGTTCTTAGTAGATTTCCAGAGTAAATTTCACATTGGAAATCTTTATTCGTTGAGAATTAATCAACAAAGAAAATCATTAATCAGAAACGTACATAGAAGTAGCTTTGATTGATATAAATAAAACACACACAGCTAGAAAGAACAAAAAACCACATAGGGGAAAAAGTACCTTCGATATATGCTAAAAAGAAAACACAACTAGAAAAAAAGAGAAGAATATACCATGACAAATTACATAAATGTACTTACGTCACAACTTCAGGGTTTTTCTTCTCTTGAAATCGGGAAGCTCACACGAGTTACCGCAATCCTGTTTCTTTTTCTTCTCAACATGATTATCTTCTTCCTCGAGTTCAGTTGCTGCTATAACTCTCACAACCTCCTTTACAATCTCCTTGATGAAATCAGCTTCACAGCTGTCATAAAAGTAAATGCCTTAGTACATAAAACATCCTTCAGATTTTGAAGGGAAAGGATCAAGAGCGAATGTGACTAGAAAGTACCTCTTGTTTTTCAACGACAAACCCATCTTGCTGGAGATACATTCCAACGCTTCCTTCCATTTCTTGATCTGACCTCCACTAGAAGTTTTGGCGAGGTTCCAGAAGCTATCACCAAACTCACCCGTCTGTCTCCTCACGTCTCGTGCTCTCACCTTGTAAAATATTGGAATGACTTGGATCTTCCTTTTGTCTGCTAGTTTCTTGATCTTCACTAACTCATCCATACACCAGCTCGACTCTGCGTACCTATATAACGAAGATGATAATCAAGACCGGATCTGATCACAAACCAATTAGCCTCGACGGCCAAATTTTTTAAAGGTTATATACATAGATATATATTTACAAACTATAAAAAAAAATATTAAAATTCTTACTAAATGTTATAACTTTCAAATTCTCATATACGGCCATGATGATGATGATTATTATTCTTGAACTGTTTATTAAAGTAGTAGACACTTGACAATCAGAGAGTGCCAAAGTATTATAAAAACCTGGTAGAGAAGATGGCAAGCGCGATCCTCGACTCTTCGATCCTTACAAAGAGGTTTTTGAGATCTTTGCCTCTCTGCTCGTACTTGTCTACGAAGAAGTTGATTCCATGCCTTTCAAAAGCATCAATGAGATGACTTACGAAGCTGTAACGTAATTGATCTCCCCGGTAGTTCAAGAACACTTGATGGGAATTTGTGCGAGGGACGACCGTCATCGTATGATATTAAGAACTTAACGTTGTTAAAACCCTTAGTTATATTGTAATGTCTTCTCCCTAGTTTAACAAACCTGATGCCTTCTCTCTAATATGACGTTCGTTGAAAAAATAATAGAAAAAAGAACACCAAGGAATTAATGGACAATATTTCACAACAACAACAAAAAAAAATTGACGCTCGTCATCGTCACCAATAGAGATTTTGTGAGAACATAATATTTTCAAGTGATTTAGTTTATTTTTACTATTACAATTTAATTATACCATTAAGGTTAATAAAAATGTTATATTATATTACTACTTAGTAACTGCTTCTGAGAATGAAGCAATACAAATGCCGTTTTTTTTGTCACCAGCAATACAAATGTTGTAATATGACTTAAGAAACACGTGTTTGTGGGACAACCTTTCATATAACTTTTCGCAGTCATGTAAATTTATCAAACCTTTACTCTACTACTGCTCTACTTTTTTTGACAAAGATACTACTACTCTACTTCATAAGAATTATATTTTGTTGTCTACTTAGAACGTTCATCAAATGTTGCAATTGGTTACCCAGTCTTAATAAAAGACAGATATGAATATATTACTGTTTATTTTAACAATGAATGATAACTTGATATGATACGTAACAATTTAACTTTTCACAAACACTTTCTAATAATTATTTTTTTTACTAACACTTTCTAATTATTTACGTTGTAAACTTATGCAAATTTGAAAGTCATGGTCCTATTTTCAATACATCAGACGGGTTTTTTCCTTTATGGCAAAATTATTTGAGAAGAAAATTAAATAGCTTAATTACATTCACTCACCTGTAGTGCCGAGTGGTCTTGAGGGAGCTTAGGCCCCAATACGGACCCGGGTTCGAATCCCGCTGGACACTGGGGATAAAATTTAATATCTGGGTTCCTCCAGTGTCCGGTGACCGAGGCGTACTCCGGCCGATAACGTAGGCTGCAAAGGACAGTCGCCGCTAGTCTGGACCCACTTTGGTGGGTGCCAGGATACACCGGATTTTTCAAAAAAAAAAATACAAACTTTTGATATTGATGATACATTGACAGTACGAATCTATGAAGTACAAATAGAACCCAACTTTAAAACCATTACTTATTTACAAGTTATGCCACTGAATTAATTAATACACCTAATTTTAATCATTTTGTATTTTTCTAATTTAATAAATCGAATGCATAACAAATTCAAAATAAATCTTAAAATAAATTAATGTATCACAACTAAAAATCAATATATTTTTGGATCTTCTAAATATGTATAATTGGTAAGTCTCAAATTATTAAAAGATATTACGCAATAAATTTTAGTAGATGGAATAATAATAATATACACTAACTTCTTTATTTATGATTATTAAAGAATAAAGATAATATTCTATTAGAAAAAAATTAGTTTATGATTATTAAAGAACAAAATTTTAAATAATCATGAAATTTACAATTTACTTTTTGTCTGAGTTTAAATTATATTTAATTAAAATAATTACAAAAATTAAGAAATGTTTTATAATACCATTAAACCTGAAATAATTGTAAATATATTTTGTTAGATTCATATTGAAAATTATTTTTTGTATTGACAAAAAGATAATTATATCTAAATCCAAAATAATCTTCAATTTCTTTTATATAAATTATTTGAATTAGTTTTTTGCATAATACGGGTTAATATTTTCTTTAAGATCCAATTTTTGTTCATTAGAAAAATAACAAAAATAAACCATGATACAAATTTAAAAATAAATTGCCAATTTTTCAAATTTATAAATTATGAGCAAAATTAAAATTTTCATTAAAAAAATTTCTATATCAAAAATTATTTATGTATTCTTTGAAGGATCATATGTTACTCACTATCTTAGTTGTTGGCATAAAATATTTTATTTTGGAAAGATAGATTTACTAATATACATAAAAATACTAATGGTGTTTTAATTTATAAATATACTCCATATGTTTCATGATACAAGTAGTTTTACGTAAAAACATAAAGATTAAGAAATGACAACTGTTGTTTAACATATATATTTGTTTCTTGTCATTTATTTTGCTATTTATGTTTATGTAATTATGTCAAACAAATATATTTACTCCGAATAATAACAAAACTTGCCTACTATTATTTCTTAAACACTGGGTTCTATTGGTGATCACTACAGACTACAGAGAAAACAGTATGAATAATGAACAATAAAAATGAATTATATGAGTGAAGAGGAATTGAATAGAAAAAAGTATAGTACATTCACTCACCTGTACTGCCTCTCGAAAGTTTGGAGTCTCTCTGATCATCCTTCCTGAGAACCAAAGTAGCCTTTCAAAGTTCAAATGTACCAAATCACAATATTATTGCCAGCATGACAGAAACTATTTTAAGATGAGTGAGAAGTTCCAATGTACCAAATCAAAGTAGTCTTGAAACTTCTCGCTTCTATTTCCTTTCACTTTCTTTCACCTGGGTGATTCGAGAAGATACATTTATTCATCATCTTACACTTCTCCACATAACTACCGAAACAGCAGAAATGATCAATCATACATTTTAAAGTAGTCCTGTTCCTCTACGTACTCTCGAAGTCCATCAGGCTCCTCCTCAATGGTCTTGGTTGAAGATTGCAATTCTAAACGACACATCTCTCAGCTCTATTCGTCCAGCAAAGGGCTACGGTACGTTAATCCTCACGAGTTTCCCAGAAGATAGTAAGTCGGACACAGCCACAGCACACTCTTCATAAATAATAGGCAGAAGATTCAAATCAATATTGACCAAAGAAACAAACACAACGACGCACATGGCAAGCACAAATCGAGAAATAGTCCAATTTGTTTTTCTGAAAGTATAATAAAATTCACACACATAAATCTTGAAATAAGATGAAATCTTGAAAAAAGATGAAGCCAAGAAACTTCAACTACGGTAAAGAAGAAAGGCAACGGATGGGTCCATAGAACAGAGAGATCTATTGATTCACTTACCTTCTTTCCTCTGGTTCGAAAGACGGAGAGATGTAACGACAGAAACAAAATTATCTCCGACAACTACAAAAGACTGGAGATCTGATGGTCAATGCTTGTTTACTTAAATTAAGAAGAATTAGTAGTTATCGCAGTCATGTACCACTAATCTTATTGTTATTAATGTTTGAGGGTCTGAAATCATGATAATTGTGTTTTTAGGCCATAAATAAATGTAGCATTTTAGCTGGATAGATTTCATTTCTTTTACTACTTTTTCGTCTACTTCACCAACACGTTTCACTAAATAATTTCAAGTTCGTAAACTATTTTGCTGCATGTTTTAGTTCTTGACAAGAAAATGTATCAAATCAATAAAGTATTTAAGCTAACTGTTATCATTAGTCACAACCTACCGTATAAAATGCAAAAGTCAAATCCAATATACTAGTACAAAACTTTTTCTTTACGGCAAATATGTTATACTTATTAAGAAGATGTTACAATATCTAAATACCGATCAAAGCCACCATGATCATTACCGATACAATTTAGAAAAACTATTTGGAAAGCCACAATGTCTTGAAAAGGTAAAATAGTATTCTCTTATGTCATTTACTCCACAAATAGATATCATAGCAAGTGTTTTCAATGTTGTAGTCCTTAGTGTTTCCATCTAATATGTCAATCAAAATATTACAATCACTTTCAAATGAAATGAAGTTATTCCATGCTCCAAACATGTTGCATAGCTAGTAGTAGTGAGTGGTTTTTTGTTTCCAACACTGTAGATGCCATAACAACAAGTCAACAACACCCGATCAGAGGGCGGCCTGTAGCTTACAAAGTAGAAGTAGCATTAGCACGCAGTGCCTCTTTAGCAAGAGTGTCAGCAGCTAAATTGTTTGTGAGCGAAATATAGATAAACGAGATTACAGAGAACACAAAAGAGAGATTACGGATGCCGTTGATGATTCCGAAAAGTTCTTTAAAAGAGTCTCTGCCCTTGGATGGCTCGGATCAGTGTCTGAGCGTAGGATTTGACTGTCAATTTGCTGAAACCCATATAGTGTGTTTGAGTGATGGCTTCTCTAATTGCGAGACCCTCAGCAAGTAGTGGTGATAAGACAAACTCTTCCATCTTACTGCCAGTAGCAATGGTGTTGCCAAACGAATCTAAAAAGATCCATCGTAATCCAGCATTGCACGAGTTTTCGTTCCTGTCTCCGTCTCTAACAATTCAATTATCAGTCTCTGTGTTAGTTTAATCAGTAAAACATGCATCAAAATTACATTTTCAAAAAGCCTCAAGTTGGTCTTTTCAAACCATTTTCTTGTGAGCAGCTATGCATTTTGGTATGTTTTGAAATACACAAAGCTTAAATCTGTAGTGTCAAATGCAAAATCTTTGTGCGTTTGATACCCAATAAACAACATATACTTTAGTGAGGATTCACTCACATTGCACATTGTGCTAAGGTTAAAGACCATTATAAAGACTAAATAACTGAAAATTTTCTTCCATGCAAAAAACGGAAAAAACTTTGGGTTGTTATGAAGTTAATCTTCCGAGGTCAAAAGTTTCCTTGATATTCTCAATCTTCTTGAGGATCCAGCAACTAGAGCCTCTGGTTTCGTGTCTACGTCCGAACATTTGATGATAATGCTGAAACAATCATACATAGAGAATGCATTTCTCAAGCTTTCTCCTTTTCCCCAAAACGATTAATTATCTTTTTCTCCATGCAGTCCAATTGCTGCGATAAATCCCTTGACCTCCTTAAAATTTCCTTGGGCAATGTCGTGATCAGGGACACCTCAAATCTCATGGATATAGCAATGTACTTGGCATGAAGCCATGTAAAATTTCACAAGTTGTCTCCTCCTTGAAAGTGTATCAACTCAATTTTTCAAGTTAACTGTACCACTAGTCAATCTACCGCACAAAAAGTATATGCAAATCCCAAACGTTAAAAAAAACTACGAAGCTTATTATTGTAGTTTCGAATGCAAAATTATTTATGCGTTTGATACCCAATAGACAATATATTATCTTAGTTTGTTATTAAAAATAAACATAGAGACACCATACGTAAACTGTATTCCACTCTATCTTCCTTTGATTTTTGTATATATTCTTACATACACATGGGCAATATATTTCCATAACTCTGTATACTAGTCACACAACAAATAGCCAATGTTCTACTCACAAATATATTGGTCTCGTCACACGATTCGAACCACTCGAACTCTGCGTCTGGATGATAGCGACTCGTTCAGTCTCCCGATTTCAAGTATAAGCTCCTTTATTTTCTACAAAATCATCAGAACTCCCTCTCAATATCGAACTAACATTTTAAAAAGTTTTCCTAAAATAAATTTAAAAGAGTTGAATCTTTTTTGAGTAATCAGTTTACACAAACCTGATCTTTCTCTCTAAGCTGAAGAAGCAGAAACCTCAGCTTCTCTTCTTGTAATCGTCTCCACCATCTCACAACCTTAACATAAACAAGGCTCGAGACAAGGGAGAAACCACAAACGAGGGTCAATGACCAGAACACCCTTGTACTACTCAAGTAATTACAAGACGCCCTCTCGAAAAATCTTGAGTCCTTCAAACGCTTCTTGGCAGTCTCAATCACCCAACACGGAAACGACTGATTCACCGTGGAGGAGGATTCATCATCTTCCTCTTCTACGACGGGGACAACAGAATCTTCATCATCATCACGGCCTTGGCTTGCTTGTGATATCGGTGAGTTTAGAGGGGTGGATGCGTCAGTTGGTGAACTTGTGGGTGAGGTTTGTATCACTACCCATTCACTGAACTCTTCTTCTTGCTCTGCCTCTGCGTTGTTGTTCATTTTTTGGGATAATGCTCTGCTTTTGCTATGTGTTGTTTGGAATTTAGATTATTTAAAAAATGTAGTAAGGATATTTTCCCTTTTTAGACAGAAATATCTAACAGGATGATAATGACACTACTGGCTCTAGTACTTCTATTTTGAAAATAAATTTATAGATATTTTAGTAAAGCTATAAGATGATTTCAGTAGACTTCAAAAGTCTCGGAATAATTTAATATTCAATTAAATTTGAAATTTGAAATTAAGATGTAAATCTTATGTTTTAGAAATGCAGAACTGTTACTTGTGGTCGTATGCTTCAAAAATATCATATCCATCTAAATATCGTATATGTAAAACTATCGGTCATAATCCGAGTGTAATGAGGAAAATTACAGAAAAAGAGAAAGTTACAGATAATCAATCTATGTATACTATTATTTACGAAGTGATTTTTCGCAACGGAGTTTTTACGTTAAAAGTTAGAGTGACTAAATACAATGTTACTCTTAATGAATTTTTATATACAAATTATTATATAATTAAATTAAAACGAATTTTATATTAATAATATTAGATTTATCTATTATATTAGATAATTATTTATACATTAATATAATAAATTGCCAAATAAAAACATATTTAAAACTTAGGATAATTCTTATATATATACATGTATTGTCTTATTATCTGGAAATAATATTTATATTATAAAATTTAAAACATTAAGATATAAAAATATATAACTAAATACTAATCAAGAAAAATATTTTATAAAAATATTTTCTAAAATAGTTCTTATATATGTGAGTGTTTTAAAAATTTCAACACATAATAAACATATATATTTGGATGCAAAAATTGATTACATATAAATAATTTTATATAAATAATTTGATGTTTGATTTAAACTATTCAAGAACATTTAAATTAATAAAACATGCGCAGACAGAACACCTACTCATCGTATATAATAGATTAGAGATTATATGACCATGTCTTTGAGATTTGACCGGTTTAAAAATAAAAGAGCCGATATTGTTTTCTTTGGAATCATTACAAGTCTCTTCCGGTTTAGAACCCAAAAAAAAACGGAGCTGACCCGACCCGGCCCGAATCTACCCTATCCACTAATAATTATCTCGAAGCAACAAGAGTCGTGGTCTCATTTTTAGTTTCTCAACTCTTCTTTCCAACTCCGTGTCCCCCACGCGCCCTAATGCCGACGGTCTCTCCTCCTCCTACGGTGAACCTCTGGGTGGTCTTATCGGAATCAAAACGGATAATCAACGCCCACTCACGCCACTTCCTCGCTCTCTCCGTCCTCTTCCTCCTCCCCCTCTGCTTCTCCGTCACCGTCTACCCCTCCGTCTCCCGCCTCATCCTCGACCAATCCTCCTCTTCTCAAAACACCGTCTCCCTCCTCCGCGGCCCCCTCCACTACGATCAACCACCACCAGGCTCCGACGTCGATCTCCACACCGTCCTCCTCCTCCTGATCGCTTACATCGCCGTCGTCACCGTCTTCAACCTCCTAGCCATCGGATCGATCGCGTACAGCGTGTACCAAGGATTCTACGGAAGACCGGTGAAACTAATCTCCGCCGTGAGATCGAGCTTCACCTCCTTCCTCCCTCTTCTCGCCACTCTAATCACTTCCAATTTCATCGTATTCGCGATTTTCTTGATTCTAGGGTTTCTTGCTTTCTTGATAACCCGCGTAATCGAGCTCGAGCTCGATTACGCTTCACCGGTTGTGATCCTCATCTCGCTCGCGATCGTAGTCAGACTCTACGTGAAGTGGATCCTCGCCTGGGCCATCGTCGTCGTCGAGTCTTCTTGGGGGTTAACGCCGTTGAAGAGAAGCAGAACCTTGGTCAAAGGGATGGAGAGCGTTTCTCTTTCCATGATCCTCGTCTTCGCGGTGACTCAGTCGGTTTTCGTCTGGGTCAGCACCGTGGCCGCTTCGGCTCAGATGGATGATGGGAAGCTGTGGACCAAAGCTCTCTTCGTGGTCCAGATCGTGGTGACTTCCGCGGTTCTAACGGTTTTGATGCTGTATAACGTGGCGGCGACTACGGTGATGTATATGTACTGTAAAGCTGTCCACGGAGAGCTTGCTTGGGAGATTGCTCAGGAGTTTGCGAGAGAGTATGTGAGTTTGCCTTTTGATGATGGTAAAGTTCCTCACTTGGTCTCTGTGGCTTACAGTAACAACAATGTCTGATGAAGAAGTGTAAGGGTCTCAGTGTTTGAACTTTTTTGTATGATAAATCAAGTTTGTGTATATTGAATCTTGTTTAGTGTTTGACTGAATCGGACAGGGTTTTGTGTTTGTTCTGGACAATTCTAAGCTTTTGTAATGTGTATGAAACTATGAATGATCTAGATTTTGTGGCTATTTATGATCCGATTTGTGGTACAATCTACCTACTAATGTTATAAATGCACCAAACTGATTAGTCATAATCAAGATTTATTTAGAGTCATCTTCCATGAAAGATTCCAATCTTTGTACAATCATTGTTATTACAAGAAGAAACTTCATCCACAAAATGCAAATTGTTAGAACCAAAAGATACATGTGACATTGTCTTTCCCCGTGTAGAAAAGAATCCACATACGACCAGAATCATGAATCTTGCTTTGACGGTACATCCTAAAGCTTAAGTTTACACAAAAATTCCAACATGGAAGAAAAATATATCTTCTAAAACTGTAATTTCTTAGAGTTTCCATCCATAGAAACTTGTGGTAATTAACCATGAAACAAAACAAGCTCATTAACCCCAAATAGGATTCATTAAAACTCACAGTCACAGGTCTTCTTTTCTCAAGTCATTTGCTCTTCTTTAAACCATATACATCAATAAATAACAAAGCCTATGAACCATGTTAGTCATGTACTGAATCAAATATTGAATTTAGACAATCATTGCACCATCTTAGCTCATCATGTTTGGCCAAGCGATGCTAAATCTGAATTTTCAGTTTAGTTTTGGTTCACTTTAATTCATATCATATTTTGATTTTGCCTTCTTTGGCGAATCATATTGTGAATGAATTATTATAATTTATAAGATATACGCACATAAACACAATTGTATATTCATTCAAACTGTCCATCAAACAAATGGATAAATTTGTATATATATAAGAACATGTGCTCAAAAATCACAAAGCATTACGACAAGCTAGCATATACGTAAAATCAACCGTGTAAATCCATAAATAATTTAGCTTTCTCGTAAGCCTTATTCATATGATTCCTAAACCGATTCACATCTAATCTAACATCTTGTTCTTTTAAATAAACCTTTTTAGTCATACCCCAATCCTTCCTGCTAAAAGCAATAGGATCTTTCAAAACCAAATCATCTCTACTATACTTTTCTACCAAACTACTCTCTTCCACATCAATAGAATACTCCATATACTCCAATTTCATTGCCTTAGCAGGCGATCCGTAACACTTAGCCACCCAACCTACACCAATCGGAACAACCTGAACAAAAACCGAACCGGGTCTAAGAAACAACAAATGGGTTAATGCTGCACCATGAACCCCGACCATCCCGTGGCTCGACTTTATAAGTTCATACGCTTCTCTCATGCTCGTCGTTTCCGATGGTCTGAATGTGATCACCTCGAACCCAACGTTTTCAAGCATCTCTTTGACCTTCTCCTCGTTTAATATCACCCTACCAATGTCGCCATATCGACTGAGCAATACGAGACGAGGCTTTTGGGGTTTGGAAGTGGATAGACTTGTGTTGAAAGCTTTGTCTAAAAGATTGTGAAAGCTCACTAATGATCTGGGGTTGGGAAATCGGGTTGAGTCCATTAACGTTGGACCGTATGATATTAGGCCCACAATAGCTGAAGTGAAACAATGTGTAATAGAAACATTTTTGTTCTCGAGTAATATTGGTTTGTGTTTGCTTAACGCACCTAGAACTTCCATGTATTTTGGCATCCACCATTCCCTAGGATTCGCTACAACCAGGATGACATTGCGGTCGGGGTATATCGAATTGGCCGTGATGAAAAGCGGTATGAAACCATCCATGAAATCATGATAGATGTTTCCGGTGTAACCTCCGGCGCTGAAAACAATTGCCGGCGAATCATGTGTTATGTCACATGATCTGGTCAGGTCCATTGGGCCTGAGGTCAGTGTTATTTCTTGGATTTTAGACATGATCCAGTTATCTGCTTTTCTTGGATATGGTTTGATCTTTTCGACAATTGGTGCTGATGTGGCGAAAGTGGGGTCCTTGAGAGTGATGGTTTGGGTCCTGACGTCGAGATGACATGAGCCATTGATTGCACAGATATCGTAGTTAGTGTCGGATCGATCACATATGATTGTTGATGAAGACATCGCTTGTGGAGGTTGGTCGATTTTTATTGATTCCCATGTCTGTTGTAACGTGCCTACATAGAAACATTTTTTTTTGGTAAAATACATAGGAAACATTTCTTTATTAATTATCGAACAATAGCTGACATTTGTATTTAAAAATTGACATATCGACGGTTCAAAATTATATTGGCTGGGACTGCATGGAATAAAAAAGATTTTTTATCCGATCAATCATATTAGTACGTTTTAATTGATTTTAAAAAGTCTGATTTATCATTCAGTTTTAAATAAACTAAACTATTTGTGAGTTAAAAAAATAAAGTTAAGCCTTTAAGAAGTCTGATTTATCATTCAGTTTTAAATAAACTAAAAATTTTTCTCACTATTACCTTTTTCGTTAAAAAAAGGGTTTGATCGCAGATTCTAAAGAAGTGGCTTGATGATATTTGACATACCTTGAGATAAACTTAGCGAAGGAATCAACTTAAGGTCGGACACGGTGGAGAATAGAGCAAAAAAATATGTAGCCATAACGATGACCAAGGCAATTGCTGCCACAGAATAGCTTCTCTCTGTCGTTTTCATAACCATGATTCTTTGGTGCAAGAAAAAATATATGTATAGAAATTCGAATGAGGCTTAATATATATAGTCTTTAGGTATCTTTCAATGGAGGAGGAAAGAAGAAATACATTGTAAGAAGATTTACAAAATGCAGACGCGAGAATATGCATATATGTAGGGAAGACATCCCTAACAACGACCTTTTTAAAATTGTCAGCCGCTACGTGACTAACAATTTAATTGGTAAACAATTTTATTAATTAATATATACAGGTTTTTATATAATAAAATGATGATTGCATGGGAAGATTGTAATAGAACATACCTCTAATTAATTATATATCTCAAATGTAGTGTTCTGTTAGTCGCTTACATGTTTACTTCATTTGTTGTTTTGATAATCATAATTAAAAAAATCTTGGACAGATATTGAAATCAATATTAGCAAACTAGTTAAAGACATAATTTGTTGCAAGTATTATGTATTATTTTATTCTTTTTTTTGTTCTTCAAAGCAAGATAGTTGATTAATCTAACACTTATCGGAGGCTCCATTAAATATAAATGACACGTAAATTTAAAGTAATGAATAGTTACGGCTTGCATTAAGCTCGGTGCTTTACATCAAGGGAAATGGTTGCATGGTTGTTTGTTCAAGACCGGCATAGAGTGATCTACTCATGCCTGGTGACATCTCTTATGGATATGTATGTCAAGTGTGGTGACATAAGCGATGCACGTCTACTCTTTAATGACCATTTTCATACACCCATAACAGAAATGCCATTGAGACTCTGAGCTTGTTTCAGAAAATGAAAGGGGTTGGAACCAAGCCTAATTGTGTTACTATTGCAAGCAGTAGCAGATCCACGAGTTAATCTGACCGGAGTCAAAAAAAAAATTTACTGGTGGGAATCAAACCCTGGTTTTAGGAGGCCAGAAACCATATTTTATCAATTCTGCTACTGATTATTTAACGGTTTCCTATATAAAAAGAAAATTTTATCATATTTTTGTGGTGTCAAATGATCCCACTACTCTTCAAGTGAGTCTGCCCCTGATTGCAAGTGTCTTGTCCGGTTGCCGGGCAAGTATTATGAGCTATGGAAGGCAAGGGGACACAAAAGGGTATGTTCAGCTATTTAAAAAGATGCTAAAAAGGGAACAAAAGCCGAACAAATGAACTTTCATTTCTGTTATATCAGCTTGTAGCCACACAGGGATGATTATAGAAGTTAATAAGTACTTCAACTCAATGTACAAACATTATAAATTCACGCTTTCCCCAAAACATTACACATGTATGATTGATATCTTATCACGAGCAGAGAGGGAAGATGCTTAATGAACCAGAGGTGAGATGTTTTGCAGCATTTCTGAATGGATGTGGAAGGCATTCAAGATCTGATCCTGGAGGAGATTGTGATTACGAAGATGCTAGTCTTGCATCCTGATGATATGTCCTAGTATCTAACTTATATGCATTGGATGGAAGATGGAGTCAGGCTAGAGAACAGAAAAATTTAATGAAGCAAAGAGGTCTGAGCAAGATCGCAGGCCATAGCACGATTTGAAACAGAGTTCTCAGCAGATGGTTAATTGTCCTAGCCAACAAAAGAAACATTTATACAGAAAAAGCACTCTTGGATAAAGTAGATTTGTTTTAGCGTACAGAGTAAGGAACAGTTGTTGTTGATTACATCTACAAGGACATATATATGTATATATATATGTATAGTATAATATAACCAACAGGGTACAGCTCTCTTCTATGCTAAGATTCTTTCTTTGTTGTGTGGTCTTACCTAGAGCCTGTGAGTGTGAATTATTAAGGTTTAGAGAATGCATAAAAGGCCTTAGTCACTTAGCTCATCTATACTTGATGATCTTACCAGCATTCTCACACAAGACGCATAATAATAAAAAGCAACATAATAAAAACGACAAATAGAGGAAGGTGGCCAGCTCCGCCGCTTGTCTGATAGAGGTAGTTCCCGGAGCTTGAACTAGTGGATTGACCAAACCCCTATTTATGAACACATTTCTACTCTATAGATCTATAAATGAATATCATACGAATACAAGAATACATTAATTGCATAAATGTTTACAAACAGAAATAGGAATATAATAAAAGAACAATTGGTTGACAAGATAACAATTGGTTTAAGATCAACAGATGAATCCCTGAGGAGGAGTCTTGCCACAAGAGTTGAGAAGCAAAGTGAGAGTAACAGGAATTTTGACCGGAGCGACTCCGAGTAGGCTGGTTTTAAGGACGGTGCAAAGACAAATGGCAGCTTCAAAATCAGCCAAACCTTTGACAAGTGAGCAGCACTCCTGGCTCGGTGGCGTACCAATGACCTCATGAACTAGACCTAACCAGCTCCCACATACTCCAAACTTGACCGTGTCTCTCGGACATTTCATGGATGATTGTTTTTTGGGAGGAGGGCATTGCTTCACGGCATGACAAAAGGATGATGTTAAGTTGAGGAGTAGCAACAAGACGAGAAGCAATGGGAAAGCTTTTGAGATAGCCATAGGTTTGAGTTTGAAGCTATAGCTACGAGACATCGTAGAAGAAGAAGAAGATAGGCCTTTTTAACTTACTTTCTCTTGTGGGGCATTGTTTATCCTGCATGTGGCTACAATTGTTTGTGTTATCTCTCGTCTAATAAACGTTTATTTTTAGTATTATTACTGAAATATGAAATACCAATCTAGTTGTTCCGATCCCAAACCTGCAGATTCTGTAAATATTGGTGTCCAGTCCGGTCTGATTCAAAAATATTTTGGACATATATTTTTAAGTACAGTTGTAAAAGGGTTACATAGCTTTTTTGGTTTTCTCGAAGTAATTTATTTGTAATGTTTCTCAAGAAAGTTACAAAACAAAAAATGTTTCTCAAAAAAAAAAAAAAATTGTAATGTTGTATCAGCTACATTCATTATTTTAAAACATTTAAATTTTCGTAAAAAAAATCAGTTTCAACTTCTCATTTTCAAATAGAAGTTAGTCCTTAATTTATTTTATTTAATAGAGTGTTTTCATATGATTTAAAATTATATTATAAATAATTCATTTACAAAATTTAAGTAACGAAGTGTAATAAAAATAAAATTAGCCAAATATACTTTACAAATATTTTATGTTTTATATTTGAAAAGAAACATATTTTACATAAAAAGTTATATATTATACTATACATTCATAATTTTCTATGTATATATGTTTTTATTGTTGGTCAAATATATTTTGTTATTGTTGGTCTTACATGCAGTTTATGTTTGACCAAATCCGTTATATAACTTCACGGACACGCATAATAATCGTTGAATACATACAGAAGAAATTAAGTTTTAAAAAAAAAAATCTAATTAAGACACCAAAGATATTCTTAAAACAAACAACACCGAAAAATCCGCGCGGCAAAATTAGCCAATGAAGACCCCAATTATAGGCTCTGTCTCTTTCTTCCTTCTTCCTCCTTCCTCTTTCCTGTGAAGATATCAAAGAAACAATGTTGATTTAGAAGCGAAACCCCTAAAGAAAACCCTAGAAAGAGAGACAACATTATACATTAGATAGAGATTTGTTTTGTGTGTGCTTTTGAAATTTTTTCATTGCTGTTTAAACCCAAGGGAGAAAAATAGGTGCGTGTGTCTCCAAGATCGGTGGTGCTTGGCGTCACGGAGGCTCCGATGTCTCTCCGTCGTCAAAGCACCACCGTGCAGGGAGCCATCTACGCGTCTCCACCACCTCCTACGACGATGAAGTCAGCATCACATTCAGCGGAAAGCTTAGCAGTTTCAGCGGAAACCTAGGGAACAACCACGGAAGCAATAGGATGAAAGGTCTTTTCAAACATAAGCCTCGTCATCCCGGAGAAATCGTTCGGCAGACACGAGATCTCATCGCCTTGTCCGAAACCGACTACGAAGAATCCAACAACACGAAACACTCCAAACGGTTAGGGATTTGTCCTGAGATCTGCAGGAACATTAGGGAGTTGAAATCGATCTTGTACGGGAACAGCGAAGCCGAGCCTGTCGCCGAGGCTTGCCTCTTGTTGACGCAAGAGTTCTTCAGAGAAGACACGCTTCGCCCCTTGATCAAGTCTCTTCCGAAACTCGACCTCGAGGCGAGGAAAGACGCCACGCAGATCGTGGCGAATCTTCAGAAGCAACAAGTCGGATGCCGACTCGTTGCTTCTGAGTATCTCGAATCGAATCTAGACGTGATCGACATGTTGGTCGAAGGAATCGGCACAGACCACCACTTGGCATTGCATTACACAGGGATGCTTAAAGAATGCGTTCGCCATCAGGTCGTTGCCAAGTACATTCTCGAGTCGAAGAACCTCGAAAGGTTCTTCGACTACGTCCAGCTTCCATACTTCGATGTAGCCACAGACGCGAGCAAGATCTTCCGCGAGCTTTTGACCAGGCACAAGTCCACCGTATCCGAGTATCTCTCCAAGAACTACGAGTGGTTTTTCGCGGAGTACAACACGAGGTTGCTGGAGAAAGGAACCTATTTCACGAAGAGACAAGCTTCGAAGCTGTTGGGGGATGTGTTGATGGACCGGTCTAACTCGGGTGTGATGGTGAGGTATGTGAGCAGTCTGGAACATTTGAGAATCATGATGAATCTGCTCAGAGAACCAACCAAGAACATTCAGCTGGAAGCCTTTCATATCTTCAAGCTGTTTGTGGCGAACGAGAGGAAACCAGAGGACATCGTGGCGATTCTCGTCGCGAATCGGAACAAGATTCTTCGGTTGTTTGCTGATTTGAAACCTGAGAAGGAAGATGAAGGGTTTGAAGCTGATAAGTTACTGGTTGTGAGTGAGATTGCATCATTATCTCTCAAGCTAAGTGAATGAACGATGTTATCAACGTTGTTTTGTCATGTTTGTATTGCATTTAGCGTAGATAACTCATTTCTCCAAAAAAAAAACAAAAAAAGCAAAATACATTAATGTGATTTTTTAAAAGAGTTTTATTCATTCAATGCCAGTCTTCTTCTTCAACATTGTGATGAATTGTTCCTTCTCTTCATCTGTCATTCCATTGGTTGAACAGTCTCCTACTCCCCACTCTGCTCCTCTTAGACAATACTTGTCTTGAATCTCTTTTTCATTCCTAAAACAAACAGACACAACAAAAACCAATGTAACATGTCCATGTTTCACAGTTTTTGGCACTTAGAGACCAAATGGGTATGAATAGATGCAAATGATGAGAGTTTTTTTTTCACTTACTTTTCTTTGTTTAGTTTGGAGTTCTCGAGTAGTTTCTTGAGAATTGGAGATTCTTTGAATCTGGAATCGTTTTCAGCGTAGAACTTTTGGTTTTTAGCTGCAATTAAGAAGCTATTTTTTTAAGCAGACATAAACAAAACACTTTTGTCTTAAAGATTTCATGAATTGAAAGATAAGTTACCATTGAAACGTTCAAGGAACTCGAGCTTTGGTAATTCAGGACCAGGAACTGATTCTATGCCGGGACTTCCCGACATTAGGCCTGCTTCAGCTGTAGCAAGATCCCAACATATACAAAAATTTGATCGACGATACAGACAATTTGTTATTGAATGACCGGAAAATTGAGGATGGTGTCGTTACCGGTGCAGGGAGAGAGGAGAAGGGTGAGTGAGGCAGCTAGAGGGAAGGTGGACTTGCAGAGAAGGTGCTTAAACGGTGATGGTGGTGATGGTAAAGCCATGGAGATACGAGGTTGACGAACTACTCTTGTTTCATGGAGAGTAGTCAAGCTTGGCCGGGAGAAAGTAGAGATTTTGGTTTGCATCATTGCTGCTAGATTTTTTTTTTTTGTGAGGATGGTAAATGACTTCTTAAGAGATAAGAAGGGACTCAGAAATATATATATTTCCATTTAAATAATAATTAAAAAATATTTTTTCCCTTGTTGTCAAATATCCTAGGCTTCTCAAGTGAAGGAAAAGAGCAATTAATTGGAGATTTTTATTGCACATGATAAATTTTCTAGAAAAGAAAATGGATTGATAAACATTTTCTTCAGAAAAAAACAGTTGAAACAACTTGCAAACTTGAACAAATAAAGAACAATCCTTTTTATGTTCTACTGTTTGTAGAGTAAATTTATCATTCAAGCATAGCCTTGGCAGCATCAATAAGTGCTGGTCTGAAATCGTTGGAAGCTCGGCCTAGAACAGTGTAGCCTTCCTTGTCTTCTACATCCACATCTGCACCATGTCTTACAAGGAGAAACGCAACCTGATCCAAGGAAACACAGACAAAAAACCAAAAGATTTTTAGATTACTTTTAGAGAAAACTCCGCTTTAAAGGTCATGTGAGATTGAAAAATTACTTGTCTGTCATCGCAGATCACTGAATGCATGAGTGGAGTTTGGCCCATTTTATCCGTAGCATCGATCTCTGCTCCTTCCTCGATCAGGAACTCACAAACTTCAGACTTTCCGGTGCTTGCTGCCCTATGAAGGGGAGTGCAACCCACCTGCAAATCACCATAATATATTGTATTATGTGTAAAGACAAGTTTCTGTATAGTCAAAAAGACATTAAGCTACAAAAACCTTGTCGGTGATGTTTATCTTTGCGCCATGTGTTAGTAAAAGCTGAGCGATTTCCAACCATCCTTTGCTAGCAGCATAGTGAAGAGCAGTGCGACCACCATTGTTTTTGACATTTACATCAGCACCTGAACACACACAAAAAACAAGTCCATCATCAAACTTCACATCTTAAGAATAATTAAAAACATTACATCAGTAGAAGAACAACCAACTTTGACATGGAACTTATATCTATCTAATTACAGTGAAAGATATTCAGTAATCAATCAACTAAATCACTGAGTAACTGAGACAAGAGCTAATCATATAATAAAAAAAACACACACACACACACACACACAAAACCTGCTTCAGGATCAAGCATTCAGGATTTCAGGTTGAATTTGAATCTAATGAGAAAGATCACACAACTTATTAACAATAGGAATGTAATAAGGTTGCAACACAAACCTCTAGTCAATAAGACTTCAACGAGCTCCGCCTTGCCTATGCTAGCAGCAGAATGTAGAGGAGCCCATCCTTCATCATCCTTACTATTGATTACACTCTTTGATTCATCTACACTTGATAGCAACTTCACTATCTGCAAATTCCACATCCATAAGCGCTCAAAAATTCTCCTTTCTAGAACCCAAATCTCTAACAAACTTGGAACCATACAATAATGCAGCTACATTAACTCAAATTCACAACATGAAGATTCCTAAACCCATTATTTTCCTCGAATCAAATAGGTTATGCTTCTGTGTAACTAGAGATTAGTAGTACTCGAGGTAAAGGGAACAAACCTGAGAATGACCGAAAGAAGCTGAGACGTGGAGGAGGGAGCGACCGTCTTCGTTTCTGAAACTGAGAGATTTGGTTAGCTGCTGAGGAGATAAAGACATGAACACAGATGAATCACCAGATTCCGCCGCTTTGAATAGTTCTTCGTCTCTGATCTGCTTCGACTCCTCTTGTCTCTTCGTAGCATCGGTTTCAACTTCCATGGCTTCTTGTCCAAGATTTGATTAAAGCAATTGGTTTCGTTGTCAGAGAAGAAGACCTATGTGATTCTGTTCTAAACCCCAAATAATTCTCCTTTTTAATAAAATAAAAATAAATAATCAATAGCAGGCTTTTAAGGAGTTTCATATGGGCCTATAAGACGAGAGCCCAAATAGAGTCACAAAAAGTAGATCATTTGTTTAAACCATTCCATCTAGAAGGTGTCGTGAAGATGACCACACTAATCCTAACTATCTTTTTTTCTTTGTCAACAAAATGACGACATTGTCATGACATAATAGAAGTGAACAAAAACTAAGATGAAACGGTGTATGTTATATATGGAATATCCTTTATGTATGGATAGCAGAAAAGAACAAGCAACAGGTGGTGAAATCTCAAAGGAGTGTCATGAGAACACAGATCCTCTGGTTTCCGTTTCTTTAAGATGTTCCGATGAAACCATGGAGTTTTGTGTTCTCAGGTCACCCCTTCGAGTGCCTCTGTTTCTATTATTTCACGCCTCTTTGGAGCTTAATCTAAATTTGGAGTGTGCGGGTGGTAGCAAGTGTGATTGTTTTGGGAATATGGTTTTATTGGGTTTTCTAGTCTTAGAAACAAACTGGAATAGGATCATCTAATAATGGTCATTGGATTCCAGTGAAGAACGAGGCATGATTCAATTGACTTGCTTTTTCTTGTTTGCAAGTTGCACACATATTTTGTATAGGTGGTTTCACATGCTTTCTTAACATATAAACTATTTTTATAAACATATAATCACTACTTGTACCCAAAAAAAAAACATATAATCACAACGCTTTGTCTCTCTCCTATAACTTGATAGAAGAAGTTGTAAAGCCATGAAACTAAAATTAGTCAAATAAAATCTAGAAACCAGTGAATCCAACAAAACCATAACCCGACCGAATTGTCAATCCGATAAAACCAATCAAATAGAAGATACCAATGAACCCAACAAATCTGATGAACCCAATTGATTAAACGAACATGGATGACGAAATGTATATGAGTGTGGTGATATACAAAAACATGATAACTCTTACAATCTAAAGTTTTGAATATACTGCAGAATAAATGCAGCTAAGTTATCATGCAGATTGTTCTGCATTTATTCTTCATTCAACTAATTAATTGGAGAACAAAAATAAGTGATAAAATAATAAAAATTTGATGCAGATTATAAACTTGTATTAAAATTTGATCTGCATGAACATGAAGAAAATCAGCTAGGAGAAATGATGATGGCCAATGAAAATCAATGTATTTTTTTTGTCAACATCATAAACAGATTCAGTTAAGACTCTGTAAACCAAACTGGAAGTTCGGAATCCATATGAACGACAAAAGACGGTTGTTTCCTCGCGCTACGAGCAAGACTGTCCGCTCTTGTATTATGCGTCCTTGAAACATAGATTATCTCTGAGTGATTAAAACTCTCCTTTAAGTGCTTAATATCTTCTAGATAAGTTGCAAATGCAGGCCATTCTTCTGGATCTGAAACCATCTTCACCAATTGAAAACAATCTGTTGCAAACGTCACATGATACTGTCTTAAATTCCTCATGCTTTCCATTGCCCAAATAAGGGTTTCCATCTCAGAATGAAGAGGAGATATACTGGCTCTCGTATTTCTCGCTCCCATCAAGCCATCATACTCTTCTAATGTATGTACCAACCTTGTCGAAAAGGATCCGATCTTTCGGGATCCATCCAGAAGCACCAACGACCGGTATGTTTGGCAAAAATCCAATCCTCCTTCCCTATGTTGGGCAACCCTTAGTGAAATAGTTGACCGTGCCTCCACCCAAATTCGATTGATTGCCAACTGTAGGGTATCTCTAGGATCTGTATTGATGTTACTGAAAACCATATTGTTTCGACCTTTCCAAATATACCATAGAAGCCAAGCAAATTGATGACTAGTTGCTGGCGGGATACCCTCAAAACAAGTGGTCCATATTCGCATAAATCGATTGCATAGGAAAAACAATTATATTTGATGGTATCTGTGAAAGAGCCCATACTTGAACTGCCGGTGGACACTCAAAAACACATGATTTTTGATTCTACTGCTCCATCTTGAACATTGCAAGTCTCCTTGTATCCCTCTTGACCTTAGTTTCTCCTTTCTTGAGATGCATCCGGATCGATTTGCCACAAAAATGCTTAATCTTAGGTGGACAACGAATTTTCCAACAAAAGGCCTTCAGAGCAGTCACATCAGGACCAATAATCGGAGGCGTCCTCTCTATGTCTGGATACACTCTTTCCACTTGATAATCAGATTTAACCGTGTATTTCCCATTTTGAGTCGAAATCAATGTAAGTTTTTTTTAGTTTTGTATTAATTTTTATAAATAGAACCTATTTCATTCATTTTTAAACCACACACAAATTTTTTCAAACATAAGATTAAATATTTCTTTGTTTTTTTATGTAATAGTTTATTTATAGATTAGTTTATTTCTTTTAGTTTATATGTTTTTACAATAATTATACATGTTACTTTGTATCATTTAAAATGTATAAGTTCACTAAATAATAATATATAATATTTAGATATGTTCACAAATTCAAATAAAGTGATGTACATGGTATGTTCTAGATAATGACAACAAATTTAAAGCATGAATTATGGGTGTAAAAACACACACACACACACACTTTCTCTCTTTACTTATTTGTTTATTCACTCTTTTTCTTTCTATCACTTCTCCATTGTTGTAGAAAGTTTTTTTTTAAAAGGAATTCTCATCTTTTATTTTTATATTCAGCAGATTTTGCTATGTGAGATTTTGATTTTTCTGTAGGTTTTGTTTTCTAAGCTTTTACTAGTCTTATAAGGGAACAAGTCAGCAAAACTACAATACTTTTTTCTTTCTTTTGTTAATGGGTTAAAGTTGCTATCTCTAACTAAAATATTGATGAGAAATTGATTGACAACCAAACTCAAAGAATTCAATGGAGATAATCTAATGTCTTGGCTAATGAGGGGAGATTTTTTTTTTTTTTGACATCCTATGTGTTATTGAGTAAATTTTTACTCTTTATTACGTTTTTACTTGCTTGTTTGAATATGCCATTGTTAAATATGTGTTATTTACACTATGAATTTGACATATTGCATTGTGATTCCATTTAGAATATTGAATTACTGTTTTTTCAAAAAAAAAAAGAACTTTACATGAATATTTACGTACACACCTTTACATAAAAACTTTAAATATTGAATTTTTAAGCATCTTGACAATCTTTCCGAAATGGCATAAATATTTTTCATCTTTCATAAATATTGAATATATATGTGTGCATCTTTAATTTTACATATTTACAAAACCGACAAACTCTAAACACAACATGAACAAGGAAACTTTGGTTCAAGTGGAACATTGTACTAAATCTGCGTGTTTTCATTTGAAGCAGAGTATTAAAATATCATGTAATTTGTGCTTCATTTCCCAATCACTCAAAAATGAAATGTGAATTAGGATCAGTTATATTTGGAAAACATACACTACAAGAAAAAGAGTAATTTCTGACGGCCAAATCCGTTGGAAAACGGTCAGAAATGGCCTGTTCCGACCGATTTCCGACGGATAAGGCTGTCAGATCTATATGGTCGGAAATCTAGAATCGGTCGGAAATGGTTGGAAATTTCTAACATATAACTGACGAAATTTTAATGGTCAGAAATTTCCGACGACCGTATCCGTCAGAAATAGCCATCAGAAATTTCTGACGGGTAGTGTCATCGGAAACTCTTGACGGCTAAATCGGTCAGAAATTTTTGACGGACACTTCGGTCAGAAATATTTGACCGCATCTCGGTTAGAAGTTTCCGGCGGATCCTTCGGTCAGAAATGCTAATTTCGGTTAAAAATCAAAATATTAGGATGTTAAATGGAAAAAAAATTTAATATTTAAAATAGATTTTTTTAAAAGGTCTGCAAAATTAAAAAACATTGATAAAATACTAAATATTACATTGTCATTGTTTAGAAACAAACTAAAATTCATAATTCAAACATAAGACAATACAAAAAATTTTTTTTGAAAGACATAGTCTCTTACTAGAAATATGGATCGTCAGGGCTTTGAGTTGAAGAGTCGGGTTGGCTTTGGGTTGCAGAGAACTGCTCGGGGTAAAGGTTGGAAATGAAAACAATGATATTACGGAGCTGTTCTTCCAAAGCTTGTTGTTTTGTTCGCTCTTCAACGGTCACAGTACGAAGCTGTTCCTCCAAAGTTTGTCGTTTTGTCCGCTCTTCGACAAGCTCCGTCTTCATCTGCTCCATTTCTTGAACAAGACCCGAGGATTGAAAAGATGCCTGAGAAGATGAGATTGAGATCCCATCCGAGACACGACCGACACCATAGCGACGACTTTTCTTAACAGGAACATGCTAAACCGGAGCGAAAATCCGCATAAGACCTCAAGACAATAAAAATTAACACTTAGAACAAAATACTAAATATCAAATCAATTACAAAAAATTATATAGATCATTCATCATTATCCAAAAAGAACAATAAATTTTACAAATATTTTAAAAACATTTTTTACAGGAAAAAAATATTTGAAAGCTGCAAAGATAATTTTCCAGAAAATAAAATAAAATTTCGTTTTTCAGAGATTCAATAGAATTGAATCGTTTTTCACAGAGAATTAACAAAATAACCAAACAA
Organism: Brassica nigra; assembly: GCA_016432835.1. Classification (NCBI taxonomy): domain Eukaryota; kingdom Viridiplantae; phylum Streptophyta; class Magnoliopsida; order Brassicales; family Brassicaceae; genus Brassica; species Brassica nigra. The sequence continues at coordinate 7,071,143 of CM028243.1, read as the reverse complement.
AATCTATGTACTTTTAGAGTTTTAATCCCACAACCTATCAAAATCTTAATAAAACTAACAAAATCTTCACCACAAACTATCAAAAGCATAACCGATCAATCCACAAGAAGCAGAAAAAGAAGCTATCTACATCAAACACAGGAAATCATTTGCTAAAAAATCTAATCTAAACAAAACAAAACACAAAACACTTACAACTTTTTGGCTGAGATTTTCGAGAGAGAGAGAGAGTGATGATCGGAAAGAAACGGACGGCGAGATTGACTCCGACTGGAGGGTGAGATCAAGGCAGACGGGGTGGAGGCGAAAAGGTGCGAGTTCGGCGCAGCACACAGAAGGTTGGATACCAATTAGGATTGATGTGTTGCTGTGTTTATATATTGAACTTTCTGACCGATTTTACGGTTAGAAATGGTTGGTAATTTCTGACCGAAATAGTCGTTGGAAATTTCTGACCGCCAAACCGGTCGGAAATGTCATTATAAAAAAAATCTTTTTTTTTTGCTTTGTAACCTTCATTAAATATATTTAAAAATTTCCAGACAAAATTAAATTTCAAAAACTTGATTATGCCCATTTCCACCACATTCAGTTGTTCTTCACACCATAAGCTCTGAGCTGAGTCAGGATAGAATTTCCATCTATTTCCGCTGGCGGCCCCTCAAACACCTTTTTGTTCTTAGTAAACAATGTGGTGCTTTTACAATATGGATGATCATGGGGTAAATATCGCCGATGACAATCAAACCAACATGTCTTCCTTCCATTCTTCGGTTGAAATAGCATACAGTTATCGATGCAAACGTCTATCATTTGATAGGGCAGACCCAACCCAGAGTCCAGCTTATGTATCTCATAATCTGTAGCTGGTGAAAGGTTATCTTCCGGCAATATATTTTTCACAAAATCATCTATCGCATCAACACAGTCTTCGGTTAAGTTATAATCTGTTTTAATAGATATCATCCTTGTTGCAGCTGAAAGAGGTGAAATACCATCTCTACAACCATCATATAACGGATTTTTTGCCGCATCTAACATATTATAAAATTTTTGCGCTTCAAAATTTGGTTCCTCCAATCTATATCTATCTTCAACCATTTCAACAATTCCTATATGTTCATCTAAGCTACCTTGTTGTTCTCCTACCCCTCCCAAATTATTTTCTTCACTAGTACTACCGAAATTCACCATCAAATCAGTTTCACCATGTGAATACCAAACTTTGTAACCCGCCATAAATCCTCTACCATATAAGTGTTTCCATACACTCCTAACTGTACCAAATCTACGATTTTGACAAACTGGACAAGGGCAGTACATCTTATCCGTTTCCAAAGTCCTCTGCTGGTTTGATGCAAATGATATGAATTGCTGAAGACCTTGAGCAAACTCGTCTGTCACAAGTCCAGTATATGGATCTTGATGATTTTGATCCATCCAAGACCTGAAATATTCATTATGATTTGAGGAAGACATTTTGTATTGTAGAAAATTCTTTTAGAATGAAATATGTATATGAGTGAGGTTTGTGACTCTGGTTTTTATAGACAAATTTTCTGACTCACTTTTGACCGTTTCTGACCGATTTCTAACGACATAAAATGGCTATAATAAACGAATTTTGGTCAGATATCCGTTGGAAATTTCTGACGGATTTTTGACGAACTATGTCCATCGAAAATTTCTGACGGCTTTCTAACAGATTTCCAACGGATAGAAATTTGAATTTTTTTCATCGGAAACGGTCGGAAATTCCGGACCGTTTTCTGTCCGATTTGATGCCGTCAGAAATTTCTAACCATATTGTATTTTCGTAGGAAATCGGTCAGAATTTTCTGACCTAAAAAAAATTTGGTCAGAATTGCGGTCGGAATTGAGCTTCTTTCTTGTAGTGATATACGCCATTTCTGTTTTACACTTTTTATCTTATAAAATGTAAGTTTTTACTGCAATAAATATACATATGTAAGCATAAAAAATTTTCATTTTCAAGATATTTTAGATAAACTTTTATCTTCTTTTTTTGAGAAATAAACTTTTATCTTCTTGATCTTATTATCTTGTCCTTTGGTTTATATAGTTTATGTTGTTATATTACAAATAAAAATCATGTATTTGATTTCCATAATAATGTTTTAGATAGTGAAAAAGTGAAGATATTTTGTTTTTATTAGTGGGACATGAAAACAATTGTCTTGACATTGTGTATTATGTTTCTTTTTCTTGTTTTATCACTACTAGGTCGTTTCCCAGGCTACGTCCGGGTTAATTATTTATAAATAGTTGGCTATTATAGTTTAAAAATGATATTACAATAATTTTTATTATTTTTGCATTTAAAAATGATTTGTGTTCATAACATATAAATGGATTATAAATACATTATTTAATTTTTGGGAACATATACTTTAAATGATTGTAAAGGTAAACATATTAATTTAGTCAGATTTAATATAATTCATTGCATAACTTTTGTGTTTTTTTGTAATTTTTATGTCAGTTATTCAATTCGTTAAAATATATACGTTAAACAAATAAAGTGTTTTTAAGGTAATTAACAATTTTCTACAATGTTTATGAAAGAGTATAAATAAAACCTAATATAAGTTCGATGATAGCACTTGATTTGTTATCTTTACCATTTTCTAACACATATTTGTAAATCAAAAGAGTATAAATAAAACTTAATAGAAGTTCGATGATAGCACTCGATTTGGTGTCTTTACCATTTTCTAACACATATTTGTAAATCAAGAAGTGGTCATCATCACAAAATGAATGGCTGTTGTTGCAAAAGGTATGGACCTGATGGTTTTCTAAAAGTTCTTTGTTCAAAAAAAAAAGATGGTCACCATGTGGTGTAAAATTTATGTCTAACTGAATTAATTGATGACTTCACAATGATTATGCTGCAAACATATGCATGCATATATGTATCCATGTTCATAAAATAGTCATGCAGTCCTCCATGATTAGCCAGGAAATTTGTAGAGAGTGCGTACTTGCATAACAAAAGTTTATTGATTTACCATTAGAGATGGCTTCCTAAGCTTGTTCATTGCTCGGTTTGCTTCATCCAAGATAACATAACAATATGAATATACATGTCCAACACTTCTCCTCCTCTGAACGAAGGATGTTCTAAACAAACATATAGGATAAAAGAATTTGAAGTATGTTGATCACAAATTGCATATAATGTTTTGGTTTGTGACTAATTTTGAAGAGACTAAGGGTTTTTTTTACCAGAAAAACGATCCTGCCTGCAAATTACAGAAAAGCCATGGGAACCCAATCAAAATGTTTCTCAAATATGAATCCAATGATGAATCAGCCAAAAATATTTCAAGAACGTTTTCACTACCCCTGTAAGCTTTGGAATCTCTGATCCACATAAGAAAAGAAAAGGATCAAGGCTACATTCATATTTTGAAGACCAAACAATAGCAGAGTGAGACATTAAGCCATCTTATAGCTTTTCCCTTCTCCAGCACCTTGAGAAAACAAAAATTAACTAGGAAAGCTACAGTTTTTCGAAGAACCTGTGAAATCTTTTGGCGTAAAGCAGCATCATCTTTGTCGTTATTGTCTAAATCTTGTCATTTAATAGCCTCACCAGAAAAATCAAGAGGTATAATATTCTCCCGAATTATAGAACTGGAAGCAAGAAATACTTGAATTAGATATTAAAAATGTATAACTTCACAATAATGAACCTAAAATGTAAAGATCGACAGAGTTTCGTATTCAAAAGAAAACGAACCCAATGTCATAATCTTGCTCCATAATAAGAAATTCTTCAGCATAGACCAAAGTGATAAAAAAAGATGTTCGTGTAGAAACCTAATGGTATCGTATCATATTCTAACCTTGGCCTATAAATATTTAGAGATACGACTTGTCTCTTGAGCAATCCTTCATATCCGTTACTGGGAGAGCTGATGGAAGCTTTCTCCATCGAGATAGAGCTTAGCTGCGGAATTTTTGAAAGCTATGTTAACCGGAATCGCATCTCCGCGACATCGTTCAAGAGTAGAGCGGTGGAGACTTTGCAGTTCAATTCTGCGGTTTTAAAAATGAGAAATAGTGGGAGGTGAAAGGAAATCATGAAGAAGGGATTCATTGCAGAGGTAAGGCGTGGTGTCGATTGATCGACTTTTAGGTGAGGAAAAAGAAACGAAACAGAAAGGTCATTTCTCAGCATCGTTTCTATTTAATGGGTCTAATAGGCCACGATAATGTTAGAACATATAAAAAAAATTCAGCCCAACATTTACACTTCATCTGTGACGTGGCAAAATGAAATATCTTTATTGGATGAATTTCCAGTCCTATATAGATACTCTCTCTGAACTTGTTATTTTCCTTTTATTACTTATTTGATAATATTATAACTTTCATTATCATAACAAAAAGGTTAACATTAACATACATATACTTTAAAAAATGATAGCATGACTTGTACGTTTCCATCTTGAATTATTGTTTTGCAAAAGAAACTTTTTTCAATTAATTACGTAGGCATTTCCTTGGAAATTTTGTCAAATCAAATGTACCAACATTTGTATGGATTTAAACCTAGACCATATATACATGCAACATTTATCAAAAACTATTTTTTGATAAATATATTTATCAAAAACTATTATAAATATATGAAACTACTTTTAGTAAGTTAAACAATAATTTAAAAGAAAAATTATATGTGATCCATCTATATCATTATTTTGTATATTAACTATAAACATAAAAAACTTCTAACCTTAACACAATAAGAGTTTTTTTTGTAAAAGTATTAAGAAGATTTTAAAAGAATGTTGTATCACGTTATTATCTACTAACATAATTTTGTATAGAAATTCAAAACAATTGAAGTGACCAGTTTTCACAATTTATCTAATACAGATTTAGAAATGCAAATGTTTTTAAAAAAAACATATATGTTATATTTTGGATTTCATAAACAAACAACAAAAATAAATAGATAATAGAATGCTCTAACCCAGTTATCACTGATTCTTTCTACGAATTTTCAAATTTTCATCCATATCACTGAAAAGACTCAAAACATTTAAAATTTTTAACCTAACACGTCGTATGAAATAGCTAAAATTAAAGAGTTAAAAGGACATGAATTTCTTATAGTGGATTGTTATTGCTCCCCAACATAATAATACTCGGTAATTAATAAAGACCTTTTTTGTTGTGAATTTCATTAAATAATAAAATAAAACCAAAAGACACCAATAGACAAAGAGACCGATTTATTAAATGCCAAGAAAAAAGAAAAAGTGAACCACGAATTTCAATCATTCCCCCTCCGCTGCTTCTTTCACTAGACTTCTAGTTTTAAAATGTTACTTAGAAACTATTCCACATTTAATTAGAAACTTAATTAAACTTTTGTTAATCATAGCATTAACAGTACTTATTTATAATTTACCCATATATTCGAAAGAAAAAAAACAGAAACGAACTCTAAGCACAGCAGAAAAAAGCTTGTACATAATCGGAATCTCTCTCCCTTTATTCTCTTGTCTCTAACTTTTGCCATTGTTGGTCGAAAGCTAAATCTTATTACAGGTACGCATCTCAAAACCCCTAATTTCATTACCGTCTTTGTCGTGGATTATTGTTCTTATTTCTTTCCTGATCTGATCTCTCTCATCTCCTTCCCCATTCTCGAGATCTCATTTATTAAACTTTATCCACTGAAGCTTTCTTAAACGATAACGTAAAATGTTCGCCGACAAAAAAAAACTCACTCACTAACTAACTAATTCAAGTAAATGTTTCTTTTATCAAGTATGTCTGATCTGCGAGATTTGTCTGCAGGTTATTGGTAGGTGGTTTGGTTTTGCTTCAGCCAAGATTCTATTTTTTTTTACTGTAATTGGCATTGCCTTGAGAGTTTATCTTCAATTGGGCTTACCTCAAGATCTATTATTACCTGAGTGCCCATTTCCTCGTTTGGATCATCAGAGTGGAAAAAAAACTTAGCTTTGTGAAAGCTTTCCACAAATGGGCTTTGATCAGGTGATGAGAGTGTGTACTACTACTTCAAGACTGGGACTTTGTTAGAATCTTACATCTCATGAGCACAAGTATTTGGTTTTTCTGATATGACAAGTTCTTGGTACAAGAGTCTTTCCTCTGTGTTTGGTCTCAGACCACGTCTCAGAGGGTTACTTTTCTTTATACTCGGTGTTGTGGCTCTTGTTACCATTTTAGCACCATTGACATCCACTTCATACGAAGCTTCTACTGCTTCAACGCTAGTGCCAAACGTTTATAGTAACTATAGGAGGATAAAGGAGCAAGCCGCTGTTGATTATCTTGATCTGAGGTCTCTCTCTTTAGGGACTACTCTAAAAGAGTTTCCTCTGTGTGGTAAAGAACGAGAGAGCTATGTGCCTTGTTATAACGTGACAGGGAATCTACTTGCTGGGCTTCAAGAGGGTGAGGAGTTGGATCGGCACTGCGAGTTTGAGAGAGAGAAGGAGAGATGTGTAGTTCGTCCTCCAAGAGACTATAAGATACCACTTAGGTGGCCGCTTGGTAGAGATATCATATGGAGTGGGAACGTCAAGATAACTAAAGATCAGTTACTTTCGTCAGGAACCGTGACAACGAGGTTCTCTTGCTTTAGACACTTAACAGTTTCTTCAAATGGGTTCTCATCTTGTTGCTTGTTGTCATTTGTTAGGTTAATGTTGCTTGAAGAGAATCAGATCACCTTTCACTCGGAAGATGGCTTGATCTTTGATGGGGTCAAAGACTACGCTCGTCAAATTGCTGAGATGATTGGCTTAGGAAGCGATACTGAGTTTGCTCAAGCTGGTGTAAGTCTTACCATCTCTTACATTAACTTTTCAGCTCCAGTTTCTGAGATTCCTTATGATTCTTGCTTGCAGGTACGGACTGTGCTAGACATCGGTTGTGGATTTGGAAGCTTTGGTGCACATCTAGTCTCTTTGAAAATGATGCCTATATGTATAGCAGAGTATGAGGCAACTGGGAGCCAAGTCCAGGTGGCTTTAGAGAGAGGCCTTCCTGCAATGATTGGCAACTTCTTTTCAAAACAGCTTCCTTATCCAGCTTTGTCTTTTGACATGGTGCATTGTGCTCAGTGTGGCACTACTTGGGATATCAAAGGTAATTGCATGTTTGGTTCATTGTCTTTGAAGTTGGGTGATCATGATGACGTTTTCTGTTTGTCCCTTGGGCAGATGGAATGCTACTTCTGGAAGTGGACCGTGTTCTGAAACCTGGAGGGTACTTTGTTTTGACCTCTCCAACGAACAAAGCGCAGGGAAACTTGCCAGACACGAAGAAGACAAGCATCTCAACACGGGTGAATGAGTTGTCTAAGAAAATATGCTGGAGTCTAACAGGGCAGCAGGATGAGACGTTACTTTGGCAGAAAACTACAGATTCAAATTGCTATTCGTCTCGGTAAGTATGATTATGAAAGTGTATGCTTGTCTTTTCCTACTGATGCCAATATTCAAGAAATCGCTAGGAGGTAAGTAACACTTTTATAGGGAATCATTGATTAGGTGGACGCCTAAACCGATTTTTTAAGAGAATCATTTCGTTTAGACCCGATTTGCCAAATAAGCGGGCGCCTACACCGTTTTTTAGAACGCTGACTGATGCTGTTTGTTATCTTGTGTATAGTTCACAAGCTTCTATACCTCTTTGCAAAGATGGAGATAGTGTTCCATATTACCACCCACTGGTTCCATGTATAAGCGGAACCACAAGTAAACGCTGGATACCTATTCAGAACAGATCTACTGTTTCAGGAACTACCTCAGCTGAGCTTGAGATTCATGGAAAGTGTTTCTTTGTCTTTCTCTTTCATTGTGCAGTTTCACTTGGTACTTACATTTTCTCAATGTTTCAGGTATAAAACCTGAAGAGTTCTTAGAGGATACACAAGTATGGAGATCAGCACTTAAGAACTATTGGTCCTTGCTTACACCTTTGATATTCTCTGACCACCCAAAGAGACCGGGTGATGAAGATCCTCTCCCTCCTTTTAACATGATACGCAATGTGATGGACATGAATGCTCGTTTCGGTAACTTAAACTCCGCTTTACTCGACCAAGGAAAGTCTGCTTGGGTGATGAACGTTGTTCCAGTCAATGCACGTAACACTCTTCCTATCATACTTGATCGTGGCTTTGCCGGTGTTCTACATGACTGGTGAGTGTGTTATATGTATTCCCTTTCGCCTATAATGATGGTTAAAGAAGACCCTTATCGAACAATCTTTGCTTGCTACGACAGGTGTGAACCATTCCCAACGTATCCACGAACATACGACATGCTTCATGCTAATGAGCTTCTCACGCTTCTTAGCTCAGAACGGTGCAGCTTAATGGACTTATTCTTGGAGATGGATCGGATTCTTCGCCCAGAGGTTCATATTATAAACTAGCATTCTTGTTTATCAGGGATGCAGAAAACTTGACCATTATGTGATTGGTTTAACAGGGATGGGTTGTTCTAAGCGACAAGGTGGGAGTGATAGAGATGGCACGTGTACTGGCAACACGAGTGCGTTGGGAAGCACGAGTCATTGATCTTCAAGACGGAAGCGACCAGAGACTTCTTGTCTGTCAAAAACCATTTCTCAAGAAGTAACACGCAAAAGCAAAATTTTAAAAAAAAATATATTCCTTCTTTCACTACACAAAAACAACACTCACTAGTCACTAATACACAGTGTTTTCACGGGTAAGTAAGTTCTCTGTAAAGAAGAACTTGAAGAAGGTTTTGTAATGAGTTGAAGCTGTTGGCTATGAGTAGAAGAAAGAAAAAAAGTTAGATTCAATATTCTTTGATTCTTCCTTTGTAATTTTTTTTTTTTGCTCTTGAACAGAACTTTAGCTTTCTTTTTTTCTTTCATTCTTCCAATTTTTGTTTGCGCTTTAATTTTGTAAACGAGATTACTTTTTATTTTATTTTTAAAAATGTATTTTTTAAGGTACTGAGAAGTAAAGTGAGTTATGCAACCAAAACTTATTTAATAAGTCTACAAATGTATGCGAAGGCCATTGCGTAGATGTTAAAAATTATTACAACGATAGTTTGATTGGTGTCTCTTTCCAAAAATATATAAAAATCAAAGGAGTGGAAATGCGGGGTATGGAACCCCCGTGCCTCTCGCATGCAAAGCGAGCGCTCTACCATTTGAGCTACATCGCCAATAGACAGGAGACTTACTAAGAATATTATTTAAAAGTTAAATGGTACGTTTTTCAAACCGACCCGTTTAATCATATTCCCATCCAACGGTTGGATATCAATTACACACAGAGTTACCATCTTCCCTTTACACTTAGTAAAAACCATCTTCCACATCTAAAACCTCCTTTCCAAGTTTTCCAGAAAAAAAAAAGTCAAGTAAAATTTCTTGGGAATGGATCCTCAGCAGCGGAGAACTGAAACCGGTCCCCGTCCTCCGGTTGGACAACCCGGCGGCGACGTGACTTCGATTTTCGTTGTCTTCGGTGTTTTCATCGCTATCGCCGCTTTGGTATTATCCTCTCTCCTCTCTATTACGAACCGCATCTCACTCTCATCCTTACTAAATCAGTTCCTCCGTATAGATCCTTCGATTTAGAAGAACCACTCCTTTTGTATCCTTTAGTTGACTTGACTACTTGTTCTGATTTGATCTGAGCAGGTCATGTCCCCTTCATCGTTGGTCCACCAAGTCCCTGAAGGTCACGTTGGAGCTTACTGGAGAGGTGGTGCTCTTCTCAACAGCATTACAGAGCCTGGTATTTATTATTACTATAACCATCCCTTCGTCACGGTTTTGTGATTCTCTTGTTCCCAAATATGGAAAACACACTGTTTACTGCTGCTTCAGGTTTTCATTTGAAGCTGCCTTTCATTACCAACTACGAGCCTGTTCAAGTTACTCTCCAAACAGATCAAGTCAGTCTTCTTGTTAAACAGTTCCCATGTGTTTTAAGTTGTTTGCCTTTTTTAAACTTGATTACTTCTATCTCTGCCTTAGGTGAAGGATATACCATGTGGTACCAAAGGAGGTGTCATGATTACCTTTGAGAAGATTGAAGTAAGAATCTAACAAGAATGTGTGTTTTCAGTTTGTTTGACTGTAGTTTTACATTGACCAAAATTAAAATAATAAATGATATTAGGTTGTTAATCGTCTGCGTAAAGATTATGTCTATGACACCTTGCTCAACTATGGTGTCAACTATGATAACACATGGATATACGACAAGATTCACCATGAGATCAACCAGTTCTGCAGCTCTCATTCCCTTCAGCAAGTCTACATTGACATCTTTGACCAGGTCCGTAGATTCAGTAACCTTCATGGAAACATAGTTATCTTTGATCTAAACGGTTTGGTTAGCTTATTTCTGTTTGCATTGTGGCTGATATCTTCGGCAAATCAGATTGATGAGCGAATGAAAGATGCTCTTCAGGCTGATTGCACACGTTATGCTCCAGGGATTGAGATTATTAGTGTCCGTGTCACAAAGCCTAAGATTCCAGAGAGTGTGAGGCGCAACTTTGAGCAGATGGAAGAAGAACGCACTAAGGTAACATTCTTTTTGACCCCATGGGCTCCCCTTTGTTTCCAGTTCTGCTATTAATGCGTGAGGGAGGAATCTGATGGCTTTCTTGGTAGGTCTTGATTGCTATTGAAAAACAAAGAGTTGCTGAGAAAGAGGCAGAGACAAAGAAGATAATGGCCATTAGTGAAGCCGAGAAGAACGCCAATGTTAGTAAGATTCTCATGGAGCAGAAGCTGACTGAGAAGGACAGTGCACGTAGAGAAGCCGATATCGAGAACCAGATGTACCTTGATCGTCAAAAGAGTCTCGCCGATGCAGATTACTACCGGTAATAGCCCAGTCTTTTACAGAAGATACGTAACTACAGAACCAATTGGGTCTAATGTTTACTTTTGCTTTGATCAATGTCACTAGTGTACTGAAAGAAGCTGAAGCAAACAAGTTGAAGCTCACTCCTGAGTTTCTCGAACTTAAATTCATTGATGCCATTGCACGTAACACCAAAATGTTCTTCGGAGACAAGGTTTTTTCCCTACACTCTCTCGTTTCTAAACTGTTATTTCTCTGTTTCTGCTGTTCTAAAGAATTGTATTATATGATTTATATCTTTACTGTGAAGGTACCTAACATGGTGTTGGATCAAAGGCTGCTTGGGAACTTCCTCAATCATTCGACTAAAGACAAATCTATTGATGGAAACTCGGAAACGGCCACTGATTCATAGAACATGTTCAGTCCCCACGAAAAACAAAAATTTCCTTTTGTTATTGCTTTAAGTTATGTAGACCTAGTAGTGAAGACTTGGACGCTTCTCTTGTGGCGATCATTTTACTGCAATTTAGTTCCTAATAATTATGCTTTTTGTTTGAAAAATGAATCTCATTAAGACTAAAGCCTATCTATATGGAGATCCTTCAACCTATGAAATAGATTCAAAGAGAGTTGAACCACTTGTCAAATTCAGACCCAAAGTCCAAATTTATGTGAGCTCTTGTTTGGTCTTATTAGGCCTCTTGTTTGGTCTTATTAGGTTGATCATGCCCATGTGTCTTAAAGTTGTCTATTAACACACATGTAGCCTTCCCCACACAACCATCACAGAATACATGCAGTTACAGAGAAGATCCGGTTTCGATAAACCGGACAGGACTCAAAAGCGGTGGGGATAGGGTAAGAGGCAAAGCCCATAAATATCTAAGAGAAGTGAGTGAGCCTTTGTGTTAAAGAAACAAAAGATGTATGTGATTGAGAGCAAAGCAGCAGCTATAGGATGTATGATACTCTCGTTATGTTGCTTGGGAAGCTGGCCAGCGATTTTGACTCTGTTAGAGAGAAGAGGTCGTCTTCCTCAACATACTTTTCTTGATTTCACAACCGCTAATCTCTTGGCCGCGATCGTGATCGCATTTACACTCGGTGAGGTCGGGAAAAGCACGTTTCAAACACCTGACTTCACCACTCAGCTCCTTCAAGTTTGGTCTCTTCTTCTTTAGATTCCTTTGTTACATAGCCATACTTTCTTTTTGCGTTTGCGTTTGTTTTTATGGAAGGATGCACTTTTGTGTAGGATAATTGGCCGTCGGTGTTGCTTGCAGTAGCTGGCGGCGTGCTTTTAAGCGTTGGGAATTTAGCGGCTCAATACGCTTTTGCGTTTGTCGGTTTATCAGTCACCGAAGTTATAACCGCAAGCATCACCGTTGTCATTGGTATGCTTCCTCTTTCAGTAATCATTTCAACGTCTCTATTGTTTGAAATGCCATTTCTGCGATTGCGTTTAGGTGGTGAAATAAAATTAAGAATAAAAATGAAGGAAAATTCATTTTTTATTGATGTGAAATATATTTATATGTTTTTCATATAATATTTTCAGACAACAAAAGGAAAGGTTAATATCTCTACCTTAAGAATCAATCACTGATGTTTTTTTTTTGGTTTCTTGCATGTCACGTTGAGTTTTATAGGGACGACGTTGAATTATTTCTTGGACGACAAGATAAACAGAGCGGAGGTTCTTTTCCCAGGAGTAGGTTGCTTTTTGATCGCGGTTTTCCTTGGCGCTGCGGTCCACTCTTCTAACGCAGCTGATGTCAAAGCGAAACTCGAGTCTTTACCTAGCGAGTATAACGCCGGGACAGAGTAATGCTATATGTTGCTCTCTCTCTTCGCTTTTGTTCCCATGTTTTTCAAAACGTATTCTGTATTAACAAAGATGCCAAACTCTCACAGGGATTTCTATTCTTCTATTAAAAAAGGTGAAGATAACCTTGAAAAAGGTGAACCCTATATATTTTTTATAAGATTGAGATCATCACAGTGTGGTGATCTTAGGACTTCCCCAATAGTAAATATTTCATTATATTAATATTTAATTATGAAATCTTTTGGAAAAGTTGAGAAACTTGTGCTAAAATCTCTTATTTGAGATATTTTCACATGAGCCTCTCAGACTATTGTGAGAAACTCACCAAGGATGACCCTATATTCTATTCTTATGTTGGTTCTTGCCTTTAACAGAGGAACCTGATCTCGAGTCTCATGAGAAACCAGTTGAAAAGGCGAAAGCAGGGACAGCAGGATTCTTTGTAGAGCTAGAGAACAAAAGAGCAATCAAGGTTCAGTTACATTGACCAAAAGAGAAAAAAAAACACCTGAAACCCCGAACTCAAAAGTTCGAAACTTGTTTTGCAAGATTACATAACAAAAGGAGAATATTACTAAGAAAAAAAAAACTCATCATTGGCAGGTCTTTGGAAAGAGCATAATGATAAGAACTGAAGTGTTTATTAACCAAGAACCACCCAACCACCCTCTCTTGATCTTCACACGCGAAGATTCAAGCCAGAAACAATGTATCTCAACAATTCCTTTTTTTTTTTCTAATAACAGTATCATGAGTCCTTTATATACTTAGGCTCATTTACAAAATATCTTGTAACAAACTTTCTTCTTTTTGACTAAAGATGCCAGCTCAGCTGTTATTCTCTCCTCTTGCTTCAACTCCTCTTCTCTGTTTCTTCGAAGTATAGACCCTCAATGGCTTATCAATACCCCCTATCTGGAGACTGAGCTTGCCCTCAAGCTCATCTCAGAGGCGACGAAACTCCACCATACGCAGCCAAGAAGTCTCATGAAGTGGCAGATTCTTCCACTTAACCAATACCTCCAAATGACCCTCGTTATCATATCGAGTATCCAATATCTCTTCGGGTTCCACAAGTAACTCGTCCTCACGTGACAGCGAAGGAGGTAATGGAGTAACAGAACGTCCCAACCCAATCACCTGCTTCAACTGTGATACATGGAAAACTGGGTGGACTTTCGACTCCGCAGGCAACTTAAGTCGATAAGCCACTTTGCCAATACGCCTAACACCTCATACGGACCATAATATCTGGCTGCTAGCTTCGACATACCCTTTTTGAACTGAGTGTTGTCGATAGGGACGCAACTTCAAATAAACGAATGAACCAACCTCCAAGTTCAACTCCCGACGATGCTTGTCTGCATTGTTTTTCATCACTTCCTGAGCTTTCAACAAATGTTGCTTGACATCGCTCAAAATTGCATCCCTCTCCTTAAGCATGACTTCCAACTCAAAGTTTTGTGTGGATCCATCTTCAAAACGCATCAGAGTTGGAGGATCTCGACCGTAGACAATCTTAAATGGAGTGCATTGTGTCGCCGTGTGAAAGGACGTGTTATACCAAAGCTCAGCCCACATCAAGTACTTAGCCCATGTCTTTGGATGTCCTGAGGAAACAACGTAGATAAGTCTCGAGACACGGTTCATCACCTCCGTCGACCATCCGATTGAGGATGAAAAGCTGTACTAAACCGAGTCTAGTGCGAAGCCCTGAAACACTCACGCCAAAAGCTACTCAAAACACTTTATCTCGATCCGATATAATTGATTTCGATAGCCATGTAAGCGGACTATTTCTGCAAGAACTTCGTGCCACCTCGAGCCGTAAAAGGATGCTTCAGAGTTAAAAATGACTGTACTTGCTTAGTCTATCAATCACCACTAAGATCACATTAACTCCTTTGATGATGGCAACCCTTCAATGAAGTCCATTGAAATATCTTCCCAAATCCTCATCGGTACCTCAATAGGTTGCAACAGTCCAGCAGGTAAAGAGTAGAGTATTTATGTGTCGACACACTTCACATTACCACATACTCACTTACAACCTTTCTTATTCCCTGCCAGTAAAAACTCCTTTTGATTCTCTTCAGCGTTTTCAAAATTCCTGAATGTCCTCCCAACATACTATCATGACACTCATGCAGAATTATCGAATAAACTTGGAATCGAAGGTAGAACAAGACACCCTTGTATAGTAACCTTCCTGCACTAACGCATACCCCTCCTTCACTTTCTCTCCTTGACTTAGTTTAGTCAGCAACTCTTGAATCTGCTGACTATTCTCCAACTCCATAGATATCCTGCAGTTGTAAGTTTGCTGGAATTGTCAACGCCACAACTGCGATTGAGCTGCATCGATGAGTACTGCACAACTTGACAACCCATCTGCCACACGGTTTTCTGCTCCCACTTTGTATTCAATGTCGAAATCATAACCCATTATTCTCGTAAGCCATCTCGATAGTCTAACGCCACCTCACGTTGATCGAGCAAGTATTTTAGACTTTGTTGATCAGTCCTCACCACAAAACGCCGGCCTAGAAGATAATGTTTCCACTTCTGAATGGACATGACGATGGCCATCAACTCACGTTCATATACTGGTTTCAATTGGTCCTTATCCGACAATGCATGACTAAAATAAGCAATGGATGCTTCCTTGCATTAACACTGCCCCAGCCCAAAACCAGAAGCATCAGATTCGATAACAAACACTTGATTGAAGTCCGAAGTGCCAAACAGGAGTAGAAACCATTGCCAACTTCAGTTTTTCAAACGCCAATTGAGTTATATTCGACCAGCAGAACTGTTCCTTCTTCAATAGCTCAGTTAACGGTTTGGCCAACATGCCATAACTCTGAACAAATCTTCTATAGTACCCTGTTAAGCCCAAAAACCCGCGCACGTCCTTCACTGTTCTCGGTGTCGGCCATTTCTCTACTGCAGCAATCTTTTGAGGATCGGTTGCTACACCCGTGTCTGATATGATATGACCCAGGTACTCTATCTTCCGTTGTCCAAAGCACATTTTTTTCGGTTCGCAAACAGCTTCTGCTCCTCAAACACCTTCAACACTGCTGTTAAATGTTGTACGTGCTCCTCCAATGTTGTACTATATATCAGTATGTCGTCAAAGAAAACTAGTACAAACTTCCTCAAGAATCCTTGGAAGATTTCATTCATAAGGGCTTGAAATGTAGCAGAGCATTGGTGAGACCAAATGGCATTACCAGGAACTCATAATGGCCCTCATGAGTTCTAAAAGCTGTCTTCTCAACATCCTCTTCCTTCATTCTGATCTGATGATATCCAGACCTCAAATCCAATTTTGAAAACCACTTCGCTCCATTTAATTCATCAAGCAGCTGATCAATCATAGGTATGGGGTATTTATCAGGTATTGTCGCTCTGTTTAATGTCCTATAATCCACACAAAAACGCCAGGAGTTGTCTTTCTTTTCACCAATAAGACCGACTGGAATAAGGACTGTGACTCCTCCTTATCGCACTGTGGCTAACATTTCTTGCACACTCTTCTCCATCACTTCTTTATGAATCTGAGGATAGCGATATGGACTAACACTCACTGGTCCAACCCCGATTGTAAGACAATTGCATGCTCTGCCTCTAATTGGCGGTAACTCGATGGCTCAGAATATGTGTGAGAACTGCTCCAAAACCGCATTCAAAACCGAAGGAATCTGCTCGGTTGTAATGCTTTGAGTGATTTGCCTGCGTGTGTATAGTTGGGTCTCCTTTCAACGCCACTCTTTTCCTTCATACCAGAACTCGTACTCATGATTTTCCCAATCTATCTGACACTTGCCCAGCATTCTCAGCCATTGCATTCCCAATATCACATCAACAGCTCCTAACTCCAATTCGATGAAGTCTGTTGTAAATGAAAGGCCTTGTAATGTTATTTGAACATTCTGACAGACGCCATTCCCTTGAACTGAAACCCCTGTCCCCAACAAGATTTCCACCACTTCTTCGCTCGTTCTTAACTTCGCTTGTTTGACCAAGGAAGGAGAAATAAAATTGTGTGTTGCTCCACTGTCCAACATCACAATCATGCTCTGTTCTTAAGAACCCTCTCATTTTCGTTGTAGTCGGAGAAGATCTTCCTAAGAATGACTGCAAGGAAATTGATTTCAGTTGAGGTTCCCATACTATAACATCATCTTCATTCTCCTTTTCCTCATACTCCATCAGCTCCATCTCTACTCCATTGATCACAGTTAACACCTGGAGAGACGCGTTTGGACAAACATGTTGTCTTGACCATTTCGCATCGCACTTATAGCATAGTCCCAAACGCTCTTTTCTTCTCTCTCGAGCCTCCAATCGCACTGAGGTCTTTGAGTTGGTGTTTGTTTCCACTGTTGCTGCTGTGTTCCCGATGTTTGTGTTTTGGGTTTCCACCCATTCGTGTTATACTCGGAGTAAGACTTGCTTGTAACTTCATTCGACTTCTGGACCAATGTTTTCTTATTCTGCATCTCACGTTGAACCACACTATGTAAAGAACTTGCTTCCATTTGGTATGCCGTTGATATCATATCCGGCAAATCCACAGGTTTACACATCGTCACCACTTCACGCATCTCATCAGTCAGACCATTCATAAAGATGCCTTCCCTTTGAGTATCAGTTATGCCAGATACTTGAGTTGAAAGATCTTCAAACTTATGAATGTACTCAGATACAGATCCAGTCTGTTGAACATTGAAGAACGGCTGACTTGGATCACGGAATCGGACTCTACTGAATCTCGCAAGCAAACGTTCTTTAAAATCAGTCCAACTCCCAAATGGTCTCCGCAACACTTCGCTGTTAAACCAACTCAACACATCACCGCCTAGGCTTATTGAAACCAACTCGATCTTCGATGCTTCATCGTAACCTCCAATTCGAAAAAATCTCTCCGCCAACGCAATCCAACCATACGAATCTTCACCACTAAAGATCGGGAGCTCAGCTCGTTTCAACAATCCATCGCGATTCTCTAACATTTGAGATCTATTCCGGTTTTCGCCCCCCCTAAGACTACGGCAAGGTTCCGAGGATGAAACATGTACCTGTAGATCCGGATTCGGTGAACGATTATTTGGATTCGCGATCTCTTCCGTCGGAATATTCTTCTCCTTGATTAATCGGCCGAACATCTCTTCCATCTTCGCCGCCAATCGTTCTTCCATCTGCACCATCGATGATCGCAACTGGTTGTTCGCCTCTCGCCAGAATTGCGCCATCGACGCCGATAACGATTCCAAGCTCCCCGACGGTTGGCCGGTTCGTCATTTCGCGATCGTTCGATCCAGATCGCTCAATCGCACCAATTTGATAAGAACTGAAGTGTTTATTAACCAAGAACCACCCAACCACCCTCTCTTGATCTTCACACGCGAAGATTCAAGCCAGAAACAATGTATCTCAACAATTCCTTTTTTTTTTTCTAATAACAGTATCATGAGTCCTTTATATACTTAGGCTCATTTACAAAATATCTTGTAACAAACTTTCTTCTTTTTGACTAAAGATGCCAGCTCAGCTGTTATTCTCTCCTCTTGCTTCAACTCCTCTTCTCTGTTTCTTCGAAGTATAGACCCTCAATGGCTTATCACATAATGATCGGACTCTTCTTAACTCTCTTCGCTGGAACCTGTCTCTCCCTGTTCTCTCCTGCATTCAACTTGGCAACAAACGATCAATGGAGCACGTTGCCAAAAGGCGTACCTAAGCTAGTTGTCTACACTGCTTTCTTCTACTTCTCCATCGCGGGTTTTCTCATCGCTCTGATTCTAAACCTCATCTTTCTTTACCGGCCTATGGCGGGCTTAGCGAGATCGTCGCTTAAGAAATACGTAAAGGACTCTAAAGGTAGAAGTTGGGCTTTTTTTGCTGGCTTCTTGTGTGGGTTTGGTAATGGTTTGCAGTTTATGGGAGGTCAAGCTGCTGGATACGCAGCCGCAGACTCTGTCCAAGTTAGTGCTGTTTTATCTCTTGGTTTAGTGTCGTTTCATATTGGTTGATTTTGAGTTTATTAGCTTCATCTGTTTTGGGTTTATTAGGCACTTCCTCTTGTGAGCACGTTTTGGGGTATAATTTTGTTTGGAGAGTATCGGAGATCGTCAAGGAGAACTTATGTACTTCTGGTTAGCATGCTGGTCATGTTTGTGGCCGCCGTGGCTATTCTCATGGCCTCTTCTGGTCGCCGTGGTCACCGGAAATGATGATATTTTCTTAATTTTAGTATAAGGTTGAGCATGCTTGTTATGAATAGTAACAATTTTTATTTTCTAACCAAGTTGGAAAATATCTGGTATAGTTTCTCATTATACTTAAAGATTTATCTGAATAACATTGGGTGTTATGCATAACAATTTCATAAGAAAATATAACTTAAAGTTGTAAATTAATTAGTCATAATAACCCAGTACAACGTAACTCCAATTTAAATGCTTAAAAGTTCAAATAATTCATAATTTATATTATTTTGAGTTACTTATGAGAAAATCCATACGTTAAGTTAAATCAATGATAATTTAGTCCGCATAACGAACATATGTCCCGTTGCGATGCTGAAAGTGAGTGATATGATCCGAGATAAGTTGTGAATTTGAGGCTTGTTATGTAGCCAAGGGAATCATGCTATCTACCAGGTACAAGTTCTTTCCAACAAGATACTCGCCAGGACTTGTTAGACCATGTCCATCCATGGGTTCTGCAAGGGTTCTTAACCCAAAAATGAAAAAAAATTAAATCAAAAAGGCCCAAAATCAAGAGAACCGCTGCTTCATCTGGGCTTTGTAGAACTGGTAAGAGGCGCCTACGTGGCACTCACTGATTGCACCGCAACCAAATTGTCTCTCTCTCTTTCGTCGGGTACCGACCAAAGCAAAACAAATCTCTCGATTCCTCGATGGCTCCGTCGTCTCTCTCGATTCCTCTTCTCTCTCGATCCCTCGATGGCTCCGTCGTCTCTCTCGATTCCTCTTCTCTCTTGATCCGTCATCTCTCTCGATGGCTCCTCGTCTGTCTCCATTCCTCTTCTCTCTTCATCCGTCGTCTCTCTCGATGGCTCCTCTTTTGGTTAATCTTCTCTCTCGGTCGTCTCTGTCGGTCCATCTTCTCCGTTAAGCCGTCGTCAACAAGAACATGCGCCCGGCTCTGTCGATGAATCCGTCGGGTATCTCGGTCTTCTCCGCTCGCTCTCGGTCTTCCTCCCCAAAGCTTCTCTTCCTTCCCGGTTCACCCGGAGCTTCGTCCGCCAGCTCTTCGAAGTCGTCTCCAGCATATCCGTCGTCCCTCTCGATCCTCGCCTCTCGATCCCTCGCTCTCTCGATGGCTCCTCCTCGTCTCACTTTGTCTTCTCTCTCTATCCGTGTTCTGTTCCGCCTCATCGTCTCCAGCCTATCCTTGTGTGGTTTCTACTTTAAATCGTAGGTTTTTTTTTTTATAAATTCGTTTAAGATTCTTACCATAATCCATTAATTTTGCAAATTGATGATTCTACTGTATTACATTGCGAGTATGATTAACAATATGTTTGTTGTCCTTTTGTACCGTATTTGATCATTTTCTTGTTTGAATCAGTCATTTGTGTGTCTCGATTCAGTGTCTCTATGTTTGTTTCAGTTGGCACTTATGTAAAGCTTATGTGGGAGATGATCATTTTAAGACAAGGAATCACAAGAAGCGGTGAGTTGGTCTCTTCCTCGTCTTATTTACATTGAGAATTGGATTGTTTCATTAACTCTGTTCTTTTTTGTTGGTTGTGAGGATTGGAGTGCTTCATTAATTAGGAACCCACGCGGTTTGTTTTTCATCAAAGCAAGAGAACCCACGCGGATTGCTTTTCATCAAAGCAAAGAGGTTAGTTCACTTTTCTTTATTAGGTAGACTTAAATGGAGTTAGGTTGAATGTAGTTGAATGTAGGTTGCTGGTAATACATTTAGTTGATCTAGTTTTAGGTAAAGGCATTCATTGCCATTAAAAACTAAAACATTGAAACTTCAACAACTACAAAACTTTAAACAACCTTAAATACAACTACATACACTAAACGTTGCAATTAAAAACAACACACTAAAAACAAAAACAAAAATCTCTTTCTGATTCGCTATGGATCCATTACTTCAAGCTGGTAGCTATCAAAACCTCTTGAACCTTCAACAACCAAACACCTCATTCTCCTTTGTCTCTCCTAGTATAGAACTCTCTAATGGATCGGATGCCTCTGTGTTCGGTTCACAATGGGAAGATGACGGAGAAGAATTTGTCGTCTCTGACCGTAAAGAAAGAAGGAAGTGGTCAGTAGCAGAAGATCTCGTTCTCATCAGCGCTTGGTTGAATACCTCCAAGGACCCTGTGGTGGGGAATGAGCAGAAGGCAGTTGTTTTGAAACGGATTGCCTCCTATGTCTCAGCAAGTCCAAAGCTTTCAGCTTTGCAGAAGAGGGAGCCAAGTCACTGTAAACAAAGGTGGGGGAAGATCAGCCAGGGTGTATGCAAGTTTGTCGGGTCTTATGAAGCTGCAACGAAAGCTAAATCTAGTGGGATGAATGAGGATGATGTTGTGAAGATGGCGCATGCGATATACACCAATGACTACAAGCTCAAGTTTACACTCGAGCATGCCTGGTTGGAACTCCGCCATGATCAAAAATGGTGTCGAGCTTCTTCTGTTAAAGACAAGGTTGGCTCCAAAAGAAAGTTGGATGACCAGTATGCACAGTCATCGAACTATGTGGAAGGAGAGGAAGAAGCAAGGCCTATTGGTGTCAAAGCAGCAAAGGCCAAAGGTAAAAGCAAGTCAAAAAATTCAGAAGAGGCAGTGGAGTTTCAGAGCATGTGGGAGATTAGGCAGAAGGACTTTGAGCAGAAGGAGAAGCTTAACAAGCAAAATTGCTTGATAGCCTCATTGCCAAGACAGACTCTCACTGAACTAGAAATCGCTTTAAAACAAATTAATAACTGACATGTTGTCAAGTTAGAATGGCAATGTAGTTTGGTTCTCTCGATGTTTAATCTCGAGTCTTGTTTGGTTTCTCTGTACTCTCTTGTTATGTATAATATTTTATCTGTTGTTTGGTTTGTTTTAATGATATCAATGTTGTTTGGTTTCTCTCTTGTTTGGTTTCTTGTTTGGTTTCTCTGTGGTCTCGTACTCTCTTGTTTGGTTTCTTTGTAGTGTTAATGATATTTGTTGTTTGGTCTATTGCAGCTGGAAGACAGGGACAGAAGAAGAAGAAAGCAGTAACCATGTGACTATGTGACGAAGAAGACGAAGAGCAGTAACCATGTGTAACAACTTGAGCTTTGTAACAACTTGTCTTATGTTTCACGCTTGTTCTATGCTTTTTCACTTAAGGCAGCAAACAATAAGTTGTAACAACTTGTCTTTATAAAACAAGAAGAACACGAGATAGAGAAACATAGCAACTTGTCATTGTTTTCTTTAGTTGTGTTTTGTAACAACTTCTCTCTATAAAATTTTCATTTTTCTGTTCTTTTCAAAGTTGAATCTTTCTTATTTATCACCAACAACAAGAACACCCAGAGAGAAACAAAGTAAATCACATTCTATTTTGTTCTATTTCTTTCTTACAAATTTCTAAATGGCATCTTCTTCTTCTTACAATTTTGAAGAAATGGATGAAAAATTCGATCAACTATTCGATCAACAATTCGAAAAAATTCTCATTCAGAATGAAAATCGCCAAGAAGCATCAAGGTCAAAAAAGAAACGAGCTTACATTGAAAGACAACGAGAACAAGGACACATCCAGCTATGGAACGATTATTTTAGTGAAGATGCAATATATCCTTCTCACATGTTTCGACGCCGCTGAATGAACAAGTCTTTGTTCATGTATTGTTGATCGACCGCTGAAATTCCATATTTTCAACAAAGAAGAGATGTTACTGGAAGGTTCGGTCACTCTCCGTTACAAAAGGCAACGGCAGCAATTCGTATGATGGCATATGGTTGCGCAGCTGATGCGGTCGACGAATACCTCCGACTTGGTGAGACCACCGCGCTTTTATGCTTGGAACATTTTGTTCAAGGAATTATAAATTTATTTGGAGATCAGTATCTAAGGAGACCCACGCCAGAAGATCTTCAACGACTACTCGATCTTGGAGAGGTACGCGGATTTCCCGGGATGATAGGAAGCATCGACTGTATGCATTGGGAGTGGAAGAATTGTCCGACCGGATGGAAAGGTCAATATACACGTGGATCGGAAAGCCAACCATCGCTTTTAGAGGCTGTAGCTTCACAAGACCTCTGGATTTGCACGCTTTTGGACCTCCAGGTACATTAAATGATATTAATGTTCTTGATCGATCACCGGTTTTTGACGATATATTAGAAGGTCGAGCTCCAAGAGTGAATTACATTGTCAATGGACACGAGTACAATTTGGCTTACTATCTCACAGATGGTATTTATCCGTGACCGGGCTACTTTTGTGCAATCTATTAAACTACCACAAGGTCCGAAGCATGCTTATTCGCTACACATCAAGAAGGTGCACGCAAAGATGTCGAGTGCTTTTGGGGTCTTGAAGCTCGATTTGCCATAGTCAAAAGACCAGCTCTCCAATGGGATAAAATAAAAATTGGAAATATAATGAGAGCATGTATCATTCTACATAATATGATCGTAGAAGACGAACGAGAAAGGTACACTCGTTTGATATATCAGATTTCAAGAGCGAACGGTTCGAAGTGGATTGCACGATTCTACGACTCTTCAAATCTCGCAATATAATGAGCATTCGAGTCGGATTCGTGATAAAATAATACATAAACAATTGAAAGCTGATTTGGTTGAGCATATATGGCAAAATTTGGAACAAATCAAGATTTCACTAATCGGCTTTTCTCGCTTACGATTTGTATTTGTATTTTAATATGTTTTTATGTCATTTCTAATAAAATTTTAATGTATGCTTTTAAAGGTTTATCATTTTAATTAAAAAATTTAAGAACCCCTATGGGTTCTCCCATTGGAGGAACAAAAAATTAATTCTACTAATAAGGTTCTTAAGTTCACAATTCAACTTTTTAGTTATTAATTTAATCTGAAGAGCTCCTAATGGGCTCTTATGGATGTGGGTGCTCTTAATGATAATTTTTTAACATCTGGTATACTTAAGAAGTACCCGTTACAAGCTATGCCTGGAAGTCATATAGTTTGATACAAATTGGAGTAGCTTAGTTTACAAGAAATGTTAATATGAAAAATTATCATTAACAAGTCCTGGCGAGTATCTTGTATAGTTTGATAAAATTTACAAACTGGAGTGGCTTAGTTTACAAGAAATGTAAAAGGTAT
This sequence comes from Brassica nigra, assembly GCA_016432835.1. Lineage (NCBI taxonomy): Eukaryota > Viridiplantae > Streptophyta > Magnoliopsida > Brassicales > Brassicaceae > Brassica > Brassica nigra. Next base: position 7,047,074 of record CM028243.1, on the reverse strand, counting down.
CGTATCTCCCAGATAAGTCAAGAAAGGGCTTTGTTAACTGATAGTGACCTCATTTGCTATAGTGGGATGAATCCAAGAATAAGTCTTATTCTCCTCCACATAATATACTTAATCATTGAGAAAAACTGTTTCTCACAAGTCACATCCATATGAGCGTCCATTTATTTGCATCACTCATAAATTGATAAGCTTTTGCACCCACTACATCTACCTACACTCATTTAGTTTCAACCAAACCTATTCCACAGTTTATATCAAACCAAACCTGAATCACTTATTTGTAAAGTTTACTTGTAACCCAAGCTACAATGGACTCCGAGATCGCCTTCGACAGGTCTCCATCCTATCGAGTCTACAAGAATGGCCGCATCGAGCGTATGTTAGGAGAAACAACCGTTCCACCGTCTCTAACCCCACAAAACGGCGTCGTCTCCAAAGACTCGATCTATTCACCGGAGAAAAGCCTCTCCCTCCGCATATACCTCCCGGAGAAAGCCTACCTCACCGGCAAAAAACTCCCTCTCCTCGTGTACTTCCACGGTGGTGGCTTCGTCGTGGAAACCGCATTCTCCCCGACTTACCACACTTTCCTCACTTCAACCGTCGCCGCCGCAAACTGCTTAGCTGTATCAGTGGACTACCGTCGCGCGCCGGAGTTTCCGATTCCGGTCCCTTACGAAGACTCGTGGGACGCTCTCGAGTGGGTGCTCGCTCATGTCGCTAACTCCGGACCGGACCGTTGGATAAACAACCACGCCGACTTCAAGAACGTGTTCCTCGCCGGAGATAGCGCCGGAGGTAACATCACGCATCATCTAGCCGTTAGAGCCAAGAAAGAGAAGCTACTTATCTGCGGCATTATCTTGATTCATCCGTACTTCTGGGGGAAGACTCCGCTTGATGAGCTGGAGACGAGAGATGAAGCCATGAGGAAAATGATCGAAGGTGGCTGGAGAACCGCGAGCCCGGATAGCGTAAACGGGGCGGATGATCCGTTGATCAATGTGGTAGGATCCGAATCTTCGGATCTTTCTGAACTAGGTTGCGGACGGGTTCTTGTTGTGGTAGCTGGAGATGACCCGTTTGTGAGACAGGGTTTTGGTTACGTGGGGAAGCTGGAGAAGAGTGGATGGGAAGGGGAAGTTGAGGTGATGGAGGTTAAAGGTGAATATCATGTTCATCATTTGAAGAATCCTGATACTGATAATGCTCGTCTAGTTGTGCAGAAAGTTGCAGAGTTTATTAATAAGTAACGAGTTGATTATTTATTTTGATATGTATCCATTACATTAAGACTCAGCTACTCACAAATGCATACAGGTTTTAATAAAAGTACAATAATTGGATACAATGTTAATAAAGCTATATTCTTTCCAAGTAATATATATATATATATATATATGCATGTGTGCATGTCTGTATTATTGTTATGACTAAAATATAATCAAAAAGTGTATATTCAAGTACATTAGTAGATAATACAAGAGAAGAGCCTAAGAGCATCATTATCCTAACAACCCATAATGGGTTGCTTAATTATATTATAATAGTATTTAAAGAGTTAATTTTGGTAAGAGACTTAGATAAGCAACTTGATATTTTTCCCCTCCATTGCAAGTTTCTTCTTGGTTCTGAGTTTGTGAAAAGACCAACAAGATACAGCTGCTGGAAACCCGTCAGCCACCGCTCATATCTTCTTGTCCTGCACCCATTGAAGTTGTCATCCGCGACTCGACCATTGCTCACTCTCTTACTGCAACATCCATGAGTGTTTAGAAAGTGTATTGGTTAAATTACGCAAGAATACGAACAAATGAAACAAGTATGTGAATTATCTGAGAACAAAGCAGCAAAATAACCTAGATGCAGCAGAATCACACAAGCAATTAGAACCCTCAGGGACCATTGAAACCAAAAGCACAATAATGCATATCATCATGAGAACAAGAAACGCATATCAATAACAAAGACATGAAACAGAAACATAAAAAAGAGTAGCTATAGTCTTGAACTTAAAAAACAACAAACAGAGACATGAAACGAAACATAAAACGCAATTACATCATCATTAACGAAGACAAGAAACAAACAGAGACTTCAACTTAAACTAATTCTTGAACTTAAACTAAGACTTGAACTTAAACTAATTCCTCACACAAAGCAAAAAGAAACAATCTTGAAATATCCCAAGAAACAACCATACATACACTAGATTCATCACCGATTCACAAAGAAGAAGGGACAAGGGAGCTGCTTTTACAGTCTGCTAAATGTTTCCGGAGAGATCTTGAGCCTTCTTGGTGGCCTGCAGCCATCTCCCCATTTTCCAAGCGTGTCCTTCACAGAGTCCATCGTATCTGTCCCCCAAAACCAAAATCGATCGATCAATTAAACACAAATTCGAGATCGGATGATGCGAAGTAGCTTACTCTTGGGGACAGGGGAAGGAAAGACGTAAGGATTGAACTCCGGCGGCATGGTGGTGGCGGCGTTGCCGGAGATGGGAGAAGGAGGAGGAGTGACGTCGTTGGGATCAAGCTTAGGGTTAGGAGCGTTGTCAGAGGAGTGAGGAGTTTTGGGCTCCGATGCGGAGGGAGTAGAGATCTGGCTGGCATCGTGATTCTCTTGCCCACTCATGCTTTGATTCTTCTCTTCTTCTTCGCAATTCTTCTGTCTTCTTCTTTCGTTGGGAGAGAGATAGAGATGAGAGAAAGAGAGAGTTCAACGTATGACGCGTGTCCATAAGCAACGTCTCTTCCATCCCCTAATTAAGCAACGTTTCTTCTATTAAAAGGTAATTTTTATTTATTTTTAATTATAATTAACCTAAGCAACCGTGATAAGCAACTCCGATAACGATGGTCTAAAAGGGGACTAGGCTAAGATTGCAACGTGAGGCTCATGCTGCTAGTTAACCACATTTGTTTTTGTATATTTGACTTTTTCTCTTTTCTTAGTTTTTCATCACTGAATGATTTAGCATGCTTTTCCGGATGAAGAAATGATTATGTCAGTCGTTGACTGACGGAACTGGCCAAAAAAAAAAAAAATCTAATCTGAACGCAAATCGAGAATGATCAAATTTTCTACCAAATTATATATTTAAAATAAATAGTAAAGGGGTTGTCTCTATCAAAATGGGTCTGCCAGTAGTATCACAGCCAAGAGCAAATTCTGAATCTTCCAATCAAATGGGACTCTATAAGCAAATAATTAAAACTAAAACTTGTAACTTCTTCATTTCTTGTCCTCTTTATGTTCTCTGGTTATCTGTCTATACGTCAAACGTAAGGACAAAAGCTACAAAAAGGTAAATCTATTTCAAGAAATCCACTAGTCAAAGATCTCTTCTTTTTGGTCTCTCTTCTTATTGCTTCTTTAGTAATCCAAAAGATTTTCTTGTCTCTTGTATGGCTGTATTTTTTCAGTTTTCCTGAGATTTTCATAGATCTTTGATAGAACTACGACCCCTCAGTTTGAACTTGATGGATCTTAATATTGTTTCTGTTCACACAAGAATAATCAAGAGTGATTGCTTTATATCTTCTTGTATCAGCATGTGTCTTGTGTTCTGTTCTTGGAACCTTCCGTGAACTCTACTAACCTAAGAATCTTCTTCTTTGCAGCTGTTTTTTGTGATTTATAATATACATAGAAAGTGAAAAGATGTATATGATCGAGAGCAAAGGAGGAGCAATCGCTTGTATGCTCTTGGCTCTGCTCTTCTTAGGGACATGGCCAGCAATAATGACTCTAACTGAAAGGCGCGGCCGGCTTCCTCAACACACTTATCTTGACTACACAATCACAAATCTGTTAGCTGCAGTGATCATAGCGTTCACACTAGGCGAAATAGGTCCAAGCAGACCAAATTTCATCACACAGCTTTCTCAAGTCAGTTACATATCCATATAGACACACATACATCTAATTTAAATCTTGTTGGAAAATATTTGTTAAAATGCATATGTATTTTTTCACTATAGGATAATTGGCAGTCTGTGATGTTTGCAATGTCTGGAGGAATAGTTCTTAGCCTTGGAAACTTAGCAACACAATATGCTTGGGCTTTTGTTGGTTTATCAGTCACTGAAGTCATCACCTCTAGTATCACTGTTGTTATTGGTGAACTTTTGTTTCTTTTCAACAACTTTAAAACTGATTCTTTCTTTCTACGTATCATGAACCATTTTTTTTTGCATAGGCACAACTTTGAACTATTTCTTGGATGATAGAATCAACAGAGCTGAGATCCTTTTCCCGGGCGCCGCTTGTTTCTTGATAGCAGTTTGTTTCGGCTCTGCTGTTCACAAGTCAAATGCAGCTGATAACAAATCCAAACTACAAAATTTCAATAGGTTGAACAAGATTCACAACTTGTTGTGGTTTGGTTTAGTTAGGTTTTAAACTAATCTTGATCTTGTTTCAGCTTAGAGACTACTTCTTCTTTCCAAATAGAGACAAATCCTGCAAACAGCGAGTTAGCGAAAGAGAAAGCAAAAGAAGGGACTGCTGCTTTTCTTATAGAGCTTGAGAATCAGAGAGCTATAAAGGTGAAATAATCTTTTCATTTCATTTCGTGTACATATCATATGGCTATTAGTTTCTTAAAAAAATCAAGTTTTGCATTGATAGGTGTTTGGGAAAAGCACAATAATTGGACTGGCAATAACTTTCTTTGCCGGTATCTGTTTCTCTATGTTCTCACCTGCATTCAACTTAGCGACAAATGATCAGTGGCACACTTTGAAACATGGGGTTCCAAAACTCAGTGTGTACACTGCTTTCTTCTACTTCTCAATTTCTGCATTTGTGATTGCTCTGATACTGAACATCAGATTTCTCTATTGGCCTATACTTGGTCTCCCAAGATCTTCTTTCAAGGCTTACATAAATGACTGGAACGGTAGAGGATGGTCTTTCTTGGCTGGATTTCTCTGTGGATTTGGTAATGGTCTTCAGTTCATGGGCGGTCAAGCGGCAGGCTATGCAGCTGCAGACGCTGTTCAGGTTTATACTGAGAAAATATTTTCTCTGTTCAATGATTTGAGTAAACAAAAAAGAAAAGAAAATAAACATATATTTTGATGGGTTTCAGGCACTTCCACTTGTGAGCACGTTTTGGGGGATACTGCTGTTTGGAGAATACAGAAGATCATCGAGAAGAACATATGTACTTCTTATCAGTATGCTTTTCATGTTCATAGTCGCAGTTGCGGTTCTTATGGCCTCATCAGGACATAGAAAATGATGTGAAAAAGGAGTTCACATAGAAAACATCTACAATTTTTAACTGCTAAAAGGATCACAATGTCAGTTCATGAACTTGTCATGATTTTAGTCCATGAAATCATCTCTTGAAACTGTTCTTGAAAGGATGGAGAAGAGCCATAAAAGAAGATTAAGTATCTTCACTAATGGCTGTAGCATTTTCAAAAGTGTGAGATGTTTTCTTTCCTCTTTAGTTATCTTTCAACATCAATTTTATGTTTACATGCTTGATATAACATGGATCTTAAGCATAGTATTTGATACGATTATTTTTAAACGTTGTTATTTTCTTGATAATGCGTAGTACTACTCATAAGCTCCATGTTATGTTCTGCCCTTTTATTGACTTTTTGTTTAAAGTTTAAGTTACTAATCACCACTCTTTAGTATTCAAGATCTTGTTTTGGCTCTTGTTACTAATCTTGAATGTCTTTTTATTTCATTACTGGTTAAGCCAAAACTCGATTTATAACTGTGAAAGACATCTTTACAAGAGTGGCTAGCTAGTGGATCTTTCTAACAAACAAAAAAGGGGTTTCACAGAAGGAACACTTTCTTGTGCTTGAAAATATAACACAAAACCAAAATACAAAAATCATCAATATACTCTTTCAGCTGACACAAGATCGTAATCAAAATGATGTAAACAAAAAGAAAGAACAATGGCTTTATTTGTTTTGGACAGTAAAAAACGCTTTGTTCTTTAACTAGTTGCCAAGACCATCAAGCCACGTGTTAAAAAGTCAAATCTGAGCACAGTTTCTAAAATAGACCATGCCACAGGAGATCAACTTCCAAAGCGGTAACAAACTTAAGAAAAAAAAAAACAGATATGATGGCGCGAAACGCAGAAAATGAGTTAGTTAAAAGTTCCTAACTTTACGACATACCTTTCGTTCTGTTATCCCCTTCCCAAACAGACAAGGAACAGAACCAAACCCTAGATCCCCCTTTTCTTCATCTTAGTTTTGTTTGTCTGATAAGAAAATTTCACAACTTATCCAAGTGTGAACAAAGAATCATCACTGAATCACGGTCTAGGTTCATCTGAATCAAATCATTTTCCAGGTATGTTTTTTATATATATATATACATAATAGATTTCTCTTCGTATATTTTATCTTAGAGTTTTTGATGTTTATTGCTTTCGATTTAGGCTTAAAAAGAGGGATTGATGATTATCGCATTTGATTGTTAATTTAGGGTTTTGTTATGGGGTCAGAACATGATCACGATGATGACAAACAAGTTTCAGAAAATCCGTTATTAGAAGGAGATGGTGAGCATAAAAAGATCCTTTCAGAAGATACTGTAATCATTCACTCAGAAACACATTCAAGATCCTCCTCTTCCTCATCATCATCGTCCACTTCATATTCATCACCACCAAAACATCTACCTGCAGAGACAGATTCACCTCCTGTTCAAGTGATGGACAGGGAGGTTGATAAAGGAGCAACAGACTACGACCCTGACAGGATCCCATCTTCGGTTTTCGAGACGAGCAAGAATTTACAAGCTGATTGGAGCTGCGCTTCGAATGAGTCTCTCTTCAGTATTCATTTAGGGAGAAACAGTTTCACTGTTGATATGATGAAATCAGGTGAGCTCTACAAATCGGGAGAGTTGCTAGCTTATAGTCCTGAGCTTCCTATGCCTCCACCACCGGGGAAAGAAACAGACCCTTTAGTCGAGTCCTCGAAAGTTGATGATTCAGATGATGAGAAAGAACAGCTTCCTGCTGTTTCTTGGAAAACTCCTACAAAGTCTTACCGTTCTAACCGAAGCTCGAACAGCACGCATTCCTTCTCTTTCCCTATGTAATTATCTCTCCATCATCCTTTTGTTATAGTTTTGTTTTTGTTGGATTTGGTTTAGTGAAAGTCTTTTTTTTTTTGAAATTTTAATTACAGTTTAGCAGGAGCTGCAAGTGATTCAGCAAGTGTAGAAACAGGGGAACAGAAGAAACAAGAAAAGCAATCAGAAGAGACAAAAGAACCATCAGAAGTAGAAAACCAGAAGCATTCAACAATGTGTGGTTGGTTCTCATGGTTTCCTCAGTGTCCTTGGTGTTGTTCTTTACGTTCTCCATGTTCTTGAATTCGTTTTGTGCGGTGTTTTTTTTTACGATTAGTTGTGACCCTCTTTAACAGGTTGAGTAAACCTGTTAAATGGAAATCATGTTATGTTTAACAAAAGTAAATTAGGTTAATTAAATGAATCAAATGGTTTAGGTTGGTGTAATTAAGAGAGCAAGGATGACTCTCAGGTCTATTGTAAAGTGTTCATAGTTAACGGCCAAGAGCTTTGAAACTTTGTGTAGTTATGTGAGGTTGGTTCCATGAAGCATAACTCTAGTTTCTAGCCTGAGCATTGTCATGACCGTTGACCTGAGAAGCTTTATCATCACCAATGGCATCAGCATTCCATCCGTTTCTGCCTGAGCTTCCATTAAAACCGTTGGCCCGAGGTCTAGTTGTCTCCAGACTCATTCCTATTGTTGTTTCGCGCAGAATATTTCCTGCTATTTTCATTGTTGTTTGGCTGCAGAAGAATTCAAAAAAAAAACACACACACTCAATTAGGATATATATGTTTCTACATTTTTCAAGTAGTTATCATCTTGGAGCCAACAACATGGCCTTAAGAAACTTGCCTCCTTTCTCTTCTATAGATGCTCTTCGTTTCTTGTGTTTCGGATCATGATTCAAGATCCCTTGCGAGCCTATAGTTACAGCCATTAAAGACGAAACAGAGAGAAGTGTCTTGGACTTACAGTCCCTAGAGACCGGTTGATGGTGGTCAAAAATCCCATTCTAACCCAGCAGTTTCTGTTTCGTTTGACCATGTTTGCATTAATGTTTGAGCTGTTTATCGTATTTTGTGGGTCTGAAAAAAATAAGTGAGCCCCCGGCGAGGATCGAACTCGCGGCCTTTCGCTTACGAAGCGAACGCAATACCACTATGCTACGGAGGCACTTTGCCCAGTGTTGAAACATAACATTTACAAACGTTCGCTAATAGACCAAAGAAGGGAGAGCTACGTTTAAGACTTTTGACACGAACGTCGTCGAGAGAGAGAGAGACGCCGCCGGAGATATGTGCGGAATTGCCGTTATCGTGTGCGGCGTTCGTATCGAGCTCTCGACGCTTTCGTCTCTCTCGGAGCCTCCTTTCGAACAAGTAAAATCTCTTTCTCCGACCTCACTCTCACCTTATTAGTTCTGTTTAACAGTTTGAAACTTTTGCGTTTATTGAAGTTTAAGTCTTTGTTCTGTCCTTATGTCATTGTTTTTGTTTGGTGAATGTCAAACTCTGTTTCAACATCTAAGTAGAAAGAAAAGATTACTCTTTTTCAGTTTTTTTTTTTCATTGATAATGTAATGAGATGAGTGAACTGGTTGTTCATACATGAGCTCTTACCCTGATGTTTTTGATTACTGATTTGCTGTTTTCTTGGTTAAACCAGTTAGAATTCTCTGTTGAAGATGTGAAATCTGCGTTGGGACAAAGAGGTCCTGATAGTGTAGGCGAAAAGAAGATTCTTCTTCGACCAACTTGTGCTCAAGAATCTGTGACTCTCTCTCTTCTTGAGGCTACTGAAGGAACTTGTGAGCTTGAGGATACTACTACTACTTCTGGTGAACTGCATTTTATAGGTTCTACTTTGCAGCTTAGAGGAACTACACCTGTAATCCAGCCATTGGTGGATTCTTCTGGAAACATTCTTGCTTACAATGGTGTGGCTTTCTTCTTGCGCTTCTTGATTATCACTTGCGTTTTCTTCGACACTAGATTTGTATATTTCCTCTCAGGTGAAGTATTTGGAGGAATTGAACTCGACAGCTATGATAATGATACTGAAGTTCTTTTGAAGTCTTTAGAGAAAGCAAAAGCTTTAGTTCCAGATGTTCTTTCGATAGTTAAAGGTCCCTGGGCCATTATATATTGGCAGGTAGTTTTGTAACTTGCCACTATTTTTCTTAGCCTTTTACTTGCTTTTAAAACCCTTTTTTTCTCTATCAGGAGAGCTCAAGAACGCTATGGTTTGGTAAAGATGCTTTTGGTAGGAGGAGCCTCCTTGTTCGCTGGCCAACAGTGGAAGACCTCGTTTTCTTCTATCTTCTGTTTCTCCAGCTTCTTCCCTTGCTAATGGCTCTGGTTTGTATTTGTTAGTAGAACAGGTTTGTCTCTCTGTATGTACAATCCAAGCCCATGTAACATCTGTTTTGGCAGGATTGGATGCTGGAAATGGTGATGGCATTCACAGATTTTGGGAAGAGCTTCCGTGTGGAGTGTACAGCATTTCTTTCGGGGTTTCAGAATCTGATTTATGTATTCGTGGTGAAGTCACAAAGCATGAATGGAGAAATACCATGTGGAAAGAGTTGGTTGAATGGGAAAGGAACTTAGTTGTACCAAGACCTGAAGATCAATCAATATCATCCCTTACCGGAATTCAAGAAGAGAAAGACAATGCTATTTCAACGTTTTCAGATACTGCTTAAGTTCGTGATAGTCCTCCAGTTCCGTCCAAATGTCATAAAGCCTGACAAGGTTTATCTTTAGGATTTGCACAGACAGTTTTGGTTGTTCTAAAGGAATCAGTGAGACGGCGAACTTCACTAAACAGCATTTTTCAGGTATGATGCTTTACACTAAAGGCTTCATGTTTAGTGAAGTTTTTCGCAGCTACATGATTACCTCAAAACATTATCTTATTGGCATAAACAGGGAGAAAAGTAAGTTGTCCCAGTAGATGTTCTATTCTCTTGGGGAGTAGATTCAATGATTCTAGCTGCTCTATTGGATCAGTGCCTTGATCCAAAATGTAACATGCTTTTGTTTTCACTGTTATTGTTTTCTGCCGTCACTTCTGAAACTAATTTAAAAAATGTATTTCTTCAGATGAAATTGATCTACTTAGTGTAAGTTTTGATGGTCCTAACGCTCCTGATAGGATCTCCGCCAAGGCTGGAATAAAAGAACTTGAAAAGATTGCACCATTGAGAAGGTTTAACTTCATTGCCTTGATGCATGTCTCTTACTATTCTATTCAGTTTCTCATTTTGTGAATGCAAACGTTCTTGCAAACTCAAGGTGGAAACTTGTGGAGATTGATGCTGATTTATCAAAACTAGCCCTCGAGACAAAGCGTGTTATGTCACTCATAAATCCTGCGGATACTTATATGGTAAACTTCTCATTACGTTCTTCAGAACTTGATGACAATTTTGCAATCTGTTTTGCAAATGTTCTAGGACCTTAACATTGGAACAGCACTTTGGCTTGCTGCTCGCGGTGATGGTTTAATTTACGAAGAAAGTGACATAGATAACCGGCGGATTAGATATAAGTCTGAGGCTAGAGTTCTGCTTGTTGGCGCTGGTGCGGATGAACAATGTGCTGGTTATGGTAGGCACAGAACAAAATATAGAAACGGGAGGTATGGTATATACATATGTGTCTGCATAGTTTTCTTTATGGATGTAAACTAATAATTAACTCACTACACAAGTCTTGCTCATCTTTTGTCACAGTTGGGTTGCGTTGGATCAAGAAATGAAATTGGATATGCAGAGAATTTGGAAAAGAAACTTAGGTCGGGACGATCGATGCATTGCAGATAATGGTAAAGAGGTATACATATGTTGTGTGACTAGAAACTCAAAACTGTTTTTCTCTTTGTGCTCTGTTCTAAAATGTTAAATGTGTACAGGCGCGATTCCCTTTCTTAGATGAGGATGTGATAAAGACTCTCCTTGACATTCCCTTGTGGGAAATAGCTGATCTTGAGCAACCAAGTGGAAAGGGTGACAAGAAGATTCTTAGACAGGTGAGTAAAAAGCTACCATTTATACTTCTAAGAAAGCCTCAAGAAACTTCATAAACCTGAAAATTGTTGCTTGAAATCTTGAAGGTTGCGAAGTTGCTTGGTCTACATGAAGTTGCAAAGATGCCAAAGAGAGCAATACAGGTAAGAAAAGGTTTCAAGAGAACTCAACTCAAACCAGTAAAGTTGAAAGCTTTGTGTTGTGTTTTTTTTTTTATAGTTTGGGTCAAGAATAGCTCGTGAATCTAACCGGAAGAATTTCGGAAGTAACCGTGCCGCAAACCAGGCTTCTGCTGGAAGCGTGAGATTCCAGGCACCGTCAGACTGAAGCGCTCATATTTATAAGGCTTCAATACTATTGTTAGATCACATTCTTTCGTGGTGTATTGTATTCATGTGTTGTTCCTCATTAAACTTGGTTTTGACATTGATCCGGATGTGTAATCTCGGTATTCAATTTTATGCCATTCTTCTATTTATCCGTGTTACATATCGCTTGAACAGTTTCTTCTATAAACGACTTGGCACCATTTAAGACATTCAGACATAGGGTTAAAACTGGAAACCCACAACAAAACCCTAGCACTGTTATTTTCTCCTCACGGTGAACGTCTTCCGTCTCTAGCCGCGATCTTCGTGCTCCGGCGCTTAAACCCTTGCAAAACCCAAAACTTATCAATCCCAAAGTTCGGTTCTTTTTTCTCTTAATATGATGGAAACAGAAGTCAGTGGCTGCGACAACGTCGTCGGCGATGATACATGGCGAGCGGAAGCAGAGATCGGTGGCAACGAGAGGGCTTTGCAAGCGCTTCGAGAACTCATCATCTTCCCTTTTCGCTACCCTCTCGAAGCTCGAGCTCTTGGTCTCAAAGTAAACATCCACACCTGAACTCAGCTTCTCTGTTTCTTGTTCTGTTTATTTAATCTTCCCTCTGCTTTTCGCTCGTCATTGCAGTGGTCTAGAGGGTTGCTCCTATACGGCCCTCCTGGTACCGGAAAGGTAAACTCTGTTTCCAAGCTTGAAAATTTTCAGAGAAAACTCTGTTGGGGTTCATCAAAGTTCTAAACTTTTGTACACCACTGTAAGGTTAGCTCACCTAAGCTAATTAGACTATATTGCAACTTTTGTTTACTTGCAGACTAGTTTGGTCCGTGCTGTTGTCCAGGAATGTGATGCACATTTGACTGTTTTAAGGTACTCATTCTTTGTAGCTTCCATATAATATATGGTATGAATGTTCAAAAAATAGGTCTAGAGATCCGCCTAAACACTAATCTATAGGTGAAAGCTAATATGTGCTTTGGGTTTCTGTGGCAATGCTCTGTTCAGTCCTCATTCTGTGCATCGAGCTCATGCTGGAGAAAGCGAGAAAGTCTTGAGGGAAGCTTTCGCTGAGGCTTCTTCTCACGCTGGTTCAGACAAGCCATCTGTGATTTTTATCGATGAAATCGACGTTCTTTGTCCTCGGCGGAGTTCTAGGTATTGTATCACTCTATATTTGTTACTTTACTCCTATAGTTTATAAGAGAGTAATTTGATTTTCTCTTAAATGTAGAGGAGAGCAAGGTGTTCGTATTACTTCTCAGCTCTTTACACTCATGGACTCAAACAAGCCTTCTTCATCTGCACCACGAGTTGTTGTTGTAGCATCCACAAATAGGTTGGATGCAATTGACCCAGCGCTAAGAAGGGCGGGACGGTTTGATACTTTAGTTGAAGTGAGCACACCTAATGAAGAGGATCGTTTAAAAATCCTGCAGGTAATGGATTTGCCTACTGGTGCTTAAGTGGGAAGCTTGTTTCTTGTGAGCTTTATCTATTGCTATTCTTTTTCAGCTGTACACAAAGAAAGTCAGTTTAGATCCTAGTCTCGATCTGCAAGCCATAGCAACTTCTTGCAACGGGTTTGTTGGGGCGGATTTGGAAGCTTTATGCCGTGAAGCGACCATATCCGCAAGCAAAAGATCTTCAGATTCTCTTGTCCTAACATTGCAAGACTTCAAGGTTGCAAAATCTGTGGTTGGTCCAAGTATAACAAGAGGGATCACAGTTGAGATCCCTAAAGTGACATGGGACGACGTTGGTGGTCTCAAAGACTTGAAGGTGATTAAGCTTTTAACAAATGTTGTCTTCCTCTTCCATTGTTGTGGCTCATGTGTTTCTATTGCGGACAGAAAAAGCTCCAGCAAGCTGTTGAATGGCCAATCAAACACTCAGCTGCGTTTACAAAAATGGGAATATCGCCGATGCGTGGAATACTCCTCCATGGTCCTCCGGGTTGCTCAAAGACAACTCTTGCTAAAGCTGCTGCAAATGCTGCTCAAGCTTCCTTCTTTTCCTTAAGGTATAGTTGAGAAACTTGATAGATCATGTTCAAGGAAAACCCCTTTTGGTTATGATTAAACTTGTGTCTCTTTGCGTGTGGTGTGGTGTGATATAGCTGTGCGGAGCTGTTCTCTATGTATGTGGGAGAAGGTGAAGCGTTATTGAGGAACACGTTTCAGAGAGCTAGACTTGCTTCTCCTAGTATAATCTTCTTTGATGAAGCTGATGTTGTCGCCTGCAAAAGGTACATTGTCTCTCTGTCTCTCCTTTTTCTTTGCGTTGTAGACTCTTTTTTAAACATGTTTACTTCCGTGATGGATCGTTCTAGAGGTGATGAGGGTTCAAGCAATAGCTCTACGGTTGGAGAAAGACTTTTATCTACACTCTTAACCGAAATGGATGGTCTTGAAGAAGCAAAGGTATATAAACAAGACAAGAACTCATCTATGTTCTCGGTTTACAATGATAGTGATGTGTTTATGGTTTAGGGAATTCTTGTCCTGGCTGCTACAAACCGTCCTTATGCAATTGATGCAGCTCTAATGCGACCTGGTCGGTTTGATCTCGTAAGTCTTCACATTGGATGATCACTTTGATTCGTAAACCGGATTGTTAACCGTTTTCTTGAAAATGTTATTTGTGTTTAGGTGTTGTATGTGCCACCGCCTGATGTAGAAGCTCGGTTAGAGATACTGCAAGTGCACACACGCAGCATGAGACTAGGAGAGGACGTTGATCTAAGAAAAATCGCAGAGGAGACGGATCTTTTTACAGGTGCGGAGCTTGAAGGTCTGTGCAGAGAAAGCGGGACTGTGTCGCTTAGAGAAAACATTGCAGCGAGCGGTGTGTTCAACCGCCATTTCTTAACCGCAAAGAAGTCGCTTAAACCTGCGTTGACGGTCGAAGAAGTTGAGACTTATGCATCGTTCAGGAAGTCGAAGAGTTCGGAGGATTCAAGAACGGTTCCGGTAGAGAAGAAGAAGGTGAATCACTCCAGTGTTTTGGGGTTGGGGTTGTCATGGAAGTTTGGTGTTGCGAGCTTGATGTTGCTTGTTACTGGGAACTATTACTTTAACCAGTCTAAACATGGTGAACTACCTGCTGCTACATGAATCTTTAAAAGTGTTTTTTTTATTCTCAATATAGTATCTTTTTGTTTCAAAGTTCAGATTTTTTTATAAACGTAATAATGCAGAAAAAGAAAGTTTGGATCAGATTTTTAAATGGATAAAAACGGCAAAGAATAAGATTCGAGCATTGACAAAAGAGACGGGTCACTACATAAAAAGGATGGCCCACAAACCTCACTATTGAAATTGTCACCGTCGTCAAATAATTACACTGGTTAAGTGTTAACCGACTGAATCATTGTAGTTTTGTTCCACTCCAAATACCAAAATAGTTACCTTAAATTTCCTATTAATTCACCGGTTTTGAGAACCAGTCGTTTTGAATTCAGATATTTTGATGTAAACTGTTAATTTTTTTTATCTATCAACATTTGAAATTGATGGTTAACCGAAGAAGCGTTCAATTGAACCGGAACACTGAGAGTAGCAAAACCGGTTTGAGCTTATTTAAAAGACTGGTTCACTTATGACTCAAGTAGTCAGTTTTACCGAGTCTGCGTTCTTCTCCGTCCGTTAGCTTCTTCTTCTAGATCTGATCGCGATTTTCGCCGGAAGGTTTGTTTCTCAATCTCTCAGATCGATTTCTAGAAGATTCCATAGATTTTGGTGTGGAGATTTGGTCTCTAGGAGATTCCGTAGATTCAAGAATGTTGATTCGGTTTCGCTGGGTGTTTAGATCTGATTGTGTTTCACACTTTGATCCTCCTTTGAGAATTTGTGGCTGTAAACAAGTTTGCTCCTAAAGATTCCTCTATAATCATGAATTGTTTCTCCTCTTTTGTCGTTTTGCCTTGTTGATTTTGAATTAGTATCTCTGATTTTGGATTATATCTTCTAGGAGAGGAATCATATAGTATGTTCTACAAAGAGTCTTTCTTCTCTGGTTGTGAATATAAACAAACTATGTTGCATTGGTGCTATAAAGTTGTAAAAGTCTTTCCAGATTTGTTTGATTATAAGATAGTTAGCAATCTCTTGAGTTCAATTATTCCAAGTCTTAAGTTTCTTATTGGATTCTTGGTTTCAGAAGTCTTATCTATGGGTCGTGGAAACAGCTGTGGTGGAGGTCAAAGCTCACTCAATTACCTCTTTGGTGGTGGTGGTGGTGATGCTCCTCCTCCTAAACCTGCTCCAGCTTCTCCTGCTGAGCCAACCAACGCGACTGTTGCACCTGCACCAGCACCTGTGACTGCAACCGCACTCACCACGGCTACTACCAGCGTTGAGCCTGCAGAGATCAACAAGCAGATACCTGCTGGTATCAAAACTCCGGTTAACAACTACGCCCGAGCTGAAGGACAGAACACCGGAAACTTCCTCACTGTATGTGTGCACTACTACTCTGTACTCGTTAAATGATGTGTTCCTCTGAAATAACACTGTAATGGTTCTCTTTGCAGGACCGTCCTTCGACCAAAGTCCATGCAGCTCCTGGAGGTGGATCATCCTTGGATTATCTCTTCACTGGTGGCAAGTAAAATACATAAATAAAAAATCATGTGTAATGCAAATGCGTATCCATTGCGTCTGTCTGTCTGTTGCATTCGCACACTATAAAACTGTTTGATGTGAGCCTCCCCTTTAATGATAAGAAGTCGGTTTCTTGTCAATCTATCTCCATCGTTTCTCTTGTAATATTCTGATGAAAATGTTCCAAATAGTTTTAACTTTTAATCAAGAAAAAACTTGCAAGTTCTCTTGTTAACAATTACACTGACCAGTACATCATTTGTGATGTTGAGGTCTGTAGATTGTTTTCCTGCTCGAACAGCCCAAGGAATGTAATGATTCAAGAACATCTATCTTTGCTTCTCGTTGCCTCCAATCACAGAAAGCATATGCACATTGGAAGATACATCTGCTCGAACTCTATGACTTTTAGATCCGACTAACCTGTAAGATTCGTACGGACGGCGAAAGAGTGTGACACAAGTCGTGAACTTTACGTGCCCGTGCCAGTTCATCTGTCTCCATGAATCTTAGGGGCGGACAATCATCGGGAGAGAAGTTTCTAGATCCCATGAATCTTGCATATGCAGCTCCAAATGTGTTGTCCGGTAGATCCCAAGCATGGCCTACTTGCTCTGACACTACACGAGGAAGCTCCAGCGATATAGCCTGAAGAGAAAAGTGACAAAATCAAAATTAATACCCATTGTATTTAACTTCTTGGAAACAAAGACAAATCGTTTATACCAAATCCATAAAAGAAAAAACCATTAAAGAAAACATCAACTGGAAAAGTTACTCTTCCTTTATGAACTTGACAGCAGATCCCATTGCCACCGCCGCTTTAAAATAAACAGTCTCTTTTGAAAAAGATTTCATAAGATGTAGCATGTTGGTTTATCAGAAACAAATAAGTTTATGGCACCAAGATTAATAAATATAAAGAAGAAATGTCAATGCTTCATGCGGTAACAATAGAAATACTAACATCGAGAAAACTCGACCATATAATACCAGAAGTCATTAATTCAATTCAAAAAGAATTCTGGTTATTGTATTAGAAGTCTTCGGTTCGAGTAACTATTGGGATTAAACTGATATTTCATGTTGTGGTTTTAGGCATGAAAAAATTATGGGTTTTGGCATCGTACTTACTGGTATTCAAAAAAATCTCCACCATATAGCATTATTAAATGCAATTATGATTGCATACATAAGGGGAATAATGTGAGTTCACAAGTGACTTGGATTATTCGAGGTTGAGAAGGTTACTACTTTAGGAGCTGGAAAGAGATCAAGGAATCGGTGCATGGCATCTGAAGAAGCAGAATTATAAGCTCCACTAGTAGCAATGCAACCTTCTGCACACACATAATGTCGATATTTGAATGTGACAATAAGACGGTAGTTAAACTCATAGAAAATAAAATCATGAACTTTGGATATTCCAATTCTATGTTTCTCAATGTATTCTCTGTCTTCCTCATTTTGATAATATTTAAAATTAAAATTAAAATCCAATTTCAATTTCTGTCTCATTGTATATTCACTCTTCTTCATTTTTAGATAATATTCAAGTGTTTTAAATTCACTTTTCAAATTTTGTCATTTTTTAATTAAACTATAATACGTTAGTTTTTCTCAAATTTTCATGCATTGCAAATGTATATTAGATTAAACATTTAAAACAATTATAATTTTTTGAACATTAAAAATAATAATATTTCAAGTCCAACGCGACATAGAAATTTCTGCACCTAAATAAGAGTGGAATATGATTTTTTCATCCCTATTTAATTAACATTTGCAATTCCACTTGGTTAAGTTGACCTTTATTTCTTTCATTCTTCTCGATGCAATTATTTGCAGACTCTCAATCTAAATATTATCAAAATGAGGAAGACAGAGAATACATTGAGAAACATAGAATTGGAATATCCAAAGTTCATGATTTTATTTTCTATGAGTTTAAAATTTTGTCATTTTTTAATTAAACTATAATACGTTAGTTTTTCTCAAATTTTCATGCATTGCAAATGTATATTAGATTAAACATTTAAAACAATTATAATTTTTTGAACATTAAAAATAATAATATTTCAAGTCCAACGCGACATAGAAATTTCTGCACCTAAATAAGAGTGGAATATGATTTTTTCATCCCTATTTAATTAACATTTGCAATTCCACTTGGTTAAGTTGACCTTTATTTCTTTCATTCTTCTCGATGCAATTATTTGCAGACTCTCAATCTATTTTTTGGGCTAAATACACAAAATTTCTCATATAATATAATAAATTGCTTCCGTAGTGCCGTGTCCCTGCGGGAATCGCATATTGGCAGTAATATATTGACACATGTCTATCCAGGTACGTGATGTATCATGTATGTACGTATGACTGTTTCTTTCAATCGCAACATATCCAAAGAGTGTAGGGAAAATTGGTTTCTTAACACAATAAGAGTTCGACACGTAGTCTACGAGCTCTGTCCCAGAGCTCAACCTTCGCTTCCCTCATCTTACGTTTTTGAAAGTAAACTGAAGACCGAGGAGTGTTTCAAAAAGTACAATTATAAATGTTAATTAATACTTCTTCTGTTTTATTATAAGTGTCGTTTCAGATTTTTGTACATGAATTAATAAAATGATTAAATTTTCTGTTTACTTTTATTTAATATATAATTTTGTTTGATTTTATTAATTAATGAACTAAAACTAAGGATAAAACTGAAAAAATATTTAATATTTTCTGACATTTATAATGAAAAAAATTTAAAATCTAAAACTACATTTAATATGAAGCAGAGGAAAAAAATTTGGCCAGAAAACAATAATGAAAGTTTATGATATTGGCCAACTCTTTTCGTGTTACCTAGTTAACTCTTGTCATGGATTAGGTTTAAGTTACTTCTTCTAGAAATTGCCTCTCTCATTATATTATTTTATTAGTATTTACCGTTCTAGTTCTTTTCAAACTTCAACACATATAAGAAACATATTGATATTGCATATAGGGTAAATAAAATAACCGTAAAATTTGATTTGATCCGTTACTCATTTCGATTTGATCGAAAAAAATCTAAATATCCGTAATAGAATAAATCAAGTATTTATATATAAGACGAAAAATCAAAAACACTATATTGTGGAAAACGGATATATGTTCTGATCCTTCATATACATATACATGTATTTAAAAATTATATATATAAGTATATAATTGTGTACTTATATGTAAGTTTTGCAATGTTTTATTTCTTAAATTGATTATTTTGTTAGCAGAGACATGATTTTTATTTTAAAACAAAGTATTTATATTTTCTATTAATTTCTGTTTTTTTAATTTTCATTTTATTTAAATATACTGAATTGAATATACAATTTATATATAATTTCTGAATATTCTAACAGTGAATATCGGGATTGTTAGAGATCGAATATGGTCAAGAAGTTAAAATATCTGGATAAAACGAATCAAATTAGGAATACTTCCAAAAATGCAGATCTTCAATCCATGTCCACCTCTAATTCCATAGGGTAGCAACATTATTTACTGCTGATGAAAATTATTACAAATCATGCAATCTTATGAAATTATCATGGACCATCGTGAAACCATGTCAGAGTTTAGGGTAAAGGTAAATTTATGCATTGAACATAAAACTTATATTATTAATGACAGGACAAAGAGTTTCAATTTGCACGAAAAACACAAACCCGACTGAATTGGAAAGTATGTACCTAACATATGTCCTTAACTACTTAGGATAACAATAAGATACATCATATCCTCGATACATCATTTGAGAATTTGTAATTTTTCTGTTGAAACCATAAAGTAGCTTTTAGTTAACCTTGAATATTTTTTGTCAATTCAAGTTTTTTATTTAACCTTACACATTTGCTAAATCATATGTGATACTGATATCATTACAAGGTAATGTTACAAGTCGGCAATAAGGAAAACGTTATTTTATATTTTCGTAGGGTAGTAATTAATTGGTTGGTAAAAATAAGAAATATCTAACATAGTGACTGTGTTCCAAAAAGGAGAAAAAATCTAACGTAGTGACTTGTTTTCATTCTTACTGACAAAAAAAATTCTAACATACAGTATAATTTTTGCAAGATTCCAACTAATATTAGGTGCAAACCAATTAAAAGCTTTCAAAATCATATCTCAGAGAACTTCAAATGCCTATGGGTCCATGGAGTAACTAGGTTTTATATCCCATCATGGGTCTAATCTAGTTCCAGTTTGTTAGTCAATATACAGAAGAAGTCCACAAGCATCAGAAATCATACATTATATTATTACATGGTGTGTTTTTTTTTTTTGAAAATATTACATGGTGTTTGTATTATATGAATTATTATAAAAAAGTATAATATCAACCTACGGTATATATTTAATATATTTGTCTACAAAGTAATAAATTTTAAAATGATAGATCCAAGGGACAATACTTTTATCAACTGCACTGCCCCAAATATATATGCATAAATCATCAGAAAGAGTATCTTGTTTATCAATACATTAAGTTTTTCTAATAGTCATAATAAAATATAATTCAACAGTTCTATATCTTTTTCTTAACTGGTAGTTGATAATGTAACGAAAGTTTCGATCTTCGAGACAGTAACCAGGATTAAAATATTTAGTTATACAGAATTTTTTTTTTTTTTTGCGACAGCATATATAATTTGTGTAAATTTACAATAAAATGATTACTTAATGATGATTTTTTAATTAAATATAATTTTTCCAAAAATTTTAAAGTCTCCGAATTATCTACTTAAATTATCCATCTAAAAGTTGGAATATATATATATATATCAAATTGCAATATTATCTGGTATTTGTTCGTTTTCGATGTTAACTAAAGCATTTATCTATTTTACCTAAAAGGTGACCACTAGGAACCATAAACGAATGGTGGAGAATAGCGAGAACGTCGAAGATAAAGATCTAGTTTATGCATGTACATTAAGAAGATTAATAGAGATCATAAACAAACATATCATTTAGCCATCACAGAAGGACAAATTGTCTAGGTTGAAGAACGAAGGTACGAAGTGAAATATGAGTCAGCAAGCAAAGTTAAAAAGTTCTGTGAGACATATCACATGAGTAAATTAACAACCATCATTATCAATCATCATGAATGAAGATATATTTTATAAGATGTCAAGAGTAGAATTGAGAAAAACAAATTAGCCATGGAAAATTGTCACAGGACCTTTTCTTTAAGTGAGATTTTATTTTTATTAACCTGACCAGAAGCATCCAACGAAAAGGATGAAAATTTTTAGGATTTGAGGGCTAAACTGTTCATAATAGATTCTCTTTTGCTTTTCTTACCTTCCAAAATTATCAGAATAAATGTTGTGCAATTATTATTTCAAGCATCTATATATGAGCCGTACATTGTCATATATATGCACATATGTGTGTGAATGATGTATAATGATATAAAAGCTATGAATTTATCTTGAAATCTATCTTTTATTTTACTATATTTTATGAAAACCGATTAATAACTGATTGGATATAATGGAATAAGTCGACCTCGTTTTAGAAGGGAACCACACACAAAATCATAGATAACATATACTTTTTTATATATCAAAAACTCATTCCTAATTTGAAAAGAGTTATTCGACCCGAAGAAAGGTTGCAAGGGAAAAAAGTAACATGTATTCTTATAAATCTCACTCAAAGGTCGTAGAGCTTCAAATCATCATGTTCGACATCCAAGTTCTCAGTAAAAAAGTAACATGTATTCTTATAATCTATGACATATTTCATGCTGACAATATATATATATATATATAAATAAAATAGTGACGAAATTAAATATTAAAATTTTGATATTAAATATTACAATATCACTTTCATTTTATTGATGAAAGTACTGTATCAGTTTCATTTTATTAATGATAGTACTTTATAAGATTAGCCATTTAAATTTGACACAATTTGTCTGTAAGTGTGGATCCGTCTTATGCATTTATACATCGTGAAGTAGCTCTCATACGAAAGAACCTGTCGGCAAGAGAAGCAAAGCAAAAAAAAAAAGACATATCTTTAGAAGCCTATCATTTTCTTACTTTCACTCATAAACACACAAATTATATAGATTAGTGTTCTCGTCATAATCTAAACGTGTCAATACCTGAAAAAACGATAATTTTCTTTCTTTCTTTCATTTTGTGAACAATATGCAGATCATGAAATACTAATAGATAGCACTTGGACTTGTGAATATGCTCTATTTAAGGCATATTTTGTAGGTTATATATAGAATCTTTTTCTTATTTCTTTTTTGAGCATATTGATAACTAGGGACTAGATCTGATGAAAGAAAGCAAACTATATATACATATATGGCAGAAATTTTGTTTATCTTAAAATCCAATGGAGGAGGGTGAAAGAGAAAAGTGGGAGCATTTTGGTTGGACAAGATTGACAACCAAAAGTGTCAAGATAGATGAGAGATATCTTTAACTCTCATTGGAAAAGTACTAGGTATCAATTTAATTTTCGTAAAAAATAATGTGGAAAAATAATACTAATACATTATTTACATGTATTCCCGGATGATTTAATAATAAAATAATGTGGTATATATAGTCCCAGTTCCCACTATACAGGAAATATTTTTAGAAAATAGTTTTTTTTTTCTAAGGAAAGTTTATGAGCCTAGATATAAGTTATGCAAGCTTTTATTTAGGCTATGAATGAGTTGCAGGACATATGCAGTACAAAAGCAGATTATATAAAAGCAGTTTGAACTGCATTTTTTTTGCCATTCACAAAACTAAATGCAGAACAAAAAAATATTATAAACTAATAAAACTCCTGCATGCAGATCAATGCTAGTACAAATATTTTGATCTGCAGAGAAAATAGAAAAGATGCTGAAATCAAGCTGAGGGCCAATCACAATGCATGCAGATTTGATTTTTTTTCTCTATTAATTACTTCTAGAATTTTTTACTATTAACTTATTTCATTCTCATCTAAAGTAAACACCAATTCTTTTAAAAGCATAGTTCAGTATTTTATTTCATTTCTGTTTTTATAATAATATACATATGTATTTTTAAAATAATATATAGTTTTTATATATTAATATACACTCGTTCTCTAAAATATATTATTAAATATACATATATTTCATATTTTAATTAATTTTATCAACATTTATTTATTTAACTTTATATTTTAATAAAAGCAGAATTTTTATCTTATGTTTAATTAGTTCCTTTATATTTTTAATTGATTCATATAAATTTTACTATTCTCAGCAAATATCTTATGACACATATATGCATTTTTATTTGTTTTATTTTTTTCAAACATATATTATAACACATGTAAATTTAATATATATATAAAAATATTAGTTTTATATATGTTTTACATTTGGTTGAAAATACGGATCTAAATATTCGGACTAAAATCAAGATATTCGGATCAGATCCTGTTTTGATGGATCCAAGATTTTAGTATCCGGATCCACTCATATGGATATCAATGTCAGGATAGAATATACGGGAACCTTGATCCGATAGTAAAATCTCGATTCAAAACCGAATCCGGATCCAAATATCTTGATTTTATTCGATAATATTTTAAAATATATTAAAATTTTAATTGTATTAATAATTATATTTGATATATTAATATTTATACATAAATTTTGTTTTATAATCTTATATTTTAATCTTTTAATATTATATAGATATGTATATATTTGTAAATCTTGTATAAATATTTAATTTATGTTTTATCTTTAGAATTTAGTATTTAATTATTTTTAAACATCGCTACACGGATCAAGATACCAATATCTAGACGGATATCCAAAGCCAAATCGAATCCAAAGCTACCACGATCCATTTAATCGGATCCAGATCTAGATTTGTAAAAAATTTCATATAATTTTAATTTTCATTATATTTATTAAATGATGATACTTATTGTTATTTTTGTTAACATGATATTTATTACTTATATATATATAATAAGTTGTGTTTTGTTTTAATATTAAATTTTCATTAAAATAATTTAAACATTTATTTTGATGCAATAGTTTATTAATTTAGTTTGATCTGCATTTGTTCTACTTGATCTGCATTTGTTCTGCTTGATCTGTATTTCTGTTTGATCTGCATTTTTTGATCTGCGTTATCCATTCGAAGCCTTAGCCAAGAATGTCTTAGCATCTGCAAATATCAAACACAAAGCTATTCTCTTACAACATTCCAACAAAAGAAGAACCTGGACACGGTGGCCCACCACCAGAATCAAACACCTCATCGTCCCACCATCCAGCCACCACCACAATCCATGCCCTAGATTTAGAACCAAAATCCTTTTGAGTCAAGATCTACACTATACACATTTCACTTATATATACAATTCATGCCAAAAGGAGGTCTGTTGGGTTTTTGGTTTATTGGTGAGAGAGAAATAGAAAAGAGAGAGAATATTAGGATGGGAAGAGGGAAAGTGGAGCTGAAGAGGATAGAGAACAAGATCAACAGGCAAGTTACTTTTGCAAAGAGAAGGAACGGTTTGCTTAAGAAGGCTTATGAGCTTTCTGTACTTTGTGATGCTGAGATTGCGCTTCTCATTTTTTCTAACCGTGGCAAGCTCTACGAATTTTGCAGCAGCCCTAGGTAACATAATCTTTAATCTTTGATTCTCAGCTCTCCTGACAGTTTCTATTTTTATCTTCTCTTTGTCAAAATTTTAGGGTTTTGATTCTAAAGGAGATATATGAAAGTTTGGGTATTTCTTGATTATGTTAGACTTACATAATTAGGATTTAATTCTTTTTTTGATTTATGGGGTTTATTATGTACAAATCTGAATTCTAGAGTGAGATTAAGTTAACAAAAAGATGACCATATAATGAGGGTCTTGGATTGTCTAGATGATGATTACAGTTAGAGACTTTGAATACAAAAGTACATGAAGTTTGTTTATAGAAGCTATATATATATATAGTTATATTAAAAGCGAAAGCTTTACACATGAGATGAGTCTTGAAGGGGTTGATCCAAGTTTCCAAAGAGACAAAGGATTGACCTCTGGATATACACATAATTACGGAAAGCTGTAAAGAACACCCAAAAATATACTTATTTAATTTAGTATCTCTCAAGTACTTCTAATCCTATTAAAGTTAAAGAGACAATTGTAATGATACTCGTAACAAAGTTTTTTTGTTACTTCCTTTTTTTGGGAACAATTAAAAACTTCTTTTCTTGAAAACCCATCATGAGATTGATACCAATCTTGATGTTCTTGGTTTGTAACATTAACATTTTCCAATGGTTTAAAGGGTTTTTGTTTACCCTTTTGATAAATTCTTAAAAATCAAAGTTTGATTGATCCTTATATGTTGAAAATCCATCATTTGCATTAGCGGTATGAACAAGACGGTTGAGAAGTATCGAAAACATAGCTATGCAACAATGGATCCAAATCAATCAGCTAAAGACTTGCAGGTACAGCTTCACTCTCTCTGTGAATTGTCAAAGACTGGCCTCAAAGTTGTGAAGTTGTTCTTAATTAAATTTTATCTTTCATGCAGGAAAAGTACCAAGACTACTTGAACCTCAAATCAAGAGTTGAGATCCTTCAACATTCCCAAAGGTACATAGCTTGACTCATAGCAGATCTTGAAAAATAAATGCTTACTCCAACTACTTAACTCGTCTGAAATTTGGGTCTCTCTCTAGGCATTTGCTAGGTGAAGAGATAGCCGAGATGGAAGTGAATGAGCTTGAGAAGCTAGAACGCCAGGTAGATGCATCACTAAGACAAATAAGATCCACAAAGGTATATACAATCTTAAGAAATAGACAAGTATAATATTGCATTCTTTGGTCCAAAGAGCACAGTACCAAATATTGTCTTGTTTTCATTGCCAGGCTCGGTTTATGCTTGACCAATTATCTGACCTAAAAACAAAGGTACATAATGAGTCACAGTGTTCCAGTAATCTCAATACAACACACCCTCATATTCATAAATTTACAGGAGGAAATGCTATTGGAAACCAATAGAGATCTTAAGAGAAAGGTAGTGCCATCAAAATCTTCTAACACAAGAAATATAATTCATTTGAGATCTCTTGATTATAATGTTGTTCTCACTCTCTCTCTTTCTATTTCAGTTGGAGGAAAGTGATGCAACGCTTACTCAATCGCTATGGGGTGCTTCTTCTTCTGCAGAACATTCCCAACAACAACAACAGCAACAACAAGGCATGACCTCTTATCAAACAAACCTTCCAAACCTTCCAAACCAAGAAGCAGGTTTCTTCAAGCCTTTACAAGGCAATGTAGCATGGCAGATGAGGTATTCATCATAGAAAAGAATAGTTAAGACCCATTGACTTGATTTCTTCTGATCAGCAAGGTTTATCCTACAATTTGTGTTTCTTTGTATCAAACAGTCATTACAATCCTGGTGTGACAAATGCAAACGACTCTGCAACAACATCCCAGAATGTTATTAATGGATTCTTCCCTGGATGGATGGTCTGAAGCAATAATGTTTTATAGATCAAAGATCATTGCTTGTATAATTTAATTATTGCAAGGGAAACATAGTTCTTGATTACAAACTATGTTATTTAATCAAGAGCTGAATGACATACTCTCAGATTATTACCTTTTCGAAATACTATTTAATCAAGGCCTGTTCTTTTCGTCGCCGCTGCGGCAGCGTTCGCGACTGAAAATTAACACTTCACAATGACTGGATTTTTCTTCTGTATGTCGTTTGAGTAAGACGCTAAACACATAGCGTCTGGAAATTCAAAGACATTGATGACGCCATAAAATCTAGCGTCACAAAAACTGGAGGACGCGGGTGTTTTTACAATTCCGGCGGCGACAATTAGAAAGACGACGCCTTCTGTTATTTATTTTCCTTTTATAAATTTAGCCGCTGGACGTTGCGTCTGCGTCAACAAAAAGAACAAGCCTTATATAACAATATTTTTGAGCTTTTTAGTTTTTACAAACAAAAATTGTGCGAGGCTTCTCTTTATTTTATTTTATTGGAAGCATCATAGAAATTATGTTGGATTATGACAAAACTATCTGGATTATAGAATATGATTCTTTTAATGAATTTACGTGCCAAGAGATTTGGATTCTGAAATAAGTAGTGCTCTGCATTTGTATCAAGATTTTGTGTGGAGGATTATTAAAACGACTAAATAATTGTATTTCTATAAATATAAAATTATGAGAACAAGTCCAAAGGGGGTTGTTAATTATTTTCATGGCAAGCACGTTCAAGAAATGGCTCCAACCAAAACCAAACAAGCAACATAGTATATAAAACACAACTAAAAACTAAACGAACAGAGCAGAAAACAAAAAGAATAGAGAGGACTTCAAAATGGGAAAGCCAGCTGGGTATTGGGTGAATAAGATTAGGACATCCTTCAAAGGAGGATCATCGTCGAGCAAATCATCAGATGATGGAAGTGCTTCTGGTTCCAGAAAGAGCGGTTCGAAGCATAGTAGGAATCAGAAAACAGAGGAAGGTAATAAGAATGTTGAAACAGGAGAAGCTCAACCTGAGAGTGGGAGGAAAGTGATGGTTGTTGTGGACACAACTTCACAATCAAAGAATGCTCTTCAATGGGCATTAACACATTGTGTTCAAGATGAAGACAATATCACTCTCCTTCATGTCACGAGAACACCCATAGGACAAGGTATATTTACATACACATAATTTTGATATAAACTTTTTTTTTGGTGCAACAGTTTTTATATATACTCATAGTTGCGTTTACTACTAGAATCTTAAATTAGAGAACAACTAGAGCCAAATCTGGAAACTATATTTTATTTTGTGACTGTTGTGAATTATTCGTGTGGGTTTTGTTTAGGCTTATTGGGTCTCAGATTTGTTGTGGAGCTTATTTTGGGCCAAATGTATGTTTAGTTTTAATTTTTCGTTGTCTATTTGATTTCCAGTTTCATAATAACATTTTTCAACATTTCATGTTCTGTTTAGAAAGAAAATATAGATAGCTGACCTATACTGTTAGAGTTTTGATGTAACTTTATAAATGAATACAATGTTTTCATGGTTAAATTTAGTTTAAGACTATAATATAGAACAAAGCAGTTTAATAACTGTGATGATTTATTATTACATTTAACTTTTTTTCTTAATAATTTTATTAAAATTTGTCAAAAACGTTAAAATGGTATGTGTATATCAGTATATGCAGCGCCAGGCTAGCAAGCTTGACATTTCTAAGTTATTGAATCCCTCAAATTCGCTTATGTTTTTATTACGTTCATAGGTGTAGATGAGACACAAAGGGAGAGAAACTCAAGGTCTCATGAACAAGTTCATCCACTGAAGAACCTTTGTCAACTCAAGAAACCTAACGTAAGCTCTCATTTTCTGATGACAAATAACAGTATTCAAAAGCACTTTGTGAGATTAATGTCTCTTGTTTATATTTTCAGGTGAAGACGGAGATAGTGGTGGTTGAGACGGCAGAGGAGAAAGGGAAGACAATAGTAGAGGAATCAAAGAAACAAGGAGCAGGAGTTTTGGTTTTAGGGCAGAGAAAAAGAACTTCGAAGTGGCGTGTGATATGGAAGTGGCGCAAGAAGGCAGGAATGGGTGGAGGTGTTGTTGAGTATTGTATTCATAACTCAGATTGTATGGCTATTGCCGTCAGGAAGAAGAGTAACAATGGAGGTTACTTGATCACCACGAAACGTCACAAAGACTTCTGGCTCTTGGCCTAATGATTACTACATCATTCCTCATTGATCCCGAAACTTTTTTTTTTTTATAAATCACAAGAATCTTTAAAAAAATACATGTTTTATGGATATGTCTGATGATCTGTATTCGTTATAAGATCTTTTGTTTTTCTCATGTAAAGACGTCATAAATGTTGATGTTTTTTCTTGTGTGGAAGGCCTCAAAATATAAAATAATGAATTGTATTATAAGAAAACAAGAAATATAAGCAGAGCACGAAGTCACATATATAAAAATATCATGTTGTAGTTATTCCATTTAATCCTTTTATCAATGTGATTTCATCACAGAATAGAATGTTGAAGTATTACTATTACTTCAACAAATTGTATTTACATTTGGAGATTATTTACCAATTGCCATATTTCGTTCACGACCGAGTTGAAATCGAAAAAATATTTTTTGGTGACAGCTCCTGCGGCAAAGACTGTAGTTGTGACATTTCACATACGGTGGTTTGTTAGTTGTTGGACTTTTTGGTGGTGGAGGATAAACATTATATAGAGGGTGATCTTTGTTGCTAATATCCAGTGTAGAGTATTCAGTATAAATACAGTAACTTAGGTTCTAATAAACTCATTCAGCCAACTTCTCTATATCCAGTACTATTCTTTCCTGACTACAACCAACAATACTTCCACCATCTCTCAGATATTATCTATGAATACACCATTTCTGACTACATCCACCAAAACTTTTATCATCTCTCCTTTGCTATTTACAACCACATCGACTCCATTCATATTCCTTTCTCTATTTTTTTTTTTATATTTTCTTATGTTTTTTGTTGTGTATACGTTGCAAATTTCCTTACTATTTTTTCTTGACCACAATCAGTAAACCTTCACCATCCCTCAACTGTTATCCATGACAACACCATTCTTGACCATATCCACCATCCATGACAACACCATTCGTGGTTAATAAACAAATTGTATGTTTTAAGGAAGTGACCACACCTTTAGTTTCAATAATTTTTTTCAATAGCCACACCTATACTATGACCGACCATACTCACAAATTTCTGGTCACGACTCACGAGACTCCTTCCAAGAAAGAGTATTTTTTGGCACAATAATTTTAAAGTAAGGCTCTAAAATACACCACCAACTAGAAGTATGTTAAATGGTTAAACTGGAAGCTCAAATTGCCCAAATATGTAAAGCTCTCTTAGATAAGATATGTTAATACTCATGTCGGTCGAGAACCTCAAACCCCACCACTTAAACCTTTATGGTGCTTTTATAGAATTTTACGTTGAGTAATCAGATAAAAATAAAAATAAAATGATGTTTCTTTTTGAAAGGGGTGATCAATCACAGTTTTTAGAAAATACTAATTAATTTTTTGCTTCTCAAATATAATCATATAAAAATTCAAACAAAACATGTTTATTTCTAAATAGTAATAATCAATATTAATATTGAAGTTATTGGCTGTCATTTGACATTTTAATAGTGGTGAAAATAATAAAATATAAGCATAATCCATTTCATTTTTTTTTTGTAACAGACTTTCCTATTAAAATGCATAAGAAAAAATACAAAGTATAGATTTTCATCCATAAGTTTGAAAAAGAGTGCAACAAAAGAGAGAGTGAGAAGACACCCTAGAGAAAGATACACCAGTGAATCTTCAAAGATAAGATATAATGACACTAGCTAGCGGTTTTGGTTCCCTCGGCCACGACAGCCTCGTTTCCCTTTCCCTTTAATATAATCCATTTCATTCATACAAGAAGAACAATAACAACTCAACCCTCTCTCATAAAAAAGAAACCAACAACAACAACAAAGTCACGAGAAAAAGAAGAAGAAAACAACAACAACAACAACAACAACAACAAGGTCACAAGGTTACAGAAACATCATTAAAGCAAAACAGAAAACATGACAACAAGTCTTTAAGATATAGATTCAACAAGAAAATTTCAGACCAGAACCTCTAAACTTCTGTTCAGTTGTTCTATCTATTACCTCTGCCAATGACTCAGTTAAAGTATCTCTCCATCCTCCAATCTCTCCCTTTCTAAAGAAAGCATTAGTCTCTATTCCATTTGGCAATTTCCCTTGTCTATTAACGTCCAATTTACTCAATTTCTCAAAACTACACAACTTCACAATCTCACTCACTTCTTTATCAGCAGTAAAACCACATCCAATGAACTCAGCGATTCGCTTAACTTCAACTTCAGTCTGCTTCTTGAGCTCCTCGTATGTAACAAACAATACCTTGTTCGGATTCTTACGGCTTTCGTACCAGTACTCCAACACATGATCCCAAAAGGGTCCACCTATAAACTTACCTTGACAAAACGCTTCAACGGCATTTTCAATAGGGTAATCAGCGGTTTCTTCGGGAGCAAGTTTCCTTCCGAAATGCCATAAGGAAACAAACGTGTCCTTAGGGTTTCTACAGCAATATACAATCTTACAAGACGAGCTCTTAATGGAAACCGGCAGAGAACGATGCGTTATGTGTGTTTGCACGAGTCTTGGAGAAGGCAACTCTGAGAAACTGACGTCTGGAGATGCGCAGTAATCTGCTTCCAAGTAGGGCACAAGGGGGTGCGGATTGGTAGCTAGAAGAGGATGCTTACCAGAAACAGGAAATTTGTGTCGGTGAATGAGAGCAAAGAGAAGAGCTTTTAACCAAGTGGTACCTGATTTTGGAATGGTGGCGAGGATAATGTCAGAATCTTTGGCTTCAAAGTGTTTTTGGCAGTTCACGATTCCTTGTATCAGAGCTTGTGTATGCCAACTTCCTTCGAGTTGATACATTTTGCTCACTAACCAACCTTTCTCGCTTGGAAGAGAAGAAAGTAGATCTCTTGTTTCTTGTGTCAGATTTTCATCTCCCAAGTAAACAGGAACAGACGATGATGCCATTGTCTCTAGAGTATAGATAAATCTAGAAACTGTTAGAAACTATGAGATGTTTTACCTTAAGCTCTATCTCATTGAGGTTGTGTTGTCTTTATATACTTGCGATATATCTTTTGGTCCTAAAAAATAGCCACATCCTTACTTGAAGAGCTAAGGAGAAACTAAGGTAAAAAGATGAGATTATTAACTTGTGGAGCAGAAGCAAGTACTGGATATGTTTGGATGTTGCCAGACCCATTCCTGCCATAAGGCAAGTGAAGCATAAGCTTCAGGCCACATTTAAATATTTTGTTTTAGGGGCCACATTATAATTTTCATATTAGACTATTATCAAATATAATCTTTAAATCATTGTGTAGGATGGTTCAGTGCGTAACAAATTTACTTTACTCTTTTACATTTTTCTTTTGTTTTTGTTTTTCTTATAATTTTAGCACATATTTTTGTTTCTTTTTTTTTTACATTCTTGGTACATATTATTGTTTAATAGAAATTTATTTAAGCCTTATTTTGTTCATATTCTTATGATTTTATTCTCTTTGATTTCTTCATCATAGAATATTTTCATCTAATTTAGCTATGGCTAAATAGATTTTTATTATATCTTTTAAATATAGAGTTGCAGTTTAATATAAATGTTTATATGGTTTATTTGATTTTTTATCATTATTATGAAATTTAGAACTTATATAAGAATAAATAATTAATTATATCAAATTCACAAAATATTTTTATAGAAAATGATAAAGGTCACAAATTTTATATTGCTTTAGGCCACCATATACTTAGGGACGGCACTGAATGTTGCAGGATCTAAAAAATTATTAAAATTTCTTCAAATTATGAAAGAGCCAAAGTGTCTTACTGGAATAAAGACCCTCGTTTCACCTATCCTAAAACATTTTCAATAGGTTTAGAAAAGCAGATAAAAATAAAATGATGTTTAATTTATCGCTAGTAGGGGTGAGTGACCGATAACAATTATTAATAAGTATAATTTAATTATTTGGTTAAATATAATCATATAAGAAATTCAAACAAAACATGTTTATTTCCAAATAGTATTTTGAGTATCATTTGACATTTAATAATGGTGAAAATAAGAAAACACAAACATAATCCATTTTATTCATACAAGAAGAACAACAACTCAACACTCTCTTAAAAAAAACAGAACAAAGTCACAAGGTTGAAGAAACATTATTAAAGCAAAAACATAACAATATAACAACAAGTCTTAAAGCTCGATTCAACAAGAAAATGTCAGACCGGAACCTCCAAACTTGTCTTCGTTGGTTCTATCTATAACCTCTGCCAATGACTCACTCAAAGTGTCTCTCCATCCACCAATCTCTCCCTTTCTAAAGAAAGCATTAGTCTCTATTCCATTTGGCAATTTCCCTTGTCTATTAACTTCCACTTTACTCAAACTCTCAAAACTACACAACTTCACAATCTCACTCACTTCTTCCTCAGCAGTAAAGCCACATCCAATGAACTCAGCGATTCGCTTAACCTCAACTTCGGTCTGCTTCTTGAGCTCCTCGTATGTAACAAACAAGACCTTGTTTGGATTCTTGCGGCTTTCGTACCAGTACTCCAACACATGATCCCAAAAGGGTCCACCAATAAACTTCCCTTTACAAAACGCATCAACTGCTGTTTCAATTGGATAATCAGCGGTTTCTTCAGGAGAAAGTTTCCTCCCGAAATGCCATAAGGAAACAAACACGTCCTTAGGGTTTCTACAACAATATACAATCTTACAAGACGAACTCTTAATGGAAACCGGCAGAGAATGATGCGGTAAGTGCGTCTGCATGAGTCTTGGAGAAGGCAACTCGGAGAAACTGACGTCTGGAGATACGCGGTAATCTCCTTCCAAGTAGGGCACAAGGGGGTGTGGATTGGTAGCTAGAAGAGGATGATTACTAGAAACAGGAAACTTGTCTCGGTGAATGAGAGCAAAGAGAAGAGCTTTTAACCAAGTAGTACCTGATTTTGGAATGGTGGCAAGGATTATGTCAGAATCATTGGCTTCGAAGTGTTTTTGGCAGTTCACGATTCCTTGTACGAGACCTTGTGTGTGCCAATTTCCTTCGAATTGATACATTTTGCTCACTAACCAACCTTTCTCGCTTGGAAGAGAAGAAAGTAGATCTCTTGTTTCTTGTGTCAGATTTTCATCTGTCAAGTAATCAGGAACGGATGATGATGTCATTGTCAAGACTCAAGAGTATAGATCAATCCTGAAAATATTAGAATCTATGAGATGACTTTTCTTAAGTTATGTCACTGAGGTTATGTTTGTGTCTTTATATACTGTTTTTGTGTGTTGTCTGTGTCTTGAGCATGGTCATCGATTAAGATACCCATTTGAATTTTTAATGATAAAATATTAACTTTTCATATTCAGTTTAATTATGTATTTAAAATTAATTTAAAACAGAATAATTAACCATTAAACGGAAGGCACATGGTTATAGAGTTTTCAAATTGTTCTATTAAGCTTTTGTTTGAGAACAGATTCTATGTCTTTTTATCTTTATTTATTAATAAATAATATACTTATATAGAACCCACTGATGAAAGTGGCTTTATATATTCAATATATATTTTTAGTCTTAAAATAATATCTACATCTTTTACTTAAAAGCTATTTCTCTGACAAATTTTTACTTGAAGAGCAAAACAGAATTCTATCTAAGGAAAAGTTTAGTAGAAAATAATATATCCAAATTAAAGAAAAAAATAGATTATCAAAATTTATAATTTGTCTCAGAAATTTATGGTTCTTTGTGTGGTTAATAATGTAATTTTTTTGGACTTCGAGACATAGATTTCACGCTAGGTAAGAATATTTTGTTTTTCTTATTTTTTATTTGATTGAATCGATGTTATTTTGTTTAAAGTAAGTTAATTCAAATACAAATCGGTTCACGTACATTAACATGTTATTAACATACTGTCGCCTGTCGGTGACAGTCAGTTTCATGTATATTTAAAGGGGAATTTGCCAATACTAATTTAAAATCAAATGCAAACATATATCCAAACTTGAATCAAATGCAAAACTAATCTAAAAGCTTTGTGAAATTATAGTCTGCCCTTTGCGACCAAATCAAAAACCACAATTCATTTCTACGAATATACCCAAGTAAATTTTCTGAGTTTTCTAAGACGAAGTAATTCGTCTGGACGACTTCTGGTTCAGTCGTATGTATAGTTTATCTTAAAAATAATTTATAAATTTTGTAAAAAATATTTTGATAAGTAAAAAATTAAAATCATGTAATTATAAACAGTTTTAAGTGATTAAAAAAAAGATATAATAAAATTAAATTGTTTTCAACATATATGAGTGAAAGTAGTGAATCATCATATTCTTTGGTTTAGGATTTGGCAAACATATGTTGTAGTATTGTATGTATTCTTAGGTAAGATTTTGGAAAGCTTGAATGTTTTTTTGAAAAATTAAATTTTTACCTATATGTATTTATTTCTGTGTATAGTAAACACTTTTTAACTTTAATTTGATTTTATGAAGTGTTTAGTTAGTTAATTAAGTTTAGGGGTTATTTTTAGGGTCTAGACGACTAACCTGTAAGTCGTCTGGAGAATAATTTAAACCAGGTGACTTACATGTAAGTCGTCCTAATATTTCTGCCGAAAATTTTAAGAAAATTTTATTTTTCCGCTTAAATAATTTAAGCCAGACGACTTATTAGAAAGTCTTCTATTTTAATTTTCCGGTAAAATTATTAAAGTCTTGGACGACTTACAAGTAAGTCGTCTGAATCAAAAAATTTAACCTAATTGGATTTTTTGTCTCCTATATAAATAAAAATTTACACATTCTCACTCATCCTCTCAAATGGCTGCAACAAAAATGTAATGTTCATCATTCCAAAACTCTCCAACCTCTTTCTAATCTCTTTGAACTTATAAACACCAAACTTAATATCAATTTTTTTTTTGTCTCATGTCTTTCTTACTAATTTATCTTGTTTTTGCAGGTTTTTCATCACATGGTTCTCACTTCCACTCATTTAAAGGTAGAACTATTAATTTTAGATATGTATTTTGGTGTGTTCAATAAAGGTAGATTTATCTAATCTTCCACTCATTTTCTCTGTTTTTAAGCCATTTGAACGTTTTTGGATATGCAGATTTTTCAGATCTGGAAGACGGCTTACCTGTTAGTCATCTAAAATATAATGCACTAGACGACTTCTAGGAAGTCTTACAGACGACTTACTTGTTAGTCGTCTGGACTTCCTGAAAGTCTTCTGGAAGTCTTCTGACGGAGTCTTCTCCCATGTCTCTCCTTTTCATAACATATCTGAGCATTTTGGTAAGTTTTTATGTTTAATTTTTCTTCATTTGGGTAACTTTATGTTGCATAAAGTTCTTACCTTTTTCCCAAACTAAAACTCTCCAAACCCACTCTAATCTCTTTGACTTGAAAACACCAAACTTTATATGACAGATCTGAGTATTTTGGTAAGTTTTTATGTTTGATTTTTCTTCATTTGGTAACTTTCTGTTGCATAAAGTTCTTACCTTTTTCTTAAACTAAAACTTTCCAAACCTACTCTAATCTCTTTGACTTGAAAACACCAAACTTTATATGAATCTTTCAGTTTTGTCTCATGTCTTTCTCACTAATTTATCTTTTTTTGCAGGTTTTTAATCAGATGGTTGTCATCTTCCACTTGGATATGTACGTTGTGTGTTCTATAAAAGTATATCTATCTAATCTTCCACTCATTTTCTTTGTTTTAAGCCATTTGAACGTTTTTTGATATGCAGGTTTTTCATATATAGATTTGATATGCAGGTTTTTCAGATCTGGAAGACTTCTAGGACGACTTACCTATTAGTCGTCTAAAATATAATGCTTTAGACGACTTCCAGGAAGTCTTCCAGACGACTTACCTGTTAGTCGTCTGGACTTCCTGGAAGTCTTCTGACGAAGTCTTCTTCCATATCAAGTGGAGTCCAAGCTTGTATTTGTAGAGAAATGATCTATAATAGTTTTGTTTGTGGTCTATTTTGCGAGTTGCATGTGTACTCCTTTAGTTGTGATTTTTTTTATAAAATCAGTAATAATGTTTCCCAAGATGTAATATATGTGCTAACACTGTGTTTACACATTTACAAATCAATGAAATAATAAACTTCAATAGCCGTTTTCTCAGATTTTGATCTCCCACTGGCAATAATAAACTTAATGGCCTTCTTCTCATCCAAGCATTTTAACACGTCTTCCAACTCATAACAATAATCATCATTGGTGTCTATAACAATAATACTTAAGAGATGGAAACAAACAATAGTAACTAGTCAAATCATATCACATGTTTACAAGTTTCTGTTGAAAAACTTAGTCAAATTTAGTAAAACTAAGGGAAAAAAATTTAGTAAAACTAAGGGAGAAAACATATTTTGAAAATATGAGTTTTACATATCTTGAAGTTACTTAACACTCTTAAAAATAAAAGTGATTCAAACACTAGCATAGAAGACTTAAAAACTAGCATACAAGAATTCCACGAAAGTCTTCTCGAATCAGTTAGAAACTTTAATTAACATGAATGTTGGTAACCTCATAAATATCACCAATTAAGTTATAAATTTCATTCAGTAGCTCTAATATTGACTAATATACATGAATTAACATAAAAATATTAAAAATTCTTTATAGGTTTAGAGAAAATGAAAGTTTATTAAACATTGACGCAGACGAGTTTCACGGAGGTCGTCTGGAGACTTACATGTAAGTCGTCCATTTAGGTTAGTTTTGCAATTGATTTTTAACGTAGACGACTTACATGTAAGTCGTCCACCTTTGTTTGATAAAAAAAACTCGAGACGACTTACACGTAAGCCGTTCAGTAGAAAATTAAAAATTAATATTTCTTTTTTTCTAGACGACTTACATAGAAGTCGTCTCAGGTTAGTTTTGCAATTGAAATATTAAACAAAAAAAATTTTCTAGACATCTTATACGTTAGTCGTCCGTCCGACGGCTTACATGGAAGTCGTCCAATATAAGCAAGGTTTGACCAGAATCTCGGAACAAAATCATGGACGACTTACGT
Organism: Brassica nigra; assembly: GCA_016432835.1. Taxonomy (NCBI): domain Eukaryota; kingdom Viridiplantae; phylum Streptophyta; class Magnoliopsida; order Brassicales; family Brassicaceae; genus Brassica; species Brassica nigra. The sequence goes on along the minus strand of CM028243.1, from coordinate 7,009,245 downwards.
GTAAGTCATCTAAAAAACTTTTTGTTTAATATTTCAATTGCAAAACTTACCTGAAACGACTTCCATGTAAGTCATCTAGAAAAAACATAATATTAATTTTTTAATTCTCTACTGGACGACTTACACGTAAGTCGTCTAGGAAAAATCAAATTTGTGACATATTCCGGTCAAATGCAAAACTAACCCGTTTTCCCAAGACGACTTACGTGTAAGCCGTCTCGAGTTTTTTTAATCAAACAAAGTTGGACGACTTACATGTAAGTTGTCTAGAAAAAAAAAGTCAATTGCAAAACTAACTTTTTCATTGACCAGACGACTTCCAGGTAAGTCTTCTACAGCCAGACGACTTACCTGGAAGTCGTCTGGACGAATAGATCTGGAAAAAATCTTGATTTTATAGTTTCAACCAGTGAGATAACTTGTAGCACACAAAATTCTTCTCCGAGTATCCAGAATCTCAAACAAAAGTGACCCACCAAAAATCGTAAGCTTCAATGGCTTTATGAACCATAAAAAATTTTAGAATCAAAATCTTGAGTTTTGGGATGAATATGGAGATAAAGTGAAAGAGATGTTGTTTTTAGTTCATAAGAATTGAGAAAGAAGAAGTGTAAATCGATTTTAGGTGCATTAAGAGCTTCAAATTGGTTGTTCATGGTGGTTGGTGTATTGAAGGCAATGACAATCTTGTAAATACTTGAAGATGATGAGGTTGAGAGAGTAAAAATGTCATTTTTGAAATAAAAAAGTAATGGTATTTTCGTGAATAATCTGAACTTGTAGGGTGGATAGGGCAAAAAAAATTCCAAAAAAAAAAGAAGTTAGTTTTGTGTTTGACTTTGAGGTGTGAGTCAATTTTACAAAAAACCCATATTTAAACGTTATTAAAAATATATCAATTTTTCATGTACAATATTAATAGTACACTTATAATATATATAAAATAATTTCACAAATGTAATTACATTATATACAAAATAACATTCAATGCAATTGCGTAAGATAGAAGATCTACATATAAAATAGGGCTTTTAACATTTTTTAAAATTGAAACAAATATCAGTTATGTGTCTAAAAGTAAGTAGTCAATTTATATTATACATATATTAGCTACTTTTCTTAAACGCTAAATCCGAATATTAATATTATAATTTCATAAAACCAAGAAAATATACTTTAAACTTTTATATTTTACACTTTACTTTTACTTTACAATATGGAATGATTTAAAACACAATAAAATAAAAACACAATGTCATAGTTAGTAAAATGGACACTAAATACATCGATAACTACACAAAATGATCAAAAATTATGAATATATAACAAAAACATAAAGAATTATGGTTATGAGTTTCTTAACAATTTAATATATGAATGAATACTCGAGCGGACGCGCGGATCAAAAGCTAGTATATATTTAAACGTTATGTTAAATTGGAGTATCAAAGTTAAAATTTGTATTGAGTTTGGGTATCTCCCAACACACTAAAAAATTTTTAAAAAATAAATAAATTTAGTCAAAAAAACAAAAACCCAAAAAAAAAATTTAGGAACGGATCAAACAATACGCCCAGAAGTGAGCACTGGTATCTATCGTTTTTCCCCACAATCAAGTACTCACTATCTAATATCTCATCAAATAATACTGAATACGAATAGAGCTAAAAGGTCTTATTGTCTCGTCTTCTATCTTTTCCTAGAAATGGTTTTCTCAACTGCCTTTTTCTTGTCATCAAAATTTATTAATAGTGAGATTAAATCAGTATACATAGATAACAAAATACCTATTAAACATGGTCTGGTATTCGACATTTCCAAGACCCTTAGAATAACCACACTTTAAAGTTCTTAATAAGTTTCTCAAATAAGTGATACAACAAATATAATAATATAAAAATGGATTGGTAGTCCAGTAATTTTTCAAATGATTTCTTTTTGAGAAACAATTGGGTTAATTTTATCAAATTTGAGATATTCAATCCTTTATTATATTATTACACGTCTTCTACTTATTTTCTGAAAATATATTATTTAAAACTTGCAATGGAAGTACCCTAAATAAATTAACCAAAAGAGAAACTGGTATGCTTACCGGTTAGAAGAAATCTCCAGTCATGGAGAAAAAAAATTGATCTAATTTGTGAAAGATGTGGAAAGAAGAGGAATCACGTATAAAATGCGATATAATTTGTGAAAGATGTAGAGCAGAGAAGGAATCACTCAATCATATTCTTTTAATGTCTACCAGCTATTCAGTTTGGACATTATCAAGAATTCCTACTAACCCATGTAGTTTTTTTTCTTCGGTGTTTGTGAATATGAATTATTTACTTTGGAATATTATACCACATTAGAAGAGTCACAATTTGTATGGATTCCTTGGTACATATGAAAAAATGCAACAATAAAATCTTCAGAGGAATAGATAGGGATTCAAAAAATATACTACAATTTGTAGAGACATCGTGGAAAGAAGCCCAATTACCATCAGAGAATAATGGAATTCAAGCCTCACTTTCTCTTAGTATTTTGGAGCAAACCCAAGTCGTCACAAGTAGAGTTGGGTGATGGTGTATTACAGATGGTTTTTAGAAGGAAATTTTACTCAGAATATGGCTAGTATACTACATTAGAAGGGTTTGATGGTTTAAAGGAGGCACAAAATTTAAGGAGTTTGCTTATCCTCTTTACATGCGGAATTTGATTTATTATATGGGAAATAGAATGTATGACAAGACTACGATAATTATATATGATGTTTACAACATATTGTTTTCAAATTGTGAAAATAGTTTTGAAACCAGAAGAATGGTATGTATTTGCATCGCATCTCGAAGAAGTACGACGAATCAAGGAAAGTTTCATAACTTTCGCGATCACTCATGTACACAGGACTCAAAACACAGAGGCAAATAGTCTTTGCACGAGGAGCGAGACGCCAACCAGCCTCTTTTGACCACTTGACCAACAAAGAAAAACAAACCAAAATGCATGAAGTGAGAAACAATATCTGTTGACCATTTAACTAAGTTTTATTGTGAAACGTGGCCCTAAAAATTACAAGTAATTAGTTCTAAAGCTCTGGTTTTATGAGCCTTATGAAGGAATAACACTGAGACTATCTTCAATAGTTCCTCGTTTTGTAGAAAAATATTAAAAATGAGAGAAAATATTTCTCAATTATTTTTTCTTTTGAGAGAATCCTTTCACAAATTTATTTTAGTGTTAAACTTTTTTATTTTTAAATTAGTCTTCAAATTTTTATATAGTTTTGTCTTATATTTAAAAATATTTAATATTTATATTTTAGATAAATTATTAATACTTTAATGATATAATTATAATTTTCTATAAATCATTGCATCTTTTAGAAATTAAACTTATATATAATGAAGATTTAATTCAAACAATTCTACTTGGGTAAATTTGTAAGTTTTAAAAATATTAAATAATTTGAAATTAATAATAAGTAGTAACAATATAATATATTTAAAAATTCTTTTGAAAGAAAAGTGAAGGAAGCCATTAGATTGAAATACAAATTTATTTTAAATTTATTTCATTTAAATAAAAAAGAAATAAATCATTAAAGATGCCTTGAATACTTAATATATATATATATATATATTCATGAACTCGCTTCAACCACACAAAATGTTTCTTTTCATTCATCCTACTAAAAACAAGTGCATATTCTCCTATATATTAATTGAGAAATCATTTTAGTGACTTCTGCTGATTTATCATTCATACAGACAATTTGAATTTTTTTTTATAATTTCATTGGTCAATGATTTTTAGTTTTTATTTATTTAAATCAAATCTAAAAAGGTAATCCCAGAATCAGTTAATGTTAGTTACCAAACAATTTATATAATCTTATGCATAATCATTTATAGTATCTACTGGTAGCAATTATGGAAATATTATCATTTATTTTTTCACTAAAAGTCTATTTATAAATTATACGAAGTATGTTGTTAAAAAGTGGTTAATAAAACTAATATATTATCTTTATTTTTCTATTAGGAACAGTAGTGAAAAGCTTTATTTTTCTATATAAGTCATAATATACATATATGAAACATATAATAATTTCTTATTATTTTATAACATTATCGTTATGATTTTATCTAAAAGCAAAATAACCACAAAAATTACATAAGTCATAAAACAATCCAAATAATATTATGAATAAAATTATATTCCTAAATTTATGAATTTTATATTCTTAACTTTTTATTAAATTAATAAAATTCACATATATATAGTAATGTTTCTTCTTAATATTTTTTGTGTGTTTATACTTTAATTGCAAGTGTTAGTTTATTTGTAACATGAGTTCATGTTTTGGATTTTAATATTTTTTATGGATGAAAAATTTGATCTACAAAATAGTTAAACTATATATATATATATATATATATATACATATATATGTGTGTGTTCTAACGATAATGATATAAAATAATTTAATGAAATATTATTTTGTAAAAGATGTAAAAAATCTAACTAAATACTACATAAATCATATTTAAGAATTTAAACAATATTAATAAATAAAATATGTTTATTAAAAATTATCTACCAAAAATTCACGTTCAGTTTTAAAATATTAAAATATATTATTGCATATCAAAAACATAAAATATTATATTACATTAAAATTTTAAAATTATTTGTATCCGCAAATTTGCGGGCAACCACCTAGTTAAATACTTAAATAACTTCTACGTGTTACAAAAGAAAAGAAAAAAAACTTCTACGTGTGACCTATTTGTTACATATGTCGCTACGATTGACCGTAACCTTTGACCAAGTGGTGTTTGCTTGTTAATCACAGTATTTTATGATCAGTTACAAATCGCTAAAATAAAAAATAAAAATTGTTAAGTTTTTCAGCGACATCAATTAACGATTGATTTGCTACAGTCAGGGGGATGACAAAAATTGGAACAGCAGAAATCATATCAACTAGTAAGCGAAGAAAAATCCAAATAAATAAATGAAATGACTATAGCGGGTAAAAAAAATTGCGAGCGAAAAAAATTCAAGGTGATATATGCTCACTGGCGGATCTAGAGGTAAATTGTATATGGGGTATTATTGTAAAACACTGTCTTATACTTTGATAAAATTGAACATCAACAGGGGCATTACACAAAAATCTGAACAAAATTACACTGGTTTACAAAATTTGTGGTGGCAACTACCCCTCCCACGTCTAACCTAGATTCACCAATGTATATGTATGCCAAATGTGGAACATCAGAGAAATCCATAAAACATATGTTTTCTGAATGTCCACTGATGATTCAAGTTTTGATGCTTTCATAGATTCCAACGAATTCAGATATTTTTATAATCCAATCCCTCTTTACAAATTATCTATACTGGAAAGGTTCTCCGCAAATAAAAATCATCAATTTATATGGATTTTATGTTATTTTTGGAAAGAAAGAAATAACAAAGTTTTTAATAATATAGATATTGATCCCAGAAACACTCTTAAAATGGTAAAAAGAATCACTACTCTTAGCGGAAGCACATGCTACCATCCCACTATGGGTTGCTCAAAGTAGGGAAGCCGAGGCTACCACTTTACCATCCATATCTGATATATGGTATTTCACAGATGGATTATTGAAGGACCAGGACAGCCATTCGCGACAAAATTGGTATAGTATTTAGAAGATTTTGATGGATTAACGGGGGCACGCAACACTAGAGCTAGTCTTTCATCTCTTTATTCGGAGATAGAAGCGTTTATTTGGGCAATGGAATGTATGATGAATCTAAGTCAATTTTAGATCATATTTGCATCAGATTGTTCTCAATTAGTGAATATGATTTTAGAACCAGAAGATGTCTGCGTATGCAAGTTACTTGGAAGATATCAAGATACTGAATGGAAGTTTCCACAACTCAGAACTCATTCATATACCACGAGCGATGAATTCAAAAACGGATAGTCTTGCACGCAATCGTTTTTGTCATTTATATGGATGCAAAGTTACATGTTTAGTTTACAGAATTTTCGTGAGTTTGTTTACCTTGATGACAAATAAATAAATAAATAAACAAACAGTGGACAATGTTTAACTTAGCCGAAGAGTGGTCAGTGGACAACTGTTGACTTAAGACTAAAGCTAAATTAATTAGTTGATATTTTATGATATTGTCATGATTTTAAAGCAATTGACATAATAAATTAAGCGATGAAACAGTGGGTATATATTCTTTAATTTAAGCATTCATAAATAAATGCTAGTCATTTGAAATCTTCTTTTTATTCTAATATTCAATCAGATCACTAAAGTATGATTAGTTTAATCGGATGGCTATAAGCCTATAACAGAGTTTGTCTAAGTAATCATATTAATCAACTCTCCATAAGCATATGTCCATGAAAGATAAAAAAAATTCCTTCGTAGTAAAATTGTTGTGCATATATTTTTCATTAAAAAAAAAGAACAAATTGTTATCTACCAGTGTTCATATATTTTCTACCAATTTTTTGTTTTGTTTTTTACTTGGACATTTAACTAATTTGTTCACTGAATATAAAAGCATAATGCGTTCGTTTAACATTTGGTAGCAATAGCGTTAAAAGTTTTTGACAACTTTCTTTGAGAGGGACGCTGAATTTATCAGCGATTAAAATATGAAAATATTACATCCAAGATCACATTTCATCTTTTTATTACATACTAAGACACTTATTGCTACAAAGACACTTTTTCTTAAAGTGAAGCTGACTTCTAACTAATATAGTTGCATCGTAAAAAAGGATTTCCTAACTAAACTAAATAATTGGCGGGCTTTATTATCAGTCCTTGATTTTACTTTCATTTTAACGGACAAGATTTGTTGGGATAGATCTGGACAAGACAATTACCTATCTCAGTTTACAGCCCTTGGATTAATTGTTGATTCTTTAATATCTAAGGCCCATATTTTTTCTCAATTTTTAAGTTTTTCTTTCCTTTGACATCTTTATCGTCATCTTCTCCATATGCACAAAAAAAAAAAAATTAAAAATCAGAAAATCTCCCATGAGCTCCGATTGACCCGTAAAACTATTTGAGAAGACTCCTGGTGTCACCGACGACTGTGAACTTTTTTGATTGTGCGATTATCGAGCCAGCCATGGCTAGTCTCTTCTCAGACCTACGTTCGTAACCCTAATGATACCTTTATAACTTGCTTCTTATAGAGAGACACGACTGGTTTATCATCTGATAACAGAGAGCTCAAGTTTCGTTTACAGGTCATGGAACAACAAGCCAAGTTTCGAGATGATATGTAAACATGCCCCCTCTTTTTTTTTTGGTCAAACCTTACTTCATTAACTTTTTAAACGTACGAAACAGAGTTCACCATCCCAGAGTGGGAGTTCGAAAGAACAAACAGAGCGTCTTTAGCGCACCTATCAGCTTCAACATTACAAAGTCGAGAGACGAACTTAAACGAGATAGAGGTAAGGGATCTACTCAACATGCGAATGTCATGGAGGATTCCTTTAAGAGCAACCACAGAAAATTTTCCTGTGAGGAGGCCAACTAGACATTGAGAATCTGAACAACAGAAAATGTCCTTGTACCCCTGCGAGACAGCCATAGAAAGGCCTGATTTAAACGCCATTGCCTCTGCCATCAGGGCTGAAGCAACACACTGGCGAGAAGAGGATCCTTGATACTTTGTGTTACCAACCGTGTCTTTCGCCACCCATCCAAGTCCTCCTGCCAACCGTGTTACCAAACATGCCCCCTCTTTTATGTATCAGTTTTAAACGACCAACTGAAAAAGAAAATCGAGAGACTAGAATTCGCAACGGGAGAAGTCTCACACGCTGATGCTTATAACCTCTTGATGGCACACAATGCCATGTGTACATATGGATACCATGTGTGTGTACGTTAGCTGTGTACAATTGGTTATCATGTACATGTGGATATTGTATTTTGGTGTACACATGAATATGTTTCTCACCAAGGTCCAGTCCATTCATCCAGCACAAACTACACCTAGTGATACTACATATAACTATCTAACATAAAGCAATCAAATTTTTCAACTCACATAAATACACATTTACGGTTATATTACTGTCCACAAATTATCTATCTCTAATGTCCATCCACAAATTCTCTATCTTTAATGTCCATATGTACACATTCTCTTCTGTACACTTATTTCACTCACTATATAGATGGTTGGTTTAACAATATCCATCACACCCCATCAATGAAAATATGTGATCAAGTGTATAATAATGTTTTGAATGGTTTCTAGATGTTGAAAGTATTCAAACAAATAAATAATAAATAAGTTTGCAATGGTATAGATTGGTATTGTTATATGTTGGAAGGAGTGTTCAAAAAATTGTTGGAAGATTAACATTTTTGTGTACATGTGAATATTAATGTACACATGAATATCATTACAGTGGCGTATACATGGATATTGTTACAGTGGCGTACACATGGATATCATTAACACAGTGTACATATGGATTTAGTCTCCACAGCCACCATGCTCCAGACTATGGTCTTCACACACAACATGCTCCATGAGATCCCTAACATACTTAGACGACTTCGAATATGCTATATGCTCAGCATCCCTCCTGGATCCACTACGCTCAAAATAACATTGCACAACAATGAATTACAGCAGAAAATAATTTTAAAAATGAAACTGAAGTAAAAATTAAACAACGATGATGACCCTTAACACTTCTCATTCACAGATTTTTCAATTGATTGTCTTTGCAGTTTTTCAGTATTGATGCCATAATAGCTATGGCCTCGTAAAGATAGAAGCTTCAAGCTAGATTACACCTTTTAAATCATACCACTTAGAAACTCTACTAACTGTCAATCTAAAAAAATCCAGAGCCAAATTCACAGAGATTCTCAATGTATATAACAACACTTAGTCAAAAAGAGCACTTTATGTAATCTCAGCGAACAACCAATCAAAACTAAAGAATTGGGCACAAATAAAAGTTAAACATCAAACATACTAGACTACCCAAAGTTAAGATGAATCATACAATCTAGCACATGCATTCAAGCATATCACCATATGTAATCCCAGCACCACAAGCAACAAGAAAAAAGACCATAAACCGACATCGCAGATGAACCATGTGCTAGATTAAGGACAATAAAAAGGAAGGTAAAGGGATGATGCAGAGGAATGGAAGAAGCCCGAGAGACCCGGTTAAGACATCGTTTACCAGAGGATTAAGGACACCGTGATAGTGGAGGTAAGAGTTGTGAGGAGAAGCTGAGCCGAGAATCCCGTAGACCTTGCGGATGAAACCCCATCGGAGTTGATTCTCACTGTTGCTTAGCCATGGGTAAAGCGCCTCCTCGTCAGTTCCCATCTTCAAATCAATAACCTTCCCGGCGGAGCGATCTAGGTTGCTCATGCCCAAGCTCACGGACGCCAAAAAGAAATAGATTAGCAAACCTAAGAACATACCCTAAATCAGAGACAGGCTGCAAACCAAACTCCCTAATCTTCTGCTTTCTCCTTCCCCGCTCACTTCCTCATGCTTGTTATGCACAATACTCAGCCACTTTCGCCGTCGCCAGAAAAAAACTTCACCCGTGAATGCTATCTTCTAATCCTTTTCTGCAATTTCTCCAATTTAGGATTTTTTTTTCTTTTTTAGGTTTCTGTAACACAATTAAAGAAAAAAAAAAGACCAATTTTTACTTTAGTCTCGGGTCTGCCACCAAAACTCAGATTTAATTCAAAATTCAAACCATCTAAACCCCCTAACTAGATAACAATGTTAATTGACTAAAAAATCCATTCTAGTTTTACTTTTGAAGGGATAAAGAGGTCTTCAACCACCACAAAGTACCCTAGTAGCACAAAGTGATCTCTAGTGTAATAAAAAGACACAAAGTGACCTACAATGAAAATAACTCTTAAAATATTAGTCGATGGTCCCTTAAAATTGATCGCCACAACTGATCGCTAGTCGTTAGGGGTGGATTAAGAATTGTATGTAGATAGGGGCATTATATATATTATGGTTAATAGTAATACCCCTGTTCGAAAACATTGAGTAATACTAATGGAAAATACAAAACTAGATGGGGGCGGCGATACACCAACCCTTACGTCTGCCACTGACGGTTGTTACGATAGCTAAATGAATAACATTTTATCAAACTGTTCACAATATACTATCCAGTGCTGTGCTTAGGCTCAAAGAGACCTAAGACAAATTAAAAAATGGGACCTTTTAATATACATAATTTTAAATATAATACAAAATTAAAAATATGTTTTTTTTTTCTTTCAAAAAAAATTATTTTACCAAAATTGCTTCCCATTAATTCTCTTACTATGATAATCAATTTTTATTTTTGTAATTTTTTCTTTCCATAAGTATGCTATCAAATCATTATAAAATAAATTATATATCAAATCAGTATATAATCACAAGAAATTATATATATAAGGTGCCAAGCTAACAAGAATTAATAGATCAAACTTTTTCCTCATTTCTAAAAGAATACTATATATATATATATATAATAATGTAAAACTAACGGAGTTTTTTTTTTTTCATTTTGATTTGGGGTTTAGATTTATTGAGAAACAGAATTTTTTCGATTTGGAAACTTAACAACTAAAAAAGATAGATACCTTCTTATTTGATAAATAAATAAAACTGAAATGTGCTAGAAATGTTGAACCTAGATTGAAAACAATAAATGTGCATGTATAACCATTATGATACACAAATTTCTCAGATGGGGGCTATATGTTCGGTGCTGTGGCGGAAGCCTTTTTCATTCCACATGAAGCACGGCCTGATAGTATCCATCATTCAATATTTATAATAAGAGTTGGGGGCTGTGGCGGAAGCTTTTTTCATTCCACATGAAGCACGGCTCTGATAATATCCATCATTCAATATTTTTAATAAGGGTTCTGGGTTCACCATGTCAAAAAATGTCCATCATTTGTTCACGCTTAAAATTCATTAATTATATCAAATATTGAATTATAGAGTAAAACAGATAATCTCTTATACTAATCTTTTTTGTTTACGTATTTTAAAACTGAAAACAAGCAAATAAAAATAGGAGGAGATGGAATAATCAATAACAATATAAAATGATAGGAAGCAAAAAGAAAGTCTATTTAACTAAACCAAACTAATCGTATCGTTTATCATTCTTATCTAGGCATTTTTTGCATACAATATTCAAATTTATATGTTATATATTATTTTTATTTTTAGATTTTGACAAAATTTAAATAATATATGAATTTTTTAAATTTTAAAATAATTTAAACGGATTATCCAAACCCAAACTGAACCCACAAAGATCCGAACCGAACCCACAAAGATCTGAACCGAACCAGACAGGTTTCAGGTTTCGTTCATTTTATGATGCAGATAGATTATGTTCATTTTTTTTAAAGTAAACGGGCTTTTAACGGGTTTGAAATGGATTTGATGTTAAATGGGGACATATTAAATGGACTTATATAAATGAGTTTTAAATAGATTTAGTTTAAACAGGCTTTAAATGGACATCTATTAAACGGGTTTAGACATATATGGGCTTGGACGTAAACGGGTGGGGTAACCCGTTTTAACACCCTTAGTCTCTATTCCATTTGGCAATTTCCTTTGTCTATTAACTTCCAGTTTACTTAAACTCTCAAAACTACACAACTTCACAATCTCACTCACTTCTTTATCAGCAGTAAAACCACATCCAGTGAACTCAGCGATTCGCTTAACTTTCAGTCTGCTTCTTGAGCTCCTCGTATGTAACAAACAATACCTTGTTCGGATTCTTGCGGCTTTCGTACCAGTACTCCAACATATGATCCCAAAAGGGTCCACCAATAAACTTCCCTTTACAAAACGCTTCAACGGCTTTTTCAATAGGATAATCAGCGGTTTCTTCAGGAGCAAGTTTCCTCCCAAAATGCCATATGGAAACAAACAAGTCCTTAGGGTTTCTACAACAATATACAATCTTACAAGACGAGCTCTTAATGGAAACCGGCAGACAACGATGCGTTATGTGTGTTTGCACGAGTCTTGGAGAAGGCAACTCTGAGAAACTGACGTCTGGAGATGCGCAGTAATCACCTTCCAAGTAGGGCACAAGGGAGTGCGGATTGGTAGTAAGAAGAGGATGGTTACCAGAAACTGGGAACTTGTGTCGGTGAATGAGAGCAAAGAGAAGAGCTTTTAACCAAGTGGTACCTGATTTAGGAAGGGTGACGAGGATAACGTCGGAATCTTTGGCTTCAAAGTGTTTTTGGCAGTTCAAGAGTCCTTGTAACAGAGCTTGTGTCTGCCAACTTCCTTCGAACTGATACATTTGACTCACTAACCAACCTTTCTCGCTTGGAAACAGATGATGATGCCATTCTCGAGAGTATAAATAAATCCTGAAAATGTTAGAAACAATGAGATCTCTTTCCTTTAGGCTTTAGCTCTTTTTTATTGAGGTTGTGTTTGTGTCTTTATATACTTGGAAACTAAAAGTACACTTGTTAAATTTTAATAAAAGATAGTTTGGACACACTTCCTCTTTAAAAATGTATGTTTTTAATATAATCACAATTCCCACATATAATTAAGCTATTAAAATTTGATTATAGATGTCTTGTTTTGGTGAATAATTATTTTAGTAAGTTGTTTAGCCAATAAAAATTTAACAAACATATTTTTTCTGAAATCTTATAATTTACTATTATTACATAATAAAATAGATAAAATATAAGAAACTATTATGAAAAATCCAAAAAACTGATCTTTTAATAATTTACGATTAAGATCACTTTCCACTACTTGTTTTATGAAATAAGGTACTGAGAGTATCTCCAACTCACATCTATTTTTCTCTCTATAATAATAGTATTTTAGAGGCAAAACAATATAAATCTCTATTTTTTTCTTCTTGAATAGATTTTACTATTTTTTATTTTTATAATTTTTAGCCAATAAAAATTTAACAAACATATTTTTTTAAAATCTGATAATTTACTATTATTACTTAAAAAATAGATAAAATATAAGAAATATTATGAATAATCCAGAAACTGATCTTTTAATAATTTACGATAAGAGCACTTTCCATAACTTGTTTTACGAAATAAGATATTTAGATATCTCTAACTCACTTCTCTATAGAGACAAAATCATATAAATCTCTATTTTTTATTCTATAATAGAGATTTTTTTTTCTAATTTTTTGCCAGCTGGCAGCATTCTTTTATATTTTATGCTATTTCTTATTATAGAGTTCTTCTAACTTAGACAAAAAAAATACAGTGGAAATGGTTTTATAAAATCTAATACACATTCTTACTTGAAATTACATATATATCTTTATTTGAACTTAACCACTCAGATTCATTGTTATCTTATGTAATATCCTTATTCGAACTTAACCACTCGATTCATTGTAATCTTATCTTCTTCTTCTCTTTTTTTTTTTGTTTTTTCTTCTACTTTATATTTTTCTAACATAAATATTTTGAACAAAAGAAAATAAATAAATAAAACATAAATCTTTTTGTTTTCACCGAGAAAAACAAAAAAAATATATTTAAATATCAATTTACAAACTCTTTCTTATTCAGTTAAACCATACATCCTTCAGTTTTCACAAATCCAATACACTTTTTTCCACACTAATGAAACCATGTTAGCATATTCTTGTTCACAATTCATGCTATTTTCTCAGAATTTAGTTTATTTGAATAGATGAGAGAACACATATAATTCTTTTTTTTTCTTTTTTTTTTATCAGAAACACATATACTCCATCAGCTATCCATGCTTAATATATACTTATACTATTGATCTCTCGCTTATGCTACATATTGATATTGACCAGGACAAGAAGAGAAGATCAAACTATTCACATGAGATACTGATTCTTTTTTTCGAGAAAAAAAAGCCTGAAGCTTATTTTTGAAATTTTACATTCTTTAGAAGTTATCCATCTTATACTGAACAATCATGTACAACTAAATGGAAATAAAACAAAGAAAAATAAAACATATCTTGATATTAAAAAAAACTGTTATACAAACGTGTCCACACAAATATATCCACATCTCTCATATCAAGTTTTTGGGATAACGTGGCGCGCTAAAATTATCTGTTGATTATTCAGCGGAAGGAGAAGAGTAAACCGTTTTCCTTTATTATTGTATAGATGATAGATGGCTCTACCTTGATGTTATTTTGAAATGTTTTGGCAATTTCATACGTATTGATTGGTTATTGTTTTATCAATTATTTTTTCTAGGTTATATGCTTTACAATTTTTAAATCATTCTGTTTTACGATATCTCTAACTCACTTCTATATAGAGACAAAATCATATGAATCTCAATTTTTTATTCTATAATAGAGATTTTTTTTCTATTTTTTTGCCAGCTGGCAGCATTCTTTTATATTTTATGCTATTTCTTATTATAGAGTTCTTCTAACTTAGAGAAAAAAATACAATGGAAATGGTTTTATAAAATCTAATGCACATTCTTACTTGAAATTACATATATATCCTTATTGAACTTAACCACTCAGATTCATTGTTATCTTATGTAATATCCTTATTCGAACTTAACCACTCGATTCATTGTTATCTTATCTTCTTCTTCTCTTTTTTTTTTTGTTTTTTCTTCTACTTTTATATTTTTCTAACATAAATATTTTGAACAAAAGAAAATAAATAAATAAAACATAAATCTTTTTGTTTTCACCGAGAAAAACAAAAAAAATATATTTAAATATCAATTTACAAACTCTTTCTTATTCAGTTAAACCATACATCCTTCAGTTTTCACAAATCCAATACACTTTTTCCACACTAATGAAACCATGTTAGCATATTCTTGTTCACAATTCATGCTATTTTCTCAGAATTTAGTTTATTTGAATAGATGAGAGAACACATATACTTCTTTTTTTTTTTATCAGAAACACATATACTCCATCAGCTATCCATGCTTAATATATACTATACTATTGATCTCTCGCTTATGCTACATATTGATATTGACCAGGACAAGAATGAACATAAAAGAGATTTATTGATCAAAGATTGCATTACAAGATGATGAAAAATGTCAAATGAATTTAAGAATCCATAAAATTTCTCTCAAATTGAATTATAGATCTCAGAAAGAAGAAGATTTTTTGTTAAGGAAGATTGTCTCTTTATTTATACAAAGATAAAGTTTAGGACTTCTTATTAAAATGGACCTAACTCCTTATCTTACGGGCCTTGTTGGAGGATCAAGATCCATCCTCCAAGAATGTATTGGCTGGAAGGAGGGTTAGCAATCTTTTTGGAAGGGAACATTGTTTTTTCTTCGGGAAGATAAAAATGTTCTAGATGTTAAAGTTACAAAGGACACACGAACTTTGTCCTCATCGGGTGTATATGGACATCCGGTGATAAATATGAAACTAATAGTGTGGGAGACGAGAGTCACTATGATCGGAACTACGAGGTGGGCGGTTGGAGGATAAACACGAGAATTCATTTTAATTTAATGCGTGGTTGGAAAAAAAAGAAACATAACACGATCGACCATATTAAAATATCAAACTGAAATCTCGTAGTCTATATGTGGTCGTCAAAGGTTATATCAATATGAACCTATGAACCTTGTAGAAACATGATCTGAGTTATCTATAAGTTACACGCATAACTCAACTTAATTAAGTGAAACTATCAACCACACTAATCCTTTTATATGATTTACGTCTTTGTTTCCTTTTTAGAAAGGGCCTAACCCTGATTTCCGTCTTTGTTATCAATTGTTTTGCATTAAAATAAATTTAATGCGATTTTTTTGCGGCTTCTCTGTTTTAAATATTCTTAAAAAATAATGAGAAATTCTATTGGATAAATCTTTTTAGTTTATTTTCATAAAATAATCGTCAAAGAGGAAAATGATCAAAAGTGATTTTATTAAAAGGTAAATATATATTTATTGTCCTATGGTTAACTAATCTAGGCTTGGAGTTTAGAGTTAAGAGGGAAAGTTTTGGGGATGGGGTTTCAGATTTTTAAAAATAAAAAATAAATATTAAAAATTTCAAAATATAAAATAACTATTTTGGTCATTTTTTTTGAGGAATATTTTTGTGACAAAACTTAAAAAATAATATTTGAGAGAATTGTCCAAAAATAATTTTATTATAAACGATTTTGGTTTTGTTGCTCGAACAGACAGGGGCAGACGTACAGCCTAACGTATGGGGTCACGTACCCCGTCTGATTTTGATTTTTCCTTCAGTAATTACTATGGTTTCTATGAAATGCCCCCAACTGAAAAATAGACATAACATATGTGCCCCCACCTAAATTGATTTCTACATCTTCCCCTGCGAACAGACAAGTGAATTATGCTTGTAGGCATGTGAAGTGTTTAATGCGGGTACACCCTAAACGTCCTGGGTTCATCTTGGACCACACGGTATGTTTTGTTTTGTTGCTGTGTACAAAACGATTAGACAAGTTAGGTATAGACACGTCAAGCATCAGTCTCGTCCCAATAAATTTTGTGGCCTAAACCATATTAAAATACAGTGGCCCATATGATATCTAACTAAAAAATATACTATATACACATATATAAATGTCTTTTTAACAATATAAATAATATATTAGTTTGGTTCTATATCAAAATTTAAATTTATTTTTAACATTTAAAACTTATTAATTATTTGAGTTGTTAGTTGTTAATCGAAAGTAACAAAAGAAAAGAAAAAAAAAAATATTTATCCAAACCAAAAGGAAACACACTCATATTAAAATAAAAAAAATGGAACATTCATAAGTTCAATATAAATCATAATATTGAAAATGCAAAACTCCACCTCAAAATAAGATGTCAGAAATAATGTTCTTAACCATTAAACTAAAAATATATTGTGAAATGTGGTCCTTACATGTAAATTGTGGTTTAAAGCTCTAGCTATATGAGCCTTGTGGAAGGAACGACACTGAGTATTTACTATTTAGTACATATATATATATATATTAATGCCCTCGACCTTCAACCATGCACAATATATGTTTCTTTTCGTTTATCCTACTCAAAACAAGTGCATAAATGTTGTCAAAAAAAAAAGTGCATAAATGCTATTTTTTTGAAAAAAAAATTGCATAAATACTTAAATAGCTTTAATCGTCTGACCGGTTTGTTTTACATATGTCGCTGCGATTTCCACCATAATCTTCAACCAAATGATGTTCGTTTGTTTATCACAGTATTTTACGACCAGTTACAACTCGCTATTTTTTAAAAAAAAAAATTGATTGTTAATTTTTCAGCAACATCAATTAACAATTTATTTGTTGCAATCGGTCGCATGACAGAACTCAAACAGCAGATCATAGTAGCAGATTATAGATTGCAGTCATAAATTATATAGCCTAGTAAACGAATAAAAATCCAAATAAATAAATAAGTGACTTTAGCTTTAATTTTTATTTATAATCATCTAAATTACCAATCATGTTATAAGTAGTTTTCAAAGTTAAAGCCAAAATTAAAAAAAAAACTGGCTGTAGAAGTCTTATTTACTAAAGCAAAAAATATTGATGTAGGAATATTTATTTTTTTATTTATTTTCTCGTTTAATTTCTACGGCTACATTAGAAATATTTACAGAAAATTTTACATACTAAATTCTTCTGTAAAGTTTTTATAACTACAGTTCAACCAATCGACTCCAATGATTAACTTAGACGAAGAGTGGACAACTGTTAACTTAGACTAAGACTATCTAAATTAATGATTTGATATTTTATGGGTCATGATTTTAAATCAATTAAAATGATAAATTAAAGCGATAAAACAATGGGTATAGAATCTCTAAGCATCTTTAATATATAAAGTAGACTTGTGAAGGATGCACAGCCTTCCACATCATTTTTAGAATGGGGCATTCTGTGACAGGTGGCAACAAATTATTTCCATGAATTTCATGGACTAAATATTGATTAATATAATGGATTCTTAAACTTTATAACATGCTGGAGTTGCAGAGGAGAACAACCACCCTTTAAATAACGCCTCTCTAATGATCATGCATGTATAACGGCTGGAGTCATCAACCGTCGCCGTACGTCCATTTTCAACCGATCTCATCTCCGAAGGAACTGACGGTGGAAGTCTCGGCTCCAGATCGGTTATCAAAACAGTCTATATATATAAAGGAGATTTGTCTGACTGCTCATGCTGCCAAATAGTATAAAATACTGAAATATAATTATTAAATAAAATGAACATGTTTAAATGATTCATTTTTGTTTAGTTTTTACTATAAATCATATTTCTATAAATCACTTACTAATATTCATATGAAAAAGAATTAACAACTATCAGTTTTGCATATATCATAAACGAAATCAAAATATAACATGTTTACCATTAACATTCATACCATTAAAAATCATTAACATTCATACCACTAAAGAATCAGTTCAAAAAATATCCATAACACTAAATATGAAAAACTAATTATAAAATAAAAAATGTATGAAGTTGGTGTGTAAAAATTTGGAAAAAGAAAACAAAATAATTAAAAAAATTAAACTTAAATAAATAAATAAGAAAAGACCTATCTCTGGTTGGTGTTTCGTTGAGAATAAACAAGAAACAAATATAAAAAAAATTGAACGTTATTAAACAAAGATAAAATTTATAAATTTAAGAACCCAAAATTTTGACAAATTAAGTGAAGTCGGAGGCTAATACCTGCTAATGCTATAAGGAGCGGCTCTGGTTACTTGGCAAACTACCACACCCCAAGAGTAACCATAACCTGTCAATTTTTCAAAAAAAACCATAACCTATCAATGATACAACATTGACAATTGGTGTAACACATATTATTATTACAAGCAAACCACCAGATTTATTTTCATAACTTGGCAAAATATTCATCCTCAATGCCTTTACTTTCTATTTCGAATTTCATGATAAATTGTAGTCATGAAATATTCTTCGACAATAAAGAGTAGAAGCTACAGTGCTATCTCAAATTATTTATGGATCATGTTAAAAAATATCAACAGTATAATTAACAATGTAATATGGTAATTTTAAAAGTTTATAGCTCTATTTCTATATATTTGACGTTTTAAAAAAAAATTATAATCTCTAAATTTAGTAGCACATCTGAAATTTAAAATTTAAAACCATAATTTATATATATAGTTTCAAAAAAATTCTTAATTTTTTTATTTTTAGATTCAAATTCATTTTGACTATTCCATTTGCTTTATTTTTAGATTCAAATTCATTTTGACTGTTCCATTTGCTCATGATATTAGACGGTTCTGAAAAGCTACATAATATAAAATAACATCTAGATCAACATATCAACGACTCAAATTTTTAGTTCCCCCACAATACATACTGGCACGAAGATCATGTCCAAAGCAAACATGAAATTAGCTCCAAACACAAACACATATATGATGAATAAATAAAATAAACTTACTATATTTTCATATTCTGCGCGAAGCGCAGATTTTCCCTAGTTCATAAATAAATGTGAGTCATTGAAATCTTCTTTTCATTATAATATTCAAACTAGATCTCACTTCAACCGCTGGTGTTATTTTTAATTTTATATGTATATATAATTATTTTAGATCATTAGTAGTATACGTTTTTAATTTTAATCATATGTTTAAATGTTAACATAACTATTAAAAATATAATAATTTATAGTTTATATGTTGTAAAACCAATTGTTTAAAATTATCACATGTATTTGTTTCTTTTATTATATATTTATCTTATTGTATTTGCATTTAGTTATTAAGCAAATTAATATGTGCATAAAACTTATTTTTTATTTAATTTATGTTAAATTTTTACCCGTCTTTTAAAACTGGAATTCAGTTTCGTAATAATTTTATATTTATTCATTTTACATAATATATTATATATACAAAAAATCTAAGTTATGTAAATTTTTATATATGTATTGCAGTCTGTGATCATATTATATTTTTAGCATAAATATTTTATATATATGAAAATAAAATTTATAATCTATCAATATAATATAATTTTATCATATTTAGTTCAATATAATAATTTTATTTTAACATGATTGAATATGATTATAAAATAGATAAAATATGATATATTTTTTATTTAAATTTTATAAATAATAACTGTATATATATTAATGCATAATAATATTTTCATTTTATAAATGATAAGTGAATTTATTAGTTTATAATATGTTTCAAAAATAATCACGAAATTAACTATTTACATATAATTTTAGAAAATTAAGTTCTTGTTAAAATATTTTAAATATATTTTCGAGAAATTTAATATATATATATATATATTTATATTTTAAATGAAAAATATCAAAGTAGTTTAAAGATTAAATATATTGTTACTCTTATTTACGAAATCCCTAAAATATTGGGAAGTTATTTGTTTTAATTAAATAAGTATTTTTATATTAGCTTAAAATAAAATGTATAGTTGAATAAATAATACATATATTTAAAGTTATGAATTTCTAAGGAATGGTCTATTTTAAAATATCACACATTAAAAGAGTCATGATTTCTCTTTTAATATAATAGATCAGTATGTTCAGTAAAATATATATAGTTTGTCATATTAATCAACTTTCCATAAGCATCTGTCTATAAAACATGCCTGCTTCGTAGTAAAACTGTTCTACATATATTTTTCATGAAAAAAACTTTCATCAATTACCAATATGTCTACGAAAGTATGCTACTACATTTTATTTGTGATTAAGCGGTTTAAAAGTTAAAACCTGTTTGAATATCCAAAAAAAAAGTTCATCAGTTCATCCTGAGGTAGCAAAAGATTTTACTTGGGGTTGAAATGAAACAAATCTTAAATACAAATATTTTTAAAATAAAACAAATCATAAATGGTAGAGCACATAAATTTTATCAGTATTTGCAAATACTGATATGCAATATCGGTAAAAATGAAACAAATCATAAATACGAATATTTTTAGAAATAGATATCCGGTCTGATCCGTCATATGCATATATATATATATAAACATTATATTTTATGTAATTTTTACAATATTTTTATTTATTAAATTGTCTATTTTAACTAGAGTTTTAAAAACTGAATAAATTTTTATATTTCGATTTTTTAATTTTTTAATTTATACGTATCTAATCGGGTCGAAAAGATAAAAAATCGGATATTCGATTAGCTATAGAACGAACCAGATCAGATAATTAATTTTTTAGAAAAACAGAGTGAATCACAAATACCTTCAAAAACCTAGATATTCAATTTCTATCCACCTCTATCGGGCATCATAAAACTAAGCATCTCCAACAAGTCTTTTAAATCAATTCAATATTTTACTTTTAACTATTTAAATAAATACATGACAAAAAATTAAATAAATAGATATTTGCATTAGTTACTTAACTAATAATAAGTTTTTACCAATTCTATTTTATGGTTTAATTTTACTTTGTATATTAATTAATATTAAAAATAAAAATTTCACTAAGATTTTATCTTTCAAAAATTAGCAAACTTTATATTTCAAAATTATTCATGAAATTATTTTATCAAGGAATGTTAAAATATTTATGTTACTCTCTCTCTCTCTCTCTCTCACACACACACATTAATGTAGAAGACTCGATTTTTTTTTATGTTTTTTCTTTTTAGTTTAAAAATCAAATAATAATGTGGAAAAATTGTGATTTCATGTTTTGAAATCACCATTACAATAAGAATTATTTATTTTAAAATTATATTATCTCATCCACAGTCATTTTCGTACTTTCACAAATTTGTTTAACTATTTTAAACTAAAAAGCTTTATTTGCTAAAAAGTTTTTTCTTTAAACCATTTTACTCTAATATTAAGCCAATATTTATGTTGAGACTGCAACACTTTAGTCATCGAAAATTAAGCGCTAAAGAAAGTTTGGATAGCAAAATTGGAACTAAAACATTTTTTGTTAGCAACACTTAAAAATGGCTGATAAGAAAATTGAAGTGCTTTTATTAAAAATGTATAGTATTAACTTTTAAACATTTTCCATGCTATTATCACATTTATATTCCGTACATTGATAAGCAAATAGGATAGTGTTTCATATTCTTTTCCTGTAATGACTAGAAAATTTGAAGTCCGTGAACCCTAGAGAGAATATACTGCCCATGTCCAAACCATGCTTCACAATTTTGAAAACAAAAGAAACCCCAAATACGATTCATTCTTATTCATATTAGAGGCTGGGAACCAGAACAGCAAAACACACATATAATAAAATAAAGCAATGAAACTCGAAAGCTTAAAGAAATCAATATTAAAGCAAAACGAAAACATAACAAGTTTTCAAAGATTGATTCAACGAGAAAATTTGAGACCAGAACCTTGAAACAATTCTTCAATGGTTCTATCTATTTACCTCTTTTCTAAAGAAAAAGATGCTTTCGTCTCCATGCCACTTAGCAATTCATGTCTCTGTCAACTTCCAAACTTTTCTACTCTCTCCGTTCTATAATATAAGATGTTTTGGAGAAGTTTTGGTGTTTCAAAATATAAGATGTTTTGATTTTTTTAAGGTACTTTAACTTTATTGAAAATTGATTAACCAATAGCAGTTTACTACTTTATATGTGATTAGTTAATTTATATTATTTAATAATATTATCTTTTAAAAAATAAGTTTCTTAATTATTGTGCATTCAAGTAAAATATCTTATGGAACGGATAGAGTATTAATCACATAAAAATTTCAAACAAAAACATGTTTATTTCCAAATAGTAATCATTATTTGACATTTTAAAAGTGGTGGAAATTAAAAAAGACAAACATAATCCATTTCATTCATACAAGAACAACAACAATAACCACAATAACGACTCAACCCTTAAAAAAAACAAAGTCACAAGATTGAAGAAACATCATAAAAACAAAAACAGAAAACATAACAACAAGACTTAAAGATTGATTCAACAAGAAAATTTCAGACCAGAACCTCCTAACTTCTCTTCAGTGGTTCTATCTATAACCTCTGCCAATGACTCACTCAAAGTATCTCTCCATCCACCAATCTCTCCCTTTCTAAAGAAAGCGTTAGACTCTATTCCAATAATTGGCAATTTCCCTTGTCTATTAACTTCCAAACTACTCAAACTCTCAAAACTACACAACTTCACAATCTCACTCACTTCTTCCTCTGCAGCAAAACCACATCCAATGAACTCAGCAATTCGCTTAATCTCGGTTTCAGTCTGCTTCTTGAGCTCCTCGTATGTAATAAACAAGACCTTGTCCGGATTCTTTCGGCTTTCGTACCAGTACTCCAATACAAGATCCCAAAAGGGTCCACCAATAAACTTCCCTTGACAAAACGCTTCAACTGCTGTTTCAATCGGATACCCCGCGGTTTCTTCAGGAGCAAGTTTCCTCCCGAAATGCCATAAGGAAACAAATGTATCCTTAGGGCTTCTACAGCAATATACAATCTTACAAGACGATCTCTTAACGGAAACCGGCAACAAATGATAGGGTATGTGCGTCTGTATGAGTCTTGGAGAAGGCAACTCGGAGAAATTGACGTCTGGAGATACGTAGTAATCTCCTTCCAAGAAGGGCACAAGGGAGTGCGGATTGGTAACAAGAAGAGGATGATTACCAGAAACTGGGAACTTATGTCGGTTAATGAGAGCAAAGAGAAGAGCTTTTAACCAAGTGGTACCTGATTTAGGAAGGGTGGAGAGGATAACGTCGGACTCGTTGGCTTCAAAGTGTTTTTGGCAGTTCACGATTCCTTGTAACAGAGCTTGTGTCTGCCAACTTCCTTCGAACTGATACATTTGACTCACTAACCAACCTTTCTCGCTTGGAAGAGAAGAAAGTAGATCTCTTGTTTCTTGTGTCAGGTATTCATCTCCGTAGTAAACAGGAACAGATGATGATTCCATTGTCTAGAGTATAAATAAATCCTGAAAATGTTAGAGACTATGAGATCTCTTTTCTTTAGCTTTATTTATTTCGGTTGTGTTTGTGTCTTTATATACTTGGATAAAAATAAAAATTATGCTCAGGTGCACTTATTAAATTTTAATTAAAGATAGTTTGGACACACTTCCTCTGTTCCAAAAAAAAATGTATGTTTTGATATGACCACACTTTTAAGCTATTGAATTTTGATTATAAATGTCTTGTTTTGTGATTAATTAATTTTCATAAGTTTTAGCTTGTAGAAATTTTATAAACATAATTATTTTTTGAAAATTTATAATTTACTATTATTACTTAGTGTTGGGCTTTCTTTAAGCCCATGTGCAACTCTTCCTAAACCGATTAGTGATATTATCTACTTTGGACCCGAAGGCAAAGCCCGTATAGATTTGGTTTTGGGCTCTTTCCCAAAAGGCCTCGTACTAATCAGAGTTGAACATATTTATATATTAGACATTATTTGTCTAAACTTCCAATGTGGGACTTTGTTTGCATTCACAACAAACTTCCTCTCAAACCAAATACCACATAAACCCTTGGTTTCCAACCTCCAGTTTGAGGATTTTCCTTCCACAACCTAAGCTTCCAAGATCTTTTAATAGTCTCTGCTACGCACCATCCCTTCTCATCGAAGATGGAGCAATTCGAATTTGAAGAATATTTTGGTCTTCTTGCAGATGTTCGTTAACCAGGCTCTGATACCGATTGTTGGGCTTCCTTTAAACCCATGTGCAATTCTTCCTAAACCGATTAGTACGATATTGTCCAATTTGGACCCGAAGACAAAGTCCGCATAGATTTGGTTTTGGATTCCTTCTCAAAAGGCTTTGTACTAATCAGAATTGGACATCTCTTTATATACTAGACATTATTTATCTAAACTTTCAATGTGGACTTTGTTTGCATTCACAACATTTAGTAAAAAATATAGAATGTAAAAAAATTGAAAAAATCTAAAAAAAAAGTACACGTCCATAACTTGTTTTATGAAATAAGGCACTTAGAGCATTTCTATGGAAATTCTATGCTTGTCTTTAAAATAATATTTAGAGGTAAAACTATTTCAATCCATCTTTATTTCTTTTTTTAATAAAAATTTCTGTTTTTTTATTTATAAGCGAAAATAGAATAAATCTATATTTACTTTATATTTAAAGATTGATATTCTAGAAAAATACACTGAATCAAATATCTTCTCTATTATATAGATTTTCTATCATAGAAGAAAAATAGCAAAATAAGATGGGCTTACAAAATCCAAGGCCCATTTCTTACTCGAAATAATATATATATATATATATATATATTCAAACTTAACCACTCTATTCATTGTTATCTTATTTTCTTCTTCTTTTTTTTCTTCTATTTCTTTTTCTTTAACATAAATCTTTTTGTTTTCATTGACAAAAACAAAAACTTTAAATATTAGTTTACAAACTCTTTCCTCTACAAAAATAATATTTCACTATACCTTGATCCGAGAAATCGCGCGAATATTTAATTCCAAATTTTACTTTGTGTTTCTAAATGTTATATTTGTAAATGTAAACATATTACATTGAGTAGTTTTATATCTTTGTGTTGTAGGGTGAAATGTATCATCGATACTGGATATCATATAAACAAATCTAACATTTATATGATCAGATGTATGTGGAAGATATATAGCAAACAAATTTTTTGAATGATAAGTATGAAAAATAGACAACTATAGTTATGCTAATAAAAATGATACATTAGTCATAAAATTTGTAAGAAAAATATGACTGTTAAACTTTTAACAAATTTGTGACATATAAAATTAAGATTAAAAATTGTAAGAAAATAAAATGAAAATATAAATTTTACTTAACTGCTAATATATTATAAATGGGCTAACTGGTCAACAATTTTCGGATTAGATTTTGACATTTAATTTTCAATAGATTGATGAGCAAGTAAGGGACAAGATTTTTTCGGAAATAAATAAGGTGATTCAGTTTCTATATCTTATAGTGATATTAAATATTTCTAACTGATTACGTATGGATAGACTGGATTTTGAACATATTATGGCATATATATAGGAATAATGTATTTTATTTTGTTTGTTTAAAAAGATTAGATAAATCGAGATTTGATAAAATTAAGTAAATAGTAACAAAATTAATGTATACATATGAATATATTGTTTTCAATAATTGGTTCGAATTTTATGTGAAAAATAAGTAATCATCCATTGTATGAACTTTTGATTAGTCCAGTTGGTTAGGTATTTTAAAAAATAAGTAAACCTCCACTATATGAATTTTTTATTAATCTTCGATTGCTTTGTATACAAGTATTATTAAAAGATAGCTGCAGCTTATAGGTAAGTGATGGCACAATAATTTTCCTATGATACCATCATACCAATGCTATTTTTAATTTTCGTTTGTCATTGTTGCTGTTTTTGGTGGTAAATTTAGAATTTGGAAAATCTCTTTATTAAACAGAAAAGACAACATTAATAAAAGGTAGGATCAATGAAAAATCTATAAAAGTGTTCGATGAAATGCGCGGGAAATATGTAATTATGTGCGTTCATTTAGCAGCGAACACATGGACAATGAAAGGATGTCCAGATGTAATTTTCTCTTAATTGTACAACTATGTAATATAGAATAAACAGTGTACTCCGTTTTGTACATGTATGTATGTCCATATGGACAATAAAAAAATACAAGGTTTATAGTTTATAACACACTAATGATACCATGTTTAGCATAAATTCTTGTTTACAATTCATGCTATTTTCTCATAGTTTAGTTGATTTGAATATATGAGAGAACACATAGATTTCACAAGCTATCCATGCCTAATGTATACTATACTATCGATCTCTCGCTAATGCTACATATTGTTATTGACCAGGACAAACAGAGAAGATCAAACTATCCACATGAAATACTGATTCTTGATATAAGAAATGTGGATTTATTTGCGTAGACCCGTTTGTATGACAGTTTTTTTAATATCAAGATATGTTTGATTTTTTCTTAGTTCTATTTCCATTTAGCTGTGCATGATTTTTCAGTATAAGATGGATGACTTCTAAAGAATGTAAAATTTCAAAAATAAGCTTCAGTTTTGTGGATGGATCTAAGATGACTATGCAAACATAATCACACAAACATATCCATACAAGTGCATCCACACAATCATGTCCACAAAGACATTCCATATAAATACACCCACAAAAACATATCAACACAAACATATCTA
This sequence comes from Brassica nigra, assembly GCA_016432835.1. Lineage (NCBI taxonomy): Eukaryota > Viridiplantae > Streptophyta > Magnoliopsida > Brassicales > Brassicaceae > Brassica > Brassica nigra. Next base: position 6,981,941 of record CM028243.1, on the reverse strand, counting down.
CATAAAACTATAAACAAAATATCTTTGATTCCATTCTATATAATTCACTTAGACGAACCAAAATACTCCATTAGGCATTTAACCATGCATGTATACAAAGTTAAGCTATTTTGATTATGTATAATTTATTTAAATGATCTACCCGCAAAGAAAGAAATTAAAGTGACAATTACAGACTCGATTCAGCCAAAATATTGTAAATCAAACATAGCAGAACTAGCTTCACTCGTCTATTAAACGGACGCCTTAAGTATTAAAAATGGAGAGATTAGTAATTAATATTGAAAACTAATCTTTTATTAAGATTTTGTTTTTGAAAATTTAGGAAATAAGATTTCTATATAAATTTCATAATTATAAACCAATTTTTCACATATTGTGCCAATAAATTTTAATCAAATTTATGTAATTTTCACAAACATTAATATTAGTGTAAAAGACTCCCAACTTTTATGGATTTCTCTTTTTGTAAAAATAAATAAATAAATTTAATGTGAAAAATAAAGCTGTGATTTCATGTCTTTTCAAAATAATTTAATCATTTCTTATATAATCTCATCTACAATCATTATCCCTACTTTCACATTTAAACTTTTATAATCAAAAACTAAAAACAACTTTATTTAATAAGACATCAGTTTTTATTCACTAAACCACTTTAATCCCAATATTAAGTAAAACTTGATACGGATCCGCGCTGTGCGCAGATATTGATTTGTCAAATTTTAATTTTATTATATATATCATATTTATATAATATTTATATACATTTGACATCTATATAATATTTTAAAAATATATATATAATTGATTTGTATTATATATAATTTGTGGTGTACATGTTGTTAGTTTTTAATATGTTGAAAGTAAAACACTTTAGTCATCAAAATTTGAGGGTTAAAGCAGTTTTGTTAACAAAATAGGAATTAAAACATAAAACACTTAGTCAACCAAAAAGACTGGCTGATAAGCAAATTGAAGTTTTTGACTAAAAATGTCCAGTTGTAAAATTTTGCCAATTTTCCATATTATTATCAGATCTCTATTCCGTATATTGAAAAGAGCGCCATAGAACATTTGTTTCACAATTTTGAAATAAAGGAAATTCAAACATGATTCAGTTTTATTCATACCTGAGGTCCAGAGCCAGAACAACAACAACAACAAACGTTACAAACCACACAGAAACCCGAAAACAAGAAAACTCGCAAGCTTGAAGAAATCAATCTTTAAACAAAACAAAAACATAACAAGTTACAAAGATTTGATTCAACAAGAAAATTTGAGACCAGAACCTTGAAACTTCTCTTCAATGGTGCTATCTATTACCTCTGCTAAGGACTCAGTCAAAGTATCTCTCCATCCTCCAACTTCTCCCTTTCTGAAGAAATCTTTAGTCTCCATTCCACTTGGCAACTTCCCTTCTTTATTAACTTCCAAACTACTTAAGCTCTCAAAACTACACAACTTAACAATCTCTCTCACTTTTTCTTCTCCAATAACGCCACATCCCAAGAACTCTGCTATCCTCTTGACTGTATCCCCGGTCTGCTTCTTGAGCTCCTCGTAAGAAACAAACAAGACCTTTTCCGGATTCTTGAGGCTCGCATACCAATACTCCAACACATGATCCCAAAAGGGTCCACCTATAAACTTCCCTTGACAAAACGCTTCAACAGCTTTTTCAATAGGATAATCTGCGGTTTCTTCAGGAGCAAGTTTCTTCCCAAAATGCCATAAGGACACAAACATGTCCTTAGGGTTCCTACTGTCACAATCTTACAAGACGATCGAGTTCTTAACGGACTCAGGCAGCGAAAGATGAGATATGTGCGTGTTCATGAGTCTTGGAGAAGGCAAGACGGAGAAATCAAAATCTGGAGATTCGTAGTAAACTCCTTCCAGGAAAGGCACAAGGGAGTGCGGATTGGTAACAAGAAGAGGATGATTACCAGGAGAAGAAACTGGAAACTTGTGTCAGTTAATGAGAGCAAAGCCAAGAGCTTTTAACCAAGTAGTACCTGATTTAGGATTGGTGACGAGGATAATGTCAGAATCTTTGGCCTCAAAGTGTTTTTGGCAAGTCAAGATTCCTTGTAGCAGAGCTTGTGTGTGCCAACGTCCTTGGTACTGATACATTTGGCTCACTAACCAACCTTTCTCGCTTGGAAGAGAAGAAATCAGTTCTCTTGTTTCTTGTGTCAGATTTTCCTCTCTCAAGTAGTCAGGAACAGATGATGATGATGACATTGCTAAAAGTAAAGAGCAATCTTAAAAAAAAGTGTTAGAAACTATGAGATGTTTTTTCTTAAGCTCTGTGTGCAACTATAAGGGATAATGTTGGTGTGATTTTATAATAAGATTTTTGTGCTAAATGAGAAGTTTGCTACGCAAGTAAATATAGTGCTATACTGTATTTGGATCTATATGTTGGTTATAAGATACTCCCTCTGTTTCAAAAAGATCCATATTCTAGAAAAATATTTTGTTTTAAAAAGATCAATATTTTACATTTTCAATGCATATAATAATGATAAATAGTAAATTTCAAGAAAATTAATTGTGTTTATTGAATTTTGATTGGTTACTATTTATGGGAAATTGTTCAACACAAAAAATAATGCGTTTTTTCAAAATTTAAGATGTTTTCTTTATATGTGTGATTTTTATAAAATATGTATCCTATTGAAACAGAAGGAAATATTATTTTTGATGGAATTGTCAACACGTCCTTTACTTGTAGAGCACGTAGATATAATATTCTAAAGAGAAAAAACATAAGAGAAGGAGACTCACGTCTCTAATGTCAGAAAGTCAAATATGCGCCATAACACTTTAGATTAATGTCGTATAAATGATACATCTACATGATGAGATTTGTATTGTTTTATTGGAAAATCAAAAATGCTCCGGAAGATTGAATGCATATGAAACAAACTAAGTCATACTGAATGAAAAAGGCTCATTAAATAGGAAAACACAAGTTTAATTTAAGCAGGTTATTAGTAAAAGAATCTAAAAGCAGAACCAATTGGGTACCTCCATCCATAATGTCCACGTTCAGATGCACATTTTTCTTATCTTTTATCTTTTATACTATAAAACAAAAGTCGACAATTCATTGAACGTATCATTTACATATCTTTTTTTAAAAAAAAATACTTTTAGAAAGTTCGTTAGATCAAATGTTTTGAGTTTGTTTTTTGCATATATTATATTTTTAGTTTTTCAGCAAAACTTTTCTTCCACTAACTATGTTCTCTCACGATCTCCACTTTTCATGCATTAAAAAGATTAAGGAAAAACTGTAAATTATGTTTTCAAATAAAATCACCCAAACACATGTATTTCTTCAAATAAAAAAAATCAATACCACTTGATAAAAAGGTAGAGCGAGAAGACACCAACTTCTCAAAGTCTAACAGTCATGGCGATCAAATATTTTTGTCTCTCAAATGCGTTCAATGGTAATTCACAAAATTTCAAGTTATGCATTAAGATTCGGGGCATACAAGTTCAATCAAGTTTGCAAGTTATTTGGTCAACTGTAAATAAATACAACAACAAAGTAATCCCTTTTTTTTCTAAAATTTTTGAAATAACAATTTCTGATTTATTCATTTGTAGATCTTTTGATCTTCTTTGTTGTGTGGGAAAATGAGACAATTTTAAGCATTGCCTACGCAATACACTCTTCACCATCACAAGAAACAAGTTATATTTTCATACAATGAAAATTTTTTATTTTCCTTTCACATACGTTACAATTAATATTTGATATTTTGCACCATATATCTGTAATTATTTGAAAATCTTTGTTAAATCAATACATTATCATTGTTGTCATTGATAATGCAAGACAAACTTCTTATCATTAAAATTATAAAAAAAATAAAAACCAACTAAATTCAATTTTAATTTATATGCATATGTTTAATGGTCAAAGGTTTAAAGATTTCTACGTACAATAGGTGGGATTTGATTTTCACAGAATGAAAATTTCTGCAGATAATAATGTTTTTAATTCTTGATTTTGGTGTTGCGTGTTGAGAGTCGTGGTTTAGGCGTTATGGGTAGTTTTCGATCACCCTTCCGTATTTTTCTGACAGCTCTTCCGAAAGAATATTCTTTGTTATTACTGCCATATGAAACAGCTCTCTATCTGCTCAAAAAAAACCAAGAATTAAAAACATTAACGCCTTTGTTATTACTGCATGCCATATATTCTTTGTTATTCTTTGTTGATCAAAAAAAAAAAAAAAACAGCCCTCTATCTGCTCTACAAGCTGTTATCGCATTCCTTGTTAGATACTCACAAGCTGAAGTTTGAAGATACAAATTGTTACTTGCTTCCATTTTTTTTTTTTGGCCATGAGACTAATATTGTAATATTTCGTAATTCGTTAACTATTCATTGAAATACATTCACTTTATTTTCGAAATGATATTACATTATTTTAAAAAAGTTTAGAAACCCTAATGCCACAAGAAAACCGGATCGAAAATGTAAATGACTTCTCCAAAAGAGTACCGCATTTTGGGCATTGGATAAGATCTGTAAATAAATCGGTCCAAAACCTCCAACCCACCACTTAAGCTAGGTCATAACTTAAACTTTAATGGTGCTTTTATAGAAATTAGGTCGACTAAGACCACCAACAATGGAAAATTTTCGAGAGTAATATCTCACAGTTTACATCAATAAATGGAGGGTATCTCAATAACGTTGAAAAATCCATCTGAATCTCTTATTTCTCAACTTTATTAAAAGACAAGGCGTTTGCCGGCGCCGGTTTTGCTAATATCGATATAGTTTAGTTATAGTTTATAAGTTAGAACATTTTTCAACAGTGTTTTAGAAAACAAAATATGTATCGATTATATAGAAATATATTAATTTGATCGTAGTCTCTGTATAGTCATTATAAAAGAAATTTAAGTTTAAATATATGCATGACAATTTGAAAGTGTAATAGCTGAATTTTTTATTATTTGATTGAAAATTATTAATTTAAATTATGATTTAAGGTTAATTTATAAATATAGACTTCATCATGCAATAATTATATTAAATTAGAGTTTATACACATATATATTATGTTGTGAAAATATAACCGAGCACATAATATATATCAACAATTAGATATGATAGTAAATATGCCTAAAATCTTAAATTTGATAAATCCATGTTAATGATATAAACTGCATTCTTTATTTATCTTTTATTTTGCATCATCATTTGGAATTTGATGGACTCTTCTTTTGTCATTTTTCATACTTTTGTTTTTGACAAATTGTATAACTTCTATATATGCATAAGGTTTCAAAGGACTATCTTTATTATATTTATTTATGTAACTTTGAATCGTCAACACTTTAGTTTACTTTTACTATTTGATTCTCAAAATGACATATATATGTCATTTTTCATACTTATTAGATTTGTATTTGTTAGCCACAACTATTTTCCCTATCTTCCTCTTGTTTTTAATTTTGTAATTTGTTTACAGCATATTAGCTTTATTTGGTTACAAAGTTTGTTGTGACATGCATAGATGTTCCAAAGGATGAAACAAACTATAATACATCTTATTGTGAAGAGAAGCAACCGATATTGAATTATTATTCATATAAACCAATACGTTTTTCTTACCTTTAGTTTGTTAATCTTAAACTTTAAAAAACTTATTTCATTATTGTTGGTGTTGATCATCCAACCAGTTTCTCTCTTTGACTCTTCACCACATCTCTTGCTTCTGTAACAAAAGGAAAATATTTGCAAGTTAAAATAGCTTTAAAAACTGTTTATTATATCTGTGTGGATGTATTGGTCACTTTTCAATGCACCAACACACCGGCCACGTTTTTTTTATGTACCTCTACAACTTTGCATATATATTTAGGTATCTTAGCCTATAGTTTTATATGGTTATTGATGAAATTATTGTCTTTTGTTATCAGAGTCAAAATTTCCCTTTGTTGTTGAATTCGTTTGAAAATTAATGTTTCAAAATGCAGTTCAAAAGGTATTATCTTCATTTGAATCGTTAAACTTAGTTTTTTTGTAGATTAAAACTTAGGTTTTTTCACATGTTAAACTAACATAACTCAAACAGATAATTAATGAAAATATTCAAATATAAAATAATTACGTGTAAGAGAGTTTTTTTACATATTATCTTCATTTGAATCGTTAAACTTTGTTTTTTTTGTAAATTAAAACTTAGGTTTTTTCACATGTTTATCTAACATAACTCAAACAGATAATTAATGAATATATTCAAATATAAAATAATTATTTTGTCCTGAGTCCTGATTTTAAAATTTATTCAACGTGTAGATAACCTTGTTTTCTGTGTTTTTAACATGTTTTTTCCAATAAAAACTTTCATCTTCTTTTTCTAAATCATAACAACTTTTTTTTTTAGTTTGATCACCATAATTTTCATTATCAATCATGAGCACTTCATTTTAGAAATCATAAACATTTATTAAAAATACTTTAAAAATATATTTTATTTTAAAGTTTTTTGTTATAAAAATTATTGTTAATTATTTTTGATAAAAATAATCATTTTATATATTTCATATTTTAATATGTTAGGGGGCACGGTTCGAATTTTTTTCCTAAGGCCTATAATATAGTTGACTCAGCCCTGCTTGCATTAAGATCGTGTGATCGCAGCTTACGTTATGTTCGTTGGCATTGAAATCGTTTGCTTAAATTTGTGTAGTAATTATTTGTTTCACAGAACAGCTGCGATTTATTTACGGTGACTGAGTCCATTTCTGGTGGAGCCACCTAATTCACTTGATGATTTAAGTAATTCTGCCACATTCCTAAACAATTTGGACTGAGATGGCTGGATTGGGCTTAATGACGTCGTTCGTGTAATTTGTGGTCTATAATGCTATATTGCTATTTGTAATTTGTGTGTCGCTTAAGGAGTGTCTTTGTGTAAGTTTTTTCTAAGTACCAATGTCAGTTGTCGTTTAGTGAAGCTTTAGTCTTATCAGGTTCGTATTAATTATGTAATAAGAGGTGCAAATATGTTTCCAAATCATTTTTATTTTTTATACTTCTTGAAAATGTTGTAGTTCTTTATTTGTATGAGGTCCACAAAAATACAATGAACGGGCTGGAGTCGTCAGCCTTAGGAAATCATATATATTGCGAGACAGTAAATACATCGAAACATGAAGCTTACATATTGTATCCGTAAGTACTAAACGCTTTGTTGTTGCCGATTGATCTGAGCTTTGTCTTCATCTCTCAATAATAGGATTTTTCCATCATATTGTATTCAGATTCCTGAGACATAAACTTTGGTGGTTGAAATTCTGAAGAAATGATAATAATTAGTACAACTCAAGCGACGTAGAAGGATATACTTCATTTATGTTGAAATGTGTTTTTGTGAGCTAAGAAGCTGGAAAAATATAAGCAACCAAACACGATTTATTCAACGGATAATGTTTAACGAACATAAATGATAAATACTGGATCTTACTAACAAACTGAAGTTATAAACGTAAGAATTGCGATTATGTAAGAGGGGTTTGGTAATTTACACTCAAGTAAAGCTCATTTGATTTTATTCATTTGGTTGTCTTCAGATGAAAGTTATGAGGAGCTAACCTTTTCATCAAGGAGGAGCATGTCTACTCCCATCAGCTCCCTTCAGCTCCCCTCCTCTCTTTACTTTACTCCCAGAAACGCATAGGAAGAGTCACCACCGCCTGAAGTCGAGACTTTAAATAGGAACGCAGCATATGGGGATGTCACCATTGTTGAAGGGTTTGCTTGTAAGGAAGAAATAAGATTGAATTTGGAAGAAACATGTAGTTAGGAGAGGTGTTCATGACTATTTATACGATTCAAGAAACGGAGTTACGAAGGAGGTGGGGAAGGCGGAACTAATTTCGACGTAGTGGGAGGGGTGGACAGAAATAGTCAATGAAGAAGCTTAATACATGATTTCAATGATGATGAGCGGCGTTACAGAGTCGGTTACATAGTCGGTTTCGCATCAGTGTTGGACTTTTGGGTACTATTCTGCATCCAGGGGCGGTCCTGAGCACAGCGAGATGAAATATTGACTTCTAGTCTCTATTTTTATTTTTTTTAAACTACATTGAAAAAGGTCTCCAATTTTTTTTTTTTTTTAAATTAATAAAACCTTACTAAAATGTTTAGGGCCTCAACATCTCAGAGACGCCCCTGTCTGCATCCCACGTTCTTCAAGACTGTTTTTACTTCTTTTTTTTTTTGATAAGTAACTGTTTTTACTTCAAAATTGTAAACAGACTATTCTGTTTGATCTCGAAGTGGTGCCGTTCATCGCTGGAGGAGGGATATATATATTCATAGCTTTAGTCGGTTACTATGGGGATGCGATGAGGTAGATTGAGTGCTTCAGAGTGAGAGGAATGGGTTAATCATGTCGAACTTGAGTAAAGGAGGTATCAGTGAAAGTCGAGACGTTACGGAAAGGATATCGTCGTTTAAGATTTCTGCAAACTTCGCCTCCTGATATACTGAGGAATAAGAGAATAAGACGATGAAACCTAATTTAAGTTTGGGCTTAAGAAATTTGTAACAGTCTAAATTAATGACTGTGACTGTAATCCTTCATATACTAAATTGCAAGTCACTTGGCCAATAAAAATCAAACACATGTAAATTATTTAACAATTTAAAGAAAAAAAAAATCAAATGCAAAAAACTATCGTACGTTATCAACTGATTTCTATTAATTTATATTTATACTTTACAAAATGAAATCACTGATATTTCTCCACCACACCCATGATCTCTCTTTGAAACCCATTCACGTTGCTATATATATTTAAATTTAACTACCTCATTTAGAAATTGTAAGTTACTTTATTTTTGCAACCGCCCAGATGACCGACCAGATTTCATTTTTTTTGTCAAAAATTCCGACCCGCATAACCCAGCGACAGATAAACTTATACCCGCACCTGCCCGCTAATTATGCGGGTAACCCATGGATTATATATTTTTAAAAAATAATTATTTAATTTATTTTTTCTTAAAATATATATAAAAAATATATATATATAATATATTTATAATTAAAATTTATATATTTTAAAATTTTAATTATTATTTTTAAAATTCTCGTATTTTAAAAAAATAGATACTTTTACAAAAAAACATTTATAAAAAAATTTAAAAAAAAAAAATTTAAAAAAAAGTTTTGCGGGTTGGCGGATACCCGCAATGCGAAATCCACCAACCCGCACCCGCCCCGCATAAAATACTCATAATCCGCACCCGCATCCGCCCCGCGGCAGGTCAAACGGGGCGGGACCCGCAGGTTAAGACTCAAATTCCCAGGCCTACTACGGAAACAAAAATAAATATAAAGGAAAAAGAGTATAAATTATGTTAACGTCCATTATTTACAAAATATATGCTTTCCTCGATTTGATTTTTATATGCAATTACTTCTTTTGGATTTTGATAAATAGATTATTATATAACTTTCATCTTGTGTCCATGCATATTGGACTGTTGTAATTTAAACAACATAATTTAAAATTTTGTTTTTAAGTTTACCAATAAATATAACTATCAGTAACGTTTTTTCGACAGTAAATTACATAACCCTCCAAATAAAAATTTCCATTGTTTTTACCAAAAATAAAATAAAATTCCCATTGTAAATTATAAAATTTATTTTGAGCTACAAAAACAAATGCTCGTGCATAGCACGGGATCAATACTAATATTTGTAAAAGCCCAAACAGAATTATGCTAGATGACATTTTTTCCCCTATAGAGATAAAAATCTACTTTATTATATAAGATTTTCCAGTTAATTATGATATAAATTGTGAGATACTTTCCTCGAACAACTCACATTGCACATGCCGTAAGACCTTTGTTTAAGAAAAAAATCAGATAAAATAAAAATAAAATGATTTTTATCTTTAATAGGGGTGATCGATCACAATTTTATTAAAATATAATTAATTATTTGGTTTTCAAATATTATCATATGAAAAATTAAACACAACATGTTTATTTCCAAATAGTAATCATCAATATTGAAGTTATTGATCATCATTTGACATTTTAATAGTGGTAAAAATAAGAAAAAACAAACATTCATCATTTTTATTAATACAGGAAGAACAATAACAACTCAACCCCCTCTCATATAAAACGAAAACAACAACAACAAGTCGCAAGAATTTTACGTCGACTAATCAGATAAAAAGAAAAATAAAATGATGATTCTTTTTAAAAGGGGTGATCAAATACAGTTATTTTTAAAATACTTATTAACTATTTGGTTCTCAAATATGATCATATAAAAATTCAAACAAAACATGTTTATTTCTAAATAGTAATAATCAATATTAATATTGAAGTTGTTGACTATCACTTGACATTTTAATAATGGTGAAAATAAGAAAACACAAACATAATCCATTTTATTCATACAAGAAGGACAATAACAACTCAACCCTCTCTCATTAAAAAAACAACCACAACAAAGTCACAAGAAAAAGAAGAAGAAAACAACAACAACAAGGTCACAAGGTTACAGAAACATCATTAAAGCAAAACAGAAAACATAACAACAAGTCTTAGAGCATCATTATCGCGGTTGTTTAACTGGGTTTCTTAGTCAATTTTGATTAAAAGAAAAAGGAAAATTACCTTTTAATTGAGGAAACGTCTCCTAATTAGGAGAAATAAGAGACGTCCCTTATGGGACACGCGTCAAAGTCTCCTCTCTCTCTCTCAATCCACGCTCTTCTCTCTCCGCTTCCATTATCTTCGAAGAAATCAAATTCAATCCTCTCTCTGTTTCCATCATTAACGGAGAAGAAAACTGTCTTCTTTACATCGAATGAGAGAGAGATCTTGAAGATGCAGACGACAAACAACGGGTCCAGATTCGTCATCAGCCGCAATAACGCCACCGTTGCAGCAATCCACTCCGCCACCGCAGCAGCAACACCAACAACAACAACAGTGGCAACAACAGCAACAATGGATGACGGCGATGCAGTACCCCGCGGCGGCTATGGCGATGATGCAGTAGCAACAAATGATGATGGGAGAAAGTTATGAACTTGAAGAAGGAGAGTTTAATTGTTCTGCTAATGTTGATCTTGACCTTGATCTCTCCTACATTGTGAGAGCCTTCTTCTCGTTTACTTAGTTTTTCATTAAAAATAATGTTTCCTGTGTTGGTATGCTGTGTCTAATTACAATGATTGAAAGTTGAAAGTCTTTGGTTAATGGTATTTAGTTTCTGCTTATCTGTTCAAAGTAGCAGTTTATAAGGCTAATCAGTTTGCTGCCTCGTGATCAAGCTTTTGGTTGTTTGTGTATTGATGAAGGACAAGATTGGAGATTGGAAACAACTTACGGAAGCTGAGCTTGACAAGAACTTAATCCAAAAGGTGGGATTTTGTCTCTCTTTTGATCTACATGTTCAATGAGAGGACTAAGTCCAGTGACTTCTTACAGGCCATGTCCAGTGACTTCGGACTTAGCTGCTGTGAGATACAATATGGATCGTGTTTGGACGACAAGAACAAGCTTGGTGAGTTTTGTTCTGTAATACTAATAACTAATAACTGTGACTTTGAAGTATTATTCTTTGTCTTTTGCAGTGAAGATTCAAAGCAAGAAGAAAGTGAAGAAGAATACAAAAAGAGAAGCAGAGTCTTGTACACTAGATCCATCTTGTTATGTGGCTAATGTCATGCCTTCAAGCCTGCGATATGACATGCTGGTATCTACTCCTAATTTTTTTAACCAAAAGCTCTCATTTAAAGTGTTTGATTTTGATCAAACCCGTCTCTATTGTAATGAATTTCCAGTATATTCCAAAGAGTTTTGCAAGGGCTAATGGTTTAGAGACATGAGAGATTGTTCTGATGAATGAAAAGGATACTTCATGGACTTTGAATTTTTTTTTAAAGAACCTATAATTAAGAGACTTGCAATAAAGCACCTAAAATTTCAAATCTCTTAAATAAGTCTCTTAATTCACTTTTACACTTTAAAAGTATTAAAAATTAATTAAGAGACCCTTAAGGGGTTTTGGGATAATGATGCTCTTAAAGATTGATTCAAGAAGAAAATTTCAGACCAGAACCTCTAAACTTCTCTTCAGTGGCTCTATCTATTACCTCTGCCAAGGACTCATTCAAAGTATCTCTCCAACCTCCAGTCTCTCCCTTTCTAAAGTAAGAGTTAGACTCTACTCCATTTGGTAATTTCCCTTGTCTATTAACTTCCAGTTTACTCAAACTCTCAAAACTACACAACTTCACAATCTCACTCACTTCTTCCTCAGCAGTAAAGCCACATCCAATGAACTCAGCGATTCGCTTAACCTCAACTTCGGTCTGCTTCTTGAGCTCCTCGTATGTAACAAACAAGACCTTGTTCGGGTTCTTGCGGCTTTCGTTCCAGTACTCCAACACATGCTCCCAAAAGGGTCCACCAACAAACTTCCCTTGACAAAACGCTTCAACCACTTTTTCAATCGGATACTCCGTGGTTTCCTCAGGATGAAGTTTCCTCCCGAAATGCCACAAGGAAACAAACACGTCCTTAGGGTTTCTACAACAATATACAATCTTACAAGACGAGCTCTTGATGGATACCGGCAGAGAATGATGTCGTAAGTGCGTCTGCATGAGTCTTGGAGAAGGCAACTCGGAGAAATTGACGTCTGGAGATACGCAGTAATCTGCTTCCAAGTAGGGCACAAGGGGGTGCGGATTGGTAGCTAGAAGAGGATGATTACCAGAAACTGGGAACTTGTGTCGGTGAATGAGAGCAAAGAGAAGAGCTTTTAACCAAGTGGTACCTGATTTAGGAAAGGTGGCGAGGATTATGTCGGAATCATTGGCTTCAAAGTGTTTTTGACAGTTCACGATTCCTTGTACGAGACCTTGTGTGTGCCAACTTCCTTCGAATTGATATACTTGACGGACGAACGGTAACCAACCTTTCTCGCTTGGAAGAGAAGAAAGTAGATCTCTTGTTTCTTGTGTCAGATATTCATCTCTCAAGTAAACAGGAACTTATTTTTCAAAAAAAAAAAAAAAAAAAAGTAGACAGGAACAGATGATGATGTCATTGTCAAGATCCGAGAGTATAGATCAATCCTGAAAATGTTAATTAGAAACTATGAGATGTCTTTTCTTAAGTTATGTCACTGAGGTTGTGTTTGTGTCTTTATATACTGTTTTTATGTGTCGTTTGTGTCTTGAGCTTGCATGGTCATCGATTAAGATACCCATTTGAATTTTTAATGATAAAATATTAACTTTTCTTATTCAGTTTAATTATGTATTTCAAATTTATTTCAAACAGAAAAGTTAACCATTAACCGGAAGGCACATGTTCGTAGAGTTTTCAAAGTGTTCTATTAAGCTTTTTGTTTGAGAACAGATTCTATGTCTTTTTCTTTTTATCTTTATTTATTAATAAATAATATATACTTATATAGAACCCACTGATGAAAGTGGCTTTATATATTCAATATATATTTTAGTCTTAAAATAATATCTACATCTTTTACTTAAAAGCTATTTCTTTGACAAATTTTTATTTGAAGAGCAAAAGAGAATTCTATCTAAGGAAAAGTTTAGTAGAAAATAATATGTCCAAATTAAAGAAAAAAAAAGATTATCAAAATTTTTATTTAATTTGTCTCAGAAATTTATGGTTCTTTGTGAGCGCGAGTGGTTAATATTTTGGACTTTGAGACCTGGGTTTCACGCTAGGTAAGAATATTTTGTTTTTCTTATTTTTCAATTGATTGAATCGTTGTTATTTTGTTTAAAGTAAGTTAATTCAAATACAAATCGGTTCCCGTACGTTAGCCTGTTATTAACATGCTGTCGCCTGTCGGCGACAGTCGGTTTCATGTATATTTAAACGTTATGTTAAATTGGAGTATCAAAGTTCATATTTGTATTACAACAAAAAAAATAGTCAAAAAACAAAAACACAAAAAAAAAATTAGGAACCGATCAAACAATACTCCCAGAAGTATCTATTGTTTTTCCCCACACTCAAGTACTATCTATCTCCGGGAAATCGGCCAATTCATACATCAACAGAGAACCGCGGTCCTGATCAATACATATATTCGGACCCTGTGCTAAAACATACATCAACACATGAAATATTCAAATTTCATACACTAACTAACAAAATTCGGCTTTTACATATATTGACCAATTTTCTGTTAGTCAAAAATAACAGAATCTGAGCTGTCTGGCGCCAGTCGACGGTCCTCGTCCTGGTCTCGGTCCCATCATACTCGGTCTGATCCCATCTTGGTTTGCTTGGATCAATCCTCGTGAGTTTGGTACGATCACGGCTACGGAATAAACATCTTTCGATTCGACTCGATTGGAATCATCCTCGATGTTTTACGACAAAAATTAGAAGGATTGAATTTCTCGTAGAAGATATCGTATAAAAAAAGATCGATTAACTCGAACATCGATCCTTTAGGCTATACGGTTTAGGCCGGGGTGCCGCCGGCGCCAGGCCGGCCCGCGTGACGCCGGTGCCAGACCGGGGTGCCGCCGGCACAGACCGCTCGTGGCGCAGCCGGGCGCCGGACCGGGCCGGCGCCAGTCGACTCGCGTGACATGCCGCGGCGCAGACCGGCAGCGTCACGCGAGCCGGCCTGGCACCGGCGGGTCTGGACAACATTACATCGAACCATTAACCAATGCACCAAACTCATTTCATTGATTATATTCTCTATTGTTTCCTATTTATATCTAATGAATATTTCATGAATATTTTCATCTTCTTCTCTTGTCTCTCATCATCTAAACAAAACTAAATAATCAAAAGCAAATCTTTTAAATAACATTTTTAAGTTTTGTCACCAAAAATCAAGCTCTTATAATATTTTTTCAAACTTTTCAATTTTAAATCATTTTGAATTTCAAAAGACAATTTAAAAGAATTAGAAAAATGAAAAAAATTGAAAATAAATTACTATAAAAATTTTGAATTTAAAAACATATAATTCACAATTATTTTAAAATTTTATTATTTTTAAATAATTATTTATAGTTAAATATTTCTATAAATTAAAGAGTAGAATAGTCTTTTGGCTTTTTAATGAAATCATTTTTGATCATTTTTTTACCGGAGTAAAATCCCTTGTCTCCTATTATCCAAACAAAACTAAATAATCAAAAGCATTTATTTCAAATAACATTTCTTAAGTTTTTGTCACCAAAAGGAAAAAATAATGATCAAAAATGATTTCATTAAAAAGACAAAATACTATTCTACTCCTTAATTTATAGAGATATATAACTATAAATAATTCTTTAAACAAATAATAAAAATTTTTGAATTATGTGTTTTTAAATTCAAAAATTTTATAGTAATTTATTATCATTTTTTTCATTTTTTCTATTTTTTTTAAATTGTCTTTTTGAAATCCAAAAATGCTTTAAAATTGGGAAAAAAATTGAAAAAAATATTATAAAAAGTTTGATTTTTTTGGTGACAAAAAGTTAAAAAATGTTATTTAAAAGATTTGATTTTTGATTTAGTTTTTTTAGATGATGAGAGACAAGGGAAGAAGATGAAAATATTCATGAAATATTCATTAGATATAAATAGGAAACAATAGAGAATATAATCATTGCAGTGCGTTTGGTGCAGTGGTTAATGGTTCGATGTAATATTGTCCAGACCCGGGTTTGAATCTCCCCTGCCTCTTCTAATAGAAATTTTTGTAATTAATTATTAATTATTTAAAATATTATAAAAGCCACATAATATTTTCAATTGACACATCATCAATATGTAATGGACAGCTCAGATTCCATTATTTTGACTAACAAAAAATTGGTCAATGTATGTAAAAACCGACTTTTGTTAGTTGGTGTATGAAATTTGAATATTTCATGTATTGATGTATGTTTTAGCACAGGGTCCAAGTATATGTACTGATCGGGACCGCGGCCCTCTGTTGATGCATGAATTGGGTGATTTCCCATCTATCTCCAATTATTTCACTATTTTTACCTCTAAAATAGAGGAATTCTAAAATAGAGATGTGTTTCTTTCCAATATATTCTTCTATTTTTATCTCTAAAAATGAATATTCTCAAAAGATTTTATTTAAAATTTACAACAACTACACTTTATTTATGAAAGTTAATAATTAACTCAATGTACTTTTAACTTTTATAAGATTTTCATAAAATTATGACTTTGTTTCAATTAAAGTTTTTTTTTTAAAGTATATTTTATAAATAAAAAGTATGATTTCATGTTTATAAAAACTGTATTTTCTTTAAAAGAATATATATGTTGGTTATAATTATAAAAGTTTAAAAGTTAAAGGACTATTTTGTAAATAAAAACTATGATTCTATAATAGAGGGAATGCTATTTTTGCTTTTATATTTAGAGGATAAAATAGCAATTTCTATTTTAGAGTTAGAAATAGAGATGGGTTAGAGTACTTTTTCCTCTATTATAACATTAAGGGGTGAAAATAGCAATGAATTGGGGATGCTCTTATCTTACCTTCCTTTATCTTTTCCTAGAAATGGTTTTCTCAACTGCCTTTTTCTTGTCATCAAAATTTATTGATAGTGGGATTAAATCAGTATACATAGATAACAAAATACTTATTAAACAAAGTTTGGTATTCGACATTTCCAAGACCCTTAGAATAACCACACTTTAAAGTTCTTAATAAGTTTCTAAAATAAGTGATACAACAAAAATAATAATATAAAAATGGGCTGGTAGTCAAGTAATTTTTCAAATGATTTATTTTTGAGAAACTATTGGGTTAATTTTATCAAATTTGAGATATTCAATCCTTTATTATATTATTATACGTCTTCTACTTATTTTCTGAAAATATATTATTTAAAACTTGTAATGGAAGTGCCCTAAATAAATTAACCAAAAGAGAAACTGGTATGCTTACCGGTTAGAAGAAATCTCCAATCACAGAGAAAAAATGCGATCTAATTTGTGAAAGACGTGGAATAGGGGAAGAATCACGTATAAAATGCGATCTAATTTGTGAAAGATGTAGAGCAGAGAAGGAATCACTCAACCATATTTTTTTAATATCTACCAGCCATTCAGTTTAGGCATTATCAAGAATTCCTAATAATCCATGTACGTAGTTTTTTTTTCTTCAGTGTTTGTGCATATGGATTATTCATTTTGGAAGATTACATCACATTAAGAGGATGCACAATTTGCATGGATTCCTTGGTACATATGGAAAAAACGCAACAACAAAATCTTCAGTGGAATAGATTAGGATCCAAAAAATATATTACAATTTGCAGAGACATCGTGGAAGGAAACTCTATTACCATCAGAGAATAATGGAATTCAAGCCTCACTTTCTCAGAGTATTTTGGAGCAAACCCAAATCGTAACAAGTAGAGTTGAGTGATGGTGTATTACAGATGGATTTTAGAAGGAAATTTTATTTAGAATATGGTTGTTATAGTACACTATAAGGGTTTAATAGTTTAAGGAGGACCCAAAATTTAAGGAGTTTGCTTATCTCCTCTACCTGCAGAATTTGAATCTATTATATGGAAAATAGAATCTATGACAAGACTACGACAATTCTATGCGATGTTTACAATAGATTTTTCTCAAGTTGCGAAGATAGTTTCGAACCAGAATAATGGTATGTATTTGCATCCTATCTCGAAGAAGTACACGAAGAATCAAGGAAATTTTTATAACTTTCGCGATCATTCATGTACACAGTACACAAAACACAGAAGCAAATAGTCTTGCACAAGGAGCGAGACGTCAACCAGCCTCTTTTGACCATTTGACCAGCAAAATAAAACAAACTAAAATGTATGAAGTGAGAAACAATATTTTTTGACCATTTAACTAAGTTTTATTGTGAAATGTTGCCCTTAAATTACAAGTAACTAGATCTAAAGCTCTGCCTTTATGAGCCTTATGAAGGAATAATATTGAGACTATCTTTAATAGTTCCTCATATTGAAGATAAACATAAAAAAACGAGAGAAAACATTTTTCAATGATTTTTTATTTTGAGAGAATACTATTCACAAATTTATTTTAGTGTTAAGCTTTTTAGTTGTAAATTAGTCTTAAATAGCTTCTACATGTTACAAAACAAAAACTTCAACGTGTGACCTATTTGTTACATATGTCATTACGATTTTTGACCGTAACCTTTGACCAAGTGGTGTTTGCTTGTTAATCACTAGGGATGTCAATCAAGAACCTGGACCGCGGACTTAGCCCGTAAAGACTTGCGGTGGAGTGGGATTGAGCTTCCATTTGATAAGTCCGCAAAATTGCGGGTCCCGGTTGAAAACGGGACGGATTGAAAGCGGGATGGACCACAGGTTAACTTGCGGGATTTTAAAGATCCGCAATCCTAAGTCTCCATTTTTGCTTTCACCTGAGAGAGAGAGAGAGAGAGAGAGAGAGAGAGAGAGAGAGAGAGAGAGAGAGAGAGAGAGAAGGTGATTCGACATTATAGAGCTCTATTGATAGTGGTTTCAGAGTCGATGATGTTTTCGGTCTCCCAAACGCCTCTAATCTGCACCGGTGGAGCTTCTTCAAACCATGATAAATGATAGTAAAAACATTTGTTTTGTATAAGTTCAATGTATTGATCTTGTATGAGTATGGTCGATCATGTGCAAGCTGAAATTCAATTCTTGTCTATGTTTGTTTGTGCAGGTAGAAGTAGGTAATGTAATATCTGATGTCCCGCGGGACGGTCCGCGAAGGCCTGCATATTTTGCGGTACGGGATTGGACAGCTAGTTTGAGGACCGCATCCCGCGCGGGACAAACCCGATGTGTACCGCCAGAAGCTAAACCCGTTGCAGTTCGGGACGGGACGGGACGGAAGAACCCAATTGTCATCCCTATTAATCACAGTATTTTATGATCAATTACAAATCGCTAAAATAAAAATTGTTAAGTTTTTCAGCAACATTAATTAACGATTAATTTGTTGCAGTCAGGGGCATGACAAAAAATGGAACAGCAGAAATCATATCAACTAGTAAGCGAACAAAAATCCAAATAAATAAAAGAGATGACTATAGCGGTAAAAAAAATTTTGCCAGCGAAAAAAATTCTAACGTATTTGATATATACTCAGTGGCGGATCTAGAGGTAAATTGTATATGGGGTATTATTATAAAACACTGTCTTATACTTCGATAAAAGAATATAAGGGGAATTATAAAAAAAAAAAATCTGAACAAAATTACACTAATTTACAAGATCTGTGCTGGGCAACTGCCCCTCCCACGCCTAACCTATATTCGCCACTGTATATGATGTGCCAGATGTGAAATATCAGAGGAATCCATAAATCATGTGTTTTCTGAATGTTCGTCGGCGATTAAAGTTTTGGTACTTTCACAGATTCTAACGAATCCAAATATTTTTTTCAGTCCAGTCATTCTTTACAAATATGGATCATCTATATTGGAGAGTTTCTTCACAAATACAAATCATCAATTTACATGAATTTCATGGTATCTTTGGAAATAAAAAAAATAACAATTTTTTAATAAAATGGATACTGATCCAGAGACACTCTTAGATTGACAGAAACAGAATCACTATTTTGGACGGAAGCACATGCTACCATCCCATTACAGGTTGCTCAAAGTAGGGAAGACGAGGATACCTTACCATCCATACCGGACAGATGGTGTTTCACAGATGGATTATAAAAAGACCAGGATAGTCATTCGAGATAAGGTTGGCATAGTATTTTAGAAGATTTTGATGGATTAATGGGGACACGCAACACTAGAGTTAGTCTTTCACCCCTTCATTAGGAAATAGAATCGTTTATTTGGGCAATGAAATGTATGAAGAATCTACTTCAGTTTCAGGTCACATTTGCGTCAGATTGTTCTCAATTAATGAACATGGTTTCAGAACCAGAAGAAGATGGTCAGGATATGCAAATTACTTGGAAGATATTAAAGATACTGAAGGAAAGTTTTCACAATTCAGAAATCATTTATATATTATGAATGATGAATTCAAAGACGGATAGTCTAACACGAAGTGCCAGAAAAAATCGTTATGAATGCAGAGTTATATATTTAGTTTACAGAATTTTCATGAGTTTTTTTATGTTGACGACAAAAAAAAAATAAACAAGTGGACAATGCTAAACTTAGCCGAAGAGTGGTCAGTGGACAACTGTTGACTTAAGACTAAAGCTAAATTAATTAGTTGATATTTTATGATATTGTCATGATTTTAAAGCAATTAAAATAATAAATTAAAGCGATAAAACAGTGGGTATATATTCTTTAAGCATTCATAAATAAATGCTAGTCATTTGAAATCTTCTTTTTATTCTAATGTTCAATCAAATCACTAAAGTTTGTTTAGTTTAATCGGATGGCTATAAGCCTATAACAGAGTGTCTAAGTAATCATATTAATCAACTTTCCATAAGCATATGTCCATGAAAGATAAAAAAATTTCCTTCGTAGTAAAATTGGTGTTAATATATTTTTTATTAAAAAAAAAACAAATTGTTATCTACCAGTGTTCATATATTTTCTACCAATAATTTTTTTTTTGTTTTTAACTTGGACATTTCACTAATTTTTCCACTGAATATAAGAGCATAATGCCTTCGTTTAAAAAGTTTTTGACAACTTTCTTTGAGAGGGACGCCGAATTTATCAGCGATTAAAATATTAGTCGATGGTCCCTGAAATTGATCGCCACAACTATATATTATGGTTAATACTAATGGAAAATACAAAACTAGATGGGGGCACATGCCCCCATACACCAATCCTTACGTCTGCCACTGATGGTTGTTACAATAGCTAAATGGATAACATTTTATCAAAACTGTTCACAGTATAATATCCAGTGCTGTGCTTAGGCTCAAAGAGACCTAAGATAAATTAAAAAATGGGGCCTTTTAATATATATAATTTTAACTATAGTACAAAATTAAAATAAAATTTTTTTCTTTCAAATAAAATATTTTACCAAAATTGCTTCCCACTTATTCTCTTACTATGATAATCAATTTTTATTTTTGTCATTTTTTCCTTTCCATAAGTATGCTATCAAATCATATATAAAATAAATTATATATCAAACCAGTATATAATCACACACGAATTATATGTATAGTAAAACCTCTATAAATTAATAATGTTGGGATCTTGAGATTTTATTAATTTATAGAGATATTAATTTACAAAATTTTTCTTATTTAGATTTTTTATTTTAAGACATATTTACTCTAAGATAAAAAATATTTGATTTTAGTGTATAGACATCGATTGTTATTTTATGAGACTTTACATTCATATTAATTTTATTGTGTTATTTGGTGTATATAATATATATTGCATAGAACCTAAATGTGGTTTAAGATATAATATTAATAAATCTCATCAAAAATATATCAAGTTTTAAGAAAATATAAAGATGATTCCATTGTGAATATAAAACTAACAATATAAGAATAGGTTCTTACTTATATAAAATATGTATACATATAAATTATTAATTTATAATTTTAATGGGACCATATATTTACATAGAATTTTCTAAAAAATTATTATTTTATCGATTTATGTCAAATTTTAAACAGACCTAAGTTGGAACCGATAAAATTTATTAATTTATAGAGATTATTAATTTATCGAGTATTAATTTATATGAGGTTCTACTGTGTAAGGTGCCAAGCTAACAAGAATTTATAGATCAAACTTTTTTCCTCATTTCTAAAAGAATACCATATATATAATAATCTAAAACTATAGGAGTTTTTTTTTCATTTTGATTTGGAGTTTAGGTTTATTGAGAAACGGATTTTTTTCTATTTGGAAACTTAACAACTAAAAAAGATTTACCTTCTTATTTGATAAATAAATAAAACTGAAATGTGCTAGAAATGTTGAACCTAGATTGAAAACAATAAATGTGCATGTATCTACTTTATTAATTTAGAAGTACACTTTAAGAATATACCTTAAAGTTGCTCAGTATTTACAATGGCATGCCACTGAAGTAATAAATTAACCTATCTTTAAGGAATCATTGTCTTTTCCTATTTATTAAACTATTTTCTAAATCAAGTTAAGCTTAATTTTCGTATTTAACATATTTTCTTAAATAAATTAGCTATTTTTTAGGAATAATTAAATTTAAAATCGATTTTAACAATATTAAACTTGAATAATGTTACCAGTAATTATTTTGAACAATATTCAAGTTTAAATTAGATATTAAACAATATAATGAATATTCCTAAAATATATGTTTAACTTACCATTAATTATTTTGAACAATAAAATCTGCATATGCTAAGATTTAAATATCTTTAAATTACTTATAGATTAATATGAAATATTTGTAACTGAATATTATTTTAATATAATTAAATCACAACCTAAGATTATATATTTTTCAAAAATTTTAAAATATATATTTAACCATTTCGGTTGCTATTAATTATTTTCAAAAAGAAAATTTAATACTGAAATTTAAATGTATTTGAATTACTTTAAAATAATGTCTAATGTTTATAACCAAATATTTTTCTAACATATCTAAATCTCACCATTTTGTCCATATCTGATCGAAATATTGAAATTATTATTACATCTAGGAAAAAAATTCATGTTAAAAGAAATATTACTCAAACATATCAATAGGTCAATTTTGTCAAAATTTTAGTAATGTGCACGGATCACTATTTTTTACATCACATAAACTATTTAATTGCTGTATTTATAAAAAATATAATAAGTATTTAAAATATTAAACGATAGATATTTAAATAATATTTATTTATATAAAAAATGAAAATAAATACCCGTCCGGTCGGACGGGTCCAGTTCTAATAACCATTATGATACACAAATTTCTCAGATGGGGGCTATATATATTGGGAGCTGTGGCGGAAGCCTTTTTCATTCCACATGAAGCACGGCCTGATAATATCCATTCTATTGGATGGGGTTCTATACGAGCGTTCCATACCGTCTCTCATTCAATATTTTTAATAAGAGTTGGGGGCTGTGGCGGAAGCTTTTTTCATTCCACATGAAGCACGGCTCTGATAATATCCATCATTCAATATTTATGATAAGGGTTCTGGGTTCACCATGTTCACGAAAACTGCTTAAAATTCATTAATTATATCAAATATTGAATTATAGAGAAAAACAGATAATCTCTTATACTAATCTTATTTGTTTATGTATTTTAAAACTGAAAACAAGCAAATAAAAATAGGAGGAGATGGAATAATCAATAACAATATAAAATGATAAGAAACAAAAAAAAGTTTAGTTAACTAAACCAAACTAATCGTATCCTTTATCATTCTTGTCGACCACAATAATTTTTTTTCCAACTCATGTGCATTCTGGAAAGAAAATTAATAACTTCACAATAAAATATTAAAATTCATAATATGCCAAATATTTTTCTGTGTAAATTTAAGTGTATAACGTATGTATTTAGTAAAAAAAAAGTGTATAACGTATGTCATAATCAGGCTGGTCATAATGTAATGCATTTATGTATCTTTTGGTCTCAAAATAACTGAGTTATTCTTGGGTTCACCAACCAATAGAATTGTGTTATTTCAAATTTGATATCTTTTTAAAAAAGAAACAAAATCTTGTTAAATTATATTATATTTTTAAAAATAAAAATACAAAATAAATAAATAATAATAATCATTAATAAAAACGAAAATAATTCTTAAAAAAAATATTTTAACACTAAACTCTAATTCTAAACCCTAAACCCTTGGGTAAATCATAAACACTAAACCTTAAAATCAAATTCTAAATCCTAAACCCTAAACTCTTGGATAATCATAAACACTAAATTTTTAACACTAAAACACTAAATCCTAAACTCTAATCCTAAACCCTAAACCCTTGGATAAATCATAAACATTAAACCATAAACTCTAATCTTAAATCCTAAACCCTTGTGTAAACCATAAAATAAAAATACAAAAAAAAAAGTAATATTTACAAAAAACAACAAAAACAAAAATCTTTAAAAAAAATACTAAACCCTAAATCCTAATCCTAAACCCTAAACCCTTGGGTAAACCATAAACCCTTTGGATAAATATTAAACATTAAATCAAAATTAAATATTAAACATTAAATCAAAAATATTTTGCAATTATTAATTAATTTATTTATATTTTTATTTTTATTTTAAAAACATAATATAATGTTACAATATTTTTAAAAATATTTTTCGTTTTTATAAATATTTTTTTTGTATTTTTATTTTAAAAATATAATATAACTTAACAAGATTTTGTTTCCCTTTTTAAAAGATATCAAATATGAAATAACACTATCTTATTGGTTGGTGAACCTCTAAGTTCACCATAGGGGGTGAATCCAAGAATAATTCAAAATAATTACCACATCCTTTAATTATTTTTTTAAACTACTTAAATGCAACTAGAAAGTTTACAAATTCTCAACGGGATTACAGCGCACGGCACAGTGCCCACACATGTTACAACCTGGATACAAAAAATGGTTAGAACTAGCTACTGAAAAACAAGAAACCAAGATGAAAGGAGAGTTGTTGTCGAAGGCAAGTTACTTTGTGCTCTTGATAGAGTATCACGTTTGTTTCTTAGAAGGAGTTGCATCTCCGCTATCAAAGAGTGAGATGGTCTGTGGACCTGAGTGTGAATACGAGTATTCCGTTCCCTCCACATAGCATAGATGGAAGCTTGGAAAATCATCTTGAGGATCAAACTGATGTTCCTATCCGCTGTTAGGTCTCTCATCCATCTTAACACAATCTTCAAACAGTAAAGGTGGTGAGAGATGGGCTTTGGAGGAGAAGAAAGACCAAACCTGAGCGGAGTAGTGACAGTCAAAGAAAACGTGTTGTCGAGTTTCAATTCCTCCACCGGAAAAAACGCACTCTACTGGAACATTTAAGCCCCATCTACGCAGTGGCGAATCTAGAATAAATTTGTTGTGGGGACATAAAATAAATAAAAAGGAAACTTATGGCTAGGGGAAGAATCGAACCGGGGTCTGGGGGTAGCAAGTAAAAGACTGAAACCATCTCTGCTACAGAGAGCTTTTTGTTTCTTATGTAAATACATGTATTTCGACATTTCTGTGGGGGCAACTGCCTCTTTTCTGGCCAACGTAGGTTCGCCACTGCATCTACGCATTCGATCCCTTGAAGGCTGCATATCCCTTATGACAATCCAAGTGAGGAAAGCATGTTTCGGAATAGACTCTTTAAACCAAGTGATTCCGTGCCAAGAAACCTCAGGGATGTTGTTGTAGAGATGATCCTAAGTAGTAGAGGCTGAGAAAGAGCTTGAGGCAGTGTGATTACTCACCTTCCATAGATAACAGTCATCTGTTTCAGCATTGGTCGGGACTCCTTTCCATAAGAAACTACTGCACATCTGCTCGATCTTCCGCAATCATTTATCGGGCAGTATGAATATTGAAGACCAGAACATTACCGTAGAGTAAATTACTAATCGTAAGAGTTGCAAGCGACATAAATGCTTGACAGTCCATGATGAAAATCTGCCATAGAACTTGTCTAGTAGAAGCTGATAATCATGCTTCCGCAGCTTACGAGTAGTTAATGGGACTCCCTTTACTTGAAGACTAGAAAATTACCGCAGCTTACCAGATCCTTTACTTGAAGAACCGAGGAGAATAATATCTAAAATCAGATTATCAAGCACATTCTTTACTTGAAGAGCCAAGGAGGAGAACTATATCTATAAAAAAAATAAAAAAATAAAAATAAAAAACAATAAAAAACAGATTAACAAGTATTGGAGATGTTTGGATTGCAATGAAAAAAGATGAATCTCAAAATTTATCGACATTTCGAACTGGAGACCTTTTGCAAGTGTCTCACTGTCTCGTCATCCTCCAATCTCAGAGTACATGTTACAAAAAGTTTTTTGAGATATTAGCAGTGTTTCGAAAACCGGACCGGACCGGCCGGTCGAATCGGTCCGACCGTGACTCGCTGAAGAAGCCGGTTCCGGTTCAGTTTAAAACCCGGATTTGAGAAAAACCGGTAAAACCGGTTAAAACCCGGTAAAACCGGTGACCCGGGTCAACTTTAAAATCCGGTTCTAAAAAATTAACATATAAATAAGGTTTTTTCAATTGCTTTTAAAATTTAATATTTCATAACTAATGTTTAATTATCATTATTTAAAATATTTTTTTAGTTTATTCAATTTTCTTAAGAAAAAAATATGAAAAATCTCTTTTTGGGTCTCATAACTATTCAGATTTTTCCATATTCATAAAGATTGAGATTTTACTTGTAAAAATAAATAAATATGGTAATTTTTAATTGTAAATCATTTAATTTTATCAATTTCAATTTACATAGTATTTACTTGTTCACTTTATATATAACTAGATTTATGTTTACTATTTATTTTTCATTTAATAAAAAAGAATAGATAAACATATTATATGTAGAAGTAATTTTTAGATTCATATAGTGTAAATATATGATTATTTACATTTAATTTTTAAAAATATAAAACCGGTTCGACCGGTTGAACCGGTTCAATCAGTTAATCAGTAGCTGCACCGAGTCGGTATCCGGTCCGATTTTCAAAACATTGGATATTAGTCATTTATTTTATAATTTTATATATCCAAAAACATTTTGGGCGATACACGTTCCATCAAGCCACATTGGAGCCTTGTAGACTCGTCAACGCATGTTACATCACTCCGTCTTTGAAATGCCAAAGCCAGACACAAGGCATCCTTCGGGTTCCTAAAGCAACACACAACTTTACAAAATGACTCCTTCGTTAATGGACTCAGGAAGGGACCCAAGAGGAATGTATGTAGAGAAGATCCTAGGAGAAGAATCTAGACGAGTGTGAACGTTGAAAGCTTCGATAAAAGGGGGCACAAGGGAATGAGGGTTGTTATCGAGCAGGGGATGTGATTCTAGAGGAGTTTGGTTATTCTTGTCTGTAGACCAAAGCAAACACAAGTGCTTTTAACTAAGTTGTACCTGTTTTAGGACTGCTATGTCTGAATCTCTACCATGTACTCTGTAGTGTAATAGAACACCTTCCATAGACTTTCAAAATGTAAACTAATGGTGATAAAGAAAAGATTTGTGACAAAAGAAAAAACCTTCTACATCTTGTTTTTGCCATTCATACTTAAAAGTCTTGCAACAGACAAAGATCTCAAAGTCCTCTGCTTTAAAAGTTCCTCAGCAGCATACATACTAAAAGTGATCCTTGTTCTCACAATAAAAACAACATACCAAACCTTAGCAAGATCCTAGCATTGTGTCCGAGAGGCGGATAAAAAGAACTCACTTCTTAATCATTCAACATCAGCACCTCATAATAGAAATGACGTCGGTGCATCATCTCCAAGCAGTGGAATATACTCTGATCCTCGCACGTGAACGCTGAAGCAAGCTAACAAACAAACAAACAAGAATACCATATTACCATATAACCACCATGAAGCAGAAACTATAGTTGCCAAGATAACGTACCATTCTCTATTTTGATCACACTTTGAAGCATCACTTCCATCTTTGACTTCATGTCGTAACTGTCATCCATCTAAGGCACGACCAACAACAGTTTCCTATGAATCTGTCTGACAAACTGACAAATCCTCTGCGCGAATTCGACTTCACCATCTGATATCCGACCAATCGCCATCCTCATTAGCTCTCCAGTCAAATCCGCAAGCTGGCACAAGCAAGCAAACAATACTGAGATCTTTTTTAACAGTAGTTAAAACATAAAATGAAGAGAGTCTATCTACATACCCCGAGAATATAGTCAAGGATGTTGATCTGCAGTGGCTCTAAAGAAGGGTCGCTAAGCGGTAAAAGCGTAGCGTTAATCTCATCGAGTGTAGAGAGTGTTCCGGACACGCAGAACTTGTAAAACGTTCCAAATAATAATTATCAATATTGAAGTTTTTGAGTTTTTGACATTTTAATAGTGGTGGAAATTAGAAAACACAAACAACAACTCAACCCTCACAAGAAGAAAAACAAAGTCACAAGACTGAAGAAACATCACCAAAGCAAAGAAAAAAAACAGAACAACAAATCTTAAAAATTGATTCAACAAGAAAATATGAGACCAGAACCTCCAAACTTCTCTTCAGTGGTCCTATCTATTATATCTGCCAAGGACTCACTCAAAGTATCTCTCCATCCACCAATCTCTCCCTTTCTAAAGAAAGCATTAGTCTCTATTCCATTTGGCAATTTCCCTTGTCTATTAACTTCCACTTTACTCAAACTCTCAAAACTACACAACTTCACAATCTCACTCACTTCTTCCTCAGCAGTAAAGCCACATCCAATGAACTCAGCGATTCGCTTAACCTCAACTTCGGTCTGTTTCTTGAGCTCCTCATATGTAACAAACAATACCTTGTTCGGATTCTCGAGGCTCGCGTACCAATACTCCAACACATGATCCCAAAAGGGTCCAGCAATAAACTTCCCTTGACAAAATGCTTCCACTGCTTTTTCAATAGGATAATCAGCGGTTTCTTCAGGAGCAAGTTTCTTCCCAAAATGCCATAAGGAGACAAACATGTCCTTAGGGTTCCTACAACAATACACAATCTTACAAGACGAGCTCTTAACGGACTCAGGCAGCGAAAGATGCGATATGTGCGTGTTCATGAGTCTTGGAAAAGGCAAGACAGAGAAATCGAAATCTGGGGATTCGTAGTAAACTCCTTCCAAGAAGGGCACGAGAAGGTGCGGATTTGTAACAAGAAGAGGATGATCACCACAAGAAGAAGAAACTGGAAACTTGTGTCGGTTAATGAGAGCAAAGACAAGAGATTTTAACCAAGTGGTACCTGATTTAGGATTGGTGACGAGGATAATGTCGGAATCTTTAGCCTCAAAGTGTTTTTGGCACGTCAAGATTCCTTGTAACAGAGCTTCCGTGTGCCAACGTCCTTGGAACTGATATATTCTGCTCACTAGCCAACCTTTCTCGCTTGGAAGAGAAGATATCAGATCTCTTGTTTCTTGTGTCAATTTTTCATCTCTCAAGTAGTCAGGAACAGATGATGATGACATTGCTAAGAGTAAAAATCAATCTTAAAAAATGTTAGGAACTAGAAGATGCTTTTTCTTAAGCTGTATTTACAACTATAAGGGTAATGCTGGTGTGCTTTTATATAGGAAGAGAAGTTTTCTCTACAAGTAAACAGCGCAATGATATACTTGGATCTATCTGTCTAAGATAATTATTTTTGATGGAGGAGTGGTCAACAGGTCCTTACTTGAAGAGCACGTAGAGATAATATTCTAAAGATAAAAAGAAACATGAGAGGGGATTTCTCTCACGTCTCTAGTGTCAGAAAGTCAAATGTGATGCGTCATAACATTTTAGATAGTGCTATAAAATATTAATATGATGACATTATCCTAAAATGGTCCAGAAACACTCGACTTTATGCAAGGCATTTCCTCCATTGTACGCCCAACCATCTCCTAAGAATCAAACTCCGCATGAAATGGCAAAGCAAGACAAACGCATAGTTCGGGTTCCTACAGCAGACTCCAAGAAGAATGTGTGTAGAGAAGATCCTAGGAGAAGTATCTTGCTGAGTGTGAAAGTTGAAAGATTCAACAAAGGACACGAGGGAATGAAGGTGGTTATCAAGCAGGGGATGGGATTCTAGACGAGTTTGAAATTCTTGTCTGTTAACTGAAGCAAAGACGAGCGAATTTAACAAAGCTGTACCTGATTTAGGAATTAGGACTGCTTAATAGGATGATGTCTGAACCTCTAGCCTGAAAATGCTTCTGGCTATATATAGAACACCTTCTAAGAGGTTTGATGGGTACCATTAATCTTGGTATTGATTGTCAAGTGTCAACTAGTCTAACAAAATGCTATAAACCACATAACTCTATATAGAGCCATTTGATCAATTAATTGCTCTATACGAACAAACAAACAAAAACAATAGAGATAAATACCATTCATACTTAAAAAGTTATAAGTCTTGCAACATAGAGATCCTCCGCTTTAAAAGTTCCTCACCACCATCCATACTAAAGTGATCCTCGTTTTCTCACAATAACTCCCAAAAACATACCAAACCTTAACAAGATCCTAGCACTGTGTCCAAGAGGAGGATAAAAATAACTCACTTCTAAAATCATTCAACATCAGCACCTCCCAGTAGAAATGACGTTGGTGCATCATCTCCAAGCAGCGGAATATACTCTGATCCTCGCACGTGAACGCTAAAGCAAGCTAATAAACAAACAAACAAACAAAAGAATTACATATAACGACATAAAGCAGAAACTATTACTGAAACTATAGTTGCCAAGATAACGTACCATTCTCTATTTTGATCACACTTTGAAGCATCACTTCCATCTTTGACTTCATGTCGTAACTGTCATCCATCTGAGGCACGACCAGCAACAGTTCCCTATGAATCTGTCTGACAAACTGACAAATCCGCTGAGCGAATTCGACTTCACCATCTGATATCCGACCAATCGCCATTCTCATTAGCTCTCCAGTCAAATCCGCAAGCTGCCACAAGTAAAGTAAGCAAACAACACTGAGATCCTTTCAACAGTAGTTAAACATAAAACAACAAGAGAGTCTATCTACATACCCCGAGAATATAGTCAAGGATGTTGATCTGCAGTGGCTCTAAAGAAGGGTCGCTAAGCGGTAAAAGCGTAGCGTTAATCTCATCGAGTGTAGAAAGTGTCCCTGACACGCAGAACTTGTAAAACGTTGCAGCCTCAACATATTCCTGCACCTGTTAAGTTAACACACACCACAAACATGTATCAGTTTCACCACCAAAATGGTTTTAAAAGACGATCCTATCACAGACCCCTGGGGAGTAAGCTCGCCGCAGCTTCCAAAAATCAGTGCCTTGAAGCTCTTTCATCAGCCGGGCAAAGTGTTGTTCCCTCACTGCTTCTAAATCTTTCCCTGCTTTCTCCAAAACCTCCTCTTTGTTGTCTTTACTGAGTCTGCCACATAAAAATAAAATAAAAACATCAAAAACCCAAAACAAAACAGAGCAATAAGAGTTTAATGTTACCTGTGAACTTGAAAGATAACTTTTTTACTGTTCATAGTGATATCACGACTTGCCTTCACCACTCTCTCTCGTTTCTCATTCTACAAAATAAAAAGAGAACATTTGAATTTACTAACTTTCAGAGAAAGAGTCGAAGTCTCCATACAGAAAGATAATTCCTTTAGCCTTCTACTTCATACATCTCTACCTATATGACTCAAACCCAACTCTCAGCAAAAGAAGAATCAAAATTTCCATATTAAAAGGTCATTCCTTTAGTCTTATAACTCATACATCTCTACCTACACGACTCAAACCCACTCTCAGCAGAAGAAAAATCAAAGTTTCCATATAGAAAGGTCATTCCTTTAGTCTTGTACCTCACACATCTCTCTACCTATATGACTCAAACCCACTCTCACCATGAGAACTGAAGTTTCCATATCGAAAGGTCATTCCTTTAGCCTTCTACCTCATACATCTCTCTACCCATAAGACTCAATCCCAAGACGCAAAGGTTCAAACTTTCTTAACAGGAAACAAAAACCCAGAAAGCATCGAGCTTTTCTACAAAGGAATAGAGGAAAGAAAACTCACGAAGTTGTTGAGATAATCAGCGTATGTAGAGAAAGCATCTTTCATTGAGGATTCGGTACTCATTGTCCTAGCTTTCTTAACCAATTGATCAGCACCAGTCTCTGCAACTACACAAACATCCAAAACCCTCTCGTTACCGAATATACTCTTATTACAATTCACAAAGACGATAGTTGAGGTAGGAGTGTAGATACTTTGATGGAGTCGCTGAGGTTTTAACTTGGGAGCCATGACCATTAAGGAGGCTACTCTTTGGAACACCGACGAACAACTCAACATCTGTCTCTGCTTTCTCCGATTCCTCGCTTAGTCTCTAGGGGTTGGTTATTCGAGATGATTATTTATGTATTTATATCACTAAACTAGGCTTTATAGGCATCAGGTGCTGTGGTGTAGTGGTTATCACGTTTGCCTTACACGCAAAAGGTCTCCAGTTCGATCCTGGGCAGCACCATTTTTGTGTTTTTACTGGTGTTAGTATTTTCATACTGATGTGATTTGTTTTGAGTGGAAGTGTGTACTTGATTATCTTGTTATCGAGAACTTTTTTTTGGGTAAATGTTAAGTATATTACCAGATTTTCAGTTTCTTTACCACCGAGAATTTTGAAGTGGAGAAAATGTATGACTGAAAATTTAGTAAGAAAAAATTAGATATGTTTATCTACATTAAGTAATTAAGTTTTACTGTTTTATTAGGCTATCAATAATCATCATTTGATCATCCATTTAAACTATATATGCTGTGCTGGTCATTTTCATTACGTCATTTTCGCACTTTCGTTAGCGTTTACCAATTTTATCATTTGGTGATGTGAAAATCAGACAAAGGACCACTACGTTGCTGCTTTTTTGTGGTAAAATAATGTTATGTTAGCATATAGTTCTCTCATGATTTATATCTTGAACTTCTTGTGTTTGTGTGTGAGTTTGACTTGATAACTTATAAAACAATTCATTCAGAGCTATATAAAAATCCGTTGAGTTTTTAAAAAGCTAATCACGTAGAATCAGGGGGATTGTAACTAACGTGACCTCTGCGCATTTTATAAAATAGATGACATAATCTAATATGCATGCATCTATTAATATTTATATTATCATAAAATATATTTTATTAATCTTCAAAATCATTCCGACTTTTCATTTGAGTGGATTATATATTTTTGTTGTTGTGTGAATAACAACAAGCATTCACACTATATACACCTAACGAGTAGACGAAAAGCTGTAAGACAAGGGATTAAGGATTACTTAATTATTTCTACCAGGCATGATATGGACATATGACAAATCTAAAATATATATATTTGAAAGTTAAGTTTTGATCTATTGTCACACTACATATGTTACTTATTCATATGTAATTGATAAATTTTGAGTATATTAATCCCACTATATCTAAGATATAAAATATAATGTTCTTGATATAAAAAAAAAAATAGATTCGTTACTGGTCATGATCTGTTATAGAAGAAATCAACTATTGAACAAAAAAACACTACTGAACAATGGTCATACGAGGACGTATTCAACTATAAACATAAGTACGTAAAAGTTACATAGTTGCTTGTAAAAAATACAAACAGGTTGAATCGTTAAAATTCTTCTTTTTGGTAAAATGGTAATTAAAATTTACACTAAGAATTGCTACCAACTTAAAAGGCTAACATTAACTGGAGATGTAGAACGTAGGTCTCTAACCAAACATAGCCGTCGACGAAGTTGGAACAGTTAGTAACACGCTGTCACAAGCAGACGCGCCCTGAATGATATCGTACAATACTCATTAGCTGGACCATGTTAATACAAAATACCACCACGAACGCGGCTTTGTCCTCTCTTTTTTCGGCTGTTTCGGCTGTTTCTACTCGACATAATGATAGAAGAATCGATGAAGATGAAAAATGATTCTGTTATTCAGTTACAGAGTTCGTTACTCTGTTTATATATTTACAGAGTATCGGTTTAATTACACGGTTTAATGCTAAACCAAATATACAATCCGGTTAACTCTAATACCCCTCCTCAAGATGGCATGTATATCGAAGAAAATGACATCTTGCTTAACAAACTATGAAAGAGAGCTGGATATAAGGGCTTAGTGAACACATCGGCGAAGTTGATTATCTCGATCGAACATGTAATGTCTTGATCAAGCCCTTCAACCTTCTCTCGAACAATATGATATCAATCTCCAAACACTTAGTTCGTTCATGAAATACCGCATTGTTAGCGATGTGAATCGCCGGTAGAATCACAAAGAAAGCCACAGTTGATATTGTGGTGCTGTGAACTCATTAAGAAGATTCACAATCCATACCTCTGATCGCAAATTCCATAGCCGTATTTCGATTCAGGAGGAATGAGATATCAGATTTTGCTTCTTGACTTCCACGATATCAAAGATGATCCAAGAAACATACAATAACCAGAGGTAGAGCCTAGTATCAGCACAAGAACCCCACCGTGATCTCAGTAAAATCTTCAAGACAAGATCGATGTAGCCGTAGAACAATCCTTTGCCAATGGTACCCTTTAGATAATGAAGAACTTTATATGCAGCTTTGAGATGAGTAGAAGTGGGAGCAGATGAGAACTGACATAACTTGTTGACAGCAAAGGTAATGTCGGACGAAGTTATGGTCGATACATCATTTTACCCACCAATCTTCTATATAAGCCGATCGAAGCAACGGTTCTTACTATCGCTCGAGCTTAATACTTGGGTCCATAGGTATTGTAGAAGGTTTGCAGGCCAGAAGTCCTGTTTCATCGAGAAGCTCCAAGATATATTTTCTCTGACATATAGATATCCCATGACTCGCTCTAGCAATCTCAAGACCAAGGAAATAGCGAAGAGGTCCAAGATCACGAAGTTTAAAACTTTGTTTCAAAGCGTTCTTCAACTGATCAACTGCTTCATCATTGTTACTGGCGATAACAATGTCATCTACATAGACTAGAACTGCCACATATACACCTTTCTCATTGCGAATGAACAGAGTATGATCGGCATGAGATGTTTGAAAACCCAGTGAAGTCAATGTAGAGCTAAACTTCAAGAACCATTGTCGAGAAGCTTGCTTGAGACCGTACAGAGATTTATTGAGTTTGCAAACAGGATTTGGTGGCAGAACAGTGCCTGCTCGAGGAGTATAACCCGGTGGTAAAGACATATATATTTCTTCTTCTAGATCACCATTGAGAAAGGCATTAGAGATGTCAAGCTGAGTAAGACTCCACTTCTTTGCAGCTGATACAGCAATCAATGTCTTGACTGTATTCATTTTAGCAACAGGAGAGAAGGTGTCAACAAAATCAATCCCCTCCTGCTGTGTATAGCCTTTGGCAACCAGACGGGCTTTATATCGTTCCAAGGTTCCATCAGCATTCAGTTTGACCTTGTATACCCATCTGCAGCCGATAGCATGTTTCCCTGGTGGTAAGGAGCAGATCGACCAAGTATCATTGCTCTCTAAAGCAATGAGCTCCTCATTCATCGCTTTAATCCATGCATCAAATTTCTTTGCTTGATTAAAGGATGTTGGTTCAACATGTTTCGTAACTGCACAAATATAATCTCGATATCCTTTGGTGAGTTTCTCGTAAGATAAGTGAGCTGCCAGAGGATAAGGAATATCTGTAGCAGTCATGTTGCAGTAATAATCTTCCAAATAAGCTGGTTGCTTCGAAGGTCTCCGAGAGGTTGATGCTGAAACTGTAGGAATTTGACTATCAACCACAGATCTCCATTCACAATCAGGAGTATTATCACTCACAACTACAGGAACACTGTTAGATTCTGTGTGAGTCTTATTCACAACTACAGTATCAGTTTCCGGATAAAGGTTGTGGTGAAGTTCAGATTCTTTGGTCGTAGATGGAAAGATATCTTCATGGAAGACTACATGTCTTGAAACAGAGGTCGATTCGCCTCAAGATCCATGACTTTATATCCTTTAAAACCAGCTGGATATCCCAAGAACAAGCGGGTTTGGAGCGTGGTTGAAACTTATGTCTGTTCTTTGATGAAGTAGATACGTAACATAAGCAACCAAATACTCGAATCCCAGAGTAATCAGGTTTCTTCATATGTAACATCTGATACGGAGACTTGTTCTCAAGAAGTGGTGAAGGTAATCTGTTTATCAGAAATACATCTGTAAGAACACAGTCTGACCAGAATTCCAAAGATAGTCTTGCTTGAAACATCAAGGAACGAGCAACGTTTAGTATATGCTGGTGCTTTCGTTCCACCACGGAGTTCTGTTGAGGAGTTTCAGGACATGAGTGGTAAGACATGATCCCTTTTGATTTGAAATACTCCACAAATAGCAGCTCCTTTGCATTATCTGAACGAACTCCTTTGACTTTGGTCTTGTACTGAGTTTCAACCATGGTGATAAACTCGGGAAACACTTTGATAACTTCATCTTTTGTGCGCAAG
The DNA here is from genome assembly GCA_016432835.1 of Brassica nigra. Classification (NCBI taxonomy): domain Eukaryota; kingdom Viridiplantae; phylum Streptophyta; class Magnoliopsida; order Brassicales; family Brassicaceae; genus Brassica; species Brassica nigra. Next base: position 6,945,726 of record CM028243.1, on the reverse strand, counting down.
AGATATAGCCATGTTACTCTAGTGTGATCATCCACTATCGTGAGGAAGTACCGATAGCCTTCTAGTGATGGTACTGAAAATGGTCCCCATATGTCGATGTGTAAGAGATCAAACGCTGCAGAGCACATGTTATTTTGCGAATCAAAAGGCAAGTGTTTTTGTTTGGCAAGAGGACATATAGCACAATGAGAAGGCATTTTATTTCTGTGAGAAATTCCTAATACATTGGCTATAGAGTCTAGCTTTTGAACAGATGGATGGCCCAATCTGTGATGCCAAAGAGTTGCATCTATAATAACATTTGTGTAAAAGGAAGACTGCAGGATAGGTTTAGCTCCAAATGAGGCTTTGTCCAAGACGTAAAGGTTTGCTATCTCTTCACCCCGACCAATCGTCAACCCTTGGTAAGATCCTGAATCACACAAGAAGCATTGTCAAAAGCAACTCAGAGCCTAGATCTTTGTCAACTGACCGACACGAGAAGATTCAAGCGGAAATCAGGAATGTATAGAACATTATTCAAGTTGAGGAATTCATCCAACTTGACTTGACCAATGCCAACGATCTTGATTCCTAGACCAGTTGGTAAGCTCACTGATCTATTCACCGGTCGGGAGAAGAGAACAAACGTCTATCGTGACACATGGTGTGTAGCACCACCGTCTATGATCCGAGTCGAAGACAAGACGTTTCGAGCTCGTAATATTCCAGCAAAACATAATGTTTTGAAGAGAAAGCCATACCAGGTAGAGTGGTAATGGTTCCACCAGATGTTGAAGGAATATCAGCTTCATGGAGCAGTCAATTGCATCCGAGTGTTGAAATATTCAATAACTCCTCAGATCGATCCTTGGAAAGATTGTTCATCAATCCGTGAATGAAGATTCATTAGTAGCGTCATTAAGAGACATATTAGCAACCAAAGGCTTCACAGGTGCACTCTGTTTGTCGAGTTCGGTCGTTTAGACTTAAAGCCGGAGGATAGCCGTATCTTGTAGCATTTGTCAACTGTATGACCGAATAACCACAATGTGAGCACAAAGGTCTGTTCGGCGTTGTTGTGGAGCTGAATGTGTTGCATTTACTGCAGCTTGAAACACATCGAACTTTGAGAGACCACATTGTATGAAGCATTAGACGGGATTGATGTTACGCTGACTGTAGTCTTGATCAAGAAGGTTGTACATTCAGCAAGATCCGGTACATGTTTCTTCATGATGATTTGACTACGAGCAGAGAGTAAGATTCGTTCGCCAGCAAGGAACTTGATGATCTTAGCGCTCTCTGTTTTATATGAATTGCTTTGCAGAATCGCACTCGCAAGTCTTCTCACAATCCGCTCCATCAAGTTCATCCCAAAGAGTTTTCAACTTTGTATAGTAGGTAGAAAGATCCAGAGAACCTTGATGAAGAGACCAGATTTGTTGAGTAAGTTGATATGATCTTGGCAGATTAGTGATGAAATCTTGTCAATAAGTCTTTCCAAATCTCGAAGCATCGTTGAATCGTAGTATACTTCCATAGATTGGCTTGGTGACTGAGTTCAAAATCCAAGATTTAACCATGCTATTGCAACGAGACCAAATTCGATAATGTGGATGTGATTCGGTGGTCGAGGAAGTGATCCATCAACAAAAGCTAATTTGTTCTTCGCGATCCAACGCAATGGTTATTGCAAGATTCCAAGTATTGTAATTGCACCATCAAGAGTTTGAGATGATCGCAGTTCCGGATTATCACCATTCGTCGATAATATGGTGAATATTGGATTCCATCGAAGAGAAAGATTCCATGTTCGAGTTTCGGAAGCTGAGTCATCGGGAAACCGAGTTGATGAACTTCCGAAATGAAGGATTCACCGGTAGATTCACGGAATAGATGAAGTCGTCGGTAGATTCACCGAATAGATGAAGTCGACGGTAGATTCACCGAATAGATGAAGTCGACGGTAGATTCACCGAATAGATGGATCGGAGTCAAGTCGCCGGAATAGATCGTCTTACGTTGTATTCGCCGCCTGTTGCTGGATCGTCGAGAGTAACCATATCGGAGTTCGTTCTTGACGGAATGATCAGAATCGAACAATCGATAGATCGGAGGGTGTGAAATGCGGAAGAGAGTCGAATGATCGGAGAAGATAAGTGCGGAAAACGAAGATCGAGAACTGAGTTTAAGCTCAGAGCTCTGATACCATGATAGAAGAATCGATGAAGATGAAAATGATTACGTTATTCAGCTGAGTTCGTTACTGTTTATATATTTACAGAGTATCGGTTTAATTACACGGTTTAATGCTAAACCAAATATACAATCCGGTTAACTCTAATACATAACAAAGCGACTAAGACTTTTTTTCTCATTCCTCGACTTCTTTAGTTTCGCAGGCGGTGCACAGGTAAAATTCGGTGCACACATGTCACTTAATGCATGGTTGTTTACTTTCGAAAATCATCCTTTTATTTGTCTACAATACGTTAATAATTACGAGTTGGTTTACGTTTATCGGGTGCAACGCGACGTACCGTGACAAAGATTAATCTACTAGACCTACAAGCCTCCCGTTTAACTTTATGCTACCAGTGTAGTTTTTTTTATAATTTTTTTTTTTGCATTTTTTATAATGTTTGTTGTTATACGAAATCATAAGAAACATGTGGAAGATTATTATATGAAACTAAAGGTTGGGGTAACTTAGAACTCACGTCTATATCATTTTCATCGATGCTATATGAACCACTAAATACATAACTAAATCATTAAAGTTAAGGTAATGAACAATTAACAAAAAAAAAGTAAAATTAACTAACCGTCACTACCAAAAAAAAGTAAACAACCATTTTCGTTAGGACAAAAACTTAATTTATTGAAAGTTTTAAAAATATGAAAATGAAGATAGTTGACTTTTTTATTTTCTTTATAAATCCCCAAAATTTTTGTTTTAAAAATGTCTGAATCCCCAAAAGAAGTCAAATCCATGAGAGAAAAATACTCTCTCGAGGGCACCGTTTCATAGATTCGATTTCTCCAAAGCTGCGGTCTTTCTCTCCCCATTTGAAACAGCTGTTTATTTTCCGGGAAAATACTACAACAAAATTCGATCTTTTCCACTTTCTCGGAGGGAAAAAGTTTCGAACTTTCCAGTTCTGTTCAGACACACTAGTAAACAGACAGCTGGAGAGAAAAAGGGTTGTTCGATTCTTTACTATTCCTGCTCATGATCTCATGATTTTCCGAGAAAGTTTTCAGTTTTTCAAGGAAAGTGGAGATACTAGAGAGTATCGGTAAGTGCATTTTTCTTCTTTAGGTATTGCTTAAATTCCTACTTCCAATCATTTCTCGAGAACTGTTAAGATCTTTGAATGATTCAAGAAAGTGTCTACCTTTTTCCGGGAAAGTTAATCAGTTTAACAGAGAAAATACTCTGTTTTTGCTTTAATCCACAACCAAAAAAAAAATCCATTTTACCGATTCTAATAAAATGGTGGCATTAAATGCTGTTTTCAATGGTTGAGATTTTTTTTTTATTTTTACTGGTTTGGTTTGTAATTTAATGCAAAATCAAAGGGGGCAATAAAGAAGAAAGAGAGATTGTTTCTCTACTCTTTTTGGTATCTCTTATCTCTTTCTCTCTTCTCTGTTCTCACCATATTAATTGCAGAGATAGTGATCTTTGATTGACCTTTTAACTTCCTTTTATTTTCAAGATTTTTTTTGACAGCCAAAAAAGTATCTGGCTTTCCTTCTCCAAATGGTTCTGAGATTTTCTTCTTCTTTAGTTTCGCTGGGGATGCACCTACTATTGTTTGTGATTTTGTTTTATTTAATGGTTGATTTTAGGTGAGAAGTGTCTGGAGGAAGAAGGTTGAGTGAGAGTCTCTCAGTATCTGCTGATCAAGTAACTTTTTTTATTTGTTAGGGTAGTTTCTGCTTTTTGCTTCACTGTTGTATGGAAGATGATTCCTCTTGAAAAAGTCTTGATCTTTGATTCATGTGTGTTTAGGCTATTTTCATTTGGATTCTAATTATTAGATCTGTATATATTCCACTAGTTTTTGTTTTTATTAGGGTATTTTTCTTCAGTGACATAAAAAAAAATTGGGTATTTTCTTACGGTAGATTCAATTATTTTTCTTAACACCTGAATTCTCTTCTGCGATTTTCAGTTTTCTAGATTCTTCTGTCCTGCATATTCCAATTGTTTATTGGTGTTTATCCAATGTTTTTATTTTGACCAAAAGCTTGTGTAATCTTTGCAAAAAAAAAAAGCTCAGAACTTTATCCTTTTTGTCCTCTATGACAGTCCAAAAGATTCTTTGCCACACTTATGTAACCTTATATGATTCATTCAAGAAATCTTATTACAATAGTTACAAGTAATCCAGATCAAGTTTAGGTTTGATGCTTTCTTAACTTATTATCATGGGCATCACAGCATTTATCTAAATGGCTATATTAGCAAAAGGTTGGAAAAGTGGTCAGGTATTGATTGATTGCTTCTTTTTTTGCTGTTTCATTATCTGTTTTAGATTTCATGATTATATGTTTTGGACTTGAGGAAAAGAAAAGAAAAAGAACCATTCACATGTGTGAGTGTGACTGACTGACCATATCTATGTTCTGTATCTTTGGAATATTTTTTTCTCAAAGCTTGGTTTTGTTTCTGTCACAATCTTACTGTCTCATTACTTGGTTGAACAACTCTTGTATGGAGATTGAAACTGGTAGATAGATTAGATTAACTGTTATTTTTATTCCATCCTCTAGAACCAAGTTTCCTTATACTTGTCTTCTCTTCGCAACTTCGTTGTTGTTGATGTAGATTGGTTTTGCTGCTTGAAGATATAAAGCTCTGGTGGTCTTGAAGAACATCTTCTTTTGATGCAGGATATAGCAGGTAAAAAAAAGAAGCTTTTCTGCATTGTTTCCTTGAGATGTTTCTTTAAATGTTTTGTACACAACCACTAAGTAGATCAACTGGGTTTTGCAAAATTCAGATAATGATCACGTTGTTGGACTTACAGGAGAGAGTTTCAAAGATGAGTCTAAGCCTCATAAATGCCCTGAAGATATAAGGGAAGATGAAGAGCTAAAGATTCCTAAGAACAATAACAATGTGTGTGAGTTGTTCTATGATACAAGAAGCAGCAACGAATGTGATAAAGAGAATGATGGGAACGCTTTGGATGATACTGATGTGGCTGGAAATATAATACGAGGTATAAGTCATGACACTGCTGCTAACGGTGGTTTGTTTTATATGGACAAGAACGTTACGGCCTGTGACTTGCCTGAGATTTTAGTTTGTTACAAGGAGAGTACTTATCATGTCGTGAAGGATATATGTGTCGATGAAGGTGTGTCGGTCCAAGAGAAGTTCTTATTCGGTGAGAAAGATTCTGTGAGGTGTAACTCAAACCAGTGTGAGTCAGAGGATATGGTGGAAACCAAGTCCCCTGAAGACAGAAACAACGGTAAGGTTGATGATTCTGAGCTCTGTAATGATACTAAGACAAAGCAAGACGTTGAAGAATCTTCAACTTCAAGTGAAGGTTTTACTGATGCTGAAGGTTCTAGCAGTTGCAATCAAGAGCGTTTGATTGTGACAAGAGAAGCCAAGGAGGTATTGGCTGCATCAGATAATGTCTTAACTTTGGGAGGTATTCTATCAAGGGAAGATGAACAAAAACCTCTTGACAACAACGAGAATAGCCATAGAAGTGAAGAACAATCTCCATCTCAGCTTCAGGTAATATACATTTCATCATCTGTACGATCAAAGTAAAGTAAGTTTCTAACTTGCAGATGTGGGTGACTGCAGGAGAATGAACAAAGAAGCTTAGAAACCACAGCTCTTGAAACAGAGGAACCAAGAAAAGCAGAGGAGATGCTTTCCTCTGTTTCTACTACAACCTCTCAAGAACCTGAAGACAACAAACTATTCTCTAGCGGATCTGGAGAAACAAGTTTCTCTGCAGCAGAAGCAGTTTCAATATCAGGTCATATATCATACTCAGGACCAGTTGTAGTCTCTGGACGCCTCTCTGTTCGTTCTGATGCAAGCACAACGAGTGGAAGATCATTTGCTTTCCCAATGTATTTTGCTTTTGTCTAACATCATCACTTTGTTAGACTTAAAAAAAGGGAAACCTTTCTGATGATTTTGTTTGCAGATTGCAGTCAGAATGGAACAGTAGTCCTGAAAGAATGGCTAAAGCTGAGAAGAGAAGACTCAAAGGATGGAGAGAGATCCTTCTCTGCTGTAGATTCTCTTGATCAACGGTAGGCCAAAAGCTTTTCACTTTGAAAAGCAAAGAGGAAGAAAGAATGATTTATAGTTGTGCCTTGGTGGTGTGTAATTGGCATTTTGGGTTAGCAGTTTAGGGCTTTTGAGTTTGGTTACAGATGCTATATGGTTGGGGTCATGTAACCGTTGAGTTTTACTATTATTTCATTTTTATTCATGTCTGTTCATGCTCTGGTTTAGCTTTACTGCTTTAGTGATTTGATTATATTAAAATGGCATGTTACAATCTGGGAGATCCTACAATCTGTTTTAAAGTTTATAAGATTAGTTCCATCAATGAGTTCAAAAGGGTTCTAGCAATAATAAGAAAATGAAAATATTTAAAATATTAAAGAGAAATAATAAATTAATTATTTAGTTAGAATAATAAATTAATTATTTAGTTAGAATCCTGATAATGTTACCCTAACTTTCCACATTTCAATGCTCTCTGCCTCTTCGGTCAAACGTATCAATCTGCCTTTCTATGTTTCCAAGACCTTTGTCTTGATTCTTGGCGATTTCAAGACCATTGTCTCGCTGTTGTTTGTTGCTATTCTCTTATATGCTGTTAATATACTAATTATTCATGTTGATTAAAATGGTGTTTTTATCAAGTTTCTACCTTTTTATGTTTGAAAATGATTTTATTATATGTGATGCAAGTGTTGAAAATATAATTAATCCACAGCAGATAATCCTTAATATATAGCATGCTATGATTGTTTTATAAGAATATTATTCAAATACAAGTCTTTTATTGTTTTATTATTACTTTATTACTGTATTGTATAATATTTGACATATTGGCCATCACCTATATATACGTTGACGACTTTATTCTTGGATTCTTAGTTTGAGTTATTGGTTATTTGACAGAATTTGAATTAGTGGTTAATCATCCATTAAACAAAATTATCGATATGTTATAAACTTATAATAACTACACGAGGTTGATGATTTGTGATTAGAGATGCCATAATAGAATAATGCCAATCTGATCCTAATAGATTGATTTGGTTGCAGTAAATTGATTTTAATTTATATTATAAAATACAAGCTGCTTAATTAACGTTGTAGATACTCATGCTAGCCTGCTCATTGTAAAATCAAAAAAATCAAAAAAATCAAAAGACAAAAAATTAACAGACATCTGATATTTGATTTGTTTCTTCAAAACATTTAAAAACGTGACAAGGTACGGACAAATTCAAATTTATTTACAATCTTTTGGTCCGAACACATATATTGATTTGTAATTGACTAGTAGTGTTTGAGGTGTAATTAATGCTTTCGGAACGTGATAAGATCGATGATGCTACTGAAGTTGTTTTGTAACAAACATGAAAGTGATGTTCTCATCTTCACCTCATTTGGGTGGAGCTTTTAAGTAAGTAACTTAGGCGTGTGCATGCATGTATAGTAAATGTGAGAGAGAGCAAAGATTTTAGGCAAATATGACGTGATAATCTCAACCACTTATACCTACTCGCAAAGAGAAGCAAGCAAAAATTAATATAAAGTATAAACCATATGTCATCAACTTTAATCTGAATCTTTTTGAAAAAATATAATTTACAAAGGAATATTGACGTGAAGAAAAATGTATAGGAAATAATATAAACTATTTGACAATCTATAGAAAAGAATCAAAATCTATATAATTATTTTTTTGTTGGTTTTGCAGAAAACATACACGAACAAAACAGTTAACACACTTAGGTAATCAAATTTCAAAGTTCAAACTCATCGCCGATTCGCCGTATTTTTATATACACACACACAAATTTAACGTTGATTTGAATTTGTTAAGTTTCATGTTGTTCTATCTCAAACCAATTCGCGATGACCACTCATTCGTATTTATTATACATCACCTTATGTCTCTACTACTTTCATTGGGATCTTAACACAATTGATTGTGATAGTCATCTAGCATTTCAATAGGATGTGATCTTCTTCTGAGTTTTGACATACCAATTTTTGAAACAAAATAAATGAAGATAAATTATATGGGTAAAGAAGGATTCTAAAGTCTAAACGTTGTTTTCAGTATGAACTCTTTGCATACCTAAATTTTGTAACGGAGTAATATAAATGAAAAAGTAAATAGATAATGATAGGTAATTAGACATAGAACGTGTAGGATATGTGAGAGAAAAGAGACAAACCAAAGACAGAAAGGTGAAGACTCGACAAATTAGGTTTGATGAAGTGAGATGCTAAACCTATGTTTGTCCCAAGACAGACAACCCCGAGAACGGGCCTCAATGGCGTGGCCTCCTTTTTAAACCTTGACAATATAAATGTATATGTTTTTTAATAAAATAGTTTCTTCAACTTGTTTTGGAACTCTCACTTTTGTGTTTCGTGCACTCTCTCTATGTCACACACACTAATATTATACTAGTACTATATAGATGTGTGTAAGTTCCTTTTGGTCGATATAAAAGAAGGGAGAAGTTGAAAAAGAAAGACAGCACCAAAAAATCTTCTCATAGTCAAAATTACTTCCAAGACGATGAAGCTAATCAGAGTCACCTCCTTGCTTTGTACGTTGGCCTTTTTATTGCATCTAACTCCAACATCTTCTCTACAACTCCATCCTCGGTACTCATCTCCTAGCCAAGGTATTCAAACATATTTTTGAATGTTTTTAGATGTAATATTTTTCTTCTCATCGACTGAATTAACTAACTTTAGTTACAATGATTCAGTAGAAGGAAGCGAAAAGATTGTTACTCAAATGGCGCCACGGAAACTCATGATCATCTCTAGTGAACATGTAAGAGATTGATGCATCGATTTCTCACTTTAAAACTTCATAACTTAATTATATGGAAGTTTCTAATCAAATCTCATATGTGGCACATCTCTCTCTTGCAAAATAACAGGTGATGCCGTCAGGTGCTCATGAAGGTTCAAGCGAACAACTTCAAGTCACCTCTTCTTCTGGTAAGTCAATCATTTGGCAATGATAAGTTTTTTTCATAAATAAATTATTCAGGCATTTTTTCTTAAAAGCAAATAGGGTTACTAGCAACACTCTTTAGCACAGTACCTTTTAAAAAAAAAAAACTCATTAGCACAATTCTATAATCAAACAAAGCGTGTAAGTGCATCTCAAAAGTAATTTCAAATATAAAGTTTTACATGCTCCAAAAGCCTCTAAGCCAGTAAGTTTTACATCAAAACTTTAAAATTTGAAGTACTGAACAGTGAAACTTTATATTTGAAGTTCTACTCTACAAATCATATTTGAAATTTCTTACTTTTAAGTCCTTACAATAATATGATTTTCAAATTTTCTAACTAACTTTTATAGCTATTATTTTGGTCCTTGTAAAATTTTTATCTTATGCAAAATACAAATATATTGATAACAGTAAATCAAATATTATACAAAACAATATTACAATACATATAATAGAAATTATAAAGCGAAATAAAAAATAAAACTATATCAGATCAAAATTATTACATCAACAAATGAAAGTACAAGATTTCAACAACTTTTAGATTGTAATCAACAAATAAAAATAAAAAAGACTCAGTTATTATTTCGAAATGCATGTAATATGCTATCAAAAATGTATTATCTTACTAATTAATATTATGTATAATATTTTATTATATATTTTATTGCTAATTAAAAGTTTTATGATTTTTGTTAACTTCTATCAATAAAGAATATAGTATAAACTGTGAAACTTTAAAAGTTTAATCCGAAATTATTCTTTTAAAGAGGACCATTCTCAAACTTAAAATTTGAAATTTTGCCAACTTTAAAAATGAAAATTGTTTTTGGAGATGCTAATACATACATAAGTCAAACATGTGAATCTTTGACCATGTCAGTATAGTAAATGTTAGGTTATCAATATTTTTTGCTTTCTTCTTCAGAATTTTGTTTCTAGCTGCATAGATAGCTGCAGGAGTATTTAGCTAAATAAACATAAAATCAAAACGCAAAGATTCGACGTATCTTTGAAAATTTTAGACTACAGAAACTGTACCAAAATTTCAAAATAAATTGTATTAAATATCGTTTGTGTTTATGGTGGTTCTCAGGAAATTCTAAGAGTGAAGAGAAGAAAATAGGTAAAAAGGAAGAGGAGGATGCTCTATCGAAATATCTATCAATGGATTATCCAAAATTTAGAAGACGACGGCCAGTTCACAACCTCTAATCCATGCATCATTATTATTTTTTTCAATACAACTATTAATTTTAGCTAAGATTAGACCTTTAATTAATCAAGATAAGTTAGGATGACTAAGTCATAAGTGGTTGGTATAACGTAGTTACTTTAATCTTTGGGAATGTTAAGGAACAAATTTTGGCGATATTGTTGTAAAAAAATGGAATATGTTCGTGTTTATTATTTTTGTAATATAGTTCTAGTTACTGATAATGGCCGACACAAAATGAGCAAAACCCTAAAGCTCTGGTTTGGGGTTTGAGCTTATTAATTGCTCGTCGTTTCACGCACTGTAACATGGTGGCTAATTTGGTTGTATTCCATTTTATTTTGCAAGAGAAACGATTTGAATTTTATTTTTGTTGTTGAGATAATTATAATCCTAAGCATGCATGTGGTAATCCTAGTCCCTAGGACCCTAGAGAAATGTATATATAGAAAAACATACAAGTCTTAGTTTCTATACTTTTGACGATTAGTATATACTTACGTGCAAAACAAAACCAACCAAAACTTAACACACTATCGAATCCCGCTTGAAATTCATGAACTGTATTGAGCCAGCCGAGCTGAAAAAATTCTCGATTAGTTTCTCCCTGGGAAGAAGATCCATGAGTTTAGGTTCGAGGATCACTCGGAATGGGTTAGTAGATTGGTCATCAAAGAAGATGAATGGTATCCTACTAGGAGACATCTTGCTAGGGGAATGTTTTTTTTGGAACGTGGTTGCTAAGGAGAATGTTTGTAACAAGCTATTCTCTAACCAAAACATGTCGGCATTCTGAGTATTATCAGATGAATGTATGTAGCTCCTATATATGTAAATACGTAAGTAGGATCTGCAGATATATAGGAATGTTCAGTGATTCATCGATTGATAATCATGTCTATGATTCTTGCACATCTACATAAGAATTAATATCGGTATTTAGTCTTTCCCATTGGCATTATTACCCGTTGGTTTGATCGGTTAGACCCTTCAAGGAACTAAGAACTAGAATTTGTAACACGTGTAAATTTATTAATGTATGTGTTCTTAGATATGTATGTTTTGTTTCTTCATGTTACATGTGTTTTATCTATCTGTAGATTATATATATACCTATATGCAAGGGTAAAGGAAATCATACTACTTTCTGGCATGACGTGTGGACTCCTTTCGGTCCTCTCATTCGTTACTTTGGTCCTCAAGGGTCTCGAGAGCTGGGCATCCCTTCAGACGCCAGAATCTACTCAGTGGTCAATGAAAACGGATGGAAGCTTCCACTGGCCCGTTCTGAAGAGGCAGAGGCCTTGCAAATCCACCTTACCTCTGTAAGTCTCCCATGTCCTTCTGCTCATGATGATGAATTCTTGTGGCGAGTTATTGGAGAGAAGATCCACATTGAATATATGTAAGGGATATGAGTAATATATAAGGGATTTGGGTCAATCTATTAATTGCCAATTGGTTTTAAGTTAGAAGTCCAAGAAATTTATCATGGTATCAGAGCCTGGTTAAAACCAACTGACAATTAGTGGATTGATCCAAATCCCTTATATATTATTCATGTCCCTTACATATATTCAATGCGGAATCTTCTCTCCAATACGAGTTGATAATGTAGACTTAGATGCCTTCTCCACTAAGCTCACATGGGAATCATTAAGACCTAGAGCCCCTAACCAGCTTTGGACAAGAAATGTCTGGTATAAGGACGCTATTCCACTCCACGCCTTTTACTTTTGGGTCACTCACTTGAATAGGCTCCCAACTAGATCAAGACTCAAGGCGTGGGGTTTACAGATTCAAACAAGTTGCTGCCTTTGTGATCAGTTTGAAGAAGATAGAGATCATCTCTTTCTCAGGTGTGAGGTTAGCCAGCATCTATGGGCCATGATAATTAGAAGGCTATAGGATGCAGACCTCTCTCCTTTCACTCTTGGGATGTCTTTTCTGATTGGTTGGAATCAAAGGATTTAATCTGTCCAACAACCCTTAGAAGACTAGTTGAAGCAACCATCTAGTCATTGTGGCATGAGAGGAACAATAGGCTGCATAACAACATCTCCTTCTCTTCAGAAGTCATCTTTAAACTCCTTGATCGCAGAATCAGAGACGCTATTCTCGCTCGTAGAAAATGTAAGAAGTTTAAAAACCTTCTCGCTAAATGGTTAATTTTTGCTCAACAGCAAGGTGATCTATATCTCCATGTTTTATCTTTTTTGCCATGGAGCTTATTCCTGACCTGCCTTAAACTTTTTGTAAAATGCAAACCGTTCATTCAAATAATGCAATTCATATTCTTAGCAAAAAAAAGAAAAAACCAGACTGTTTTAGACTTTTCAAATTCAGAAAAGGTTTCTATACCGAAAAAGAATATGGACTGATTATAGCTCTTATACATTATTAAAAATTCTTCAAAATAATAGAGATTTTGCCAAGAAACTGAATTTAAAAAAAATCTCAAAATCATTCGTCTGATAATTAATTATAGAGATACCCAATCCGGTTAAGACAATTCGAACCGAAATCGTGCGTGATAAACCAATCTTCAAACCACGGTTAGAGATCTTGACCAGAGAGAGTCCTTTTACTAGTTCCGCGGAGTTAAAAAAGCGTCACTCATTACAGATTCTCACACTTCACAAAATCGTCCCTTCGATTTGCTCCTCCGACCTTCAGATCTTCGTCTCCCGGTGAGTTTACGTCATCATTCTCTTCAATAAAGCAGCGATCTTCATTAAATATAAGCATAGCTATCTTCTGAATCAATTTGATTTTGCTGCTTATTTCCAGTTTTTTAGAGTTTTGTTTGGGGATTTCTGTCAAAGGGTCTGCTCTAACATGGTAACTTAATCTAAAGTTATCGTCTTTACTATGATTTGAGTCGATTTGGTCAGTTCAAGGTTTAATCTTTACTCTGTTTTTTTTTTTCTTCACAGTCAGGAAGAAAGGAAACAGTGTTGGATTTGGCCAAGTTTGTGGATAAGGGTGTGCAAGTTAAGCTCACCGGTGGTAGACAAGGTTAAGACATTAGTTTTTTTTTATTTCTAATACAATTATGCCAAGTTGATTAGTTTACACTTGCAGCTGAGTTTTGATGGTTGTTGATTTTGTGCAGTCACTGGAACTCTTAAGGGTTACGATCAGTTGCTTAACCTTGTTCTTGATGGGGCAGTTGAGTCTGTTCGAGGTATCTCTTTTGTAGCATTGCCTTCTTTTTTTTTTTATATATATATGAGATTAGTGCACAACATGAGATGAGTTGCTTAGGTGTGTGTATCTCTGTCATATAAATTTCAATGGTCTCCATGATTTACACAGTATCATTGTGACATTGAAAGTTACATGTGTATCCCATCTTACTCTGCTACATATATTGTCACTATGTGTATTTATATCTATGCCATTGAAAGTTGCATAAATCTTGATTATATATGTTGGAATTTTTTTTTTACTGCTTTAATCATTTAAAAGGGCCATCACAGTAACTGTTGTGTCTAATTAGTAACAAGAGCTGGTGTTGTCTTGTGTTGTTGATTTACATGATCTTTCTCTGTCTGATGTTCAACCAGATCATGATGATCCTTTGAAGACTACCGACCAAACAAGACCCCTTGGTTTGATTGTATGACTCAGTTACCTTTTTTTTTCCTTTTCCACTGTTACAAGTATAATCATTTATAGTGCCGATAAGAGCATTGAGGTTGACATCTTACTTGTAATGGAGTTTTATAGTTCAAAGTTCAAACTCATTTAGATTCTAAACCAGTATGTGTTATCTCTGGTTTTAGGTTTGCCGCGGAACTGCGGTGATGCTCGTCTCACCAACGGATGGCACTGAAGAAATCGCTAACCCGTTTGTTCAACCAGAAGCTGTCTAAAGAGTTTCTTTCAAAAGATTATCTCTCTGTGTCTCTTTTCTTTTAGTTTTAAACTTGGGGGGTCTTAGAGAGTATTATGAATCTGAGTATCTGCTAGGACGTTGGAAACAATTGTTTTAGTATATACCTATTGGGAATATCATAGGCTCTTCCTGCGTCTTTTGTTATCTCAAGTAGGTTTAAATTTAATTGCTCTAATCAAATCCCATTTGGATCTTGTTCACAACTTTAATGCATACCAATATCGAGAGCAACATGTGCTGAATGTGATCAAAGAGCGATTTGAACTGTTTTTGAGTTTATCGTTGCGCACAAAATATAAAGCTAAACTCCTTGGACACCAAACTCTTCTTGTTAATAAATTCACCAGATTCTGAAAACAGAGAGACCTTCCTAGAGCTCCTAGAGCAATGGATATGTTGTAAAGTTAATGGTCTTTGGGTATATTATGTGACGTACTTTTAGCTCATCAAGTGTTACATGTCTCATGAAGGGAAACTCGCTTGTCTTCATTTATACTTTCAATGGGCATCAGCCAATGCTCTTTCTTGCTAATGATCAACACGAGTGTTAAATTCAATCTCGTCTCAGAGGAATTGTTCTTTCTTGATCTCTGCTTATTCTAAGTAGGAACTTCACCAAAAGGCTTTGGAGCTTTGATTACATGGATGAAGGAGAGAGATGTGATTACATGGAGCACAATTATTTCAGGCTGGCACTGAATTCACAACCATGAGGCGCTGAAGTTGTTTGAGTTCATGAAATCTTCTGGGACAAGCCATGGTCTCTATCTAGCGGGACAGTGATGAAGGAATCCGGACACTCATGAGAGACAGAGGAATCAAGAAAGAATCTGGATGTAGCTGAGTTCAGACTTTGTGCTGGAAGATCTTGAAGGAGAACAGATGGAGGATTCTCTTAGACATCGCAGCGAGATAATAGCTTTGGTCTTTTGGCTTGGTAACGTTGCCTAGCGGGAAAGTCATTAAGATCATGTGTTCCTATGAATAGTTGAGTTAACGGGAAGAGACCACTGCACATGGTTTTGGATCATGGATTATAATTTATGCTTAATCTCTCTTTATTTTCATTTCTTTTTTCTTCTTAAAATACTACATCATTAAAATAGTCAAAAGTGTCCAAAGCTGAATGTAGCATTATGGAGACAAGATCTTTTATGTCCAAAGTGGTTTATTCTCATTATATATTATTATGATTCTCTATAACTCTCATGACTCATCTCATGTGGATTTAAAAGTGCTATTGTAGTCACTTTATTCTTTTGAAACCTAACGAACCTCATAATTAACTTGGTATTGTTTTTGAAAACTTATTCAGTGAAATATGGTAAATACATTTGTTTAACCCATGACAATTATCTTTCATTAATTTTTATTTTTATTTGAAAACATAGTAAAAATTTGTAGTTTATCTCGAAGTATTTTGGTCAGGTATTCTTATATGCAATGATAAATATTTCTTTTAGATGATCAAAAGCTTTATGACTTATTATTAAACGTGGTATGCTAGCTGTTTAATGCATACATTGGTGTTTGGTAATTATAGTTTGAAATCCGTTGGCAGAAATCTTTTATATCATGTCACTGGTACAATCAAAAGCTAGTTCCAGATTTACAAGGAGAAAGCCCATGGTCTCTATCTAATCCTAGTTAAAAAAAAAAAAATCTTTATGGCAATGTATTAGAGAAAATTATCATTTGTAAAATAGGAACTTGCTTTTAATTACTAGTCAGTCGCCACTGGCCGACCATCTAATTTTTACTTCATGTTTAATGGGCTTTAATTGTGAGGCCCAGTATTGTAGGTCTAATGCCACTGTTAACCGCGTCGGTATCCTCATCCTTCGCCACCTTCTGTTCTCACATAGGATAGTCAAGATTCTTTTAGGAATCTATAATCGAACGGCTCTCTTTGCCTGTTCTAGACTCTTCTATATATACATGGGGACAATGATGAATCTTCTTATTTTATTACTGTTTTACCTGTCAATTTATTACTCTTATTTATTAACAATTTATTTCGCATTATTTTCCTGATATTTTTTTCTTGGTCTTATTTTTGACAAATAGTTCTGAAGTTTGTATACTAATATTCCAATTATTATATTTTCAATTGTTTTCTAAACTAGTAAAATTATAATTTTATTGTAACAGTAGAATTTCAGTTTCCTTACTAGATATGCCAAACAAAGAAATAAAGATATTTTTCAGATTTGGTAAAGAAGAGCAAAATAAATTACTCAGTTTGGACATATATGTCAGGCTAAAATCTATATATATTATATTTATTTGTCAGTCTAAAATAAAGTAAAAACTACGCAAATAATAATCAAGTGGAATAAATAAACGAAGACAACAAAATATTAACTAGTAATAATGATACTTAAAAAAAAAGAATAATGATAATTAAAATAATACGATGACGTGTCATAAGAATAGATTTTATAATTTATTGCCTGATAAATAGCTTACTAAATTTTTTTACTCAACCATGGTTAAGAGAATTAACCAGAGTCCGTACGATAGATAAGAGTTTAAAAAGCGTTCTTCAGACAAACAAGTGAAATCAAAGAAGGAGACAACGAACACACACACACATACAAAGATCAGTGTTCTTCACTGAGTTTGATTCTCTTTCCCCTCGATTCCTTGCCTCCATTGAAGCCTCTTCATAAAAGATTCTCTCCTCCATGTGCGTTTGTTTCTGATGATGCCTTTGAATTGACGTATTCGTCCTCTGCCTCTGTTTTTCCCTCTGTTCTTCAGATCTTTTGCTTTCTGGTGAGTTCTCTTCAAGATCTAACCTTTTTGATTGATATGTTCAGAAAATGATTGAAAGTAATCATCTTTGTTGAATCTCTCTTATGGGTCTAGAGATCACTTCTGATAGATCTGCTATAAGATTAGTTAGTGACATCTTTTTTTTTTTTGTAACAGAAGTCTTCTCATGCTCTCTGTCGGAAACATGGCTTACCTGATGTAGCAATCGAAACCAACGTTCTTCTGTACACGTTTCATGATCGTGTTGGTTTCAGACACTGGTCTTGCTGCTGCTTCCGTTTCATTCTCGGAACCTAGACAGTCCTGTTCAGACACAAATGGCAGTGGCGGTCTTCAAGACACCCCTTACCGGGGGTAGCAAGATGGAAGGGAAGCAGCACAGACATCATCAGCTACAGAGACAATCCTCAGGAAGAAGGGTCTTCGTCCAAACCGAAACCGGTTGCGTTTTGGGGATGGAGCTGGACCGCAGCGACAATGTCCACACAGTGAAGCGTCGGCTTCAGATCGCTCTCAACTTCCCCACAGAAGAGAGCTCTCTGACCTATGGAGACACGGTTCTAACCAACGATCTCAGCGCCGTGAGGAACGATTCTCCGCTTCTCCTGAAACGTAACTTCATGCACAGAAGCTCCTCCACTCCTTGTCTCTCACCTACGGGGAGAGATCTAGAGCAGAAAGACAGAAGCGGTCCTATAGAGATACTGAACCAATCAGAGTGCTTTGGCGTTGTGAAGCAGATGGTGAAGGACATTGTGAAGGCCATGAAGGTTGGCGTTGAGCCGCTCCCTGTTCACAGCGGTCTCGGAGGTGCGTACTACTTCAGGAACAAGAAGGGACATAGCGTTGCGATCGTTAAGCCAACGGATGAAGAGCCGTTTGCTCCTAACAATCCTAAAGGCTTCGTTGGGAGAGCGCTCGGGCAGCCCGGTTTAAAATCCTCGGTTCGGATCGGGGAAACCGGGTTTAGAGAAGTTGCGGCTTATCTTCTTGACTATAACCGGTTTGCTAATGTCCCTCCCACTGCTCTTGTGAAGATAACTCACTCTGTGTTCAATGTCAACGACGGTGTGAAGGGAAACAAGGCTAGAGATAAGAAGTTTGTCAGTAAAATCGCTTCTTTCCAGAAGTTTGTGGCTCATGATTTCGACGCGAGCGATCACGGCACTTCGAGCTTCCCTGTGGCTTCTGTGCACAGGATAGGGATACTCGACGTGAGGATCTTCAACACGGATCGTCACGGCGGGAACCTTTTGGTAAAAAAGGTCGAGACGTTTGGTGAAGTCGAACTTATTCCAATTGATCATGGTCTTTGTTTGCCGGAGACGTTGGAAGATCCTTACTTCGAGTGGATCCATTGGCCTCAGGCTTCGTTGCCTTTCTCCGATGAAGAGCTTGAGTATATAGGGAAGCTTGATCCGTTAAAAGACTGTGAGATGCTCAGAAGAGAGCTTCCGATGATCAGAGAAGCGTGTCTGAGGGTGCTTGTTGTGTGCACTGTTTTTCTTAAAGAAGCTGCTTCTTATGGGCTGTGTCTTGCGGAGATTGGTGAGATGATGACGAGAGAGTTTCGTTCGGGGGAAGAGGAGCCTAGTGAGCTTGAGGTTGTGTGTATTGAAGCCAAGAGATTGATCACTGAACGAGATGTTTTCTCTCCGAGGTCGGATGGTGTAGGAGAAGCAGAGTTTCAGTTTGATATAGACTGTGATGAGATACAACTAACCGATGATTACTTCACGAGAAACCCTTTTTCAAATGGGCGTTCTTCACTTGGAAAGCTCGAAGAAGAAGATGAAGAAGACGAAGAAGAGGACAATACTGAAAATGCTGTCTCGATGATTACAATGAAAGACAGTTTTTTTAGTTCTACTTCTACAGTTCTTTCAAAGCTTTCGACTTCAATGAAGAACACACATCTTAGCAGCACGGGAGGAAACTCCCTGAAACCTTTAACAAGAGGCAAATCTGAGAACACGTCGTCTGGTCACAAAAGCGCAAACGAACAGCTTCCAGTGAGTGCGAGCTTTGTGAAAGTAGCAGACATGAAAGAGGAGGAGTGGGTCATGTTCTTGGAGAGGTTCCAAGAGTTGCTTGCACCAGCTTTTGCAAAACGCAAAACGGTAACGGTGAGTAAGAGACAGAGACTTGGCACTTCTTGCCAGTTTTGAGAACCCGTATAGTAAAAATAAAAGCTCGAGAAAGTTAAAAGAGACAAAAGTTAGAGACAAGAGACGGACAGAGTCTACAGTTTGGACTATGAAACTGGAGGCTGTCATATGGTAGTAAAAGAATAGTTTACGTTTGGAAGGTTTGGCTTATAACAAGCGACATGGTGAAAAAAGGGTTTGTTTTTTTTTTTTTTTACTATTTTGTAAATATATGTTTTCACCTATCTCTTTGTGATCTTTGTTTTTCTTATTTTACCCCTTGTATCACCTTTTCTTGTTTTTTTCTTTCTTTGGTATGTCCTTGTAGCTTGGCCTTGTCTTATAAATAAATAAATAATATAATATTAGCTTTGTTTTAATTTTTGGTGTGATGTTTACTATAAATATATAATGTATCTATTGTCGATCTCGTGAGTCGATGTATTGTCAGTCAATTAAAATACACAGCTCAGTCCATGCATCAACAAATGACATGAATTAAAAATTGGACCAATGGTAATAGAATAACCAAAAAACTGGTAGAAAGGTAATATCAGAACAACAGTTCAACTATGAACTATAAAAGTATTACAGATAAGTTTAACTATATTTTTTTTAGATTTCGCAAATTGTTAAAGCTATTATATTTTTGGTTTGGATTGCTAGTAGATAGATCATACTAATATATTTTATTCTTCTTTGATTATGTTATTATGAGATCGAGCACGCCACATGCACGTCCGTTTCACATTTTTTGGTGTGTGAGAAAAGTGTCCGTTTCACATTTTTCTGTCCCATTTTTCTAAGTAGGGATACATTTGTTAGTAACATAAACATGTTATTCCGATAGGTTTTGTTCGGTAGCGTTTCCTATATGATGCTTAAGGAAAGAATCATGTGTAAATGGTGTTTAATTATGCTATACAGCCTAATCGCCACATGGCGCATTTCAACATTCATAGATATCCTATGTTTTAGCCCAATCTATTAGGTTCGATGAGTGTTAGGTTAGAGAGGCAAGAGAAAGTGGAAAAGCGTAAGCGTGATATGGTCCCAAAGGAATGGTTTGGTACGAAGACAGCTGCGAAGAAAGCGAAATGGGCATCCTTATCGACCCATTTTCTGCATTATCCATTTATCCCATCAGGTTATGTCCAATGTTTGTATAAAGTTCAAAGAATTATTTCAAATAATTATACCAACTTTTGACGCAACAAAACGATGAAGCTGAAAGTAGGACCCATTTTATGGGTAGGGTTTATCATTTTCTATATCCGTCTCTCGACAAGACAACATCAAATTGACGTAACATCCCGTTTTCTTACGTGGTACGTCTGCTATATGCCTATATGTACTTACTACCAAGAAGGCAATATACCATTTACATGTTCATAAAGCTTTCCATGTTTTAGTACATAGTAATAAAGTGGATACATTTATATATTTATAAAAAAAACAATTACCAGATTTGATCAGCATTGCGAGAACATTTGACACTACTGTATATATAATCATATCTTAAATATTTTCGATGGGGATTGTTTGGCTTACAATAAATTCCATATGATCGGTTTCTATATACTAAAATGAGATTATTTTATCAATCCAGCATATTTTATTCTTTTTAAGAGTTTTATGTATGTAGGATTTGTTTCACTTTATGCTTCTAACAACTTTTAATGTCTCTGCCCTTCAACAATCTTCTTTTTCTACCTTTTAATTGACTGCTCATCTTGTTTTTGTAAACGTGCATATATTACTTTTATAAACCTTGCTGTCTTTGGCAGTATACAGAGTTTTAACATTTGAGTGACCAAACCTTTTGAATGTACGCAGTTCCTTTATCATCATTACTTACAGTAGAACCTCTATAAATTAATACTCGATAAATTAATATACACGAAAAATCTCTATAAATTAATATAATTTCATAGTCCCAAATTGAGTTATTGATTCAATTAGTATCTCAATAAATTAATATCTCTATAAATTAATAAAAAAATTATAGTTTTGGTGTAGTCCCAACATTATTAATTTATAGAGGTTTCACTGTATTTACTTATCTCTTTTCTTTACCTTTTTGTTTCTTATACGAGTCTTAGTCCTTCTGTTTACTTAATTAACTTAAGAGAAGATTGTACTCGTTCTATGCAAAACCGAAGACCTAATACCACTCAAAACAAAACCAACTTTTTATACATCAGTTAGTTATTTCTTGAACTACAAATATGAAGCATTCATTCATTTATTAAACTTCTCTCACATACAGCATGGACAATTGTGGAAACAACATCACAGAATGGTCTAGCATGGTGGTTTTAATACTATGTTTAATTTGAATTTATCATGTGCCCCTAACTTAAAACTAATTGTCAATAAATAAACTGAACTCAATTTTTTATATATTAGTTAATTATTACTTCGAAATTACGGACTTTCTTTCATTCATTAACATTTAGCTCTGTATAATTCAGGATCATCGTATAGAAAATCATTCGACTTGTTGAAATTTTATTGTCTTGTTATTTATATCGCATCACATACGATTTCATATTTCTTGTGTGTAAACAAACTCGGAGTTTTTCAGTGACGGTTCATATATAAAGCAAATAAGGTTAACGTTTGTCTAACGTACAATAAAAATTAGCAGAGATAATTTAATTTTATGCTTTGTTTCTTGTTGGATTTGGATATGATTTATCATACAACTTGGTCTTTGTTAGGTACCTATGATTAGATACGGATGAATAAATAAATAATAGCTCTAAGATGACAAAATGATGATAACTCAGTGACCATGCATTTGGTTGTCTTATTCCTCACATAACATCCATAAAGTATTTAGCCCATATGACTCAAGACTCTCAACAGTTACTTAACTAAAGAATATTAACTAAATTTGACATCGGCAAAAAAAAAGTAAGTATATATTTATATCATATATTCGTAGATTCACTGCAGCAAAGCAAAATAGCTGAAAATAAAGAGTTTATCTATGGTACATCAAAGCCCTGAATTCAAAATCAGAGCCTCCAGAGCTCTATGGAATCATTGCGGACATCCGCTTAGATTGTTTTACTTTTGATTATGTTTCTTTTAGTTGGATTCCTCGAGAGAGGAACCTTTTTGCTGATCGCTTAGCGAAACAAGCTCTAAACCTTGTAGCAGTTTCTACTGCATAACTCTGATGATTTATAAAAGTTGTGTTCCAAAAAAAAAAAAAATCTATGGTACATCACTGATATATACTGCCTCGGTTGAATATAACGCAGGTTAGCTAGTAAATTGGTTATAAGCAGTCTATACATATGGTTAGAGGAATCGCAAGTACAAGAAGTCGCACAGAAGGGTCCACCACACACATTGAACCATAGATATCTAAAAGAAAATTACAGATGATATTTAAAATCGAGTTGAATTTGAAATGTAGATTCAGGCAAAGAGGCAAAAGTGGTCTACTTTTCACGAGAAACTAGCTAATAGATTATCACATAATCCAAGTTAAGTCTGGCACTTTCAGCGATAATATAAGGAATGTTAAACTAGTTTGACATAATGACAATTAAACCCACTTCAAAAAGTTGAAATACATTTACAAAGGAGAGACTAAACTTGGGAAATAAAGAAGAAGGGCAGTGTCACTAGTTAGAGGAGGAGAATCAAAAGATGCAATTATTATGCAAGTAGGGCTAAGGAAATGAAATAGGAAAGGTTATGAGCACCTTGGTTTGGGAGCATAACATTTTCACCATTTTTGAAAGTGCGCACTAAGTTTAAGGAGCGAAGAATTATTATGAGGATCATCGAACCAAGTGGAAATAATAAAGGAGAACATCTTGTCCGTTCTCGATAATGCCCCTCCTGGCCTGTGTTGTGGTTAGTGAGCCTCCAAACGTGTTGTGGAAGGACTCAAAAGATCTCCATGTGAAGATCAAAAGCAATCAACTTCGTATTTGCTTGTCTGAACCAATAAAGTTATATATTTGAAAAAATTGGTGCTTGCTCGTGCTCTTTCTAATGACTAGTAGGGGAAGGTGGAAACACCTGCCTCCATTGCTTGACTTCAAAACCGAAAACCTTGCATGAGGAGGTGTTATTGTCGTTAATGTTGTAATTAACCAGACTAGTTTGTATGCTCCAGTAGTCTTTTCCAAATCATGAGAGATGGAACTCCGATTTAATTATTCTTGTTTACGTAAGTCTCTATTATGAATCCTGGCAAGAGAAAGCGTATATGACCATCTCGTTGCTGATTATCGCTTCAATTTGTCCTGTCAAGTCCATCTAGGCATATAAGAAGAAAGTAACATCAACATTCTTTGGTAACTATCATCATGTAAACGACGGATATTCATGTAAAATTGTACTAATGCATGATTTAGGAAAACTGTTATTTATTATCAACATATGATATATAAAGCTTGCCAACAGTTCAAATTCTTATGTTTTTTTGTCAAAGCTATATGAAAAGTCAAATGTCAACTATATTAGTGGATATATGTTATACCAAGTAATATTGCCTACATCATCTCCCATCTGCCTCAAATTCTAGACAGTTAATGTATATTAGCTTCTTCTCTTGATTAGCTTCTTCTCTTGATACTAGCCCTAGCTATATTAACAAACGTGACAATGCGTTTATCTCCCACAATACTAATTCAACCATTTGCTCTACAACTCATTCTCTGTTCTCCTTATTGTATTCTCCTACTTACATTACAATTAATAATTTAGTTTTCTATATCATTTCGAGGTAAAATCATGTTCGAACCAGTAACATCAATGAAACTTTCGTTTTTAATTGATTATTTTGCAGGACAAGAAGTTATCAAGTTAGTTTCAAAAAAAAAGAAAAGAAGAAGTTATCAAGTTGGGCATTATATTTATATCATATAACCGAGTTTGGGGTATTTGACAAAAATTGATTATGTTTTAATAGAGGTTATATATGCTATAACAGTTAATTGTCTTTTCTAGATAATGGTTACAAAATATTAATTTTAAAAATATTGACAAAGATGAGTTTCAATTTTCAAATCATGAAACAATTTTAGAGTTAATTAAAATTTTCTGTAAAAAATTATGATGTACCATAGTATTTTTGGGTCGAGTATAGTGTTAATGTGCATCTTCGAGTTTAGTGTTATATAGCTGCAATTTATCTGTGCATCTTCTTCAAAAATGTTGGCTTTTCCGCTTTAACTTCTACTCAGTTATCTCCTTTTTTCCATCGCTATCTCCTTATCCTTTGTTAATATTTCCGATTATTCTTGTATCAACTTACTGATACCGATACCATCTCATTTCCTTATGCAGCTTTTGACTCAAACACCAGTACTACTTTGGTTCTACTTTGTTGCTTGAAGACTTTGTCCTATAATGTATTTAATTCTTCAGATTCGGGAATAAGGTAATGTTACTGTCTTACTGATCCATTTGGTGAACATTCATAAATTTCTTATACTTATTAGGCTTCATTATACTTACTATATCCCCGTGAAGCTTATCTCAAAATTACCCTGATTGTAGCTTTTATATCATTAGGGTAAATATTAATTGGCAACCCTGTGTATAACTACTGCTTTTAAAAATCAGAAATTGGTGAGAATGCACCCAAACATTCATATATCTTGCCATATACCCTGATTTTTGAAACATATTTTCCTGGACATTTTTGCCCCTACTAGCTGTCACCCATATGGCTCAGACCTCTGGCTCTTCATGTCAGTGGATTCATCTTTTACACATCGGTCAATGCAATGTCTCTGCGTCTCTGCATAAGCATACGAAACAGTGTGAGTTTTGTATTTTCGTTTCAATTTTGAACATCAAAGAGTTGCAATTCAAATTTCTCCAACCACCCTATTTCTTTTTTCTCTCTCAATTGTTCTCTAATCTTTCAACGGTGGTTTCATTCCACCATTATTTTCTTAAAAAAAACTCTCAAATCCAAATTACAATCTTGAGACTCTACAATCATCACCAAAAGCCCTAAAATTGATCTACTTCCTTAATCTAATTCCAGAAAAAATGATCTAGTCCCTTCCCAGAAAAATTCACTGGCTGTTTTTGAAGGAGGAGAAGAAGAAAAGAAAACAGGTATGAACTCTCTTTCTCTTCTCTCTTGTCATGCTTTTATACTCTCCCATCAGTTACTATTGCTCATCTTTGGCTAGAGACCGTGGTGGCGTTTCTAGTTTTCGAAGATCGTATCTGATGAGTATCAGCATTGGAGGAATGGAACCTCCCCCGCTGGGCTAAGATGAAGTTCATGTTTTGGCCGTCGATGACATTTTTACTCATTAGATACCATGTTTATTATTTAGCACAACCATAACTTGTTTACTCGTTAGATACCATGTTATCAGATAATAATGGTATTAGCGTTGTAACTATTCTATTAACAAATAAAATTAGTAATTTCTCGTTATATTATTATGAAAATATATCCACAATCGGAGTTATTTTTGGATGTTCACGTATATCTAAGCATGTTAACTGCTAATTTAAAGTGATAAGTGAAGGGATGAACATATTTTTTCATCTATCCCCATTCCATTCACAAGTTTCATGAATAGGGGAAAAGCCAAGCATTCTGTTATTTGATAACTTTATGCGTTAATGCTAACAATATATTTAGCAGGTACAAAATATCTTAACAATATTATTTTGTGTAATTCAATATTGTTTTTACACGTAGAGTATTGAATGTTGTAGTGGTAAAGTGGTTCCTAGAATTGAAATTGCCCAACATAACCTGGGTTCAAAGCCCCACATACGTTTTTTAATATTTTTATTTTGATAAAATGACTGTTAAAATTGCATTAGCCTGATCATTTTATTATTTAGCACAATCATAATTTGTTTACTCGTTAAATACCATGTTATCAGATAATAATGGTTTTAGCGTTGTAGCTAGTCTATTATCAAATAATATTAGTAATTTCTTGTTATACTATGATGAAAATATGACCACAACATAATTTATTTTTGGATGTTCGCATATATCTAAGCATGTTAACTGTTAATTTAAAGTGATGAGTGAAGGGATGAACCTATATGTTGAGTTTTTATTAAAACTTTGTATGAGCAGTAGAGCTTCTCAGCTCTGTATGAGTAATGGTGATGTGGAGGTATGCCCTGATTTTTTATGTTGGTACGTGTTTATCTCCACCGTTGATGACCAGTGACACGAGAATGTTGAGCTTGGCTCGAATGTTATCAATTGCTAGGTTGTATCTCAAATTTTACTATAAAGCGTAGTTTAAGTCGATAATTAGTTGTGTATATGTTAAATTTCTTTTTACACGTTAATTTTTGGATATCAATATGGTAGACTAGTCAACTATTCCAATTATGCTTGGTTATTTATCACTGTTATATCATTTTTTAGCGGTTAACATAATATAATATCAGCTAACCCACTTGCTTAACCCTTCATCAGTGTATAAGACCCTTATCATACAAAATATTCCTTAAACCTTATACTAGATCATACAGAAATACCTTATGCTAAAGTTTCGTATTTATCTCTAGCAATCTATTAGTTGATATTTCTATGCGTAAATGTTAACATTTTTTAACAGGTACATATTAACTTAATTATATTATTCTATTATTACCAATAAAGCTTATGTCTTTATACTAATAAAGCTTATGTATTTATGTATAATATTTCCTAAACCATATACTAAATCATACAAAGAAATACCTAGCTAAAGTTTCGTATTTGTTTCTAGTAATCTGTTAGTTGATATTTTCTATGCGTAATTGTTAACATTTTATTTAACAGGTACATGTTAATTTAACTATATTGTTTTATTTTTACTAATAAAGCTTGTCTTTATACTAAATCATATAATATATTTCAAGCACTAATTTGGAATTGTATTCTCAGTTTTGTAAAGAAAGGTTATATATACTAATTTGTTTTGCTATTTAACAATGATTTTCCGTGGTCTAGTGGGATATGGAAGGTTCTATAGTCGGGCTTGTCTCGGGTTCGAACACTATAGAATGCATTTTGGTCTTCTTTTTAATATTTTTAAATGAATGGCAAAATGGTAATTAAGCTATCTTCTTCCTCTGTTTGTCGCCTAGGTTTTCTGCAACTTTAAACATGGCCGTCAACATAGATCTATCATCACTAACCTAAATTATGCGTTTTTCTTATTTTATTTTCATCAAAATTGTAGATTTCACATGGAATACTCGATTTTGAGCATTTGAAACTCGAAAAACTAAAACTTTTTGATGAATCCGATTTATTAACTGATCATGATGTACTCGCCGTGGTTGACCAAGCCCTCCGCCGCCGCGTAATCACCTTCCATGCCTGCGTTTTCGAATAGGTCCGTTTATTTTACAGATGCAATCTCAAACTTATAATCCAAACAGTTGACTCAGGCCCTGACTAAACATGTGGACAAAAACTCACCTATGATCTAATCTATATAGCTTCTGACAGTGCTACAAACTCTGTACAAAACCTTCGTGAACTGCTGTGTCAGTCCCGCTGCGTTTCATGTGTCAGACACGGAAGGGCAGTTTCGGCAATCCAACACGGAAAGGGTATCACGCACCTTTGTTATTTCACATCAGGACAATCTGCTAATTTGAGCTCCCATTTGGGATATTTACCTGATTGTCTCTTTAAAAATTGTATAGCTAGCACGCAATGACCAGCCTTGACTTTTCTCGACCAGTTCTCAAACATGGCTTTTCTTGTCGTGTGAATGGACTGTGAAGTAAAGAGAGTACAATTTGTTCAGACAATGAATATATCCCGTCCATATATGTTTTCTCCATTTGGCAGGTGAAAGAGAAACGGAAGCTAAATAAGCCGACAAAAAAAAAGAGAAGCGGAAGCTAAGAAAACAAGGATTCGACAAGAACTAGGTGGGGACTCGAAGAATCAAAGGGGAACTTGTTGTTGTTGATACTCTCAACGTAAACATGTTTACGTGACTTGGACGACGACATACTCTCGACAAGATTAAAGAACGCTAGAGCGCTTGAAAAGCTCTGGTTGCAATGATGAAAACCATGTATATAAAGTAACGACATAAGATCCTAACCTATAAAAGATTCATAGTTATCTAATCAGAAAACAAAACAAAATAAAGAAAACAAAGCTATCTAACTCGACGTAGGCTCTAACAGCCAAAGCCCATGTAACGTATGATCCGCTACATCAGCAGGGTTGGAAGAGCAACATCAAGATGTGGCTCTTATTGCATATCCCGTCTTCCTATTTTGGCTTGCGCTTGTTTTCGAAGTCGAGCACAGTAAGTCTAGCTTTGTTGATCTAGATGTGACGTGCCTGTTGGCGAAAATAGAGCTCTCTAGTGCAACTAGAGGCCACTAGCTCTCAAGTACCCTATCTCTTACTGTCGGTGGTGGTTGGGATGATTGGATTACTCATGGGTTGGTAATTCGCAAAGCTGCAAGAGTATGGCATCAATCTACTAGAGTAACGTTTTAGGCAAGTTGAATTCAACTAAGTATGGTCTCATGATTTATCAAATACATCCTTTCTGTTTAGTAATGCTTACCCTCTCGGCCAAGCTGTTTCTTCTCTCTATCTAAGCTAGCTTGTATTTTTTTAACTTGTTTGTATTGGCTGCTAGAGCTCTAGCAATTGCTTCTTCTTCTTCTTCTTTTCTTAGTTTTTAGTCTCATAAGCCATTAGTTACTTTTGTAATTTCTATTTAAAAAAAAATTGATATAAAATTTAACATTTACACCATAAACCAATTAGAGTTTACTGACTCGAGTTTCTAATTAAGCAATAGAGTTAATTATTTTTATATATCCTGTTTCATTATCCTTTGATTATTTATTTATTTATTTATTTATTTATTTATTAACTAGTTGATGACTCGCACCTTATGCAAACAAAAATATATATATATATGCTTAAATTTTTAAGGTTAATGTTTATTTTATAAAATTTAACTTATTAAATTAGATACAAATTTTAAATTAATATTATAAATTATAAAATTTCAATATTCGTTATGATAATCATTGTATTTTATTATATTATTTTGTTTTCATTAATTTAGTTATGGGATATAGGTGTTGGATCAAACTCTTTTTGTAGTAATATTCAAATTAGGAAACTTGGATTAAAAATTAAAAACTTATTTTTATATATATGCTTATTGTATTTTTGGACTGAAAAGAAATCCAAATGCACTTGAAGGAAAGGATTATAAACAATCATAATCCATAAAACATCAGCAAAATAACAATAACAACAAACATTACATATTTGATATTCTATATAATTTAGATTTTAAAAACAATGAGATAAAAACACAAAATAATGAATTACAAAATATTATCTGGGTATTCTCTTAGATTATATTTATATTAATGTTTATTATTTGTCCAAATTTTAGTGTTATTTAATATTTTAATCCTAGTTTTTCATGCTTCTATATATTTTTAATATTTTAGGTTAATTTCATTTTCTAGTTTATATTATATTTACTATTTTGGTTTTAAATATATTATTTTGATAACATTTGTGTTTTTATGGATAAATTCATCATTAGCTTCAATTCATTGTGATTTTGATGTTCGTCACGTGAAAATACAAATTAATTTATTTTTCAATTGTTAAAATCTATTTATAGTTAAATATCCTAAATATCATGATAAGTATATATATATATATTAAAATATAGTTTTATAATAATAATATGTATATCGGTTAAATAGATTAATGTTTATTCATCATCTTAAATATCATATAAGTATATTAAAATAAAAATTTAAATAATAAAATAATTACGCTAATGGCTTATCCTAAAATCATGGAGAATACGAAAAGTAAGCAAATTAACTTCTTAAATAATAGTATAGATATAGATATTTTTAAAAATAGACCAGATCCTGATTCAATAGTATAACATAATCAACGGTTAAATTGGTTCCACTGGTCTAACCAAGTTTTCAAATTTTGATTAAATGAAAATAAAAATATAATAAATTTTATGATAGATTATAGTGTTCAATACCATGATATACTAAAAAAATAATATGAAAATACAATGTAAACTAATCTTATTTAGTAAACATTCAAAACAACAAATAGAGAAATACATGTAATTCAAGTCTAATAATATAGCTACATAAAAGAAAAATAATGAATTTTAGTTTCCATACACAGGCTTAGTTATTTTTAAGTGGTTGATAAAGTTTACCCTTCAACTCATATATAGGCTTGGTTAACAATTAGTTAATGATAGTTTTTAGTTTTACCATTCGTTTTTTGTATGAAAACTGTATGATGCTTGCCACACCGCTTATATATAACCTACCATCGTTGAGGTTTCCAATTTGCAAGATTCATTTAATTTCTTCTTCTTTATTTCTCTAATCAAGAGAAAAAGAAGAAGATAGAAATGGAGTTGCCTTCTTCTCTAAAGCCATGCCTTCTTTGGCTCCTCGTCTTCTGTCTTCTCAATGTTTCCACCATTATCTCGCAGCCATTAAAACAAGAAGCTGTGCTTTTTGGAGGGAAGTTTCAGGCTTTGTATGTTATAGGAGATTCATTGGTTGATTCAGGGAATAATAATAATCTTACGACGAAAATCAAATCGAACTTCGCACCCTATGGTTCTGACTTTGAAGGAGGCAAACCTACCGGCCGTTTTAGCAATGGCAAAACTATTGCTGATTACATTGGTAAGAACATGCAAACGTTGCATGTCTCTCCTGATTTTATGTTTTAAATGTTTAATAGGTCGTGTAATGAAGCAAATAACATTCTATTAATTAGTAACTTTTTAGTTGCTTTTTGATAATTGGATCGAAAAGTATATATATGACTAGTAATTTTGTGGAAATTACAATCTAAATAACAAAGAAAATAGTGAAAGTTAAGAAAGTTAGACTATCTTAAATAGGGATTTTGAAAATGGATATGTTTTTTTTGCTCTATTTATATTAAGTATGCAAAATAACTAAACAAATAGTTGCGAACATTTAAGTATTGAGATTAAACATTGTCTAACTGCCTTGTTATGTTTTTTTCAGCTATTTATTATGGGCTTCCTTTGGCTCCTGCTTACATGGGATTATCAGAAGAACAAAAGAACAATATCTCAACTGGTATGAACTATGCTTCTGCTAGCTGTGGGGTTTTTCCAGACACAGGAAAGGGTTTGGTAAGTTTCAATATTCGACAAAATGACCTTAGGCTCTTAGAGGTTTCGGGAAAAAAAAATCTAATGAGTTTTATTTGATTATTTCTATGAACAAGGGACATTGTCTCTCATTGAGTGCCCAAGTTGATCTATTCAAAGAAACCATCGACAAGAATCTGAAGAAAAGGTTTAAGACGCAGTCAGAGCTCAGTAAACACTTGGCTGAATCGTTGTTCATGACCGCGATAGGAATTAACGACTACGTTTTCTTCTTTAACAAGACAACCGATCCAAATGAATTCGCAAACAAGCTTCTTCATGATTATTTGATACAAATTCGGGTAAACCATTTTTTAGGTACCCACCATTTATTTCCTTGACCAGTACTACATTAATCAATAGTAATATTGTTTATGAACCAAAAATATTAACTAATCATAAAACCGAAATATAGTTAAAATTGTTATTTTTCAAACTTTAGACAAAACTAAATCAATATAGTATATCCTTTAAATGCTGAAGATGTAGTTTAATAAAAACTAAACTAAAATTAAAATTATCAAACCGATCTTTGGTAAACTTTTAGTTTCATTTTAAACTTTTAGTTTCATTTACATTGGCAACTGCATAAACGAGCCTAAACCAAAACTTGATTGAATACTTCAAATTCTATGAATTAGTCTGTTTTCAACTTAAATTTGTTTTCATGTTTATTTAGGTGCATTCTACTAAAGATTTTGATTTTTGTGTGTGCAGAGATTGCAAAGACTAGGAGCAAGGAAGTTCTTCATCAACAACCTTAAACCACTAGGATGTTACCCAAACGTTGTAGCTACTACCGTGCCACGAGGAAGCTGCAACGATGGTTTAAACCTTGCGATTTCCATTTTCAACACCAAGCTAAGAAAAGACTTGGCTCATTTGAAGGAAAAGTTATCCAACACTTCCTTCTTGTACTCTGATTACTTCAAATTCATGTTGGGACTTAGAGGACCTTCGAGCAACCAAGCTAGCTCGAATCTCATAGACTCAACGAGCCCATGTTGTCCTAGCGTTTATGATGGAGCCTTACTCACAAGCTGCACGCCAACTTCGGTAGCGTGTAAGGTGCCAGATTCACATATTTTCTTTGATCCATTTCATCCGACTCAGCTGGCGAATTTCATGTACGCGATTGGGTGTTTCCAGGAGAGAAAATTTTGTCAGGTTGTGTGAGATTCAGTGTCTGACTCATCAATGCACTCACCTAAGTGGTTCCAAGTACGTGTATTAGTTTTTGGCCAAATCGCTTTGTAAAATCGCTCCAAAAATCAACACGCTTTTTTTATTGTTCCGTTTGATGTATTAGTGAAATGTTATAACTCATATATACATACAAAGCTTCAAAATTTCGAAATAAGGGTTTACATTTTTAGCAAAAACAAAAAACAAAAAGAAAACAAGGGTTTACATGTAAACGATTGATTAAGCCGTTAAGCAACAAAACAAACAAAGTTCCCTTTATATTATAAAGTCATCCATATGTCTATTGAGAATATTCATAAATAGCTAGCATACTAATCTATTTATCAAAATAGTATAGCTTCTTTTTCTCTGGTTTTCACTCTTACACTTCCTCCTCTCTCTCCATCAATCTCTTTTTCCCTCTCTCTCCATACCGCTTTCCCTTCCTCCATACTTCTCTCCTTTCTCTTTCCCCCTCTTCCCTGATCTCACTCAAATTACCCTAAAAAGTGAATTACTCTCTCAAATTAGAGGTTCAGTTGTAATATTTAGGGATCGAATCCAAAGAGTTAGGGAACCAATTAAATTTAATCATAGAATCAATCCTAGGTGAATTGTGGTTTTTATGGTTTAAAGCAATGTAAATAATCCTATGTGAGAAAGGTAATTGCTCGACTAACAAGATGATTGGGTTGAAACTTTATTTGGAAAACGCTAGACTTAAGGTTTCTATTCAGGTATTCGGAGATTATAATCCTATAGATGCCTAGCAGTTGCATGCATGATATATTAGAGCTCAACTACTTTATTTAACAACAAGTCAATCAGCGCTAGCAATTTTTGGACGAGTCTATTAACTAGATCTAATGACCAGAAGAAAAATGTTCGATCACCAGCAGTGTCGATCGATAATCTTAGAGAGATATCGACCAATGCACTTTTCACGCTGTCGATCGATTGTCCAGTAGGGATATCGATCGACAAGCTACCAGTTAAGCTTTACGCACATGTTGAATGATGCTCACTAAGCTTTCTAGATCAGCAAATCACCTTACTCTAGCAATCTTAGCTCAATAGATAGGCCAGGACAATATTATTCAAGAGTGCTCAAACATACTAATTCCTAGGGTTCAATATTCTAGTTAGCAATTTTAGAACAAGCATTAAGAACAACCTATTGATTAATACCACAACTTAGCAATCTATAGTTGGGGATAATCCCTTTAACCTATTTAAAGCCCAAATCTAACAATGGAACTACTCAGACATGGCTAAGCAATTCATAACACAAACAAGGTAAGAAAACCGCATAGTATAGATAATAGAGTAATGGAGTTCAAATCACAAATCTCTCTGGATCTTCTCTCCAATTCTCAAAATCTCTCTAAACTTTGCTGTGAAAACAAGAATACAAAAAAGCTCTCTTGCCTCCTAACACCTAGGCAAGTATTTATCTATTAGGTTAAAAACTCGTCAGGGGTAATCTCGTAATTTGGTGAAGTCTTGGACCATAAGTTGGCTGGCTGGAACCAAATCAGGTTTTTTCGCGTCTCGATATCGATCGATGGCACATGATGTGCATCGATCGATTATAGTCTTCATTTGTCGGGTCTTTCTCTTCTGTATCGATCGACATCACAGGATGTGCATCGATCGATTATTGTCTCTGAATGTCGATCTCTGGTCTGGTTTGATGGTCAGCTCTGATGAAATCTCTTTTGTACTCTAAAAGGCTCCAAAATCATCACTTTACTCCAAAACTCTTCTGAACCTGAAAACATACCTAATAGGCTAGAAAACATAATAATTATATAGTAAAACACCAATATACCATGGGTGAAAGTGGGTCAAATCCATGGTATATCATTCCCCTCATTGATTCAGCTTCGCGAACTTGGAATTCACAGGTAATTCGGGCTTTAGTGGAACCCCAGTATGCAAAAATAATTGAAAGCATACCTCTGTGTAGGATTCATATGGGAGATAGAGATGGATGGCATTTCACCAAGAATAGGAAATATACGGTCAAATCAGGCTACCAAGTAGAACGGGTTTATCCTTACATGGAAAAACAACCAACAGTCTTGGGACCCACAATTGATTTACTGAAAGCATTATGCTGGAAAGTTAGATGCCCACCAAAAATTAAACATTTCTTATGAAAATTGGTGTCAGGGTGTATAACAGTTAAGAAAAATTTGCAAGCGCGAGGACTACAAGGAGATATATGTTGTGCCAGATGTGGAGCTTCAGAGGAGTTGATAAATCATGCGTTTTTTGAATGTTCTCCAGCTCGTCAGGTTTGGACCCTATCAAAGATACCTTCGAATCCGGCTATTTTCCCCACTGGCTCCCTCTTCACAAATATGGATCATCTATTCTGGAGAATTAACCCGAAAATAGATGATTACCAGTTTGCATGGATCTTATGGTACATTTGGAAATGAAGGAATAACAAGATTTTTAGTAATCTTGACATTGATCCCAGGGAAACACTTAAATTTGCAGAAACAGAATCAACGCTTTGGGCTGAAGCACAAGCGTTGAAAACTCAGAAGGCTGAACAATATGTAGAGGTTTTGAACCTTCCAACAATTCCCGGGCGATGGTGCTTCATAGATGGGTCTTGGAAGGAGAATGAGTTGTCCTCAGGACAAGGTTGGTATAGTACTCTAGAAGGCTTTGATGGTTTGATGGGAACAAGAAATGTCAGGGCTAGTATTTCCCCCCTTTACTCGAAGGTGGAAGCGCTACTCTGGGTAATAGAGTGTATGAGGAATTTGTGTCAGTTTCGGGTCACGTTTGCAACGGATTGTTCTCAGTTGGTGAAGATGGTTTCAGAACCAGAAGAATGGCCCGCTTTTGCAAGTTATTTGGAAGACATCAAGATCCTGCAAGAAAGTTTCCTCAGCTCAGAGATCATTCATGTACCACGAACGAAAAATTTGAAATCGGATAGTCTAGCACGAAGTGTCAGGAAACAGCCGTCCTTTGTCGTTCACGTGGATACAGAGTTACCGATGTGGTTCACAGAGTCAACATGAATCTGTGTTTTTTGATGATAAAAAAAATTATAAGTATATAGTAATGTATATATGTGTTCTTTTTTCAAAAGTTTTTCTCTCTCTTTTCACTCTTGATATCATTTAGAAAGAGAAAGACTTTAATTTCTTTCTTGTTCTGTTTATCGAATTTTATGTCTGTTTGTGGATTTGTTTTTATGACTAGGAAATTTTTCTTTTCCTCTTGTATATTTTTAAGTTCATGTCAGAAAGTTGAAGGAATTAATCTTTGGATTACCCTTGGCTTTAATTTTACAGAGATGTAAATCTCCATTTGTCGATGTAAAGTTTGAGTTAGAGTGTAAGTTTTCTCTGCTTAATTAAATTAAGTTGATTGGGATTGTTTGGTGAATTTAGTCCAGAGAAGTAGATTAGGGCCTTTTATAAGTGTTTCAAGAATTTCTGTTTTCTTAAAATTCGTTAGTGGTTGGGTGCATCCAATTCAACGTTGAGACTTTGTTTTCTTTTTTCATGGGATCAGGGTTTTCACAATCTTTTTTCTGAAATCTATTTTATAGTTTAGATTTCTCAGTGTTTTTTTTTTCATAGTTTGAAAAATAGTGGTTATAGTTTAATTAGTACGCGAGAGAGTTCTAGTTGAACGATCATGTTTCGAGGTTAATTTTTAATTCAGTTTATGAACTGTCCAAATTATTAATAATTATTTATGAAGTTTTAGTTGCGACCACATAATGTATTCCTAATACAAAAACCACAAATGAGCTCAAATTTATTCCTCTTTTGTCTAGAAGTTTGTACCTGAAAGAATTTGGTTGTCCATCTTCATCGTACTGTCCATGGTATACTTGGTGTGTTTTGTGATGGCAGATTGATGTTTTGCATCTCACTTTTGTCCTGCTGTCCTGCGAGGAGAATTGAAAATAAATCAGATATCAAGACTAATATCTTGCAGACCAAGATTGTAAGGTCGGTTCGATAAAAATTTTGAAGGTTAGAAAAAAGATTTGAAAATCAAGTTAACTCAAAATATTTATAGCATATTTATATTATGTGTTTAGGAAAGTTTACATTATTTTATTTGGTGTTAACATTATATCAATGTTATCATTATACATATGTGTAATATATTATCGTATCAAACATAATACAATAATATTTATATTTTACTGGGAAAATGTTAATAATGAATGAATCAAGTATGTTTTTGTCACCATGTGAGATTTATATTTGCTTAATGATATATTTTTCTTCGTCATTTTAAGATTTTATCGATGTAAAATACTTCTCTGATTATTTTTCTGAAAACTAAAATATAGTAAAATTATCTATTTAATGTGAATGGACCATGTTAGTTCAACAATAATACAATAGAAACTTTATATATTGGTATTCAGCTAAATTAATAAACACCATAAATTAAAAATTTATGTTCCGTATTGGACTAGTTCAGACACAAATCTATAAGATAATAATTATTTTTAAAAC
Source organism: Brassica nigra (assembly GCA_016432835.1). NCBI lineage: Eukaryota > Viridiplantae > Streptophyta > Magnoliopsida > Brassicales > Brassicaceae > Brassica > Brassica nigra. The sequence goes on along the minus strand of CM028243.1, from coordinate 6,908,536 downwards.
TTTATGTTAATATATAGTACCGCAAAAACTATAAATTAATAATATAATATATGTATATAAGTATAAACAAAACATTGTATTAATTTTTATATTTACAATGAAATTATATTTTTTTTTAACATTTCAATATATTTTGATAATATTTAGTAAAATTATATCTAAAACCTTAAATTGTATGATACACATTTTATATACACCAAATAATTTAATGAAAACAATATGAAAGTCAAATTTCTAAGATTTAATTAGTGTATATACTATAAAACCAACTATTTTCTTATCTGGTAAAAGTTCATTTAAAAAGAGGAAAATCTAAAAAGTTTTTTTTGTAAATTAATAACTTTATAAATTAATAAAATAACATAATTTCAACATTATTAATTTATGTAGTTTTTACTATATGTGAAACAAACTGGATGGGTTATTCATTTGAATGTTGTGCATTTATAAAATACTAATTCATTCACGTTTATGTCTCTAAAATTAATAATACAAATGTTTAGTTATATAATCAGATAACAATGTAAGTGAACAACCGACTACTTTATGTTTTATAAACATGTCAATGGAAAAATGTGTGCTTTTTTTTTTTTAATTAATCTGAAGGTATCCCGAACCTATGAAAAAGACTAGACTAATCCACGATAACTTTAAAAAAATATTCGCATTTTTCATACTTTCGACTTGATGCATAGTTTTGTCTTTATCTACTTAAACGTTATAACATATCTCTAATAGGTAAATGGAATCACTACTGTTATAGACGTGATTTTGGACAATGAGAATCAGATTAAGTTCACTTTAAACGCAAATACTATACGTTAAAAAGGTATATATCCAATTTTCCCTTTTGTGGCGGAGACTGATTCTTACCAGCCTAAAGAAATCTACAACCACATAATTTTTTTTTGACAAATACAACCACATAATTACAAAGGAACAGCCATGTATTTGATTTGATTAAACAAGAGATTTGTCTAGAATTAGATCACATGTTTGAAGAACATTTTAAAGTTATTTCTTTATATAGACGGATTTGAGATTTAATATCAAGATATGTACGCATATGTCCGCACATAATAATATACTGAATATGTCTGTGCTCATCTAAAAATGGGGAGGCATGATTGACATTAAGGCATAAAATTTTCAAGAGATGGTTTCTTTTCAGATTTACCTAGTGGAAATTGATTTGTCTAGTGATAAAAAGGAATAAATGGATTATTCTAGATATAGGTAAAAGGGAGAAAACAAATTGCTCTATTAGACATCATGATTAATTGCAATACAAATTACACGTATTGTACAAATGATTTTTTTTTCAAAAAAAAACAATACGTTTGGATTCGATAAATTAAATCTGAAATATCGGCAAAAAATTATATGTACACTACCAAATATCTACTATAGTAATTCAAAATTGAGTAGGCATTTGTTCATTATTTCTTGAATATGTTGTATACTAACAAGTTTATGATTGTTATCTATCTATCTATCTATATTATTATTTTAAAAGTGATTTTGGTGATTTTTCATGTTCTCAATAATGTTTGAATTAATTAGGTCTTACGAAAATATGCACTCTTATTTTCACAAGAGTAAGTATGATGTTGTAAAGTGAAAATTAACAGTGTTATAATAATGGATTAGCATCAATTAGAGACTCAATCCGGAAAATGAAGAGATTCACACACATTGAAGTTGACATTTGCTGACGCCACTTCGCAAACGTTAGGTTCAAAAGTGCCAATGATATATTTCTTTGATTAGTAAGTATATAACATCTAAAGTTTTTTGTTGTTGTTATGGATTCATGTGGCTCTCCTTAGTCGTAAAGATAATTAAATGCTAATCCTTTCCTGATTTTTAATGTATAATTAGTGAACTTCCAAATGTCGTTAATTTGTGGTTTAACACAATTGTTTGGAATATACTACATCTTTACGTCTTTTAATTAGGTAAAAGTTAATTATTGTATGAAAAAGCAGAAGTACGAGGCTATTAAGATTATTTTTTTGATTATGAACGGACAGAGACGGATCTGTGTTACTGCAGCTCTTATGGTTATAAAATAGTAGAAAGCAACTCGAATACTAGGATTAGTAAACACTCTTCTTATCCTCACTTTTCATCGTTAATATATTTGAATCTGCCAATTATATGATTTAATCAATGTGTCAGCTAACAAAAACTCATAAATATATTCTCATATTTTAAAAAATTTATTCGGTCGGGTCACTAAGTATCCACAATAAATATAGTAGGGGGGTTAAAAAGTGGCTTGCGTAATCTTATATGATTGGTTTAACAAGTAATTACGTAATTAGTTTCGGAAGGGTGAGTTATTGTTAATCAATACCTTAATTTGATTCTTAATACTATATAGTACCCCTTTTTGAACACCCATACCACATATATAATACCCAAAAAATACCTTTTATGTGAAAAATGATTTTGAATTCGATCAACAATAACACCATTAGCATGCAACCTTATGGGGTTATATAAATTATAAAGGTTATAAGCGATAGCATCGTCATCATATTATTTCTTCTTCTTTTTTCTACAATCATAATTTAGTAGAAGTAATTACAAACCTTGAATACTAAATAAATAATAGAAATCACGAAAGATCAAAAACTGAAACATGTGAATAATAAATATGTGGAAGTGTTTTAAAGTTGTGAAAGTGGAGATATTGGGTCATAATGCATCAAAATATCAAATTGTTGCATATTCTTTGAGCTTTTTAAATGATCATATAGTTGAAGTTTATAATAGGTAAGCATCGCACTTTAATTTTTAGTGCAGTCAGAATTTTTTCTGCTTGCTATAGGAATTATCCAATGAAGCCATTCTCCATGATGACTACTTAATGTGATTTTATAGCACTTAGAAATCATCTACAAATTTCTTTTATCAATTCTTATCTCGGTAATATTAATATAAAAAACTATTGCGTCTTTGACCCAAAAAAAAACTATAGGGTCTTATATAGGCCATTGAGTTTTTACATCATATCAATAGTTGTGTTGTATAAATTTACATGTATATATATCTACGAGGAATATCACATTGTATATATAGTAAAAATAATTTTCTGTTATATTTAATTAAATGGTCTAGAAATTTACTTCTATATGTCGTGATCCTAAATATAATTGTTCTTAGTGGCCGGAACCTAATCACTTTAATTAGGAATTTTAGAAATAAGTTTCTTCGAGTATTCTAAAGTCAATGCAAATGCGCCAAGTGTTTTAGCAGATTCTTACATAAAAACCCAATCGGCGGAAATAGCATTTTCCCATCATATTTTTAGAAATACTAATTTTCAAGCTTTATAGATAATTATATTATTGTGGAAACAACTTATATGTACTTCAACTGTTAATTACTTATATTAAGTCGTGGAGTCTTTTTCTGGAGTAAACAAGTTGTGGAGTCTATTTTTATCTTCCACTTATGCTGTGAAATATGGTCGAATCGTATGCTGATCAACTTGAACAGTCAGGTCGAAGCAAGGGTTAGAATAGGGTGGTAAAACATCCATTTTGGTCTAGGCATAACCGACTTTCCGGGTTATATAAAATGTGGTTCTCATGTAATGACTTCGGTTACAAACGGTGGCATTGATCATCTTCGTTCGATACTTTTTCTATTTTTTTCCCTCATTTAATTAGATGACTATGTTATTTATGGCATGATATACAATAACAAAAATAGAGCATGTAAACAAATGGTTTTCTATGTTGAATTGGTATTTTGGTGCATTGAGGTCACTACAAAATGTTTGGACCCACTCACTACAAATTTTAGGACTCAATTATCAAATCATTTCGCGTTTGTATTCAATTTTATTGGACAATAAATAAGAGGTTAGATCTGTTGTAATAGTAGTCCCAACACTCTTTCAAATGTTATCCACTAACTGCCAATTGATAAGTTGTGTAGTAGAGTAGATACGCATATTTGTGTATATTTATGAGCATGTGTATTTCAACGTGAAGAAGGAAAAATATCCAGTTTGTCATACAAAATCATCTAAATATTATATATTTTTGTTTAGACTCCTTGATATTTGTTAGATCGTTAACGAATGAAATAATAATAGATTTGACATATGCCGTATCACACACATTCGATAAGAATCTTAGTTTTAGTGATGGTCAGGCACATCTTTTTAAATTCTCGTAATAGTCCGACGGTCAGTTTAATATATCTAAGAAAATGAAAAAAATGTCGAATCAATACATATCACCTCTGATTCTTTTTGTGTGCTTAGTCTTTCTTACTTATGTCGAAAATATATTTACATAGTAGATTCGGTAAATCTCTAAATCTTTAGTCAAGAAAAGAAAGAAAAAGAAATAGGAACGACGAATGAATTTGTTGTTATTTGGTTTAGTTCAGTATTATTTATATATACAACTATGGCATGTAGGTGCACAATGGATCGTATGTACTTGGTGCTCAAACTTATCCGACCTCTTAGTTATACAGAAATCTTTATAAAACCAAAGATTTATCAATTTTCCTATATGAAAACAAATATATTCCATGGCAATATGTTATAGCCTATACTCTATAGGGTATTTAAGTGTACAATACTATTTTCGGGCAGAACCCTAGTTCCTGGCTTGTTGCATGGCTTGGTGGAGTGCATATGCTCCTGCTAGAAGTGGCAATCTGATATGTTCTTTGATGGAGAATCCTTGATTCAAAAGGTATTATTGAAGGGTTTTATTACGACGCATAATTGAAAATGATTATTTATTTACTTATATAATATGCTCTATAGTCTATACATACACAGTATAATCCAGATGACCCACTTCTCCATGATTCGTTAAATAAACTCTCCAACAATATTCTCTAATTGCTCTATTATAAAACCCTCCACTTCCTCCTCTTATTTCAAACAAACTTCTTCCCACAAATACATCTGTACAAACTGTTTCATCTTCATCTCTCATTCTTATCAACCAAATCTAAACAATGATTCCGGCAGAAATCACCGGATATTATCAATATCTATCGCCGGAGACCTTAACAACAGTCCCAGCTGAATTCAACATACTAAACATGCCCTCATCTCCAACCTCCTCCTCTTCATTGAACTACCTAAACGATCTCATCAACAACAACAATTATTCCTTAGCATCCAACGGTCAGGATCCCATGATGAGCAACAACTCAGCTTCTGACGAAGATTATCATCAACAGCATCAGAGCATCATGGCACTCGATGAGAGGAAACAAAGGAGAATGCTTTCAAACAGAGAATCCGCGAGGAGATCTAGGATGAGGAAACAGAGACATCTTGACGAACTCTGGTCTCAGGTGATAAGGCTTCGCAACGAGAACAACTCTCTTATCGATAAGCTGAACCGTGTATCGGAGACTCAGAATAGCGTATTAAAGGAGAACTCTATACTCAAAGAAGAAGTTTCTGATCTCCGAAGGCTTGTATGTGAACTAAAATCTAACAAGAACAACAACAGTTTTGTAAGTGAGTTGGAAGATGTTTAGTATTTCCTCAAACTGAATTGAAGGGGCAGATATTTGGGTTTGTGTTATTTATTATCTGTATCAAAAGAAAAAAAATATCGGGATTTAAGGTTTTGTTGATTCTCGAGTATAAGGTTGGTAAATGGTTACGATTATGTATTGTATTGTACCATATGTATATATGTATATTCAAGTTAAATAATCTAACTTAGTTCTTCAGCTAATTTCTCTTTTACATATATATATATATATATATATTAGTTTAATATATAAATCATAACCATAGACACATTCCTAACAAATTCAGAAAGCATATGTTAATCTTACGTAGAAACCCTATTTATAAACTCATGATCAGTATCCACAATATATATATGTTAAAGAAAAAATCTGAAATCAATACTTTGAAAACGTAGTAGATTTATAGAGAAATGAAAGACAAAATATTATTACACCAAAAAAAGACAAAATATTAGTGATCGGAAGTTAAATGTAATTAAACACTAATATTTCCGCCATGTCATGTTATAATATGCATGCTAGATGAACTGAAAATAAATAAATAAGAAGATGACAAAGTGGTATCATAAAATGTTGATCAATTATGACGACCTGCTATTAAACAAGATTTGAGAGTTTGTTCGCCGCATAAAGACACTTGCACTCAACGTCATTAAAAACATATATGGCAAACAATAAAGAAAACAAAAGATTGCTAAAAATGGTGGCCCTTCTTTTTTTTGCAATTTAATCAAATACTTAATCATTAGATTATTTATTTTCTTATATAGCTTTTTTTTGAAACAATTTTCTTATATAGCTTTTACCCACTTTTCTTTCTAAAACCTTTTTTCATCCAGTTTAAAGCATTACTCCGAGTGTGGCAAACCCACCAAGAATGTTTTCCTGAATTTCACCTGGCGCATTATGTACAACTTGAGCGCTATTTTTATTCTTTTTCTAATAACTTTTGACCTACTAGTTATTCTTCTCTTTCTAAAATTTTTACCTACTTAAAGACATATGGGTAATGAATATTGAATAATGAGTCTTCGTTTATAACTGCATCTATTTTCAACCACAAGCTTCACATACGTATTCTCGTGCATTGATGCTATTACCGAGCAATATTTACCACATAGAACGATCTCTTCTTTGGAACCACATGAAAGGATTTGGTCGAATTCTCTACAAAAAATTATTATATAAAAATACAAGAACAGTATTTACGAAACGGTGTTGGACATAGACAGTAGACACCATGATCCTTCTATCCAAACGTTGGTCAATGTTGAAAATGATTTCAGAGAATTAATTTTGCTATGCAAGAAAATGAACTTAGAACAATATTCTATGTGTCTATATACTCCAGTGACTTTTGCATTGGTCACGAAAGAAATACGCAAGTTGTGACCCATCACGTTGTCCAATATAAGATCTATTCAATTAGATATTGGTAATTGCTGAATATAATTGTCCATGACTTTATAAAAACATATGGTCGATGAGCTAAGTTTAAAATGAGAGAAATTTTATAAAGGGCACACATGAAGACAGAGAATCGTGGAGTCTCTGGTGATAGTGGCTGCCAATAATATCGAGGCGTAGATCGTTTACGAGACACTATATAAAAATAATAACTAAAGTATTATTATATAATGCGTTACGTTCCAAGAGCTTTCTTACAATTTGTGGTTTGGCCAAATGATAAAACGAAGACTATGACTATATTCGGCTGTTTCGTCATCTCATAAATATAATGATGAAAACTTCGATTTTTTTTTTGTTTTAAATATTTAGTTTGGTAGATAGCAAAAAGTTAGGAGGCTACTATTTACAAAATAATTTTAGTGGCAGATAACTTCACACGTCTATCGTAACAAATAACATGTTAAAAAAACACAAATAAGTGAAATAACATGTTATAGACTTATAGTATATATGTTTCAAAAAAAAGACTTATAATATATAAGCTAGTTTACATAGTAATATGTTTTTTTTTTTGAAGAAAAAATAGTAATATGTTATTGTTTAGCTGCTTTCACTGCTTCTCTCTGAGTTGGGTCTTGTGCCCCCGAGGCTATATCCTTATTGAGTGATTGGTGCTCATTCTCTTTTGTGTTTTGTCGCTTCTTTGCTTTTCTAACCATTACTATTTTTGCTCTTTTCTTACTTTACCATGCTGTACTTCTTCTCCTGCGTTTAATAGAAAAACTTTGGTCAAAACAAGAAATATGTTATTGTAAATATATGCACAAAATCATATATACTTACTTATTGATTTGGAGTGGGAATTTAGCAAATCAACACCTTTATAATGTGGCCATAATTTATTTTAGGATTTGTAGTTATCACTCCACATTATTCGTAACGTTATTTTCATGATCCACTAATTCCAATTTTTCAGGATATGTAATGTCAGAGCATCATCATAGGTAGACCACATGTGGATCTCTCAAATGATACTATTTTAATTTTTTTTTTTTTAAATGAGCCACTAGTTAATCTAGAAATCATTTATTCTTTGAATGTCAGGCTGAAGTATGGTCTTCTGTCTGTGCTCATCTCAATCAGAATGCTCCTCCAAGTTCTTGGAATGCGATTCTTCCTTTGCTGCAGACTGCTTCTTCAGACCGTTTCTCCAAAATTGTGTTGCTTCAAGCTTGGCAAGCATGTGTTTATTGTTTATGGCAGGAACGCAATGTCAGGTTCCATTCAGGTCTAATGATCCCGGCCTCTGTCCTGGTGAGGAACATTCTTCGTCTTGTCAGTTGTCACTGACAAATGCACGGCAATGGTCTCTCTTGGCCAGTCTTTAGGTCCTCCCCTACTGCACATTTGGAAGCCGCCTTAGTGTAAACCGGTTCTCTAGTTTACTTGCATTCTAATTGTACCTACAGTCAAATCTTTATGTTGCTTGCTTCACTTTTAAATTAATGAAATGCTTAACAAAAAAAAAAATAATGTGACTTAGGTCTCTTAGAAATTTTTAAGAATCTCTCATGGAAGAGCTACTCTTCAGTTTTTCTTTTTTTTTTCTCTTATTTTACAATTATTTATATTAAATTTAATCATATGAAACTCATAAGACATTCCATTCTCTTAGGTCTCCATACTTATTGTCATACTTATTGTCATACTTATATATATATATATATATTCTCGCAAATATTAAGAAAATACGAAAAGTATTTGGTTTGAAAAAATTGACTTGAGTGTATTCGGCTTGAATATTCCAGTCTACAACAAATATTCGCTTTACATAAGAAAGATATATTTTTAAAAAAATGTTTCAAAAATATATTTTTATGTTTTACTATATAATAGAGATAAATTGTAAATACCAGAAATTTGTACATACTGATATTTTTTATAAAAAAAAATTATGAAAAAAGAAATACTCACAGAAAAAAATATTCCTATAACTAAAATTTATTTTTAATATAAGAGAAAACTGTAAAACAAATTTCTTTCAAAAATTAGTATTTACTTATATATGCTTGAAAAAAATACCCTGTCATTGCTTCCGCCACTGACTTCACTTGTTCTTATTTTTATTGTTCATGTGTATGGATGACTTCATTTCTTGTTTTGGATCATTGTAATGACACAACTCTTTGGGTCTTTGCTATAATGATCTAAGAGTTTGCTGGTTTTGCCATTATAAAAATATTGTAAAATGTTTTATATTGTTTTCAACATCTCAAAATCAAAAACTTGTTTCAGTTATCGTTTGCAGTTGTTGACTAGATAAATAAAATTAATAATATTTTTGAAATAATTATTGAAATATAAAGAAATATTACATTATTGTTTAAAATGAAGATATTATATATATATATATATATATATATATATATATATATTACCAATAAATATCCCAATTGATATTATAAGAGCTTTAAACCGTAATATTTATTATAATTTTTATACATTAGTATATATACATATATATAAACCAAACAAAATCATTTCTAAAAACTTAATGCTAAGCTTCAAAAAGAATTTTTTTTATTTAATTATAAATTTTATATTTTATTATAATGATATGACTTTAAACACTTTTATATTTATATAACGTGATAATATTGTTATTGTTGCATATGATAGTCAATCAGTCATAAATATTTCACAAACGTACCAATTTTTAACTATGTAATCATTTAAATCATTTAATAATATTTAAAACCATAACCACACATATCCAAAATTTTCTACAGTCACACTGCAATCACTACATTTAAACCAGTCGGAATGTAAATAAACCCAATGACTCAATGAGTTAAATCATGTGGCGTTTACTTTTCGAGGCTCAATGGTGTGGCCGTGAATTTAAGACCCAGTAACAACCGAGCGGGTGTGGCCGTGAATTTAAGACCCAGTAACAACCGAGCGGTAAATGAACTATTAGCTGAACCGGTAAAGCCACTCCATTTAGTGCTAGAAAGAGGTCAAATCGGCTCCATCTATTGTAGATGAAATAACTTTTTTTTATTTAGAAATCTGAGTCGCATAATTTGCCAAAAATATTACTCTCTCTGTATCATTTTAAGTGGATTTTATAATTTTTTACAAAAATTAAGAAAATATAAAATTTCATGTAATTTATCTTGGTTATATAAAAGAAGCATTAAATAAAGCTAGTTCAACCAATTATAAATACAGTATTTTATAATTGGTTATAAATTTTAAATGACATTAAATTTTGTTTAGAAGAATGAAAACATCATTTATTTTAAAACAAAATTTAATACACCCATATCCGTATAAAATAAATTTAATATGTATATGCAATTACAGTTCATATATTTTAATAGGTCGACTCATACCCACCTCACAACAGATCAAACAGGACGAGTCTTGTGAGTTTTAAATAAAATTCTAAGATCTAACTCTCTTTAAACACATTCTTTTTACTGCATTCATAGCTTTTACAATGGTTGTCTTCATTTTTATCTTCAAAAGCTCATTTTCATTAAAATGAAGAAAAAAATGAAGCAATATTCATTTCAATGGTTTGTTTCATTTTTTTTATAAAATGGATATTCTAAATATATTTCATCTCCACTTTATCATTTAATACTAATAAAAACCTTATAGTTTTTAACATTTACTAATTTTACCTAACTATTTTGTTTTAATATTAATCCAACATAATTATTATTTCATATATATTAAATATTATCATATAATAATTTATTACAGAACATGAACAAACAAACACAAAAGATCATAATTTATAAAAGAATACCATATATATAGTTTTTTTCTAGAAGTGATTAACAAAAGTGTTTGGAAGTAAGAAATGAATTTATTTATCTTTGATTTTTTGAATTGAGTTAAAAAAATTAAAAGGAATATTCATATGCTCATAGATATAAACATCTTATTAGATAAAAATAATAGTCAAATTTTGAAATTTACTGGTTAATATTAACGTATATAATTTATTTTTGCAAAAGATAAGAATAAGTAAAAGTTAAGAACTAATTTACAATTTAAAAAGTTTGTCTTAAAAAATGAAGATATGCACAGTAGATCTTCAAATATGAAGCAACAGTGTTCTAAAGTTCTTCTTGAAGCAAAATATAAAATGGGATTGTGACAAAACTTCAGAGTGGAACAGAAACTGAAAAATGAAGTTGGGTTGGAGATGGTCTAAATAGTTTTGTGTTTGTTGTATATATAAATCTGCATGATGTATTTATTTTGCTAAATTTTATTCACCCTTTGGCGGATAGTTATATCTTTTTCTCCAAAATATGTATTAATACTATATTTAAAAAAAAATACATAAATATTCCAGTTTGTATAATGAATAATTCATTAGATAAAAAAAAGAAGAAGAAATAAATATTTGGAAGAAAAAAAAAATCACAAAACAAAGGAGAAAGCGCATCTACTTGAGCAGCTCACAATAGAGTAGTCTAGTCACGCTCACGCCTTCCTTTGAGGTTTGATTGAGGTTTTAGCATCTCTGGCTGTCTTGGTTCAGAAGACAGCTCAATCTCTCTTCTTCGATTCTCGTTCACTGCGAAAACGAAAAAGGTAATTTCTTTCTCTATGAACTTTTATGGATCGCCTCTTGATACTAGTACATGTCCGCCTGGATTTGATACTCTTTAGAAAATTTCGAGACTTTGTCTCTTGTTGCCTGCCTCCTTATTGAAATTTCGTTCGAACTTCTTTAATAATAGATGATTTAGCTTAAGATCGAATCTGGGTCTACATTAGGATTCTCAAACTGTTACCTTTTGTAGGGACATTCTTGGTTTTGTAATTGTGGGTTTGAGTTCGAGTTTATCTATGATCTATAACAGTACTATAACAACTAGATCATAGTTGTTACTACACCACTCACCTGTTTAGAGAAACGAAACTAAAGTGGAGAAACAAAACTATTGTGAAAGAAAGTAGGCTTCTTTATAAGCCAGTTGTTATGTTTGTTTAACATAAGGTTTGTGTCTGTGTTTAGTACCTTCATGTTTTGGTTCATAGTATCTATTGGATACAGTCAATTTGAATCACCAAGAAAGGTTTGTTTTTTTGCATTATCTAACTTCGTCTTTGATACAGGTTTTGTTAAGAGATTTTCGAATAAAAAGCTAAAGAAATGGAAGATGTACTAACCGAGAATCCTCCCCCTTCAAGATTCTTCCAAGAAGATCTTAACAACTTTGTCTCACCATCCGAACCCCTTCCATCTCCTTTCATCCTCTTCTCGAACCCGAAACCAGAACTGCCTCTCCGACCATCTCTACTCATCGTAGCTATATCTTCACCTTCCTTATACGTCTTCCACAGTTTACCTTCAAAGTCTCTCATTGGAAGTCTCATCATTCCTGAAGTCCCCTTCTCTGGAAACACCGTGGAACCGTCTCTACAAGACAAAACCTGCAACATATACTCGTTAACTAGCAGCGCTGATGATAAAAACTCGATCCTCCTCGTCTCTGTTCAGCTTCATGTATCTCCTGAACGGTCTAACCTAGTCTCGAGACTGCTCATTGGTCAAGACATTATCCCCGAGCGGGTTGTAATCTTGGATTCTGTTCAGAGCCGTAACTTCAGAGGGAGACTCTCACCAGACGAAACACTGGCTGCTAAACTTGAGACATCATCTGAGAAGGAAGCAGTAACATCTCGTGTGAATCTTGATTACTTCCCATCAGGGAGTGTTATTGATGGTCTGAGTGCTTCACTTTTAAGCCGGTGTCAGGTGAAGAACATCAGAGGAACGTTGGTGGTCTCGTGGCCTGAGTTTGGTTCTAATGTGATAAGATTTGTCCGTGCTCTGCTGAAGAACATTGTCCCGAGTTTGGATGTTGCGAGTGTGAACAAAGAGCTGGAGAAGTGCTCTTCAAGAAAGGATGCTTGGACTGAATCTGATCTATATACATGATTTAGAGGCGGCCATTTAGCAGGTTCTCAAAAGAAAAGTTGTTTCTTATGTAATGCTTAGCTTTTCTAGGACAAAACAGAGAGACCTTTGTGTTGTTCTCATTGCAAACAGTTTTGTTTATTTTCTAGTTTGTTTCTTAAAGATTTATGAAAAACAAAAATGGTGATTTTATTTAAAAATTGGTTTGAAAGTAGTTGTACATTTAATCGATGATATCCAAAATCTTAAAAAAATTTCTAGCCCCACTCAAGGAAAAAAGTAGAGCTAAAACAAATATTAAGTTTCCAATGGTTATTAACACATGAAAGCTAGGGTTGAGTGCGAGTGAGAACAAAGCACATAAGAATTAACATATCACATAAAAATATTAATTTGTATTCGTGTTAAAACACATAAAAATGTCATGTGATAATTATATGGTTAGTAAAAAGGATTTCTAAACTTTAAAAAAATTAACATACCACTATCACATAAAATGGAGTCTTTAGACCGAGTAAATAAATGTGAAAGATTAGTCATAGACGATCTGAATGTTATAGATAGTTTTGACCCTCGATAAAAAGATCAATACCGTTATAGGACTACTAGGCTAGCATTGATTTTTCTCTCTCTTTGTACTACGTTAAACGTTTTCTATGATTGATCAATCATTTGGTTTGTATAAGCTTTTGAGACTTGATATTGTAAAGAATAGTTCTTTCTTTCGAAGCGAACCCCATAAAATGGATTTTTTTTTGTTCAACGTTTACCTTCCTTTGTTTGTCCAAATATTTGTTTTGCACTTTGATCATCATATAGATTTGAATTTATCTTTATTTTTGATGATAAAAATAATAATTTAAAACATTTAACCAAATATATATATATATATATATATTCTCTAAATCTGGACAAAAAGTGACCAAACTGAACTAGCAGATTTACCTGGAATAATTAGCGGATGTGTCAACACTTGTTCAATTTAAGTACCATTTATTTACGCCAACATGCATAACATATAATTCCTTTCATTTATATAATCACTTTTGCTGTATTTATAAGATTTCACATAAGATTACATAAAACTCAAAAGGAAACAACAGTTACATGGCGGGTTTAAAGGAAGTGAGACTCATAGATTTCAACCCCGGCTTCTCCCATACAACCGCCTCGTACTTCTTATTCTCACCATTGCCGGCTATGCCAACACCTTCATTAACCGCCACAATAAGGCGGTAGTTCATGCCGGAGACTATCTGAGTCTCGCCACTAACAACTTCCACATACTTGAGTCCCGCTTTGCTCTGCTTGTCGTATTCGGAGACAGCAAATTTGCCAATCTCTACGACGTGAGGATCTTTAACATCAGTAATGGGACTCCAGCCACCAGTACGCACCGCCTCCGACGCGTAGAGAGAGAAGAGGACGAGAGAGAGGAGAAGAACGAAGATTGTTTTGTTATTCATTTCTGCATGTATGTGTTGATAATGGCAGAGATGTTTAGGGTTATTTTATAGTAGTGGGGGAGGGGGTGCCATGTGACGTGACACGGACTTGTGAATATCTTGCAAAGTTATCCAAATGTAGTCAAATGAGATTTTATTATTTTATAACATATATGGAAATGTATCTAACTTAGATTTTACTAGATTTTGGACCCGCGCACCCGCGCGGGTGAACACTCTGAATGATTATATGTTAAACATTTATGTTACTGATTCATAGTTTATTGGGTTTTAAACATTCATAATACTAATTATCTTTTATACTATAAGGATGTGTTTTTTGTACAACTTTTAATTTTACTTCATAACCTAAACATTAAAGTTTAAAATTTTGAGTATAAAATTTAGATTGTGCGTCATTATTTTACTATAATTTTTTTTAATTAAATTTTTGTCGTAGTATAATTACAGTTTTAAAACTGTAATACTAAAAACTAATGAAAAGGTACCAATTTGAGCAAAAAAAAATAAAAAGGTACCAAAAACACAAAACAAAAAACTTAATTCTGGTAACTCAATATACCAAACCCACTATGATATATTAAGTTGGGCTTAGTTTGTTCACATTTTAAAATTGGTACACATACAACAAAAAAATGTGGACCCTGAACAAAGCCCAAAGCTCATATAATTTTTTTTCCGCGAAACAAACAGAAAAAAAAAACGCCTTCGGCGATTTTTGCCATTCTTCGAGAGTATTTTTCCTCTATAATCTCTCTTTCTCGCTGCCAAATGCAGAGTTTCTGTCTCAATCTATTAGACGGCTGGGAAGTTTTCACTGGAAGGATGATCACTACGGAAGAATTTATACTACGGATCGAGTTTCAAAGTTTAGGTTCGTTTGGTTTATTTACGTTTTTTTGTCGAATCTATGTTCTGTGTATGGATTTTCTTAAATATTATCTAAGGTTTGTAATACGAAGACCATTCTATTGGATAGACAGAGCCCGTCCCCTGTTTAATCATGAAAAAGAAACCTCTTGCATGTTACATGTCGGTGAAGGATCAGTTGAAGCTTGGTTTGGCTTTTGGTTGCATGTGTTAATTTTCAGGACTTCCTCTCATTGTCAGATCTTTATTCCAAGCTACTTCTAATCTATAATTTCCGGTTAAATCTTTAAGTTATTCATGATCTATCTAAGATGAAACCGAGATAATATTGTTTAGCTAAAGCTTAGGATGGAATGACTTATCAAATTGGATTCATTATTAAAGTTCTGATTAAGAATTAACAGTATAGACAATTTAAAATAAAGAAGGCAGATTAAATTTATTGTCTCAGTTCTATAAAATATAGATTTGTAAATATTCAGTCTCTGAGCATACCAATATTTCAAAGAATTAATATACTTTTGAGGCATGATGTATTAGTAAAGAAACCAACACTCTTTACGGAGAAACAGACGGACAGGGAACAGCATTAAGAAATATAAAAGCTGGAGCAGAGACATTGTGAAGGAAAGAGATATGCGAGACAGTTTTAATATATTAGATAGCAAAGGGAGGACACACTAATTATCTCGTAAGTTTTATAAATTCAGTCCACATTTTACAGAATTATTTTCTATATGCTGTTAACACCTTTAAACGTCGCGCATGGTATTGGACGTTGAGAGGATCAATTACCAGTAATCAAGCTGCAAAAGAAGACAACAACCTTGACGGGACAACCGACTCAAAAAACGGTTAGTAATGAAAGATCTATTGTAGCTAATACGTACGGTGATAGAAAAGTAGGACAGTGAAGAATAAGTTATATAATTGAAGAACCCTTGTTAATGCTTGATGTTTGATTTTCACTTGCCTCGGTGATGATTAATTGAGTTTATGTTAATAATAGTCTTATATAACAACAGATTAAATTCGTAATGGTTTTAAATAACAGAAGAGAATTCATAGATTTGTATAAATCAACTGAATAGCAATCTTATTGAAATGAATTATTGGAAAAAAAAACAAATATTCTTTGCAAATAACTTTAAAAAAATACTGAAACAGCAAGCATTCTTCTACCAGAGTAAAGATCCAAAACAGATTGAAATCTGCAAAGAGAAAAGTGGAACTTTAAAAAAAAACATAACACATCCAAACATAAACCGTATAAGAAATCTAAACTTAATAAATCACATACCTACGATCTTAAATGTTAAGTATCTCCGAAAGAATTGTTCTGCCTCCAAGAATGTAAGCACTTAACTTGAATTCGCCAGTTATTTTTGTAAGGCCTGGGTTTTGTGAGAGGATGATAAGTAGTAACTGCAGTAATTTTTAAGTGGATTTACTTTTCGGGGAATAAAGGAGAATATGGTTTAACGTTAGATGGGAAGGACGTATATATAGCTACTTAGGAAAATTGTAGGGTGATATGTAATTGTTAAAGATTTTGTAAGTTGTGATTTAGCAGCATTTAAAAGGATTATACTTGTCGATTTTTTCCCTATTTTGATTAGTTTGTTTTAAATTTGAAGTAATTACGCGAATATAGGTCTTTAATTGTTAGATATTGTACGTGATTTGCAAGATTAGAAGCAAAATAAGAATCTTGTGATAGTTGATTGATATTGAAATCTTTATGGTGATTGCTTAGATATAGGAAGATAATATCAATCAGGAAATAAATATATTCTCATATTCGAATTTGAATTACAGAAATTATGGTGATAATATCAATTTTTAAGACAGTTTTGATTTTAATTGTTAGATTTATAATACACTGGTTTTGATTAGGCAAACGAAAATTAAACCGATGGAAATCTATGGTTAAGAAGCTCATATTGGTAGGTATATGATAATGTATTTATTGACTTATTTGATTCATTAGACAAAAACAAACGTTCGATCATAGTATCCCAATTTTAATATATTTAAGTAATGTTGTAAAACGATATGAAGAAAGTACATATTGTATTTTGATGGTTTACAAATGTTCTGGTTTTGTAATGATATTGTAGTTTCAGGGTTTATTTAATCAACCAAACGTTTAAGGGTCTAGAAAACCAAACCAAACGTCTGTGTTTTAATAATGATATACAATGATTGGTTTTGTTATGCTATGGTCCGTAACGGTTTAGTAAATTCACGGATTGGTAGAGCAATAAGTAAAACTGCAGTGTTTTAAGAGCAATGGCATAAGGATGTAAATATTATGGAAAATTCAGGGGTAAGTTCTAAATGTACTCCTGTTTTAATAGATTAGATTGTTTTTGAATCCAAGTCACGCATTTAGGTGTTATTCATTGATGGGTTTGAATATAATATAAATCTAAGAACAATCTAATGTTATTCAATAGTTGATTTTATTTCCTTTTTATAAATCTAGTGTTATTGATTACTATATATAAAAAAAATTATTAAAAGATATTGATGGATTTGAATATAATATAAATCTAAGAACAATCTAATGTTATTCAATAGTTGATTTTATTTCCTTTTTATAAATCTAGTGTTATTGATTACTATATATAAAAAAAATTATTAAAAGAGTTTAAATATAGTGTTTGGTTCTTGTATTTATAATATCAGTGATATAAGAATTTAAAATCTGTTGTTATTCAATCTAAGATTTGACAAATTAAAGTTGTTAACGGAATTAAAATTGAGGGTTTATATTGTAAATTTTTTTTAGTTGATGAATTTTTTACGATTCATCTTTAGTTGAAGGTTTAATTACCAAAAACCTTATTAATATAATCCTTGTAAATCCTAAATTAATAATTATGAACACTAATTAAAACTTAATAAAACTTAGAAATATTAAATTATTTGATATTTGGCAATCATGATATAAGAAAATCGTATTTTATATGTCATTATCTAAATATCAAATAATTTAAAATTTTATGTTATATTAAGTTTTAAGTAGTGTTGAAGACAACTAATTTATGACGTTAATCTTCCTACTTAGAGTAGGATGCTAGTCATTTTTTTTTCTATTTTTACGAGTTCCAACCTTCGGATCATACTTTATTTATATACCCAAAAATAATGTAGGGTTGTTCTTCTTTTCCTTGAATTTTGAACTAATACATTGTGCTTTTGTCCTATTGATCAAAAAACAACATCTTTGATCTATTATTTTTTATTTATTTTATTGCTTCATGATTTTGTAGTATTACTTTATGTTTTTGTAGTATCACGAATAATTTTGTATTATTTTATCCTAACAACTAACATGAATTGTAAAAGCTTATAAAATTATTGTGAAACCTTATTAAATATTTTTAAAAGTATTAAAATATTTATGAATTTTATAAATCGATTATAAGAATTTATAAATTAATTGTAAAGGCTTATAAATCAATTTAAACAATGCATAAATGATAACAAATATTTTAACACATTCAATGATTTTTAGTGATAAAACCATCAACTATTTTTGAATTGGAAGAGCTTTCAACTAACTTTTCAACATTATAAACCCTCAACTTATAATTATTAATGTATATCACCTTTCATTAGAGTATTTTTGATGGAGGGTAACATACATTAACATAACTAAAGTTAAGGGTTTATTTTATAGGATTCTTAGGACAACATTAACGGTAGTTGCTTACATGAGTTTCTCTGATGAAATATAATTAAAAATAAAAAGCAAGAAACATAAAAAGCAAGAAACAGAAAGTCACAAAAATGTTCGTTCATCCCTTCAACAAGAACCTTTTCAAACAATTTAGCCATATTATTTTTCCATGTGTCATTCTCTCATTGACATAGCTATTAAAACATAATTAAAGTTTAATTATAAAACAGATTTCAATAATAGTAATAATATAACTAAGTTAAGAAAATGTAGAAGAGTATTGAGCTGATAATCATGATTTTAGTTGAGGAGATTTTTTATGATTCATCTTTGGTTGAGGAGATTTTTTATGATTCATCTTTGGTTGAGGGGTTTAATTACTAAAATCCTTAAACATATTGTTTTATATTTACGAATATATTTTAGACTTACCAAGAGTGATCTTATTCACAAAGTTCCAAAAATAATGATCTTATTCACGTTGGATCCATAGCATAAAAATGTAGATAACGTTAGCAAAAGAATGTTAGATAATGTCATAACGATGACATTTAAATGTCAAACTGAAAAGTACAAAGCATGCATAATTTTAACCATTGTACACATATGTCAAATTATATATGTGTAAATCAAAAGAAAATTTTATATTAACCAAATTAGATTCGATGAAACTAGTTCTTTACTGTCTATTACTTAAAACTTTTCATAAGACTTATTTTGATTAAATGGATAGAATATTTTTGTTAGATGACATCTTTCTAATTATTATTTTTTCTATTTTGACTTAATATTAATTGGTTAGTTAACGGTAATCTAAATCTTTCATTGCGTTGATGATTGATCCATACCGATTCCCATGGCGGATCTACTAAGCCCAGGATGGGTGCAGCTGCCCCC
Source organism: Brassica nigra (assembly GCA_016432835.1). Lineage (NCBI taxonomy): Eukaryota > Viridiplantae > Streptophyta > Magnoliopsida > Brassicales > Brassicaceae > Brassica > Brassica nigra. The sequence goes on along the minus strand of CM028243.1, from coordinate 6,888,726 downwards.
ACAAAATATTACAACTAAATTTATTTTTACTGGATTAATCATATATCTTGCAGCATTGTTGGCTAAATCTCTATTTATGCCCCCACATAAATTAAGGTTCAAATCTCCACGTATATCTTTTCACACTGTTTCTTATATTTTTTTCCTTCTATTGCTTTTCTGATTTAACTTTTCCATACGTTATATTTCTTTTCTTTGCCTCATCGTTCTCTTCCTTAGTTCCTTCCAATATTTTTGGGTCATTTGTTCTTGTTATTCAATTAAATTTGTTTTAACAAATAGTTTCAGTTTTTTTTCCCGTTAGTGGTTCATTCCTTTTCTTCTTTCACTTATATAAAAAAGTTCTTTTAGCTGTATTATTTAGTTTCTTTTGTTTTAGATGTTAAAGATATAGTATTCATTCATGTTAAATATCATATAAAAGTTAACTAATAAATTAATTATTATTTTTGCCCCCACTTCAAATATTTTCTAGATCCGCCACTGCCGATTCCCTACTTTTACCTGTTTGCATTTTCTGCCAGTCGTTTGTATCAGTGTTTGTATGGAATTTCTCTGTTTTTGGAATTGTATAAGTTTTAAATAGGAATCTTAAATCCAAATTTTCATTTGAGTGTTCTTATTTTTATCGAAATACAATGGACAAGGCAAAATCGAATGTTCAACTTTTGCTTTTATCAAATGTATTATTAATTTTAAAACATAAGTTATAGATTCATATGTTAGTTTAAAATGAATTTGGCTTCCGTTTATCATATTCATAAAAAATATCATTCGAATTTATATTTATTTGGCTCGTAAAATTTATATATATAGCTGGACTGAACAATTTCAACTAAAAACTGGATTGTGGAGTAAAATATTCCGTGGACCATTAGTCATCATCTGTAATAGATTTGCAGGAAACCGCGAGGGACATACTCGCCCCCTAATCTAGTAGGTTCACATATATATAGTTGCAAATATAACAAATATAGCATGTAACAAATATATCATGTATGTATGTGTAATGTGTTTATGGGATACAATACAAGGAAGAGACTTAATTAAGAAATTGACAAGAGAACTGATACAGACTTCTATAATATTTAGGGATGATCACAGGTACTTGTTACCCACCTTGTATTTGTTACTTGGTTTCTACTTGAATTATGAAATCGAGTATTTTGGTTGATCGTATTGAGTATTAAATAATTTATTTAAATTAACATGATCAATATTAAATATTAGAATAAAAGTCACTATTTGATAGTACTGGTTTGTTATTCATTTTATTAATAACAAAAATATATTTTCCTAAATTATATCAAAATAACTTATTTGATTATATTATATTTCCATAAATGAATAAACAATATGTTTTTATAATTTATTTTTCTTATATTTTTGTTTTCCACATAGCTAAAACATGAGGAAATAAATGAAATATTTTTTAATTACAGATAACGTTATTTAGCTTAAAATTCTAACAAATTATCAAATAATTAACAAATAATTATCAGATAACTTTTTTTATCAGATCTCTATCAGATAACTTTTAAGTATCTTACAAGTTACAAATTACAAATAATAAAATAAGACAAATAATTTAAAAGTCTGTTATTTATTTATCAGGTATTTGAAACGATAAAAAAAATAAAAAATAAAAAAAAATAAATAAATAATCACTTTGTAACAAACCACTACAAGTTTAAAGTTTAATTATCTGTACAAACCAAATTGAGTACCAAACATATCGAAAATACTAAGTGCAATAACAAACCGGCAGACGCATGAGTTCATTCATCTCGTCCACGTATATATTTCCTCTTGTACTCGATGTGTTTGCTAATTAGTAATGATCCTCACTCCACGTCTTTTCTTTTGGCTTTTCTATTTTTTTCCTCTTATAATCTTTTGGAAATTTCTGTTTATCTATACAATAATGTTTTTGTTTTTATGTAATGTTCTTTTGGTTTTAGACATTGACGTGCAAGTTAGTATACAAAGAATCAAATAGGGTTTGGTCTGTTGGTGTAGTAGACATTGTCTCTCTAAAAGATCGAGAAGTCGTGTTCTCTTGGTTACTGATGAAATAATTTGCTACTTCAACTTGAAATTGAGTTATATTAAAAAAAATTCCTAGGTTTTACCAAATTCAAAAAAAAAAAAAAACAAAAGGGAAAAAACAAACCTAAGGTTCTTTGTTGATCATACCCTTTTTCTTTTTGCTTTTCTTTCCCTAATTATTCGGTTCTAACCATCTCCTCTATGTAATTTCAGTAAGTAACTTTTAGTAATTTGTAATCAACATGCTAATAACCAACTAATAACTCTCTATTCCCACAGTCAAATATATGATTTTATGGCTTATTGTAAAAAAATTAAGAAACTTACTTTCCTATCAAGAATATATTTAAAGATATAGTTTTAAAATTTTTCAACCAAGTATAAAAAATTATAAAATCTAACTGGTTGAATTGTTTCAAATAAATTTATAATTAACTTTAAAACCTCAAAACATCTTATATTTTGAAATAACATAAACATTTTAAAAGATCGTATCATTTGAAACAGAAGGAGTGCTATTTTACACAATAGAATCAAAGTTTGCTAAAATTTTGATTATATGATATCAAAATTACTTGACATAAACAATAAAACAAATAATATAACAATTCATTTAAACTACAATTTAATTTTAAGAAGAAAAAAAACACAAATGGTGGGACAATTGAAAAGGGGAAGACAAATTGAAAAGACGGAAAATAAACAGAAAAGAACAAAAAAAAATCAAACTTAAACCTTAAAGGAAACGCTCTCGAGGCCTATACCTAAGAGCAAACACATTGGCATATCTTGCTCGTATCTTGGGCTCATTTCTTGGATTTATCAGCCCAAATATAAATGAATAATATGAGAAAATGAGAGAAACGTTTATTCCGCAAGAAGTTTTTGCGGAAGTCCCCGGCGCACGTGGCAGCTGTTGATACGCTAATAGAAGCGGTAGAGTCAGGCGCATTTCGGTCCCGTTTCATTGTCTTCGTCCTCCTTTTCTCTCACTCGAGACGGAGATTTCGTGAGGTGATCGTCTCCTCGTCGCAATCCACACCGAGATAGCGTTTAATCGATCGCGACACAGCCCCATCGAATCCACATCAGGTATGTCTTCCTTCTCTTACCCTCTTTTTGCGATTTCGGATTAGGGTTTTGTTGATCTAAGACCGGATCTATTTATGATGTTCAGTAAACTTATACGAACCGTGTTCTTCTCTACAGCTCTGCCAGTGTCCGTTATATTTATGATGTTCAGTAGCTTTGTTATATTAAAAGATAACGCTTGGATATTTGTTAGATGTCGATATCAGTTTAAACTTAACATAGTATGGTGTTAGATGGTGTTAGATGTCGATATCAGTTTACACAAATCGTAATCTGAAGTTAAAGGTAACATAATTAGTATATTATAGTGTTGTTATACCTTCGGAATTAAAACTTTAGTAGTCAAAGTGTACTTGTAAAATAAAATTTGAACGGTTCTTATCGGTTTAGCAGATGGCACACTCTTATCAACCTCATTTCTTTCAGCCTCTCCTTCCTGGGTTCCAGACTGGCTTGGTAAGCACACAGTCTCTATTTGTCTTATGATTATGTCACATTTTGAGTTTTGCATTTGGTATGTCGCAGAACATACCCATTGCCTTTTTCTCGCGGCACATCAACGGGAACACCACCGGGAACACATGGACACTTCGATCAGACGCTACGGACAATACCTGGGAAGTGCTTCAGGAGGAGAGGAGACTCACACGCGGTTGGAAAGAGTTCACGGAGGCACATGACCTTCGAGTTGGAGACATAGTGATCTTCAAACTCGAAGGCGAGATGGTATTCCATGTGAGTCCCTTCGGTCCTAGTTGCTGTGACATTCAGTACACAGCACCTCAAGTACTGAAGAAGCCGTGGCCGAAGAACAGCAGTCCAATAGTAAGTTTCTTTCTTGTCTAATGTATGTTTCTGTCCTGTGTTTCTTTATGTCTTGTGTAAGTTTCTGTCTAATGTATGTTTCAAGCAGGAACAGCTGCTTCTAATGTCCCAGCGTCTGCTTACTCATGGGACTACAGTTTCCGTGCTGAGGTAACGGAAACTAATGTCCACGAAGACAAGCTGGTGAGTGTTTAGTTTGTCTAACAATTGATTTGAAATTTGTGTGTGTGTTGACGTTCTTTTGTCTTAGGCTCTTCCTGTGGAGGCAACGGGCTGTAAGGCTCTGAACAAACAATGCAAGGAGGCTATTCTAGTGAACATAGACGGAAAGCCGTGGACTGTGGCATTGAGATTTAGCGAATCAGGAGGCTTCTACTACATCAAAGGGTGGAGGAAGTTCTGTCATGAGAACAAATGCCGCATCGGGGACTTGTTTGCTATCAACGTGGTTGGAGATGGGATGTCATCACCATTGCTGTGTGTGTATGCTCCAACGAAGGAGATCTTGGAGATACTGAGCACTTGGAAGAGAAAGTTGAACGTTGGTGACATTGCTTCTTCACGGATGCATAGAAGGCTCGTGTAATGAAGGTGTGGCTTAGACTCCCCTATGTTGTTCGCTATGTAGTATCATTTGGTTGTAATCTCAAAACTCGACTTGCTTGTCCTATGTTGGTATCAAAGACATTACAATAGACACCACTGAATAATCATGCTCCAAGAATCAAATTATCAACTACTTATCAAAATGAAAATTAATTAATTAAGAAACAATGTTAAAACCTACCAATATTCAACACATTTACTTTTGTTTATGATGTTTGTTTGATTTTTTTTTTTATGTCTTCAATGTAATAAAATGTTTGTAACTTTAAAAAATATGAATCAAATGTTTTAAAATTTCAATAGGTTTTCATTTATAAAAGTCATATGTTTTATCAAATATTTCTTACAAGTCACCAAAATAATTAATATATTAATCTAAGATACACCAAAAAGTCTCACCAATAAACACTCATTTCCCAAAAGTTTCTATGAATTGTCCTTAATCATAATTAATTCATAAAAAATGACAAGAACCTTCGAAAAAAGTCCTACTGATGTTGATGCTCTAAGCGTCACTGCTCTTTCAAATTCCTATCAAGAAAAGAAAAAGTTTAAAGAAACCCACCCCTAACTAAAGATCCGATCGTCGCCATCTTTACTTCTCTCAATCTCAAATACCCAAAAACAATACAAACATTCCCAAATTTGGAAAGTTTTTATTCTCTTTTTTTTTTTCTCTCACTCTGTTCTGTTTTGTTTGCCCAAGATGAAAGACAGAGGAAAGAGAGCAGCAACGGAGCGAGGAAACGACGACGCTTCGTTCTATTACAGCACACCTTCCGACCTCTCTTGTCGGAAACATCCATCTGTTTCCGCTGTCGGAATCTGTCCTTACTGTCTCAACGACCGTTTAGTTAACCTCGTATGCCCCGAATGCGGCGAGCAGAGACTCTCTTCCTGCTCATGCTCCGACATCTCTCCCAACCGAACCTCAAACGCCGCCGTAGACGCCGGAAACGTCGTCCCTATCTCTTCTTTCACCCACGAAGAGGCGACGAAACAGAGGAAGAAGACGGAGAAGAGTCGGAAAACAGAGGAAGTTGTGGTGGTGTTCAAGAGGAGTAGTAGCAGTTGCGTTGAGATTAGTAAGAGGAAGCAACAAAATAGTTTCTCGAAGATCGGAAGGTTCTTAAGGAAGATAAATCCGATAAAGGAGAGAGCTCTGGATTATAACAACGATGGTGAGAAACAGGGTGTTTCGAGATCTCTGTGTGGTTTCCGAGGAGGAAACGATTGCGTTATCGGGTCGGAAGAAGACGTGTCGTCTTACTCCGACGCAAGAAGCTCGTTCTCCCCCGCGAGGAGCTCGAGCGTCAATGGCGGGTTAGGAGGTTTCGATACAACAGCAGAGCATCGTAAGAGCAATTTCGAAGGGAGGAAGAGTAACTTCAGCGAGACGACGGAGACTCGGAGGAGTAACTTCAGCGAGTCGGAGCCGCCGAGAAGAAGCTGTTTCGAGGGGAGGAAGAGTAACTTCAGTGAAACAGAGTATCCACGGAGGAGTAATTTCAGCGAAACAGAGCATAGTAGGAGGGAGAATAACCATCCACGGAGGAGCAATTACGAAGCTTCAGCAGCAGCAAGGAAGAGTGATTCGTCGGCGATGAGTTTCACGAGAAGGGTTTTATCGGTGAAAGAGAGTTACTTCACCGGAGGAGACGAAGAAACTGGTTTTATAGAACTTAAATTCGATTCCTCTGGAGGAGTGGTGGTAAACGACGGCGTTTTGAAAGACGGAGGAGGTGGGTCTTGCCGGTTAACGACGAAGGATCTAGAGGTGAGTGGAAGTCGAAGGAGCTTCAAAGGGTGGAAATGGATATTCGGACATCATCATCATCAAAGAGAATGATGATGATGGAGATCCGGTGTCGGTATTAGTCAGAAAGCTTTAATTTCTTAAACAATGATTCACCATTTTGTTTTTGTTGAATGTATATCTTCAACGCATCAGACTGCAAGTTTTGTGATTTTGAAGGATGCGTGTGAGATTATGAATGTACCAATGCAACACAGCTCAACTCAACTTAACCGGTTTTAACTTTTAACTAAAGTCTATCTTGTGAGCTGGTAACCTTACGGCTTTTATGTATTTATCGGTCAGTTGATTATTTGCTGCTGAAATTTGTTTGTGGTTGTGATTGGTACTTCTTGTATGACAAAAGCTTATTTACTATAGATATCAAGTTCGTTTACTTTTTAACTCATCACATTGTATTGTTTTATTTTATTCTTTTGTATTGGTTAAGCTATTGAATATTCAGATGTGAGTTTATTAATCATCACCCTACCTACTGGTTACCATGTTGTGAATTCAGATCATGTTATCCTCAGCATGATAATAAATAGCTGACAGACATAAAATCATACTACATGTTCATTTTCTGCTGCCTTCGGCTTACATACTAGCCGGACCCTAAGTTTTCCTTCAAACTAAGTTGAAAATGACTACAAGAGTAGGTTTTGGAAATGGTCTCCAAAAAATCTGACTAGCTATATTCGTAGAAACTATTGTTGACTGGTGGAGTCTAATTTTTTTGAACCCTTGTGGTTTCAACAGAGCCCTATATATATTAGTGAGGATGCTTATTAGTTTTGAAAAAAAAAAGTTTGTATTACCTGAGCTCTTTTCTTTCCTATGAACTCATTCGTATGTTGAAATTATTTTGCCAATAACTCGAATAAAACACCATATTGATGATGGAGTCAAAAGAGGGGAGTGATACACATACTACAGCAGTTCTCATTTGAGTAAGAAATGAACTCAAAATCATTGTGGTCTTCTCGGGTGGAGTGATATTCTTCTTATTTCAGATAATGTGAATAGGTTTGATGTCTGATAAGAGATTAGGTGGAGTTAAGAAGTGTTTAGAGGGAGTTTGGATATTAAAAGAACTTTACGGAAATGAACTAAAAATAAAGATCTGTTCAGATTGGTTTAGGCTTAGCATGGGCCTATGGTGGGAAATTTGCGCGCGCGCATCGGTTCTGGCATGAACTTTCTTTACTTTTATGGACCATAAAAATTCAGACACGGTCGGTCTGTAGATTTTTGGACATGGTCGGCCCTTAGGTTTTGGACCACTACAACATGCATCAGTCATCAACCCTATTTAATTTACTATTGTTTTTTCTTTTGGGTGGACGACGTCTAAAGATTGATAGTCCATTGACGATTGTTAATGAGCCGACGTCTAAACTCATCTCAAAGTTAGATTTGTTAATAGCATACATTTAAACATTTGTGAAGTTAATTGATTTCTGTATGATCCTATAAATATTGTCTTACCAACTATGTTTCTACTGTAATCATGAGAAATGTTTTGTATTATCAACCTTCAATCTTGGACTTACTATAGTTTAATCTGGTAATGACTTAGGCATGGTCCTATAAGAAAAGATCAATGCATACATTTGCCAAACGTATTAATGTATCATCATCTTGTTTTGATATTCCGATGCCAACCGTATCAATGTATCATCATCCTATCTTGATATTCTTATGCCAATCGTATCAATGTATCATCCTATCTTGATTTTCCGATCGATACACAAAACTTATGCGTTGATGTCTATAAAAAAGTAACTTAGCGTGTACACAATGGACAGCTTTTCACAAAGAGCTTTGAGTTACGTCATTTATCTTTGTTCATGCATATTTTATCATTTCATATGAAACTTATTTATTATTTAGTTTCACAATACTTCACTAGCTATGTTCCAAGGAGATTTTTAGTCACACGAGCATTTAAGAGTCGAGGGACACTCAAATTTTATGTGTAAACATGATATTTTTAGCTAGATAAGAAATTAATTATTGTTTGATTGAAAATCGATTATCGTAATCTCATAAATTATGTTCACATTGTTTTATCTAAACGAGTATGCTCCATATAAATATTTGTGTATTTGCTTCCTTGGCGTTAGCCTTTTCCCAGTGTCTTCCTTATAGAAGCAAAGAACAAAATGAATCCATTGAAACCAAACATCCCAAATTACTACAGTATGTTAGAATTTAGCTTGTTCTTGAATCTCTTCTATTGTCTTTCTGTTTAAATCTCTCCTCCAAGATTCCAAGGAAGATGTCAACACAACTGCAGCTGATTGTGTTGTTGCAACTGTCTTGTCTTCCAAATCACGATCTTCATCTTCCTTGGACTCTCTCAAAAGCTAGTCAAGAACACGAGAAAATGTTATGCAAAATGGGGGATAAATCAAAGAATAAAGAAAATGGTCTTTGGTGTGAGTGTCTAGACAATAAAATACCGGAGTTGATTGGGAATGGAGAAAAGAATCTATGAGTATAGACATGGAAGGTTGTGGATGTATTGAAGAAGTTGAAGATGCTTTTGAGGAGTTTTCAAAGAATGATGGGGTTTTTTGGGAAGCGTCAGGGGAAAAGATAAGATTCAAAATTATGTCAATGCCAAGTTGCGCTAATGACAACTTTGACCTAAGACGTGGAAGTCGCTGATGAGATAATCGAAGAAAACTTCTACTCCTTAATTGGATTTTATTTTGACAACTTCACATATTAAAATTAATGGAAAGAATCCACTAGGTTGGGTTTTGCTTGTTCCAAAACTTCGTAAATTCATATTACTTCAGTCAAATATTTAATAACCAAATGATATGATTTATGAAAAAATCATATAATTGACACCGTTTTGATCTATTAATAAGTGCATCATACAAGATTTCATAAGACAACTAATATCATAATGAATATTCACATGGTCGTCAAAGATTTTTATTTTCTGGACATAAGTCGTGAAAGATTTATGTTACACACATACATCAGAACAACTGGCATTTTTGTACTAAACAAATATAAAAAATAGAATAAGTTTGGTTGGTAATTTTATTTTCGAATGGTAAAAGAAAAAAATGTAACTATTTCAATAGATCTTTAACAAAAAAAAAAACTATTTCTAGAGATTCTAGAGATCGATATTATAACATATTTTCGTATATTTAAAATGCAACACATCACTAAGCATCTAAATAACAGTAGCCAAGTACAGTTCTAATAAGCACCACTAATGTGCAATACAAAAAAATTACACCATGAAATCAAAGAAATCAAACGGTCCTATATTCTAATTTATTAAAAAAAAAATAGAATAAAACATAATTATATAACAAAACAAGAATGTTGTTGTGTGATGTGCTTCCTACCCAATTTCCGATTTAAATGATATCACCGTCGTCCCGCTCTAGTATGTGACTGTCTGTCTCCATATATTAATATCTTATCAATAATTGAAAAAAGAACAAAATTCAAACCAACCAATAAATTTAAAGATAATGTAACTAAAATTTTAATTTACTACGCGGGAATACAATTCAACAAAATAATAACAATAATAATTTTATTATATTTATTTAAACTTCGTCTCTATTAACGCGCTTCTTCGTCTTTAAGAGCTATTCACCATTCAAATCCCATTCCCAGAATAATAATAATTCTCTTCCCTCTTCCTCCGTCAATGGCGTCCGCGAAACCCACCGATCAGATCAAACAGCTCAAAGACATCTTCACTCGCTTCGACATGGACGGAGACGGGAGCCTCACGCAGCTCGAGCTCGCCGCTCTCCTCCGCTCCCTCGGAATCAAACCTCGCGGCGATCAGATCTCTCTCCTCCTCAGCCAGATCGACCGCAACGGCAACGGCTCCGTCGAGTTCGACGAGCTCGTCGTCGCGATTCTCCCCGATATCAACGAGGAGGTGCTCATTAACCAGGAGCAGCTCATGGAGGTTTTCCGTTCGTTCGATCGCGACGGTAACGGTCAGATCACGGCGGCGGAGCTTGCTGGGTCGATGGCTAAAATGGGGCATCCGTTGACTTATCGTGAGTTGACGGATATGATGACGGAGGCTGATTCTAACGGTGACGGCGTTATTAGTTTTAATGAGTTTGCGCATATCATGGCTAAGTCCGCCGCTGATTTTCTTGGATTAACCGCTGCTTGATTCTCTTATGTTTATTTTTGATTAATTTAATTATTTTTTTAATGTTCAGTTTTTTTTTTCTTCTTGTATTATGCAACTGTGTGTAATTTAACAATGGGCGCTAATCTTCCCTCTTTTCTTCTAATTAGTTAGTGATGATAGTTGGTGTGACGTCAAATATCTAGTTGGTAACAATATTAAATATTATCAAGATTGACTTTTGATGAGATGTGAAAGAATAATCATGATGAAAATGTATTAGGTTGATACTCGCAAGAAGCTCATATAAACACATAAGTCACCTTTTTATAAATCATTATTTCATTAACCTTACTATAGTAGCGATATGGAACTATTCTAATATATGATCACTCAAGAGTACATACATTTATCAAGTCATGTTAACACAGAAAGCAGATCTTGATCAATACGATATTACACTCAGTAGACAAAGCCAGTTGCACGATAACTTATGATGGTCGAAACAATTAAATAAGTGAAATCGTTTGACAAAACATCAATTAAATAGATTGTTTACTAACAAAAGTGTTATCAAACACGTAAAGACAAATGGGACCATTGTATAAACAATTATCACAGGGAACCTCGCAGGATCCTTCTCTTCATGTCTTTGTCTGAAGTTGGAAAATAAAAAATTGCTGACTTTTCTCTTCGTGTGGTCTAGATCCAGTGTACTGGACAGTCGACATTGGACACATCGGTGTTCTTAAAACAAAACATAAAAAGATAGAAAACAAATAAATCTAATTTTAATAGTGAAGTAAGAAAACTAAAATGAAGACGTAAATTGTCTTCTTTTTCTTTAAAGAAATTTGTTTCCACCATCATCCATTGAACTTTGTTGTACTATTAAATATTAATCAATTAATTATAAATACAATCAGAAAAAAACAACTGGATCTAGCTAAACAAAATGAAACATACACGAATTTTTATGTGCAAAAGATTTCCGTGTTGTGTGTGTGGTGAATTACAGATGCTTTCTTTGACAAGGAATATGTATAAAAGAAGCCCTAATCTCTACATTAGATGTACAATATATATTCCATATATTGATTTTGGCTCTACCTAGTGAAACAACCGTATTGCAATGACACAAAAACGTAAAAAGAAAATACAATGAGCATCTACATTTGTATTAAAAAATACAATATAAATTAAATTACAAATCAATTCGCTTTACCTAAATAAAGCGTGAAAGTAAAACGCACAAAAACAGAGTGCTCCTTCATGCTTTTATGTTTAAGCTACATTCGGTAACATTGGAGGAACAAAGCCTGAACCTTTGAGAGTCTGCTCAAATATGTGACCAACTTTCAGCAATTTCTCCTAAAAAACCAATAACAAAAGCTCGATCAATATTCACTGGAAGCGCAATCTAAGTGAAACCAAGTCAATAATAACTTGTTCTTAAGCTAATCTTGAGAGTAAGCAAAGAGTTTATGAATCAAACCTCATCAAAAGCTGCACCAATCATTTGAAGACCAACTGGTAGACCAGAGGGACCTCCTTCAACTAATCCACATGGCAATACAATCGCAGGAAGCCCCGCAAGATTTACATTAACCTGCAGCAAAACTCATATGACACAACTCTATGTTCTGTATAATGAAAACTGGTTTAAGAGAAACAAAACACATTTTATACCGTCATAATGTCTCCAGCATACATTGCCAATGGATCATCTTTCTTTTCACCAATCTTGTATGCAGCAGATGGAGCTGCTGGAGAGATAAGGATATCATTCTGATCTAACGCCGCTTTGAAGTCTTTTCTGATTAGTGTTCTCACCTATATCAACACCAAAGAGAACGTTCTCACCTATATCAACACCAAAGAGAACATATATTTGCTACTGATCCAAACTGGTAAATGAAGATGCGAAGTTACCTACCTGTTGAGCTCGCTTGTAGTATGCATCGTAGTAACCCGCAGAGAGTGCATATGTTCCCATTAAAATCCTCATTTTAACCTACAAAACACACAGAAAATGTATTCAATTATAGCAAAATGAAGAAGTAAAATTGAAAAATCCTTGAATCAAAACCGCACCTCCCCGCCAAATCCTTCACCACGAGAGCATTCATACAACTTATTGAGCTCGTCAGCCATAACTTGATTCCCATATCTTCATTTCCAACACAAGAATCAATCTTTATCATGTATATACATTGTTAATCTAGTCATATCTTTGTGTTACCTGACGCCATCATAACGTGATAGGTTGGAAGATGATTCAGAAGAGGCAATCACATAGTAAGCTGGCAGTCCAAGAGAGAACGAAGGAAGAGAGACCTGTGAAGTTTTAAACATGAATCTCGTTGTATTTTATACACAAAGAACACGCAAAACAAAATAATGTCAGAGAACAAACCTCTGTCAATACACAACCCAATGCTTCCAAATGAGACGCAGCTTCCTGAGTTGCAGATCTAACTCCAGAATCAACACCTTCTTCAAGCGTCTCGCGAATGAGACCAACTCTCACTCCCTTTAATGGTTTAGATTCAAACGAATCCATAGAAACAAACTGTGACTGGAACTCAGGCACATCCTGAGAACAAAGCAGAAGACACTTATTTTTCTCAAAACAAAACATCTTTCTTCTGTCTCATTACGAGAAACCAAACCACAAAAACCGGCCTTACTTGTTTGCTACTCGTGGAGTCAAACCTATCATACCCGGAAACAGCATGAAGAAGCATCCCAGCATCAGCAACAGTAGACCCAAAGCAACCAATCACATCCAACGAAGACGCATAAGCCATAAGTCCAAACCTAGAGACACGCCCATAAGTTGGCTTAAGACCAACAACACCGCAAAACGAGGCAGGCTGTCTCACACTCCCACCAGTATCACTCCCAAGAGACACCATACACTGTCTCGCCGCAACGGCTGCTGCTGATCCCCCTGATGAACCTCCCGGTACACGTGTCAAGTCCCATGGATTCGCAGTCACCTAAAAACAAATCACAAGTTAACCATCAATAAAGACTCAACCTTTCTTCTTCTTCTTGATAAGACGAACCTGAAAGGCAGAAGCTTCAGTCGTGCTTCCCATTCCGAACTCATCCATATTCGTTTTCCCAACAACGATCCCTCCCATCTCCTTGATCTTCTTCACCGCCGTGGCGTCGAACGGGGGACGGTAATGCTCCAGGATGCGAGAAGCGGCGGTGGAAGGCATGCCTTCGGTGCAGATGTTGTCTTTAACGCCGATCACAACTCCGGCGAGAGGACCTACCTCCTCGCCTCTGGAGATTCTCTCGTCGATCTCCTGAGCTTCTTTCAATACGTTCTCCGACACGTGGAGGAAGCATTTGAGCTGGGGCTCGGTGAGACGGATGCGGGAGAGGTAAGATTTCGCGATCTCGGAGGCTGTGGTTTCGCCGGAGAGGAGAGAGCGGCGAGTGGCGAGGATCTGGGATTGCGGAGGAGAGGCGGGAGAAGCGTCGAGGGTCGGAGAGGAGGAAGAAGCTAGAGATGCGATGGTTTTGGAGCCGTGGAGTCGTCGGAAAGGGAGGAGAGTGAGAGAGCGCGGCGGCTGCAATGTGGATAGCATCGCGAGTAGAGTGATTGGTTCGAGTTTGAGTTGGATCACTGAATCATGAAATTGGTGTGTAACGCCGGAGGATGTATATCGGCGGCGAACCCTTGCGGCGGCTGATTGGGGGGTTTTTGGGGGAGAGAGACTGAGGAAGAAGAGGATAAGACTACTCCATATGTGCAAGAACTTCAGACCAGGGGAATTATAAATGGGCCATATAGTAATGGGCTATATTCATTTAAGCCCAATAAATTGAATATTAGCCCACCCAGCGTGTTATCTATTCAGTGTTGTAATTAATGATTCGACCGAGACGGTTAAATATAAACCGGGAAATAAACGCAAAACCAGAACCCTCCGAGCAATCCAGAAGTTTAGTTGCTGTACTATCACAGCAGCATCTTCTCTAGCTGCTTCTTCCAAACAGAAACCATCCATCCACCCAGAAAACAGAACCCTAATCTGAGGTTAGTGGAGACGAGAAATGTGCTCTCTTTCGATTAAAAATCCACCAAGCTCATCATTCATCTTCCCAAAGTTTGCTCCTTTACTCGTACGACACCGTTTCAACCTCCCATTACTCGTTCCCCCGGCGAGATTCCGCGTCGTTGCATCTCTCTCCGGTGCCTCATGGGTCTCTCAAGCTTCCAAAGACAAATACGGTGGCTGGTCTCTTATCGAAGACGACCCTCCTCTTCCTCACTCGAAAAGCAAAAAAAGTTAGCATCTTTCTCGTAATTCGGTTTGTTTATTCATCCAATTTAGTGGGTAATTGAAATTGATTTTGATCTGTTTGGGTTTTAGAGTGGCTAATCACTGGTGTTGGATCATCAATCGCTCTTCTGTTAGCTACTCTTGCTTACTTCTCAATCTCCAGAAAAGGTACAACCTTTCTTTTGTTTTCATAAAGTATATGGTTTGAATCTGAGATTCAGTGTTTTGTGTGTTCCTTGACAGGGTTTAGGTTACGCTTTAGCAACCCATCGACTGTTGAAGAGAGTGAAGTTACTGCTTCTCTCTTGACTTCTGCTTCTGAGTCAGACTCTGAAGGCATTGACTATGTTTCAGATACTGTTGACGACAATTGTACGTTCTTGTTTTCTTGTCAATTTTTTGTTTTGAAGATTCTTTACAATTTGCTCTAACAAGTATTTTATCTTCGGCTTTGCTTTAGCATCAACAACCGTGAAAGCTCACCGTATCACCACTCCTGTTTCAGTAGATGCTGCTCAACAAGAAGCAATAGCAGTTTTAAAGAAACTAAAGGTTTTGTTTACTCTCTTTGATGAGAGACTATACAACCAAGTTGAAGTTAATGTACCAGCTCTGATCATGAACATTTCAGATAATTGAAGATGATGTGATGGCAGACGAGTTGTGTACCAGACGAGAGTATGCTAGATGGCTAGTTCGTTCAAATTCGCTATTAGAGAGGTAATGATGAGTAAACAGGACTCTCTATGTTTGTTGTTGTGAAGGGACTGACTAAAAATATGTTTGTTTTTTTGGGCGTTTAGAAATCCAAAGCACAGGATTGTACCAGCAGTAGCTTTAGCCGGTTCTTCAGTTCCTGCATTTGATGATGTGGATACTACAGACCCTGACTTCGAGTACATACAAGGTATTAATCAAAGATGGACATCTCTAGTATCTATTCACCAGCTTCTTAGTCTGTTTCTATTGAACTCACCTTTCTGTGTGTTTGATATTCTTTTCAGCCTTGGCAGAGGCAGGCATTACTTCCAGCAAGCTGTCCGGAAATGACATTAGTTTTCATCCTGAAAAGTATAATTTGGCTCTTGTACTTGTTTCATCTTTAACTGATTTCTAATTGTTTGAACATGTTTTGGTGGCTGCAGTTTTGTTTCCAGACTCGATTTGGTAAACTGGAAAGCTGAATTGGAGTGTGATTTCTATCCAGAAATTATGCAAGAGGTGTGTGTGACAAAGTTTCAACATTTTAGGCATTAACGGTGATTGCTTCATCAGATACTTTAAAGACTTAGACTTGTTTGCAGTCCAGATATCAAGGACGAAGGTAGATTATATCGACACTAAGGATCTCAATCCTGACATGGCCCTGGGATTCTACTTGGACTTCTTGACAGGAGACAAGAGTACAATCAGAAACGTTTTCGGTATTCTATCTCTCTGATTCTTACATTCTTTATCGTTTTGTGAGGACATGATTGTAGACTTGATAACATATATTACAGGTAGGATCAAGCGGTTTCAGCCGAGTAGACCTGTTACAAAAGCACAAGCGGCTGTAGCGTTAACGAGCGGTAAAATGGCCAAAGCTATTGCAGAAGAGCTGTCAAGGTTAGAAGCAGAGTCCTTCTCACAGAAAGCTGAGATGGAAGAAATCAGATCAGAGTTGCTTGAAAAGGGAGAGATAAGGCAACTTTGGGATGAGAAACTTCAGGTAGAGAGATCCAGAGGAGTTGAGATGGAAGAATTGTATCTCTCCAATGTTAATGAGTTAGAACAAGAAAATGCTGCTCAGGTGAAGTGGTTTGCAGAGCGTTTGAAAGAGAAAGCAGCCATAGATTGTCAGAAACAGTTGGTTAATAGCTTGAGAGAAGATATCAATGAGATGTCTCAGAGGTTAACAACGGATGAATCTGTTTATCTGGTTGAGCATAGCAAGTTACAAGGGATGCTGAGTGAGTTACAGTCCAAACTTGATTCTGTGCTTGATAAAAGATCCATCCTTGAAGCTGAAGTTGAAGCTCTTCGGATTCTCAGGTAAAATGATTTATGATAACTAAATGACTCGGTAGACCATGTTTTAAAGTATTTATCTTTGGATAAAGCTAAATAACTAAATAACTAGGTAGGCCCTGTTTTAAAGTATTGATCTTTGCTTCAACTTGTGATTGAAAATGCAGAACTTGGGTAGAGGATGAAGCTAAGGCAAGCCAAGCAAGAGCTAAGGTTCTTGAGGAGGCGGGAAGAAGATGGAAATGGAACGACCATTCTTGAATCTTCAGATTGTACAAAACAGAAATGTGTTGGGTGATTGTTTGTTATGTGAGTGTTGCAAATCTAAAATCAAGAACTTTGGTTTATTTGGGGGAAAGACAAATAATTCTCTGTAATTCAATCCTGGTTTTAAATTGGAAACAGAACAATCTTTGGTTTCCGATCTTTGAACTCAATGACTGAACCAACTTGTATACCCAATCTTATGACTAAAGTAACTGAGTTAATAGGCCAAGCTGATAACGATTATCATATAAAACTGCTAAGCAAATATAGAAGAGAAGACTATGACCCAAGTATAAAAAGGGTTAGAAATAGACCGCTCGTTGCATTGTGACAAAAAAAATAGACCGCTCGTTGCTTCCATTTAAGAAATTATTTTAGCATTTTCTTTATATTGAGTTTAGTTTTGCATTTGTTTAATAAGGTGATAGATCTAATATTTTACGCAGGAATGTTTAATTCGGTAAAACCAAACCAAAATAGAAAAAGTGATTTGGATTTGATAATATCGTATAAATCGAATGTGTTATTTTTAAAAAAATCGCAATATATAGATATGGTTTGATATATAAACTGATCAAACCAAACCGATCGAATAAATCAATTAATTAAAATATTGTAGTACAATTATATGTACAATTATATAATATATTTGATAACATATATACATCACTTATTTTATTGCTACGATATTAATATTTAAGACATTAATTTGAATAATTTATTATTTTTAAGTAAAGACTTTTATTGACATATATTTGTATAATATTATGATAGTATTAAAATTTCTTATTTTGTTTTATGAAATTATAATAACTATTTTAATTTTATTAATTATTTTTAATATTTAAATAAAACATAAAAATAGAGTACTGTCTAATATATCTGATTTTTAGTCATATAAAACTAAGATCGACAAAATGCTATAAAAATCAATATAATTAAAAAAATTGGTATAAACTGAATAACCATAAACTGACAGTATATAAAGCAAACCAAAACAAACAAGAATAGATACAGTTCTAATATGATAGTTAGTTTTTATAAACTGAAATACTGCAAAAACTGAACCGAAACAGGATCGGAACTGACAAACCCTAATTTCACGTGTTATTTCGACCGGTATGGTACACATGTAGCTATAAATAGTAGAATTTTGCAGTATATACAATTACAAGGTATTTGAACTCTTGTAATGAATCTAAAAAATGGAAATAAGAAATTGTTGGCACTTACGCAAGGATGTTAGGCTGTTAGCTTAGCTTGTTGATAAGGTAAATAAAACCACTAAATCGTAAATTCAATTATGTGAACATCAATAAATACATTTGGACCCCGATGTGAGAAAGTGACAAGAGTAGAGTTCGACGGCTCTGGCCACGACGGCGACGGTGGTAGGACCGTCGTGTTGGCCCGCCGCACGTGGTCGAGCTTATCTCTTGTCTTTTTGACTGTTCAACTTCTTTTGTCTCTTTATACGTCAAGATTTTCTTATTGCACAGAGTTTTTTTTCTTTCTTACAGAACTTAATTTTAATAGAATTCTTAATTCTCTAACAATGAATTGATAGATCGATGTGCAACACGACTAGAGCACGAATTCAAATTCTAGTGGTCTTCGTAAAATAGGATTTATTGAATTCGAGTATGAAATTCTTCAGTTAATCAAACGATATGTATACGAGAACATGACCAAAAAAAAGGAATATATACGTGTAGATGAGTAATGAGTACATAAACATATGGGCTGCATAGTTAAAGTTGGCCGACAACAGAATATCAATGAGACAATGATGCAGATTTAGTTTCTTCTCCCACCTGACACTCTGACCTCATTTTCGTGCTTTCTTTTAAGGCCTAATGAAATAAATAATTGGAAATGTAGTGTTCGAGTTATGTGACCATACTTTATAGTTGAAACGATCCTCTTTTTTTAAGACAAGCTCCATATGGATGTACAAAAAAGGCTGGTTTTGTGGAAAGAAATGGAATCACTATACTCAAACTCCTTTACAAAAAAACGGCACAAAAATTCAATATGTTGTGTGTGAAAGTCAAAACAGGTTAAGCCTTAGTTCATTAAAAAAATGTCAAAAAAAGTTTGAAGATGTAAAAAGTTTTCAATTTTCAGAGACTGGCAAAGACTCAGGAACATTGAAAGGTTTTAAATTGGGCCACACAGTGGGCGTGATTGGTTGCAATAGTGTTAGTCTTGAGACGATATTGACGCAATTAATTAAACAGAATAACTTGACGCAATTATTTAAATGGAAAAGGAGATTCATTTATATTTTTAAGATATTAAATTCGACGTACATTATACATGTCGTCCATCATAAATAATTTGGCACCTAATGGTCACGTCAGATTAAATAAGAGGGACCCGAGCAATAATTTAAATGGTGTGTGACTGTGTCCCTTGATCAATATCTATAGTCATTAAATTTAATTAGTTTAATTTAATTCAGTAGACCCCAAACAAACATACATCATGGTACTTAAAAGGATAAAGTTAGGATAATTTTTTAATGTGAGTCCAAACAACTAAATTAAAGTAGAGTTATCTCCAACGTGGAGCACCAACGTTACATTTGATTAGACAAAACCAAAGAGTATTTATTTAGCTTAGAACTTTAATTTATCTTCGTATCAACTGCTAATCATTGGAACTAGGAAGAGGTTGTTGGTTTGACTAAAGTTAGGAGAATTGAAGTATGCATAAGAAAGTATGTTGTATGCAAATTTTTTTTTTTTTTACAACTTGGTACGCAAACTGGTACCATTCATATTCATATAATGATTCATAACTTTTAATAATTGGGTTTTATTTTATAAACTGAAACTTACTGACAAGTCGTGCTTAGTAGGGGTGCGCAAAATATCCGCAATATTTGATTCGATCCGAAAAATCTGAATATCCGTAACTTTACGAATCGAATTAAATACTAAAATTCAATATCCGTCAAATGAGAAGCAAATCACAAATACTAAATTTTTTAAAAAATGGATATCTGATCCGTTAGTACATATACATATACATGTATATATAAAAATATATATAATTTTATATATCTATATAGATGTTTAGTTATTTTATTCACTAAATAATTATTTGGTCACTAAATTTTAAGAGTATATAGTTTTAAACAATTTGTAATGAAAATATTATTATTTTATATTAAAAGTTTTCTTTTCTTTTAGAATTTTTCAAAGAAATTAAATTTTTATTATTTTTTACCGGATCGACGGATCGAATCGGATATCCGGTAAAATATACTGATTTTTCCGGATATCCGTAACAGCGAATATCCTGAAAATCATGGATCGAATCGAATCGGAAATTCGATTATTCGTACAGGACAAATTGAACCACGTATATTTTTAAAATTCCGGATATCCATTCCGCCCACCCCGTAGTGCTTACACACACCCCTGGTCCTACACACACAAAATCATTCTAGTTGGTTTAGTTTTGGTTAAATAACATATATAGCTGATTAAATATTTGACATCGTGCTATATTTGCTGGACTATTTATCATGTAGCTATACTGGCTTCTTAAAATTTAAACATTTGAACTTGTTTAGTCGAACTTGGACAGTTAGCGTTTGTTTGGGTTAATGCAATTTCAAATATTAGAACTAATCAAAAGCTCATAAAACTATAAAGGAAGGAAATTAAGAACTGGTACTGATTGGATTATGAATTTACACCGGGGGAGATATAGAACTAAGGCAAAAGCCATTACAAAATTTATCCCAAAGTTTTTATTTGTCGATATTTACAAATTTAACTCCCCCAACCAAAAAGATATACCCATAACAAAAGTGTATGAACTTTCATCCCCCAAGATCGACGATTAGCAAGCAAACCCAAACCAGTTTTCTCCTTCATATCTTCTTGCAATCATCGGTTTGATCCGGTTAATATATCAGCTTCAAGGTATGACCGCTCAGAAACAACCAAGATCAATCTTGCCAACATAGGAGCATCACAACACATCGTTTGATGATGTAAAGCCTAGCTCTTTGCTCTCTAAGAACACCACCAAGTCCTCTACTACTCGATAGTCTTCTCTTCAAAACTCCCATTTTCGATGTTTTAGAGTTTTTCTTTGATGATATCAGAGGTTTTAGTTTGCAGATAAGAGAAATTAATATGAACAAAGAATTGTCTTTCTTTTTATAGAAGATGAGGAAGAGAGTTTGTAGGGACAACAAGTCGAAGTCGCGCGTGGAAGTGCACCCCAACCCACCCTACACTGTCTTTCACCATCCACTTGTGTTAAGTGTCGCATCATTTTCAATCTTCTGAGAGATGATTTTAAATTTAGTGGTGATTTTGTATCGGTGGTGCCTTGTATTTGTATGAAAAATCCTTATACTTCGAACATGTATACCCCTTTATGTTCCCTCTTATAATTTCCACCAAATATTTTTGAGATCTTTAATTTCAATAATTTGAAAGAATACAAAAGAAAAAGTTTGTTTTCGTTGTAGATGCAATTATTAAAAGCTCTAAATACCAAAATCTCACACCTTTTTTTTTTTTGAGAAAGTAATCTCACACCTATTTACAAGGTGATAATATGTAGTATTTCGGTTTATTTTAGCATAACATATTAAGTCACTTTGGGACCCTTGTGGAGATAGTATGAAATAATTGGGTTTGTTTGCAGCCGGTGTATATTTCACGAATTATAATTTGTTTATGTGTTGGATCCACGTCAGTATACCAAATTATAGACTTTCCACTCGAGTTGAATTCATATGGTGCGTTGACAACTTAGCAATGACGTTTTTTATATAAGATGACATGGTTCGCATAAATCTGTATGAATTTTTTTTTTTGAATATTGAAAATATTACACTCAAGTGCACCTTTTAAGATTTATTCTCTTCTAGCTCGTGTGCTACTGGGCCGCGTATATATTGTCATGAATCCGCCTTTGTGGAGTTCATTGCTTTTCTTGCATCGTCTCATGGCTGGATGAGTATCTCTGACTCTTAGCATGAAGAGAAGTAATCAAACATGGCAGTGGCTGGCTCCTAGGCGATCGAACTAACATCAATATTTGGTTAGACCACCCTGGCTTTCAACTTCTTATCCTTTTACTTCCATCGGCCCACTTACTTTTGGTACATTGTCTACCTACAGTTTCCGACCTTATAGGCCCAAAAAGTTGTTAAGCTTACGGCCCATATGATGTAATGGCTGGCACGGACTCTACCGGTATTGATCATATACGCAGGTTGTAAAAGGTGTGGCCTGAGTGAGATAAGAGCTCACGTCCATTTGTTTCATTGTCCATCCGAACCTGTCCAAGAAGACAATTTGTTTGTAATAATAGTATGTAGTTAGTTAGAAACTTAGAATAGTGATAGAAACTTAGAATAGATTCAAAAGCTCACACAAGTCGCACGTTTTTCTTTCTTTTTTCATTATTGTAATTTAGGGACCGACCATAACTAATCCGACGTCTGAAAACTTGGACCAACCATTTCCCACGTTTCCACGTGCCGGCCAGGGAAACCAAATCCAAATTCCTTAATATCTTTCTTGGTTCATTTTGGGAATTCACGCACGTGTCTTCATCACCATTTATCATCCATATATATATATATATATACACATTGACATTGGTAGAACTCAACTCACTCACAGATAAACCAAAGTCCGATCTTTTCTTGATAACATAGCATTCCAACCAAATCACAAAGTTTTTCAAGTCTTTGTTTGTTGATCAATGGCTTCTCATGCTATGTCTATCCAATCCATCTCTCTAACAAGTCTCAACAATCTCTCCTGTAATCACCTAACTCATCGTACCTCTCTTCTCCATTTCTCTAAACCCTTCCAGAATCTTGGGATCTCATCCAGCGGTCAAGATTTCACCTCTCGCACAACTTCCACTCCCAAGAACCTCACTCTGTCTCGAGCTCTCTCCAAGAACGCGGGAGATACCGAACATTCCAAACCAAGTAAGTTAACTGATCATTTTTCTTGTCTTATTATTATCTGATCATTGACCTCAAATCGAATTTATCTTCCTCTTTTCTTATAAAATAGATTCAGGTAAAGTTCAAGAACTGAGCGTGTACGAGATCAACGAACTAGACCGACACAGCCCAAAAATCCTGAAAAACGCATTCAGCCTAAGGTTCGGTCTCGGCGATCTAGTCCCTTTCACCAACAAACTCTACACCGCAGACCTCAAGAAGCGCGTGGGAATCACCGCCGGTCTCTGCGTCGTGATCGAACACGTCCCGGAGAAGAAAGGTGATCGGTTCGAAGCCACTTACAGCTTCTACTTCGGCGACTACGGCCACTTGTCCGTGCAAGGACCGTACCTGACCTACGAGGACTCGTTCCTAGCCATCACTGGTGGCACCGGAGTCTTCGAAGGTGCCTACGGACAGGTCAAACTTCAGCAGCTCGTGTATCCGACAAAACTGTTCTACACTTTCTACCTTAAGGGTCTTGCTTGTGATTTGCCGGCAGAGCTCACTGGAACTCCTGTTCCTCCGTCTAAGGACGTGGAGCCTGCGCCAGAAGCTAAGGCATTGAAACCTAGCGGAGTTATTAGTAACTTTACTAATTAAATTCATAAAATTAGTCTTATTTGCTTCTTTGTGTCTTTGTATAATGATATTCTTCTAAACAAATAAAGAAATAGAAAGTTACAATCTATTGTTAATAACTTTACTAATTAAATTCATAAAATTAGTTTTATTTGCTTCTACTTCTAGTGGTATTGGGAGGTCAGTTTCTTGGATCAACCTTGTTTTCCCTACCACAGAGTCGATTTCTTCCCTCTCTCAAATATTATAGGGTTGTTGATGATTTCAGCCAGGTGTCACCAGATTCAAAGAAAAGCTCCTACAATTGCAAATATTTTTCAAACCAAACCAAACCAAACATAATATTAGGTTTTATATAGGGGCTGAAAAATCCAAACAGAACTAAATTAGAAAACTGAATGGTCTAGCCTAGTTTGGTAGTCTCGAACTCTCAATGTACACCAAAGGCGAGAATAGACATTTACCGGTAGTAACGACTTGATATGGTTCCTAGTGATGTTACACTCTGCATTTTGGTCTCGGTAAGCCACAAACAATATGTCCATCATCCACTTTCTCTTCATATTTCACAATAATCCTTTCCAGGAGCTCCTCAAATCTGTATGAAGCATTCATTACCTCCTTTTTGAATGGTAATGAGATTCCGAGCTTCTCAAGCGGCTTACGCAGCATTTGTTGTCTCTAAATTTTATTTAGGTAAGAAGGTGAAATCACTGTGAACTGGAAGTAATAATTGTGCATGTGTCAAAAGTTAGTTGCAATTTACTCGTAATTAGATTAATAATTTGATTAAATAACTCCAAGGTGACAAGCTAAGATTATGGAGATTCGGGATTCTCAAATCTCTTTGATATGTGAGAAAGTGGACTTGCTCATGTGGAAGAGTTATGTCTGGGAGACTGTGATGCGTTCAACAGCGAGTTCCACACTTTGTTATAACAAAAGAAAATAGTATAATTACGGTTAAATATATTTTGCGAACCACGTTTAAAACGCATACTTATAATTCAAAATAGGCATAGTCAAACAATGTGTTGCATTCTTTCAGATCTGAAAATTTTCATAAATTTAATTTTGGAGAAATTATGTGGGTTAATTTCTTGTCTACAATTTTTTTTTGACAAATAATTCACTATTTTTTGGCAAAACATTTACCAGATGCCTACACATGGTCATGGTCAGTGATAAAATGAAATTTGAAAAGCTTTAAACACCTCCGATTTAAAACATGTTACTGATCTATACTATTAAAATTGAAGTATCCTTCTATTTTGAATATATTTACAGATCCTGCTATTAAATTATTTAAACCTATGCTTTTAATTACATTATTATCCAACAAAATCTTTCCTTTCCAACAAATAATATATTGTATTTAAATTTCAATTAACAAATTATGGAAACTAATTGTAACAACCTAACCATTTATATTCATTTCCGTAGATGGGTGTAAATAACTACTCAATTAATTTGAATAAATATTTAAAATGGTTCGACGTAAAAACAAGTATTTAAAATGCGTCTATAGTTATATAATCTAACGATTTGCTCACTGAATTTGTTACTTTACTCAACTAACTAATTATTAAAAAATCATAGATGCAAGTGCCTTTCTTGATATGTTTATACTTGACTCACTATTGATAGTTAATGCTGTCTAACTAATTAAGTTTTTGATCCTAACTACTATTTCATCTTAAATTTTGTTTGCCAAAAATGTAAATTCTTCAAAAGGAGTTTTTTGAAAGAAAAATAGATTTTGGCAATTTATTTGGATGAACCTATTAATTGTGAATCATTTTAAAATACATTAAGCAAAAAATATTTAAAATATAAAGTATTAATTTATCTAATTTCAACACATATAAACATTTCTCAAATATTAAATTGAAACAAAAATTTGTGTGAAAACTAAAATTAAAATATATTACATAAATAATGTTATTATAGTTAAACTTCTTACAATTTTGGTTACAAATAGATACGCAAAACTATGATTCATTAAATGTATATTTATTATTAACTAATTAAATTTTATAAAATAAATATTGTAAAGTATAAAAATTTGAATCAAATATTTTAATCTAACTATTAGTATAAATAAAACCATACCAAACTTATTCATACCTAAAATTTTCATTCTACATCACGGTTTCTACTAAATTAGAATTTTGACTAAAAATGATAAGTAAATAATAACGATTATAAAAAAATAAAATTTACATTTTAAATCTAAAATTAGAAACAGAAATGCATAATAAATTATCAGTAATGAAAATAAATTAATAATGAAAACCTATCAATATATTTTGTTTTTTCACATAGAAAAAATTAAAAAAAATCATAAATTAAATAGTTATTCAATTTAATGTTTTTATATATCATTAGCTATATCTTAGTTTTACATGGGTCAATCTGTGCCACGTGACGGGTTAATAGCGGATTTTGGATTTTTATCACGTTTTATCAGGTTTTTAAATAATGATATTTATATACGGGTCATCGAATTTAGCGATTTTACCGTAGATTAGTATAAGCTGAAACGAGTTGGAACATAAAATATTTGAAATGATTTGTTTTCTGGTCTCCCCGATTAATGGGTCTTCGGGTCTAAACGTTCCGGGTTGCCAAAAAAATCTGTCAGATTGACTGAATCTTCGATACAAAAAAAACTCAACATTTCATTTACAGTGATATTCAATAAAAATGATATTTATATTTCGTAGCAGAAATTAAAACGCTTGTGTGTAAACGAAAAATAAATACAACCGGAAATAGTTAATAAACACTCTGACCGACCAGAGTTTTGTAGACATGTAGGTATATCTTTTGCCTATTTTGGTGTCTTTCCCTTGCTTGGAAATCTCGTACTCTTTTCTACAAAACTCGTTTTCAGTCAATGTCTCTATCTTGCGCTTTGACACCTCCGTCCATGGGAAACCGAGTCGAAATTTCACAAAGCCATCTTTCATTCAGAAACCGGCCACTTTTCTAAATATAACCACGTGCAAGTTCATCATCTAGTTGTTTAATACACATACTGGTCAGCGGTCATACACATTCGTAGAGTAAACTCACTCTATATATAAACAAGACCCCCACAAATATCTCTTCTTTCATAATCAATCAAACTAAAGTTTCAAGTCTTCCTTCACATAAAAAAGAAAAAAAAAATTAAAATCTTGTTGAAACAATATGGCTACCTCTTCTGCGATGGCTCTCGGATCCGTATCTATGACTACTCTCAACAAGCTATCACATAATCATCACTCTCATCGAAGCTCTTTTCTTGATGTCTCCAGATCTTTCCAAAACCTTAAGATCTCATCTAACGGTCCAGATTTCTCCTCCCAATCAAGATCTACTTCCAAGTATCTCTCCCCTACTCGAGCTTTCTTCTGGAACTGGGGAAAGCCTGAAAACTCCCGACCAAGTAAGTCAACTGATCCTTTGTTTCGTCTTTCCGTACGCTTTTCCACAGATATGAGATAAAAGTTATACAATCTATTTTTTTTTCTTCATTAATCTATTGTATGCAAAAGAAAAGTATCCAGCGCCAGCTTGACCGTGTCTCCTGTATATTAATACTCCCCTGGAGTAGTTAAGGACTTTATTTTACACAGAAAAATTAAAAATATAACAAATTAGATAGAAAAATTACTCAACTGATCCTGGAGTAGTTAAGGACTTTATTTTTTATATAAACATTTTTCTACACAGAAAAATTAAAAATATAATAAATTAGAAAGAAAAAGTCCCCAAAAAATGTATATAGTTTTGTACAATATACAAAATAATACTAATTAAATTTAAAGAATAATATTTGCAATTTTATATAATATAACTTTGAAGAGGTTGAAAAGATTTTCCCTATGTCCCACAAGAATGCTAAGCCTGCTCTGATAATATCGCGTCTTGTTATTTAGGTAAAGTCCAAGAACTCAACGTGTACGAACTCAACGAAGGAGACAGAAACAGCCCAGCTGTTCTAAAACTCGGCAAGAAACCAACAGAGCTCTGTCTCGGCGATCTCGTACCCTTCACCAACAAACTCTACACCGGCGACCTCAAAAAGCGCGTGGGAATCACCGCCGGTCTATGCGTCTTGATCCAACACGTTCCGGAGAAGAACGGCGACAGGTTCGAAGCCACTTACAGCTTCTACTTCGGTGACTATGGCCACTTGTCCGTACAAGGGCCGTACTTGACTTACGAAGACACGTTCCTCGCCGTCACGGGTGGCTCAGGGATCTTTGAAGGTGCGTACGGGCAGGTGAAGCTTCGTCAGCTTGTGTATCCGACAAAACTGTTTTACACTTTTTACTTAAAGGGTATTGCTGATTTGCCGTTGGAGCTTACCGGAACGGCTGTTACGCCGTCGAAGGATGTGAAACCGGCGCCGGAAGCTAAGGCGACCGAGCCAGGCGCAACCATTAAAAACTTTACCAATTAGTGTTGTGCTTTTCTCGTGTTCTTACAATAATTGTTTTTTTAATAAATTAGACTTATTTTGTTTGTAGTCGAATATTTTGATGAGTTGTGTGAGTTTAGTTAACGTTGTCTTGGTGGAATAATATATTTATTTAGATTTGACTTTTGCTATTTACAACAAATATTATACACAGCACGGATCTTTAACAAAATAAAACGTTTTGTAGATTTGTGGTTATTATGTACGTCTCAAATTGGTGCAATAATATTGATTGTTTATAAGGAAACTTTTTGATTTTAGCCATGTGATTAACAAATGAATCATTAAATAAATAGTATTGTTTAAAATTGTGATATGTTTAAAGAATAGCTCTTACTGGGACGCAAATGACAAGAAGGGGTCGTGGATCTGGCGTAAGCTGTTACAGTTCCGTCCCATTGCGTATAAAATTGCATTCGTTATGAGGTAAGAAATGGCGAAGCTGTCTATTTTTGGTTTGACAACTGGTTGAAGATGGGTAAGTTGCTGGATGTAACAGGGGAATTAGACATCCGCTACTTTGGAGTGAGCAGGTCTGCTACTCTAGAGGAAGTAGCTCATGAAGATGGTTGGAACATTCAGAGATGTGCTCAGAGAAGATATCCCCATCTTTGTGACAAACTAGCAGCGGCTAGCCGTCCCGTACCTACTGCGGGTTCAGATATAGTATTATGGAGATATGGTCAAGATGATTTCAAGCCTGACTTTTTCAGCTACCAAGACTTGGGATTATTTACGAGTTAAGAAGGCTAAGCACCCATGGTATCGAATTGTGTGGTTCCCTCAGGCTATTCCTCGACAATCATTCATGGTTTGGCTTGTGTTTAAGGACAGATTATCTACTGGAGTTCGGATGAGAGGATGGGGTATTGAGCAATGTTGTGTTTACTGTGGAGAGAAGGATGAAAGTAGGGATCATCTGTTCTTCGCATGTCCGTATACTTTCATGGTTTGGATGAACGTAGCAGCGGGATTACTTGGGGCAGGAATCACACCAGACTGGGATGATACTATCACCTCCCTCATGTGGTCACATAGAAATAGACTAGACACCATCCTCCTTCGCTTAGTGTTTCAAACATCTATTTATGTGTTGTGGAAAGAGAGGAACTCAAGAAGACATAGAGGAGCATGTATGTTAGTAGAGATGACTACCAGGATGATTGGGAAAGTAGTCAAAAACCGTATCTCCTCGTTGAAGTATAAGGGAAATCACAAATTGGAGGGCTTACTCAGAATATGGTTTGCTGTTACCACAAATTAGTAGTGCTCATTCTTTTATTCTTTACACTTTAGAACAGTTCACTATCTCTTTGTGATATGTTAAAACAATTCTGGTGATGGAATTAATGGTACATAGCGCATTTTATGTTACAGTTTTGATATTGGCAATGTCTACATGTTAATGCTACGAGTCTACTACTAACGCTAGTAGTACTTTTTAATTGGCATTAAAGTTTGAAACTTCCAAGCAACTCAATTTACGATATTAATGTGTCTTACCAGTCAAATCATAAAATCTGTGGGTGTGGCTAATCTGTGGGGGTTTTTAAAAGGATTCATGATTGATTACTATATTGATAAATTTGAAATGGTGTTCAACTAGATATGAAAGTTCTCACCAATTCTGTCTTTGTGGGTGGCAATGTGGCATGGTTAAGAATCATAATGTTCCATGTGATACTAGATGATTTTTACAATAACTATATATGTAGTCGCCCCAAAACTTACTGAGAGTTTTAATATTCCAGTGTTAAATAGCTTACTGATAATTTTAAGGGAAATAGTTTCAAATAAATACAGCCCAAGTTATAAACATACATAAGGCTCCGTATTATATGGGCCTGACAGATCAGCATTGTGGAGTTGTTTGATAGCGGTCGTTGGAGATTTTATTTGAACCATTATCAACGGTGAATATGGCTTTTTGAGACCCCGAAGGGACACATTATAATCCAATGTTAGTGATACACATCTCTAACTCTAAACTTCATTTGCCAACTAATTTATTAATTAAGAACACGTTACAATCTGATCAAAACAGATAAGCCCATTAAACACAAATCTCGATTTTTTAGAGACGACCATTTTTTGACACAGCTATTAGAGCCCTTAATTATAATATTGTAACTCCATATAAATTTGAAATAAGGATTAAAAAACTACATTATTATATGCCTTGGTTGGGAAAGGCATTGGCTCGCTATTATGTTGGAAAGAAACATTCGCATATTTAGTTTACTTGGTGGTAACTGACTATTTAAATTACCGGTCAAATCTCCAGATTAAGCACTTTGAACTGGCATTGAATCTGGACATACAGATAAACACACTAATGTATTTGTATATATGGATAAGATTCTAACGAATTTAACAAAATGTCAAGGTCCTATGACATTTAATTGTTTTATAAGAAATATACTAGTAATAAATATTTGGTTTTGTATGTACGGCTTTTTCTTCTCCCATCTTTCGGCTATCATCTACGAAGAGACATTTGGCTTTTCATTTTGGATTATTACAAAATACATTCTCAACGTTTTGTAAGGATTTTGTATGTGGGAAATCAATGCTTACAAAACAAAAGAGCTCATGCACGTTGGGGTTTATTTGCCCACGTATTGAATTTAGAAAGGACATAGCAATCTACAAAAATAAACGTGTATGCAAATTAGATCAATAACGGGATTTTGTTTGTGAAAATAATATAAGAGAATGTATAACTTATAGAATTCGTTTTCAAAAAATAAAAAACTTATATAATTCAATTGAAAGGCACTAAGGTTATCCGGGTTTAGATAGAACCAAATATCACTATACTGAAGCATCAATATCCATATCGAATAACATATTCATATCAGATAAAATGGTTTATTATACCATGTTTAAAGTTCATTGGTTCCAATCAAAAATATATATATGTGAATTTTCTAACATAAACAAACCATTAGCTTAGTATCACATATTTGTTTTTGTCAACCGCCGTATAATATAAACCAATCAAGTTTTGGTCAGTAAAAAGTTATTAGGAAAAACATTTCTATCCGACCATACATCTGTCATCTGGTTTACAAGGAAAAATATTACGTCTCTAATTCTAGCTTTGTTTATTAATGAATCCCACATATGTTTCAGCGTTTGGAAATATGGATTAAGTTCAAATTCTTATAACTATCGTGCAAAAAACGAAACAAAGGTATCTCTGAAGTGAACAACGGCCAAATATGAGTAGATAGCCTCGATTCAGATCGATGAAATCTGCATATCTCATTGCACACGACCATATATAACAAAGGCATTTTTACTATATGTAAGTATACACCCTTGGTTAGATAAACCCAAATGATTTTCTAAAATTCCTACAAAAAAATTGCAATTACAATGGCGTCTATTCACCACTCCCTGTAAATAGGGGTGGGCACGGATCGAATATTACCATATTTTTTGGTATTTGTGATTTGCTTCGAATTTCACGGATCTTTGATTTTCCGATTTGCTTTGCTTCGAAAAAATACGGATATTCGGTTTAACGGATATCCGGAAAATTTATAGATATTTGCGAATATTCACGGATATTTACGGATACATTTTCCAATATGTTTAATACAAGTAAATCTGAAAATATTATATAAACTTGTTCTTATAAAAGATAAAGTAAAACAGTAATGAAACTGTTTATTTATAAATTCTTAAAATTTAATTTTTTTTATAAATTAAATATTTTAGAAGAATTGTAGTTTTGTAAAGATCTTATAATTCTTTTCTTCATATTATATTTTTATAAGTAATTTTATAAATAAAATTATATAAGATTATACATTAAAACTCTATTTAACTATAATATATAACTATTTATATAAAAGTCGGAGCGGATCGGATATTCGTCTCTAATTTTTTTAGTATTTGTGATTTGCTTCGTTTTTAACGGATAGTGATTTTTAATATTTGCTTTGCTTCGAAAACTTACAGATATTCGGATTTTTTGGATCGAATCGAAACGAATCGAATCAAATTTAACGAATAAAATGCCTAGCCCTCCGTGTAATACTACTAAACAAGACAAATCACCTTCGTATTCTGATATTCTTATCTGTCAATTGTATATTATATTAAATTTTGGGGATCAAGGTATATTACATATTTTATAAACAAAAGCTAAGATTCGACTTGCAATGCGACGGCTCGGCTTCTTTTCAAAGATAATGATCCTTGAGAAACCCTATAGAGCCATATATTTGGTCTCTTTATAAAGAGGCACAACCCCCATCTTTTTGTTTGCAGAGAGTACAGCATAGCTAGAAAAAAAAGGTGGATTAATTAATCTCTAAAATCACCATGATTAAGAGCTTAAGCAATATGAAGAACTACAACGAGAAACGCGTAAGATGTTGTGAGTACATCGAAGCTCTTGAAGAAGAACGCCGCAAGATCAATGTCTTCCAACGCGAGCTTCCTCTTTGCTTAGAGCTTGTCACTCAAGGTATAAATCTATATATACATAGCATCCATGTATATGATATATGTATATATACATGTACATGTATAACATTTTTGCGTACTTTTATATAAAATTATGGTTTTGTATTCGATTTTTTCAATATGTATATGAACAAAAGTTTTTTCATATTGCTATATAATTTTGATTTAAAATATTCATGAGATTTCTATCTATATTGAAAGGGATTTGTATCTATATATATATGTGCGTGTGAGAGAGAGTTGTCACTGTTATATTTGAAGACTTTAATTATCTATGGATTTGGGAATATAGCGATCGAGACATATAAAAAGGAGATATCAGGGGAGACAATGGAGAACTTGTTTGGACAATCGGAGTGCTCCGAGCAAACTACTGGAGAATGTGGGGGCATCTTGGATCTGTTCAGACCTATCAAACACTCTTCAACCTCCTTAGAAGAGGAAGAAGAAGAGATTGATATTGATGATGAACACGAATCTAATGAAACTGGCATAGATTTGGATGACAAGAACATGAAATCTGAATGGCTCAAGTCTGTTCAGCTTTGGAACCAACCTGACTCGGCTCTTTCTAAAAAATTGGTAAGATTCTACTATGAATATATTTCGATATATTTTTGTTTGTATAAATGTTTGATAAATAAATTGAATGTGATTATAGTTTTAAAAATATCGACATAATATTCGGTCTGAAATAATTGGAAGTTATTGAAATTTCATTTGTTTAAGAATAAATATGATATAATAGAAAGAAGGATATGGCCTTGATTGTTTGGAATGCATTACATTTGTGTTTATATGAGAATTTTAAGATTTATGTTCTTTAAATGTAATACATCTGTCTTGCGTTTATATCTGTATTAACTAATAACTCTAAAATCTTATGTTTATATTTGTTTTGCGTTTTCAGGAACGCTCACAACAGGAGTCAGATACGGTGGTAGAAGCGATCAAGGGAAATGACAACGGAACAACGTCTCATCAGCCGCCATGTTATGAAACGAGCAACGGAAAAAGTGTCGACGACAAATCTCAGGCAAGTATTAGCTGTCGACAAAAGAAGGAGGCGGAGAAAGACAGCAGCGGTGGCAACGGCCGAATAGGGCAGAGAAAGCATAGGCGGTGTTGGTCACATGAGTTGCACAGACGCTTCTTGAACACTCTTAAACAGCTTGGTGGTCCTCATGGTGCGTTTCTTGATTTCATTTAACATTTTCAAGATTCATGATTTTGATATATAGGATTCAATTTATTTGTTTTGTAATAACGACATTTTGCAGTAGCTACGCCGAAACAGATTAGAGAACTAATGAAGGTTGATGGGTTAACAAATGATGAAGTCAAAAGTCATTTGCAGGTTAGTAGTAAAACTAGATTATATATTAAAAATAGAATTTCCATAATTGGTACAAAAAATTAAATATGTTTCTTTGCCAAATTAAGTCACTCCCACACGTGAATTTTGAAGAGTACAGTAAAAGTTTGTCGAGTTATTCTTTTTCAAAACTGCGAATAGGCCTTAAATTTATTTATTTTTCTTCAAAAAAATTTCCTACATATTTATTTCTCTTTTTTTTTTTGTTTTCTTGGATAATAAATAGAAATACAGGCTGCATACAAGACGACATGGCCAAACAATTCCTAACAAGAGAGACTCTCAAACGCAACATTTTGTAGTCGTCGGTGGAATATGGGTACCTCAAGCTAGCCACTCCACGGCTAATGCTGCCGCAGCGGGTAAGACCACCACCGGGATTTACGGTCCATTGCCGTCAGAGTGGCCAAGCCAATCAAATTTTGGTCGGACTATTTCGGAAGAAAGATCACGAGGCTCTAACAAAGGAATTATTCGGTGTAGCTCTCCTGCAATGTCTTCTTCTACTCGTACAAAGACTAAAGATGCAAAACTATAATAACTTTGAAAAAAAACAAATCATTATGAAAAGCAAAGGGCATAGACATTGAAATTCATACGAAAACGTTTATATTACATAGGATAAAATGGAATTTTGTTACTGTACTCTGTACACGTTGTTGTTAGCTGTCCCATAAATCAAAGATCCATATTAATTTATTGAATCTATAGTTGATATGTGAAGCTCTAAATAATGAAGTTGATATTGATCGAATATATTTGACCATATCGTTCTGGACTATAGTCTAATTAAACAAACATTTACAGATGGAATCCACTAAAACGATTCTATGAAACTAAAATATAAAACGTAAACATATATATAACGTCTTCTTCCTAGTAAAGCATTTTTTCTTGGTCGGCTCCTATTAGGTTTTTTCCAATGTTTCTAATTCTCCCCAGTCATTCATACAGAGAATCGAAATTATTGATATTAACATTTTTTAGGAAACTTGAGCCACCACAAAGGCACAAATAAAAATTGCGTCCTTAATATATAATGTCGGCCACGCTAGTGTATACTACTGTAATTATTAGATACGTAAGCCATTAGAGAAAATATAAACTATCATATACTATCATTTATTATGTCTTGAAAAGAAGAAAATTTATATTATTTTCATCCCATAAAAACGACACACAACTCGGAAGTTGGAAGACATTGTATGGCCTCTTCATAGGAAGAATATCCCTGAATGTGAAGAGAATAATCTACAAATTTCTTATATAAAATAAAACTATGTATAACTTTTCTAGTAAAAACTTTATTCTCTTGTTGTTCGAATATTAATACAAATGTGCACGTTGCTCCTTTCTGGTAGTGTTAATTTGTTTGTTGTCTTTAGTTTTGATAAAAAAAATTCATTCTATAAATATGTAAATCTTAATTTTTTGTTGTCAACACGTAAATCTTAAATCTTAAATCGAAATTAGGATTTAATCAGAAAACTGCTAAAAGTTTGATTTTTCTTGCAATTTAGTTTAAGAGCTCACTTCACATGGCTCTTTGAGCTGTGTGACATATTAATCTCTACTACCATTCTTTTTTCTTTTTTAATAAAAGGGCTACTACCATTCTTATTGGGGTTGAATATTAGTACTATCTAACAAAAAAATATAAATATTAGTACTATCTAATTGTGCAAAAGAGGATTTTAAGAAGTTGACAACTAATTTTACTTGAAGAACATCGGGACACTTGAATCTAGAGAAAAGCTATTGGCGTTCTCGACATGGCGGTTTGATTTTATTTCAAATCTTCAATTATATTTTAAGTTTTCTAGGATTCTGTAGATATGTGTATATATTATTATATATAGAAAATAAATACAATAATTTGATGATAGATCCAAAAGAACATGAATCAGGTTAGGGTTTCCTTAAGATATGATTAATTAATAGGCCAGGGTTGGGTTAAGCTACTAAAACCAGGTTCGTATGTGACCTTTCGCAGTCACTAAAGGCCTAAACAGCTCTTGATACTTAGTTTAGGACGATATTAAAACACGGGAAACAAAAGCAACCAATGCTTTTCGTGGCTTCTCGTATTACTTAATTAACTATATATAATGTTGTATTCCATACGGAATATTCGGCTAGACCTAATTAGTAATTGTATAATGCTAGTGTTTTTTTCTTCAACATAATTGTATAATGCGAGTTAGTAGTTCATTCTATGTTTATCAACGTGTGTGTCTTTACATGTTTTAATCTCCTCTGAAATAAGATCAATTAAAACGTCGATCAAACCAAGGTTTGACATTGTGATATTAGTCTTAATATCTTATATATGACTAGTATTAAATCAAACTTTCAAAGATTCTTTCGTTTCACGATGGTGACTAGGTCCAAACCAGTCGAAATGGAAGCACTTTTCTAAATATTACATGTTTCTATTAATATTACAGAATCTAAGTATAAATTAAACAGTCTTACCTGTCATACAGCTGCACGAAAATATAACTAGCTAAAACATTAGGAATATAATTCTGTCATGTTATTTTATATAAAATTAACTTAGGTACTTCAATTTAAATTCAATCACTTTTAGATAGTAAAAGTGGTTTCCGTTTTACTTAATTAATTTTTAAAAATCATTTTTAGTTTTAAATTTCGTTAAATTGTTACCAACTGGAGCACATTTTATTAGGGATATATATCTCACATCGGGAATTCTAAGAAACATTAACTGATATATAAAGGGTTAGGGCCAATCCACTAATAGCCAATTGGTTTTAAGTTGGAAGCCCAAGAAATTTATCATGGTATCAGAGCCGGCCCAATACCCTGACCCATTAATTAATCCGGCCCGGACAGTGGCCCGATCAACCCATTAGCTGATGGCCCATAGAAGGCTCAGTTCTCCGAGATCGCTAGAAAAATAAAGCATGGTTTCGGAGGGGTATGATAGATTCTGCGAGATTAATGGTTATACGCACCATTATCTCGAGGGAGGGTATTGGAGTGGAGTGGCCCAAGTTCCTTATATATTACTAATGTCCCTTTCATATTTCCGATGTGGGATCTTCTCTCCAATACATTTCGTACCATCATACAGCCATTTCTTACTATTTCTAATTATATTACTTTCTCTTTTGCCGTTTTTATTATACGGTCATCTTTTATTACTGGCTCAAATCAAATCTTTTTAACACATAGCAACTTTTTACTATCTCATTTGTTCCATGAATTTTTTGAATTTTCAAAAAATTCAAATATTGATAGCTCAATTAGAAAA
Organism: Brassica nigra; assembly: GCA_016432835.1. NCBI lineage: Eukaryota > Viridiplantae > Streptophyta > Magnoliopsida > Brassicales > Brassicaceae > Brassica > Brassica nigra. The sequence continues at coordinate 6,851,464 of CM028243.1, read as the reverse complement.
TCAAAGTTACATGAAGAAAAGCTTTTTCAAAGAAAAAGACTCCATTAATCTCTGGTCCAAAAAGAAAAGAAAAACAAATACATTTCTTAAACCAACAATTTTATGATCAAAGTAAAAAAGCAAGGCACTGTTTTGTATAAATCCATACACATTAATTAATCTTTGATATTAATAATTTATCATCATCGGAAAAAAATATCTCAATGCACAAAACTTTTCTCCGAGAGCAAAAATTATTATTTTCTCACTCTATTTGACTATGATTAACAAGCGGCAGAAAAGCAACGGTAAAACGGTATGTTTGGTATCTTACGAGAGCTCGAAGTTAATTTCTTTCTCTCTTGGTGAGTTGGTGGGAAGGTTTACTATCTTGTCACCTTGAAGAACAGATAATTAACTTAGCTTCTAAACGGATACGTTGAAGCAACATGGATATGTTTAGTCCTCCGTACCACATTGTAGTCACTTGCTCTCTCTCTCTCTCTTTATTGAAGATCATTTCCTCGAGCCATATCTCAGGATTGCATCGTCTTTTCGTTCTGTCCAAGGATTTGATTCACAAATCTACTCAAATTCTTAACATTTGGTGAGATTATGAGCAGCTGGTGTTTTGATTATCTATACAAGAGTCATCCTCCGATTAATCACCTCAGGTGCCTACCGGGAAGCTTCAGGAACTAATGACATCTTCGGTTTCCTCTTTTAGACTCTTTTGCTTAAGAGGAATGGTCAGTGTTTTCTCAATATGCTTCCGTCAGATTGTGACGAACCAATTCGAAGGGTATTTTAAAATCGTTTCATTATCCCATTTATTTAGCATAACCCTTTAGTTACACTTTCCGATTTAAAATGACAATGGCAAGGAAAAAATATATAACAAAATTATAATATATGTTTAACATATATATATATATATATATATATATAACAAAAATCTTCTTCCCTGAGAAGGAATAATTAATTCTTCAAGACATCAAAACTTTACTCAAGTTATACAAATTGCAGTTATCATGCATACAAATAAACTAAATATTTTAGACAATCAATAGAATTAAATAAGTATATTAATTTACTTCTAAATCTGCATTCACGGTATTATTTGATACATAGTCTACAATGAGTATGTGACTATGTATTTAATAACAACGTGAAGGATCGAGGTCGAGGTAGTATCAATATAGATTCAGCTCGTCCTTCACCGCCGCAATTTCATGCCAACATCTTGCTCAAATGAATATTCCATGGAGAGTATTTGGTATCTACCTGCGAAAGAAAAAGCAACAGACCAAAATATTTTAGACATGAAAACCATCTGATATCAAAATTTATCAATAAAGCAAAAAAAATCAAATCAAATTTGCATTAGTATCAATAAAAACACGCGTTTGTGTAAATTATACTGTTGCATTATTAATCTATGATGATTCAGCATAATAATTAAGCTCTTTCTTTGGTAAAGAATAGTTTAGCTCTTTGCACGTATATAGATTCCTTTTATATTTGTAATCTCTATTATTGACTTCTGATTTCACATTTCTACTCTTCTATAAGATGTTGAGTTCTGAATTCTGATATTTTAGCATAGTGATTACCTATTTATTGAAAACACGAAGACAAGTTATCGTTCGTGTAATGCTTGACTTGATCAAATATTATTCTATCAAAAAAGCTCTTAAGTATTTTGAAGCAATTATCTATTCATGCATATCAGCTTCAGCTTGCAAAAATGACCAAAACCTTAATTTAGTAATTTATTTTTTGGAGCCTTTCTCACATCAAGCTTTGGTGTTACTTATATGATCATAAAACGTATTTATATTTCATATATCCAGTTACAAACTGTATTCTCATTAATAATGCTGAAAATTTCATTGCAATTCTGCTAGAGAATATCTAATTATGGATATCTACAAAAAAAAATCTAATTGAATAAATATCTCAAATATTGAAATACTTATCCAAAATTATTTTAAAATATTGAGATATTTTAGATGGAAATTTCAACTTTTGAGATGTTTATTTAATTTAGTTCTATATTTTTGTACTTTTAGAACTTTTAATTGTATTAGATTAAATGTAGCGCAATGGTGCTTTTCAGAAGCTATCCCCAGAAATACATATAGGCTGTTCATATTAAGAAACCCACAAATAGATACTTATAAATTAAAAATCTCCTTAATAGAGGCGCTTTTTAAATATCTGCTTTGCATGAAGTTATATTCATTAATTTGTACTACTTTGAAATGAACCCTAAATAAACTAGTGATGCATGTTGTAACTCGAAAAATAATCTTAAGTATATATCCATATTTATAACCATATGAACAACATAATCCTAAATTGTAGATATAATAAATATATGGCAAAAGCAGTAACATATTTTAGTTGAGCAAAGAGAAAAGTTAAACGTTTCCAGAAACTTACAAATATTTATAAAAATAAAAAAGAAATCATTTACCAAGGTCGTAAGATCAACGTCTTTCAGAGATTTTTTCTTTCTTGCTCTCTTTCGCGGAATTTGAACGAAAGACATCGTTTTCTTTGTTGAAGGAATATGTTTTGAAGAACTTATAGAAAAGGGGATCTAGTCGATCTACTTAAATAGGTAAAGCAAAGTTTACTACATACATGTGTATGTATATTCGTGTTTGGTATCGTGGTAAAACTAAGGTAGTCGAGATATTACAATTATGAATTTCTATATAGTTTTGCCTTTTATTTATTTTGGGGGTTGGGATATATGTATGCCGTAACCTCCAATCGTACTGAATTAGCTGTATACCATATACGTACGTATTGTGTGATAGCCAACGGTAACGTTTAGTTTAATAATTTAATTACAATCGTATTTAACAAAAAAAAAAGTCCTATAATGATGACATCGATTCAAAATTGTGTTTCTATATAAATTTGGTTTGTTGATTATACGTTTGAATATGTTGAAATTTTTTGTAACTTCACTCCAAAGATTTTTTATTTAAATAGGTGAAAGTAGAAACCCACGATATATTAACTCTCCAATTCATTCAAATATTCATTTTTCGAGAAAGGGCTTTCATTCAGATATTCTTGCTTTACAAAATAAAAATTCTATTTTTTTTTTAAATCAAGATTAATTATTCTGTTTTTTTTTAACATTTTACTAAATTTTCTAGGATATATATAGTTTTTTTTTAATAGGATATATTTATATATATTTATATAGTTCTCTGTAGTAAACTCATCGAATTTTTAATAAATTCAATATGTTATACTAACTCGATTGATAAAATAAAAATTTAGATAATTACATGTTTTTAAAAGAAAAGTTGATCTCTAACCTATAACCCTTAAATCACGACCACTTGGTTAAAATTCTGTGATGCCTTCTCCTAGTTAAAGTTTGTCTACACAAATAATGGCAGTAGAAAAATTCCCGCGTGCTTATATATCCATGAATTGATTATCACTATACCAAAGAAGTCTTCAATTTACAAAACCGGTCGGTACTGTGTATATATGTTCAAAAGCTACTTTTTTTTCTCTTTTTGATTGTAGTACTACATAATATTACTTTTCAAAATCTGTACATCATTATTCGGATCTGCTACCTCTACTGGTAAAACCTTCTTTCCAGCGGGTGAAGATGCTAAATTCAGATTTCAGCAATTATAGAAGAAAAAAAAATTTATCATCCAATTCTTTTCGATGGTCTAATAAAATTGTGGACTTCGATCCAAAATTTCTTGCAATTAAAAAAAGAATTTGTACATCGTTTCTAAACTACATTGTGCATGTGAAATAAGTTGAACCCCCCAGTCAGCATGCCAAATAAAAACCAGTGGCGGGAAGTGATAAGTGCCACCACGAAATTTTCAAAATTTGAATAATTTACCCCAAATTTTAGTTATTTTCCCCTACTAAATATCATATTCTAGTCATATTTTTTAATTTATATATGATTTACCCCCATCAAAAAGAATTCTAGATCCACTGATGGAAATTATGCCATACTAAGAGAAACATGCATGACGGGTATGTGAGTGTTTACGATGCATTCTTGAGCCAACAATTGTGTTGGTCATGTACTTGACTTGACGTCCAATGACAAGAACATATATCTACCTTATTATTATCATGTCATTACGATTGAAAAAAATACATCACTTGTTCAGTTGTTCTTTGATTTACATAAAAACTGACATGTATATATGATATTTCTTAATCGATTCAAAATTTCTTATAAGATCTTATATGTTTTTATCATTTAAGATTTTACAATATGGTTATGACTCTTGAGATTTTAAGTTATTAATATGATAAAAATAAAATAAGGCGTATATATTAATTTTTATATTTCATTAATTTTGTATAATTAATTCATTTTAATTGTATAAAAGTCATATTCATCTCAAATAAGTAAAATAAATAATGTTTTGGTATATAAGCTATATAAAGTCCAGATAAAAAAACCCCATAAGTAGAAGTACACACATGGTATCAGTTGATCATTGATATCGACTGATACTGAAAATAACCGGATGGCTCGTAAAATTCAAGTATCTTCCATTTACATAACGTTCTTAAATCAAGAGGTTGTAGAAAAAGCAGATGGCAACATCCCGTCAAAGTTGCAAATTAACAAAAATCGATCAAATTTCACGTGGGGTGGTGACTGGTGGTGGATATACTCACCATTTATTTATTTTTTTCTACGCTATTTCTTTCCTTTCTTTTTGTAGATTTGAACATGCATTCATAAGATACAATTTGTAAAAGCGACGTTTTCGGCTGCAGTCAGAATTATTTGGCTGGTGGAACGCAAACAAAACTAAATGGACGACTCTGTTTGATTACAGCTACACAACAATAGTTCAAACCCTAAAAAGGTACTATTGCAAGTAAACTTTATTTTGGTAATAAATCGAACAAATATCAATCTGAGAATATTGATGGCAATTGACCTATCCACGCGGCAATGAGCACGGCCTTTCGAAAATTAGTTCGCATAGTTAGAAAAGAAAGCACACTATACAATTCTTCTCTAGTGAGTTATTACTCAAAAATTCAGCACTAAATCCTAAATATTGCGACTTTATTACCATCAGGATTCGAGAGGATGTATTAGGTTCGTTTTTAAGATCATTTTCAATGTATTTTGTTATTTTTTTCTAAAATAAATAATCACTGGTTTTACCATTCGCAAAGTCAGATCAGACCAAGAATAGTGGATTGCAAGAGTTGGACCAAAATTATACTATTGTTACTACCTTTTGCAATTTCCATTGACCTATGCAGTTTAGCATACTGAACTGTTGGTCCGATTAGTTCCATATAGAGTGGACTGAACAACCATTCAAAACTTTAACTTAGCATGTCCACTTGCAAGTATTTACCGAGAAGTTTTCATAACCAAAATCATAAGAATATATATTTTTTTTTTGTCATCAACTGAAATCATAAGAATAATAAAAACAAGCAAAAGAATAAAAAAAAAAATCAAATGATTTTTTAATAAAAAACTTATGGCCATTTGTCTCTCACTTAGTAGTTTCTTTAAAACTAATTTTCTTTTTTCCAAAACAAACATTAAATTTAATTATTTGATAGGATTATCTTTAAATATTATTTTTATTTAAATATTCGTTAAGATTTTTAAACCATCTCCAATCTAACTCTATTTTATAAAAATAGAGTAAAGATAACTTTATTATAGAACCATACCATAGTGAAAATTCACCTATGTCATAGAATTATATAACAGAGTTACTCTGTTTAGTCTGTGTTACAAAAAAAAAGAGAGACAAGCTAGTTTGGAGATGCCGTGTATCAAACAATGACAAACTGTAGTGTGCTGTAATGGAAAAATACATACTGTATTCTGCTGAAAATGTTCATTAACTGTAGAAGTTTTCAAAACAAAACTAAAAGTGAACACACTACTTGCAACTTGCAAGACAATGGACATACTTCATACGGAGTCACGTTTAAGTATTTGCGTGTAATAAAAACAGAACACAAGAGTTCTCTCTCACTACTTACGTTACAAAGTCTCGAGATTTCATAACTTTTGCATCAAACAAAAAACAAGCCAGAGACAGAGACAAGATCTAAAAGTTTTTTTTAGCTAGACATCATCACGTTATCAATAGATTGAAGAGCTTGGTTCGCAAAAAACCTCACATCAACATCTGGATCTTCGCTTAGCTCCACAAGCCCTGGACGAATCGTGTTCTCTGCAACCTTTTTTTTAACAACCACCAATCCAAAAATTAAAAGAAAACTATATGGATTTTTCGCAAAACCAAATAAATGTTCCAAACTTCCAACTGATTAGATAATTTACTTACCGATTGATCCACTATTGGAATGAGGGACTGAAGCACTTTAGCGACATTGAATTTGATGTTTGGAACTCTGTGGTAGATGAAAAAAACTTGTTTATTATGCTCAGGATGTTTGAAGTAAAGTGACTTTTGAGTATTTGTTCAAAAAAAGTGACTTTTGAGTCTTAACTAGTTTACAGTGAGAACTTACCTGTCTTTAGACGCAGTGATTACCACAGGCAAGAGCTTAGAGCATGTGATCTCTGACCCCATCACTGGTGCAAGAAGACAAACCGCACGCAAAATGGTCATACGGTATAGATAGTGAGGGTTGTTAATCATCTCAAGAACCTGCAGATTAATGAAAAAACGATTGATTGAATCTAATAAACAGATTCATACTGACTTTTATTTTTTGGTAAGTTTGTAGACAAACCTGAGGAACTATATGCTGCATTGCCCATTCAGGACCAAACTCCTCAGCAAGCCGCTTGAGATTGTTTGCAGCAGCATCACGGATCGAGTGAACCTGATGAGAGCAGCCGCAAAAAGGGTTTCATTTGTTGGATAATCTAATCTTTTTCCAGTAAAGGATAGAGAGAGAGAGAAAGTAAAACCTTGTCTTGTAACCATTGCATGCAAAGAGCGCCAAGCTTATCGTCAAAGAAGCCAACACCTAACTGACTTGCCAACAAAGGGATATACTCGATTATAGCAAGTCTTACTCTCCAGTGTCTATCTTCAGCAAGCTCTACAATTGCTGGCAACAGGGACTGTGACAGTAGATCAATCCCAATAACCTGCCAAATATAAAATATTGAAATCATCAACTGAAAATCGACATGCAAAAAAGGATGAAGTCAAGTTAAAAAAGAGTAGCATGGTCATAACAAACCTGATACACTTGGTCAAGTTTGCTGATAATGTTCAAGCGTACATCGGGAAACTCATCCTTCAACAGAGAGAGAAAGATTGGAAGGAGATGCTCAATTGTTGCATCCTGCAATTGAAAAATCAAGGTGAAGTTAAAAATCTCCGAGAACATCTCCCAACACAGCAGAGTCAATACATGAATGTTTGCAAACTCTCTTACCTTACCCAGGACTGGAGCCATTCCCATTATAACTGAGGCCAATGCAGATCTGACGTGCTGAGAAGAGTCCGATGATAGCTCCTACAGGTAGAATCACAAGAAGCTATTAGTTTCTGTAATAACTTTGAGAACAATGGAGTTTTATTAAGCATGTTGTACCTTTACACAAGGGAGAATGTGCTGAATAGCAAGTTCAGGGTTTAGGATCCGACAAAACTTGGTAACTTTTCCAGCGGCTGCTATGCGTACTTCAGCCTCATTGTCACGAAGTAGACGCACATATGCAGGCACCAGCTCCGTCCTTAATACAGAAGGCAAAATAAATAGTATCAGGATGAAGTAAAGGGCATCATCAAGATAGATCAATAAACATAAACTCCTGAAGGGGTAATCTAATGAAAAAGTGCCTTACCTAGTAGGCTCAGGTCCCACAGCTTCACAAAGCTCATAGAGCTGATTTGCAACCATATAACGCACACGCCAGGACTTGTCCTGCTCAGTAACAAAAATACCAAGATTAAGCATCTCTCATAAGTGTAAGTTTTACAAGTATAAAATATATTCTACACAAAAAAATTACCTGCGAGAAATTAACAATCACGGGAAGAATGTGCGCGACACAATCCTGGGGCTCCAACAACTTCCCGAGAGCAGCACAACCCTCAACGGCCAATAATCTAACCGAATCTTGATCTGATATGAGAGCAAAGATGGAAAAATTAAGAAATACATTGCTTGACAAGCAAAGCACACAGTGTGAAGAAGCCTATCAGATAAAGAATTTACCATCTTGAGTAAGATCATCAAACATAGACATAATGTCAGTCTTCAAATGCGCTGATTCAATCGTAGCAGCGAACTTCCCCAGATTGGTTGCTGCAGCTCTCCGCACCATTGGCATATCATCTTGACAGAGCTGGCTGTATATCGATCTTAACTCGGTCTTCAACGTGTCTGGGGCGCTTGGGTACGCAATATGGAAAACTCCACAAGCTGAAACTCTAGCTGTGAACCACTCACCAGCTGCAAGTCTCTGTTAAACAGGAATTGAAAATCTTCAGTAATCTCAACGATACCTTATGCAAAGTTCTTAGCTTAAAAAAAAAAACAAAACATGTACTTTGGTTCCTACAAAGATGGAAAATCAACCACAAACCAAAACAACTACTTTATAACAGACAACCTAGAACAACCACTACGGACGTATAATCTCAACCTAGCGATTGACTATTCCAAAAACAAGCTTCACAAGCCCAACTAAGCCACATAACTAACATTAAAAATTAAACACAAAGACAAAGACAATGAGTTGGCCTCTCCTCGTTGTCTGACCTTAACCAGTGGTAAGAAATGATCAACCAAGTCACTCTCCCTCATCTGAGAACCAACTCTACAAAGCGACTCAACCGCTTTCTCCCTCACGCAAGTCTCCTCAACCGTCGACAGCGTCTCCAACGGCGGAAGCAGAACGTTCGCATGCTCAACGCCACCAACGTAAGGAATAAACACTCCCAACTCCTCAGCCATCGCAAGCAGCACCTCGTCATCGTCGTCGTTGTTCTCGCTGAGGAAAGGGATCAGCTCCTTCCTCGTCCTCTCCTCTCCGAGAGCACGAGCAATCGTGGAAAGACGTCTGATTGAATTTAGCCTTAGCTGAATGTCATCGTTCTTTAGCTCGTCTATGAGTACAGCTATGGGGTAAAGCGGCTCTTCGACCATCGACATCCCAACCTGAAACAGACGATAATCAGAAAACCAAACACAGATCTTAACAGATTTGTAGCAATCCGACAAAGTAAACGATTGTAAGAATCTGAATTTGCCCTGTTCCTTCGAGATGAATGTAATGGTAAAAGATTTACCGATTTTTGGCGCCTTCACAGAGGCTGTTGCAGATTCTTCGAGCGATCTATCGATGAAGAAGAACGAGACCTGAAGAGAATAATAGAGAGAGAGAGAGAGAGAGAGAGAGAGAGAGAGCTTTTTCCTCGCGACTAGCATCTTCAAGCGTTCACTGAAGTGGGCCCCAGTATTCTATAAATGGGCTATTATATAAGGCCCATTAGCTTCTTTTTTCTTTCACGAAATTATATTGATGTTAATGATCAAAGTAATCGTCTGCCATAGCAGAGTTTACGAAGGTTGGAACACAATTGTAGAACAAAACTTCAAATTTTATGTCTTAAATCTATACTATAAATTTGGTTATTATTTTTTGACATCAAAAGGCTATTCTGTACTATAAATTGATTTATAGTGCTTGTCAACGTTTGAATTATAAATGTTATATTTTGATTGATGGCCTTTGATTTATTTTACTATAAAAGTATAAATTTCAAACGCTGATAATGTCAATACAAATTTGAGAATTTTCAAAACAATATGACAAACAAAGTTTCCATAACATAAATAGAGGAAATTAAACTTGGCAAAGTACGTTGACAAAAAATATTTATACATACATATGAACATGTGTCATGTGTGGGTAACAATAACAACTAATTAATCCGTTTCATCGTCAAGATTGAGAAACAGAAGATATGAAAGCAAACCAAGAACAGGAACAAACCTAAGATAACTCACTAACTCAACCTTGCTCTTCTTCACGTTTTGCAGGTTTTCTCCAATCAACCATGGCTGAAATACTGTGTACAGACATATATCCCATATAAAAGCGTAAGCTAGTCTCTCCGATCCCAAGTAACCGATTAGATACTGCCATCTCTCCATTATTCCACCGAAATCTCCATCTGCTCTGCCGTAGAGAGACCACAGTGTCGATATCAGACACACGGTAACACCAGTGAGACCAACTATCGATGCACCTTTGGTCATGGCTTCTCCAAGCTGAGACCTTTTGCTCGGTTCATCATCTGGGTCAGCGTCATTGAGCCGTATAGCCATGTATGGTATCAGAAACGCTGTTTGCATTCACAAGATCAAATAATATTAGGTAAATAATTAAATCACAAGGCGAAGTAAGAGGTGTGTGTGTTTACTTACTGTTTGTGAGGAACATCATGAGACCCCATAAGACGTCAAGAGAGCTTTTGTAACGATCTCTCTTTCGGTCTGTGTATAGCAATGGAGCAAACATGAGTGTCCAAGCTATTACGAAGTTGAATAACCCTTCAGCCATCTGTTTTTTTGGTAGATGTTCAGAGCAGATTGTTGAATAATCAAACTAATGAAGTACATTACTAATGGTACTTACAGGGTGAAGAACAGGAGCTTCTAGGAAATGAATACCAACTGTTCTGTCAGAAAAGTCCAAAGCAAGAAACTTTCATCAGAGATAACAAAATTGACAATGACAGTAGAATCATAAGCTGAACATACCTGAGTTTGTAAGAGGCAAGATAAAGAAGAAGTTCAATGAAAGTCCCAAAAGAGAGTTCACTGTCTCTGAGCTAATGGCCCAAACTGGATCCCCCTGTTGATCAAGGAGACTTTTACTAAACAATTCAAGATTTGCAGAACCCAATATTAGGAAAGTTTGAGGGAGTCACTCACGGGAGCATAAGGGAGAAGAAAGAGCCATAGTATGTACACAGCTTCGGCAGACCATAGTAGATATCGAAAGATGCTCCGGAGTGGATCATCTTCAACCTCAACCGTTGCTGTTTCTGGTTTCCGGCGAGCCAAGCATAAGATGGATCTGTCTCGTGTTCGTATTTGAAAGCCGGCCGTCGTCTGCTGAGGATTGCATCGATCGACGATCGAGATTCGGCTACTCCGGTGAAAATGGCAACGTATTTGGAGCGATTTTGTATGATTGTGGAGGGAGTGAGCTAGGTATGTCACTGACGGTGAGGTTGCCAGAATCATCCTCGTCCCTTCCCTGCATTATCCAATATCCAGGGTAGAGTAGGAGGATTTAATTTATACGTAAGAGACTCGTCAAAACGGCGGCGTATGAGCCTTTGAAAACAGAGAGACGATGTCGCTTAATCGGCTGGACTCGCACTACCGGGCTTAAGCGGGCCTTTGCCCGACGACGTTAATGACTACGCTGTTTTGGATACCGCTCGGATAGAGAAAAATGACAGTCGGGTTTCTCTACTTCGTTTTGTAAATCGTAAACTCGGCCGACTGTTACATGCAACAGATGATCAGTGACTCAGTGTGACGCAGGACAAGATGCGGTACGAACCGGAAACGCCGCGAAGTTCTTTGTTACTCTCTCGAAGATTTGGGGAAGCAGCAGTCAACCTGGCACTCATATCTACGATGTATCAATATGGCGATGGTCATGGATGTCCCGACAAAGCCAATACCATAGATCGGGTCATGTCCTTGCTTGTTAATATAATACCACTAAGATAACTTCAAAAGGTTACATTTCCTTTTCTAATCAACAATATATATACTTTTTCTACATCTATTACGAATTTAAGCAACTCTAGGTAATATTCTCTAGTACGAGACAGTGGCTTGAATAAGCTTATGGATTGTACTGTCACTACACTGAATTAACCACTGGCAGTTCAAACAAAAAAAAACCCTGCAACGATACATATATGACTCTTTTCTTCTCAGCAACAATGAGATCTATATAGACAGACAAAAGATATAGAAACAAACAAAAAAGAACATACCAAATCATTAAAACATGAAATCAAATCACAAATCAAAATACACAGCAAGAACTGAATCGTTCATGAAACTACAAATCTAGTTCCCTAAGTCAAATTAAAATTCTCACTAATTCAACAAAGAAACCAGGCAATAGATTAAAAAACCCTAAGACTTATACCACGCTCTGGACAAAAAAGTAAAACATCCACATCAACTAAAGTTGTGACCATATCAAGAGCGGAGAAGGCACACAACACACAAGGCTCGACAAACTTACCAAACTTGCAGGAGGAGAGAGTACACGGCCCTATAATAAGATAAAAGACACAATTAGCGAACTAAACTTTAAGGAGATAGAACAAAAGGAGAGGCCTAATTAGAAAGAAATCAGAGAGATGTGAATCAATCTCAATACCTTGATACTTTTTTTTTCCTTGCGCGGCTCTCTCCTCCAAGCAAAACCTCCGAAATGACAGTAATACAGTTTTATCAGATAATATGTAAAACACACACGAAAACATTAGGAAAAAAAATGACAACTATTCAAAAACAAAAAGTGAAAATGCATATTGTAAAGGATAACTAAATAAGTAAAAAAAATCATTTCAGGGATAATTTGAATCATAACAAAGAAACTGCGGAAAAACACAGTTAAAAGGGGGAACAAACTCTAAATACTTATTCAAGCAAAAAATTTATCCACGTTCAAACTATAGACCAATGCAGATGCAAAAGGTTCATATTACTCCCAATAAACAACCATTGTACCTTCTCCTGTGTGCCTTTAAAGCATTGAAAGACTTAAGGGACTGTCTCTAAGCGATGGTAGATGTCCTGGAGAAAAGTAACATCAGGCCCTCAAGAAGAGCATAAGAGAAAAATGAAGCAATTCACATCACAAACGATATTCACAGAATTTCCATATAATTTAAAATATGATTCAGAATGGCTCTCTCCTTATTAAGATGAAATGTTTCCAAACAAGGATTTCTACAATGAGTAAAGTCGGCAATGAGATTACACAGGAATATAACGAAAGAAAGCTCCATTAGCAGGTTGTCTTACAATAAAACCAGCAAATTCCCATTGAGAATCGCCAACGGTGAGAACTCCACCCGGACACCATCACCCACGCCAACATTGTAACCAAAGCACTCAAGCAGCAGAAAGAAGATGGACACAGTTCAAAGATTAGAACCTTGAATTAAAATTAAGATGTATAATGTACAGAGGACAACAGTATTTCCTGATATAACAGAAGAGAGAAAACGGCAACGTGGTTTCATTTGCCAGTGATGAATGGGTGAGCTAATGCCTGTTTTACAGTCAGTCTCTTCTCCGGATCGAGGATGAAAATTTTGTCCAAGAGATCCCTGAAATGAGCTAACATCTTGGGATCCTCACCATGGTAGCCTTTAATAATTGAACCAAAATCTTTTGGCTTTACATTTACGATCATCCTCTTCAACATCTGAAAAGAAAAATATAGCATATTACTCGCAGTGAATTGGTTTCAAACTGCCAAGTGCCAGAGAAAACATAAGGACTGGCTTGTTACCTTTCCACTAACAGTGTCCTCCTCTGTAGCGTAAAAGTTCAAGTCATGATCAAAGTGCTGATCGATAAATGCTCCCTGTTGAACCGAAAGCATAAGTACAAGCATATTAAATTCGTTCGTTCTAGTTCTCTAAGGAAAGCGGTCATTTGAGAAGTTGTTTTGATATCAAATATACTTTAATGCTTACCTTACGAAGCATCTTTTTTGGAAAGGGGCCTTTCAGTTCCATATGAAGGCGTAACATATCATTATTTGTGGCGCCAGGGAAAAGAACTTTCCCACAATATAGCTCATAAAGACAGCAGCCAACTGACCATATATCCAGAGGATGGTCATAGGTGAGCCCCAGAACTGCCATGGAAAAAAAAATTCTCTAGCAATATTCTCTTATTAATCCAAAAATATGTTAATTCTCACTGCAGATAAAACTTACTGATTTCAGGGGATCTGTAAAAGCGACTAACAAGATATGGCGTAACTTCATTTTTGCCAGCAAACATTGCATTACCGAAGTCACAAAGCTTTAAGACGTTTTTGTTCTCATTCACCTGGACAAACAGAGGAATTGTCAACTGTTAGAAGGATAGTTAATGAAGTATGAGAAAACCACAGAAACGTATAACTGACCAGCATGTTGTCAGGTTTTATATCGCAGTGAAGAACCCCACAATTCTTCAAGTGTTTAAGGGCAATGAATAGCTGCTTTGAATAAGACCTAACCGCAGAGAGTTTAAGACCGATGTTGCGGCCAAACTTCTTCAAGACCTCACGAAGATTCAAATGGAGCGACTCAAATACCAAGCAAAGGTGATTCCGATACTTAAAACTTGAAAGAAAACGAACACAATGGCGCTTGTCTTCTCGGTCAGCACCAGCCAGCTTCTTCAATATCTGCACCTCAGTCTGGCCAGCTTTATGCCTAAACGAAATGAGATATAATAATGAGCCGCAAATGTATATATTAAAAAAAATCAGATATTGCATAAAGAATCCGAAGTAAAAGTGAGGGCCTATATAGAATGCACGACCTACATTGTCTCGTTGTTACGAATAATTTTTATAGCCACTTCTCCAGGTTCAGCTGGTCCAGCTTTTAAATCTTTAGCACGAACCACAGTAGAGAAGACACCTTTTCCATGAGTAGCAATGACTTCATATCTACCGTCAATTAGCTCGCCAAACTGATAACCTAAAAGTAGAAGAGGCTCATATTTTTAAGATAAAAATTAACAGAAGAGCTTCTACGAGTTGAAAAGGTGAGAAGGTGCATGAAACGGTCACAAACATAGCTATGAACTAGTCTTACTAAGTGGGAATGTAGCTATATACACAGAAAACAAACTTACTGTAGTAGCCCTCTGCATCATCCCAATTATCATAAAGCCCGCTCCTTACCATCGGAACACCATCACCTTTCCCTTGCGTGTGACCCTATAAGAAGAAAGCTTAATGTAAGAGACGGAAATACTAGAAACCCTTACATAACAAACAAAAAAAAACTAATACACAAATGAAAAAAAAAGTTCTGAGGATCTGACTAGTAGATTCATGGCGATAAGAGGAAATTCAGATGATAAATGCTAGTGAAAAATAAGATGAAAAGATGTCAACTAATTCAATTTACATACCACCTTTTGATTACCAGCTGGGGACTCTCCAAATATATCATCATGAAACATGTCAGTTGATCTTTCACTCTGAAAAATATAGATATAGGATTGAGAAACATCATACATATACATTCACAACCGCACACCAAACCAATACCAAAGAAACAAAAAGATTTCATTTGCTAACGCACCTTCGGGCTACCTTCGCCAAGCCCGGCTGGAGCTAAAGTCCTCTCTGACTCTGAGTGAGAAATTCCAAACATAGTAGGTGGCGCACCAGTGGTTAATGATGTTTTGGCAACATCACAATCAGTAGCATCACTGTCCGAGTTAGCTTTGGCTGGACCAGTATTAGCAGCTATGGCAATAGGGGAAGAAGCCGAATCTGGAGCACCATTTTCTTTAACATCATCTGCCACAAATAGAAAACTCAGTGAGACTGCCTAGAAGTTGAAAATCCCAATAACAAATTTTGTACAAGTGCATGTGGAAACCAATCAACGAAATCTACTGAAAACTAATTGGAGCTTTTCTGTTAAAGAGCCATTCACGCATTCCAAGTAGAGAGTAACAGGTTCCTTGTTAACCTAAGGGGTAGTCTGGTACACAAAACGCAAGTGACTTCCAAGATTCAGGAAGTACATCTTAACAACCAAATGAAAGCCTCGAAAGAATTTTATTTACATACAACTCCAACCACAGTACGAATGTCCATGCTTAAACAAAATCTAAACCATCATGCTTAAGTCGTTATGCACAGTGATTGCAGTGAAGTATGACGAATTACCTTTCCCCTTATCCTGCGAAGGAAGTTCGTTTTGCTGATCGGGCTTCTTCTTATATTTCTCCAGTATGGCTTCCATTCGCTTCCTACTCTCCTCCTTGATTCTAATTAGTTCTTCTTCTTCTTCCTCCGGAGATTTCCATATATCTCCGTCATCATCATTTGGAGCATCCTCATTTCTGGACCTGATCGCAAAAGGAGCCACACAATATAACAAAGGTTTATCATTTGTAACGAAATATTCACAAGGGTTCGGACGATTGAGAGAATACCTTTCCCCGTTGTCCACATCAACACTTTTATACTTCTCGCTATCAGTCTTGAGTTCTCTTCCTTTGTCCCTATCTTTGTCACTCTCCCTTTCCTTTTCTCTCTTCCTCTCTCTACTTCCATACCTCGTTCTATCTCTACTCTTACCTCTTTCGTTGTCTCTGTCTCGTACACAATCTTCTTCCCTCTCCCTTCTCCTTTCCCTATCAATGCTCCTACCTCGTTCACTGTCTCTATCTCGTCTTTCCCTTTCCCTTCTCCTATCCCTATCAATGCTGCGCTCCCGTTCATAGTCTTTTAGCCTTTCACGGTCAGCCTCAATCTCTCTTCTACTCTCTCGTCCTCTTTCCCTCCTACGATCACTATCTCTCTCTCTCCGTTTACTTCCTTCTGAATCCCTATCTCGTATGCTTCCCTCCCGGACCATATCCCTCTCCTTACTTCTTTCTCTTTCCAAGACTTCTCGACTATATTTCCTTTCATCTTCCTCATATCGCCCACGTCGATGATATTTGTCCTCAGTCCTCCCTGAGTCAACTCTGTCATAAAGATAATCCCTACTAGAATCATGATGTCTCCCTCTGACCGAAAACTCATCCACCGCAACAGTCCTTGATCTTGACAATTCTCTCTCCCGATCGTGTGACCTAGATCTACTCCTAGCACGAACTTCGTTAGAATGTCTACTGTTTGTCGGAGACCGGTTACTATTCTTATGCTTCTCTTCCGAGTTTTCGGACAAAAGTGAGGTCCTGCCATTATCATAACCTCTCTTACCAACTCTCTCTGAAGGACCTCCATACTCTTTATACCACCTCTTGTCCTTCCTTTCAGATTCACGAGTTAGAGCACCATTAGAAGTCTCGGCATTTCGAGCACCAGAAACCCCATCGACAGGCTGCAAGCACAGCCACAAGATTTTCGGAGAACTTATCAGAAAAAGAGATATAAGGGATACGAAACGCATGATCATACATGAGAAAAAAAATGAAAAAGAAAGCATCTACATAATCGCGAAACCAGTTCTTACAAATCAAGGGAACGCCATCAGTCTCCATTGAACGCCTAGTGCAACTGCTTTCTTAGATATGCATTCAAACACTCACGTTATCTAAATAAATACTCTCAAAAACCAAAACTTTTATCACAATACGGAAATTTCCAGTATAAATGCTGTTTGGATACTGAGGTGCCAAATAACAAGATGCTTATGAAAAATTATATGGTATCAATCAGATCATTCTTATCCCAGCATCCAAACAGAATTTAAGCCAAATAAACTGAAAATTTATGAGCAAAAAGACGTAAGAAGAGCGATTAGAACAGACCAGATCATTATCTCGCCATTGATCGGATTTGATTTCGCCTGACTCGCCGTCAGAATCTGGCGTCTTTACATTTGCGAGCCCTTCTTCATCTAAAATCTCCCCCTCCTCAACTTCATCCTCGCCGCCGTTACTAACTCCAACCGGAGTAACATCCGTCAGCTCTGCCTCATCGCCGCCAGATGGAACCTCATCGTCGTGCTTCTTATCACGGTGATGTCGGCGATGGCGCCTGTGGTGGTGCTTGTGATGACGGTGCTTGTGCCGCTTCGATGATTTATCGGCCTCGTCGGACGGTGAAGACGAACGGCGGTGCTTGCGGTGGTGAGATTCGATCTGCTTGTCGTTCTCCATCAGATCGTCGAAATTAGGGTTTGGGCTCAAGAGGAATCGGTTGGCTTGTTTTCCCCTCTTTCTCCCTCGCTGCGAATTACGCGACCCACGAGTTAATTAGCATGTTTAAATGGTTTAACAAAACCGGAATTTTAAATTGAAATAACCTGGTTTAATTATCCGGTTACTAAATACCAATTGGTACGATGATGCTTATAAAACGAATACAAAATGTAAGTGAAGACGCTCAACGACTTCGACCTCGTCTTCTCCGTCCATCCACTTCACTCTCTCTAAACCTCTCAGATCTCTCTCTGTGATTCATCGAGGAGCAACAATGGCGGCTTCTTCTTCTTCCTTTCTACCTACGACTTCTCTCTCCAATTCCAAATCCACCATTTCGTTCGCTTCCTCCGTCTCCCCTCCCCTCCGCCGCGTCGTTTTCCGCTCCTCGACTCCATCCTCTTCCCACCGCAGAGTAATGACGGTCCGATCCAAGATTCGCGAGATTTTCATGCCGGCGCTGTCCTCCACCATGACGGAAGGCAAAATCGTCTCCTGGATCAAAACCGAAGGCGAGAAACTCGCCAAAGGAGAGAGCGTCGTCGTCGTTGAGTCCGACAAGGCGGATATGGACGTGGAAACCTTCTACGACGGGTACCTCGCCGCGATCGTCGTCGGAGAAGGAGAGACGGCTCCGGTAGGCGCTGCGATCGGGTTGCTGGCGGAGACTGAGGCTGAGATCGAAGAAGCTAAGAACAAAGCCGCCTCGAAACCTTCCTCCTCCTCCGCCGTTGTTCCATCTCCTCCTCCTCCAGCTACTTCATCCCCTGCGCCGCCGGCGATCGCTCAGCCGTCGTCAGATAGTCCGAGAAAAACCGTAGCGACGCCGTATGCTAAGAAGCTCGCGAAGCAGCACAAAGTGGATATCGGATCCGTTGCAGGAACTGGACCGTTCGGTAGGATCACAGCCTCCGACGTGGAGGCGGCGGCGGGAATCGCTCCCTCCGTCGCACCACCGCCTCCTCCTACTGCAGCTGCACCAACAGCTAAAGCTACCACCAGTAACTCGCCTCCTCTATTGCCTGACTCCAGCGTTGTCCCTTTCACAGCGATGCAATCTGCAGTATCCAAAAACATGATCGAGAGTCTCTCCGTTCCAACGTTCCGTGTTGGTTACCCAGTGAACACTGATGCACTCGACGCACTCTACGAGAAGGTGAAAACGACGAGACGTATTGTTCTAGACTCGTATCAGCAAATGTTTTAATCTCTTTTTTTTGTGTTTTCAGGTGAAGCCAAAGGGTGTGACAATGACTGCTTTATTGGCCAAAGCTGTAGGGATGGCTCTTGCTCAGCACCCTGTGGTGAACGCTAGCTGCAAAGATGGGAAGAGTTTTAGTTACAATAGCAACATAAACGTTGCGGTTGCTGTTGCCATAAATGGCGGGTTGATTACGCCTGTTCTTCAAGATGCAGATAAGGTAATGTAATCAATGCGATGGAAAGGTGTTGAAAGTTGGTAGCTTTGTGATTGAACACGGTCTTAGTCTGGGCTTACTGATTGTGTGAGTTATGTTGGTTGCTTTTAGTTGGATTTGTACTTGTTATCTCAAAAATGGAAAGAGCTGGTGGGGAAAGCTAGAAGCAAGCAATTGCAACCTCATGAATACAACTCTGGTACTTTCTTAAATAGTACTTGTTCATATGCTTTCATGAGAAGTGTGTTTAGCTGAGCTAAGGATGCATGTGTATTCAATGCAGGAACTTTCACTTTATCAAATCTCGGTATGTTTGGAGTGGATAGATTCGATGCTATTCTTCCTCCAGGACAGGTATATGAAACTTCGATAAGTCTCATCAAGATTCAGGGATTAAACTACTCAATCCACTTATCTTTTTTTTTTTTTTTTTTTTTTGATCAAAACCACTTATCTTTGTTTATAACTCGAAATCTCTAGGGTGCTATAATGGCGGTTGGAGCTTCAAAACCAACTGTAGTTGCTGATAAGGATGGGTTCTTCAGTGTGAAAAACACAATGCTGGTAAGTCTTAAGTTGGGATTCTATTTAAGCTTGTTAAAAATCTGACTCATGGGTTTCGTGAACTTCTTCAGAGTATGAATAAGCTTTTCATTATGTTAACAATAAACTTTGGTTTGTGTTGTGTGTTGCCAGGTGAATGTGACTGCAGATCATCGTATTGTCTATGGAGCGGATTTGGCTGCGTTCCTTCAAACCTTTGCAAAGATCGTTGAGAATCCAGATAGCTTGACCTTGTAGACGTCAATGCCATAACCACCAAAAGAATTCAAGAGAAACAGTTTCCAGAAACTTCCTGAGCCGATTTTTTCAACAAGTAAACAAAAGAAAAGTATTTAGTCATTTAATTGTTACATTGTTATTGGTCTTGTTCTTTCTTCTGCAGATTGGTTCACTTTTTTTTTTGGTCGGCAACTGAACAGATTGGTTCACTTGTATCTGTATTTTTGGAATTGTGGTGTCTTGGTTCTCCCGCAATATCCATTTTGGGGTCTGCACAAATAATTGCGTTGCAGGTAGGGGTGGGATCCGGATCCGGATTCGTGATTTTAAGATCCGGATCCGGATCCGTGTCTTCCGGATAGATATCATGATATTCGCGGGTATCCGGATTCGGATCCGGATCCGTCAAAATAATTAAAAATAAAAATATTTTTTAAAATACAAAAAAATCTATAAATATTACATAAATTAAATATTTTACAAAATTTATAAATATATTTATGCATATAATATTATTAAAATTAAAATATAATATTATAAGACTAATTTTATGTATAAATATTAATAAATGAACTGTAATTATTAATAATATTTGAAATTTAATATATTTAAAAAACAACGGATCCGGATCCGAATATCCGGACCTAAAAATCTAGATATCCGGATCCGGATCCGGATTCGGCGGATCCGACATTTTACTATCCGGATTCGGATCCGGGTGCCCCGGATATCCTATTTTCGGAGCGGATCCAGATCGGATCTCGGATCGGATCCGGATCTCGGATAATAATTCCAGCCCTAGTTGCAGGTTTGAAATGTTAACCAGATTCGGCCTCTTAAAGAAAAGGATAGCTGCGGCCCATAGAGACTACATTTCATTCACACTTTTAACGTAAGCTGGTATTGTTAGACTTTTTAACCGCATACTTTTATTTTATTGACTTTTGTAACAAAAATGGTGTATACTAAACAGACTTGATGAATGGACCAATGTCACGATTTTACAACAAAACAAATTTTTTTTTTTAATAATATATATATTTATATTAATCAACCCCGAAGGACATCAAAATCGAACTACAAACCGGTTTCGAACAAAACGATCTAGATCAATACATTTGCAAATTTAGTTTCGCACCATCACCTATCCGGCGCGTTCTACTAAATAGCTCAATAATCACTAGACTACCAATAACCGTTCTCTTCGATTGACGTTAACCCCGGGGAAGTAGGTTTTACCTCGTTGCCTCGGACGCCGGAGTCCCCGAAACGTCGCCTGAAATAGCTGGTAACCGGTGATCTTACCGAGTTTGCATTCTTCCTTGTCTATTAAGCGCAAGACATCAAAGGAGAGACGGGACAAGAACAGCCATACCTAAGAGCTGTCGGAACCCTCTTCACACTCGCCTTGGACGCCAAAGTCGGGCTTGATCTCAACCGCCACACATCGCCTAGAAGAGTCTCGAAACCTGCACAACCAGCCAAAGACACTTCTGATAGGATCAAGTAACCCACATCAGAACTGGCATATGCCCCTTGGCCAAACGGAACAAAGAACGAGCAATGACACAAGACTCGCTGCCGGTTGTCGATTTTGAGAACAAAAAATCGAAGATTGAGACATGAAAAACCATCCTCCGGTGTCAACAGAGGAGGACAAGAAAAACACAGAGACCACCCATCTTGAGAAGAGACCGTCGTCGCACCCAAGAGGACTAGGCTAGGACAAGAACTGAAAGTCCAAAGCTAGAACGATCTCTCAAGAGCACATCAAGCAGCCATAGACGACTGGAATCCGAGCTAAAGAGATTCCATCACGAACAGAGATCGAGCTGGGTACCACTACCGACTGCATACCACAGCTCGTGCTCGCCTCCAAGACACCATATCTAACCTGATTTCACCGGAGAAGGAACAGGTCTCCACAACTCCGCAACAGACCACGAAACCACCCAGCTTAATCTCAACCACCTCCGCAAGACCCACGAACCATTGCAAGCCGAGACGAAAGAGACGCCTTCACTCAAGAACCCGAGCGCCGAAACCAGCAGTGAGAGATCTAAAAGGGGAAACACGATCTGCTCACCAACCCTAAAAAGTCGACTCCTCCGACAAGACCCTATTGATTCCAGAGCGTGTTGACTCCAGAATAGGACGAGATCACCGTCGAGATCGACTATCTTCGCGAGCAGAAGTCAGATCTGTTGGCGACCGCCGAGCCAGAGCCGAACACAAAACGATGGAGAAACGAGGTGAAGGAGAAGCAAAGAGCAAACAGAGAAGAGGGAGAAGACGCCTCCGATGCTGGAGCCAACGCCCACCGGACCAACTTCCGGTGCCTCCAAGCGCCGGAGCAAGCAGTGAAGATTTTAGATCTAGGAACTTAGAGAGAGGTTTTGGAACAGCAATTTAGAGAGAGGTTTTTAACAAACAAAGACTTGGCAGCAGCATTTATCATTTATGCTCACTACCAAAAGCTAATCCCAAATTTCTTAAAGATAGTATAAACTAATATATTGTTATATTGATTTGATTGAGGAAACATTATTATAAAATCATTTATTTACTATTCGTGTTTCACATAATTGTGTATAGGATTCATCGTTACATGGCAAATCGTTTACAGTTACACGACGTAATAGATTACTGGAAGAACCAGAATTCCATTATAGTACCTTTTAAAACCAGCTAATAAAAAATATATTTTGGTATACTGAAATTAGATAATTGTAAGACGAGGAAAACTCGAAGAAGGATTACATTTTAACTGCTTCGGGTTCCGGTATACAGTTCAGATCCAAACCCGAATTCCGTAACCCGACCCGTTTTAAACCATCTAATCCACCCTCTTGAACGCCTTTAGTATCCAATGAGTTCCTCAACCCAAGACTCTGACTCCGTTTCCTCTTCTTAGAAGGTAACTCTCGCTCAACGACACCGCCGTTAACTCTCGCAACCGTCCGTGTAGCCACGTGTAGTCTCCGTAATATCTTGAAAAACTCATCCACCTCTTCCTCCGTCACCGTACGTACAACTTCCGTTGACGGTTTCCCTCTGTACACGTCACCGTTATCTTCTTCGCGGCGTTCTTCTTTCTTCTCCGAGCTCATGTCAGGCACAAGAAACTTCAACGGCGTCGTACTGTTCAGACCGGAGAATAATTAAAAAATGTTGTTGCTGCTGATATCTTTTTTTGCTGAATGATGAAGATGCTCTTATAGGCCCCGTCGGTGTTGACATTGAACGGTCGATATCAACAACCACAAAGCAGAATGAACGGTACGGATTAATGATGACATCATTGTTGAGACGTTGAAGCATCAGCTCGATGACGTATCCCTTTAAATTGACTTTTGAATAATGGAAATGGAAGTCATGCGGAACATTTGGTATCCGCTTATTTTTCTATAGAAGATCGTATAATTTTATTGTATAAGTGAGACCAAGAACTTCGAGACAACATTAAAAAAGACGAAGGCCTTGTTAGTTGCTATACTGGTTAACGTGGAAAAGGTACTTTTGCGAATATTTTATTCATGGTTTTTTATTCGAATATTATTTCAAAACAAACGCGTTATTTACAATGTTTTTTCCAAATAATATAAGCACTAATTGATGATATTGGACTATAGGTGTTTTTAAAAATCATCTTACTGATATATTGAAAATCATGTTACGGATTTATTAAAAATCATGTTACTGATTTACTTATCAGAAAGAAGAAAAAGAAAAACAGAATTATGTTAATAACTTGAAATGAATAAATATATAATATATATATTACATATTTGACGTCTATCTATATTCTAGTAGGTGACTTGAAAATGAACTAGTTAAACAATGACTATATGGCGTGAGGCAAATGAAACTTTCGACCAGAAAGAAAGATTAAACAAAGACCTCACATCAGCAAAGCAGGCTTCAGAATAGATATGATCATGGGCCCATATAGGCTTTAGATAACACTACATTGGATTTGGGCTCTTTAGTGGACCGCATAAAAACAAATTATCTGTAGACAGACACGTCGGATAATAAAAAGGCAACGTATCCTGATGAACAAAGAGTCTGGAATTCGAAGCCGTGTCCGAAGAAGAGTTTTCATTCATGATGATGAACCGTGATGGGGAATCATTGTAGTAGTGACTCCCCACTCATGAACATTTTGTTGGAGACTGAAAAATAAAGCAAAAGAGAGAGTCCATGTCCTTGATTCACCGCCGGTTGAATCGTTTTGGATTATCCTCTGTCAGCGCTTGGAATGTTCGTATACGAGAAGCAGTCAATCGAAACGATCCGACGGAATCACTTCTCCTATTCCGAGAAATGAAGCGCGGAGGGTTCGAACCCAACAACTTGACCTTCCCATTTGTGGCCAAAGCGTGCGCTAAGCTCGCTGCCATCGAGTACTCTAAGATGGTTCATGCCCATATCATAAAGTCTACGTTTTGGTCTGACGTGTTCGTCGGGACCGCGACGGTCGATATGTTTGTGAAATGTAATCGTTTGGATTATGCGTGCAAGGTGTTCGACGTAATGCCTGAGAGAGATGCCACTACTTGGAACGCGATGCTCTCAGGTTTTGTTCAATCGGGTCACACGAATAATGCGTTTTCTCTGTTTCGTGAGATGAGACTCGGCGAGATCGCGCCTGATTCCGTGACCGTCATGACCTTGATTCAATCCGCTTCGTTTGAGAAAAGCTTGAGGCTTTTGAAGGGTGTGCACGCGTTTGGGATACGTATAGGTGTAGATGCACAGGTTACGGTTGCTAATACTTGGGTTTCAAGTTACGCGAAATGTAATGATTTGGAGTCGGCAAAGTTAGTTTTTGAAGGTATCGACAAAAGTGACAAGACTGTGGTGTCTTGGAACTCAATGTTCAAGGCGTGTGCAGTTTTTGGTGAGGCGTCTGATGCGTTTGGTCTTTACTGGTTGATGCTGCGTGAAGAGTTTAAGCCTGATTTGAGCACATTTATTAATTTAGCAGCCTCGTGTCAGAGCCCGGAAACACTAGCTCAAGGAAGAGTGATTCATTCTCAGGCAATCCACATTGGTGCAGATCAAGATGTAGAAGTAATCAATACCTTCGTTTCCATGTATTCGAGGTCGGGAGATATCTGCTCAGGGAGGCTTTTGTTTGACGTCACGTCTTACAGAACATGTGTTTCTTGGACTGTGATGATAAGTGGGTATACCGAGAAAGGCCACATGGATGAGGCTTTGTCCTTGTTTCACGCCATGAACAAAACAGGAGTGAGTCCAGATCTAGTTACTTTACTCTCCCTCATCTCAGGTTGTGGAAAACTCGGTTCGTTAGAGATTGGAAGATGGTTAGATGCTAGAGCAGAGACTTATGGGTTCAAGAGAGACAACATCATGGTCCGCAATGCTCTTATTGATATGTACTCAAAATGTGGAAGTATAACCGAAGCTCGAGACATCTTTGATAACATGTCAGAGAAAACTGTCGTCACATGGACTACAATGATAGCTGGATATGCTTTAAACGGAGTCTTCCTCAAAGCTTTAGAACTTTTCAACAAGATGATAGATTCGGATCACAAACCAAACCACATAACGTTCCTTGCCGTTCTCCAAGCTTGTGCTCATTCAGGTTCTCTGGAGAAAGGGTGGGAGTATTTCCTCACCATGAAAGAAGTATACAACATCAATCCTGGATTAGACCATTACTCTTGTATGGTAGATCTTCTCGGAAGAAAGGGAAAGCTCGAAGAAGCATTAGAACTCATCCGTAACATGTCGTATAAACCCGATGCAGGCATATGGGGTGCGTTGCTTAGCGCCTGCAAGATCCACCGTAACGTAAAGGTGGCCGAGCAAGCGTCTGAATGTCTTTTTAACTTGGAACCGGAAACGGCTGCGCCGTATGTAGAAATGGCGAACATATATGCAGCTGCTGGTATGTGGGATGGCTTTGCTAGGATTAGATCGATGATGAAACTCAGGAATGTAAAGAAGTATCCAGGTGAAAGCGTGATTCAGGTGGACGGGAAGAGTCATACATTCACTGTGGGGAAACGTGACCATGCAGAACACGAAAACATATACCTTGTTTTGGACTGTTTGTGTATGTTTGCAAGAGATGAGCATGTATTGCATAAAGATATGTTTACGAATCTAATTATCAGCATTTGTTTAAATTAAAAAAAAATGTAATACAGTTTTGCAAAATCCTTCTGATAACGATTACTCATAAACAACACAATGTAAATTTCTTCACCATACATAAGAGAGAAAAGGAACAGTAGATTTTATCATAGACAAAGCTAAATATTGTCTCTGCAGCTTTACAACATTGAAGAGCTTGAAAAATGAAGAAGTTTAAGCAGAAGCTGCAGGTTCTGAAGCTGCTTCCGCTGCTGCAGCAGCTCTCTTCTTAGCAAAGTACTCATCTGCTCGCGCGAGGTTCTTAGCAACCGATGGCTTCACCCATTTCTTTCTTCCGGGCAACACAGTGAGTGTACAGCCTGAAGCTTCAAGCTTGTCCTTTGCTGATGTCGAGAATGCACGAGCTTTGAAATTGAGCTTCACGCTAAGTTCTCCGGTTCCCAGTATCTGAAACCCAAGACCAACCAAAGCTTTTTAATATAGAAAAAGAAAAACGAATGCATGACATTGATTAAAGAGCAAAGCAGTGTAGGTACACAAAACCTTCAGAGGGAGTTTCCTTTCCCTTCCTGAAGGATTGATCAAACCCTTTTGCTTCAGTGTCTCCAGTGACACTTCGTCTCCATCTTCAAACCCAGCTGTTTCGATGTCTTTGAGATTCACTGGTACGTACTTAGGTAATCCGGCACGCATGCCTGTTCAGAGAACACAACTATTGCATCAGGAAACAAGAAGGATCTCTATACACTAACTACATACAATTGCAACAATCTTCTAGCTGAGACATTTCGTCGAACACTTAGTCTACACAAAAGTTCGATACTTTCACAATACCAAACAAAAAGCAAGAACCTTTTACCTCCGGCGATTCCTCTAAGTTTGGGAAGACGGCGATAAAGAGCGGTTTGACCTCCTTCGAAACCTCTCATGATCCCAGGACCAGACCGTGACTTCTGTCCCCTCATACCGAACCCACAGCTCGCTCCTTGTCCCGCCGAGATACCTCTACCCTTTCTCTTCGCCCTCTTTCTCGAACCGGGTTGAGGTCCGAGGTTATTCAGACGGAACCTCTCTGAGCTCACTTCTCCCGGAGAAGAGGAAGAAGTGGCCGCCGTTTGGTTCATCACAACGAGAGGCTTTGCCGTTTTACCCTTGTGGTGGAGTTTCAGAGAGAGAATCTGAGATGGGTTTGCTCCTAAGACGCTTACGTTTCCCTTGAATGAAGTGGAAGGGAAAGAGAGACGGTGACATTGGCGGGAGATGAGGGAGTTTGATGAGATAGAGAGAGGAGCAGCCATGGTGAGGGGAACAAACAACAGATGAAAAAGCTTCAAGGATAAGGATGACGATAATAGGAATAGAGAGACAACTTCCGCGAGCAACTGAAAATGAAACGGCGTCGTGTAAGGGTTGCAGTCAATTGTTTACTGGGCCTTTCAGACAAAAAATTTGGCCCATTTTGATGTTCTATTGAAACTATAAACCGAGAGCTGAAGCTTGAATCAAACCACTTTCATCTCCAGTCCTGAGTAACATGTTACCGGTTTACTTTACACAACAATTAATTTGTTTATAAAGGATTCTTTTCTTTTTTGGTCAGCTATAAAGGATACCTTATAGTTTTAGTTTGGAAAATTTTATATATTAACACTTAACAAAAGTAGTAGAAGAATTAAGTAAAAGCAATAAACGTGAAAATGGTGTTTTCAACTAAACCAGAATAAATCATATTTCTGCAAAAATCCTACTATAATTTGAAAAAAAAACAGTATGTTTATCTGATTAAATATCAAGATTGATTTCGTTGGCTACTTAACATTAACTTTTTTTATTTGTTCGTTAATATAACTAGAAATATCAAAAATCATTGCTAGTTTCCAAAACGATTTATTAATGAACATTTAAGCAGTAGAATTAAACAAGTAGCCGTTGTAAGCGCATTACCACATAAGAGAGACTAGCCGTTACGCTCCTTCTATATCTTCTTCTTTCCGAGTTATTATCTTTTTCAATCAAATCATCAAAAACCCTAATCGACGCCTTCCTTCCGAATCAAAATACAAATTTTCAAATCACAGATCCTTCGTTTGAATCTCTTTCGATGGCTTCCAAAACCGCGGCTGCTAAAGACATCATCACTCTCCACGGATCCGCCGCCATCGTCAGCGAGTTCTTCTGTTACGCTGCCAACAGGTGAGAAGAGAATACGAATCGATTTCAATTTTTTGGGGGAGGGTTTCCGAAGTTCAAAATGAAATTGAATCGTTTCGTTGTTGTTTGTGTGTGTATAGTATACTGTATAATCGAGCAGTGTACCCAGAGGAAAGCTTTGTGAAAGTGAAGAAGTATGGCCTTCCCATGTTGCTTACTCAAGATGAATCCGTCAAATCTTTTTTATCAAACCTCTCTTCTCAGATCTCCGGTAAATTAAATTAAATAAAAAAGATCATTTCTTTCTTTTTGTCTATGAATGAGTCTTATTGAGACTGATCATTCATATACTGTTGTGGATGGATGTTGTGAAGAGTGGCTTGAAGCTGGGAAGTTGCAGAGGGTAGTGTTGGTGATAATGAGCAAAGCTACTGGTGAAGTCTTGGAGAGGTGGAACTTCCGTATTGAGACTGATTCTGAAGTTGTTGAGAAAGGGTCAGTCTTTATTGAAAATGTTTTTTGAAATTTTGTTTTGGCAAATTGAATCTTAACTTTTTGGGATTTTTTTGTTTCAGTGTGTCGAGGGAGAAGAGTGATAAGGAGATCATGAGGGAGATCCAAGCTATTATGAGACAGGTTGCTTCCAGCATTACTTACTTGCCTTGCCTTGATGAACCATGTAAGTGAACCACCAAATCTCATAGAAACAATAATTTGGTTGTGTCTCTATTTGGTTTTCTAGCTGTTATTGCGTATGTCTTCTCATTGTTTTGTTTAGGTGTGTTTGATGTGTTGGCGTATACGGACACTGATGTGGCTGTTCCATTCACATGGGTCGAAAGCGATCCGAAGCTGATTGCTAATCCACAGATGGTTAAGCTACACGCTTTTGACACCAAGGTAAGGAAGAAAAAACAAGGAAACCTGACTATGTTTGCTTTGAAATGTTTCTTAACCGCACTGGTTTTTCAATCTGCTGCTTTGCAGATTCACAAAGTGGACACCCTCGTCTCATACAAGAACGATGAATGGGATGAAGAAGAGTAACTTACACAAGTCTCATGCTCTGCTCAGCTCAGCCAGCGTTTTCCTTTTCTCATGTTCTAGAAAGTCAAAGTGAATCCTTTATTCACACCTATGTTGTTTTCTGGTTTTTGTTATTCCCGGATTGTTTTGAGAATAATGTACCTTTGTTGTTTTATGTTTGTTCAATAGTTATCAGCTTTTCTCATTGTTTCTGTCCCTTGCATTAGGAACACTATGTTTACAAACCAAAACATATCCTTTGACATTTGACCAAAAAAAAAACACATCCTTTGACATTTGACCCAAAAAAAAAACATATCCTTTGACAGTGACGGAAAAAGGATTCGTCTAGATTTCGTCAAGACACTAGGTTGAAGATCATCGTTAATCAGTATTGTCTATGTTCCCAACCATACTGTTTATCTCCCTTGATGTTGGGGATAGATTGTTATCGTCCTTGTAGAATAATCGGACAACGAAGCTTGCGGAAACAAACATGTTTCTACTTTTTGCTCTTCTTCGGCTCAAAGAAAGAACAAGACTCATACAAGATTAGAAGATGCAAAGATATAGAAACAAACCATCCCAGCTGTTAACTCAACAATATTCTTAACTTCTTTATTGAGTTGCATGAGCATAAAATACTCCAAAGTTACAATCTTTTTATTTTATTTTATAGCAAATAGATGTAAAGTCAACAAAAATCTTTATCATAATTGTTCAACAAGATTAAAGAAAACAAGTAAATATTTTCTAAGATAGTTGAAAATGATCTCCATTGAGCAAAGATTTCACCAAAGTGGCACACCTGACAGACAAAAAAACACAGTCCTGGAGTCAGTATCATGTCTAGAACACCAGAGATCATATCTATGAATATATGCGAAGAATTTACCTTCGTTTAAATGGAGTTTATGATCTATGTCACGACTGCAGACTAACCAACTTCTTCACAACTTAGTGTCTTCCTTTTATGGCTTCAACAATCCCAAACTCTTCTTCTCAAAGTCTTCAACTCCGAACTCCAACCCACAAAAGCAGATGACAAATCAAACTAAAGAGACTCTTTCTTGGCTTTTCCTTTCACATAATCTTTTTCTTTATCCTGAACTCTTCTCAAAACCAAGTAAGCCACACTCATCAAGATAGCAGACGCCGACCTTGTCCTTCATCACACTACTATACTTCTCTCTAACTTACAGCGGAGTGAAAAGACTCTTCTCGTGTTCTTCTCCAAGTCTCCAACTCCCAACTCCTACCCACAAAAGCTGATGACAAATCACACTACTGAGACTCTTTCTTATCTTTTCCTTTTACATAGTTTTTTCTTTATCCTGAACTTTTCCCAAAACAAATTAAGCCACACTCATTAAGAAAGCAGACGCCAAACTGTTTATCACACTACTCTACCTCTTTCTAACTTATAGCAGAGTAGGAAAGACTCTTCTCGTGTTCTTCTCCAATTCTCCAGCTCCCAACTCAAACCCACAAAAGCAGATGAAAAATCATTCTACTAAGAATCTTTCTTGGCTTTCCCTTTTACATGATCCTTTTCTTTATCCTCAACTTTCTCCAAACCAATTAAGCCACACTCATCAAGATACCATACGCCGACCTTGTCCTTCATCACACTACTCTACTCTACCTCTTTCTAACTATGCCATGACAAACTCTTCTTCTGTAGTCTTCACCCACCAAAACTACTCTGCTTTCTTCCATATTCCTATTTGATGATTCTTTTCTTTTAGTTCTGACTTCTCTCAATCCAAAATAAACATATTAATATATGTACAGGCACCTACATCTGATACTATGGCACCTACATCCAATGGGCAGACACATTTCCCGCAAACTACATCATACCCCTGAAGATCTGAGCCATTCAATTCAGAGTGAAAAGAAAGGCTCAGATAAAACTTTCCACCTCAAAGAGGTAACTTAGGGGACTGCTTCGAACAATCAGCGCACAAAAACTCCAGACAAAACGTTTCCTCGTATTCACTGTCATTGATGCACCGACCACACTGAAAACACCTCTGTATGCACAGAGAACAAGCACGACATTCTTCTTTCCCTTTGCAATCTTCTGCTGGACAGTCATACACAAGCCTAGAGTTCTGACACTTTGGGCACATCTCAATATCTAGCTCCCGGTCATCATCGCAGGACAGACACGAGGAGTCTCCTCCTCTATGGTAAAAACGCGGCTTCTGTGTAGACTGCTCCACGTTATCGTCAACGTCTAACAAGCCAAACAATTCATCGTAGTGATCTTTAGTAACTCCAAAGATGCCACCGATCTCTAACTGCTTCACTTGAAGCTTCCCCGCACACTTCAGATCCCTCAAGATGCTCAAAACACCATCGATGGTGATCCTTGTGCATCCAGACACGCCAAGCTGACAACCACAGAATAAAGCTTACAGATTAACATAGTTAAAGAATCCAAATAAACTTGAAAAGTAAATGAAGAAACACTCTTACCTTAACTACTTGTGGGTTGCGCTCCAGGACCCGCTTAAGACAATCATCTGTAATTCTCGAGCAATCTACGAGCCTCAAACACTGCATAGTGCCTTGAGCCCTCTCGGTTAACTGCAGAAGAGCCTCATCCGTCAACTTCTCATTCAACGGTTGACAAATGTGGATATGTTTCCACAGCAGCGAGTCGTCACAGACGGTCATATGCAGAGACTTGCAGACCATACTCGCTGAAAGAAGATCCTTCACTCCCAAGTGATAAAGACAAAAACCAAACGCTGGATGAACGTGCGCATCACTGGTGGTGCAGCAGCGACCACTGCTTTCTCCAACCTCATCCACACTACTAGCGGATATAAAAGCACCATGACAAGATCCTTCACTGCTCACATTGGTCTCTGGAAACTCCTGAAACCGCATTGCATTGTTCCAAATGAAACTCAACCCAGCAAAGAGCTGGTGGTGGCTGCCGTCACCAACCCAAACCTCATCTCTCCCATACTGGCTACAATCAACCTCCAGATCCTCAAGCCATCCAGTAATAGCAGTGAAAGTATTGTTGATATCCATGCCAAACGGATCAGATGGCAGAACATCAAGTATGTCAACAACAGAAGCTGAATCTCCAGCATTCCTCCCATAGTCAACAAAGCAATCACCTTTCTCGATACTTGAACACCAAGACTGGTTAAAAACATCACCGTTCCTCTCAGAAAGCCCATCAGCAAGATACCCATTGGCTATCTTCATTGATTCAGAAAAGTGCCTATGATGAAAATTTAACGCCATTCCTAAAAACCTAAAAATCAATTTGTACAGAATACCTAAAAAGGTTACACTAAGATCAGATCCGGACAAAAGCTATGTTCTTTTTTAGGTAAATGATAGATCTAAGGAGAAAGGAGACTCTTTGATTTCAGATGGCAACAGAAAAAAAAAATAGGCACTGAAATAAACAGAGCTTCCTTTTGTTTAGAAAGTAATAAGAAACCAATCCTAAGAGACGAAATTTGATGATAGAATAATGAATGAATGAATTAGGTTTTTTTTTTTACAACCGAAATTGAAACGGGATAAAAGACGAAGACTTTCTGATCCGATTGAGTATACTAGAGAAACCCTTCCTTGCCCACGAAGAACTAAACCGAACCGAACCCTCGTCGCGAAATGAACAAGATCTCCTTTTTGATTTGGGGGAATCTTTTTAAAACTTTCGGATTGGAGTGTAAACGACGAAGCAAGTTTCTTCCTTCTTGGTTAAGGGAATGAAAGAGAGTTAGAGAGAGAACGGGTTGGTGAAATTGGTCGAACGAGAGAAAACGACGAGAAAATTCTCCCTTTTTAGGGGTCGAGATGATTTTACGAGGGAGGGAGAAAGGAGAAGATAGGATTTAGGGTAAACGGTGAAATCGTCAAATTCTTTAGGGAGATGGACACGTGTCAGTTGTCCTTCTGACTCGATATCTGATTTGTCGACAAACTGGGATAATCTGATTTAGTACAGCTTTGGATTTAATAGTAACGAATTTGTTAGACCACCCTTATCGCGGGTTCTTGAGAGAGTTTTTAAGGATAATTAGTAATTAAAAAAAATGGAAAATAGATATTTAGGTAATATACGTATCTTGATCAGGGACGTCTCTTGTCTAAGCTCTTGCTCCTCTCTCCGCCGCAGCCTGCTCCCCACGAAGAAAAAATCGCATGAAGCTGAGTCTTGATCGAAAGGTAAATCTCTGTTGTTTTGTATTTGTATTTGAATCCTTCAATTCCGAGTCTTAATTTCGAGTTCTTCAATTCCGGTCTTAAATCTCTCTCTCCCTCCCTCTCTCTCTGCGACTTTTGCTTATTTGATTGGAATTGGAATTTTTCTGTTCGGATGAATGGAGAAATTGAAGCGAAGAAGATGATGCAGTTCTTTCAGACCTCTAAATGCAATCTCTTGTCTGGATTTAAGGATATGGATCGTTCTCTTTGCAATTTGAAACTAGGTAAAGTGACTCTTTGTGAAAAATTGAATTAAAGTTCATCCCTTTCTTATTCAAAGTTTCAAT
This sequence comes from Brassica nigra, assembly GCA_016432835.1. Lineage (NCBI taxonomy): Eukaryota > Viridiplantae > Streptophyta > Magnoliopsida > Brassicales > Brassicaceae > Brassica > Brassica nigra. The sequence goes on along the minus strand of CM028243.1, from coordinate 6,817,503 downwards.
CTTTTTGCTTATTTGTGTGTTCATGAGAATCGCAGAATAGACGGTGGACGAGTCAAATGACTTCAAGGCTTGGTTTGATTTCCTCACTCTCAATACAAATGTAAGTTATAAACTTTGAATCTTTAACGGTTTTTATAGTTGTAGAAAGTCTTTAACTAAAGCTTTCTTCTTTTCTGATTATGCAGAAGGAAAGTGGCAGCTCATTGGAAGCAGATTAGGAGACTGAAGAGTACGAGAAGCTTGCTTCCGAGAAGAAATGCGAGGTCTCTGATCTTTCACAAGAGAACGGTTTTGTTTGGAGTCAACTCCAATGCATGGAAAGTGGGTTCACTGATAAGTTGAAGAAGAAAGAAGACGAGATTGCTCAGCGAATCGAAATCAAGGATGATCCACTGTGCAACAACTCTCTGTTTCTAGACTACCATCGGATTCTAGACGGATGATCCCTCGGTAAGTCATGTCACACACATTATATACACTGAAAGTTAAATCATCTCGTTGGTTGTGTTTTGTCTGAGTAAAGCTTGTGTAAAGCTTTGTGTAAAGTCATTGAATTCTTGTGTAAAGCTTTGTGTGGCCAGGCCATGAATCACGTAAAGCTTCTTTAGCTACTTTCACTTATCTGTTTAGTGTGCTAATTGTTGTTGGTTTATTGTTCTGGAAGGTTACGGAGGAATGCTTGGAGAAAGGTATAGCCGTTTGTAACGATGGAGCAAGCTTCAAGAAAATTGGCAAGAGAATAAGGTAGTAACCAAAACCATATCTGATTATCAATGTGATTATCCTCAACAATGTGATTATCCTCAACAATGCAAACATATCTGCATCTTATAAGTTTGTTAGAAGACATGAAAGTGTTTTATAATTTTTTTTAAGAACCCATAATCAAGAAACTTGCAATAAACCATCTAAAAGTTCAAATCTCTTTCTAGGTCTCTTAATTCACTTTTACACTTTAAAAACTATTAAAAAATAATGAAGAGACCCTTTTAGGGGTTTAGGGATAATGATGCTCTTAGACCACCCTTATCGCGGGTTCTTGAGAGAGTTTTTAAGGATAATTAGTAATTAAAAAAAATGGAAAATAGATATTTAGGTAATATCATTATCTTGATCAGGGCGTCTCTTGTCTAAGCTCTTGCTCCTCTCTCCGCCTGCTCCCCACGAAGAAAAAATGCATGAAGCTGAGTCTTGATCGAAAGGTAAATCTCTGTTGTTTTGTATTTGTATTTGAATCCTTCAATTCCGAGTCTTAATTTCGAGTTCTTCAATTCCGGTCTTAAATCTCTCTCTCCCTCCCTCTCTCTCTCTGCGACTTTTGCTTATTTGATTGGAATTGGAATTTTTTCTGTTCAGATGAATGGAGAAATTGAAACGAAGAAGATGATGCAGTTCTTTCAGACCTCTAAATGCAATCTCTTGTCTGGATTTAAGGATATGGATCGTTCTCTTTGCAATTTGAAACTAGGTAAAGTGACTCTTTGTGAAAAATTGAATTAAAGTTCATCCCTTTCTTATTCAAAGTTTCAATCTTTTGCTTATTTGTGTGTTCATGAGAATGCAGAATAGGCGGTGGGCGAGTCAAATGACTTCAAGGCTTGGTTTGATTTCCTCACTCTCAATACAAATGTAAGTTATAAACTTTGAATCTTTAACGGTTTTTATAGTTGTAGAAAGTCTTTAACTAAAGCTTTCTTCTTTTCTGATTATGCAGAAGGAAAGTGGCAGCTCATTGGAAGCAGATTAGGAGACTGAAGAGTACGAGAAGCTTGCTTCCGAGAAGAAATGCGAGGTCTCTGATCTTTCACAAGAGAACGGTTTTGTTTGGAGTCAACTCCAATGCATGGAAAGTGGGTTCACTGATAAGTTGAAGAAGAAAGAAGACGAGATTGCTCAGCGAATGCGAAATCAAGGATGATCCACGTGCAACAACTCTGTTTCTAGACTACCATCGGATTCTAGACGGATGATCCCTCGGTAAGTCATGTCACACACATTATATACACTGAAAGTTAAATCATCTCGTTGGTTGTGTTTTGTCTGAGTAAAGCTTGTGTAAAGCTTTGTGTAAAGTCATTGAATTCTTGTGTAAAGCTTTGTGTGGCCAGGCCATGAATCACGTAAAGCTTCTTTAGCTACTTTCACTTATCTGTTTAGTGTGCTAATTGTTGTTGGTTTATTGTTCTGGAAGGTTACGGAGGAATGCTTGGAGAAAGGTATAGCCGTTTGTAACGATGGAGCAAGCTTCAAGAAAATTGGCAAGAGAATAAGGTAGTAACCAAAACCATATCTGATTATCAATGTGATTATCCTCAACAATGTGATTATCCTCAACAATGCAAACATATCTGCATCTTATAAGTTTGTTAGAAGACATGAAAGTGTTTTATAATTTTTTTTAAGAACCCATAATCAAGAAACTTGCAATAAACCATCTAAAAGTTCAAATCTCTTTCTAGGTCTCTTAATTCACTTTTACACTTTAAAAACTATTAAAAAATAATGAAGAGACCCTTTTAGGGGTTTAGGGATAATGATGCTCTTAGGCAACAAACATCTTTTATTTTATTTTATCCAAATTTTTGTAACTAATATAGTTTTTACTGTAAAAGTCAGAAAAACATATTTTTAATTACCAATAGGAAAATGGGTCCAAAAAATATTTGAAATCGCCAATTTTAATATTCAAATATTATTCGTGCATCTCCAATTCATAATTGACTTCGTGAAATTGAGAGCGAAATAGTTAAACCTTAACTGATCAAACTGTTGAATATTCTAATCATAATTTTGCGATCAATAATTAATCAAATAAATATATACATATAATATTATAATATTTTCATTTTCCTAATGAAAATATTTGAGAAATTAGCTCTTCCTTACTAGAGTCTTACTGCGTTATACAGTTTGTTGATATAAATTGTAAGTTGGCTGATACCGTCACCGTCAATAAAGGATTGTTGAAGTATTGGCCGGTTACTAGTAGCTCCAAAGAAATCATGTTCTTGAATGAACTGGAGGAGATCTTAGAAGCAACACAGTTAACAGAGTTTGAACGGTGAATGATTCCGCTCTCTCGCCAAATCGCTCAGTGCTTGAGCAGTTCTCACTTTCAGGTCCAAGTTAGTCTCACTTACCGTTTTTGTTAGAGTGTTACATGAATCTTACTGCTTGTGTGTGTGTTTAGATAGCGGAACATGTGTGAGAGATGTTAGCCAGATGTTTGTCCACTTTAAGTTCTTGGTTTGTCTGTAACTCTGTATATTTCTGTTCATGTAAACATCTTCCTGTAAAAGATTCAGTGTTTCTATTGTCTAAAAATCATTTAGTTTAGGTGAAAGAAATTACTGATATTAATATGATTTTGTGATGATCTCATTCTGGAAACAGTTTTGTTTTCTAGTGAACAGAGGATCTATTGGCATTTTCCTGCAAGTATCTTTGGCTTTTCTTCTGTCAAAACTGTCTGTTACAAAAGGTTTCTTCTTCATCTGACAATAACACCTAAAACAGAAACCAAAAGACACAAAACTCTCTGCCATGTCTCTTGCTCGGTTTTTCATCAGTAGAAGGTTTCACCAGAAAAGTCTTTCAAGAGTCGAAGTGACCTCCAGAGACATCATCAAACCATCATCTCCAACTCCAAACCATCTAAAGAACTTCAAACTCTCTCTTCTAGAACAGCTCGGTCCAACCATCTTCGGCCCCATGGTGTTCTTCTACTCAGCCAACAACACAACCAGACCATCTCAACAACTGCACAACCTCAAGAAGTCCTTATCCCAGACACTAACCCACTTCTACCCACTCGCCGGACGTCTCAACGGCAACACAAGCATCACCTGCAACGACTCGGGCGCCGACTTCCTCGAAGCACGAGTCAACTCCCCGCTCTCAAACCTCCTACAAGATCCATCTTCAGAGACGTTAGACCAGCTGATCCCCACAGCAGTCGATTCGACGGAAGCGAGAACCAAACTCCTTCTCGCGCAAGCAACGTTCTTCAAATGCGGAGGCGTGGCGATAGGAGTCTGCGTCTCTCACAAACTCGCCGACGCGACCTCCGTGGGGTTGTTCATGAAGAGCTGGTCAGCGATCTCGTCTCGAGGTTCGATCCAAACCGTCGGATCCCCTGTTTTCGACACGTGCGAGATCTTCCCGCCCGGGAACTTCTCCGAGACTTCCCCTGCTCCGGTCGTCGAGCCGGAGATCGTTAAGAACCAGACACTCTCGAAGAGATTCGTCTTCGATTCTCGGAGCATCGAAGCTCTCCAAGCGAGAGCTTCGAGCTTCGAAGTCACTCAACCGACGAGAGTCGAAGCTGTTTCAGCCTTTATATGGAAACTTGCGATGAAAGCAACGAGAACGGTCTCGGGAACTTCGAAACCGTCGGTCCTCGCGACCTCCGCTAGCTTACGCTCCCGCGTCTCTCCGCCGTTCACGAAGAACTCGATCGGGAACCTCGTGAGCTACTTCGCGGCGAGAGCAGAGGAAGGAGAGGAACAGGGGAAGCTTGGGACTCTGGTCGCGGAGATACGGAGAGCGAAACAGAGGTTTCGAGATGACCATATACCGAAGCTCGTGGGAAACAGAGACGTGACGGAGGTCGTGTGTGACTACCAGAGAGAAGCGGGGGATATGATCGCGAGCGGAGAGTTTGATTTCTATATATTGACGAGCGCGTGCCGGTTCGGTTTGTACGAAGTTGATTTCGGTTGGGGAAAACCGGTTTGGTTTGCGTTTCCCTCGGTTAGGCAGAAGAACATTGTGGCGCTTCTCGACACGAAAGAAGGTGGGGGGATCGAAGCTTGGGTGAATCTGAATGAGCGAGAGATGAAGCTTTTTGAAGAGGATAGAGAGTTGCTTGATTTTGCTTCTGTGAATCCTAGTGTGATCCAGCCTTTTCTCCATGTTCTCTGATTATAAAATCCGGTTTAGTGATGTAAACCGGATCCATTTTGTTTGTTGAACTGGTTATGTATTGTGAGGCTTGGAATGTTCAGTTCCAGATAACAAACTAGCCGTGGAAATGAAATGTATAAAAATAAAAACCATGTTTATAGTTCGAAGCAGAACTTGTGATAAAAATATGTATATTGTTTACAGTTTTACCATTCTAAATCATGTTTTTGTTTTGACAAAATGTCAAAACATGTACATCTGTGAAAACTGTCCCAATAATCATCTGTTTTTTAATTAGTGTTAAGTAAAAAGAGAAATGATGCTTAATTGATTAATTAATTGGTTGGCATAAATTTAATATATATTTTTTTAACACAATTATTTAATTTTAAAGTATAAATAATTCAGGAGAGAAAAAGTGTTGCCGGGAAGAGGAAAAGTTGTCTCACTGGTCAAAAAGGTCAGCTGGGAAACAGAAACGTGAACAATGGTGAGACAGAGACGTCGTTCGTTGTGCGAATTTGGTGAATTTTCAAAGTGGAAATCTTTTATTTCTTTTCTTCTAAATCCCAACTTGGATAAATGGAACTTGATTTTTATTTTACCTTGACATCAAAAGCAAATAATAAGCTTTGAAAACAACAAAATCGATTCGATACCATCGAGTGGAGGAGAAAGAGGCTGATATGCAAAATGGCGAGTGGATGTGCTAAACGAGGTGGTTGTCCTAGCGATTACGTCGCCGTTTCAATAGCAGTCATCTGCTTCTTCGTGTACGTTCTTTCCTTCTTCCTTCTTCTTCTTGAGATGGTTCAGATTTCTTGATATCAAGATTCAAATACTTATGTCTAATGATTTTGATTTTGAAGCTGGAAAGCATATCATTTAGTGAACCTTTTATCTTAATCAACTTCTAACTAAGTTCTTCAGTTTCTCTATTAGTTGGTTATATATCTGATTTGATTCACTTGTTTATTAACCAGGCTTCTGTCGAGATCGGTCTTACCATGTTTGATACACAAAGCTCCTCGTAATAACAGTAGCAGTTTCTGGATCCCTGTCATTCAAGTCTTCTCCAGCTTCAACCTTCTCTTCTCTACTGTGGTTAGATAATCGATGATTTAATCCGATTGGCCTTCATGTGTAGAGAGAGTTTCTGCAGTAATATTCTCATCTGTTTGTTTATTATTTTCAGATTTCCATTAATTTGCTTCAGATCAAGTCGAAACACTGGCTGCAGTATTGCTATCTTTGGTCAGGTTTGTTTGTAACAATGTGTTCAGAAACAAGTGGTTTGGTTCCTTGTAACAGTTTGATTAATGTACATGTTTTGGTTTCAGTGTGGGTCCAAGGACCACTTGGGTTCGGTTTGCTGATGAGCTGCCGTATAACTCAGGCTTTTCAACTATACTTCATATTTGTAAAGTAAGGATTCAGATGAATACTCCAATCCTCTCTCAACTGGTTTAATAGTGTTTTTTTTGTGATCATGTAGGAAACGTCTACCACCTGTAAAATCATATATCTTTCTTCCCCTTGTTCTGTTGCCATGGATCTTTGGAGCTGCATGTAAGAGTTTTGTGAACTTTATGCAAATCTTTTTGGTTTTTTTTAGCTAACAATCTTTTTTGATTCTGCTTTTTTTTTTTTAAGTTATCCACGCGAAAAGGCCTCTCGACCCTCGATGTCACATGGGTCTTGAATGGACTTTACCACTTGCAGGCCTACACGCTCTTTACGTCCTTGCTTTGCTTGCCTTCACAAGAGCTGTACGTCACGTAGAGTTTCGTTTTGATGAGCTTAGAGATCTCTGGAAAGGGATTCTCGTCTCAGCTACTTCAATCGCTCTATGGGTAACATCGTTTGTGCTGAATGAAATTCATACAGACACCTCTTGGCTTCAAGTGGCTTCTAGATTTGTGCTCTTAGTCACGGTACAAACCTCTTTACCAAGATCCTCTGCTTATCAGATCACTTTTGCAGTTATAGTTTTTTCTTTTTTTTGTAGGGTGGGATTCTTGTCATTGTCTTCTTTTCCATCTCGAGTCACCAACCTCTTCTCTCACAAATCAGCTTGAATAAGAGAAAACACTCTGAGTTTCCAAGAATGGGTCTAGCTCTAGGCATTCAAGATAGTGGATTGCTGTTTCGTAAAGAGGAGTTTCGACCCGTTGATCCAAACGAGCCACTTGATAAGCTTCTTCTCAATAAAAGGTTTCGCCATTCGCTTATGGAATTTGCGGATAGGTACACTACTCTCTTTTGATGTCTGCCTTCATGTTTCGACATTTTTGTACAAGGTTGTAATAATCTTTATATGTTAGCTGCTACGCTGGAGAAACATTGCATTTCTATGAAGAAGTGTATGAACATGGTAAAATCCCGGAAGGTGATTCTATAAGAAGAATCTACATGGCTCGACATATCATGGAGAAGTTCATCGTCGCAGGTTTTATCATCATCATCATCATCCATCTGTTCTCTCTTTTAATCTAACTATTACTTCCTTACATGCAGGAGGGGAAATGGAAGTGAACTTATCACATAAAAGCAGGCAAGAGATCTTAACCACTCAAGATCTAACTCACCTTGATCTCTTCAAGAACGCATTAAATGAAGTGATGCAGTTGATCAAGACGGTAAATTAAACATTCTCTCTTTTACTCTCTTCTTCGCCTTGAGAAAGTTAAATCCTCAGTCTTGACTCTCGTTTGTCTTTAATGATATTGAAGAACTTAGTGAGAGATTACTGGTCATCCATCTTCTTCATCAAGTTCAAGGAAGAAGAGGCAATGCATAAGGAAGGATGGAGTTTCTCTCCTCCAAGGATGAGTTCAGTTCAAGGCTCTGATGATCCTTTCTATCAAGAACATATGTCAAAGAGTTCCACTTCTAGATATAGCAGTCCTGGTTAAGGACTCCAAACCGGTACTAATCCAGAACCTAAACCGCATTTTTTAACATATAGTATATATCTTGATGTTGATAGCAATCCACTCCATTTAATCTCTTCCTTCACATTTTTCTTGTACATTTCTTTTCTATAATGTTCTGTTTTGATTATTATAATCTTGATATATAATTTTCAAAATGGGAATATTTTTGTAGATGAAGCCACAACTTGCACTTTACCAGCTTGGAATTGCTTCCAAGCTTATACATGACTTCTCGTTCAAAAAAAAAAAAAAAAGCTTATACATGACTTCTTATCAATTCTTTTTTGGTTCATAAAGTTACAGAAACATATACTAACTCTTTTTCATACACATTAGAAACATGAAACATCAAACTATTAAGATGGATTCAAGAAGTTGTGTATACAAGGAAAAGAAAAAAATTAATGTCATCATAGTGATCCACTGTGTCAGGATTCATGAGTTGGAACAATAAATTAATAGTAATATATCCAAAGGATGAGGATAACTTGTTCCACCACTCAAACCCCTGTTCTGGATGCACACGTATGTAGTATATACATGAATTCATATAATGCTTTTAACTCCATTACAAATATACGTTTATGTGCACATATGTACATTACAGTTAGTTACACAAAATGTATCAGAAGATGTTGTAAATAGAGAGAGAGAGAGAGAGAGATAGACCGCAACAAAAAAAGACACCACAACTTTCTTTCCTCCTCTTCATTCACTTCTCTCAACGCAAACTTTGCAGACTTTCCGAGGATTAAAAACAAAAATTGTAACCAAAAAAGGAGAAATTTGCGGTAATTCATTTGTGAAAAATTCGATTCCGTTTCTTCACCGTCAATTCTCTAGAAAAGCATTCTTTCATATCTCTTTCTTTTCTTCTTCTATGCTCTGATCAGACAACAAAACCAAACTTAAGAAAGCCTCTTCTGCTGTCTGAAAATTCAAAGGTTCGGTTCTTGATGATGGTTTGATGCAGATGGGCTTTCAGAAAGTTCGCTCCTTTTTTTGATCCTGCTTATGTGTTGTTGAATTAAGATCGATTCGAATTTCTGGGTTTATAATTGATCGTGCTGAAAGTCAAAATATGAGTTTCCGTGTGCATAGGAGAAGGAGAAGTGTGACAAACAGTTTTCTTTTTATCTTCTTCCATATCAAATCCATCTTGTCGTTATTGATTACTACACTTCTCTTCTTCCAAGTTGATTTCTTTCTCTCTGCTTGATTAGAAACAAAGAAAAGAAGTAACCTTTTCTTCTTTATAACCGATAAAGTTGCTTCCTTTGTTTTTTTTGTTTGATGATCATGACTTGTATCCTTACTGCTTTTTTGTTTCCCTCTTGTAGATCAAAAGCTTTGGACCTTGTTGATCAAAAGTTTATAGTCTTTTTCTGTGTTTTTTTTTTTCTTTTTTTATGTTGTAGGCAAATCAAAATGTGACTTGTCTTTAATTTATGGTTTATAGATAAACCTGTGTTCTCACAATGGATGCTACAACGAGTGGAACTCCAGGTTTGCAGTATCATAACTTACCTGAGCAACCTGCTTCTCCTCCTCCTGTGAAGAGGCAAAAACGCCAATGCTTTAGAGACTCAACTCCTGGAGAGTTTCCTTTAGCAGCTAACCCTTCCATTGTCCTTCATGTTCTCACTGAATGTAGATTAGATCCTCGTGACCTCGCTAATCTTGAGGTTCTTTTTTTTTTTCCATCTTTCACTGAAAATTTCAAGGATTGATTGTCTCTGCTGATTTGACTTATTGTTGTTGTGTTAGGCAACATGCTCGTTCTTTAGCCAACCAGCAAACTTTGCACCGGACTGTAGTTTACCCCTACCAGAGCTCGCTGCTCTCGACATGTGCAACAAAAGGATGATTTTCAAGCCGATGAACGAAGAAGAGCGTGAAGAAATGAAACGCAGATGTGGAGGGTCATGGAAACTGGTACTCAGGTTCTTGCTGGCCGGCGAAGCGTGTTGTAGAAGAGAGAAATCTCAAGCTGTTGCTGGTCCTGGTCACAGCATTGCCGTCACATCAAAAGGCCAGGTCTATACCTTCGGTTATAACAACTCCGGACAGCTAGGACATGGCCATACCGATGAAGAACTTCGGATTTTGCCCCTCAGGTATGTCAAATGATTTAGTGTTACAACTAGAACATGGTTTAATGTGGTTTGTGTTTGTGCCAGATCATTGCAGGGAATCAGAATCATCCAAGCAGCTGCTGGTGCTGGTCGGACGATGCTTATAAGCGACAGTGGAAGTGTTTACGCTTGCGGTAAAGATCTATTTGGTGAAGCTGAGTACGGAGGGCAAGGGAGCAGACCGGTTACAACTCCTCGGCTTGTGACGTCTTTAAAGAACATCTTTGTTGTGCAAGCAGCTATTGGAAACTTCTTCACGGCTATTCTCTCACGAGAAGGGAAGGTTTATACGTTCTCGTGGGGAAATGACGGTAGACTCGGACACCAAACCGAGGCTAATGATGTCGAGCCTCGTCCTTTGTTAGGCCCGCTCGAGAATGTACCTGTTGTGCAGATTGCTGCTGGTTATTGCTACCTTCTTGCCTTAGCTTGTCAACCAAATGGCATGTGAGTTTATTTTCCATACACTATATGCACATGTACTAAACTGGCTCTGACGCGGTATCATGGTTTTTTCAGGTCGGTTTACTCGGTTGGTTGCGGTTTGGGAGGTAAACTTGGTCACGGCTCGAAAGCCGATGAGAAGTATCCTCGGGTTATAGAGCAGTTCAAGGTGTTGAATCTTCAACCTAGGGTGGTTGCAGCGGGTGCTTGGCATGCTGCGGTGGTTGGTCAGGATGGAAGAGTGTGTACCTGGGGCTGGGGAAGATACGGTTGCTTAGGACACGGTAACGAGGAGTGTGAGTCAGTGCCTAAAGTTGTTGAAGGGTTAAGCCATGTCAAGGCGGTTCATGTCGCAACGGGAGATTACACTACTTTTGTGGTCTCGGAAGATGGTGATGTATACTCGTTTGGCTGTGGTGAATCTGCTAGTCTAGGTCACCATCCAGCCCTTGATGAACAGGTTAGCAATCGCCTTGTGTGTGTAAGACTTGCGTCGCAAGGTAACTTGACTGTTGTGTTTTGTTTTGTTTTTCTGTAGGGTAATAGACATGGGAATGTGCTGAGTCCGGCGGTAGTAACATCGCTTAAACAAGCGAAGGAGCGGGTGGTTCAGATTAGTCTAACGAACTCGATATATTGGAACGCTCATACCTTTGCGCTCACGGAATCAGGGAAGCTATTCGCGTTTGGTGCGGGTGATAAGGGTCAGCTTGGAGCGGAGCTTGGTCGTGACCAAACAGAAAGGTGTGTACCTGAAAAAGTAGATATCGACCTCAGTTAGCGGTTGCGCGGTTTGTTGGCAGCATGTCAAACGCAAGAAAATTGCGTTTTAGTTTGTTATGTTCATTAGACTTCGGAAAGGTTTGTACAAAAGGGGCGGGGGCATAAGTTAAGGAACTTGTCTTAACATTTTCATTGTATAGATGTTTAGGCTTATTCTAACTGTTCATGGGTCATGTTTTAGGTTATCTTGTTAATAATTGTCGAATAAATTCAACTAGTCCATTTATTGTAAGGTTCAATTTCTATTTTCATTTCTATAAACGCCTTAAAAGCTATAAACCAAGTTATGGTAAACAGAGGTCTTCACTCGCTTATTCGCCAAACTGACTAACGTTATGGATTTTTGTGGGGGATTTGCATAAGAGCATCTTCAATCCCATTATATTTTTTTATCCTAAAATAGAGTTTAGAACAAAAATATTTTAATAATATTTTGTTTTTTACTCTATAAAAAAAAGTAAAAAATGAGTTTATCACTATAATCAATATTATTAAAAGGGAATGAATCCTAAAAAATCTATTTATAAAAAATTATTTAGACCCTTTCATTTAACTCATTATTTTTTAATCTTTCCTTATATTTCTCTAACTATATAACATTCAATGCATTTAACTAATCCTAACAGCTTTTAATTAGTACTCGACTAACTTCGGTAGACCAACCATCTTTTTGGACATATACTAAATGGACCAAAGAATTATACACATATGTACAAATCCAATTTACTAAAATATCATAATACCTAAACCTGTCTCACGATGTATCCCAATATACCAAAACTAAATTATTTTTTTTATCGAATTATGACTCTTAAAATAAAACAAACTCTGAGAGTATATAATAATAACATGCAAGCTTTAATTCGGGTATTCGAGTATATGTTTTGGTATTTTCAAATATTTAGGATCCGAAATGACCCAAATACCTAAATGAATCTAAAAATTTGAAAAATATCTAAAAATATTCAAATACCCAAAATTTTATCTAGAATTTGATTTGAGGACTCGAAACTACCAAAAAAATTTACCCGAATGTCTGAATTATATTTGTTTTGAAAATATGAAATTTTACCCTAAACTCAAAACCATAATCACAAACTCTAATCCGAAACATATAAAAGCATTCGTAGTACCAAAAATAAATTATAATACTCAAATATAACTAACATATACAAGAACATTTGGATATTTCAAATATATGATGGGATCTCGGGTAGGATATAGACCCGAAACAAGACCAGTAGGTCAATTTTTTTACCTAATAGTTTTGATATAGGTTTTGTGTGAGTAAATTATCCAGGCTTATGAAAAACTAACATGTATTTATGTCTTTTAATTATATTTTAAAGAATAAACTCGCGCTTTTAAGCGCGGATCAAAATCTAGTTTTCACTTTAAAATATTAGAATAGAACTATATTATATTTCAGAATTACTCTGTTTTGAAGGAAAAGATAAGAGTAAACCATTGAAGATGGTTTAATGTATGACTTAAATAGTTAAATTTGTTGAAATGTAATTATATTTTAGAATCAATTTCATTGTTAAAGTGTATGTTTTTAAAAAATGATGATAATACCTAAAATAATTAGTATAAGTTTAAAATTTATTTTTCTTTTCCCAAATCTCCTAAAATTTCTTCAAATCACTTTACAATTTTGTAAAAATAAATTTGTACAATTTACTCAAATCTCATATCCATTTCATTGGATTTCGTGTATATATAATAATTTCTTCCTAAATATTTGATTCAATAAGCCTTCCGTAGACTAGAAATTCTGTTTATTAGTTTGTTTTTGGCTATGTTTTGTTGGACTGAGACAAAAAAAAAATTCTTTAAAAGAAATTCTAAGGCAGGAAAGAAGCTTAAATTAGATAATTACACATATATGCCGTTAGTTTTTCTTTTGGCAAACCTCAAACTTAGCATCGAAACACAAGTATTAGAGAAACTAGAGGAAATAGTATTTAGATAAAGGAAAATAGCCGATAAAACATTTGTAAAAACGTTTATTTTGGGGATTATTAACTAATTAACTAACTAACTAACAAAATGGCGCGCCTTCCCCTAGTTCTCCTCCTCCTCCTCCTCTTCGTCGCCGTTTCCGCCGTGATGGTATCAGCGGCCGAGAAACCACCATCGACGACCAAAGCCGAAGCTCCCGCCGCGACAACTCCAACCGATGTAGCGGAGGTTCCAGCTGGAGACGACAACGCCATCGGAACAACCGACGGCGATGCAGCCGCCACTCCTGGAGACGACGACGTGGCAGTGGCAGGTCCTGTCGGAAGCGATTCTTCATACGAAAAGTACCCGCCGCCTCAGCAAACGCAAACTTCCGGAAGCTGTGTCACATGCATGATTGGCTTTGCTATTATCTCTGCTGCGACGATTGGATCGCTCTTCTTGATTCTCTGAGCTGCATTTGGTGCGTGAGGTTAAGGAAAGTAATGATATGTTAATGAATATTTTTGTAATGTATAAGCATTTTGCTTTCTCCCCTCATGGCTCATCTATAAGATTGGGTTGTACATTTCATTACATCGTGATACTCTCTTGTATGTGATATGGAATATCTATAGTTTATAGTTTTACTATATAGTTTTACCACAGCCCTATCGTTACATGGGCCTAAAAACAAAAGGCCCATTAATGGGATTTCTCTTATTTCAATCTCTCCGCCTCTCTGTCTATAAGAGCTAAGACACTCTAAACCCTAGTTCTTCAATCGCTGTCAACCTCCATAGACATTTCAATCTATTCCTCTTTCCACAGTTTTTGTTTGTGTTTTTTGTTCAATTGAGATCGCTTTCGAAAGGCGTTGCGCTCTTCGTCTCGGGATTCACTTTCCCTGAAGGGCGTGTCACCGAAAGCGTACATCGAAAATCTTCAATCCGATCGAAAGGGATGCGAACTTCGGACTCGTTCGGATTAGCAAACCTCGACACTGATGGCTGAATAAAACCGATTTTGGTTTGCCATCGATTTAATCGTGTTTGAGAAATTTTGAAACTAAATTCATCTTTTTATCTGAACCGAGTATTTTGGGGAATTTGCTTCATAATGGTGAACTCTCTTAGGTAAATTAAAAGTGAGAGATGTTCAAGTTTCCGGAGCAAACATAAAACTGGCCAGAATTAAACAGCTCTGTGTTTATCCCTATTTTTACAGCGTTACCTGTCTTCTGGTATATACTATTTTCCCTAATTCAATCGCCCACATAATTATCAGAGTGTTAATTAATAAATTTGTATTTTTTCACGATTAAGTTTGTAGTTGATAATCAGATCAATTTTGATTGACAAAAAAAAAATCAGATCAATTTTGAAACAAACCAGTTTAATTGGGTTGCTGTTTCAGCACAAAATATGGAACAAAATATTGATTAATGGAAGAAAAAGTAATTTATTATAATTTTCAGTGTACTCAATGCTCATTGTTAGGCCCAAAATTAGAAGGCCAAAGAGTAGATGGCTTCTAGGAGGATGAGGGTACGATTACAACTAATTCATTTTTAACAGAAAATTTGAAACATAGTAGACTTTTTAAAGTCTTAATTTTATAGATATATTAACTAAACGAAAACGTATGATCCAACCTAGGCGTGGATGTTCGGTACCTCTTCGGAAATGGATACTATCCATTCAAATATCGGATTTTTTGGATTTTGAAAAATGATCCCATTTTGGATTTTACGAAAAACCGGGTCGGGTTCAAGTCGGATCCTCCCAGATCCGGATGGGTTCGGGTTTTAACCAAAGTAACTTAACTACTCGATTCGATTCGGGGATTTTATATCCAAACTATTCAAACTTAGCTAAAATAATTTAAAAACCCGAAAATACTTAATTATATAGTTTGAATTGGTTATTTTCATGGGAAAGTAACTATGGATACAATCTTATTTGAGTATTTTTATCCAAAACATCTATTTTTATCTATAAATATCCAAAATAACTATATATGTAATCTATAATTTTAATTTTAGATATTAATACTATTATAAATATAATTTTAAATAATATTTTATACAGATATTTATATGTTTGGATATGTTCGGATACTCATTCGATTCTCAGTTCGGATCGGGTTTGGTTTCGGTTTTTCGGATTTCTGAAAAATGATCCCATTCGGATATTTAGGTAGGATCCGAACGGATCAGATACCCTATTTTTTGGGTCGATTCAGGTAAATACTTCGGATATGGATATTATACCCAGCCCTAATCCAACCTAAATGAAAATGAAAAACCTAATCTAAATAGGGGGAATCAGAACAAAACCGTTTACGAGTTTGTCATTTGGAAGAGATTTGGTACGTTATGAAATGCTAATTTGCATTAGCAGCCTTCATTCTTCGAGTTTCTTACGTCACCGCTGCCTAACAAACAGGCACAATAATTTTCCTAGCGAGATTATTTTGTACCGAATTACCCAAAATCCAAATATAAAACTGGTCTGAATTTGAAAGATTACTCGCCTTATAAAAAATGTCTTATCAAAAAAAAAAAAGGAATTTGAAAGATTACTCGAATGCCTATGTCTAGATTTGTTTATGAACCAAAGTTTAATATGTGACATTCGAAAATATAGACTTTAACTTACTATTGTTATATATATTGACAAAAAATTATCAAAAAAAAAAACTAACTGAAAAAAATGAAAAGCCTGATCCAAATTAGGCCAAAAAATGAAACCTAAATATAAATACGAGTTTGTCACTAGAAAAGAGAGATGGGAGATGGAATGCTAATTTTCGTTCCTAGCCTCCATTTTTTCTAGTTTCTTACGTCGCCACTGCCTAACAAACACACACAATTTGCGTTATCAATACCACACACATTACTTTACGTCTACAACAAGAAAACGTCGTCTTCTTGATATAGACCAATCCCCTAAAAAACTGTCCGAACCCTTAAGTAAACAATGCACCAAACGCATGATGAACTTATCTTTACGGAACATAAACTATAAACCTTGAAAAGCCAAATTTTCATGTTTCTAGTTATACTACAAAAGAGAAAAAAACTACACGAGAAAATGTCTAATGAAAACTCCGTAATGTCATTGATGGATCGTATCTCTGCTCATCTCTGTCTTCAAGACGTATCGATTGCTCTATTAGGTCTTTTTCTTTTCAGTTGCTTGCGAGCCAAGCTAACCAACAAAGGCGGCCCGGTACAATGGCCAGTGTTTGGCGTCACCCCCGAGTTCTTCCTCGAAGCTCACGACGTATACGGATGGGTCACGAGGTGTTTAACTAACAGCCGAGGAACGTTTCCTTACCAAGGAGTCTGGTTCAGCGGATCTTACGGAGCCATGACGAGCGTTCCGGCAAACATCGAGTACATGCTCAAAACCAATTTCAAGAACTTTCCCAAAGGAGAGTTTTACAAAGAGAGGTTCAGAGATTTGCTCGAAGAAGGTATCTTCAACGCTGATGACGAGTCTTGGAAAGAGCAGAGACGGATCATCATAACCGAGATGCATTCGACTCGATTCGTCGACCATTCGTTCCACACCACGAGAGAGTTGATACAGAGGAAGCTCTTGAAAGTGATGGAGAGTTTCTCAGAGTCTCAAGAGGCTTTTGATCTTCAAGAGATTCTTTTGAGGTTGACGTTTGATAACATCTGCATCGCGGGTCTCGGCGATGATCCTGGTACTTTGGATGTGGATCTTCCTCATGTTCCATTCGCTAAGGCGTTTGAAGAAGCTGCGGAGAGTACTATGTTTAGGTTCATGATTCCACCGTTCTTGTGGAAACCTATGAAGTTTTTTGACTTGGGGTATGAGAAAGGGCTGAGGAAAGCTGTTGAGACGGTTCATGGGTTTATAGACAAGATGGTTGTGGACAGAATCAAGATGCTTAAAGAAGAAGGAACGTTAGAGAGAAACAAATCAGATGTTCTCTCGCGGCTAATCCTTATCGAAAGTCACAAAAGAGGTAATGAGAATGATCGGTTCACCGTCAAGTTTTTCAGAGAGTTCTGCACGAGTTTCATCTTAGCGGGACGAGACACGAGTTCTGTCGGGCTTTCTTGGTTCTTCTGGTTGATAACAAAACATCCTGAAGTCGAAAACAAGATCCTCCAAGAAATAACAGAAATCTTGAGCCAAAGAGAGAAGAATTACAATAATCTTGATGAGAGTTGTTGTCACTTCACAGTCAAGGAGCTAAACGACATGGTATATCTACAAGCGGCCTTGTCTGAATCTCTAAGACTCTATCCACCAATACCAATGGAAATGAAACAAGCAACCCAAGAAGACGTGTTTCCAGATGGGACTTTCGTGGAGAAAGGTTCAAGGGTTTACTTCTCGATCTATGCCATGGCAAGGATGGAATCAATATGGGGTGAAGACTGTGAAGTGTTTAAACCGGAGAGATGGATACAAGGAGGACAGTACGTGAGTGATGATCAGTTTAAATACGTTGTGTTCAATGGTGGTCCAAGGATTTGTCTAGGGAAAACATTTGCTTACTTGCAGATGAAGATGGTGGCTGCTTCCATCTTGTTGAATTACTCAATCAAAGTTGATCAAGATCATGTTGTTGTGCCTCGAGTTACAACGACTTTGTACATGAAACATGGTCTTAAGGTTAGGATCATGAAGAGATCTTTAGAGGAGAAGAAGCAAGATTCATAAGTAAAGAAGAAGAAATCAACTAAACTTGTGCCATGGAACTTGTTACTAAAATATTTGTTTATGTATGAATATCTTACATCCACACTTTGTTCTATCTTAAAGTAGATTAGGCACTTCAATAATCTTTGTTAGTAAAATGTACAGTGTGTGTATTCTGTGTAATGCAGATTAAAATGTTATAAACACCAAAACTTGTAATGAAAGTTACATACCTAATGTACCGTAATAGCATTTCCAACTCATCTTTATATTTTTCTTCAAAAATAAAAAAATTCTATTATTAGGGATATGTTTTCTTGTTACTATATGTTTTTGTGAGAATATATAGATAAATGCTATTTTTGCTTCTAAACACAAACTAAAAACAATATTTCTACATATAGAATTTGAGCAAAACATATAGTAACAAGAAAACATATCCCTAATAATATTTCTACGTGACAAAAAAAAGAATTTGAGCAAAACTTATCACTACAATAGATTTTTTATCTTTATTTTAAGAGAAAATATAGAGGGAGATAGAGATGGTCTCTTACACATTTCGGCAATTCTAGCTAGAACTAGTTGTATCCGATCCGTTTTAACCGATTTTGAAACCAAACAAACGGCATTAGACACCCTACTGAAAGCTATTGGAACATTTCTTGAATACCTTATTAGACTGATAAAGGTTTCTGAAGAAATGTTTTTGATAATGGACTAATCTGAATAAGAGGTTTAGGTTTAACTCGGCTTCTCGTGATAGTAACAGGCTTAAAACACTGGTTTGTTGGATCGCAACAGGCATTTCCATCTAAACATTTGCAGCTACTTGTCACAATCTTGCCACTTCCCGAATCAACATCCAAACAAACAGATTCTCCATCCTTTGTTACCGACGAGAGCTGCATCTTTGATTCAGAGAAAACTTTCCCTTTTGAACAGTAAGATTCTGAGGAAAACAAACGCAGCTTCACAGACTTTCCAATCTCTTAAACCTTCAAGCACAAGACATGTTCTTCTGTTGCTGATAAAACTCTATGAGATGAAAGTATAAAGCTTTCTGGTCCGTTGCAAGACCAAGCTTCAGTTCAAACAAAGATTATGTGTAGTAGATGTTGACAAAAAAATACCATAAATTATTTTTAAAAATGATGATTGTCCCACATCAGGGGTTCAAACCGATTTTGTAACTAGATGTAAGATCAAGATACAACCAGGTGCATCAAACCATTTTTTAACAAAATAACAACATTAATATTCCCACAAGTTTTATTCTTAAGAAACAACACAACTTTTAGTCTAAATTCTGATCTATTACACAGTTCAACTTCTTGTTCCTCTAGACTCTTTGAACCAATCACTGGTGAAGACTAGGATTAAGCGCAAGAGGAACTTTCTTAACAACAGTGACAACACCAGGTTCTTCCATGTCCACATCTTTCTTCTCCTCAGGCAAACTCCAATCAAAGTAGTAAAGCAAACTCAAGAGTACCATTTCAATGGTAGCCATCGCTGATGCCATTCCTGGACAAATCCTCCGTCCAGAACCAAATGGTAAAAAATCAAAGCTCTGTCCTCTGTAATCCACAGGACTATCAATAAACCTCTCTGGGATGAACTCTTCTGGATCCTTCCAGTATTTAGGATCCCGTCCTGTCGACCAAGCATTAATCACTAGAATGGTTTTTGGTGTAATGTCACAGCCTTGAATTTTGATTTGACTCATTGTTTCTCTTGGGAGTAACAAAGGAGCTGGTGGGTGTAGTCTTAAGGTTTCTTTCACCACAAGCTTCAAGTATTTAAGCTTATCGATTTCTTCTTCCGCAAGTCTCTCATTTTGTTTGGTTCCAATGCAAGTTCTGATCTCATCCAGAACTTTTTTCATCACTCTAGGGTTTCTAACTAGCTCTGCCATCGCCCAAATCATGGTGATGGCGCTTGTGTCTACTCCAGCTAGATATATATTCTATCAACAAAAAAGACATTATATTATAAACTAAGGATATACATCTATTATATTAAAATAGAAGTCACCGTTTCATTTCATGTGTGATTTTTTTAGGTTAGACCATTTCAAATAAATTTATTAATTGCATATTTTTATTATATTCATAGTATCCCAACAATACAACATATATTATTTCCTGATTTTCTATTTACATTCAAATCAAGGTACCCTAAATATAGGAAGCATTTCATCTATATATAACCAAGCCGATTTTTAATTTATATCAAACCTATTTTAAATTTATGTCAAACCTATTTTTAATTTGTAATGTTTAAATTAAATGACATAAACTTAGGTTTTAATAATATACATTCAAATATAACATACTAAAACATATTTCAGTGTTATTAATTTGATATTCAATAGTCTATTCTCATATTTATGAATAACTAATACAAAATGTTTATTTTTTTTGTCATCAATACAAAATGTATGTATTTAATGTATATTAGTATTGTTAAATTGCATTAAAATTTGAATATATTGCTGAACTTTAAAATTATTTATTCTTATTATTTATAACTTGGAATAGTTTATTTAAATGTAAATGTTTTATCTAAATAATATATTAATTAATACAAAATAATTTGCATATTTTCTGAAATAAATATGTTTTATATCGTCTTATATTGAAACGCAAAACCAAAAGAAGAAATATATAATAAGAAGTTACTAATACAAATGACGGTGCGAATTTGGTTTTAGGATGATAAACATGTATACTGTAACGTTATTAAAATGAAAAAGATGTATATACATAGAAAATATAATCAATGTGTAAATTATTATTGTGAAAATAAAAATTTAATATACATATAAATCTTAACAAACACCCGCACGGTTGTGCGGTCAAGATCTAGTGTTAGATTAAATAATAAAAGTAAAGAGATTTGTTTGCTTACTGTGCTGATTCCTTTGAGATGATCAATGGTGAGCTTGAAAGATTCATTCTCTTCTTGTTTATGTATCATTTCTAAGACCGTGTCGATGAAGTCAGGACGATCTTGTGTAAAAATCTTTGATTAATGATCATCAATATATGATCAAGAAATGTATCAACCTCGTTGAAAACATTGTGAAGTCTCTTAAGTTGCCCTGACACAACGTCCATAAACCATCCAAGACCACAAGTAGGGAAGAGATCAGTGAATTTAAGAGACATATTCTTCTGAGCTTCAAGCATCAGTTCTTCGACTCTTTCTTCACTGATATGCTTGTTCTCGAAGAAACTCTGTCCAAAGGCAGTTCTTGATACGATACTCCCAGTCAAGCAAAAAAGGGTTTTGCTCAAATTAACCGGATATTGCTTCGAAGCAGATTCTTTAAGTTTCTTGACGAGCAAGTCACACTCTTCCTCTCTAACATACCTAAAAGACTGAACCTTTTTCGCGCTGAAAAACTCACGAACCGAAAGCTTACGCAGCTCTCTCCATGTTTCACCGTATACCCAGCGCCAATGTCATTACCATTACGCGAGAAAGTCTTTAAGGCGATAGTGGTAGGTCTTGTACAACACTCAAGGTCATGGGTTTTGAGAACTTCTTCAGTTCCTTCACTGGATGTGATCACGATCATTCGGACAACCCCTAGAGGGAGAAGCATCATGGGTCCGTGTTTCTTGGAGGGGTCGTAAAGACATGTGTGCAGCAAGCCCTTGATCTGGTGTAGGTTTCCGATGACCAGAAGGAAGATTGTTCGAGTGTTTCTTGTTCTTATTGATAAACAAGAGGAGAAGGGGAAGGAGAAAGCAAGAGGAAAGACAGAAGAATCGCCATTGTTTTCGTTGTGTGCTCCGTTTAAGAGAAAACGACAACGTTTTTTTGTCAGCTTGTCCAAAGTATAACCTGAAGACGGTTTTATTATAGAAGGACACACTGGTCGGTCAGGATACATACGTTACATCTTAACGTCACTGAGGATAAGCTCGACATGAAGGCTCAGAGGTTGAGCAAGACTCTCGTAGTAGATACGTGTCATTTTCTTTAATTAATAACTAGAGTTAGAGTTTGATCCATGCATCGGCGATTTTAGTCTGCTCTGAACTTTGTTAACAAGAGGTAAAAGAACGTGCAGTAGTTTCTTCCTCATTTAAACAACTCTGTTTTTCCACAAGCTAATTCTCCGGAATTCCCTTTCACAGTAGCTCATATGCTTTGTCGATTGTTTTAGTCAGTGTCGGAGATGGGCCATGTGCAGACATGAGGAAGTTCAATAACATGATCCCTAAGCTTGAATTCAATAACTTTTCAGGTATCCTCTCATTTCCAGTTCCAGTTCCATTTGTATACTTTTTCTTCGATCTTAATGTGCTCTCTGCAAAGTTTGTAAATTTACGGAGATCATGATGAGAGATTCATCAGAGTTAGCCAAAGAAACTGCATTTGCACTTGCTGCTCTGAACTTCAGGTTTTGTGATGCTCATGTCGCTATTAGTTTCACTGAGCAAACATTAGGGACACATTCTCTCTGAAGCCAAACTTCATGGCCACTTTTCACCAGGTACTATCTCATTGACGAACATGTGTCTTTATATTAAACTGCCACACAAAAAAAAGTCTCTTCCCTTTCTGAGAAAATGTTATGTTACAAAACAAGACATCTTCTCTAAATAACGAATGGATTCGTTGTCCTTCATTAGTCGCCAGTCTCATTATTTCTTTTGTTACTATTTACAATCTCTTTCTTTGTGTTTTTGTTTTCCTGATAGTTCCATTGTACTGCCGCCACTGTGACCAGTTTCCTGTGGATGTTCCATCTCTATCTCTATATATTTGTCTACGTATGATGATGATCTGATAATGGTTTCTCTTGCTGATTACAGATACCGAAGAAAGAAAAAGATCCCACTACCATCGTCTGTATTTGTTTGTTTTCTTGCTTTGAAAAAACTAATTCAATGGGTTTGGATAGTTAAAATTATCTTTTGTATCAGATACTGTTCTTTTATATGGGTTTGAGTATCAATTAAGAGCTATTTGTAAACTTTTGTAAAAGCCTAACGTTCTCAACTTTTACCTTGCTAAGCTTTTATGGTGTGTTTAGATTTAAAGAAAAAAAAGCTTTTAGTATACCTCGCTGGTTCAATATCATATTAATATCTTGCATCATTCTAGCTTGTGACTAAATGTTATTACTTTCAAATAATTGGCACACATGTTGTACTATAAAATTAATAAGCCTTTGATCCTCATGCTTTTTCAATCAAAAGAAGACCACAGTGAGCTACTCCGTTAAACTTTATTTATAATTTTTTTGGCATTAAGTATTCACGTGTATACAGTACCAGCTCTCTATATCACTACGTTTCCCTTACCTCACCCATCACAAATCATCAAAACCTGAATTCAAATCATCCACTATTAATAATTGAAAAACTTCTTCATATTTCCAAAGTGATAACATCACCTATCCTGGCTAATCATGAAGATATAAAATTAAGTAGTTTACAGCTTAACTAGTAGGAAAGGAGTATTGGTTTGACATCTTGCAATATTGGTTTGGCACAAGATTGTAAATAGTTGACAGCTCAAGTAGTAGGAAAGGAGTAGATTGTTATGCTTTCAACTATAGTTGCACTTGATGTAAAAAACTTTATGATGAATAAATTTAACATTCATTCAGTAAAAGAAGATATAAAATTATTGTGCTGTACATAAAATAATTTATCATACATGAATGTATAAAAGATTACTTCTTGTGTACTCTCTGTTATTTACTTATCAAACACTAAACGGAATCGGCAAACACTATTGTCGCCAAACTTAATTGTGATTGTTTATTTTTTTTTCTCTTTTTTGCATTTTTTCTTTGCAATTAAAAAAGTAGTTATTTTCTTCATTTTCTCCTCTTTCCCATTATATTTGTGTCACCAATAGTTATTGCAATGATTCCCAAAGAAAAATAGCTATTTTATATGTGTGTGAAGTTAGGAAACACAGATTTGTTACTTTTTGGTCAAAAAAATATAGTTTTACCTTCGGAAACTCGAACATTGTTAAAATCCGTTCAAATGAAAATCAAATCCAAGTGGCAAAAGTGCCTAAACAAATATTATAATATTTGTTTTGACAATAGTCCATTTTAAATTTTTCTAAAAATTCAAATTATTTTTTTATTTTACATGTAAAAATGAATCTTCTTAAAGTACATAATTTGATACATCAATTGGTCGAATAAAATAACATGAAATTTGTATTTATAAAATTTATTTAATATATAAACTCTAAAACAACTCTTTTAATTACTTTTGCATAAAATATAATTGAAATATTTAAATTTAAAAATTCTAAAATTTCATATCTCTATAAATTAATAAAATATTATAATGCCAGCCATATCTAAAATCTTACATATAGTTTATCACCTATCATATACCCACACATTAATTTATTTATCATTTTATATTTAAATAAAAACTATAATATATTAAAAATAGAGATGATAAGATATATTTATATTAAATTTGAGTGTATTTATTCGAAAGAGGTAAATTTGAGTATTAAATGTTGTTAATCCAATTATATACTAAATAGTATTTTAACCCAACTGAAGTAATACAATAAACATTAAACACATAATATAACTTAAGCTTTTGGAAAATTTAGTCAACAGATCAAAATTTATTCAAAACACAAAATATAATATAATAATAGAAAATTTTCCAAAAAAAAAATTAAATTTCAGAAGAAGAAGAATGTTTTTTTATCGATTTACCAATTCCATCACACTCAAATTTAAAAAGAATGAATATAAGAGAATTATCTCTTTTTCACTAAACTAAAAATTCATAAGAATAAAAACTAAATAATTCATTAACAATAATACATAACAATATAAACAGTTGGAATACTACCAAAACTAGGAAAAACAAAAAGCACATATCGAGTCTCACATAAAAATGTTACCAATTAGATTTAACAACTACTATTAATCATTAAGTTACATATTTAACAAACGACAATAACATGACTGATGATCTTCAAGTTACTCTTATCATCACATACTACAACAGTACAACTTAAACGCGACTGCAACATTTGACGTCGACCTTATCACCACCGATCTTGAGATAACTAATAAGCCTCCAATTATAGAAGAAGACAACGATACATGTACTATATGCTTCGGAAATTACAAAATGGAACCTATCTATGCTTTCTTACTTGCGGCCATACTTTCCATTTCCAATGCATTGATCAAAGGCTTTGTACAATCATAATATATCCTGTATGTAGGGAAAGTCATCTATGATTCAGCATTATTACAATTCATAAGGGAGTTTCTTATGTTCCAGTTTTCAGTTTCATTTACATATTGTTTTTGATTTTTGGTTTAATTTTCAAACAAAATATATAAATGTTTTTTCTCATTTTCTAATATGTTCCATTGCCAGAATTAGTTTCTTACCAAAAATCAAATAAGAAGAATATATAAAAAGCCTCATTACATACGTTTAAATTCAGATTAGTTTTTCCAGATAGTACTTAGCAGTATAAGTATGTTCTCTAAATAAAATATCAACTTTGTTTTATGTTTAAATTCCAACTACATTAACTTTGTTACGACTATCGGATTTTTATTCTATTTTATTGAATAGGTTAGTCACAAACATCTATGATATTCCACTTTGAATTAAGCAACTTCAAAACAAAGTAATACACTACGATCTCTAACCACTATCAAATGGATCGGAATCTCATTCTCTTTTAACATATTTTCATTTCCATATTGTTGAACATATTTTCTTTACTAAGACTACAAAATAAATTGTAAATATATTTAAGCAACTTCAAAACAAAGTAATACACTATGATCTCTAATCACTATCAAATGGATCGGAAAAGAATCTCATTCTATTTTAACATATTTTCATTTCCATATTTTTGAACATATTTTCTTTACAAAAATCATAAAATGAATCGTAAATCTATTTAAGCAACTTCAAAACAAAGTAATACTAAATGATCTCTAACCACTATCAAATGGATCGGAAAAGATTCTCATTCTCCTTTAGCACATTTTCATTTCTATATTTCTGAACATAATTTATTTAAGAATAAATTATATGATGCGCCGGAATACCACTAGTACCAAATATTTTGTTGTGTCCAATTTAATTTTCACTTTTTCTTGCTAAGAAAGTCTGTTAAAAATTGTTTATACTCTTACGGACTTTTTATAATAAAGTCAGCTCATGAAAACCCTCAGGAATTAGGATTGTGAATATGCAACACACCTCTCCAAACACAGCCAGGATCCAAAGAGATTGGGTTTAGCAATGAAGATGGTCCAATACAGACATAAGCAGACTTTGTGTAACTCTCAAGTTTGGAACCAGGGCTGTACATATATACTTCTTCAAACCCTTCTCTCCCCACCACCACTGAGTTCCTTCTTCCCTGACAAAGTTAACACCACAACTTCATTAAATCCACAGTAAATCTTGAAATGAAGTTTAGTATGTAATGTTATATTATTACCCTGTCAATTATAGTGAAGCTAGTTGGAGCAAGTGTGTAAATCCTACTCATCTCTTCACTCAACTGTTTGTAGTTGCTCTCTTCTTCCCCACTCAACCCATATTTACCTTCTTCTTCTTCCTCCTCTTCGCCTTGAACCAAACCGAAACGAGGAAGAAAAGGAGTCTTCTCAACAAAATCTGAACCTTCCAACCCAACTGCATATGTAGCTTCTGGTGTGCTCACTGTCAAATAACTTACAAGTGAACAGCCTTTGATACTGACTGGTGAAACTCCGTTGTTTGTCACAAAGAGCTCAATACTTAGTGTGTCTCCTCTCAGAGTTATAATCTGTTTCATCTCAATCTCTTTGATCTTTTTGTCACTTCTTCTCAGTTCCACTTGAACGCAATCATTTGAATCTCCAGTGATCCCATGGAGAGTCCATTCGTTTATGTCATCACTCTCATCAGAATCGGATGAGCTAAATGCAGATGAAACACCTCCTCTTATAACTACTTCATGTTCTTGTTCCACCCATGTGTGAAGAAGCTCCACCTTGCCTCCATGCCAGACTTTGACTTTGTACGATGTCACCACACCACGTGTCAACATCACATTGGCTGAGCTTCCATTGTCCAGCTTCAGTTTGGCAACACATGTCTCACCTAATCACATCAAAGTTTGTAAGTTTCTTTTTAATCCGATCAGACAAAGAAGAAACCAAATACATACCGATATCCTCAAAAGTAGTTCCATGGCCAGAGAACTCTCGCTTGAGATACTCAACGTCGATAGGAAAGTACGATGAAGCCGCTGCTGCAGCTGGTGGTGGAAGGTGAAAAGATTCTAGCCTCTTTAAGTTTTTATTGAAATGAAGTGGCAAAGAAGGTGAGCTCAGAAGAAGAAGCTTTGAGTATCTACAAAGAGGAAGACTACAAGTATGTGAAACAACCGTGGAATGAAACAGAGCCATTGTTACAGCTCTGATGGCCTTATCTTCTTTGCACTCCAACGACCACCACTTGATCTTCAGTGCCTCTATCTCAGGCTCCTCTGGTGCCAAGACAAGTAATGGGCCGGGCTTATAACAGAAGTAACCATGTGAGAACAAAATTCGACTAGTAAACAAATAAAGGAAGAGGCATTTGTGTGGTACAAATATGATGTCGTTTTATGTGTGGTACAAAATACATATTCTATTTTATTCAAAAATTATTATATAATCAACATAGAATAATACACTTTGAACAAAAATTTTCTCTAGATCAATCACTGATTGACATGAGCTAATTTTCAAAATAATTAACAAAAAATTTAATAACTAAATTAATTAATTAAAGATATTTTCACATTTATTGTCTATTTGTAGGAATTTCGAGAAAGAATACACAATCCAACATATAATATATCAACAAACCGTGTTTCGTTACTTTAGCGGTTTAGCCCAATGGACCATATTACAAGTGGTAGGAAAAGTAGAAGTACGGGCAGAACCAACCCTGGAGTACATGAGAAACTTGTAGTGTTGGTTTGATATGTCTAGAAAGGTATATTAGGTTTGAACCCGAGACCCCTGCCTTTATTACAAGAAACACTATTTTTTAAACATAGAAAGGTATGTAGCCCTGCTCTAACTCTGCTCTAGCTCACACTTCAAGTGCTCGTTCTTGAAAGGATTCTATGACCTAAGAATCGGAACAAGCTCAAGAGGACTTTTCTTAACAATGGTGACATCACCAGCTTCTTCCATGTCCACACCTTTACTCTCCTCTGGCAGTTTCCAGTCAAAGAAGTAGAGCAAATTCAAGAGTCCTAACTCAACCGTCGCAATCCCAAAAGCCATCCCTGGACACATCCTACGACCAGAACCAAAAGGTAACATCTCAAAGCTATGTCCTTTGTAATCCACAGGACAATCCATAAACCTCTCCGGTATAAACTCTTCTGGATTCTCCCAGTGTTTAGGATCATGTGCTATCGTCCACGTGTTCACCATAACAAGTGTTTTTGGAGGAATATTGTAGCCTTGAATTTTTATTGGACTCATTGTCTCTCTTGGGACTAACAAAGGAGCAGGTGGGTGTAGTCTTAAGGTTTCTTTCACCATAGGCTTCAAGTATTGAACCTTGTCTAGATCTTCTTCAGTGATTCTCTCTTCAGGTTTGATTCTAATACTTGCTCTAATCTCGTCTTGAGCTTTCTTCATCACTCTTGGGTTTCTAATGAGTTCTGCCATCGCCCAAATCATGATGATGGCACTTGTGTCTACTCCAGCGGTAAATAGATCCTGGTCAAGAAAAGTGTATTAGGTCAGGCTCTAGATTCAAGAAACATGATATTAAAGATTATTTACTTACTGAGATAACTCCATGGAGATGATCAGTTGTGAGCTTGAAAGAATCACCTTGTTCTTGTTTCTGTATCCTACCCAACATCACATCGACAATATCAGGACGATCTGGAGTTGTTTCTCCATTCTTATTCTTCAAGTGATCATCAGCCACTTTCCTCACAAAAGTATCTACCTCGAGGAAAACGTTACGAAGTCTCTTATGTTCTCCTAACACAAAGTCTATAAACCATCCAATACCAGCAACAGGGAAAAAATCAGTGAACTTGAAAGTCATGTTTGCAAGAGCTTCGAACATCAAGTGCTCGATCTTTTCGCTACTGATCTGCTTGCTTTCGAAGTAGTTTTGTCCAAAGGCTGATCTGAATACGATACACGCAGTCAGAGAGAATAGGGTTTTGCTCAAGTTCACCGGAGACTGCTTCAAAGCTGATTCCGTAAGTTTCTTGACCATCAAGTCATTCTCTTCCTCTCTTATATACCTAAATGATTGTACCTTTTTCGTGTTGAAGAACTCAAGAACAGAAAACTTGCGCAGCTGTCTCCACTCCTCGCCGTACGAGGCGAAACCGATGTCTTTACCGTTACGTGAGAAAGTCTGCATGCCGAGAGCCTTGGGCCGTGTGCAGCACTCTAGGTCATGGGTTTTGAGAACTTCTTCAGCTGCTTCACTCGACGAGACTACGAGAGCTGGGACAAACCCTAGGTGGATAAGCATCACGGGTCCATGTTTCTTGGAGAGATCGTGAAGACGTCTGTGAAGAAGTCCTTGGAGCTGGTGTAGGTTTCCTATGAACGGAAGCTTTGGTGGACTTGGAGGAAGATTCTGTTTCGAGTTTTTGATCTTCTTGGTGTAAATTAACGACAAGAGAACGAGAAATGATAGAAGCGAGATGAAAGATAGTAGAGTCACCATTGTTTTTACGTTTTCCTCTGTTTTGTGCTCTGTTTTGTTTTTGGGAGATGGAAAAGCAAAGTATTAAATGACAAAAACAACACCTTTGAAACAGGATATATATGAAGCTAGGAGTGTAAGTCGGTTTAAATATTAGTAATATCTATGTTACATGTCGTTTATTGTAAGTGATAAGGATTGAGATGGAGGCTGAGAGCAGCAACCAAACAAGTGCCGTTGCTCTAAAGCCTCTTGATGCCAGCCAGTGCATATGACTTTTCAATGTTTGCACAAACCAAAACGATGTGATTTTGAAGGAAGAATTTATATTGGCTTCGAAATCTCTGAAGTAAAATGTCTGAAAGAAAGGAACACTAGTCGGATAATTTTATTAGAATTAGCTTTTGCCACACGTAGTTACTTAGAAATTAAACATTATTGCCGCATAGCAAGGCAAGTAACATAGAAGCTGTGTGACACATATGTTGTCCGTTACACCATGTAAGCCTCCTGCAATCACAATTTGGCATACTAACTAAATGTATTAGTACCTGAAAATTATCTGTACAACCGATTATTTATTACCAACTGTAAAGAAATTTTTTGAAAACCTTTTTCTCTAAATCCAAAATTGTAATATTTCTGAAAATATTTAAGTATAAGAACATTAAATAAAATGAGGAAAATAGACCTTGCAGAGAGACATGAAAGCGCGATCTGCCTTGCTATCACCCAGCCCCAAATCAGGTAAGCCAGTCCCATTCCCACCACCACTGAACTCCTTCAAAACGGCGTCGCGTTTGTTCTGACCCAACATGATACCCGGTTTTCTAGCGAAACCGGTTAACCAACCAAACCTTGTGAACCCAAGCTCCGTACCGATAACTTTATCAGCGCCAAGAAAGTCCTTAGCGAACGGCTCGACCATGACCCGAGGACTCGCCGTCACAATGTACCGTTTCCCGAACGCCTCGAAAATACGCCACGTGTCCCGCTTCAGTTGTTTCTCGTAGACTCTTGTCAGGACGTGGCGGGCCACATGTTCGACGTCGCCGAGCTTGAGGCCAGCGAATGTGATAAAGACGGCGATTTCGACGGCGAGGCTTTTGGAGAACAAGATATACGTGAGGTGCACGAGCGGTACGGACGCGAGTAAGACCAACGCGCGGAGCAAGCTTCCTGCTTTGAGTGCCACGAGGAAGAAGTAAAGGAGTGGTCTCGAGGAGCCTGTTAGGGTTCCATCGAGATCGGCGACTACGGTCTGGTTGGATCGGTCTTCAGCGTTTACTTTGTAGCTTGACACGGGCTTAAAGCGACGCCGCTTCGTCATCGTGTTCCCATGAGCCATGAGAGTGTGATTAGTGGCGAAGATAGAGAGAAAAACAGAGTTTAAGACGTGTAGGACACGGTACCATTAGTCTGTTGTCGGCTTCCAATCCGGTCTCCTTTACACGCTCTTTTCATTGTCTATGAGGGAATAAGAAGCATTTATGAATAAAAAGTTGATTGATTAATAACACTACACATCAAACCTATACAGATAAAACACTTCAAGTTTAATTTAACATTTTGACAGAAGCTGATGTGTCGTTTTTTTTTTTTCCCGGAAATTTGCCAAGCGACCGTTTCTGACTTTCTTCATTCCAAACAAATATACGCGCGAACTCCAAACGACTATGTAGCGCTTAGCATTCGGGTCTAATGTTGGATCGAATCAGGTTATTCGTGTTGGACTGCTGGGGTGGTTATGGATAGGGCTGGGCATTTTATCCGTTAAATTTGATTCGATTCGTTATTCGGTTCGATTCGATCCGAAAATTCCGAATATCCGTAAACTTTCGAAGTAAAGCAAATACTAAAAATCAATATCCGTTAAAATCGAAGCAAATCACAAATATTAAAATTTTGGAAAGCGAATATCCGATCCGATCCGCAATATATAAATATATGTATATCTTGATTATATTTTAAAGTTTTAAATGTATAAAATATATAATTATTATTCTAACATATGATTTGACAAATTATATTCACATTATTACTTATATAAAAGTATTACATAAAAGGAAGAGAAAAATTTATGATAATTATAATTTTTTCTTAAGTTTTGTGTTATTATAATTGTTAATTAAGTTTTAATTTTTAAAAATATGTAGATTCACTACTTCTTTTAATTTTTATTTTATATATCATGCAAAAAAAATTTTATAAAACAAACTTGTATCAAATTTTTAAGATTATTTATATTAATCAAAACATATTAGATATCCGTAAGTATTCGTAAATATTCGCAAATATTTATTTATTTTCCGAATATCCGTTTTTCCGAATATCCGTATTTTTACAAAGCAAAGCAAATCGAAAAATTAGATATCCGTAGCATTCGAAGCAAATCACAAATATCTTAAAAAACCCGGATATCCGATTCGTGCCCAGGCCTAGTTATGGATCCATCTAGAAGTTGGATTGGCGTGTTTTAAATCTATTTTAAAACCAAAGATTCTCGAACCCAGATTAGTTTGGGTTTAGTCAGGTTCAGCTCGATTTATTTTCTTTCTAATATCCGAATGAGCCGAATTGCATATGGTTCAAATGGTTCAGGTTTAAACCAACAAAAAAACGAAAATCTGAATTAAATCCAAAAAACTGAAATCCTTTTTGGGTAATTTGTTTTTTTTGAATAATTTCCGGTTTATAAAATTTAATTTAGATATATAGTTATTTTAAAAATAATTATAACTAATACTTTTAGGTATAGATATATAATCGGTTCTTGGTTAGGTTCTTGTTTGGTTTCAGTTTTAGAAAATAGGATCCATTTATATTTTTGGAAGAATTTATGTCCGATTTTGTTCGTTTTCCAATTATCCGTTTTTCGGGTTTCAGATAAAATAGGATCCATCTATATGTGAAACGTGGACTTCTCAAAAGCATCATTGTGGCCTAGCCAGTTTCTCAAAGTATTCCTCCGAGAATCTTCTTCTCGCTAGATATGTTCTTGTTTCTTTCATGAATCAGTGATGTTTGATGTAGATCCTACAATCTACACTAAGTATTTGATAGTATTTGAGATGTTAAACTAGGGAAGAAAAATGATGTGGGCAACAATATCCTTAGAACACAACGATTTAATCAGATTCAGGTTGACGAAAATGAACTTTTATTGATTTGTGGAGTTTGAATACAATAAAGAATTGAGATCGAGAATATAATTAAGATCAAATAAAGAAAAGATCTAAGGCGAGCTGGACGAGGTTGAAGTGTATAGCTAGTTCTCTCTCTGGGGTTTTTCACGTATCTCTCTCTCTCTTGACTCGAGCTTCCCTTTATAGTGATTTGGTACCGCGATCTCCTTAACCGCTTACTCGATCTCCAGAACTTTCCTCTTCACAATCGAGCTCTTATAGTCCGAACCATGGGCCCTCTTTCTACTGGGCTTCGTCTAGCTTGTTTTTGATTCCCGCCCAACCTTTGATTACGCCGAAATCAGATCGAACATCTCTCTTTGAATGAGGTCAATTCGTTGACAGGTTTGGACTTTCGGCCCATCTCGTTTGTGGTCATTTTTAGGTTCAACACTTGAGTAACTGTAACATTGAACCGAGTACATGAGAGGAGGCATTTTCTTCAAGGTGATTTCCTTGTAGATTCCATCAAAGAAGATTTATAATATTTTGTTTCGCTTTCAAACCAGTGTTGTATCTACAAGGTACCCACTACCCTCCACAGGCTCAACCCTGAAGAATATTCACCTCGGCTTTTGTTCTTTTGGCCCGTTTTAAGCCATGGAAGAGAATAACATAAATACAGGTACTTGCAGAGCTTTCTCCCTAGAACAAGCTTTAGTTTAAAAGATCAGAGTTGCAAGGACGTGGGAAGAGAATGCTCGGAATAGTATATTTGGGAAACCAACGATTGATCACAGAAATGTATGGTGACATGATTCTGATAGAGTACTGAATATCCCTACCATCATCATCATCATCATCATCATCATCATCATCATCATCATCATCATCATCATCATCATCGATGATCTCACGGAATCCCTCTACAGAAACATTATTGTGTTTTGAACACTGTCATTGCTCAGATTAGAACAGGGATGTTAACATGGTAAAACCTACCCTATTTAAACCCCATTTAAATCTAATTCATTTAAGATCCACCCCATTTAGAACTTACATCCGTTTAGACCCATTTAAAAATAAGTCTATTAAAGATTATCCATTTTGACCTACAAGCTGACCCATCTAAAGTCATATAGACCCATTTAAGCTAGGTATGGGATGGATCCGGATATCCAGGATATTCCGGGTACCCGGATCCGGATCC
The DNA here is from genome assembly GCA_016432835.1 of Brassica nigra. Lineage (NCBI taxonomy): Eukaryota > Viridiplantae > Streptophyta > Magnoliopsida > Brassicales > Brassicaceae > Brassica > Brassica nigra. Next base: position 6,783,619 of record CM028243.1, on the reverse strand, counting down.
GTATCCGTCGGATCCGTGATTTCAGTATCAGGATTTGGATCCGTGTCTTCCGGATATCCGGGATTCGAATATCCGTCTAGATATCATGATACCCGCGAGTATCCGAATTCGGATCCGGATCCGTCAAAATAATTAAAAAATAATAAAAATATTTTTAAAATACAAAAATCTAAAAATATTAGATAAATTAAATATTTTACAAAATTTATGAATATAATATTATGAAAATTAAAATGTAATATTATAAGACTTACAGTATGGTAAATTTATAGTGAAATTATTCATGGAATGGTCATGTTATTTGAAATGAGATAGGTCATCTATACTATTATTTGCAAAGTGATTTTTCGCAACGGAGCTCCACGTTAAAAGTTAAAGTGGTAAATATCGTTTCTACCCTTAATGAATAAAATATATAAATTACCTACAAAATAAAAACGAATTTACATTATTTTGATTAGATAAGTAATTAAAATTAATAATAATCATAAGAAGTACCCAAAACCTAAATAATATATTTTTAAATAAGATAATTCCAATATATACTGTGTTGTTATGTGAAAATATATTTTAATAAAAAGGTGACAAATTAAAAAAAAACAGAGAATACATAACTAAATATTAATCAAGTAAACTTCTTAATTTTATATAACTGAAAAGAAAATATTATTTGATTTTAAGATTTATTTAATAGTGAACATAATGTACAAATAAATATATGTAAGAATGTGTAAATGAAAATATAATATTATTTTTTTCAAAAAAATAAAACATAAATAATATTTTATCATTATAATCTTACAATTAGTAAAAGATGTATTAATAAAATAACTATAAAATGTTTAAGCCTGCAAGTGTAGGCAAAACACCTAGTTAATTATACACCACAATATTTTTTCAATCTTCCGAAGAATCTCTAATGTATTTTGCTATTTTTTATAAGATAGAGAAACTTTATAATAGAAGTGAAATATATTTCGATGTATTCCTATAATATCTACGTTTCATTTTATGTTTTATATTAGAGAAAATATAGCAAAATACATTAGAGATGGTTCAAGAGATTGAAAAAAATAATGTGGTATTAATTATGAAAATTTCCATGCAAGCGTATAAATGGCTATATTTTCAATTTTTCAATTACAGAAGCTATCTCATAAAATAATTTCTAGTGATAATCTAAAAAGGAATAATTCCTTAAAGATATTTTAACTAAACTTTGTTAAATTGTTTAATACCTATTTTTTTGTTATACAGGTTACTATCTCAATTAATTATTTTGTTCTTTTAATATATTAACTTTAAATTATGTTCAGTTTAATACTCAAACAGTGCTCATTTTAATCGATAATATCAATAAGTTTCAAAAGAAATTTAAAAAATCTCCAAAATCCAATAACAAATCTTAAAAATCCTAATTTTATTTAAGTTTTAGAGAGAAAAGAACCTAAATTGTGGATAACCTTAATTTTGTAAATTTTAGTAATATTTAAATATAACATTCAATTTGTTTTCTTAAACTTAAAACTAATTTTTTTCATTCAAAATTAATTTTTCTAAAGTTTAAGTTTCATCCAGATTTTTGTTACTTTATTTCAAAAGTTTATAATTAAATTAGAAATTTAGTAAGATTTTTTTCTACATTTAGGAGATCTTTAAATTTGTTTTACACTTATTAATATTTTTGATTTAGATAAACATAGATTGAGTATTAAAATGACCTTAATTTTAAATTTGGTGTGCTAAATTAAAAAATAATTAAAATGTAACCGAAATAACTAAAACTTTTAAATATTAAAAAAATTTACAAATTTTAGTTGAGATATTTAATGAAATTTTGCCTTTTAGAACACAGTCCATGCGGGTACAGCGATTGGTCAGCACAGACCAGAATTTGGAAGAGAAAACAATAAATGTGGTCGGACTGAAACTGCAATTTACATGAATAGAACATAAGAATACAAATATTATTGCAAGTATCATTTAATATTTCTGGCAATGCGATTGAGAAAGATGTCGTAGAAAACGAATGAAAATATCTTGACACATATATCACATGAGGTTCACGTTGATCGTAACAAGACAGGCATCACATCACATGTTATGGCATTGCAGGGGGCAGGGCCATCCAATAGCATGTCCCAATGGAGAGGTCCAACAGAATCCAAGTTTAAAAGTAAAAAAATATTAATAGATTTTCAAAAATAAATACATAAATTTGGTTTAAAATTTCAAATTTTTAGATATACTCTTAAACTTATAGTTTATAATTTAAAAAGAAACCTCACATATGTATATATAAAGCTATTAATTTTAAGACTATTTCATTATATACTTAAATAAATTATTAATATTTTTTGAACATGATTTTAATAAAATTTGAGATGGCACTGACAGTGGTTACTTTCTTTTGAAACTAGTCAAAACATCGATTATATTATTAATATAATATCTGTTTTTTGTTAGATATATTGATTAATTAAATACCTGCAATGTATATAATCACGATGAACAACTTCACATATAAAGATTCCAAGTAACTCTCTCGTAACACTTGGATTGATAGATGATTTTGCATGTATGACATTTTTGATGGACATATTCTCTCCATAGCACACAACTACGATGAGTGAACACTCTAGAATTTTCGATAAGCTTACATTCTAAAATCTATAAGAAATTGTTTTTTTTCTTTTTAGAAATCGAATCCTAAATGTTGTGTAATTTTTGTAAAAAACTTTGATCACTAGGTCAGGGTGTTTTCACAACGGTTCTGCTTTGCAGCGAATACTTTGATCGCAATATATGAGCAAATATGACATCACATAATGAATTTGATTGGTAATAATAATATAATGAGTAGTTGTGTGGTAATTTTTTGTAATAATATAAATATAGCAGTACGTAAACGAATGGTATACACGACTCTAGTATCAGTTTAACATTCATTAAAAAAAGACTATAGTATCATTAATAATAGTGCAAAATAATGGTAAAAACATGAGTTCCAAGTATACAAAAATGATTTAAACTTACTTGACTACCAAATATATATACAAGAAGTACTATACAAGTATATATTTTTTTGAACTACTCTATCAAAGTAGCATTGCACTTATAGACCTTTGTTATAGTTTTTGTACCATCATTTATTCTATTTTAACGCTCTATCTTTCTTTAGTAATATTCAGTTGTGTATTGTACTGTCCAATACGTAGTATTTTATTGGGATAACTCCTAAGAGAGATATGATTAGGATAATGATGTAATAAGTTAATAGTTCTTATCTACTTGGGAGATCTTTCTTGGATAATGATGCAAGAAGTTTTCATGGTATCAGAATCTTTACCCAAACCTTTAAACTCTATTCTAAAATTTATTTCTTTTACTCAAAATCTTGTTTTCATAAGAAATATGGTCGAAGATTCAGCTTCCTCGTCACCAAATCCAAGCACCATCGTCGACTCAACCTTGTCGTCATACTATCTTCATCCGTCTGATAATCCGGGAGCTCTCATCACCTTGGTATTATTTCGTGAAGATAACTATACCGAATGGTCAACTGAGTTATCAAACTCGATTCAAGCAAAACAGAAGGTTGGGCTCATCAATGGAACAATACCGAAATCTACTACTGAACCAGATTTATCACGATGGACGGAAACTAATTCAATGTTGGTTGGGTGAATACGAAATTCTATCGACCCTAAGATAAGATCAATGGTGCCGTTTGTTCCAGAAGCGCATAAGTTTTGGGAAAATTTACAACGCCGATTCTCAGTAAAATACGGAGTCCGAGTACATCAACGAAACCTCTATACCACTTGTCAACCATTCAGTAGTTTAATTATTAAAAACCTTTAAATTTCTTTTTCAGAAATTCATTTCTAACCAATATAGGTGCCCTTAGTTTAAAGATTAATTGTTGGCTCCGGACCGAAGGGAGAGATTAAGACCAGGTCCAACTTATTTTGATATAACATAAAAGAAGAAATAATGAAAATATTTCTAATGGAAGAATTTTCAAAATTTTGAAGATATTCTATATCTGTTTGTCTTATCTTCATTGGTTCTAATTTTTTTCTTTATAAAATTGTAATCCAATCTGATGGATTAATAATTATCTGTTAAATATTATTGAGAGTATTATCTAATAAAGTTACTGTCCAAAATGGTTTCCATCTGATTGATTAATCCAGATTTAAGTAACGTACATGAAGGCATGAACAGTTTGGCTTCTACCACAGTTCTTCCTCATTTGAGATTCTTTTATTGGCTTAGCTGTCATTATCTTAGTCAGCTAGACGGTTTCTTAAACATAAAAAGAAAATCGAAAAGGAAACAAAAATAGTTGAAAATAGAGCAATGAACATAAATGCCTTAATAGATATAAAACACACAAGCTTCTTCCTTAATCATCATTATCATCACTCAAGAAACTTGAGACATAGCTATACAAAAAGAGATGGCTGCGATTTGGTTTATATCAGTTGTCTTTCTCACCTGTCTTCTTCTCGCGGCCTTCAAACGCAAGAAGAAGCAACGAGGACCACCATCTCCTCCTGGTTTTCCGATCATCGGAAACTTGCACCAGCTAGGAGACTTACCACATCAATCTCTATGGAGACTCTCTAAACAGTACGGTCCTGTGATGTTTTTGAAGCTTGGAAGAGTCCCAACGGTAGTAGTTTCTTCCTCTGATACAGCTAAACAAGCTTTGAAAATCCATGACCTCCATTGTTGTAGCCGTCCAAGCTTAGCAGGTACCATATATAACTCTCACTCAACACATACTAATGTAATGAAGTAGTTTTAAAAGTTAATAGCTCTATCTATATTAGGCATAGAATTATTATCCGAGATCCGGATTCGATCCGAGATCCGATCCGGATCCGCTTTGAAAATCCGGATATCCGGCGGGGCCGAATCCGGATCCGGATAGTAAAATATTGGATCCGTCAAAACCGGATCCGGATCCGGATATCTAAATTTTTTAGTCCGCATACCCGGATCCGTAATTTTTATTAATAATTATTTTAAAATAGTAATATCTATATATAAAAACTAGTTTTATTTATTATATTTTCATTTTATAATAGTATATATAGTTTTATATAAAATTTCTAATAGCATATATAAAATAATTAAAAACATTGTATACATTTTTATTTTAAAATTATTGTTAATAATTTATATATTTTAATATTATTATTTTATTTATTTTAAGGTTTCAAATCGGATCAGGATATCCGTCGGATATTACAATTTTAGAAGGATATCCGACACCGGATATCCGAACCCCGGATCCGGATAAGGATAGTAAAATCATGGATCCACGGATCCGGATCCGAAAGGATCCGATCCGATACCTCAAAATTTCCGGATACCGATCCATTCCACCCTAATCTATATATGTTTGACAATTTAAAAAAATTATAAGCTTTAAATTTAGCAGTATATCAAAAAATTTAAAGTTTTAGACTATAATTTATATATATGTATATTTATTTATTTATTTTTGGATTCTATTCTATCGCTCCACTAGCACATGCTATTAGACGGTTCTGATTAAAACCGATGATTCTTGATCATTTCAAAGGGCCAAGAGAGCTCTCTTACAATTATCTGGACATTGTTTTCTCTCCCTTTGATGATTACTGGAAAGAGCTAAGGAGGATGTGTGTGCAAGAACTTTTCAGTGTTAAACGAGTACACTCCATTAAACCTATCAAGGACGAGGAAGTTAAGAAACTGATCGGTTCAGTCAGGGAATCAGCTTCTCAGAGAAGTCCAGCTAACTTGAGCGAGAAGTTTCTTGCTTTAACTGTAAGCGTGATATGCAAGGCAGCGTTTGGTCTCAGTTTCCAGGGAACTGTTCTCAACAATGACAGATTCAGTAAGTTAGTCCGCGAGGCGTTTCTGTTCTTGGGGAGCTTCTCTGCCTCAGATTTTTTCCCAAATGGCGGCTGGATCATCGACCGGCTCACAGGGTTACAAAGATGGAGAGAGAGGAGTGTGAGAGATCTCGATGCTTTTTATGAACAAATGTTTGATTTGCATAAACAAGGAAACAAAGAAGGAGTTGAAGATTTTGTGGACTTGCTTCTGAGGTTGGAGAAAGAAGAAACTGTTCTTGGATATGGCAAGCTCACAAGAAACCATATCAAAGCAGTCTTGATGGTAACTAAACAAAGTTGTAAGATATGTACTCTAACAATACTTGAGTTTCTAACATTTGTTGTTTTTTTTGTTGGGATCTTGTGACAGAACGTTCTTCTTGGAGCCATCGATACTTCTGCAATAACAATGACATGGGCAATGGCAGAACTTATGAGAAACACGCTAGCGATGGAGAAAGTGCAATCCGAAATCAGAAACCAGATGGAGAACAGATCAGTGATCACTTTGAATGATATAGATCAGCTGCGTTACTTAAAAATGGTGATCAAAGAAACATGGAGGCTACACCCTCCAGCACCTCTTCTGGTTCCCAGAGAAGTCATATCTGAATTTGAGATCGATGGCTACAAGATTCAACCCAAGACACTGCTTCATGTGAATGCATGGGCCATCGGGCGTGATCCTGATACCTGGAAGGACCCTGAAGTGTTTCTCCCAGAGAGGTTTATGGATAATAACATTGATGCAAAGGGACAGAACTTTGAGCTGTTACCGTTTGGAAGTGGCAGGAGAATCTGTCCTGGAATGTACATGGGGACAACAATGGTTGAGTTTGGTCTGGCGAATATGCTGTATCACTTTGACTGGAAGTTACCAGAAGGCATGGTGGTCGAAGATATCGACATGGAAGAATCTCCTGGACTCACTGCAGGAAAGAAAAATGAGCTTCTACTTGTTCCTGTTAAGTATTGAGAACATTGTTCACTTAAATTATTTAAGTTGTTCATGAGATTGCAAAATAAAACGTAGCAATTGATTCCATAAAAAAATCTCAATCCATCATATATATCAGTGATAATATTCTCAAAATACGTTTTATATATATATATATTAAAGATTTGCATTTAGGTTAATTAATGTGATCTATCAATTAGGTAACTATGCTTTTTTTTGGTCACGCACTTCTATAAATAGAAGTTTAGTCTCCAACAAATGGAGAAATTGTTCAACAAACAAGATAAAAGAGCCAAAATGGCTAACAGAACCGCAACAGTTAAGCGGAAAACATCAAAGAAACAGATAAGAGCATACAACTCAATTAAGAAACTAAAGACATCACTAGTGCTAAAATAAGAGTAGAAGTTTTGGGAATCAGAGACCACATTCGATGATCTACTTCCCAGGAGTGCTCAGCAACTAGTGCATAAGGAGCAGCAGAAGTCACCGCGAAAACCTCAGAGGCAAACACGCACCACCTAGTTAAGCCTGAGAGCTGTGAGGACAACCTCAGAGGAAAAGAATGGTGGAGTTGTGATAACCTCTACCACCAATTAAACAAACATGGAGTCATGTTTTATTAATTAATGTGATATATATTATATTTCATTTTAATTGTGATATATAAGTTATTAGTTATTAATATATTTCAAAATTCTTGTCAAATATAAACATTTATACATTCACTTTTTGGTGAATGTATAAAAGTTATAGTTATTATCATATTTAAAAATACTTACAAAAATATAAAATTTTATAACAAAATTTTAGATTGATGCCATGTCACAATTTTTTAAAACCACATTATTTTTATAGTGAGAATGAATTTGGTGATGAAAAATATATAAATCATTTTGAAAATAATGTTTATGAAATTTTACATGTCATAATTAGGCCGATGTCATGTTACAATTTTTTTTAAAGCTATGTCTCTTTGTTTTTGGTGAGAAAGACATATGAAAATTACTTCACAAATAATATTTTGTAATTGGTTGAATAGTTGCAAATTTATATTTTAATAATACCTTTAGATAAAAGTAAATTTCTTAAAAATTGTGCATACATCTAGAACATGGTAAATTTTGGAAAGAAATAAAAAAACATCATACATTTTGGAACAAGTGAAGTATATATTTATACAAAATAAGTTATATAACTAAATGTAAAAAAGTGTAATTATATTTAGTTTATTTTTATTAATACTATATTTTAACTGTGATATATAAGTTATTAGTTATTAATATATTTCAAAAGTCTTATCAAGAATAAAATTTATACATAAAATTTATTTTTAATGAATATATAAAAGTTATTAGTTATTATTATATTTAAAAATAATTGTATATATATATAATAAGGAAATTTTACATGTCATATGACACATATAGAAATCACTTTATAAATAAATATTTAGGAGATAGATTTAGTAGAAAGAAAAAAGTTTTTGTGTTAGCAATAAAAAATTCTATAAATATGTGAATCATTATTTTGAATATGAATTATGTGAATTTACTGTTTCATATTTCACCCAAAAAAACAGATACAATATATGTTAAATCTCACAAAATTTATTAGTTTGGTTGGGTATATAATCAGTTCAGGTGATCATATTGGTCATCAAGTTATATGAAAAATCCTTACGGATTAGGTTAAGAAACATTGATTGATATAAACTTTTTTTGGTAAAACTGATTGATATAAAGTTTCTAATGAAGGAATAAATTTTAATGACATGATTTGTAATAAACACAATAAATTTTTATTCTTAAAAATTAACTTAATGGAGTATATATTTTGATTAATTAGGACACATATAAAATAAGATATATTAAGCTACTAATAAATTGGTCCAACAACCTTGTACAATAATTTTTTGATCATGTTTTGATAGTATACATGAATCTCTCAAAGTTTATTTCTGAATGATACTTTCCTTACCGATTTTCATTTTCTTTCTTCATTTTCCGTTTCTTTACTTTTCATTTTCTTAACTGAGTAGATACTCTATGACTATTGACTACCATTGATTCATATAAAATTACTGTCCAGATTGGTTTCCATGTTACCACAATTCCTCATCATTTTCAACTCTTTATTAGCTGTCTTTAGACCATGATCAATGAGGTCTCTTAGGGGGGAGGTTCTTAGTGTAATATAGGATATTTCTCTTAGTTTTTAACTAAAAAAAAACTAAAAAATATTTCCTAAATAAAAGATATAAGAAACACGTCTCTTAACCGAAAAAATATCAAATCATGCTCTAAGAACCCCCAATGAGTCTCTCCCATTAATCATGCTCTTATTATCTTCCGAGTTTCTTAACATAATAGAAGAAAAATTCGAAAATGAAACAAAAATTGTTGAAAACAGACCAATGTACACATATTCTGAAATGGATTTATAAAAGGCACAAGCTTCCTTGATCATCATCATCACCAGGAAAACTTGAGACATAGCAATACAAAAAAACAGATGGCTACGATTTGGTTTCTATCAGTTGTGTTTCTCACATGTCTTCTTCTCACCGCCTTCAGACGCAAGAAGCAGCAACAAGGACCACCATCTCCTCCTGGTTTTCCAATCATCGGAAACTTGCACCAGCTAGGGGACTTACAACATCAGTCTCTATGGAAAATCTCCAAAAAGTACGGTCTTTTTTGAAGCTTGGAAGAGTCCTAAGAGTCGTGGTTTGTTCCTCTGAAACAGCTCTGAATGACATCCATTGTTGTAGCCGTCCAAGCTTAACAGGTATCGTGACTCTCACTCAACACATACTAACGTTTCTTTTTTTCATGTATTCATAGGATTTACAAAAACCGATGATTGCTAATCATTTCTCAGGGCCAAGAGAGTTCTCTTACAATTATCTGGACATTTCTTTCTCTCCCTTTGATGATTACTGGAAAGAGCTAAGGAGGATGTGTGTGCAAGAACTTTTCCGTGTTAAACGACTACACTCCATTCAACCTATCAAGGACGAGGAAGTTAAGAAACTGATCGATTCAGTCAGGGAATCAGCTTCTCAGAGAAGTCCAGTTAACTTGAGCGAGAAGTTTCTTGCTTTAACGGTAAGCGTGATATGCAAGGCAGCGTTTGGTTTGAGTTTCCAAGGAACTGTTCTCAACAATGACAGATTCAACAAGTTATCCGGCGAGGAATTTTTGTTCTTGGGGAGCTTCTCTGCCTCGGATTTTTTCCCTAATGGCGGCTGGATCATCGACCGGCTCACGGGGTTACAAGGATGGAGAGAGAGAGAAGTGTAAGAGATCTTGATGCTTTCTATGAACAAATGTTTGATACGCATAAACATGGTAACAAAGACGGAGTTGAGGATTTTGTGGACTTGCTGTTGAGGTTGGAGAAAGCAGAAACTTGTGACAACCCGTCTTGTGGACCCACCGTCCCGTAGACTCCAGGCTCACAGCCCTGCAGAGCATCGATACTAACTCCTCTTATGTGAGCCTTCACTGACTTTCCCATATAAATTATTGATGCGCTTGATATTCCTCGAACTCAATACCTCATCCTTTAACAACTTTCCCACGAGACAAGCTGTCACCAACTGAATTGTTTTCGAACATCAAGCTTCCGTACTTTTTTTTCCATGCAATCATCAATAGGAGAAACACAATGTTCAGATAGTTGTAAGAGAGCTCTCTTGACCCTAAGTAATGTCCAGAATCAAGATTCCTGGAGTTTTCTGAATTATGTGAACCTCGAGAACTAAAAATCATAATTTTAGTATCGGTCAAGCTTGGACGACTACAAGCCTACAACAGTGGATACCATGGATTCTCACAACTTGCCTTGCTGTCTCACAGGAAGAACTCATCAGCATTAAGACTCTTCCAAGCTTAAGAATTACCACACCGTACAAGTTTTTCAGATAAAAGATAGATTTTGTTCTATATGAAGTACAATCGATGAAGATTTTATATTTTTAAGTTATTATTGATCTAAGTACTTCACAGGAACAAGTAGAAGCTCACTTTTCTTGCTCACAGTAAGCCCAGGAGCTTCCTCCATGTTGATATCTTCGACCGTCATGCCTTCAGGTAACTCCCAGTCAAAATGATACAACAGACTCGCCAGACCAAACTCCACCGAAGTCGTCCCCATGTATATTCCAGGACAGATTCTTCGACCACTCCCAAACGTCAACAGCTCAAAGTTTTGTCCTTTTGCATCAATGTTATTATCCATAAACCTCTCAGGGAAAAACATCTCTGGATCCTTCCAGGTATCCGGATCACGCCCAATAGCCCAGACATTCACATGAAGACATGTCCTGACAGGAATCATGTAGCCGTCGATCTCAAATTCTGAGGTTACTTCTCTTGGAAGTAGAAGTGGTGTTGGAGGATGTAGCCTCCACGTTTCTTTGATCACCATTTTCAGGTATTTGAGCTGATCTGTGTCAACGAAGTTGATTCTTTCTTTGTTCTTCATTTGGCTTCTGATTTCGGATTGAAGTTTCTTCATCACTCTAGGGTTTCTAGCAAGTTCTGCCATTGCCCATGTCATTGTAATTGCAGATGTGTCGATTCCTCCTAAAAGAATGTTCTGTTTACAAAGAATATTAAAAAAAAAACATGTAAGAATCTCATATTTTAATTGTGAATTTGCGATGCTTTTAAACCTGTCCCAAAAAGCGAACCAGATTACCTACCACGTTACCATGTCAATGGATCAACCACAGATCAATATGTTGGTAAAATATTTTATTTATCATTAATATATAACTAAAATTTTTATTTTGATTTAAGAAAATGACGTTTAATAATAATAAAGTGATTGACTATTTTAAATTTAATTTGAAGCAAAAAATAAAATGGGATAGCCATTAAACAGTAGTAAATTATGATTGATAAAAACAAACTAATAATCTATCAAGTTAGTTGATTTTGGTAATTTTATAACAATTCCAGTTATTTTCTTCAAACAACATATAGTATATATAAAGCAGTAGCCAAAAATCACAAATAACTTATTTTATTCAATATAAAAATACAATTAAAAATGATAAAGTTTAATTAATATTTTAAATATTTTTAATTACGAATCATTTAATCAACAGTTAATGCACTTTTACTGAGTTTACCAAGGGCAAACATGGGTTTATGGCTAACATGTTTTAGCAATCTATAATATATCATCAATACATTATAGATAATTTGTTTCTTTAGTACCAAAATTATCAATTAAACACCTAGCTAATTTCAATATACGGTTGTCATGAAAATATATGGGACAAATATATTAAATTATACAAAAACTAATATAATTTACTTAATATGGGCATATGGTTGATTTCAAAATAGTTTCTTATTTTTATTATTTTCAAATGATTTTGATGTTTTGTAACTAATTATATAAATTTAAGAAAAGAATAAGTAAAATTAAAAATTTTAACTTAAATTTTAGATTGATAGAGGTATATATATATTAGGCATGAGACTTATTATCCGAGATCCAGATTCGATCCGGGATCCACTCTGGATCCGCTCTGAATATAGGATATCTGGGACGTCCGAGTCCTGATCCAAATGGTAAAATCTTGGATCCATCAAATTCGAATCCAGATCTGGATATCTTGATTTTTGAATCCGAACATCCGTATCTGAATCCGTATTTTTAAAATATATTAAAATTCTAATTTATTAAAAATTATATTTCATATATTAATATTATACATAAAATTAGGTTATAATAATATATTTTAATATTATATACATATATATAATAAACCTTGTATAAATATTTTAATTATGGTTTTAGAATTTTAGTATTTTAAAAATATTTTTTTAAAAATTATTTTTACGAATCCGGATGCCCACAGATAGTAAATTACCTAGACGGACATTCGGAAACCACGAATCTGAAAGCGGATACTAAATCCACAGATCTTACAATTTCGGATCCGGATCCAAATATGATCAATTTCTTGGATATTCGTATTCGTCCTATACCTAATATATATATATATATTTGTTGATTATTAAATAATAAAAGTATATAAATATTTTAAGTAATTTTAATAGCTTACCATCAAGATTGCTTTGATATGATTTCTTGTGAGGTTGTCAGTTCCAACAACAGTTCCTTCCTTCTCAAACCTCAAGAGCATGTCCACAAAATCTTCACGCCCTTGTCTATCTCCCTCTTTATGCAGATCAAACAACTGTTCATAGAACGCATCCAAATCTCGCACGCTTTTCTCTCTCATCTTTTGTAAACCCGTGAACTGGTCGATGATCCAACCAACGTACGGAATAAAATCTGTGGCAGAGAAGCTTCCCAACGTCTCGAATGCCTCACGGACCAACTTGTTGAATCTGTCATTGCTAAGCACAGTTCCCTCAAAACTCACACCAAATGCTGCCTTGCATACCACACTTACAGTTAACGCAAGAAACGTCTTGCCTAAGTTAACCGGATGATTAAGAGAAGCTGATTCAGAGATCTGAGCAATCACTTTCTTTATTTCCTCGTCTTTGATGGGTTGAAACGAGTGAATTTGTTTAGCACTAAAGAGTTCTCGAACACATAGCTTCCTTAATTCTTTCCAGTAATCATTGTAGGGAGAGAAAGACATGTCTTTATTGTTGTAAGAAAGCTCTCTTGCCCCTGAGGTGTTAAGAGAGAAGTTAATGAGTTTTAAAATTTCAAATATATATATATATATATTGAGCTTTTGAATCCGAAAACCGTATATCCTTTAGGGCAAAATCCAAACTATTTTAAATTAACTTTTCCTAGAAAAGCAGATATTTCGACGATATTTTTTTTTGTAAACAAATTTTCAACGAGAACTGAACCCATGAATTCTTAGATGTATACTAGGCATCCAAGATATTTAGCCATCACAAGCCAACTAAAGTCAATATCTTTCATATGTATCGTGTGATTTACAGTACCTGCCAGTGGAGGACGGCTACAACAGTTGAGGTCATTGTCTCTTAGAGCTTGTCTTGCTGTTTCAGAGGAAGAGAGTATGACCGTTGGGACTTTTCCAAGCTTCAAGAGCATCACTGGACCATACTTCTTTGAGAGATTCCATAAAGACTGATGTTGTAATTCTCCAACCTGGTGTAAGTTTCCGATGATCGGCCACCTAGGAGGAGAAGGTATTGGTCGATGTTGCAGCCGCTTTGGACGTTTAAAGGCGGCAAGAACAACAAAGATGACTAGGAAGAGAATTGATAAAAGGAAAATGTTAGCCATTTGTGAACTTTACTCTCTATGAGTTATGTCCAAGAAAGCTCATGCCTTCAATTATTTAATCGCTAGGCACGACAAAATGACAAAAAAAAATATCTTCCTTACTTATTATAAACGTATACCATAATAGTAACCGTGGACCATGGAAATATGGAATTCCATAGCTTTTGGACACTTTAAACTACTTTGTCACATATATATTATATATAATGAATTAATGGAACTGGGTTTAACGAATTATTATCTTGATTCATTTATAAGTCGTTTAAAGAAAAAGGGTTTCACGAAATATATAATCTTTTATTTTTTATTAATCATATGAGAAAATGTTCAGATTTATAATTTCATACTAACAGGCATATGATGGTACGGTGGTATCGTCTCCTACAGGTGGTAAAATCAAAATTTAGTTTCTACAAGGTACAAGGAGATGATAAATGGAAAATATAAGAATTTTACCATTTATATATTTGTGATGCTGCATAAGACAGAAAACCATCTACAATATATCTACTATTATCTCATTTGTCAATGGTACTATTTAAAATATCTCGGGCTTGTGGTACACAACGCTCGTAATCAATGCACAATTGACAACACAAGGTGATAGATATTATGTGATGTCAAGAGTACTGAAGATAAAATAAACAAGCTAAATATATAAACAAAACGAACGAGACTTTGTCGTTTCTAGAAACAGACATACGTTTTCAAGATAAATAAACAAAATTTATAAATTTATAATTTGACGATAGATCGGAGAATTTTCAACTTTTAGTTAAATTAAATAAATTGTATGGTTTGCAGTAACAATGTCATAAGTTGCGGCTCTTGGGGGAGAAACCATTAATTAGCGAGGACCAGAAGCTAGAAGAAGAAAACAATAATAGTGGTAGTACATGGCTATGATATTTTTTTGTGCAATTAGTGCATTTATTAAGGAGACAGAGAGCCGGCCCAAAGGGTTGTCCAATACAGATGAAGGGTATCTGAGAGTTGAATTGGCTAAGGTGTCACTCTACCAATTCTCAATCGTAGGAAGTAAGTGAAAAGAAATTTCAACAAACAAAGATAAAAACTATTCGATATACTTTAACGCTTGTGAGAAACCCGCAAGCGGTGAAGAAAGTACAAACCGAAATCAGAAACCAGATGGAAAAAAGAACAGTGATCACTTTGGATGACATAGATAGCTCCATTACTTGAAAATGGTGATCAAAGAAACATGGTGGAGGCTACACCCTCCAGCACCTCTTTTGGTTCCCAGAGAAGTGCTATCTGAATTTGAGATCAATGGCTACAAGATTCAACCCAAGACACTGCTTCATGTGAATGCATGGGCCATCGGGCGTGATCCTGATACCTGGAAAGACCCTGAAGTGTTTCTCCCAGAGAGGTTTATGGATAATGACATTGATGCAAAGGGACATAAAATTGAGCTGTTACCGTTTGGAAGTGGCAGGAGAATCTGTCCTGGAATGTACATGGGGACAACAATGGTTGAGTTTGGTCTGGCGAATATGTTGTATCAGTTTGACTTGAAGTTACCAGAAGGCATGTTGGTCGAAGATATGGACATGGAAGAATCTCCTCGACTCACTGGGGGAAAGAAAAAGGAGCTTCTACTTGTTCCTGTTAAGTATTGAGAACATTCTTCACTTAAAACTGTAATAAGTATTTATGAATATCTGTGATAATATTCTGAAAATATATTTATCTATAAAAGATTGAATCCATTGTACCAGTTTGGTTTGATTGCAAATTCTATCAGTGATAACAAAAAAAGTTATACCACAGAAAACTTTATTTATTCATAAAGTTCAAAAAACAAAATCTGGATCACAAGTTTGTTATACCACAGATACTAGCATTGATCAACATTGATTACCGGAAAAAATATAATGGAAAAAGATGATGAATGGTTATATAACATCAGTGTTGTTTCTTGATGAGGATAGACTGTTGTTTACGAGCAATGTCAATAGATTTGATCCTACGTTCAAGATTCTTCCTAGCGAGAACCTTCTTCTCCGAGTTCTTGATGTGATGAGTCTGCTGCGCTTTTATCAAACAAGCGTCTGGCTAAATTAGCGGGCGTCTAAGATCTTGGAGATGGATCCTAGAGATGATGTTTCGTGGTACGTTATGCTTTCAAAAGCTTACTCTGCTGTGGAGAAGTGGCAGAGCGTGTCGGAAATAGGGAGAAAGATTAAGGAATCGGGTTTAAAGCCTATCTCAAGATGTAGTTGGATTGAAGTCAGAGGCAGAGTTTGTGTCTTTGTCAATCCTGACAAAAACAACAAACAGAAGGATGGGAGTCTATAGGGTGTTGTCACTTATTACGCAACAGCTTAATAGAAGACTTGTGAAAGACTCTACACAAAAGGTACAAATTACTTATTTTTACATACAATTCTTTCACAGCTTAAAGAGCAGGAAGTGTATATAATAATGTACGCCCTTGTTATGATCCGGTCAAGCGCATACCAGAGAAAGATTTGGTGAATCTCCAGCCAGATGATTTTACATTCTCGGTTCCACTTCCAGGTAACAAGCTGAGGCCAAACACTTCCTTTGGCATTCGAATCGGCTCAACAAATCCAAGCAGCTTTGCCACAAGAGAAGCACTCTCTTGGATGTGTTCCATGTCTTTTGTGTTAGTCCAAACTTTGTACGCCACCTGCAGACTTCTCTGTTTTGAGTTCACCTCCACGCCCCATTTTTGGTAAAGTTGTATCCTCTGGTTCCATGGGAATTTCTTTGGTATTTGTTTTGAAAGCCATTCCTTCTCCCGTGTGAGTGCCTTCCCCGTTTGTATCCTTGATTCAGATTACCAATAACAAGTAGTTAGCATAATACTTAAATTGGTGGGCAGGCAACTCGTTTGAAAAAGTGTTAAAAACCTTGATGTTTCCGTGTCATTAAGCTTCAGGAAAGATAGCCTTCTGAGTTCAACTTCCATGTAAACATAGTCAGAAGGATCACCTTTGAAGAGCAAGAAGAAGTAGGTTCTGTGAACCAGTGGTACATTGCATACCGCCCAAAGCTCAATTATTTGCCGTTGCTGTCTCTCAAACTCTGATAATTTGCTTGAATTTATTTCTTTAGGTACCAAATCAACAGCCTGCTGCTGCTCTCTCTCGAACTGATCATCATTGGTGGTTTCTTCATTTCTGTTATGAGGATTTGGCAATGCATTTATGATCTCAATTCCACAATCTGGATCAGTTGTGGAGTCAATTGAGTGCTGCCTTGCCATTTCTTCAAGACCTGCTACAAATTCATGGAAGCTATTATTATTGCCTGTTTCCGCCTCATCAGTTGGGGTAGAACGCATAGAGCTCCCTGAATCAAAAGAAATGCTGCTGCTGTTCATAGGTCGTCCAGGTGACGTATAGTTACTACTAGTTTCCATTTTATCAAACCAGAGAGGAGATCTAACACTCTCTCTGCAACTTCGGCTTCTTTTGAAAAACTCCGGACTCTTGTAGTCTCTTCTTCTCAAGGAAGAGGGTGATGACTGTTGTTGTTGTTCTGATGTTGTTTGCATACTCATAAGGTATTCAATTTTCTTCTGCATCTCCTTTACCTTTTCTTTCAAAGCCTCATAAGTATTGTTGTCAACATCATCTATGTAGACAGATGACTCTCTTCTACAATCTTTATCAGCGTCTTGAGGAAGTTTGTTGTCACACTTTTCTTCAGATGTAGCATCCTCATCTAGCTTCTTCCTAGGGAGTGAATCTAATTCCCAGTGTTGTTCCTTTGGTTGCTGAGCATCTTCTTCTTCTTCTTTTTCTTCTTCTTTATTTGAGCATTGTTCAGCTCTCGGACTTGTTTTCCTTTCTTCTTTCTTTCCCTGTTCAACTGATGGGCTCATCTCCAAATCCGAGTTCTTGAAAGTTAGCTCATAGGTCTTGGAGAATAAGTCCTTTTCTGCAGGAGTGCTAATCTCCACCTCTTCATTAGAGCTATAGCTTTGTTCGGATTCGGGAGCTGATATAGTTTCTTCCTCTCTGGGTGAGAGAACCTCAGACACAGCTTCCTTGTCAACAATCTCGTCATGACTCTGCTCACCTTCAGCCTCCATGCATGTAACTTCTTTGCATGCATCTTGAGAAATCTCCTCCCAGCCATTGTACAGATTGTACCTGGAAAATTTATGAGTATTGTCTTCCAGGAGGAAATCATCTTCTTCTTCTTCAGAGTTTTGGATAAACTCAAAGTTCCTCTGGCTGAAGTTATTAGCGATACTAGGTTCACCAATATCTATTGAATCATAGCTTCTTCTTCTTAGAAGATCAGCATCAAAATCCTTGGAGCTTAACATTGAATGTTCATCCATCCTAGAAGACCTCTCTTCTTCAGTAGCTTTAAGCAAAGTCTCCACCCGAGATTGCGCTACATCACGCTGCCACATTACTTCTTTCATTTGTTCCTCCATCTGCAGTTTTGGTTGTCAACAAGTGAGTAAGTAGACTTAATAGTTTGAAAAAAGAAGAGCAAATTTTGATAAGAGAGTTGAGTATCACTTTTGCAATCACTTCCTCTTTCTGTTTCAGCAATAAATAGAAGTCAGGGCCTCCTGCAGAAGAAGCAGAAGAAGATCCTAAGTTCTTCAACTCATTCTCCATTCGAGCGAGTTCCTGTTGCAGTTGCTTCACCAAAGCCTTCTCAGACACAACTAGATTGACCTTAGCGTTTGTCGTCACCTCTTTAGCACACGTTGCAAAGAGAAGCGTGTTCCTCGACTGTTCAACATGGCTACGTGCTGGGCTCATTGTACATATGATAGCTGTTCTCGCATTTCCACCCAGAGAGTTCTGAAGGATTCGAGTTAGCTTCGAGTCTCTATACGGTATGTGCCCCCCGCCGTTTCTTCCTTTGCTGTTGTTTCATAACAAATCACAAACTGCCTGTTAAAATCGCACACACTTATCTTTGGTAGAAGAGGAGCCGATAGAACCTTAGTTTGCGGATGACGGTTCCAAGAGTGAGTAAACTCCGGTTTATATGACAACCTTCTTTCAATCTTGCACCAGCAGATAAAGTCTGAGAAGCACGTTCGCTTCCAGCCAGATCAACGAAGCACTTGAGAGAATCCAAAACACATTTGACATCAGAGAAAAACAAAGATGACACTCAAAAAATTCGAAAATATTTCTCATAAAATACCACAGATGCTGCAAGAGTGCTGGAGCTCTCTGGAGAAAACTCTCGACCAGAGCTTTCAATAGTCTGCAAGGAAATGCAAATTTTTAGCATAGCACCGGCCAGGTTTCAAGAGAATCGAAGAAACAATATTGATAAGTTGAGAGATAACCAGCCGGAGAATCTGATGTGATCTGGAGCTAGTTTCATTCAATGAGGTTTCTCCAATCTTCCTTTGAGCTGTATAGTAGTGACATAGGTTCATTAGTTAACATATAGTCATCAAACAAAGCCTGGGAATGTTTTACTTACTCTCACAAATTGAAAGAAGTTCGTCTAGACGGGTTCTGTCTCGGAGGGTCTCCTCTGTAAGTTTCTCAACGACGGTTCCTCTCTGGTGAAGCAAAAACACAATATGAGAGAATGTATGGCATAATATCTGAAAGCAAGTCTTGTAACTAACCTCTGGATCATCTAGAAGCCTCAACTGATTATTGTCTCCACTAAGGAGATCCCTCACAGCTTCGTTGTAGATCTCGATTGCAGAGAACTTGAGAGTGAATTTGCGTTCATTATGCTGAAATGAAGCAAACAAGAAGAGTGTTGGTTTTGTGCTCATTAAGGAAGAAAGGAGGGAGAGATGTCAATGCTCAAAAACCTTTTGAATGTAACAAAAAATGTCATTCATTGCGTATTTAGTGATGCCACTCATCGTATAAGTCTTTCCACTGCTTGTCTGTCCATACGCAAAAATGCTTGCTGCAGAACCAAATGTACTGTCAAACCAAACTCGTTGAAACAAGAACAAATCAAATCATTAGTAAGGTTGTTCGTTTGTTACAATTGATTCCCTCAAGTACACAAAGAGCAACCTCCTTGGCTCCATCTTCATAGACTTGTTTTGTGAGGCTATCGAATCCAAACACGTTGTCTGTACACAAAAAAAATGTATATCAAAACTTGTCTTCTTAAGCATCTTTCAACTCTACTAAAATGGTTAAGTTAGCCTTTAACAATGTTACCAAATGTATAGGTAGATGGGAAGAGAGATCTCTCAGGCAAATTATTGTTGCAGATTATTGTTGTGTTGTTGACACATTCCCAATCGCAGATATCGTTCCTCGTCTTCTCCTTGTCGTTCCGCGGCCTTACCCTTACCGAAACCAATATCTTCTCTCCCTTTCCGTGACCACTCGTCATCTCTTATTATTTTTATACACAAACACACACTCTTTTATTACTGGTTTACGAATACATTTTCTGCATGAATCTTCCAATTCTTAACGCTCTTTTTCTTCAAAACATTCTCACCGGAATAGAGAGAAATGTTTAGACTGTATAGAAAAAAAGATTTAAGAAGAGAAATGGAAGGAAAATGACTGAATTAGATAGCAGCAACAAAAAGAATTAATCTCTAAATAAGAATCAGGTTAAATGCCAAAATAGGTGAGAGGCTTTATTGGAGGGTTTATTCTTCCTCTACCAAACATCTATATACTCTTTAAAACCTAAAATAAGAATGTGGACAGATGTGTTTTTTTACTCTATCAGCTAACGGTACAAATATATGGATACCCATTATGGAGAGAATTTTTACTCTTCCTGCCACCAAATTTCCCCTATATTTACCAAATTCTTCTCGTACCTTCTTTCTATTTGCTATTTGTGGTTTAAGAATATACTTGACCAGTGAAAGCAAGGAAAGTGAAACAAGACCCATCTGTGTGTCATGTGTCCAAAAGAGTTCTCCTTCGTATCTGAATGTCTGAACACTATCTCAGTTCAGATTGATAAACTAGATAGGGAAATCATCATCAGATCACAAAAGCATAAGAAAGTGATGGATCTAACATGGATTTGACCACAAAGCACTTTCGTCGTGATTAATTTAGAACCTAAGCGTTTACTATGTTGTTAATTTTGCTCAATTATGATTCACATATATACCGCAATTCATGTCTGCTAGAGTTATCAAAACACATTAAAAAGTATTTTCAAAGATGACAAGATATATCTTAATGCATGAAAGTAAAAATCCGAATAACCACATCTCCTAAAGTTACTTTGTGCTCTACAAAACAGAAAAAAATATTACATCATAGTTTACCATTGTATTTTGTTGTTGTTTCTTTCACATACTCTTCTTACCCTCTGGGCTATGGCCGATAGACTCCAACTGGTTCCTGAGATTCTGATTATCCTCAAGCAGCCTATCGTACTCCATCAGAAACCCATCAGCCGACTTTCTCAGAGCCTCTGTTTCAGCTTGTGCATTTTTCAGCTCTTTGCCTTTGCTCTCACTCTCAGATTCTAGTTTCTTGATCTTTGCCTTCAACACCGCGATTTCTTCCCCGAGCGCTTTGACTTCCTCCCCGCTAGTGTTTTTCCCGTCCTCGAAACTTCTGTTCTGTTTCTTGGCCGTCTCCATTGTCTTCCTCAGCAATCGTAGCTCCCTTATGTAATGGTGTAGCCGATCAATCATTAGCGAGAGAAATAGCACAAACCCTGAAATATAAAACGTTCAGTAACAATTAAAAAAAAAGAGAAAAGCCCCAAGCCAATCAGATCTCGTCCTCTTGATCATGATTTTCCCTAACTACACTCCTCAACACCCTAACAAATCCTCTGAGCACAGAAACTAAACGCTCAATAAATAACCATTTACATGTAACCAAAGTAAATTAGATTCGTATGCGAATGTTAAAGATTACAATACACTCAGATCCTCCTCTCCTTGATCAATATATTTATAACAAGAGCATTCAAGAAACCAGATTCAAATCGTTGAATCAGGGCCACATAGATAGATCGTTACGTGTTCTAAAAGATTACTAGTCAAATCAGTTACCTACGAAACTAACTTTTTACTGATTTAAAGAGAGATCTAAGTTAATTTTTTTTTACCCATAAGAGAAGCTTCGAGAAGATGCTTGGAGGCGAGAACCTGATCGGTAGGGTTGAGAACGGCGCCATCCTCGGATCGGCGCTGGATGCTGAGCAGGCTGTAGACGCTGGACATGAGAACGACGAAGACGGTGGCGCCGATGGTTTTGACGACGACGGGGCCGCGGCCGCGTTTGATGCGATCGAAGGTGAGGATGATGAGCTTTCGGAGAGGGGTCTTGAAGAGGAGGAGGAGGATCAGGGCCATTTCGGCGAAGATGACGGAGTAGAGGAGCTGGATCATCGTTGTTGTTGTCGGTGGTGTGAGCAAACCCTAGATCCGGCGAGAAAACGAAAGAAGGTGTGTGTTGGTTCAAAAGTACTTTCTAAGAGCACCTCCATCGTGGGTGTTTAGGAGGGGGTCTTAAAAAAAAAGAAAAAAAAAATAAATCAAAAAGCATTAAACACTAAAGACCCGGTGTTAATTTAGGCAGTTGTAGAAGTGTTAAGCACCCCTTACGTGGCGTGTCCTTATTCGATCTTTCATTCTTTTCTCTCTCGTCTCCTTCGTCGAAAACACAAGCTTCGGTTTCTCCTCTAATCTCGAAGCCTCCGACGATTCTGAGTAGATCTTTGAAGATGGTCAGTGAGGAGTGAGACATGCATCCTCCTTCTTCTTCTCCTTCTTCTCTTCCAACCAAACGCCGATGACGAACACCCCTCCTCTTCCCCACCGATGACGAAAGCCAAAAACGGCCTCCACCACGCTTCCGCCGTCAATCTCTCACGCAGGAAAGCTACTCTCCCCCCAGCCTTCTAAAAGCTCGTCATATAGCTCAACAAAGGTTGATTCTTCACCCAATTTCGAACTTTGATTATGCTTCTTATATCGATTGGTGTGTAATTGGTTGTTTAAGCTTTTGTTACTAGTATCTACGAAGCTTGTTGTGCAATTGATAAGATCTTGAGATAGTTGGTTCAATCAAGCTTATCGTGTATCAATGCAATGTCTTTTGTGGACTTGTATTAAAGGCTAATTCTTTATTTGAATTTCTTTAAGCATCCGACATTTTCTTTTCGTTTTCTCCTTACAGTTGCATAAGGAAGGGAATCACATCATCTTTATTACAAGGAAAGGGATCAAACTCAGACACAAAGCAAGAGGTTAGTAGACTTTACTTTTAATGCTACTTGGTAGTTGTGTGGTTAGGCTGAGAATTTAATAGCGTTAAGGGGAATGCTATTTGTTAGTTGTGTCAAAGTGATTTGCATTTAGTTTGCTCTCTCTTTTATACGGTTTAGGTGAAAAAATTGATTGCCATTAACTCTGTAATCTGAAACTCAACAACTAAAAAATCTAAAACTTGTCTTTAAAATCTGAACAACACGTTTAAACCATCAACAACTAAAATCTTTCTCCTTTGCTACTTCCTTCTCAAACTCTATCTTATGGATTCATATAGTGAAGCTAGCTTTTCAGACCTTTTAATGTATCAACAACCAATGTGTGATACAACTCCCTGTCTCAACCCTCAACCTGGTATACAACTCCCCCTCGAATGTGTGTCTTGGTACTCAATGGGGTGAAGATGCTAATGTTGAAGCTGACATTATTGACGACCGTAGGAGAGACGAAAATGGACACCAGCAGAAGACATTGTCTTGATAAGTGCTTGGTTAAACACCTCGAAAGACCCTGTTGTGGGGAATGAGCAAAAGGCAATTGCATTTTGGAAACGCATTGCTGCTTATTTTGCAGCAAGTCCCAAGCTTGCTGGGTTGCAAAAGAGAGAGCCGGCTCACTGCAAACAGAGGTGGAGGAAGATTAACGAGGGTGTCTGCAAGTTTGTAGGGTGCTATGAGGCTGCAAAAAAAGAGAAATCAAGTGGGCAGAGTGAAAATGATGTGATGATAATGGCGCATAAATTTATTTGGAGATGAGTATCTAAGAAGACCCACGCCAGAAGATCTTCAACGACTACTCGATATTGGAGAGACACGCGGATTTCCCGGGATGATAGGAAGCATCGACTGTATGCATTGGGAGTGGAAGAATTGTCCGACCGCATGGAAAGGTCAATATACACGTGGATCAGGAAACCCAACAATCGTTTTAGAGGCTGTAGCTTCACAAGACCTCTGGATATGGCACGCATTTTTCGGACCACCAGGTACATTAAACGATATCAATGTTCTTGATCAATCACCGGTTTTTGATGATATATTACAAGGTCGAGCTCCAAGAGTGAATTACATTGTCAATGGACACGAGTACAATTTGGCTTACTATCTCACGGATGGTATTTATCCAAAGTGGGCTACTTTTGTGCAATCTATTAAACTTCCACAAGGTCCGAAAGCATCCTTATTCGCTACACAACAAGAAGCTGCACGTAAAGATGTTGAGCGTGCTTTTGGGGTCTTGCAAGCTCGATTTGCCATAGTCAAAAGACCAGCTCTCCAATGGGATAAAATCAAAATTGGAAAGATCATGAGAGCATGTATCATTCTACATAATATGATCGTAGAAAACGAACGAGATAAGTACACTCAGCTTGATATATCAGATTTCCAAGACGAACGAAGTTCAGAAGTGGATTTCACGTATTCTAGAGAAAGGTCAAATCTCGGCAATATGATGAGCATTCGGAGTCGGGTTCGTGATAAAATAATACATCAACAATTGAAAGCTGATTTGGTTGAGCATATATGGCAAAAATATGGAACAAATCAAGATTTCAACTAATCGGCTTTTTCTCGTTTATGATTTGTATTTGTATTTTTAATATGTTTTTATGTCATTTCTAATTAAATTTTAATGTATGATTTTAAAGGTTTATCATTCTAAATAAATAATTAAAAAAAAAATTAAGAACCCCTTTGGGGTTCTCCCATTGGAGGAGCAAAAAATTAATTTTCCTAACTAGGGTTCTTAAGTCCACAATTCCACTTATTACTTATTAATTTAATCTAAAGACCCTCTAAGGGGCTCTAATTGATGGTCATGCTCTAAGAGTTTAATAGCCTTTGGAAATAAATGCCAGAAATGCCACGTCTGTTCTTGTTAATCTCTCTCGCGTTAATAAATGCCACACCCTTTTTAATTTACTACTAGACTTTAAAAGTCGTGCACCGCATAGATATTTTATACTCCTTCAAAGAGTCGAATACTCCCTCCGTTTCGGTGTATGTTGGAGAGGAAAATTTTGGTTTTAAAATAAGTATTGTTTTAAAGTGTCAATACAAAATTTATTAACAAGATTTTCCAGTTTATTTTTCTATTAGTTAAAATATGTTTAGGTGTATATAGATAATTGTATTTTTATTTTGGAAATATACAAAATCATATATTTTATTAATCAATGTACATAAATCTAGAACGACAATTAAAATGAAATGGAGGAAGTATATTTCACAGATTAAAAATTAATAAAATATACTAATATATTTTTATTTATTATATAGTTATTTGAATAAAATTAATTTAACTAAAAATCTATTGGTTAGCTAGAAAGATAAGGAAAAAAATAAAAATATGAAAATTTACATTAAAATATATATAATGACACTTTTTAAAACAAAAATAAAAAGCTAAAATAACATTTCTTATAAAACAAAATGATTATTTATATAGATAAAAGTTTTGCTTGTATAAAAATATCAAATATGTTTTTTACAGTTTGGTTTTATATATTATGCAACTCTATAATATTGTTTCCTATGTGTTTTTTGAATACAAAAAACTTTTAAATGTGAAGTAATCCAATAAAATTATTACTAAAATTTGAGAAGATTAGACTTAAAAATCTATAGATTGAATACATTACTTTGTAAATTTAATTAGTTATATTGGAAATCCATTATTTTATACATTTCTTTGCATATTTTAAAAATAAAATTACAAAAAACTAAATTTGTACTATAATTATTTTTATATCTTGCTTTCTTCAAAATTTCAAATTTAGTGTTCATATTAGATAAATTTTTGTTATTAGTTTTATTTTTTGAAATTATAGACTTGAAAACATATTATAAACAAAAAGGTTATATTATATTAATCAATTTTATTTGAATCAAATTTTATTAATCTTAGCCATTTTTTCGAATGGCCGAAAATATTTTTTAGTTTTTGGCGCAAAGAAAAACAAATTCAAGAGTATTAACTATCTCTATTCATTAGCTATCGAAAAAAAATCATTGTTTCATATTCATTAGCTAGAGTAATTTGGCTTTTTCAGGCACTTTAGAGAACATTAATATTCCCTCTGTTTCAAAATAATACATATTTTGAGATTTTTATATCTTTTAATAAAAAACATTAAAATTTAGTTAATGCTTCGTTTTTTGTTATTTTATATTCCCAATATTTCTAAACTAATAAGATTTCAAAAAATGCAATTAATATTCCTGAGATTCATAATTTTTTATACTCCATCCGTTCCCGAAAATAAGATTTTCAAGAATTTTCATATTAATTAAGAATACTAATAAATGTTTACAATTTATTTTACTATTTATTTTTTTGGACACTTTCCAATAACTAACTATCAATAAAATTTAATCAATTCAAATATTTACAATTAATGTTCCTCAAAAGTATACAAAAGTACCTTAAAAATATAGAAAATTTTATCTTTGTAGAACAAAAATAAAATCTAGAAAATCTTACTTTCGGAAACGGAATGAGTAATTAGTTGATAAAAATACATTGAAAATGTGAAAAATATATTTTTGAAAAATATATTTTTGAAAAATATATTTTGAAAAAAATATATATATATATATATATATATATTCTAGAACATACATCTTTTAGGAATGGAGTCGGTATAAGATACGAATGATTCGAACGCATAATTTGAATGGTTGAGTATCGTTACACTTTACGGCGATTTAATACTAAACCGATTTTGCTGTACGATCCTGTAGCATTAGTAGAACAAAGAGTGTTCATGGATAGGCCCGGGCTTGAGCAGATGCCTAAAAACATTAGTATGGGGCCTATACTTTATAGTTTTTTGGGTTTATATTTTCTGTTTTTGTTGTTAGCATATGAAAGGGAAAATGAGTTCTAAAGTCTGTTTTGAACATATGACATAATAAATGTTTGAATATTTTTTTCATTCTCTTATATAAATGAAATAGAAAGTTAACTTTCAGAATTTATACTTTTATAAGTTTTGAAGATATTGTCATTCTTCATTATAAATTACAGTTTCAATAATTTAAAATTTTAATTTATTATTTAGGACCTATATTTTTAGATTCGTATGGACCCAAAATATCTCAGAACCGGCACTGTTCATGGATCAGAACATCGTACTAATCCTATCCTGAGCTATAGTGAACTGTTTAGTTACCTTCAAAATATGATTGAATGCTCCCTTGCCTCAGAAAGAGGGACACCATAGAGAAATTCTTAACAGAGAACTCCAAGACCTCATATATTGACAGTAGCATCGTGTTCTAAAATAAGTTTGCATAGCAAGAGAGTCTTATCACTATCTGATTAAATTTTCGGAGGATGGATAAATTTGCATAGCAATTTTCGGAGTCACAATATTTGGGGATGAAGGAGTTAGGGTTCTATGGCATTTTTCTTACATATTGCACACTGATTCTTTATTAAAAGTTTAAAACTATGTAGTTTCATAACTTAACAGATGTTTATTTGTTATTAATCAAAGTTACGTTGACTATTTTTAAGTTCATATAGCCAAGTCAAAAAAAAAGTAAGATTAAAATGGCTAATATTCAAAAGTTAGAAATTTAAATTGTTCACATATGAGTTGACACTTTTTGACCTTTTTTGAAACTCCAGAGTTATTCTGATGGTTTTCTCATAGAATATATCAATTATCTGTGAGATATTAAAATAACTAATTTGATAAGTTGGCTAATGTTTGTAATAAAAATTTAAATTTATTAGCACTTCCACAATACAAGTTAAAGTTGACTTATTTGAAATCTAGAATTTTTAGTCAATTATAAAACTAGTTTTTGCTTATCCCTGTACGCTCAAATAAAAATGTGGCTGCTATTTAATTGAGTCTCTAGCTACAAATTATTTTAAAATAAACAGTAGAAAAGAAGAAAAGAATTTGATGAGAACCGCTCTATTAAGAAACTTCCTATATATTTTAAGAGACTAAGAGTCCACATGTCATTTATTCATTGCAGAACTCTAATTTTGTTTTAAATTTTAACTATTTAACTAATTATCTCCAAAATTTTATAAAAAATATTAAGAAACCTTATCTAAGAAACTTACAATTGCTTCACCATATTCATATTGAGATCACATTGAGCAAATTTGATAAGTCAACAATCTTAATTTCAAAAGAATTTGGATTTAATCAGATAACCAAATAGTTGCACACATAAACCTTAGAGAAAAAAGTTTAGTTTATGAAATTATAAGGCACCAGTTAAAATTTATTTTTCGTTTCCACTTTCATATAAGTTTTAAAGCGATCGATTATATACAAAAACAACTTTTAAAATTGCTAGAAAAAGGCCATGGAATTAGGGGTGGTATTTACTGTTTTAGCTGTATTTGTTACCCGACTTGTTCCGTCCAAGTATTGTAAATTTTGCTTTGTTACTTGACTTGTTCTAAACAAGTACTTGTTCTTTCAAATACTCATTCAAAAATATAATAATTGCAATTTACTTGCCTTACCCTCCGTTATCTATATAATATAGACCAATACCAAAAACTTTAAACTAATTTTATGTATATATATCCATGTCAAACTTGTGAGTAAAATAATTTTGACCATATATGTAAAAGTGAAAAAATCATATTATTTAAAAGTGTAGATTTAATTTTTCAAAAAAATAAATTTTGATATCAAAGTACCAATGTGGAATATAACAAAGAGAATAATGCATATACTAAATTGTTATAGATTTATATCTCAGATCTATTAGTTATATATATTGCACAGATCTATTAGTTATATACATTCAACGGAAAAGACATTTTACTTAATCTTAAATATATTAAACGTGTAGAAAGTATTAACAAGACAAATACTAAAAAAATTTCACTACTTGTTATTTGCCCCGTATTTGCAAGTAATATATTTTTACGATTTGATATTTTACTTGATAATAACAAATACTTGTTTTTTCAAACGAGTACAAAGTAAATAACGGATACGGGACAAGTACCAAGTAATTTTGTCCGGCCCTACATGGAACCTTAACAAAAGACCCGTGTTCTCTAAGTCAAACGTGCATGCTCATCCACATTGAGGTTATAAATTATTTGATTTTATTTTAAATAGGAGAAGGATTCAACTGGTATCTGGGCATGCAAGACCATTAAACGTATTTGATGTAAGGGAGTTGACACGTAAATTAAAGATGATGATACATAGTAGAGTGGAGTTCGGTGATAAATATGTTGCCAAAAGTTGTCCCATTTTTTGACCAAAAAAGTTGTTCCATTTTTAACAAATAGATAATATTGAAAGCTACATAAATATATAAAATAGTAAAAGTAATTGTATTCAGTTTTCTAAAATGTCAAAAATATTTTACTTTCTAAACATGTAGAATGTAGCCTAAATGTATTGGAAAACTAGTACTTTCAAAATAAATTATAGAATTATAGACAAATCAATTGCTTCGTTTATTATTTATTTAATAAAATTTTATTCTTATGAACAAACACAAGTATGAAGCCTAAAATTTTTTAAATATATATTGAAATTTAAAAATTATTAGCAAAAAAAAATCAAATCATGGAAACATATACGCCAGTAATGCCAATAAAAACTTAATTTTATCGCATAAGAATATGTATTTATTAGCCATTAAAATATATAAATAATTATTTATTTTTTACTTTGCAAATTACATATTATTCTTTACTATAATTAAGATGAAAATAAAGAAGAAAAAAAATGAAGAAACATTAACTGTGCGTACTACTAAAGTAGTCTTTCATTAACAGTACAAAAAAGTTAAAAAGAACTAATAAAAAGATTAGAAAGAATGAAATTCCTGCATTAGAGTTTGGAATTTCAAGTTTTCAACACCACCTCTTCTAATGCTCCCTCAACTCATCGACTAAAATATTAGAAATAAATTAAGTCTCATGAAAATTTATGCAGCTAGAGATACGAGACATTCTTATCTTTTGGTTTGGTTCTCAATCATAGTTTGTAAAAATGGAAATCCATTTTTCGATCTCTGTTGCATTTGATGTACCAAAAAGTTTTCGATGAATAAAATATTACGTTCATTTTAAAAAGTTAAAGATATTTATCAAAATTTAAATCTACTGGTATAATATTAATAAATATTAACTGTTACTACGAACCCACAACAAAATTTATAGATAAGCCTTCTACAATGTGTTAAAAAAGTTAAAGAATACAGGAATGGTTTTTCCATTAGACATGGCCCTGCTTTCTTAGTAAACATAAAACTTATGTTCTTGCATGAGTTCAATTAGACACTTTCAGCATATTCAAATTCGTCCATATAATTCTAACCAACTTAGATCAACATCGCACTCACATTAACCGGAATTGTTTTTCTATGACTTACATTGACTGGTTTCTTATTTAATTGCAAAGAAAAATGGCAATAAAACTCAAAGTGGACGACATATAGGACGGTGGTTAAAACGATTATATAAATATTAACTTGGGACATGGTCCTTATCCATATGCCACGAGACTTATTATCCAGAATCCGGATTCAATCCGAAATCCGCTCCAGATCTGCTCCGAGAATAGGATATCCGGAGCACCCAGATCCGAATCAAGATAGTAAAATCAAGGATCCGTCAATACCAAATCCAGATCCGGATATCTTAATTTTTAGGTCCGGATATCCGGATCCAGATCCATATTTTCAAAATATATTAAAATTTTAATTTTATTAATAATTATATTTGATATATTAATATTTATTCATAAAATTAGTTTTATAATACTATTTTTAAAATTTTAAATATAATATTCATATTTATATTTATGAATCTAGTATAAATATTTAATTTATGTATTGTTTTAGAATTTTAATGTTTTTAAATTTATTATTTTTATTTTATTAATTATTTTTACGATTCTGGATCCGAATCCGGATATCCGGATAGATATCATATCCGGATAGTATGATATCTATCCGGATATTCAGAAGCCCCGAATCCGGATCCGGATACTAAATCCACAGATCCGACAAATCCGAATACGGATCCGGATATCCCAAATTTTCCGGATATTCGGATCTGCCCCGGCCTTACTTATCCATCACGAAATTTTAATTTCCAACGATTTTTAATTTCTAATTTATGCAAAAGTAAGTGGAGATCTAATACTCTTCCATTTTGACTTCCCTCAGAATAAATAAACTCGATCAAATTTATTTCAAAATATTGTTATGTTTTGTTTTTGTTGCCTTAGTGAGCTACAAATCACCCGTCACACATGGAAACTGAGGCGATACCCAATTTTATTTGTCAACTCCACCAATATATTTATTTAAAAACAAGACTGATACTCTTCGGGAGGTAAACAAAATTATAAGAACGAATCAATAAAAGCATAACATCTCTTAACGGAGAGACCAGGGGTATGCATAATCTTGTAACAGCTATACATAAGATCTAATTCGTTAGAGGTCAGTTTATTCAGAAATACGCGCTATGCATACCTTCATATATGGCACAAATTTTTCTTTTAGGATTTCTTGATATTATATTTTAGTTACTACTAATTTTTTTTGTTTTAATGTATAATATTTAACGGAGTATATGAACAATGGAAACGATATTTCACAGTTAAAGAGGTTAAAGCTTTCAAAATTGAGTGACGCGTTAGACACTCCTTTTATGCGTTTCAGTGGGACTTTTTCTCATCTATACTATTATTTATGAACTGATTTTGCTTACTTGCCACATTCTTCATGATTTTAGCTAATTTTACTTATTTGTCATAATCTTATTAGTTTTTAGATTAAATCATCAATTTATTAACTTAGATAATATAAATATTTCGAATTTCTAATTAATTTATTAATTTAAATAATATAATTATCTCAAAATTTCTAATTGTAATTGTGATTATAATTATTTTAACTTTCACAAGATTCTTTTTAGTTTTAGCTTAAATCATTAATTTATTAATTTAAATAATATAACTATTTCAAACTTTTTTAATTGGAATTACAATTACAATTATTTTTATGAAGTGATTTTGCTTACTTGTCACATTCTCCATGATTTTAGCTAATTTTACTTATTTGTCATATTCTTATTAGTTTTTAGATTAAATCATTAATTTATTAATTTAAATAATATAACTATTTCAAACTTTTTTAATTGGAATTATAATTACAATTATTTTAAACAAGTTAGGACCAATTCTTATTTTCATATGATGTAAGATGTTTTAAACTCTATAGTTTCATTTTTCTCATTCATTCCAAGTTGTCTCGATTATATTTTGTTGACATCTCTATTTATGTAATTTTGATATTGTTTTTTTAGTTGGAGTTCTATGTTTTTCTTCTTTCTTTGAGTTTGAAAGACTAGGAGCAAATCGGTTTTGTTACATGAAGTTTGGAATTATGAATTACTTCATTAGTTATTTCACGTGTATGTTTTATTACTGTTTAATCTATAAGAAAAATATGTTTTGATATTGAGTTTAGAGAGTTGCCTATGTAATCATGTTATGAACATGTGTTTAATGGTTTAAAATCTAAAACGGCTAAAGTAGACATATTTTTAATGAATAATTAGATTTCTCATTATATAATTAACCATAGATTAACTTTAATAATAAAACTATCTATTTTTTCTTTTATTAAAAGTAAACTTATGAAATATTAAGATAAGTCGATGTATATATTGATCAAGTAAACCAATGAAATATTGTCATTATCTCAGTTTTTTTTTTTAAGTTTTATTCTAAATTATCTTTGAAATTTAGTTTTTATTTATTTAGTTATCATTTTGTGTGTTTTAGTGTTTTTTTGATAATTTAATACATGTTTCTGGTTCAAAAAATACAAAGTAGATTAAGAGAGACCAAAAATTCACATTCCTACTTTATTTTATTGTGTGAAATATTTTTGATATGTAATTATGCTTTCATGGTCTCATAGTTTTGTAGCATTTGTGTTAAGAAGACGTAGACCGAAATAAAAATTGAAAAAACTAAAATGATTAAGAA
Organism: Brassica nigra; assembly: GCA_016432835.1. Taxonomy (NCBI): domain Eukaryota; kingdom Viridiplantae; phylum Streptophyta; class Magnoliopsida; order Brassicales; family Brassicaceae; genus Brassica; species Brassica nigra. Next base: position 6,750,272 of record CM028243.1, on the reverse strand, counting down.
TATAAAAAATAAGTTATCATGATATTTAAATCATAATACATATATTATTAACTATTAGTAAAATGATTATGCCCGCATGTGCGGGTAAAACACCTAGTTTATAGTAAACTATCGTTCAATCTGTCCTACGGAGAGATAAATAAATAATATAATATAAAAATATTTTCAATTGGGATAAAATAATTATAATGTTTAGTTTATTTTCTATTAAAACTTTCTCTATTTTTACTGTACTTTTATTATTTACATTTTATTTTTAAAATATACTTGTTTCATCATTAAATAGTTATGAAACAAATTATTTTACTTTATTCTTAGTATTTGTTCTATTTTAACTTGGATAATAAGTAAAATAAGTAAGTAGAGAAAAGTTAAGTAAAAATATTTAATCAATATTTTCTCCAACTATAAATTGATCTAACTCTTTTGGAATGCAGACAAAAAAAAAGCAAGTAAAATAATTTTTAAAAATGTACTCGAATATATTCAACACATAAAACATGATTTGTTTTTTTTATATGTTCATTTTTTGAATTTTTTGTTTTTTAAAACACTGTTTAGTGTCATTCTATATGATTTTCTGATTTGTTTTATTGTTGTCGTCTGCAGCATTGGGTTTTGAGCTATTCTAGGGAGATCAACTTTGTTTTTTCGAAGCTTTTCAGAAGATGTACATTATTGAGAGATGTGTACCCTATTTGCTTTGCTTCACTTTTCGCGATTAATCCAGGGTCTATCTGTGATTTTGGGAAAAGAAATTTTTATTTATTTGAAGTTTTTTCGTAAAATGTTATTGGTTGAACTCCTGGTGCGGATTTTACCTTTGTTGCATTGAGACTTCCAAGTAATAGCAAGAAGATTTTTATGGGGTTTGGTAAATCTTATTGTTTCCTTTTTTTCTGTGAGATCGTGATCTTGTTAGTGATGATTGACATCTTATCCATTTAGTGATTTTGAGTAAGAAGACTCCGGTTGTCGCAGATGGCGCCAAATTGTGGGAGTCTAAATTCACACAATCAACCTTTGTAATGAAAAAAGTAGAACTTTTTGGAAACTAAACTTTCTGCCGATAACCACGATAAACACATAAATACAAAATACGAAAAAGATGTCGATAACGTAGTATTGTCTCTGCTAGATCTCTGGTTAGCAAAAGAATAATCGAGAGGATGTGATCAGGATCCTCCATTTCAGTATGGAATGATCCTTGGCTCCCATCCACACGCCTGAGACCAGTAAATTTAAAATCATTTTAACCTTTACCCCAACCTTACAGTGGATTCTCTCATCAATGCGGAAACACGAACTTGTAACTTACAGGCACTTCATTCTTTGGTTGATCCTCATGATGTGAAATTAATAGCAAGCATACCTCTGAGCCGGTTTCAGATGGTCGACAAAGATGGGTGGCACTTTACTAACAATGGGAAATATACGATGAAATCAGGTTATCAAGTGGAAAGATTTTATCCTGATAAAGACAGATCATAGCCAGTCTATGGACCCACGGTTTTGCTTTTAAAAGCCTTTTGCTAGAAAATACGATGTTCTCCAAAAATTAAGCATTTTCTTTGGCAGTTAGTGTCGGGATGCATAGCAATCAAGAAAAATCTACATGCCAGAGGGATGAAAGGTGATATATTATGTGCTCGACGTGAAGCATCAGAGGAAACAATTAACTATGTCTTTTTTTAGTGTCCTCCAACGGTACAAGTCTGGACACTCTCATGGATCCCGTCGAACCCGGATATTTTCCCTACTCAAGCGCTTTTTATAAACATGGATTATTTGTTCTGGAGGGTCAGACCAGATATGGCGTGCATGGATTTTATGGTATATATAGAAGAGTCGGAATCATAAAGTTTTCAACAACATGGATATTGATTCTAGGGATACTTTACAATTGGCGGAAACAGAATCTTTACTCAGGACTGAGGCACATGCAAAAACTACCCAGGCAGTATCTCATTTGATGGCAACAGAGGAAACAAGCTTACCTTCCATACCAGGACTATGGTGTTTTACGGATGGATCATGGAAAGAGCATGAGATTTTTTGGGGGAATGGATTGTATAGTACGTTAGAGGGCTTTGATGGACTGATGGGGACAAGGAATACTAGAACGGCTCTTCCACCCTTTTATGAGGAAATAGAGGCGCTCATATGGGAGATGGAATGTATGAGAAATTTGCGACAGTTTCATGTTACATTTGCAACTGATTGTTCTCAATTGGTGAAGATGGTTTCAGAACCAGAAGAATGGTCTACCTTTGCAAGTTATTTGGAAGACATAAAGATTCTCAAAGGAAGTTTCAACCACTCAGAGATCATTTATATACCAAAAACACATAATACAAGGGCGGACAGTCTTGCACGCGGTGCTAGGAATTAATCGTCATTTGTCGTTCATATGGATGCAGAGTTACCAGCATGGCGTGCAGAGTCTATATGAGTCTGTTTATGTTGATAACAAAAAAAAAAGATGTGAAAGAATTTCTATAGAATTTAGATTGGACCTTATGAAAGGCTATCTACACACCACTTACGAGGATCAAGTCGAACGTAATTATTTTTACAAAGAGTTGTGCACAAGAAATCAAACTGATTTTGCAAATTTTTCTGATAAATCGGATACAAGAAATAGAGCAACAAAGCATGACATAAAACCGTCTAACCAAGGTTCTCTAGACTAAAAACTACATAGAACTAAGATCTCTAAAGTTAAATCCGGATGCAAAGAGTCTAAGAATTTCATGAATGAATTTCCTCACTCACTTCTCTCTCAACCATTGTCTATATATTCTCCTTAGGCCGTCCATCTTTCCAGTTTTGGTAAATTTGTATATATCATCTTTCCATTTTCTCCGACATTTCCTTGTCTCTAAGATTTGATCATATCTTCTTTGGAAGTTTTTTTTTTTTGCTTTTCTTCCTTGTTCTTTTCCAAATACGTAAATCGTCAGTGATTTGGGATTCTTAAGGTATAAATAATTTTAAGTTGTTTTATGTGTTTAGGTCATTTCTGATCGTTTTACGATTTAGGTTCTTACGAATTTCTGGAAATTTCATCTGTCTCACTCTGATTTGCGGTTTCACAAAAGTTTGGGGGAAGTCTCCTCTACCACCCAGTTCAAACCAGTCTCCAAGTAAGTATCACTCCAACTTTGTAAGTACTAGGTTCTTACGAATTTCTGAAAATTTCATCTGTCTTGCTCTGGTTTGCGATTTCACAAAAGTTTAGGGGAAGTCTCCTCTACCACTCAGTTCAAACCAGTCTCCAAGTAAGTACCACTCCAACTTTGTAAGTCCTTATATTTCATCATCAATTTTTTCTCTTTTAATCTCTTCTTCAGGTTTACTATCACACAAGAATTATGTCAAGTATGTTTGGGGAAGAAGCTTGTATCTCATTCTGTATTTTATTTTTTTAATGTGATTTTGAGTCTCATGCATTACATTTTTATATTTATTTGCACATAAAACCACAAATTTTTTGAAAATTTTCAAGTTTTTCAACGTTGGTCAGTACTACATACTTCCACTAGGGTTCTTCTCTGATCGAAGAACCCAGCCTACGTTTGGTCAATCTGATCAATCAAAATCACAAGGATTTTACTCTAATCGAGGAATCGAAACATATCATATCGCTCCTGCTATCAAACGACTTCAAAATCCACCTTTGGTCCTTGTTTGATTACTCCTAAGTTTCTTTATGTGTGAAATTTTTTTAACACAATTTATATAAGAAATTGCCAGCAAAATTTATTTAAGGTGCATTCGACTATGTCTTGAGATATGAAAAAAATCTTTTATTTGGAAGTTTTCTTTTTGATCTGTACATATGTATAAACAACTGCAGAAGCCGAAGATCGACATCTTTCTCTAATCCAGTAGTTTTACTTCAGAATATATTTTTTTAACGCTGGTAAACTTCTGAATTAATTTATGTCCAACAGATGTCCAGCTCGGGCTCAGCATCATTAATTCTAAAATATTAAATTAAAATTAAAAAAATGATTTTTCTAATCCTAGCTAATATTTGTATTAAAATATATGGTCTAATAACTTAAAATACTATACCATTTTGTCACTATCCATTATCCGATCTTAAACAAGTATAATATACATTAACAATGGAAAAATGGTCACTTAAAATTGTTCAATTTGGCGATGGACCTAGGAGGGTCACACTGGTTTCCCTATGTAGTAAACCGGCCCTGCAGATATTATTACTATTTTTTATATATTAATATGTCAATCAATGTTATTTTTAAAAGTTGGTGACAAATTGTTTTCCAACCACACATTTATTTTAAACTAAGGATTCTTTAATCGGTGACAAATAAGAACATTTATTTTAAACTCAGGATTCTTTAATCGGTGACAAATACATAACCTTTCAATATTTTATTCCCCACATAATATTAGATATGGTTAACATACTGAATATATGTTATCCTCGTTCGCTCCCACTTCCAGATTTATTCCAAATGCTCTAAAGATTGGTATATGGAGGATTACGTGATCTAGTCGATTGATGTTTCATCGTAGGAAAGGTTGTTTTGCTTAGCAGACATATTTCTGAACGTAAGTAAATTCGAGTAAAACTGGAAGTATATTCCATGATATATAATTTATTTTTACTTAAATCATTTCTTTCTGCTAATGTTATTTTAACTTTCTTGTGTTCAATGTTGTAAACTAGTGTTCTATAAATCGCTATAGGTGGAGGACGTCTAGATTACTGCCTAGTTGGTAAACAGGCATGAACAAAACGATTTTTTAAAATTGATTTATTTTTAAAAAAATCAGTCTAGACATTAAAGAAACCGGTCTAAACGTTCGTCTAAACAATAACCTCTATAAAGCGTATAAACACCACTAGCAATTCACTAGTAAAAAAATCCGCTATAGCAACGAAAATGCTACGAACATTTCGTAGCTATACGTCCATATAGCTACGAAAAACGTAGCTTTTCATAGCAATTTCGTAGCAAGACCTCCATATAGCTACGAAAATGCTACGAAAACAACCGTAGCTATATGACTTTTTTTTACTAGTGAATTTTTAAAAAATTGTTGTAAACTGATTATTCAAGACTCTTTTTGAAGTAAAAATAAATTAAATCCCTTTTATATAAAAAACAAAAAAAAGCGATTCTATTTTACAAGTTGAGTTTACAAGTCTGTATATCTCATTTATTTCAAGATCAATATATAATAAACATGCACATTAAAATTTTGTGATTATAATCCACTGAGATAAGTTTCTCATGTGCCAAAGTCATTCGTTTTTTTTTTTTAAAGGGCCTGTGCCAAAGTCATTCTTTTATACATGTGATCCGAGTCGACAATTCGGTAGTTAGTGATTCAAGCATCATTTGAACTTTTCTTCTCACACATCGAATATTTTAATTAAGATTATGGTACATGGCAACAATGATTGTATGGTAACATTGGGCATACTTTTGGTTGGATTTATAACTACTGTTAGTGGAAAAGAGGACATGCAGACAATTTATGGAGAGTAGCTAGCATAACTAAAACACTAGCTAAAATTTTCTGAGTAAAATGGTTATTTCTATTGTTTTCTAAAATAAATTAACTCTATAATAGAATTAAATTCTATTTCAAAAGTATTCTATTTTAGATTAGAAAATAGAGTGATGAACAAAAATTAAATAAATTATTCTATTTATAAATAAATTTATTTTTACTCGATTATAAAAAAATAAAGTGGAATTGAAACATTTTAATTTTTACTCTAAATTCTATTTTATAATAAAAATAAAGTGGAGGTGGAAATACTCTAATAGCACGAGTAGCTGTGGATGTCAATCATTATCCAATACAGGTTAAAGAGAAAGATAAACAACCAAGGTTTGAGAAAGGCGTATATGTCAAGCTCACTTGTTGGACCTTTGGTTCTCTTGAGAGCTGCACTATGTATGTGGCCAATTTGAGGGTCGTTTGCTAGAATCGAGCAGAGACGAACCATTGAACTTAGCGTACAAAAACCTTTTGTAGATCAACGCGCTTGACCTCGCAGTCGCAGCATACACGTCTCAAATGGCGATTGAGAATTTTTTTAATATCTCACACGTAGCTAAGATTATTTTGTACAAAAAATCTAGGTTAGTTTACTCATTACAGGTAAATATTTAGTGAAAAAATCAATAATTTTAGTATGTAATTCTTTCTGTTAAGCATAGGCATTTTAATCTTCGCGTCAGATAGAATCTTTTCAGATTTAGATCCTAAATATTTAAATCCAATTATATACTTAAAAATTTCCATATCAGTTCCGGATCGGATCTTTTCGGGTTCAGATCGGTTTTAGTAGAGAATTTATGTACATATAAAAGAACTGCAATTTTCGGATGCAAACGGATTCGGTCTGGTTTTTGAATTTTATGAGTTATTTTCGGATCTTTTTATGTTTTCGGATCGGTTTCTTTGTAAATTTTGGATCTATTAGGTTTTTTGGTTCTTTTTAATGTTTTCATGTTGTTTTTTGTAAGTTTTGGCTTTTTAAGTACTTTTCAGGTATATTTGGATAATTCAGATTTATTTTACCTTATATTAAAATTTTCATCCAAAATTTATGACATATGTGAAGTAGATATTAAGCTAGGGTTATTTAAATTCTAGTCTCGAATCTAGGATTCGGTTCAGGTTGGATCAAAAACCCGCGGATCCTTCATAATTGGATCCAATTGAGTAAATGACATTATACGTATCCGACCAGAACTGGGTTTTTCGAATCGATTCCAATTCAAATTTTTTGGTCCAGGTATAATGTTCAGTCCTCCGATTCAGATTTTCAGACCGAAATAAAATGTTCAGGCCTATTTTCCATGACCTGAAAAGTATTTTTCAAAAATAATTAAAATTTATATATATTCTTAATAATTCCATTTATTTAATAAATAATATTTGAAAAATTAATGTATTTGTAATTTATATTAATTTTATATAGGTATAAATTGATTCAAATTTTAAAGTTCCATTTTCTGTATAACAAATAAATATCAAAATAACATTTTTAAAAATAAAACATTTTTTATAAAACAGAATTGCCACTCTTTATAAAATCGAGTGAATATTGAACTCGATTCTGTCATATGAATGTCTAAAACAGGGGTTTATTCAAGATCATAAAATAGGATTATATCTAATATAGGAGAAAATAATAATTAAAGAACAAATTAGATATTACATCGGAAATTGATAAACAACATCGTAATATATAAAGAGTATATAAATGACAAGTGTTAATCTACCTACAGATCTTAACATGTGATCAGACCTCACTAAGATCGGATAAATGAGTGGAAAAAACATCTTCCTACAGATGAATGTTTTAGAATATCATAACTCAGAAATAAACATTAATTTACATTAGTCTGTACTAATAAGATGTGGTTCTTTTCATCAAAAAAAAAAAGATGTGGTTCTATTCATTTATTACCATTCAGTTTTTAACTATGAATTTATAATATAATATAGCGCAATTTGTTGGGCTTTTCAGAAACATCCACGGCTGAATATTTTTCTAAATGTAATATATTTAACTGGTGATATAAAAATCGCCCCAATCAATAAAACGAGATATTCATCTTCACCAAACTAATTTTTCTTTTTAACCAAGAAGAATTGAATTTTGTGTTTTAATCATTTTCTAAGTCTAAAATCAGTTTTTATTAATACGAGAAATACGTATTTCCCTACCATATTTTAAACTTAAACACGACAATACTAACACATGCGTTTAAACCACTAGCCTACAACGATACAAAATTAAACTTCGATAATCAAAATTTTTAAAATAATACTCCAGGAACAAATCCATGACATCTATGTTTAATTATGAAGGGAATCTAGCCTAAGTTACAAAAAAAAAAAAAAAATTATGAAGGGAATCTTTTTTGAACAAAATGAAGGGAATCTTCTTTTTGAACAAAATGAAGAGAATCTTTATTTACCTATTAAAAAGAGGAATCTTTGCAGTGAAATCAACACATGTTGTTAAATATTCCCTCCCGTATCATATTAACTTTTGGTGTAAGAAAATTTTTTTGTTATAAAATAAGTAATGTTTTATAATTTTAACGTAAAATTTATTAACTTTATATAAATGATATATGATTTTATATTTTTAGTTTTTTTCTATTTGTTAAAATATAGTTAGATGTATAGTTAATAATATTTTTATTTTAAAATATATAAAATTAAGTATTTTCTTAATCTATGTATAAATCTAAAATGATATCTAAAATGAAAAAAATAAAATATTTATTAATACTCTTTGGCACTTTCTAAAACAATTGAGATTCTCTGATATTTTTTCCACCCCAACTGAGAGTCTCATTTTACAGTAAAAAATTAAACAAGATACTACTACTAATATAGGAAAAACATTAACTTTTCTTCCTTTTTTATTTTTAACCTCAGTAGTGTCCACTATAAATGCTTCCCAAAGATTTCCCAACCCCAACTCACACAGAATCAACTCGATATTCTCTCACCCAAAGATTCTCTTAATGGCGCTTCGCAGAGCTATCACCAAGCGTCTCATTGACGGTTACAAATGCGTTCGACCATCGACCACAAAGACCCTCCGTCATTACATGACCTCAACGAATCTTACCGATCCGATCATGGGGATCCGCATCGAGTCCGTTGGTCCTCCTAGAAGGGAGGAAGCAACGGCTGTGAAGGGTTTATCAGTGAGTGAGACCAAGAAGTTGTTGAGAATGTATCAAATGGAGAAGGTGAAAGCTAGACTCAGAGAGATTCCAAAGAACTCTGTTTCTTATTGGGAGTTTGTTCAGATCTGTTGTGAGACATGTGGGAACAACGACGAGCAAGGTTCTCAAATGGCTCAGTCTTTGGATCATGCTGGAAGCGTCGTCGTTTTAGGAGACATCGTTTTCCTTCATCCTCATCAGGTGCATAATCTAACTAGTAACTAGTGTCCTCTAAAAACTCTCTTTTATTTTGATTATTACTTTTGGTTCATAATCTGTTAGGATCTAACTTTTGCTTTTGAAAATACTCAAAAAAGCATATATAAATCCAATAACAGAACATGTCCAAACAGAAAGACCATATTGTGTAGCTTGAAAATTTTATTTTATTATATTCCAAATGTAGTATTCTTGATAATGTTTTTTGTTTAATGTAAAATAATTCCAAAATTTTACCCAAAAAAAACAATTCCAAAATGTCAAGTGTGTTAAAATCTATAATTTTTAAAACTATGTTTTTGGGCGTTTGAGAATTGTGGGGACTTTTATATTCTTATATTATATATTCTTATATTATTTTGCTATATAATTTTAGATAGCCAAGTCTATGGCGGCAATGATCCACCAAACATCAGCACTTTCAAACGATCCAAGAAAAGAAGAGTTAGCTCAGCTTGAGACTACAAAGAAGTGTATTGACATAAAGGCACGACGGATAGTCCAGGCAGAGTTATATTGCGGTCTCGGATTCCTAGCAGCGCAAACGATTGGTCTTATGCGTCTTACCTTCTGGGAACTAAGCTGGGATGTGATGGAACCTATCTGCTTCTTTCTCACATCCCTTCATTTCCTCCTTGGTTACTCCTTTTTTATTCGGACTTCGACAGAACCATCTTTTGAAGGGTTTTATCAGCAACGGTTTAGGACCAAACAGAAGAAGCTTATGGAGAGCCATGGGTTTGATTTTTTGAGATACACTGCGCTCAAGTCCTTGTTTACACCGTTAGCGTGTAAATCTGAAGTTTCAACGGTTTAGCTAGCAATAGAAGTTTATCCCGCCTATAGACACATCATGTCTTTGGTCACTGTATAATTTACTTGGTGTGTGTAGACTTAAGTTCAACTTGTATGTGTATTTGATAAAGTTGGAATCTTAATTTTTATGCACCCATATATCCTTCTCTTAGTTTTAAGGTCTTGGGCTTAGGAAAAAGAGCATATAAATGTTTAAAGATCAAAAGTGGGAAAATAGCGTGTTATGGTATTTTCAGGGCATATCAATGTTGCTCCCCCTGTTTTACTTAAGGGCAGATACTACCGGTATATGAATCCCTTGGAGATTTGCAGCTCTAACTCCTAATACTATGACTGGAAGCTATGATGCACGGGGACGGCAGATTGATAGACGTATCCGTACCGGAGACGTTTCGGGGACGGGAACACTTTGGGGACGGCACGGGGACACTTTGGAAAGGGAAACTTTAATTATGGAAATTTTCAGACCAGATTTGCTTTGTTACTCTCCTTTCTCAAGCTTATTCACTACTTTTCTTCCAAATAAAAGATAAAAAATACAAGTTAATACTAGATTTTGAATGTATAACCTTCTTTCTAATCTTTTTAGTTTATAAATTTTTATTAGATAAGATTTACAATGCTATTTTTTATTTTTCAGTATATAAATTTACATATATAATATTTTTATTGATATATATATTTGCCGTACCCGTACCGTTAGTTTTTTAGTTTTGCCGTTTCCCGTTCCCGCTTCCGTACCCGTATCTGTCCCCGTATCCGTCTCGGTGCAACATAGACTGGAAGAGTATGTTGGTAGCCAGGAACTCCTAAAATTTGGGTTGAGGTACCGTGGAAACCGGGGATGCCTCTAAGATCAGCAAAGGATAGAGGGATCCCGAGGGATCTGAACCTCTATGTCAAACAGCTAATAAACCAAGATACTAGAGCATGGAATATGGAGGTAGTAACTGACGTATGTGATCTGTTGGATATCTCTCTTAGAGTTTTAATCATATACCAGATGGCTTATGTTTGGTTCATACCACATCATGAAACTACATTGTGAAAACAGAGTATTATTTAGCCTTCCAAAGGAGTGAGGACCAGGGGGAACGCCAGTTGTTAGAACCAAGCACGAACATCCTAATAAATAAGGTAAGGGATACAAAGGCATCAAGGAAGATAAAACATTTCGCTTAGCAATGCTATCCAACTGTGTCAGAGCTTGTAGTAGACGTTCTGCTAAAACTTGTGGGAATGATCGATCGTACCCAAGATACGGAGATGAGGAGGAAAACCTGAACGACCTTCTTTTCAAATGCCCCATAGCACTTCAAACGTGTGTTCAGTTATCCCTTCTTCTCCAGGGTTGTCCTGGTGGGATTCTCTTTACGAGAATTTTTGATTACCTCCTCTACCGTCAAAGGTAGGAGGAGCATCTATGCAAATCCTAACTAAACTCCGTGGATATTGTGGTTTACGTAGAAAACAAGGAATAACAAACCCTTTGATGCAAAGGAACTAAGGAAGTGATGTCAATGGACACACCTCTTCATACAACACATGAAACTGAAGTTTAGAAAGTGGCACAAGCAGTAAAAGAGAGATGAGCTGCAATAGAGGTTCCATGACTGATCAACCAAGAAGAGAGGAATAGATCGCTTCGACCAAGATGCCAAGTGGATGCATCTTAGGCGGCCAACAACTCAATTTCTGGTGGAGGAATGGTTTTACAATTGGAAACAGGTAGGAGACTCTACGGTTCTTTGGGGAAGGAACAAGTAACTTCTCCTATTTATACGGAGTTCAACTCATCATTGCTTTAGGCAATGAATAACTCTATATGCGGATTTACTTGGATGCATTTCGCATCAGATTGCCTTAACTTGGTAAATTTGATCGATGAAAAATATTTTTGATCAAGTTTGGTTTCAGAATGGAATGAATTTTTTCATCTATGGCTTTTATTTTCTTTGTAATCTCTATCTTTTATTTTATGAGATTGTAACACTTGCGCAGACGTCTTTGTAAAAAGAGCTCGAGCGCAAAATGCTATTTCATCCTTTGTAAATGATATGTTTTGTTTGAGCTTCTCAAGGTAACCTCTTCAGACTAGGGGTCGGACGGATCGGATATCCGGGAAATTTCGAGGTATCCGAATCCGAATCCTTATCCGGCGGATCCATGATTTTACTATCCTTATCTGGATCCGGAGTTCTCGGATATCCAGGTGTCGGATATCCTTCTAAAAATTGTAATATCCGACGAATATCCGGATCCGGATTTAGAACCTTAAAATAAATAAAATAATAATATTAAAATATATAAAATATTAACAATAATTTAAAAATAAAATGTATACAATGTTTTAATTAATTTTATATATGCTATTACAAATTTTATATAAAAGCTATATATACTATTATAAAAATGAAAATATAATAAACAAAACTAGTTTTTATATATAGATATTACTATTTTAAAAATAATTATTAATAACAATAACGGATCCGGATATCCGACTAAAAAATTAGATATCTGGATCCAGATTCGGTTTGACGGATCCAACATTTTACTATTCGGATTCGGCCCCTTCGGATATCCGGATTTTTTGGAGCGGATCCGGATCGGATCTCGGATCAAATCCGGATATCGGATAATAATTTCAGGCATACTTCAAACCAGTTTAATACTACGGCCTTGATTGGCACAGCAGATAACAAAGCGGTAGCTATGCTATAAGTATGTGCAGAAGCGATGCTCTTATAAATCTAGCTAATATGGTGATTGGTAGAGTTGTTACAGCAGAACATGATTCATATATAAAACTATTTTTAAAATAAGAATATAATATATAATATATTTTCTAAATAATATATATATATATATTTATGATATATATTAATTTTATAATTCTATTCACAATGATAAATCATATTTTATATATATGTAATATTTTGAATGTAAATATTATTCTTTTAAAAATTAAAAATATATATTTTTCCTTTTTGAAAAATAAAATTACTTTTCTAAAAATAATGATATAATTTTAAAATAAATATTAATTGTAAAAATAAAATTTCTTTTAAAAAAATATTAATTAAAAATATATATATTTTAAAAATAAAATACACTTTTAAAAATAAAATAAATATTTATTTTAAACCAAAATTCTCTTTTTAAAGAATTTTTGTACTTTTCTAAAAATAAATTTAATTTTCATGAAAATAAAATTTTATTTTTAAAGAAAATAAAATTATTAATTTATTTTCAAAGAAAATATTTTTATTTTTAAAATTAATTATTTTTAAATATAAAAATATTTTGAAACCTAATATAGTTTTGTGATATTATTAAACAAAATAAATTTTTAATTTTTAATTTTATATATATTCTAAATGCAATGCTCTCTCAAAAGCTTCATATGAGAACATTGGACAAAGAGTATTTAGAGAGCATTTGCATCTTCTAAATGCTATCCTAAATGTTTTGGTAGAAATTGTTGATTGGATAATAAAAAGCATAATGCTTATGCTCATGCTTATACTCTACCAATCAAGCCCTAAGTGAAGGTTGTCGGGCAGGGGGGAGTAAAAGAGAGATTATAAAGAGAATTACAGATCCAAACTCAACTTTTAATATGTGGTAGAATTTTTCTTGTCGTGATTACAAATACAAAACGAATTATGCTTTCGACTAGACATTTAATTTCACACTAGATTTTGATCCGTGCGTCCGCACAGGTGTTCTCTTTTAAAAAATTATCAATATTAAATATTAATTTAATATGTATTTTGAACACAATAATTTTATAGGCGATTTGATCGAACTAATTTAGTTATTGTCTTAAAAATAAATATTGTATCATATTGTTTTGAATTTTTGTTTTGTTTCTTATTATATACTACTTTAAGATATTATTAAATATTTTTGTTTTGAATGAATTTTTTAGGAAAGAGAAATGATAGTAATACAATAAGTATTTAATTTTTTTCTTTTTTGGTTTCAATGTTAAATTTTATATTATATGTATACCCTAGTATTTTGAGTATTGAAATAATATATATATATATATATATAATATAAATGGAGTATGTAGTTTTATATAGAAAATTTTGATATATGTTATTCATGTAGAAAAATATTAAATTTTGAAATTAGTTATTATATACTCCATATTATAAAACTGAACCAAATCGAAATAGAGAAAGTGGTCTGGAATACATAATATACCGCAGTATATGGATATGGTTAGGTATATAAACCAATTACACCGAATAAACCGATTTATTAAAACATGGTATTATAACTATATGTAAATCATATAATATTATTAATAATATACACATCATTTAATATTTTAGTTTAAGTTAAGAGTTATTTTCTATTTTTATCAAATTAATTTAAAACATAATTTTTACATTTTGTTGACAAATATGTTTGCTAATATTTAGTTATTTATAATATTATGGATTACTAATTTTATTATTTTTTATTCTAAAAGTTATTATTACTGTTAAATTAATATGTTTACTAATTATTTTAAATATAAAAAAGAATAAAATTGTCTATTTAAAATTGAAATATCTTCATGCTATATCAAAACTGATATCTAATCATTTAAAGTAAAATTCATTAATATTATAAAGACAAATACATTTTTTGATTTTTAGTATAAAACTGAACAAACAAAAACTGACGGTAACCAAAGTAAATATGGTTCTAATATGGTAGCTATTTAATTTTATAAATCAAAATACCAAAACTCAAAAAGAAGTACCAAACCGCACGATATATGAATTGAACATTCTTAGATGCAAACCTAGAGGATAAGTATTAGGGTGGACAAAAATCCAAACCGAACCGACCAACCGGTTAAACCGAACCAAACCAAACCGTGTTCTTTACATAACCCAATTGGTTCATGTTTTACTCAACCGAATGGTTGGTTTGGTTTGGTTTTAAACCGAACCAAACCGAACCAAACCGATAAACCCAATATATATATATATATATATATATTAACATATTGTAAATTTTAGTTAAAGTTTCATTTTCCACATTTTCTTAACTTCCATATATTCTTAAAAATTCAAATATGATTCAAATAAATGAATAATACTATTATATATATTCTCTAATTCTAATACCTAAAGATTGTACTGAAAACAAAATCTAAAACTATAAGCATCTATACCGTAGTCGTCTTGTCTCGTTCATCTTCTCCAATTTCCATTATCTAAAAGTAAAATTATGTAATGAGTTATAAAAGGATCAATAAAACAAAAGGTAGATGCAAATAGTGTTTTAGTTTACAGATTTTGGAATGCTTACAAGTCTTTTACGTTAATTTGATTAGCCATCATATTTTATAACCAACCCGAACTACACCAAACCAAACTACACCATAATAAAGTAAACCGAACTAAATCAAATCCAAACCGAACTAAATCTAAACCAAACCGAACTAAACCAAACCGAACTAAACCCGAACCAAACCCAAACCAAATCTACTTTGGTTTTAATTGGATTGAATTTTATAAAACCCAAACTAACCAAACCAAACCGAACCCAAACCGAACCCGAAACTAAACCGATATGCCCACCCCTAATAAGTATAATGTAATATTCTGTTTTTAAATAAATCATTACACTTATATTTACCTTAATAAGTGATTGTCGACCTTTTATTAATTGTAAATATTTATTTTACATCTTTATGGAGATTTTTTTGAATTTAATCGTGATATAAAAGTTTCTAAATTATTAAATTTTGAATTTAAATCTCTGATTGCTTAACAACCTTAAACAATATGCACTTTATTAGGTTTCTTAGCATAACCAAAATTATTATTGTGAAAGATAATTAGGAATTTATATATAAAACTATAAAAATCCAATTCTATCATTAAATATATCTATATATCAGTAGATTATATATATGATCCTCTTTATTTGATCCATCTATACTAAATAATTGATAACGTGGTCGATCAAAAGAATAAGACTAATAAGTTAACATAAATGTAATTGGCTTTGTTACACGTCAAGCTTATATATCTGATTTCATTAATAAAAACTGGGTTTGTAGTTTTATATCAGTTTGGTTCTATACGTGATACTAATCAATTATACATGGTTTTAGCCCAGTTTTGTACAGATTCGTTTACAAAGTGGGGATTAAATAATAGTCCAATTTTGTACAGATTCGTTTACAAAGTGGGAATTAAATAATTACGGTGTTGTATAATTGGAGCAAATGTTAATGTTAATGTTGCCTATTTTTAAGCTAATAATCAATTTAGGAAATATATTAATAAATTGAAAAAGAAAAAGAATATTAAAGGTAGATTCAATAAATATCTTAGTGGCATTGAATTGTAAATTTTGTGCAAGTCTAAGGGGTAATTTATATTTGTACTCCCCTTTTAATAGATTAGATTTAGAAGTGAATATCGATATCATATTCCGACGTATTTGTTAAGCACAAGGGCCCATGACCATGAGGAACGAAGCCCGAAGTTCTTAAGGAAGTAAAGGGAGTTGTGCCATTACGTAACAATGCTATCGATCAAGCTCAAAGGTCCTATCTATTTTCAAAAATAAAATATAGATTTCGATCATTTTCTTCCACACATCTTGGATTATATTGTTCGACCAATTATTCAATAAAGTAAAACATTTTACTAAAACAATAGATTTTGCTTAATGGAGCAAGTGAAAAGCAATTGACCATGTTCCAAAAAACCTCTTCATATAAACAAGAGTGGGAGCAGTGAAACACACCAAATGAGGAAAGAGGCAGTAGAAGCTTTTTAGTTACCAGAGAATCTTTTCCAATATAATAGAGTGTGATAATGGAAGATTGGGATGTTTTTTGAAGATCGCAACAAAAATCTTGAACTTGTACTATCTCCTCATCCACAACCACCGTACCATGCCTACTACTTAATTAAACCAAATCCCTTAGTTTATGCATCACAAAAACTCGTAGAACAGTATTGGAAGATCGTACATATAAGATGATAATGATTCTTCCAAAGTCCATATGATCAAACAAGTTAATATGTTAAATAGATATAACTAAGCTGATTAAAAAGTAACTAAGCTGCCTTATTAATTTATCGAAGTTCTCCAAGTGAAACAATTAGCACTTGATAAGGGTTAGATCGCTGGATGGTTACACATAGTCAATCCCCCAACTCGGCGGCCCCAAGGTGAATTCCAAGCTGAGATGAGCTTTCTCCACATCATCCTATTTTCCAAATTAAGAAACATAGTTGTATAAGTATATGTGAGAGTATGCATATTAACAATAACATTGTTACAGTTGTTTAGAAATGTACCTTAGTGATATGATTTATTTCCATGTGACGATCTGCTTGTGTAGATATGCTCATAGACACTCCCTTAGTGGAAGACCAAGGAGATCTGTTCAGATTAAATGATAAAAATCACACTTGCGAAATCTACTGATAACTCATATTGTTGGACCCTATAAGACTGCTCGTCGCTACTAATACCATTCATATTCAAAAATGTTTTATATGGACCTACTACTTCTTTACTGTCATTAATTAATATATATAAATTTATAATATACACATTTCTTTGATCAACAATATACACATTTTAACTGAGAAAAATTTAAGAATCTTTTCTATTTTGACAAAAATAAAGAAGTTAACGGATCTAAAGGAAAAAAATGGACAACTACGTTCACATAAGCCCTAGAAAGAGGGTCATATTCATCAAAATTCACGCATAACCAATGCAAAGAGATTAGATGAAGAGTTTTTTTTTTTTACCAAAACGAAAAAATAAAAAGTACCTTTGGGTCTTGATCAAAAAAAAAAAAAAAAAGTACCTTTGGGTCTTTTGCACAGATGATGAGTTTGGCGAATTTGGGTCAGCATCAGCGTCTTCATTATTATTATTATTGTCCTCTGTCTTCTGCTCTGCCTCTTTCTCCACCTTTCTTTCTCCTGATTATTCCCAAGAAAAGAAGAAACAAAAATAAATAGTACAATTACATTTTAAACCAATAGGAATACAAAAACCAGTCAATCTGGTTTTGAAGGAATACCTGATGATCCTTTATCAGTGCATTTCACTGTTCTATACATCTGCATCAACAAACATACATCCTTGAAAATCAAAAACAAAAGTAAAACTAAAATTAATTGTTTATCTAAGTTTATTTCAACTTTGCAATCATGTGTTAGCTAGTGGCCCATATATACACTTCCACTGAAATGGTAATATGCATAAGTGTTAGCATTTTTATGAGAATCCATTAATAATTTTTAAAATCCCTAAGAAGATATATAAGGGTCCAAAGAATAGAAATGAACCTGCAAGTGACTCTTGACATGAGCTAGGGTTAGATCCTTCACATTCATCAGCTCCAAGACTGATTTAGGTGTTGCTCCTGAGATAGACAAATAATTCACAAATCTTAATATCTTGGTCCCAAACATTTTACTGAGACATAACCTTTGATTATTTCCTCAAAAGAAGGAGAATGTAAGAAGAAAATTAATACTTTCATGGCCTCCAAGAAGTTGAACAGCATGGACGAAATGAGCATGGAGAGTAGAAGTCCATCTCATTCTTGGAGCTCGAATGCTTCGTTTAAGACTAACCACTGAAGATGAGTTTCTCTTGAAATCTCGACCGTAGATTTGTGGTTGGAACATTTTTGAGCTTTGCCTCTGATGATGATATGGATGATGATGATCAAAGCCTAAGCTCAAGAGATGTCTCTTCAAGAAGCTGTTCTCATGGCTTAACTCACTGAGACTGCTTCCGGAGTCACTGCTTGTGGAGGAGCTCCGGTTACTGCTGTGAAGGGGTTTCTCGGCGTGAGAGTTTGGAAGGCTGATCTGAAGAGACAGATCTGGGACTGAGTTTGAACCTCTCACACTGCTTCTTGACTCGAACATGATCATCTCACTACTACTCTTGTCTATATTACTTCTCTATTTAAATAGTGGAGAGAGATATTAAAAGAGAGAAAGATATAACTGCAGAAACAGCACTTATGACTTACAGAGAGGGAGAATAAAAGAAGAAGAAAGGAGTGTATTTCTCAATCCTCGTCATTATCTCATTTAAAAAATGCCATTGTCTTCTATTAATAAAATATCTATTTTATTTTCTACAACACATTTGTGTGCAATACTCCCCGTGTAATAAAACATACAGACTTTTTTGGAATAACACCCAAACTTTTTAGTTAACTAAAAGAAATGATTATGGAGGTAGCCTAATGTAGGCGATAAACAAAGTTAATTAATTATGATAAGATAATTGTAGATTAGAAAAAATGAATTCTCTTTTACGTGTAATAAAACTAATTCTGAAAATTAACCTAACATCTGACAACAGCTATATTGAACCATAGATATATAAATCACCATACTTTTTTTGAATGATATATCAACATACTTTGCATTAAATAGTGTAACAGCATATCAAATAATATGTACTATGATGGTAAAAACCCAGCAAAAATGGTATGTTATTTAATAAAACATTTCAAGTTAATATTTTTATTTGATACAAAGCTTGAAAGCTATAAGAAATGTAAAGTCTTTTTCTTTTGCAAACCAGAAATGTAAAAGTTGGTTATTTTATACTCCGCAACCAATACTCTCTCCATTTCATTTTAAGTTTCATTTAAGAATTTTCACACATACTAAAAAATATATTAAAATTTATACTATACCACTTATAATTACACTTATTATTTAATATCTATTGTTAATACATTAATTTCATAAGGTTAAAATAGGAATTTTTAAAAATTATACATTAAAATCCAAAATGACATTTAATATATATATATATATAACAAAAAATCAAACCTAAAACAACATTTATTTTGAAACAGATGGAGTATTACATTGGTAAGTTACAAAATAAAATAATCTAAATACTAAATTGGTATTTCACAAATATTACAATCTGTGTATTTGTATTAAACAACGTATCTTTCGATTTATGAAAAAAGTACTACTATATTCACAGAAGCAACCAAGAGTAAAAAAAGTTAGAAGATTTAGGACAGACAACGCATCTTTTGATTAGTGGTTAAAAAGGTGAAACCAAGCAGAGGGAAAGAGGTGGGTGTGATAATTAGATAATGAGTACCCTATGATTTGCATGTTTTTTATTTTACATAAATAAAATACTTTTAGATTTCCAATGCTAAAAAGATAAGTTTTAAATGCCTCTTAGGGTTTGATGGAAAATATATCAGACTTTTGCATTTAATATTTCTTACAATCCTTCATACTGAAAAAGTAACTGCGATTTTGTCATGGGGATTCTTGTTTGAACACCAAGTAGCTCCAAAAGGAAAATTTGTTTAGCTTTTGGCTGGTGAAGAAAGATAAAGACAACTAATTACTCCAATCCAATTACTTGCATTTACTTGTCTTTATCTTTCTTCACCACCGAAAAGCTTCATAAAGTTCTTTTTTCATACGATACGGTAGAAAATAGTCTGATTTACATCAGCATCGTATTGTTGTGTTTCGTGAAATTTGTGTTCTGATTTAACTTATCAACCCAAAATTTATATAGCAAACCCAAATTCATTAATTATTTACATTTAATATATTAATTGTACATTTAGATATACTATATAATATTAACTCTTAATTTTATAATTTCCTGAATTCAGTAACTTACTCGCAATACACAAACTCCAAACTGATCCGAACGAAATCAAAACGAAATTTGGTTCTACTGGGGACTTGTATTATCAAAAATGAAATACAAACCGAAGCAAATTAAAGAGGCTAATGTCAAAGTCTAATAGTAAGAATAATGTGAAAGTAAACAAAGAAAATACGATAGTTCAAAAGAAGACATGATAGTTGTTTACTTTTTGTCACCTAGACAACGCTTAGACGGTAGGCTTTATAAAACCGTAACAATTATATATTTAAACCGCCTAAATAATTATAGTATCGTAATAATAAATAATATATAATTTACTATTCATAATTATAATAATTAATATGTTATGCAATAGAATCTTATGAATAATATACATTTTATCATTCGTAACTAATAATATTAAATATAAAACATTACATATATTTAATATCTTGTTAAAATTTATAAACATCAAAATCGACTAACTAATGATTTAGGCATCTTTTTAGTCATTCTAAACGTTAGACCTTGAGTCAAGGTCCATTTATCATCTAGCTTTCTTAAACACTTGCTTTTTGAACAATTGATATAAAATTTACACACCTAGAGCAAAATAAATGACCCCTTAATCAACCTCATTTTGAGGATTGAAATTTTATATTACTATATTCACAACATTTGTGTCATTATGTTACATACTTGTATTGTGTGTCTCTTTATTCAAGGCGCGAGATTAATGGGTTGGCATCGAAAAAGCGGAAGTGGTAATATACGATGGAATATTTTTGAAAGATAATTTCCTTTGTTATTGATTGATGGGGACACCTTTTGAATTTTTCGTGTTCATTTATTTAATTCATTAATTATATCTTCATCCTTTTGTTTGTTTGCTCCCATCTTCATTGTTGACACTCTCAAGGCTATTCTTTAGGAAAAAATTCTGGAACGATCAAGGATTGTTTTGCCATTGAAAACTAGAAACTATTGTACTTAGAAATAAATTATTCTGTTTACGTGAGACTATCTTTTTCTGCAAATTGAGAAGGGAAAATTCAACATTATATCAAACGGAGCATATTATATATAGATATAAATAAATAATTAGTATAAAAAGAAAATCAACATTCAAAAGGCCAGGATTGGTAGTCATGTGACACTGGTTACTGTTGACAGTGTACATATGTAACATGTTCTAAAATGATTTGAATCAATCACATATAAAAGTAGATGTATTAAATATAACCGTAGAAATAATTCTCTTTGGTCTGTATATAAGGTTTAAGCCAATAATCACGAGCGGTCAGTGATTTCATAGATTATTTGTGAATTATATATTTAATTGAGAATTGACCGTTTACATATATAAGATGCATTGATGTGTACTATAAACTCCCATTGCTAGCATTAGCATTGCAGATGTAACTATAACCATTAATATACTAAATCCTATATATCAAGATTGTCCATGGACAAAACAATGTATTAGATCAGTTACAAAAAAAAGAACCATGTATTAGATGAATACGCATGTGGTGTGTAATATAGTCAAATGTCCCTTTTATATTTTACTTTGTTTATCAGCGCATTTTATCATAAATTATAAACATATTTATAATAAATTAAGAATGCTGGTATCCATATTTTAGAAAGATTTGTATCATTCCCACGTACGTCATCGAGCTCATACATCGTTTCGCAAAACCCCATGGAACTTCAACTATAGAAAAAAGTTTTACATTCATGTAATTCCAAATTTTGCAGCTATCACAGTAGCTAGAACACATTTCAGCTTCCCATCTCTCACCTACAAAATTTGTTAGATTTGAGTTTATTACGGGCTTTCAACTTAAAATCAATTGACAATTAGTGGATTGGCCATAACCTTTTGTATATTAGTTAATGTCCATTAGAATTTCCGATATGGGATATAATATCCCTAATAAAATTATATCTAGCCAAAACTCGTTTCATGAGAAATATTCAATATTTTGGAGTGTTTTTAGGTAGTTTGACTTTTGCGGAGATATACATATATACAGAACACATGTATCTATTAATGAAATTAATTGAATGGTGTATATAGATGAATTTTAAAAACATGTAGTAGTTGCTGATTATTTTTATTTTATTTTTGCCAAAATGTGAATCTGATCATAGAAATATGACAATGCTTGAAAAATTACAAAAGGTTAGTTCTCAGTAGGGTCAGCCTTGACAACAAAAAATATAAAACAAGGAGAGCCTACACATGATTTAAGACTTTTATGACATAAATCAACTACTCAAATCTCAGCCAAGATTGCATTAAGTTGTTGAAGCTTTTGTCTTTCATGTGGCCGAGAATTGTATCTCTGATGTACCGGTCAGTCTGCTTGAAGATTGCTGTTGGCGTTGATTATGAACCGGTGTGAGTTCTGCTGTTCCTTTCCCTCCAAATGGTTTAGATTATTGTTTGAAAGGCAAGACGTCTGAGCGTCCGAGAATGAATGATCTATGTGTGTACATTTGTTTTTAATTATTTGGATATGTGTTATGTTTAGTTTCTCAAAGAAAATTTTATCGAGTGATAGCAGATTTTGAAACAACATATTTTTCGATATCAGAATTATATTTATATTGTTTTTTTTGTTCAGCAAATTATATTTATATTGTTAACAATCATTTTCCTTAGAATTACAGACAAGCTAGTAATCTTCTCATGGAAAGGAAGTCAAATCAAAGATTCAGCGTCTGTATGATAGCTAGGCGCACGTACGAAGCATATGGACCAACCTGTACATGTGCCTGGACCCATCAAGTAATATTCCGCAGATTAAGACTTAACAATAAATAACTGTGTGGACAATAATAATTACATACTGTGGACCTTGTGGTTAACAAACAAAAGTATTAAGTAAAATGAGAGGAAAAAGAGTTGTTATTCGTAGTGAGAGAGTATCTAAGAGGTTGCACAAGAAAAGAGTATTTAAGAGGTTAAAGGCCAGATTAGCTCGCAACACCAGCAGCAACAGACTCAAAACTCCAAGACTATATAAAAATATATATGCTTCTAACTTTTTAGTCTTCATTTTGTGGTCTTCAGAAAATAACAGAGGATTTGTATAAAACAGTATATCGATATTAAAAGTTCTAAGGTACAATAGAAAATTAGTAGTGGATGGAAATGAAAACAGAAAAATATGAAACTTCTTGACGCTTGTAAGAGTGTTCGTGGGAAAATGAACACATGCATAAAAATACGAAGAAATATTCCTGAGGCTAAACATACTGACAAATCTGCATACTGATCGTGTTAAAAAAAGGAACACACAAAAGTTTAAGGGTGCTTGCTTAGCGATAGAGCAGTGCATAGCGATCCGTAGTCATGGATCAACTAAGGTTGTCTTAGTTGCTTTGGTATTCGTTGTTTGTATTTTTCTTTCTCCTGCTATAATTCTATTTGAACAGTGTGTCAAAAAAAAATCTGGTAAAGAAATTCGAACATGTCTGCCAAAAAAAGACGTTGATGAAGATTCATTGATACTTTTTTTCTTTTGAACTACAAGATTCATTGATACTATATAGATATTTTAGCTAGTCTTTACAGTTTGTTTTTCCAAGTATATTTTCCTTATATGCATTATTTGTTCCCGACTCTCTTAATTAGTTGCCGAATGATGTTAGAAAAAAAATAGTTGCAGAATAATAGAGAAAAAAGAGAGAAAGTTATAAATTTATAATTTTTTTTACCATAATGAAATCTGCAGCGACATAAAATGGACGTAAAACTCCTGATGATGACACTTATCAAAAAAATGATGATGATAAACTACTTCAAAAATGTATGTGCTTTCTTTTCTTTTTACTTATTTTCTTTTTAATCAGAAGATCTGATTTGAGATCCAAACTCCAGTTAAATATTAACAATTTACAAAGAACAATAAAAGGGATACAATAAGCCAAAAAGGAACAAAATTGTCTTCTATAAAAAGTAATAGACCTTGTAACAGCAATTAGCAAATAATAGTAAATAGTAAATCAAACAATATTAGTATAGTTAACTTAATTAGTGAATCATTAATTACAAAATGTTGATAGAGAGAAGGACAAAGGAAGAAGGCGTTCAATTCAACGGGTAGCATTTGTCGTGGCACGTAGATGCTGCATGGGAACCCCAATATTCCCTCCACATTTTTTTCTAATTGATTTCCTAAATAGTACTACATCAAAAAGAAATTTCAAAATTATTTTACCTTAACCTATATATAACGACGTCCAAAAAAACCTATATATAACATTTATTATATTAAGTTTTGCTTATAAATTTAATGTGTTTGACGTTTAATATTTTGTTTGAAAGGAAGCTGTCGAGCCCCACATTCCTCGGCGCTATGGCCTCCCCTCTCACGTGACACTTTAATTAAACATTGTTTGCTCAATTGTTAATTCCATTTTCCAACATACATATGCCTCTTGTTTGTCGCACAGGCACCCTATTATACAATTGTCAATTTCTTCTTCAGAAAATATGGGGTTCTAAATAACATGAAATCGATGAGAGCGGTAGGCATGCTCCATCTCTAACCAAATTTTTAAAACCTAACTGGATATCAAATCGGCTAATTAATCTGATATATATCGGTTTGATTCCATGCTTCTCTATAGTTAGGGGTGGAACGGATCGGGTATCCGGAGTATTTCGAAGTATCCGGATCCGGATCTTTATCCGGCAGATCCATGATTTTACTATCCTTATCCGGATCCGGGGTTCTCGGATATCCGGGTGTCGTCCTTCTAAAAATTGTAATATCCGGCGGATATACGGATCCAGATTTGGAACCTTAAAATAAATAAAAATAATATTAAATTATATAAAATATTAACAATAATTTAAAAATAAAATGTATATAATGTTTTTAATTATTTTTATGTATGCTATTAAAATTTATATAAAATTTTATATATATTATTATAAAAATGAAAATATAATAAATAAAATTAGTTTTATATATAGGTATTACTATTTTTAAAATAATTATTAATAAAAATTACGGATCCAGATATCCTGACTAAAAAATTTTGATATCCGGATCCGGATTCGGTTTTGACGGATCCAATATTTTACTATCCGGATCCAGATTCGGCACCTCTGGATATCCAGATTTTTGGAGCAGATCCGGATCGGATCTCGGATCGAATCCGGGATCTTGGATAATAAGTTACCTATCTATAGTCCGATAGGTTACACGATTTTGGATAGTTTTCTATGTTTATTATTTTATTTTAATTGAATGTGTTTCTGCTTGCTATTGGAATTTGACCGGACCAGACGGTTTGGTATTGTCTTTAAAAAGGGAGTCAGCAAGATCAAAATTATACACTTGTTAACTAGAATCTGGAATATATATATATGAATCCTATTTTAAATTTCCTTTTTTTTTGGTTAATTGGCTTTAGAGGATTTATAGTTTATTAGGACCATTATAAACTTGTTAACTAGAATCTGGAATATATATATGAATCCTATTTTAAATTTCCTTTTTTTTTTGGTTAATTGGCTTTCGAGGATTTATAGTTTATTAGGACCATTATATCCAACATCGGAAATTCTAATGGACATTAACTAATATATAAAGGGTTAGAACCGATCCACTGATTACTAATTGGTTTTAAGTTGGAAAGCCCATAATTAACTCCAATCTATCATGGTATCAGAGCCCAGATCCTAAATATCCTAAAACTCCTAATTAATATTAACCCTTCATGATCGGGTTTGTAAGTCGTAATTAACCCTTCCCGACCGGGTATAAAGGTCGTAATTAACCCGTTCGACCGAGTATAACTGTCTTAAAAAAAAGTTCTGAGATTTCTGGCCGATAAAAGTTATCATATTAAGGAGGGATATTAGGGATATTATATCCACATCTAACATAATTCTTCCAGGAGATATCGTCTTCAGACCAGATAATATTTGATCGGGATTGTGTTTTCTTTGCCATTTCTAATCAAAGAAACTTTTGCATTTTCATGTTATCATAGCACGACCTACACCATATATGATGCAATTTTAGAACGAACAAAAGAGATGGCGTCACTACACAAATAATGCAAAGCCTCTTCACCATCTATTTAACAGGTTTATTATCACGCTTTTTTTCTAGAAAAGTTCAACATAAAACTTAGAGGACGTATTTAAATGAGAATTTTAGGTGATTTGTATTAAAATGACAAATCTAGTGTTATTCAAACATGAATTTTAAAAGTTTATTTAAAATCCATTGTTATTAAATTTAACATTTCATAAAGTACTATAAAATATAGTGTTATTAAAAATATTTTAAGTTGTGGAGTTTTCAAGTTTTCAAGTGATTTTAAAATGTTTGAGTGGAGTTTCTTAGTTAAAAATTAAAAATCAAATCTCATAGTTTTAGATAAAATGCTAGAGTAGTTTAACAAAAAAAACCTTAGACTCTCCAATTAATTGTAATCATTTAAAACCTTATTTAAAATCAAATCACTTCAAACTTTATATTAAATACACTCCTTTAGTAGAAATAAACGATTGTTGAGAAAATCATAGCACTCGGAAAATCATTTGCATTATGAGAAATCATAGCACTTGGAAAATCATTTGCATATTGGCTCGTTTAAGAAAAATATTTAAAAGGAAACTAGTTTTACGAGGAATAAGAATTATAGGAAAAGTTTTAAGAGAAAAGCAGTGTTTTGAAAATCGAAACAGACCGGCCGATCGAACCGGTCCGACTGTGACTCGCTGAAGAAGCCGGTTCTGGTTCGGTTTAAAACCTGGATTTGTGAAAAACCGGTAAAACCGGCTGAAGACCGGTGACTGAGTCAATTTTAAAACCCGGTTCTTAAAAATTAACATACAATTAAGTGTTTTCAATTATTACTAGCTAAAATTTAATATTTTATAATTAGTGTTCAACTATCACTATTTAAATGATTTTTTATTTTATTAAGAAACAATGTGAAAAATATATTTTTTGATTTTCATATACTATCTTTATTTTACCATATTCATAAAATTTGAGATGTTAGTTGTAAAAATAAATAAATATGATAATTTTAATTGTAAATTATATGATTTTATCAATTTCAGTTTATATATTATTCACTATTCAGTTTTTTTACTATATATATAGTTAGATTTATGTTTATTTTTTATATTTAATTAATTATAGAAAAGAATAGAGAATGTATTATATGTAGAAGTAAAGTTCATAAATATAAATATACAATTATATATATATATATATATATATAATTTTTATAAATAGAAAATCCGGTTTGACCGGTTGAACCGGTCCAACCAGTCAACTAGTAGCTACACCGAATCGGTATCCGGTTCGGTTTTCAAAACATTGGAGAAAAGGAAAAGCCTAATTCTGTTTTTGGTATTAGGTAAACTATTATTAAATGGGAAAATAGGATTAAGAAGCAAGGGTCAGCGCCTAATGCGCTCTAGATTCTTTGGGAAATGTGATAGTTTTAACCTCTTATATTATGAAAATCAAATAATCAATTCGACTGATAGTCTTAATAATTAACAATACATATTAGTACTAATCGAATAATTCACTTTTGATTTGCTTGGATGTATCGAAAAGGGCGTGTGTAATATCCGGTCAACATTTCCCCCACCTTCCCTCTCTCTCTCTCTAGCATTTGTTCTTTATTCCATATTCCATGTGTTTGTCTTGTCTTAGCTCGAGCTCCTCTTACATTTTAATTTGTTGTTTTTCGTATGTTGCAATTATATTAAAGAACTTGGGTTAATTAGTGCATTGGAGAAATGTACGGGCACCTTGTCTGCAATACGCAACTGGTATTTATTTGGTAACTTCTTTAAATGCTTTATTTGCTTACCAAGTTGTGTAGGATTTTCAGTTTTTTTTTTTTTTTGAACATACGATTTTCAGTTTTCTTGAAGTCAACTAAATATCACCAAGCAAATTTAAACATATACTATGAGATATCATGTTATATGCTGCATCTTATAGAGAATTAATTTATTAAATATCGGGTAAAGAACTTACTAAAAGTTGATGGTTCTTAGCCATTTCAGGTTTTTGGGATAGTCTATTAATAGATGATATAGCTATTTCTTGGTTTTAATCAGAATGCATTTCAAACTTTCGCCAGATAATGTGGTAATCAATCTATATAGAATTAAATGCATTAACGTTTTTCATATACTCAAAAGATCAGCATATACTTTATACTCTTTCCCTTTCACTTCGGTTGTTGTTTAGGTTTATACACACAGATTAATAACACATTTAATTTTGTGCATTTTCAAAATAAAAACATCATTACTTATAAACGTAACCATATTTCAACTAATATCAAAATAAACAGGAGAATCTTGTTAATAAATTTTCCGTTGAAATTATAAAACGACATTTATTTTGAAACGAAAATTTTGTTCTACAACAACAATTAAAATGAAACAGAGAGAGTATAAAAAAGGAGTTTAAACAATCATAACCTATAAAGTGGATTATTCACGTGTATGAGTTTTTTTTTTTTGAAAAAGGGTTTTCACGTGTATGAGTTATTATATATAATTATAGTTCAAACAAATTATCATTCATATTCAAAACAAGCCAATAAAAATACACTTAAAATCTTGGATCATTGGCCCAAATCTTGGCCCACATGTAGTAGTTTTGTAAAATTTGATGTTATTAATTTTAAACCAGTGCCTGTTTCACTTAAAAATAATTAAAAAATTGTGTAAAACAACATTATAGGATATTAGCTTGATGAAGTGTTCGCAATCCAGTTTTTAGAATGTGATGGTATAGATACAACATCATGATTTCTTCTAATGGTGATGATGATCACGATTGTCATCAATTAACTGCTCATAAATGCCCCTGATATTCAACTGTTTTCTACGAATATTTTTGGGGTAAAGTGTTCAACGTTATTTGTACTAAATAATTAAAAAAACAAAAGAGTGGACCACACAGAGCAAGGTACAGTTTCATGAAAATAGAAATAACAAAACTAAAGTGCTTCCGTCTTAACATTCCTTGTTTTTTGACTCTTTCATTCTAAAACTGCCTTTTCTGGTCATTTTCTAGTCAGCTCCTACATAAGAATAAACAATATTCTGTTTACTCACTAAAATGTCTTTATCTCAGAGTCGTAAATACCCATCGTATTTTCTTTATAGAATCCAAATCAATTTAAACAGCATTGATGAGATTGGTTTGGTTTGTGACGCATAATGTTTCTATGGTCGTCTTCCAGTTTTCAGAGGCATCTTGTTATGTGGACTCGCGATAATGATATATTGAAAAACTTTCAAACATTGGAATTATTATTTTTAGATTTTTGAATTTTATAGGTCTTTGGATAAACGGTCACTACGTCAGCAATTGAAATGTGTCGGACAACTTTTGGTGCACCATGCAAGTATAAAAGACATAGAGATCCAAATGCTGTACGTTGCTATGTATTTAATTTTCGTAGTGAGGGGAGTCTAATGATTTTGGAGTAGAGGCTATAACATTTAAATGTGCAGTTTTCAAGCCTGAACCAGATTACCCAAACCAAACCAACCAGATTTGAGTTGGAAGATACAAAATAGTTTTTTTCCAAAAAAAGATACAAAATAGTTATAAATATTTGAATAGTTCGTAACTATAAATATTTTGGATATTCGAATCAAACCCAAATGGGGTGTATGGTATACTCTAGTTTGTGAATTGTATATTAAAAATAAAAAGAATTGTATATTTAAATATAATATTTACAAGTATTAGTACGTGAATCAAATAGCTAATAGAATCAGTTTTTAAAAATCTACATGTATATATATAATAAAATTCGATGAAGACTAACATTTACAGAAGATAATGCTCTACTTTTAAATTTACCCTAAATTTATAGTATTTAATTTATATATTCTTTAAACTCTAATTTCTTATAGTTGTGTATTCATTTAAAATTACAATATTTAATTTTCCAGGAATCTAAAAAAAAATAGAATATTGCCTTTCACACAATGGAATTGACTTCATGATTTTTGCAAGAACAATAATAAAAAAATATGACAATTTGTTCATTTATTTGCTCTTCCATTTCTCTTGTTAGACAGAAAGACTAATTATAATTCAAATTAAAATTGAAAATAAGAAATTTTCATTTTGTTAATAGTACTTATATATATATATATATCAAAATTTTGTGAATTTCTTATAAAACTTGTATTTCTCAAAAATCAATGGAAAAATGTTTTCGCTCACCAATAATTATACAACTACAATAATGATCTCAGAACTTATTTTTTCCCTGTTTGGAAAATACAGTCTAGATATTTTTTATTTGGAAAACTACATCATGGTACAACTTTTTGGGAACCTATTTTAAAATATTAATTAACTGAAAGAGTTTTCTATGCCTAAAAATAATTTAATAATTTATTCATCTAATATTTTTTAAGTAAATTTAATTTCTGTGTAGTACTTAAAATAAAGGCTTGATATTCATGTTATTCTAAAATCTAGAGTCCAGATTATGTTAAATAGCTTAATAAAAAATATTATTGATATGATGTTTGTAAATATTTTTGGTATAATATAATATAAAATAATAAAAATAGATGGAATAATAACTATTCAAAATTTTAATATGGAGTTTCGATTGTAGGATAATTGAACTTAAACCACCTTTAATAGAATGCATCCATGTTTCTGTCTCTCTTCTTATTGTCTTGTGTTGTTACATCTCCGAAGAGCAATTTAAAAGAAATTGTTGCATAATCCTTGACTACACAGACACGTTGATTACATTGTTAGCTAGCTCGAAGACCACTAATCCATTATCAGCTAGCCACACGCTCTGACTCGTGACATGAATTATATTGAAACATGGTTTATTGTAATTTGATACAGATTTCTACATTTTAGAATATGTTTTCGTCTTTGAAAACAATTTAACCACCAACCACTTTGACACGGTTTTCTCAAATAATCAGATACCATACAACTATATACAACATAGACAACAATTGAAATTTAATACCACACATCTCTCTGCATACTATACATTACATTTCAAAAAACAAAACAAAATTAAAACCATACACAATTTAGACTTATACTATCTCAACTAATCTGTATGATTCTTCTCCAATACAAAGCAGCAGCCATGGCAGAAGCCCTTGAAAGCTCTTATTAAAGAATCCAATAACAGCTAATTGATCTTCTTTGGATCATTCAAAACGAACTCTACATATAAATCCTTCAGTGCAATCACCACCGTCATTATCAACGGTCCCGTTATCCCTCCCTGAAAGAAAACAAACACTAAAAATACATTAAAACATCGCCAACATAAAATTCTTGGAAATACAATCTTTATTTCATGACTTGCAGAGCAGAAGGAAACCGAGTCACTTGACCAATAATATTAAGTCCAGTAATGTAAGCATTAGACTCTGGAATGTCATCTTGCATCTGTGAAGCACCACATTGGTAAAACAGATCTTTGGCTTCAGCAATCACTTGTCGAGTCATTTTGATCCGTTCTATGATACCAGAAAGGATGGGCATGATCCCCCTCAAAAACCTTAAGACTGAGATCCCTGCTCGAGTAAACCTTCCATGTTGTTGCTATCCTTATTACTACCACAATATCTAAATTTCCAAAAAACATTAGCCGCCCTGCGTCTCAGGGACAAACAAAATCATAATTTAGTGGGCTGTATAAAAACTCTTACAGTGCTTTCTCTTATTCGATCCAAGAATAAGAACGAATAACCATCGTTTGTCTCGATTATCACCATGTATGCTTGGCGTTAAGTATGAAGAACTGCGATTGAGATGCATTGAACCACGAAAGAAGAGAGGTCTACTCCGAATTTGATCGATTCATGTTTCCTTCGTTTGAGAGACTCAATTTCATGAAAGTGAATCCCGATCAACAGTGGAATGAAATTGATTCAACAGTGGAATGAAATTGACTCAACGTAGCAGGCCAAACATAAAACATGTTACAACCTGATTTACCATATAAGTCCAAACTGAATTAATATTAATTTGTTAAAAAATATTTAAATATGGAATACAAAATTATTTAATAGTTGAAAACTAAAATTAAAATAATCATAATATAATACGCTTGTTTTAAAAGAACAATTACTGAACATTTTATTAAATGATAATTTTGGAATATATTAGAATATGGCAGATCTTGATGTAAAGGCTTGCAGATTCGTTAAGGAAGGGATATGATGTTTCTTCGGTCTCGTTTGATTCGGTAAATCTCCAATTGAGGAATGATCCCAATCATCCCATCGAGCATGCTGTGGTTGACGCCGTAGTCGACAATCCCTATGGTTCTAACGAGGGAGTCTCTGATACTAACTGTTTTGCTGAGTTCAGGTTGACTGATATGTATAATGTGAATTGTGAATTTTTCTCGTTGATTAATGTTCGGGTTGCGTGTGACTTGAAACATGTTTTATGTTTGGCCTTTGTTGGCTATGAATCTAGCTCATTCGCTTGGAGCCATTATCCAAGTTTTACGTCTTTTGATGACATGACTTGCTTGTTTCTAACTGGTAAGAGTTTTTGTTTTTGATGAAAACGTATGAGCGGTTTTCTTATATGTTATTGATTTAGTTTTTTGCATAAAATATTTTTGTTTCGATTTACATATCTATTTGCAACGAAGGAGAAAGTTTATGTACCTCGCATCAAATGAGGTGTGGGGACACTATGCTTCTGAGATGTCTGCGACCAGTGTGTACTAGGTCTAGGGAGTTCCCGTTCTATTTTCAGTCTTAGGATTAACTTACATATATGTCTCGATAGTTAGAACAAGAATTTCAGGATATATCTGAAGGATATTAACAAATATATACTTGGACTTATTTATATAGTACGCTATTAAATCATGTTGTCGTAATGTCGAGAAACCCAAAAATCCTTATAGAAAATGTTATGTTATGTCCGTTTTGGACGTTTAGTTTGTTTGTTTTGGCCAACAGCAGGAACCAAAGAACCGAACTAAAAACGAGATTTGGTTCGGATTTAGATCATATCCGTTATAGTAGTAGATCTTATATCTTTAGAACCAAAAAAATTAGATACGAACCGGAATTAAACCGAGAACCAAATGGATACCCTAATATCTATAGTATAGTTTATATATTTTTAAATAGTAACTATATTTAAAAGTTAATCAAATAGTTTAAAAGTATTATTCATAAGTCAAAATACCAAAAGATCAAATTACTAGAATGATTTTTTAAATCTAAAATATTTAAAATTATCAGAATTATCTAAACTTTATCTGAAAACTATGTGTGTTTTCTACACCATATGCAGTAAAAAATTTTAAATTTAAATTGATTTTTTAACAGATAAATCTAAATATATTTAAAAATAATTTTTTTATTAATAATGTAGATTTTCTTTTTCTTATCAATATTTTAATATAAATTTTATTCAATTAAACATAAAAAATTAAGATAAAATAATTTTCTTTATTTTAAATATATTTAAGAATATGCATGTATATATGTAAAATTGTACTTTTATAAGATTTTCTATCTATTTATTCTAATTAATTATATTAAATATTTGTATAAAATTGCAAAATTATCAAAAATTAAAATTAAAAAGTATTTACAAAATTTGTAGATATATAAGAAACTAATGATTTTACGATTAAAATTTTATAATAAAAGAAGTGTATACATTTTTGAAAATTTAGTAATAAAATTGCATAATTTAAAAATATAGAACTAAATGATATTTCGAAATTTGTAATGTCATATTTTAATATATTTATTTTAATTGATGATGTATGAGTTATTACCATATTCTAAAAAAATCTTCCAAAATATAAATCAACACTAAATGTAATATATGTGTTATTACCATATTTTGAAAAGTTTACCAAAAAAATAAATTAATATTAAATGTATGTCCATGTCATATTAAGCTATAAGACACGTCCTCAATTTTAGTAGCCATGTCATATTACTTTTGTGAAAATAATTGTAAAGAGGACATATAAGAGGACATATACATGTCCTCAGTTTTAGTAGTCATGTCATATTAATTTTGTGAAAATAATTGTAAAGAGGACATATGGAAATATCAATTCTCAAATAATGTTTAGGGGATTCAAAAAATCTGATATAAATTCGAAAGTACTTCGGTTATAAACCGGCTCCTAACTTTGTTACCCAAACCGAACTGCAAACCAAAATAACAGAACCGAAACCGAACCGAACTTTCTAAATACCCAAACGGATCCTAAACTTCTAAAACCGAAGAATCGAAAAATAAATAGAACAGAAGCGGAACCGAATGTCCAGAGCTAGCCGTAGTGTTCAGCTGAACCTTGTGAAGGTAGTGTTTTTGGTGTGATAAGTGGAAGTTTTTTTGCGAAAGATTGTGTTTGTGAATTTCATGAACAGATTTTTGTCAAATATAAGTGTTTAATTTCATCAAATCTGTTTATGGAGTTTGCTCACATTTCCAAAGAACATGAGCATTATCGAGTATATGCAATGTTTTTTGTAGTCAAAGCATTTTGGCTTGGCTAAAAGACTAAGTTTAGCCTTATGTATGAGGGCACTTTGGATCAGCTTTTTGCCGGTTTAGTATTGACATTAAGGTCATACTAGTTTCGGGTCATCCTTAAGGATGTGCCGTATTTTTGGTCGGCCTTAAGGAACACTATGATTGACCGGGACAGTTGTTTTTGGTGTTAGCAGATGGTCATCGGTTTAGGAGTTCCATCGATCTGCATTTGGCTAAAGCAACGAGTTAAACACAAGTGCAAGTGAGTTAAAGCCGATGATGAAGGAAAGTTAACAACGATGATGACACAATTGGATATGAGGCTCAGGGATAGGGGTCATGCGAGTTAACACCAATAGTCAGTTAAGATAAGGCCGAGGGTTGGTGAAACACCCCGACCCAGAATATTTTGAAAAAAATTGAGAATTCTAAGTTAAAAATCGAGCCAGTTTTATCGGATAAACATGAAAAGGTATTGCAACTTTATTAATGAAATTTGAGACTAAATACTGAAAATCATGTAGGTTACAATAAGAACGTCTTTATAAAACTCGTAAACATTACCCAAGTTCATAACACATATTCTCGATAATCTATATAGCCTCATGTTCCGGTGCAAACAATCAAACCTTACATTCATCACAAAATGAAGTATGCACATACAAAGTCACATAGTGAGGAAGATCAAAACTAGGGGTGGTAGTTGCAGTTTAAATTCAGGTTCGGTTTAGGTTTGGTTTGGTTTGGTTTTTGGGTCTAAAAAACTTATTGAAGTCAACCAAAAGTAGTTTAGTTTGGTTTGTTTTTGGTTCAGTTTTGTTTGTGTTTTTTCAATTCGGTCAAGTTGCTTTTTTGTTTTGTTCTATTTCGTTACAAAAATATATTTATTGAACATAAAATAAATCATTTTTGACACTAAATTACTAAATATTATAGATAGTTTCAATTTTAATGATAGTGTATGAGCTTCATATTATTTAATTTTATTGTTAGTTATGTTGCTATTATTCATTTAGAAGTAAAATGTATAAAATTATGTTAATTTGTTTAGGTTAAATGGTTAAATATTTAAATCTTATTATTATTATTAGTAGATTTAGTTAATCTAATTAAATAAACATTTCGGTTCTTCAATTCGGTTTGGTTTAAAACCGAACCAAATAGAACCATGCATTTGGGTTGATAAAATATTGAACTGAATGGTTGGGACATATACTGGTTTGGTTTTGGTTGGTTTGAATTCGGCTGGATCAGTTCGATTTGGTTCAGTTCGATTTTTTTACCCACCCCTAATCAAAACCGCCCACCTACAGCCCGAATTAACAAATAATCATTACGCCATAGAATTCATACTAGTAACCTATCATTCTGTTATCATGCCTACACTTAACCTTTTCAATTAGCTAGCCATTTTCATTTATATAGTCATTTCCATTTTTTTGTCAACTATAGTCATTTCCATTTTACTTAGCTATTTCTACACATTTCTTATTACTTAACCTTTTGTTTCATTTTTTTACTCTAAAGGTCATTTACGGCCCTTAGCTATCATCCACAGTCACTTTCAGCCTTAGCTATCATCCAAGGTCACTTACAGTCCTGAGGCCAATGTATACGGCCCGAAGTCATCATCCACAGTCCAAAACCAAGTTTTGGCCCATAGCTATTATCCACGGCCCAAACCACTTACACGTCGATCCCTCATATGGCCTAAAGCCACACGATCCCAAAGGTCCCTCCCGACCCGAAGCCCAATACACATGCGAAAATTCCTTACGACCAAAAGCCGAATACACAAACAAATCCTACATACGACCAAAGTCAAGATACGACCAGCACTCACATAAGACCCGAAGCCAAATCAAGATAATATCTTTTATGGCTTAGAGCCAAAACATACTTTAATTAATTTCGTTCGCATAGTCACGTACTTTCCCTAATTAGTCTTGTTCTTAATATGTTTCTATATTATTTTTCACTTATTATACCATTTAATTTCAAGATCAATTCTCATTTTTTTACATAAACATAACGATTTAAACATACAATCATCACACACACAATTTATATGCAGAAATCCTAGAGAACATTCTTTGATCTTTGAAAAATTACTTCGAATAACAAAATCTCCATAAAACACTTTGCTCATGCGCATAACTCGAATATAGGAATCAAGTTCTCAGCTTAGCTAAATCTCAAAGATTCCTAGACTCTGAATTTTCTAATGTTTTTCGGCGAAGAACTTTTTGCTCTTCCTCTCAATTTCTCTCAAGGATTCGTTGACTCTTGAATGATTATTTAAAGTGATGTGGACATGATAAATATTCATCTTCTGACCCTTTTATTATTATAGATTCCTAGGGCTGATTAGTTCCCTTGAATCTTCCTCTCACATTCTTAGTTATTCTAGTAAGATTATACACGTTGAGAGCATAAAAGAAAATACTTGAAAAGAGAGAAACACTTCATTTTATATATTTTCATAACAAGCACTTGATATATTATATAATTAGAAGAAAAGAGAAGCAGCACAGAACAAAATGAATAATACTAATAAGTAACAACACGTGCGAGAGAACATACATTACAAATTTACCCTCGACTCCCTAAAAGCTAGCCTTCCTCAGAGACGTGAACTTAACGGCGCTTCCCAACGCCGACGTACCAACCTCAATATCAAACGAATCATACCTCCTGAAAATCTCGATTATAAACAACCTCGCCACCATAACCACAAAGTCCTTACCCGCGCACTGTTTATTCCCAACCGTCGGACTCTCCGTCTCCGGACCGTTCGACCACATCACATGCTTCAACAGCCTCTCCCCTTCCTCCCCGAGGAACCTCTCCGGCACGAACTCCTCCGCGCGATCGAAAATCTTCGGGTCCCTCGTCGCGAGCGGCTGGTATCCGTAGAGCATCTCCCCGGCCTTGACTCTGAACGCCGCGTCGTGGCTCTCGATCACGAAGTCCTTCTTGGCGCGAGCGTACTGCGCCGGAACCGGGGGCTCGAACCGGAGGCACTCGAAGACGACCGATTTCGTCAGCTCCATCTTCTCGATCCCTCCCATTGTGAGCTCTCCTCCGTTGGATTTTATCACCGACCTTATCTCCTCCGCTAACCGGATCTGGAGCTTGGTACCCGCCCGTCCGACCCGCATAACAAGATTCGAGAAGAGGATCTTCATCCCTCCCCACGTGTTGAAGCACGTGGCGAAGAGGAGGTTGTGAGCAGCCTCCTCACGCGAGAGGCCGAGCTTCTCGGCCTCGGCTAGGATCTCACCGCCGGATTCGAGGAAGAACTCGTAGAGCCTCTGGTAATCGGACTTGACCAAGAACGCAGGTAATGGGAAAGTGTGGAGGAGAGGGTCTTCGATGATCCCGGGGAGGCCGAGAGACAGCAGAGGATGGAGATTGAAGAAGACCCATTTCGTGATCAGACCCGGCGCGTCGGATCCGAGCTTGGTATCGGCTGGGTTCTTCCCGTACATAGCTCGAGCCAAGAAATTGAAAGCCGCAGCGTCGCCGGGACCGGCGAAGTCCGCTTTTCCGTTGGCGGCGAGCTCTTTCTCGATCGAATCGAAAAGCTCCGAGTAGGTGGCGTTAAACTCCGGGAAGATCCGGTTCCGAGAGGATTTGAGTAGGTAGAAGAGCAAAGATTTGAGCTTTGCGTGGTTCGGCTCCGACGGGTCGAGGTACGAGAGGATGCGGTAGCCTCCGGTTAGCTCCGTGGATGGCATGTAAGTTCCGGTGAAGAGATCTTTCTTCTCGACTTTGTCGACGTCGAACAGAACCGGGAAGCTTTTTCCGTCGAGTAAGGCAACGACTTGTGGGTTCTCGGCGATGAAGCCTCCGGGCGGCATGTTGACTCGGAACACCGTGGAGTTGTACTTGCGGATTCGCGATTTGAAGAACTCTTCGGGTTTTTGCTTGCGGAAGTAGTCGTCGCGGTCTTGTAGTGGGCCTATGATTGGTAGACCGTAGCTTCCGGGGATGGCTCGGATCGGGAGATCTTTGGATCCGGATCCGGTGGGGGTCGCGACGGCTAGATCGGGAGGGGTTTCTGAGGTCGAGGCTTTGATCGGACGGGTTAGAACTCGAGTCGAGGAGAATTTTAACGGGGTTGATCGGACGGTTGTTGGTTGGTGGATCCGAGCGTGTAGAGAAATGGGGAATGGAGTTGAAGCAGAGGCCATTTTCGTGTGTGTGTGTGTGTGTTTGAGTATTGATTGTTGTGGTGTAGAAAACAGTGGCAACTAGAATGTGTTATTTATAAAGTAATGAGATAAACGAGATCTATAGGTAAGATTCTTTTTTCGGACAAAGCATACATGACTTCTATTGCCTATTGGAGTCTCTGACCACCGGCCGAGCTGGTACATTCAAATAGCCACGTGCTTTGACTGCGTGTTTCATTTATAAAAGTTGTCTCTTTCTTTATTTCCGGCCAACTTAAATAATGGATTTATTTGTGAAATAATCAAAAACAAAGAGGAAATTAGATTTGAAGTAAAACGGCAGAGATAAATAGGAAGAAAAAAAGAAGAGAGAGAGGGTAGAATTTTGGTTAGTTAATGAATTATAGTTTTTAGTCGTTTGATCTAATTTCCTTTAAATAATTTATTTGTCTTCTTTTTAGATCTAAAATCAAAATAAGTAATATGATTGTCTCAAAAATTGGTAAATCATTTTTTAACTCAAAAATCGGTCAATCATTATTAGCAAAAAAGAAACTGGTAAATCATATGACCCGGTGGGACTTTTTGGGCGAAGGATTTTTTGTTTTAGAAAATTTTGGAGGATTTTAAGGCTTTTTTTTGGTGAGATATTTTTGGTGCCAAGTTTTTTGTTAAAAAGAAATTGGAGGACATGATTGTAGGATTTGTTAGATTGCTTGGATTTTTGGGCGAAAGATGAAATTTTATAATTATTATATATTATATATAATAGGTTATATTATTATAATAAAATAAAAGAACCAGCCTTACACGTTTTATTATAGTAGATGTCAAAAATTTGTTGGGATCTCTTGTCATATTTTACAGGCTGTTGTTTATTTTTGTACTTTAGTTCTGATTCCTCTTTCTTATACTGTATTATACAAAATAAATATCTTCACAGATCCGATTCTTCAATTTGAGTGATAAAATAGTTTATTATGTAAAAATAAACGAAGTTTTAGATAATATCTGAAAAGTTTTTTTTTTTTGAAAAGGCTTTCAATCTGAAAAGTTAAGACGTTCCAAACGCAAGTTTATCATCTTGAAGAAATATTTTTCCTTTGTTTTAATCCCAACATTGCTGTTTATTCCCAAAACGGTAGTACGACAAATTTGGGTTTTTAAGAGCCTTTATGAATTTGTAGCTATAAGAGGACAATACATAAGGAAGTAGTTGTTACATTTTGATGCGGAGTTGTACTAAACAGAGTCTATAAAGCAAAGATACAAAAACAAAAACCAGACCTAATCAAAATGTAGCCGAACTGCAACAAAGCTCCATTTAACCAATTCGGAGTACAACTCAAGAAATGGAGTCCACACGCCCAACCACAATCCACTTAATTCAGACATGAGTTGCTTCATCAACTTAGGTTTTCTTTGGACCCAGATTACCCAAAACCTAGGTCACGTTTCATCGGTCAACGATGACATTGTATCCGACTCTCTTTTTTGCTTGGCTACGGGTTCTCTTCCTTTTAAACTCCATTTTCCTTCATAATCTCCAAACTGTTTGAAAACACACATACACCTTTAAATGATCTAAAACAGATTCGAAATACATAATAAATAATATACTTTTTTTTTGACAAGAAAATAATATACATATAGCTTAATATATGAGTTAAAATATTTAAATACTGGGACCTATCAACCAGCTACACTCAGATCAGCGGCGAGAGGGTGGCATCAAGAGGGCGGCGGCCGGAAATCAATAGCAACAACTGATGATGGCGCGTGCGATCCACACCTGAAGCCTACGGTGGAGGAAAACGGTGTGTGAGCTACCTGTGTAGAACGGTGAAGGAATGTGATGGCCTCTGAAGGCACATCGTGGTGGCTCTTCGGTTGGGCTTGTTGCTCCGCACATGTCTCGACATCATGAACACGATGACGGCCTTCATTTCATAAAATATACGATAGTTTTGATTGATTTAATAACCGACCTAAACAAAAGCCTTAGGCCAAGGCGGTTTCCGGTTTACCTGCAGCGAGAATCAGTGGTAGGCTGGGCGACCTC
Source organism: Brassica nigra (assembly GCA_016432835.1). Lineage (NCBI taxonomy): Eukaryota > Viridiplantae > Streptophyta > Magnoliopsida > Brassicales > Brassicaceae > Brassica > Brassica nigra. Next base: position 6,709,045 of record CM028243.1, on the reverse strand, counting down.
GTCTCTGCAGGTAGTCGGGGCCGAACAATCTCAGATTTCTTTGATGGCTCAGTTCCTGCCGAGATTTGATGCTTAGGGTTTTTGTAGAAAAATAAACTGTAGGAGATTATTATTTAAAGAAAACCCCTAAGGTTTCATGGATTTGTTGGGACAAATTAATTGGATCGCAATTTGGGTCGTTATAAAAAAACTTTGCCATTAAACAAAAGTTTAGTGTCACTGCTATTAGATTGCCTTTTTAAACTGTATCGTTAAACTGCTGTTCTGTATCATTACTATTAGCTCGCCACTTTACCTTTGTCAATTTTTAAAGGTAAATCTGATATTTTAAAATAATGAGACTATTTCTACAAATTTTCTCTTGCGGAGTACTGACACGACAATGTCTTTTCTAAATGAGACATTACAGACAATTATCTCTTTATGATAAAAATTAAGTTGCTACTTTTCGTTAGATGAACATTGAGTCATGTCTTCGTAGATTTTTTTTAGCAAAATCGAGATCGATTACTCATCATTGTTGGTCTTGTGGGAGATTAGTTGGACCTTGGTAAAGCTCATAATTTAAGTTTTATCCGCGAGTTCCGTCCGTTTGACTTGCCACGGGGTAAATGCGGATTGACCAATTCAAAATATTCAACATACATGTGTGGGTGCAGCTCAAGTCAGTTTAATTGGGACGGGTGCAGAACCGCATATATCCATCAATCCGCAAAAAAAAAAAATTGTAAGAAAAATTTCACAAAATATAAAATATTAAAACTCTATATAATTTTAATTGTAAATATATATAGTTTATATTCTTTTATAGAAGTAATTAATATATAATTAAAATAATTATTTTATTAAAACTTATATTACGAGAATCCCAGGGATTACCCGCAAATCTAGACGAAGCTGGTGCAGGTACACAAATTTTTTCCGCAGATTATGTGGATCAAAATTTTGAATCAAAAAATAAGATAATAGGTCAAGCGGGGCAGGTTGACCCGCGAACCCAGCTCCACACCTTAGCGATAGACTTCTACTTAACAAAAAATGGTGAAACCAAACTAGATTATCGCATAGAGTTATTTGAACGTTTGTAACTTGATGGTCCTACATTTAATGCGTTTATAAATTTATTTATGTAAGAATATGTAAAACAAAAAGTGTCCATCACTGTGGATCGATTTTAGAAGTATGTGGAAATTTAAACATTTGCAACTTGATGGATCGATCGATTATTGCATAGAGTTATTTGAACATTTTAAAACTTGATGGTCCTAGATTTAATGCGTACATAAATTTATTTATATAAGAATATGTAAAACAAAAAGAGTCCATCACTGTGGATCGATTTTAGAAGTACGTGGAAATTTAAACATTTGCAACTTGATGGATCGATCGATTATTGCATAAAGTTATTTGAACATTTTATGGTCCTAGATTTAATGCGTACATAAATTTATTTATATAAGAATATGTAAAACAAAAAGTGTCCATCACTGTGGATCGATTTTAGAAGTATGTGGAAATTTAAGCAGAAGTTTAACACGGTAAGTGGTTACAGCTTCTTCCTCGTCACCAACTTCAGTAAACATGGCAATTCCGCGAGCAAAGGCAAAAGCTCCTGTCCCTCCGACAACCTCCATAACCTCTTCCGGTTTTTGTGCCATGTCTCTGCTTCTAATACTAACACTCCCCGTGTACTCAGGAGTCTCTAACGTCAAATATATCACGTTAAAATCCGAGTTAGCAAAGTCTTCATGCGGGATTATAAATCCCTCAGCTTTCCCCACGACCCGAGAATTGTTATCCGGTCCTTCCGTGAGCGTACGTCGGAAAATCAATGCTCCGCCTCCGCCTCCTCTGCTGTGGGTCCCGGTCATGCGTTGAGTTGACCTGCGAGAGACATAGGAGGAGGACGGGATTTGGGTTTGTTGAACATAAACGGAGAAGGAGAAGAGTGATTCTGGTGGGTCGTAATCAGGCACAGGTGAGAATAAAGCTACTAGAACGACGACAGTAACAGAAGTAGCAACGGCGATGAGAAAGATGACTCTAGTTAGCATGATGGAGAAAAAAACAAATACAACAGGAGTTTCTACCTGTTTTTATAACAAGCGTTTTTGGTTTTGAAGTTAGATTAGTGATTTTGGTATAACCACTACTTTCACAACATAACTACACCATTACTTGATGTTCAAAAAAAAAAAAACTACACCATTACTTATTAAGAAACAATCTTTTTTTTTTTATCAAAATTAAGAAACAATCTTTTGTTTTTGTTTTCCGTCTGTTTTTTAAATTTTTTTATGAAAGAGTATCTTCCAATATATACGACACTCGGATGCGTACAAGTTCTTGAAATTAACGTTCATTTATATTAAAATATGTGAAATCATTTGATATGTTGTTTAAAGCTTGGTGTTATATATAACAAGCTATTGATTTATTGGTAAAAGAGTGTTAAGTAAACATTCTGCTACTCAAAATTAATTTTCTTTGTAAGGAGCTATATATTTATATTGCTTGGGTTTCCAACAGAAAAAGTGAATTCATTTTTTACACCAAAAAAAACTTAAAGCTTGAGCTTTAAAATTTTTTAAACGTTGTCTTGGACTGAAAGTTTTGGAACAACGGATTTAGGGGTGTCAAAATGGGTAAAATTTAATGGATCAATCCAAAACAATCCAAACAATGGATCTTAATGGATAGAGAAAATGAATACAAATGGATTAATGGTTAAAATGGGTTAGTGGACTTAATGGATTGGGTTAAAATGATTTGGATTGTAGTGGGTAATGAGTTATCCATAACCAAACCATTAAGAATTTCTAACAAACTTAAACTTAAATCAAATATATAAACAAAATAACCAAAACCAATTTCTAAACCAATTTTAATACACCAAAATTTATTTTCACAATTATATAATTGAATTTTAAAAAACTAAATCTAACCCAAACAAAAAATCTATAACCAAACCAATAAAAAATTGTAACCAACATAAACTCAAATCAAATATAAAAAAAACTCCAAAAGCTTAAAAGATATTAATAAACCAAGTTTTTATTTATTTTATCATATATCAAGTCAATTTAAATAAACTAAATGTAACCCAATTTTTCATACATGTTTTGTCAATACACAATTTCTCAACTATATACATATTATATATTATTTTCTTATTAAACATTAACCTTTTTCCAAAAAAACCACAAAACCAAAAATTTCCATAAAAACCGCAAAATCGAGTTTTCACGCCAAAACCATAAGGTCGAGTTTTCCCACCAAAACCATAAAATCGAATTTTCTCCCCAAAACCGCAAAATCGAGTTTTCCCTCCAAAACCGTAAGATCGAGTTTCCCGCCAAAAACACAAATTGGGTTTTCTCGCCAAAAACACAAAATCGCGTTTTCCCGCCAAAACCGGAAAATCGAGTTTTTCCGCCAAAACAACAAAATCAAGTTTTTCCGTCAAAACTACAAAACCGAGTTTTCCCGCCAAAACCGGAAAATCGAGTTTTCCCACTAAAACCACAAAATCGAGTTTTTCCGTCAAAACTGCAAAACCGAGTTTTCCCGCCAAAATTGGAAAATCGAGTTTTCCGCTAAAACCGCAAAATCGAATTTTCCCGCCAAAACCGAAAAAGTTTTCCGCCAAAACCGCGAAAATCGAAGTTTTCCGCCAAAACTGTAAAATCGAGTTTTCCGCCAAAACCGGAAAATCGAGTTTCCCCGCCAAAGCCGCAAAATCGAGTTTTCTCGCCAAAACTGCAAAATCGAGTTTTCCCGACAAAACCGCGAAATCGAGTTTTCCCGCAAAAACCGTAAATCGAGTTTTCCCGCCAAAATCGTAAATCGAGTTTTACCGCCAAAACAACAAAGTCGAGTTTTCCCTGTAAAACCGCAAAACCAAGTTTTCCCGCTAAAACCGCAAAATCGAGTTTTCCCGCCAAAACCGCAAAATCGAGTTTTCCCGTCAAAACCGTTAATTGAGATTTCCCGCCAAAATCGTAAAATTTTATTTTCCTACCAAAATTATATTTTCCTGTCTAAACGGTAAAATATAGTTTTTCCGTAAAAACTACAAAATTGGTTTTTTCCGCCAAATAGAAAAATTATATTTTACATTAAAACCATAAATCCTTATTTTTCTAATGTCTAAACAATATTTTTAACCAAAAATAATATTTTTACTTGATAACCATTCAAACTATAATATTATTTTTAATGGATAAACCATTAAAACCATCAACTCATTAACTTAAATGAGTTATGGATTTACCCAATCTATTTGATAAATGGATTGGGTTAACCCATAACCCATATAAGCTCAAAACCATTTGGATATGGTTTGGTTTGAGTTGGTTTAACCATTTTGACACCCCTAAACGGATCTAGATAAAACCGGCCCGGTTCATAAATTACCAGGAGCGGAGCGTCTCATCATATTTTGGAAGCCATTATAACCGGTAAAGAAGCTAAACTGTTTTTACCAAAAAAAAAAGAAGAAGCTAAACTGTTTATATATATTTATCTCTAATCAGTTCAATGAGTTGAGATTCACTTTACTGTACCAATAAATAATCTAAACAGTTTATTTTATTTTCGGTTAAGTTTGGTTGGACTTTTATATTCCGGTCCAAGGTTTGTCTGGTACACTATTCCTAACTTGGTTTTTTAAATTTTATAGAGCTCCGTGCCACGATTCAAATCCATGAGCTAAGCTGCCAACGGTCGACTAATTTCTTTGTTACTTCCCTACAGATAACAGAATTAAAAGAAAGAAAAAAACTGAGTTCGGCTTCTGTCGGAAAAATGGTTGTAGCTAAACAGTCTCCTTACGAAGAATTTCGACTTAGAAGAGTGGAAGAGAACAAAAAACGAATGGAAGCTCTGAATCTACCAAATCTCTGTCAAAATCTCCGTTTAAACTCTGTCAAAACTTCTCCGGTTTTCATCCTTTTGTCTTTTCCCATTTCTTTTTTCTTTTTAAAAATCTTTGCAAATGATTGATTGATTGAATATTTGGGTTGGTGTTTGTATACAAAATCCGGCAGATGAAGAAATCAACTCTGGCAAGAGAGAAACAGCTCGTGGTTGTTCGTCGATCTACCCGTATCTCAAATGCTTCTTCTCCTGTTTACAAAGAAGCAAGTCTCTCTTGATTGATTTTCTTAGACTCTTAGGTCGTCTTATGAATTTGGGTTTTGAATTTTTGCTTTTGTTCTCCAAAATCAAACAGGTTGCTGTTCAACGAGTGCAGATACACAGAAGGTGAGAATCTTTATTTATTTTCGGAAAACATTTTTTAAAAGACATAAAAATTTGATTCCTTTTATTAGGGTGTCCAAGGGGAGAGATTTGTCGAATCGAGTTTATGTGTCTGAAGAACTAAGAGAAAATGCCTTTTCAAAAGCTGAGAAGCTGCAGGCTGATTTGGGGAACAGCTTCCCAAGTTTTGTAAAATCCATGCTTCATTCACATGTTTCTGGTGGATTCTGGCTGGTATAAAACAAGTTTTGTATGTACATTTGAACGCCATAATCTAACAAAAAAAATAAAAATCAATTCTTTTGTTACAAAAACAGGGTCTTCCAGTACATTTCTGCAGATCTGAACTCCAGAAACAAGATGGTATCATAACATTGATTGATGAAGAAGGCGAGGAGTTTGAGACCGTGTACTTGGCGAAAAGGACTGGACTTAGTGGTGGGTGGTTGGGTTTTGCGGTTTCTCACAGCCTAGTATATGGTGATGCACTTGTTTTCGAGTTAGTTCGTCCTACCGTCTTCAAGGTCTGTAAAACGCGTTAGCTATTTTACCCAAACACTAACGTAGGTAAAAAAGAAATTCTAAAAACTGATGTTTGATATTGTTGTCAGGTTTACATTACTAGAGTTAAAAGTTCTGGAGAAAGCCCAAAGATATGAGGTGATCTGTTACGATTTTGGGAGATGACTAGAGTCTTACCCTCTTGTGTTTTGTATGTAACCTGCTTGCTAATTCTACGCTAGTTATGAAAGTACGTTGGTGCGTGCTCAAGGTTGTTATTTTCGAAGTCGTTATTTCCTTTACTCAAGGTGTAAAAATCCTTGAAATTTTAGGAATGGGAAATAACACTAAATTTATTTTTATTTGTGATGTGTATTATCTGATGTTTAATGTCTAAATATTTCCACCTATCTTTCAATATTTAACCATTCCACCTTAGTTTCGATCATTTTCTCTCTAAAGCAATTGATTATTTTCCTGATCGCTTATAAACTAGTACAGCAGAACGATGAGTTCAGTAAAGAGAAAATTCCATGTTAGAAGCTGCAGAAAGAACACTTTAGGAGGCTAGAAAGAAAACCAGATAGCGATTAGATCGAAACATTTTTGGAAACTAGTGATGTCGCCTCTTTGCTTGGTGCTCCTTTTCTTAAAGAAAAAGTTTGGTGAGAAACTATTTTTTTTGCATTACGAAGCTATTTTCTTCTACCATTGCGAAGATCTGTTGTTTAACTTGATGAGTCTGCAAAGCTTCTGGAACTAATAAATGACAAATAATTAATATTGGAAGAACAATCTTAAAACAATATAGAACATGGATTAAAAGGACAAGACTAATAAACTTTCATGACCCTTGTCACTTTACTAGTTATCCAATTAAGCTAAACTTTCATTTGAGACAAACAATGAGAATAAACACCAAATTTCATTGTTACAAAAGAGTAGTTTGAGATTGTTTCAGACATTTCAGACATGAAATTCTTATGATATCAAGTCAAAAGGAGCATTAAACATATCTCAAATCAAAGATTCTTTAAGGATCTAGCCATGAACACGATCAATCACTGATCAAACCATCCTAATTTACTAAAAGCCCAATCCATATACACATGGAATGCAAAACAAAAGCAAACAAAGACAAAAAAAACTTCGCATATATAATTGCATAATTGTATTCCAAACTATGAGATTTTTTTAAACCTATTTCAAACTTAGGAAAACTAAAGTTAATGTATTAGTGTGCTTACAATTGTATTTTGTATAGTCTTAGAAACAATCCCGTTTGACCCATCACCCATGACAACTAGGTCAAATACAGAAAGTGAGACAAATGCACCCAAAATCGGCACGGATAATCAGTCATTTGGCCGACCGTGTGAACATTCGCGTGTCATGTCTCTAGTGTCACACTGATCGGTCTGCATAATAGATGTTCTTGTTGATCGTCGTGTCGTGTCATTTCTCTAGTGTCACTGTCACATTAAGATTTTCACGCGTGATCATTGTTCTAGTCAATCATGTGAACATTTGAAAGTTCTTGAGACTTTTCATACATGATCAGTCCACACGATCAGAATTATGGTCTGTCTTCTGAACATCTGCGACATAGGCACCTCTTGTTTTGCTTACACTAGAATCGGTTTGGAGCATTTCCATGTCCATTCATGCAATCTTGAAAACTCCAAAGACCATGCATATTTACAAAATGCAACCTAGAACTCTAGGAGACATGCAAAATGAAACAAGATGGAAAATGCACAAAAAATCATAAACGGACATTATGCTCATAGATGTCAAAGAGGGAAAATGAAAAAAAAAGGCCCCAAAAAAAACAGAGAAAAGAGATTAAAGGAAATGGCAAGAACATAATAGACCCCACCACATCGCTAAAAGTCAACTACTCTAGCTCAACGTTGGTCATAACCAGTGGGTCAACCACGTTATTGACGAAGTTATAAAGACCCTACCTTATCACCTCACGTTAACATTCAAAAAGCTAGTAGAACAACGGATGCAACAAACAAGTTGAAACTTCATGTTGATATAAAAGAATGAATAAGGAGAGGACCGACGTGGAGAGGGTCCGCTCATTCTACACAAAGCTACGTATAAAGAGGTGCAATTATTATGGATATTCACAGTTTACTTAATAATCAGGTAACATGCGATATGACTAACTCCTAACAATAGTTAGAAAGTTATAAATTTACATCAACATTCAAATCACCTACACCATAAATTTTACAATTAAATTTATATAGCTACACTTCAACCAATCATCCACTATATGTTTTGATTTATTTTATTCAACCAAGATCTTATACCCATTTTTGGACAGCGGATATTTGCATCACGACAGTCTAATATTTAAAAGCGCTCACCTCCCACCGGAGAGTAAAGAATCAGCGATGGAAGAAGATCCACTAGTAAATCTTTTAAAGACAGAGGAAGCATACAACTTCCTTAGTTCACTAAATCCGTCTTGGACCCCAAACATCATCCCACTCCTGGACAAATCCAACGGAGACAAATCTGATAACTTTGCATCTCCTCTTAGATACTGTAGCACTTGTCTCATACTAGGTCTAGCTCGTGGGTCGGAGTGAGAGCACAATAGACCAACCTTTAAAATCATTTCGACCTCTTTTTGGTCATACTCGAAACCCATATTCGGATCTACAGCATCCAAGATGTTACCCCTGTTCCATAACCCGAAAACCCAATCCACGAGCAAGAACACTTCATCGCTCTCATGTTGGATCTCAATAGGACGTCTACCGCACACGACTTCTAGTAAGAAGGCCCCAAACGCAAAAACATCAGTAGCGGTAGTGGCACGTCCTGTTCGGGTGTGTTCAGGGGCTAAGTATCCCAATGTCCCTACAACATTGGTTGTTTGAGGATCAGCCCCGTGGTCATACGACCGAGCCAAACCAAAATCGCCAAGTCTCCCGTTTAGACCCCCATCTAACAAGACATTGCTGGCTTTGACGTCTCTATGTATCACCACTTGTTCCCAATCCTCATGGAGGTAGAACAAGCCAGAGGCAACATCTAAAATGACTTTACTTCTCTGTTTCCAGTTAAGTGTTACCTCTGGAGTGTTGTACAAGTACTTGTCTAAGCTTCCGTTAGGCATGTACTCATACACCAGAAGAAGTTCGCCTCTCCGGCGGCAATAACCCAAGAGAGGAACTAAATTCGGGTGACTCATCCGACCAATACTCACGATCTCCGACACGAACTCTTTGAGCCCTTGTCGAGAATCATGCGAAACTTTTTTCACAGCAATCTCTAAATTCGTCTCGAGCATCACACCTTTGTAAACTCTCCCGAACCCGCCGGATCCGAGAAGATCTTTCTCCTTGAAACCTCTGGTCGCGTAGTACAAATCTTTGAACCTTAACCTGTTCTTCCCCAACTCTGTTTCCCACTCGTCGACCTCCTCCGCAAACATTCTCCTCCTCCTCACGATAAAGCAGACGAGGAAGATTGAGGAGAAAACCAAAACGATCGAAATCGACGGTATCCCAAACTTGCAAAAGTACGAGAATCTCGTGGGATGGAACAGAGGAACCTTCGGGAGTTTCGATAAATCCAACTGTGGAGCTTCGTGGCTGTTGACCGCGAAGCTCCACCCAAGAACATAATGTTCTGCTGGAACAGAACCAGTGGAGGACGAGAAACCCACGAACATATCTTGGAGAATAACGGAAGAAAGATCTGTGACGATGGAGACAAGAGGCGTTTTAGGTTTCTCCTTCTTCAAAGGAGCCATCATCACGTTGGTTTTATGCGTAAGGCCATCGTAATCGATCCAAACCTGCATCGGTTTACTACTAATCAGAGTAAGGTTCTTGAACTGGCCTTTCTGGTCCCACCACCCAGCTCGTGAACTTTTCACAGACTTCAAACTATTGATATCGATTCCGACGTGGTTATCGTCGATATCGCTGAACTCTGTATTCCGAATAGTATCCAGTTCGATAGCGAACACGTGGTTTGTGTCGTTACCGTTGCTTGTGATGTTGAAGAGACCCATGTATTGGCTTGGCGTTGTGTAAGGGAGACGCGGGTCGGGAGCAATGACGAAAGCAATGCCATGGCCGCTTAATGGCTGAATACGAGGGTGAATTGCGAAGACGAAGGTTGTGGAGAAGGACGAAACGGTGCCGTTTGGTGAATTCTTGAACCGGATTGGTTTGGTGTAGAAGGCGTGACCGGTGTCCTGAATTGTCTTGTTGGTTAGCCTCAGTAGACCGTTGTGTGTGATGGTGGCGATCCCTTGGATGGATATGTCAGTCCGTTGAGGAAAGCCATTGTAAGTGAAGTTGAGTGATTGAGATGAGGATTTCAGGGATTGAAAGAGGAGGTTGAAGAAGAAGATGGTGAGGAGCTTGAAGAACATTGATGGCTTCTTCTTTGACTCTGCTTTGTATTTTATTGTTTTTGTTTTAGATAATCTTTTTTTACTTTGCTTGAAGAACATCGATTCCTCTTTTTCTCTGCTCTATATTTCTGTTTTGTTTTAGATATTTTTTTAGCTTGTCGAAATAGTAGAAAGATATATACTTATGGTGTGAAGAGAGTGGAAAAGTCTTTGAAGGTTATTATCTTTGTGGGGATGCTCGTGATTGAGGAATTTAACCAAGGAGACTCAACTATCTTTTGTTTTTATCCTCCATTTTCTAAAGGCGTGTCCAATCTATAAATCTCCCATCTATTACGTTTTGTTGAGTCGACAACTGGAACTGGTCAACGTACTTGACCAACTACCATAAGGAATGATGACACCAAATCCAAAAACTAAAAAGAAAACCAAGATTAATTGGTTTGACCAATTCTCTTCTTATTTATTTAATACCTTTTATTTTCATAAAAATAACATAGAACGTGTTCTACATTCTAATATGGAAGGACCATAACCTCTAACATTTATTTCCCTCAATTTTTTATACAAAAATTACTTTATTAACTGTAATAACGTATGGTTCCAATTTCTTTATTTAAAATTAAACAAAAAAAACAAAGAAAAAGTCAGAAACTTTTTGTTTTGAGAAAGATAATTTTTTTTATTCATCATTTAGTTAGGACTTTGATAAGCTTGGATAGTGTTAATGCAGAAAGAAGAAGGATTCAGAGGTTCGTAAAATGTTGTCGATTAGTAGGAATGTTCTCGTTAAATCCTTTTGAAGTAAGGTTTCCGAATAATTCTTGTTCGTGTAGAAATTGTTTTGTTAAGAGTTATACAAAGCTTACGGAGAGCGTAAACATTTGGGAAGAAGAGTCCTCTTGTTTAACGGCTCAGTTACACAAAGATGTCTACTTTTAATTGGTTTATATTAGTTTGATGACGTGACAGGCTTGAGAGACCAAGAAAAATACTCCCTTTTAGCCATACAAATTGAAAAACATGTGCAAACTTTATAAACTCTAACTTTTTAATAAATGGATGTTTAAATTCTTATAAACGACAATATAAATATTATAAAGCCATATAAAATGTTAGAGAATCTTCGAAAACATTAGATGAATTGAATCTGAGACTCCTAATAATTATATACCGTAGTACTTATTATGGTCTGATAAAATATATTTTAAAATCGTAAAATGTATATATATAAAGGTTTAGAAATCATATAAACTGAATAAATTAACAATTTTATATTTTATATGGATTTATAAGTTATTTATAAGGGCTTTTAAAATTTTATATCGGCATAAAAAATCATTTGTAAAAACTAATAAATACTTACTATAAACATATGATTTTATAACCATTTACCAAATTTTCAAGGGTGTATAAAATCATCTATAGGGCATAACATCTTATATAACAATTTACAAGGGCTTATAAAATCATTTAAATGTCTACAAAATAATTTATAAGAGTTTATTATTATGTCAAATTTTCAAGGGTTTAAAATTATTTTAAGGGATCTATAAATAATTTATAAAGATTATAAATCAGACAAATATTTATAAAACAATTTATTAGGGGTTTTAATAAATATGTAAAGGTTTATTTTTTTTCTTTATAGTCGAATAAATATTTATGACAGTATTAAAACCAATAGGAGTTTATAAATAATATAAAGCCAATTTTACATATAGTTAATAATTAGATACTTTATACAAAATATTATTATCTTATAAATGAATTACAAATTATAGGGGTTTATTTTTATATGATATAAGAAAATAGTTGGGCTTAGAAATATGGTTTCTGAATCTTGGTATGAACATTGTAACAAATCTGAGTTCCTCTTCTTTTTTCTGTTAACAAATCCTCTTAGTCATTCATAATTTTTTAATCCAAGTCTAATTCTCGTATATTGCTAGTCGACATTGCTGACTCTTATCCAATTATCACTGCTCTTGAAGATGTAATAAATTAAAGTATTCAGTTGAAATAATATTAACGATTGCCATGAAATCAAGTGACTATAAGATAAAAGAAAAGAGAATATATTGAGTGATGAGAAGAGAGGCAATAGCGAAAAAGATCATGTTCATCGTCGGCGCGCGTCAGCTGCCAACGTACGGGAAGAAAAAGAATTAGAAAAAAATATCTAAGGCTTTTTTCTATTTGGGTATTTTTCTTGGAATCATTAAGAATAAATGTCTACTTTTCAGATAATTGTATTTTTGATTTTTTTATATTATATCTTTGTAAGGTGGTAATACGAAAGTTGTATTATTATCATATCTTCTTTTGATAATGTAATCAAGTTCGTTATCAAGATGGATATGTGCCACATTTACATTGGCCATTGAGACAAGCTTGAAAATATTCCCCTTTTGATCTGCATATGGGAGTGCAAACACGGGCATTACATATGGAATCAGAGGGACCAAAGGAAAATCCCAGGTGCCTTTCATCAGCGCATTGACATATGTTTCGCACACACATGATCTTGGTTGCACTTGTACATTTCAGATCATTACAATTAGAATCGTTTTCGCAAGACTGTACCAACATTTGAGTACCTGTTATATTATAATATATAATTTGGTCAGAATGACAGTAACTGGATGATGAATATTAAAATGAGGATGGTGATGGGTGCAAGATAACATAATCTTACATGTTGTGAAAGTTAGAAAACCGATAAACATCAAACCTGCTTTCTCCATTTATATTGAACAAATCTGTAATTTATTTTCTGTTTGATTTGTTTGTGACTAAAGTGAAGAATTTGGAGACTATTTATACTTGTAAGAAAACAAGTTGTTTATTTCTGGAATCTTTTTACTGTGAATTTATGATAATAAACTAGTGGTTTTCCGGCGCTACGCGCCGGGTTTGTATGTTTTATTCTCAAATGAATTTATAATTTATTTTATGGTTTTAGTATAGAAAATATGTTCAAAAATATGAAGATGAAAATATTTTGAAAGAGAATGATATTTTCGTTCCATTTGATATATAGTGGTTAGCGATTGTAGTGTATTACAATTTTTATGTGTAATGTCTTTTTGCGAGTTGTGTTTGTGTATGTTGTTTTTATGTGTAAAATATTTTGTTATGCAATTGTATATATGGCTTATTTTGGGTTAGAGGATTTGTATTTCCATGGACGTTGGTCTGTTTGTGATAGTTGATTGTTAACATGTGTGGGTTAAATGCCAAATGGTTTATGCGTATATATTTAGGATATTTGTCTGTGGGAATTTGAGATTTATTTAAATGCTCATCTTCTGTGATTCTGTAATGGCTTTATAAAAACGTTGGTGATTGGAAGATTTTTTTGTGCTTTGAAATTCTCGGCAGTTTCTGACCCTTTTTATGGTGAACTTATCAAAAAAGTTGTGTTTTATTGTATTGATATTTGCAGAACTTGTAACTCGGCATTCCTTCGCACGTGTGTAAAAGTTTGTGAGGTATTTTGGATATGTCCTCGTTTCACTTTTACGCTATCTTCCGTGTTATTTGGTACAGATTTGAAAAACTGACATTTGATATTTTGGACCACTTAATCCTTAATTTTCATTTACAGCTGTGAGCCGTGAAAAGTTTGAGATTGGCAAAGGTTATGGGAGTTTTAAGTGGGGGATATGTGAGTATTGTAACAGTGTGGTTGGATATGCGGTGTAAAAGTTCGAAGAGAATTGTATAAATAGAAATGATATCAAAAGAAAAGAACAATAGTTGTAGCACTGATACCATTTTCTCATTCTCTCTAAATGACAACATTTGTCTTTATTTTCCTTTATGTAGTCTTAAGTATACGGACGTTTGTTAGCCCTTATATTGGTCACGAACTGGCGCTGCTGATGGATGATTAATTGCCTTCATAGTTGCTTGGGATTGTTTCTAAGCCGGTAATAATGTCATAATAAGTTGAACGTTGTACTTTTTAGGATTGATTAATATGTGGACCTCTTGTTTGTTTTTGAGGTTTGAATAATTTCCTTTCCAAGTAATGCTATTTAAGTTTTAGAAAAATAGTTTTATAGTAATTTTGTGCTTTTAAAACAACCTTATGTTTATCTATTACAAAAGGTAACTGTAAATATACTATTTGCATAATCGATATAAAATATATAAAGCATATTTTACTTTAGAATTGAAAAATGATACAAAACCTATTTTTATATAATTTGAAAAATAATTTATAGACACTAAGAGAAAATCTCAAACTCAAATTTATGGATTATGTTACTTATGTGATATTTGAAAGATGGAATGAGTAAAACATATGTTGAATTTTTATTTTATATATTTTTGTTATTTTATTGTAATTTATTTGTTATATAGAATGTTTTAGTTTTTTTTTTTTTAAACTGTTTAATAACAAAATAATGTGATTTTTAAAGAATATAAGCTGAGTTTTATTAGTTGATTGATAATTATTATTTTAGTTACACCTCAATGATACAATATACTATTAATTTATGAATTTTAGACTTCATAATACAACACTTACATATGTAATTGCTGTATATATTTTAGTATGCTGTTAACAAAATAGAACGTTTTACTTTCACTTTTAAATCACTTCGCACAAAGATCTAAAAATTCATAACTTTCTCCATTCATTAAACTTACAAAGTGAGAATAACAGTATATATTGCTCTTAGTTACGTAGCTGTTGTGTCAAAAAAAAAAAGTTATGTAGCTGCCTCACAATTGTAGTCGCTGTTCCCGCCTCTGTCCCGATCATGGTTCATAGTCATGATCCTTACCCAAGCATCAAAACATTGTTCATTAACAACACTTGCTCACCACACAATGGTGCTCTGCACCCACTACTGCTACTTTTCCAATTGCTGTTGTTGCAGTGCCTTCAACATCTGCTCCCTTATGGTACATGGTGGGGTACGATCACTTAAATTGTAACTTAAATATTTGATCCATAGTTCTGTTGCTACATACAACATCATTGTATATATTTAGTAAGAACTCTGATCTATATTCAGTCTCCCGCCATAACCCAATAGAAGCTCCAGTTTCTGTACCAGTTTCAATATAAGTTTCCAACTGATTCACGTGCTGAGACACATCATCCCAAACTTCCGACCCATAACGGGACCCTAATTCACTGATCGACGGTGGAAGCGGAGCTGATGAGAACACTGGTGCTGTGCCTGCTGTTCTCAGCTATGTCGAGTTGACTGAAACAGGGCATGTTGTTTTGATCTAAAAATCAGCCAGCCTTGACATTATCACTGATTTCAGTGCCGTGTTCTGCGTATAGAGACGAAAGGATTAAGTTACTTATCATTTCATTAATGCAGATAAGCTTTCGGGTTTCACCTTAGCTTCTAGTGACGGGAAGACATTCCAGAACTTTAAGGTTTCATCTTCTGCTCATATTTCAATCGTTTGTCCGTTAGGTGATACTGCAAGGTACAGACCTCGGTATGTGTGACCTGCCAGAGTTGCATTCTCGACCACAAAGAAAGAGACAGGTTCAATTAACCACATACGTTGACAAAGGTCAAGAGAATTATTACTTTGGAGTAGGTTAGGTATTTCTATACTATGATTTGGCTTTGGGAGAATCCGTGCGAGCTAAGCAGCTTGTTATATTCTTTGACCAAGCTTAGATTGCATACCTGTCATATGCAAGAACAAACAGGGTTATGACATTTCATTATGTAATTTGAAATCATGGCAAAACTAATAAGAAATTTACTTGACTGTAACTATCTATGGAACCTACATGAGTATTAGTTGTATCTCGAAAACATATGAATCTATCATGAGTCCCACCACCACCAGCAAGAAGCTCGTTAACACAAGGATACCAAGCAATGGCTTTAGAGGCAGGCACCAAACCAAACAATCTTGGGTTACTTTTAAGATTCAAAAATTACTGCGTAGATCATCATTGTAAAGGATATTCAAACATTTAAACCAAAAAAAATGTGTTTATCCACAACATGTAATATGCACAAACCAGAAGCAAGGATTGAAAATAAATTTGATCTTTCATATTACTCATTCATAAGTTTTCTTTTTATATGTTGTCACTCCAATCACAACGTTGCTCACCGGCAATATATGTGTATTTTAGTCACTTTGTCAAACCTTCTTCTAATGTGTAGCTAAAAAAGGACAAAGAAAAGAAAGCGTAAAATACATAGTAACTCTCACAAACCCCACTAATCTCGTAAATAGCTTCCTCCCTGAGCAGATGTTTGAAAGTGATCAGCTGATGCACATAATGGAACTTTGGAGGAGCGTTGACTGTTAAGAGGCATAAACATGAAGAATGTGGCTACGTCTATAAGAATCAGCAGACCCAAATAGAGAGAGATATGCGATGGAATATGAAAAGGACAACCTAATTTATCAAGCAGGAGCATGTCAACCTCCATGAAATCCCTTCCTTTCTTCACGTTCTGAGCCTCACACAGACGAAGGAGACCGTCACCACCGACAGAAAGCAAAGACCAGACTTCAAATCAGAGAGCGTGATATAGGAAATCACCGTTGTGGTGTCCATCGTTGAAAGGTGGGATATTTATACTCGAACCTTCAGCCGGTTACTGTGGAACGCAAAGAGTTCGATTGAATGCTTCCCAGTTATAGGAGTGGGATAATCAAGCAGAAGATCGGAGTAAAGCACAGTAGTAATGGAAGGTTGAGACGTTATAGAGAGGTAAAAGGTGATCTCTGGAAATTTCGTCGGCAAGAAGACGAAGAGGAAACCTAGATCTTGACTGGCTTCCCATTTTGTTTTCAAAGCCCATCCAATATCTAACAAAAAGCTCAGTCCGAGCAAAAGCAATAAAACGCAGATTCAGCTGGTGTTTAGGAGTGCCACGTGTCCTAAAACCCCCTAGGTGATTGCTGATGTGGAGGCTTGAGAAGGCAGATATGTCTACTTTATTTATAAAGATCCCATTATTAGCATATAAAATAGTGCATATGTATATCAGATTAAGAAAAATCAAATAGCATTTAAGCAATGAAAATAGAGTACCTTCATGGATCTTTTGAATTCAAACCTATTTATATTAATAATTTTGCAAAAATATATTGGATAAGACACTTATTGTTTATAGAAAATATTTATTATATAAAAGATGATTTTGTGACTATAATTTAATGTCATAAATCATCAACCTTTTTGAAAATGGAATCTGTAACTATTTTTCACAATTTGTAATGATCTTTGTCGTAGCCAACTTTGATATCATAATCAATGACTAATTTACTATGACGGAAATAGACAGCATAACAACCTTGACATAATTGAAAAATATTTAATTATAAATAAAATTAGATTATCTAATAAATTATAAATAAAATTAAAGAAAATGTATAGTTATTTTAACATTCTTTTATATATGTAATATATTTAATTATAAATAAATTAGATTATCTAATAAATTATAAAAATTCTTTAATAATACGATATAGTTAATTTTACATATAAAATAAATAAACTATACATTATAAAGGTAACGTAAATATCAAATTTTAAAAATTGCCATTCTCATTTAATTTTAAACTATAATTATTATTTTTCAAATTACATGATTTATTTGGTTTAAAATATAATAACATATTAAATTATTTTTTTTATAAAAGTAACAATCATTATTAGGGTTTCATGTTGCTTACCTAATTTAAGTAAATTTTTGTTAAAAAATATTTCAGCTATTTTTCATTGTATAAATTAGTAATTTAAAGAAAATGTATTAAAAGTGTCAGTGAATTCGAGATTTTTTTCTAATAATTCATATCTTCCGCCTTGAAGACAATTGACTACAGTTTACAAAATCATTATACTTACTATCAAAGTTAACGTATAACAAATATTCATAAAAAGTAAAACAACTACATTTTTAGAAATATTTTAATGGTGAAACAAGTATACTATTTTCTAAAATGCTAAAAATAATAAAAATATGAATAGTAAAATTATTAAAATAGTGGAATTTTAAACAAGAAATTAGACATTAAAAATTTTAGTTAAATTTATTATTATATTTATATTATTTTATTCATTTACTTATCCGCCTATAGGATGAGTTTAATCCTAGTAAATATATACAACACAATAAATAAAAACAGAATATATCCTCATTCAAACTATCTGAATAATGTATTAAGAAATTTAGTCAACAGCAATGAAACTGAAATTGAGAATGAATCTCCTTATAACAGACAAGTTTAATGGAAAAGAATAGTACAGTTAAGAAGAACAACCACAAAGATAACTATTTACACATAATACCAAACCGAACATTTTAAGATAAAAAATTAAGAAAAACTTTATGAAAACAAATTTTCTATACGGAATGCGGACCAAACCCCTGGTAAAAACTGAAGTCAAAGATAGTTCCTACATCTCAACCAGTCACTCATATAGTTTAATTTGATAATTATTTCCTATTTACCGAATAAATCTATAAACCAAATAATTCACTCCAATCCGGTCCGCATCAGATCTCTTTGGAATGTTTAGAGTTGTATTAATATGACTATCTTCAAATAATTGAGACATATCATATATGCTAGGAAATTTATCCATGAATTGGCTTCCCATAAAAAAAATATGTGTATTAGGGCATCTTTAACTCTGGATTTCACCACTAATAATCAATTTAAAAAGTTGGAAAAGCTTTAGAGAACTTGCAAGATACTCTTTGGATTCTTGAGCGATCGAGTTGTTCTTAGATGCGGTGCAAACAGTTTTTCTGGTGCCTCTCATCTTTTGTTCTTCATTATGAAGATCCCCTAACTTTCTCAGTTTTTGGTCATCCCCAATTTGTGGAAACAAACAATAAAACCCAGCCTGTACTTGTAGTTATCTTTGTATTATTCAAAGAAAGTTGTCACATTTTCCTATAAAATAAATCTGTTTTATCATTATTGTTGTTTTTCATTATTATAAAAATGAATTATGGAGACAAGTAGTGTAAGTAACTCCTTTTTGTATACTACAATGACCACTCTACTGTGAATTTTAATTCCACGTCACACACTAACAATTTGTTTTCTTCTGACAAGAACGAACAGCATATTAAGGACAAAAGGTAAAAACCAAATCAAGAATCCTTAACCTTATCATCACGATCAACGGCGCTTGAGTTCTTGCAATGAGCAATGGCCGCCTGAATAGCGGCTTGCAACTCTTCCATTGTGCTATCACTTGACGATGACGTGGAGGCCGAGCTCGAGGAAAGCCCCGCCGTGGAGACACGCAAATGGCCACTATTCGTCGGAGATGTTCTCATGGACGCCGGAGCCGAGAATAAGTCACCTTTACGGGCTTTCATCAGATCTCTCGATCCACTAAACAATGTTTTGCTGTTCCCTTTTGAACCTATTAGAGAGGAAGAGAAGGAATACGAAGAAGTCTGTCTTCTGCTCCTGAACTGCGTGCCGTTTCCTCTCTTCTGAAACAACATCTTTATGTACTTCTTGACTGCATGACTTAGGTCTAAACTCATAACTTTCTTCTTCTGCTGCTTTTGTTTCTCTTGTTCTCGCTCGTTGCCTTCAAACCCTTTCCTCCATTTAGATAAACCAAAGAGAGAAAATGACTTAACTGTTTTAGCTTTAACTTGATTCTCAGTACCGTCGAGCCTCTCTGCTTTGTCGCTCGTGTTGGTGTTCTTGGCCTCGGTACTTATGTTGTTGTTGTTTGTGGTGTGGAGAGGGGTGGGCTGGTCAGGTAATACATCTTTGACGGGGAGGGCAAATCCGTCATTATACGAACTAGTGGAAGTTCGAGGAGAGACAGGGAGGTGAGAGAGGAGATGAAGAGGGAGAAGATGGCCGTGGAAGAAGATTTCATCTGCAGGAGACAAGTCGACGGCGGCGAATGGATCGGTTTGTTGATAAGACGACTTCGTTTTGGTGGGATTTCTGAGACTAGGGCTTATGAGTTTTGAGGAGGAAGATAAGTCGTTAGGCTGTAGAGAGATGGTGAAAGAGAAGTCATGAGAGGGAGAAGAACAAGTGGATGATATTGGTGAAGGTGATGATTGTAAAGCTTCTTGTTTAGGGCTTTGCTTTTCAGGAAAAGTTTTGGAACTGTTCTTCACCTGTTGTAGATGCGATTCCATGATGATTGAGGAAGAAAAAAAAAATCAATCAAAAAGGGAAAAAGGATTTTTGTGTTGATCGAAGGATACGATGGTCTGTAATAATAATAATAATATTTGGTCAAGTTTTGAGTCTTTTGGTTAAGTGGGGTTCTTTGTTTTTCTATTTCTCTTGTATTTATTATTATTAGAATTTTCCGGTTTTCCTGTAAAGGTAGAGAATATGACAAAATCTTTTCTAGAGGAGAAGATAAGGTAACTGTGGAGAGAGACGACCAAAGGCGAGGTGAGAAAATAAAAAAGGAATTGTTAGTACAAATAAAGACGAATTATAGAATGTAGTGGCAAAAAAAAATTGGTTAGAGCCTTATTAGAGGGGAAGCACATCTAACCTATATTAAAAGGAAAATAAGGTGAGTGGAGAAGCTGTCCACGTATGAAAAATAAATCAGCCAATAGGAGAGCAGCAATCCATCCACGTCTATTAAATTTGGCCAATAAGAATACAGCAATCCATCCACGTAATTTACTAAGACATTTGGGTTTGGGCCTTTTGATGTTTTCTTATGTAGCTTGGGCTGTTTTTGATTCCGGATAGTAGGCCAGGCTCATGTTCAGTACTGGAGTCGATGTCTTCTTCGCCACAGAATTCCTTCTCCGTTCGAACCCTAGATTTTTCTTCGTACCTTTCCGAGTTCCATCTCTTTCATTTCTCACCTTTCGAATCCGTTTCAATCAGTAAATCACCCCTAACTGCTCTATTGAAT
Source organism: Brassica nigra (assembly GCA_016432835.1). Classification (NCBI taxonomy): domain Eukaryota; kingdom Viridiplantae; phylum Streptophyta; class Magnoliopsida; order Brassicales; family Brassicaceae; genus Brassica; species Brassica nigra. The sequence goes on along the minus strand of CM028243.1, from coordinate 6,688,004 downwards.
CCTTGATTAAACTCATTCAATGGATTAATTCACTCTAATCAAACCTTGATTGAACCCATTCAATGAATTTCTTTCACCTTCTTCTCTATTTTCCTATTTGTAGATTTCTTTTCCTGGCTTATGTCTCCACCAAAGCCACTCTCTGACATGGTTGAGACGAGACGTAGCTCTTCCGCTTCCAAGCGTTTCTGTTCTTCTTCTTCATCCCTAAAACGTCTTCATCATCTCCACGCCCTACCAAGCAATCTAAGGTTAAGATCTTGCCGCTATTGAATCTGTACGTAAGTTCTTATCCGAATCTGAGTTTCTTTTCTTTTGGTTTCGAATCTGATTTTTAATTTTTTTATGGCTTAGGCGGCGGCGGAACCGGCGGGGTCTTCCTCGGCGAGCGAGGTCCGGTTGAGAATCGACGATCAGAATCTGTAGAGACAGAGCTTGGATCCTCTGATCCCCAAGCTATGGATGCGGAGAAGCCTGTTTTAACTAATGTGCCTGTGACGGAGATCTATCATGAAGCCGATGTCTTAGCAACGCCTACTAACTGATTGGGTTTCGATTTCGTTTTGAAAATCTTCTCTTTTTCAGATGGGTCATGCTCTTTTTGCTGTTATGTGCCTTAGGTATTTCGCAGAATTTGAAAAAGTGTTCGCCTTGACACAGAAAGATCCATCCTTTAATGACGTTTGCTGTGTTGATCTTTGACAGGTATGATTTGAGAATAGAAGAAAAGGTTAGATTTTGTTAGAATAAAAAAAAGGGAAGAAGATGTGTTACACAGGAGCACGTGGGGTAGCAGCTCTTCATAGACACAAATACAGTGGTGTGGATCACTCTTATGTTGCCAAATACGTACTCCAACCTTTTTGGAGTCGTTTTTGTCAAAATATTCCCTCTCTGGATGCCGTAAGTATTATCTGTCTCACGAGTTTGTCTGATTAATTATCATTTCTAATGTTTTGTGGATTTAGATGAAGTGGTGACAGATGGTGAAAGTCGAAGGTGGGGAAGAAGGGAGCTAAGGCTTCATGGGCGAAGCTACTTTCTCAGTTTTGTCTATGATTACAGTAAGGCTCTACAGTTGAAGAAGAACAACAGAGGGAGGAGAAGACACCTATGATCCTTAAGGTAAATAATTTTGGCAGATTTGCTAGCGGCAAATAAAGATCAAACAGTTTCTGAGGAGGATAGATTCAGAAGCATACCGAGCAATGATGATTTAGAAAGATAATCAAGATGTAAGTTTCTTGGTCTCAAAGTCCATTGAGAAAGTTGTATTGATCGTTTGTGTTTGAGTTGCTCTTTGCGGCAAATGAGCTTAAATGTTAACACTGCTAACAATGTTGGTCTAGGAGGTTCAATTGATTCTGGAATCAGGTTGGATGGGAATGCACACTTGCCTCAATGACGTAACTCAGTTCCTGCAACAAAGAAGGGGCATAGAGACGGGGTGAAACATGGACTCCACTTTTGAACACGTTCTGCAGTTGCGAGCTAGAGCTGGAGCGGATGTACAAAGTCCAAATGCAATTCTATGAAGTTTCAAAGCTTATGAAAGTTTTCTCAGAAGTAGTGAGCTCGCCCTATGAACTTTTAGTTGCATTAGTAGACTAGAGAAAGTGCATACAGATTTGTGTCTATTGGTCATCAGATTAAAAGGTCACTTATACCGTTAGACAATAATCTATATTCTTTGAGGTTACAGACAATGACGACACTCAGAGAATTCATTTGTATTCATATGTTGTGTTTTTAACTGAAGCACTTTTACCATTATCTATAGAATTTTTTTATTGCTACAAATTTAAGATTGAGTTTCTCCTATAAACAGGAGTAACCAACCTTGCGAGATCATTTTTGTGTTGGAGAGAATGTTATCCTTGAAAAGGTTTCACCGGAAGGAATTTCCTTTGTGAAAAGACAAGAGAAACTCGAAGAAGCAAGTTAGGAGCTCAAAGCTGCCACTATAACAATGGTTTTGCACAATTACTATCTGATTTTGAAGAGATTGTTGCTTTTTTCTTCCGAGCTTTATCTTGCTGAAAGGTAAACTGACAAATTGATCTGCTGGCCTATTCTCTTACTCCGCAGATGATGAAATCTGAGAGTTACATTCGTAATCGACCTTTCATAGAGTAGAAAAATAATAAATTGTTTACTTTGTTGTCAAGGAAATGAAATCTTTAACACCTTAAAAAGCTTCAAGTGCCCTTTGTGATACTTTTGTTGGATGTTTCTTTTGTTTCTGGCAGAGACGTATTAGCCGATTAATGCAAACATTCAGAACTGGGTTCCTCCTATATTTTAGACATGTATTCTCAAAATCTGAAGGATAGTAATTATAGCTTACTTCTCGGTTTTAGATCACTTAACCCCATAAAAAAGCTGTCAAATGTTTATCCAGTCTCTTTTATTAAAAGACTTTTCATGCTTACTCTTACTGTCGGAAACTAGATGTACTATTCTCTTTCACTGTGATTGAAGTTACTACTATATATGGTTTGTCCTTTCAATGCCTCAATGGTGATAGAGAAGAAAGAACAAAAATATGAACAAAGTTTTCACCAGGTACCACACATTCTTACGAAATATGATTTTTGAGTAAGTAAAACAAAATATTCATAAAAAAATGGTCAGGGGGTACTAAATACAAATCAAATTTTGTTCGATTTTTCTGGTAAGTATACAGAAATGTAAAGGAACAACTAAGAACTAAGATAGAGACAAAAAGATAAGCAAAAAATATATACACAGCCACACAGGTGAAATTAATTATGTCGTATAACTATGAGACAAATCACAATCATTTTGCAAAAGAAAAACAAGAAAGAAAACACAATCACACTATTATATATAAATGAGTATATAGTGAACCAGTCACATAAATTAACTACAAATTACAAAAAAAAACAGTGGAGACCAAAACTTAACGATAAAAAAAACAAAAAAAAAACAAATAATACACAAAAAAAGCTCAATAAAAATTTCTATCAACTTTGGAAAAAAATAAAAAATAAAAATTTCTATCAACTCGCAGCAGATATTACAAAAATGTAAAATAGAGATACACCATTCTTTCAATTTAGAGACACAATAATACTTAGACAAACCCAATTTGAATAAAGTTCATAAAAGGAGTAATAAAAAAATACAACTAATTATGCTACCATTCTTTTTTTTTTTTGCTATTCAGCTGTACTGATCAAAATATAACCAACTCTTTAAAGTATAACTTACTCCTTAAAAAACTTCCATATACAATACTATCGCTCTTTTAATAGTGATATAAGTATTTCACGTCCAGGACAGTGTCATCGGCTGACAAGAGAAAAAAAGCAACAAATTTCAGCCTTGATCTATCTGTTTCATGAAACTAAGTTATATTTCTCCTGAACGTCTATACAAATATGGATTAATGCTTTCAAATTCATTTGGATATTTGGATAAATGGTCTATTTATGGACAAAAATATATTCACACTTATATCCAAACTTCAATAAAATAATAACATATCAAATACATATTTTAAAAAGTAAGATAAAATATATTAAATACAAAGATAAATTAATTAACAAAATAATATAAATATAACAATTTAAAGATCTAATCCACAGAAGGAAAAGAATCTAGTTCGTTTAAGGTGGGATTAACAGCCTAACATGTTACTTGTAGCATTTAGTTTCGAGAGTTTTTATGTTTCGGAAGCGGTAAGTTAGAAGCCTTATTGGTTTGATCACAAAAAAAAATAAGCCTTAACTTCTAACTTGAGGCTGTGTATTGATAGGCGTTACCTCACAGCCTAAGTTAGAAGCCTTATTGGTATGATAAAAAAAACAAGCATTATTGGTAACTTGAGGCTGTGTGTTGATAGGCGTTACAAGTCCCTTAATACCGACCTAATAAAAAAAATGTTGGTAACTGTTACCCACCCTTAAATGATACACTGAAATGTCTTAAAAAAATTTGGCTGAGAGAAATGTCTAAAATTAATACTTTTAAAGATTACTCGTATAATTTGCTATCTAAATCTCATTTAATAAATGAATCTGGAAACAGAACTCTTGTTTACAGTGTTTTGAAAACCGGATCGGACCGGTCGGTCGAACCGGTCCGACCTTGATTCGCTAAAGAAGCCGAGTCCGGTTCCGTTTAAAACCCGGATTTGTGAAAAACCGGTAAAACCGGTGATCCGGATCAATTTTAAAACCCGGTTCTTAAAAATTAACATATAATTAAGTGTTTTTAATTATTACTACCTAAAATTTAATATTTTATAATTAGTGTTCAACTATCATTATTTAAATGATTTTTTATTTTATTAAAAACAATGTGAAAAATATATTTTGACTTTCATATACTATCTTTATTTTACCATATTCATAAAATTTAAGATGTTAGTTATAAAAATAAATAAATATGATAATTTTAATTGTAAATCATATGATTTTATCAATTTCAGTTTATATAGTATTCACTATTCACTTTTTTTTATTATATATATAGTTAGATTTATGTTTATTGTTTATATTTAGTTAATTATAGAAAAGAATAGAGAATGTATTATATGTAAAAAAATTTCATATGGTATAAATATACAATAATATATATATAATTTTTATAAATAGAAAACCCGGTTCGACCAGTTGAACCAGTCCAACCAGTCAACCAGTAACTATACCGAGTCGGTATCCAGTCCGGTTTTCAAAACATTGCTTGTTTATAAAAACTCGAATTGAATTGAATCGAATCATTTCATGAGCTTGCAAATTATTTACACCCTTCACACACACACACACATATATATATATATATATACATATATATATATATATATATCATTTAAAATATTATGTTACTGAAATTCCGTTGAATTTACTAATTTGATAATATTCTGAACTTGTAAATTTAAGAAAATACTAATTTGTTCTACCCACATGTAAGGCTGAAACCTAATCTACGTTTCTCAAAACAATGAACTCGCGATTGTTGGTCGCAACTTAATTTAATTTAACTAGAAATTTTGGCAGTTTTCCGTAAGGACAACCTACTTGAGTTCGTGCACATGCTGATGCATAACACAGGAGAATGAGTATGGACATAGTGTAATTGAACCATGGGTTTGGCGAAGTTTATTAAAAGTGCTTAGTTTTTGCTATTTAAGTGTTTATAAAGGCCAATCATAATTGAAATTTCAATGTGGTATTTTTTTTTTGTCAGCCAGTGAGAAAACTAATCACGGTCTTTACCCCACTGGAACACCACATTTACATACATCTTTTCCTTTCGTAAAAATACACCATAAATAATTTTAATATGAAATGAAAAATTGAAAGTTTGAAAAAATGATGATTGAATTATAAAAAAAAAGAGCGACTTCGTTATAGGGGGTGGGAGGGGGGAATTTCTCAAACTGAACCTCTATATATGTGAGCACAAAGTATATTTGATGTTTACATAGAAAGTGTTTAAATTTTTGAAAAGTATATGTCAAAGTTTCTCAAATTTAAGAAACCTCCGATAATAATCATCATATACTATTTTAGTGAAATCTCCCCTTGAACTAATGTTGTTACAGACTTTAGGAATGTGTCACATCAAGTACCAAAGAGTGAAATGGTTTCTAATGGTCTTGTGATCATCTAAGTCAGATGGTGTGTGGTGTGAGGTGGTTTCAAATGCTCTCAATGGAATGTGATGGATTAAATTGCCCATCTAAGAAAACGAAAGCAGATTATTGAATATGCATATGTTGTTGACAAGACGATGTAAAACAACTAAGTGATGAAGTTACATATTAAAAAAAAACTGTGGTCTAATGGTTTAATTTTGTTCTGGTTATTTTGTTCAGTAATGATTTGTAGCACCCTGGTTTGTGGTACATAAAAATATATGTTGAAAAGTTTTATAAAATTGAATTGGCTAGTTATATTATTAAAATGTATTAATTTTTTCGGTGACAAATCTAGAAAGAATTTCAAAATTAAGTGTGATTAAACAGGAGGAGTAGTAGAATGATTACTGACCTATCAAGAAGTGATTCACGCTACTGTACGAATGAAAAAAGGATATGGAGAAAGGTCATGTGATGATTCCATGATCAATAAATAAGTTTTCTAAACCTCTTAAAAATTAGCATACTGAACACCATCAACGTGGGCCCCAAGCCGAATGAATGGACATAGAAGACCTATTAGCTATGGACGGTTGGAGCATTTTAAGTTGTATTAAAGCCAAAGCTATGCGAGTGTAAAATCATATGTGGACTAATTAAAACTAATATGAATGACGATATTGAGTTGTAAGAAAGATATTATGTTTTGTGAGAGGGATGATTGTAAGAATCTGATTGTGGTATATGTTGAAAGATTTAAAATAATTGATTTATCCTTCTATGTACCAAGTCTATTTGTCTTTTCGGTCATTTGTCCAGAAAGAATTCTAATATTAAATGTGTTTGAAGTTGAGTACTAGAAAGATGAATAATCTATTGAGAAGTGACTCATGATACCGTACGAGTGAAGCTAAAGTACAAAAAATTCATGTAACGATTTTAAGTTTTCGAAAATTACTGCATTAGCCGCTGTATGAGGTCTACAGGTCAAGTGAACAAATATGGAAGTCATTAATTTAGAACTTTCAAGGCGTTACTTGATTTTTGTGTTTGAATGACATTTTGTAACACTATAAGAGAAATTCTCTTTGAATAACAATTCATGTTTTTCCTCTAAATATACCACGAAGATGTATTAATCGACTTTGATTATGGAAACATTAAACGAATATCCGTAACGCCGGTTAGAAACAAATAAGTGTATTTTTATCATAGAAACATCAAAAATAAAATAAAAGTTTTATTTAATTTGGACTGTCATAACTCTATAGTTGGCTGGATTGCTTATATTTGGTGAACATGAATATCAACCAAGTCAACTGGCTTACGTTAGATTCTGAGCTAATTTCATTCTGCCTTTTACTTTTTTTACCAATGAGACGAGAAGTCATGGTGTTCTCTTTTCCTATATATATCATACCGGGTCAGGGTAAACCTTCCTTCCAAACGATTTAATCTTGACTACCACTTTGTCTCATAAAATGGCCGTTGACAAAAAAATATAATCTATAGTTGACTTACAAGACTAATCTTTGCTAGCAAGCTATTTTTTCAACTAGCAATGTATTAGATGTGGAGTGGAGAAAAGAATGAAAGACATCAACAGAAACCAAACTTGCTTCTGTTCTTGTACATACAATCCATAAGTAAATTCACAATCGGCTCTTATGCCTACACGATCCAAATAATCAGGACTGGTCCGTTGATTTTGGGCACCTAAAGCCCAACCCAACTATAAAATATATTTTTCCTAAAAAACGAAGTTTGAGTTTCAAACCCCACCCTAATGAGAAGACTAATGACAGTATCGATCACTATGCTATAACTAACTTTACCAATTTTACTGTCCTACAAATATATAACATAATTTGGCGCCTAAATCAAGGGTTTTACCTGTTTTAGCCCAGGGCCGGCCCTACAAATAACGAAGATGGAGAAGGCCTCGCTCCATAATCACGTTCTGTTTATTTTTAGTTTTTTTTTGTCAGCATTTATTTTTATTTTATTTTTTGAGAAAAAAACTGTACCTGTATATCAGTATTTTTTCGAGCTTTTGATTTATGATTGGATTTCCAGTTCTGTTTACAATGAAATTTGGTCTGAATTTGTTCTGCTGAGTCATAAAAGACAAAACTGTACCTGTACGTCAGTATACTTTTTATGCTAGTTTTTACGTGAATTAAAAAAGAACTCCATCCAAAGAATTTAAATCTCACACCTATATCGTTTCGAAAACTTATGTATCTTATTTTAGAAAAATATGTATCTTAGAAAAAAATAAAAACCTATGTATCTTTTTAGATAGTCTTTTATTTTCGCCTCGAGCAAACCCTCAATTAATATAATTTCTTAAAAAAACCTTTTAATAAAAAAAGAGATTCATTTTGTTACTACGGACAAACAGAAAGTTTCCAAATATTCCGTGGAAGTACTCATTTGATAAGATTCGTTATGGGAAATTGGGTGAGAAAAACATTGTGTCGCTTTGTCATCTCATTCGTACATGAAACGTGGATTTATATTATAAGTCTATCTCTTCCACTCAAATGACCCAAAAAATGTAATTCGGTTCTAGATTTTTGTTAGGTACCCGCTTTGCTTTCTCTTCAAAACTAGCGTGCAAATATATAATTTTACCGCCTTTCAACTTATTATTATTATTATTATTATTATTATTATTATTATTATTTCATTTCTTTTACTATTTCGAGACACTTGCAATCCTCCATACATGTGTGTGTCTACTATGGCGAATGGGGATGGAGTCGATGTTAGTAATTATTTAATATATTGGGGGTGCGACCTGATGGTATGTATAAGGTGTTTTGGACGTACGTAAGAAACACTTGCAATCCTCCATACATGTGTGTGTCTACTATGGCGAATGGGGATGGAGTCGATGTTAGTAATTATTTAATATATTGGGGGTGCAACCTGATGGTATATATAGGATGTTTTATTATTATTATTATTTCAATTTATTATTATTATTATTTCATTTATTTTACTATTTCGAGACATGACTTGCAATCCTCCATACATGTGTGTGTCTACTATGTGGCGAATGGGGATGGAGTCGATGTTAGTAACTATTTAATATATTGGAGGTGCGATCTGATGGTATGTATAGTAGGGCTATGTATTCTATTTGTTAAATTTGATTCCATTTGTATTCGTTTCGATCCGAAAAATATGGATATCCGTAAGTCTTCGAAGCAAAGTAAATATATATTAAAAATCACTATCCATTAAAAACGAATCAAATCACAAATACTAAAAAAATTAGAGACGAATATCCGATCCGCTCCGACTTTTATATAAATAGTTATATATCTATAGTTAAATATAATTTTTAATGTATAATCTTATATAATTTTATTTATAAAATTACTTATAAAAATATAAAATGAAGAAAAGAATTATAAGATCTTTATAAAAAACTACAATTCTTCTTAAAACATTTAATTTATAAGAATGTTTTATGAACTTTTCAGAATTTATAAATAAACAATTTCATTAATGTTTTACTTTATCTTTTATAAGAACAAATTTTTATAATATTTTCAGATTTACTTGTATTAAACTTAGTGGAAAAGATATTCGTAAATATTCGTGAATATTCGCAAATGTCCATAAATTTTCCGGATATCCGTAAAACCGAATATCCATATTTTTCCGAAGCAAAGCAAATCGGAAAATCAGATATCCGTGAAGTCCGAAGCAAATCACAAATACTAAACAATACGGTAATATTCGATCCGTGTCCACCCCTAATGTATAGGGTGTTTTGGACGTACGTAAGAAATATGCTTCTCCTCGAACATATCAGTATCACAAATTTACAATTCAACAAAAGGGAGAACTTTGTCCAGAAATTCACATTCAATAAGGAGATATTATTTAAACAACCACATGTTTAGAACCACATTTCATGTTTACCTTAACTATATTTACCTAAACTTTTAAAAATGTAAACAGACATTTATAATTATAGGGTTAAATAATCTATACTTAGGGTATAGAACTGAAGGATAAGATTTTGGAAAGCAGAGTTTAGGATCTTAAAGATTTTTTGAATTTGAAAACGAAAATTTGAAGAATTTTTTTTTGAAAAAATGAAATTCAAAAAATAAAATTATAAAAAGCTTAAATTTGAAAACACATAATTCAAAAACTATAATTTGTTAAAATTAAATAATTATTTATTTTTATATATCTATAAAGCAACATTATAAGGGTCTTTTGCTTCTTTAATGAAGAAGGTATATGTGAAAATATTCGTTTAATGAAAGTAAACATGAATTGTGGTGTTAAAAGGAAGGTAAAAGTGAAATTTTCAAATTTATAAGTCTTTCTCTTCCACTCAAGTGACCCAAATGAAATTCAGTTCTAGATTTTTATTAGAGAAAATCCCTGGGATAGTTTTTTATTTTTTTCACCAAAAGAACTCCCAAAAAGAAAAAATGACCAGAAAAAATCCGTTAAGGTTAACTAATCTACACTTAAGGTTTATAGGTTAAGAGATGAAAGTTTTGGGAGTGGATTTTAAAATTTATAAATATAAAAAATATTATAAATAAAATTTTTAGAAATAGTTTCAATTTTTTTGAATTTCAAAAATAAAATTTGAAAAATAATTTTGAAAAGAACAATTATAAAAATTTTAAGTTTGAAAACATATAATCTGAAAATATAAAAAATTTAGTTATTTTTTATATTTATAAACAAGGGGTAGAATGATCTTTTGCCTCTTTAATGAAATCTATTTTGATCATTTTCTTCCTTAATTTTTTTCAGTGACAAGAACTTAAAAAGAACTATTTGACAGAACTGTTCTTTTTTTAGGTATTTCTCTGTCAAAACTAGCATACAAATATATAATACTACCGCTTTTCAACTTATTATTATTATTATTTCATTTTTTTTTACAATTTTCAATAGTAAGAGTTTTTCTCAACCTATTTCTATAGATTTTAAAAATATGTACATTAAAGCGTGAAAATAACTTTAAATCTAGAAAAAAAAATTAGAATTTTTTTTATAAGATAAAATAGTAGCTTGTGTTAAAAAAAGATAAAATAGTAGTAAAGTAAACTCATAGGGATTGCATATGTAACTTTAATTAAATATAAATACAAAACACACATTTGAAATATATATATATATATATATATATATATCTTACATTTTGGGGAGAAGATAAAAATCATAGAAAAAAATTCCTGCAAAATTAGAGAAAATTATAAGAAAATATAAGACAAAAAAATTCAGAAGTCATATTTTTGTAGACTTTTAATGAAGTTTGCTTAATGTACATTAAAACGTGAAAATAACTTCATTAAGTCTATTAGAAGTCTGTTTTATCAGATAATTTTCAAACCTGAAAAAATTCAAAGTTTTATCCGACTACTCGAAATATATTTTTAAAAATTTGAAATTTTACATGAAATCTGAAACTATAGCCAAAAGTGCAAACTTAAAACTAAAAAAAAATATTTGTAGTCTAAAAACATATATGAAATACCCAAATATACACAAAATTTTTGGATGCTTTGGGTACCGGACTCGAACAGACACACACAGATCCAAAAAAATCAATAGGTACTTTCCCTCGATCCCACCTGGACATGAACCTATATTTCGTGTCGATTTTGATTCGTTTTTCAGATCCAGGTATCATTATCATACCTATGAAAGAATTATATAAGAGTATATATACAAAATTTTAAAATAAACCAATTCATAAATTATATAGTTTTAAACAAATGTTTTTATTCGAAGTAATATGACTTTATAACATAATAATATATAATAAGTTGAGAATATTTATTCATATTCAACTTTGTTTACAACCCAAAAAAAATTTGCGCTAGTTAAAAAGTTAATTTAGATGTTCGCCGAACTAAACAAATGGATATATCCGATAAAACTTATCGTAAACTCATGTGATGTGATGAACGTTTTGTGACGAATCCTTCTTGTGTTTTATTGTCAACGAAGTTTGATTTGTGGAAAGCATAACAGGGTTATCTTCAGGCGTAGGTGCCATTGACGGATCCATCATCAACCCCTCATCTTCTAAGAGGTTAACGAACTCTCTTGTCAGACGCATTTCTGATGAATATCTCATCATTCGTCTTGGACCGGCGTCCTTCATTTTATGTTCTGGAAATTCAAATAAAATAATTGAATATGAACATGCATTTTCAATTATTTCTGTTCGGACCAGTAGAAACTAAACGTTAATTTTTTTTATTAATAAATGAAGTTTTGATGTTAAGAGTAATACCTTTGAGAGCTTGAGACCAGCTAACAAGAATTGGGGTAATGATGGTGAGAAGAGCCCAGAAGAAGAAGATCATTACGGAGGCCCTTGGCTTCATTTCTCAAACAAACACTTTTCCGGACCAAAGATCGATCTTTGTTATATCCTTGATAATAAAGCAGAAAATACAAAATATAAGCTGAGAAGAAGACAACTTCTTGAAACATAAACGTTGAGCTGGCCATGATTGCAGAACATTCTTAACACTTTCTTCTTTCTTTATTGTATTTTATTGTTAGTTTTAATATTCTCGCATGAAGTCTAGCATTTCAATAAGTTACTAGTTGGTTTCTTTCGCCATACGCAAAAATAATTTTTTCAAAATAAGTAAATATAAAAATGTAAATTTTAACAAAAATCAAAGTCTTTATCATTAAATTTGTACATGTCATAATAAGAAGGAAGCCGTATCATCATTTTGACCAAGTCATGTCATCACTTTCTTTTAAAATAAATATGATGATAACACATAAGCAAAACTTAAACAATCAATTGTCAAATAATGATTAGGAGATTAGATTAACATATACATAGTGGCAAGGATGGTGATTGTGTGGAAATCATTTTTGGTCGGATTTGATTCACTCTTAATTTTGTTTTTCATCGTTGGTCCAAGTGACTATTTTTAAATTCATAATTGGTAGTTGGTATCGGATTAGGGTTGGACACGGATCTAATCTCACCATAATTTTTAGTATTTAAGAATTATTTTGTATTTTATAGATATTTAATTTTCTTCTTTTTTGTTTCGAAAAATATTGATATCCGGTTTTAATATCTGAAAAATTTACAGATATTTACAAATATTTACGGATTTCTCGTCCACTTTGTTCAATATAAGTAAATCTAGAATAAACAATACAAGTTTGTTTTAAGATACATAATATAAAATAGAAAGTAAAGATTATTGAAACTATATGTTGCATATGATTTTAAAATTAATTCAATTTTTTTATAGAACATAAAATATTAGAAAATTATACTATTTATAAGAATTTTATATTCATTTTAGTTTAATACTCTTACAAGTAAATTTTCAAATAAAATTAATAAAATTATAATTATATAGCATCATACATTTAAAGTTATACATTTATCTGTATCCCCTAGTCTATATTTGAGAAGTGATTTTGACATGTGTCGTCACTACAAGCATTCTCGCTAAAAAAATGACATTACACTTAAAATTGATGACATGGCTTTAGAAAAAAATGACATGGCATCATATTAATTGTGAGATATAAAATTTCCTTATAAAACTTTATATTTTTTGCAGGGATTTTAAATATGGTAATAAAAATAACTCATAATGTCAATTTTCCATATAAATATTTATTTATGGTAAACTATTAAATATATTAATAACTCATATATCACAATTAAAATAATAATATATATGTATATATGTATCTCACATTAATAAAATAAACTAAATAAAGTAACACTAAACAAAAAAAAATTGATAGTTAAATGTTTAAATAGTATTTAAATTTATTAGAATTTATTTTATATGTAAATATATATATATATATATATATATATATATTTAAAATAGATAATCATTAAACACAATATAAATAATTAAAACTAATTTTATAAAATTTAATTTTATCTTTATTAAAATTCAAATAAAATCAAATTTAAATAGTTATATCAAATCTAAATAAATAAGGTTACAAAAATACGTTTATGATTTTTTTATAACTATTGAAGTTAAAATATAAAACTAATAATGTTGAAATATAAATCAATTTTTTTTTTGAAATAAAAAAGGTTATATTAACAATCTAAACCATGTTATATCAGTCGATTTGTAATAAACTGGATCATATACTCATTTTGCTTTTGATGATCTATTCATAGGAAATAGTGTAGTAGTAAAGAACACTATAAAACATGCTAAAAATGTTGTTTGTAACAAATGGTCTGAGGGATCCTCCATAAGCAAACCATGTAACTTTACTAGCTTGAATCATGTCCATTAGCTCAATGACCGCTCACTGTACTAAGGCTGGGCTTAAACGTCGATTAGTAGTCGCACCTGTGGACCACTTTAATAGATGTTTACTCACTTTGAAACCCCATCATCACTAAGCATTAATTACTCAAGCGTATGCCACCTCATCATCACTAAGCATTATCCATTTATTCGTTTAGTGCTTTTGTTTCGTTTATTTAATTCATTGTCCTTGATATAGCTCGCAGAGTTTCTGTTTATCCTCTTGTATACCATAATACAACATAAAACTCACACCATCTTGGTCATATCTTCAATGAACGCGTCGACATTAACATCAGACGAACCGTTTTTGGCAACAGCTCCACGACAGATCTCACTGAGATCACAAGCCCTTCTTCGCATCTCTTTCACTTCTTCACTCTCTCCATCCATAAACCTTTCCACCAACTCCTTTATCTCATCTCTCCTTATCAACAGTTCAGTCCTACTACTCTTCTTCCTCTCCATCCTCATCCCAATCCTCCATTCCTCAACAATCATCTTAGCGTTCAAAAACTGATCCCAAACCAAAGGAAACGTCAGCATCGCTACTCCAGAATACATCCCTTCCAATGTCGAGTTATACCCGCAATGCGTCCAAAACCCGCCTACCGCTGCGTGACACAACACGCGCAGCTGATCACACCAGCTTACTACAACACCAAAACCACCTTCAACAGCCTCCTTAAACCTCGACTCAAGCCCAGTACGAGCCACCCAAAAGAACCGTACTCTGCTGTCTCTCACTCCTCCCACTATTTCCTCCATCTGAGCCTCCGAGGTGGAAAGAAAACTCCCCTGAGATATGTAAAGCACAGATCTTTCAGGTTGCTCGTCTAGCCACCGAATGTATTCAGGATCACCAGCTTCACCGAGTTCTTCAAACGGTATTAAAGGACCGGTGGAATAAACCGGGAAACGAAACTTGGAGGTGAAAAAGTCGATGGCTTGTGGTTCCAGTTCGTAAGCAGATGGGAAGAGAAGACAGTTAGCTTTTAAGATCTCATCGTAACATGGCTTGAACTTACTGTAGCTTTGATAAACGTAGCCGTGGAAGATCTCCGGGAGTTCACGTAGCCGTGTCGGAGATAAACCGGGGATGTAATCAATAATTTCATCTTCTTTTGACGCTATAAACCGGGTTTGATTTAAAGAATTGACTTTTATTTATTTAAAGAGTTGACTTTTATTTATAATATTAACGTACATGTAAAGTTACCTGGTGGTTGATGTTCGGTCGGGAAATGGCCGTGACTTGTGAGCATATCGGAGTGGAGGAAGAGGGAGAAAATTGTGGCCGACGAAGTCCACAGACATGCCACCGGTATGTTCATTCGTGTGGCGACTCTCACCGCCCAGCGGACGTTAATATCGGCGATGATTACGGTGGGAGGCGGTGAGGTTAGGCGGTGGAGCAGCCTCTCGAACGGCTCCTCCAATTTGTTCTGGACGGCGTCGACGAAGCTGAAGAAGTCGTTGGCCCGGACGAGCTCGGAAGGGATGAGGTTGGGGAGGGTGGAGAAATGGATTTGGTCGGGTTTCCGGTCGGATCCGATGAAGCCGAGCCATTCTTCAGTGACGACGTATGTGACGTGGAGGTTTGGGTCTCGCCGGACTAGGCGTTTGCAGAGGTTCATCATGGGATTGATGTGGCCTCTTCCTGGCCATGGCATGGCCACCACGTGGCGAAGTTTGAATGGCTGAGGTTTGATTGGATCCATGTGGAAGTATGTGTTACTGCTTACCGAGACTAAGGAGGTGAAGAGAGTTTATGTGGTGGTGGTATATGAACTGTTAACGTAATCAAATAAACAAATTTTTGTGTGGGTTGGGATTTGACTACGTGGCAAGATTAAATGAACTATTTTTTTCTCAATGTTACTACAAAATAGGGGAAATACATATTAGTATAATGTCATAGAAAAAGTTTTCAAGAATAACATGTCAGATCACTTGATGTTTAGAACTCCCGTTTAACCATCAAAATAACAAAAAATGCATTTTGATTTTCATTCACACTTTAAACTATAAGTGAACTTTCGAGTATCTGTTGATTTTCAACTCAAGTATATTGGGGAAATGCCCTTAGCATTATTTATCGGTGTGATTTAAAAAGAAAAAGGGCACACTTTTTGTTTTGTTTTGAGTAAAGTCTCTGCAAGGCATGGAACGGCGCTGATGATATTGGTAGAAAAAAAAAACTTTGAAATCTGGTACAAATACGATTGCATGCTCTTGACTTTGAATTGGAACTCAGACAAATAGTATCCATATATAACCAGTCAAGCTATGTGAGGCGTGTTATTTATGTAATAACTTGGCCTGATATCCATAACAAACATGAAAAGTGGAACATCAAAGTTCATGAAAGTCTCAATTCAATTAACTTGGACAAAGTTCTACAAACTTTTAGAGAATATTTAAAGGGACAGTCATGAAGAAAACAGCATACCGAATTCTACAGGAAAAAAGTAATCCACCTTAACTCATCTAACGAGCCTCATGCAACTCATACTTTTCAAAATTGCAAAAGAAACACCAAATGAAATTATCCATTACCAGATTTCACAGATTTTCTGAAGCAACGCATGAAGAGAAAAAACCTTCAACTCCCTCTCCCTCATCTCGTTCTCGGTTCCATTGCTCAATCCTCGCCCTCCTTTCCTCACTGCCTTCTCTAACAACTGGGCTTCTGCTCCATCTCGGGCTTCCATGTCTCCTCCTTCCACCACCATCCCTATCATGCCTCTCCGACCTATAACTGCTTCGTCTCCCATGACGGTCACCATCCCTAACATCTCCTCTCTCACGTCTCGGACTTATACTTGTGAGATAGCAGACTAAGTCCCACATCGGAGAATAGACAAGAAGTGTCTAATATACAAAGAGAATTCCAACTCTAATTAGTACGAGACCTTTTGGGAAGGAAACAAAAAATAAATTCATGCGGGCCAGCCTCTTGGGTCCAAAGTGGACAATATCGTACTAATCGGATAATAAAGAGTTGGACATGGAATTTCACAATTCCAACAATTGGTATCAGAGCGGTTTGACGAGAAATCTGCAAGAATACCAAAATACCCTTCGAGTGATGAGGGACCCTTCGAGTGATGAATGGGACCCTTCGAGTAATGAATGGGAGATATGTGTGGCAGAGATCAAGTCAGAAGATCTTGGAAGTCAGTTGTGGGACACAAGATGAATGTGATCCTTAGTTTAAGGGGGAGAATGTGAGATAGCAAACTAAGTCCCACATTGGAGAATTAAACAAGAAGTGTCATAATATATAAAGAGAAGTCTAACTCTAATTAGTATGAGGCCTTTTGGGAAGGAAACCAAAAGTAAATCCATGTGGGCCAGCCTCTTGGACCCAAAGTGGACAATATCGTACTAATCGGATATAAAGAATTGGACATGGAATTTCACAATCCCAACAATACTCCTACTTCCACGCCGTACGATCGACATACCTCCCAAACAACTTCCTCCTAAGCTCCCTCGAAATCTGCTTCGCATGCATAAAATTACAGTACCCGCCACGGCTACAACTCTCTTCTTCATACTGCCTACATGTAGCTTCTCTAAAATTCGTCACTGGAGAAAAATCAGCAATGATAGGACGGCCCGAATAGAATCTCCCTTGCAAAGCTTTCAACGAGGCAGGATGATCAATACTATTAAAAGGAAATGAGTCCAAAAAATATACTTAAACAAGTTTGTTGCACCCTTTCACTAGATTTACCTATTATTTTGGTCTTACTTTATATGTTTGTAACAAAATGTTAATCTATAACATTACACCGTATATAACCGATTTTTACTCATTTCCTTTTGTGAGTTAACCATATTATTTATCAAATACTTCTGTAATCTTACTTTAGGCAGTTTGCTAATACAACTATTTTGGTCGACTAACCCACTAACCAAAGCATTATCATTCCTATGCCATCAACTTCTAAACCAATTAATATATTTTGAAACTTATTTAAAAATTAATATATATCATATTATACTATGTCATTTTGCATTATATAGTTCCAAATAGTTTACAAAATCAAATTTAATAAAACACTTAAGTAACCACCTGTTAAAAACAAAATTATATATTTTACACTAAATTATTCTCTATAAAAACAATTTATAATAAAAATTGTTATATAAGATAAATTTAAAAACTATTAAAAACATTACAAATATATACTATTAAATTAGCCAAAAAATCTACTAAATAAATTTTAAGGCTCACCAACTCAACAAATGTAGTTCTTATAAAATGCACACAAAAAATAATGAGGAAGTAGGTTAGGGCATTCGGATCGGGTACGGATTGGTTTCTTTCAAATCAGAGTTCTTCGGATCCTAAATATTTGGATATAGCTAGGTATTTGAAAATTTCTGGTACGTGTCCAGGTCGGTTCTTTTGGATTCAGATATGTTCAGGTCCATAATTCAAATACCTGTAAAACACCTATAGTTTTTGGATATGTAACAGGACTGGATGTGTTAAAAAAGGGACTGAATTGGTTTGGGTATTTAAGATCCGAAAAATTCGAAGTATATGAAAACCCAAAAAAAATCAAAACACGAAAAAACCTGAAAACCCAAATAAATACCAAAAATATTCAAATATCCAAAATTTTACCGGAATATGACCACAGGAACTGAAAAAATACCCAAATTTTTTTCAGTACCCGAAATATTTTTTTTTAAATATGAATTTTTCCCGAAACCCGAAACGATAATCGAAAATATGAACCCAAACTTAACAGGTATCTGTAATACCTAAAACATATCCAAAATATCCAATATACCTAATAAACACAAAACATTTCAAGTATTTCGGGTACCGATCGACCTTCGGGTAGGATCCGGACTCGAACAGGGATCCGCGGGTCTAGAAAAATCTAATATATACTTTACCATGGACCGAGAGCCAAATAGTACCAATATTTCTCGGTCGATTTCGGTTCGGTTTTTCGGGTCTGGTAAATATTCAGGCCTAAGAGAAAGTCTAAGAACGTACATACAAAATCTTAAAAAACCTAATTGATAAATTATATAATTTTAAACAAATTTCTCTTCAATATAATATGACATTTGTAACATGATATTAGAAAGCAATTCTAAAATACTAATTCACAAATTTTGTTTATAATCCAAAGAAAACTCTGCGCTTTTTAAGCACATGTCAAAATCTAGTATAAAATTAAATTTGCAAAAAAAAAACTTTAAATAAAGATTAGGAAATTCCGATAACTTGGACATATAAAATCAATATGATTCATTAGATGGCAAAACTTGTTCCATAAATCTACCTAACCAAAACTGGATCCCGAACAAACCATCATTTCTTGTAACTTTTTCATTTTAGCAAACAAAGATAGCAAAAAAAGACTTTCTCATATGAGAGATAATATTTTCCACGGGGAGGAAAAACTGTTTGGTGAATACTGAATATACGTCGTCTATATGTTTAAAATTCTAGTAGAAATATTACTTATGCCATTCGGAGAAAAATGTCAATCATCCACTATCTCGTAGGGTTGGAAAAAAAATCCGAATCCGAAGAACCGAACCGAATCCGATCCGAAAAAGTAGCACCGAATCCGAACCGAAATTTATTAAATATCCGAACGGGTTCAAAATTTTGATATTTAAAAAACCGAAACCGAATCCTATCCGAACCGAAGTATTTTGGGTACCCGAATGTATCCAAAATAGATTTATATACCTAAATATATTAATTATTTTAGATATAATATATATTAAAACATCCAAAATATATAAAATACTTTTAAGTTGTCCAAAATACTTGAAAAATATATACAAAGTCAAAAGTAAATTTCTAAAATAGCTAAAGTATACTCAAAACACCAAAAATATTTAGAATATCTATTGATTCTCTATCCAAATATTCAAAGACAACTAATTTATGTGTTAAGTTTATGTATTTTGACATATGTTATTCAAATTTATATGTAATATATTATTTTGTTTATAGATTTTGAAAAATTTAAAGTATATAATGAATTTTAAATTTTAAAAAATAATTTAAATGGGTTATCCGAATCCGAACCGAACCCGCAAAGATCCGAACCGAATCCGAACCGAAATTTAGAAATACCCGAATGGGCCTGAAATTTTTGACACCGAAAACTCGAAACCTGAATAGACCCGAACCAAACTCGAATGGATACCCGAACGTCTACCCCTACTACCTCGTTGACTAAGACCAAAAAATCCACCAACCCCTTTTATTTAGTTGTTTAAAAAAAAATCCACCAACCCCTTTTAATAATGTGAGCCACCAAATCTTACAGAAGTAAAAACTCACCCACCCTTTGACGTGAGCATCTTTAGAAAAAATAATTAAAAAACCAGAAAAGAACGATATCTTAAAGATAAATTTTCAAAATATGGAATGATCTCTATTAAAGAATTTCCGTGTAAAAAGCTCTTTTTCAAAAAAAAAAATCCGTGTAACACTCAAACTATCCACGGATAATGATTAATGAGTCTTCTATATATGTCTATTTATTCCGCATGCAGGTTTCATTCTTTACAACAACTAGTATATTAATGACATTAATTCTATATGGACAAATGGTTGTTTACTTCCTTCCAATCACTATCTGATCTTTCTTTTATATTTTAGATTCACTTGCTCGATATTATAAATTATTTTCTGATAAGTCGTCAATATTTTTGATTACTCAATCTCAAATATACTCAACTATTCGATATTTTTTAGATGTATACCCGAAAAGATAAGTCTACTTCGGTGACTTGTGGTACATGCAAACGAGAAGACTATGATCTTGGAGTTGTGAAACGGAATCGTAGAAAATGGAAAGTGTATATTCGAGATATGGAAATACTCAAGTATATATACAAGAAAATCTAAATGAGTTTAGTTTAGCCGTTTTGAGAGAAAGATTAGAGCACTCGGGCAATAAGAACACGAATTAAAGTTCTTTGTGAGTGATATTCTTGTGAGAGAAGTAACAGTTGTTGCTTTAAGATATCTTGGATACTTAGGAATTAATCAATCGTGATATACACAATAAATCTAATTGAGCAGACTGCTAAGTTTGTCCGAATGATTTCTAATAAAGGTATTCTTCGAAGAAAGAACTGTCATCTGAAAGTTTCTGTATTATCCACATATTAAGTTTTTCATTTGGTATCAAAGCAGACAACTTCTACAATAGTGAATATCTTCTACATGTTGAATCTATCTCTTTCGTGTGGATACCACGGGAGAAGAATTCTGTAGCAGATAGTTTAGCAAAGCGGGTTTTGTCCGATGAACTAGCCATTATGTCTCCACCTACTTTTGCTTAAGGCGTTTAATGAGAGTGTGTTTCAAAAAAAAAAGAACATTAAAAATATGAAGGAACTTACAGAGGTTCAAAAGCATTTTGTGCAAAATAAAAAAGAAAAATCGTTCAAACTTTACA
This sequence comes from Brassica nigra, assembly GCA_016432835.1. Taxonomy (NCBI): domain Eukaryota; kingdom Viridiplantae; phylum Streptophyta; class Magnoliopsida; order Brassicales; family Brassicaceae; genus Brassica; species Brassica nigra. The sequence continues at coordinate 6,666,612 of CM028243.1, read as the reverse complement.
AGAAATGGCAGGGAACTGATAGAGGTTCAAAGGCATTTGAGACCTCAAAATTCAACACCAAAAACTCCACAGCAAAACAGTGCTATAAAAAAAAAAGAATCGGACTTTACAAGAAATGACAAGAGCCATGTTGCATAGTAACAATGTTCCTACAATATTCTAGGATGAAACAATCAATATTATATGTTATATCATCAGTAGGGTATATGTGACTATGTGAGGCCAGAAACGAAGATCACTCTATATGAAATTTATATATTATAAAATTGAAATAATTAAATCGAATAAAAAATATTATTACAAAAGAATGTATTAATGGTTTTATTTTTTTCAAATCGATGAAGTTAAAATATAAAAGTAATAATATCCAAATTTAAACTAATTTAAAAAAATCATATTTAAAATTATTATTTATGTGCATGCGTATGAATGTTATATTATTAGAATTTATATATAAATATAAACATATTTAAAATTGGATGATAAGAGACAAATTTAAAATAAATAATCATTAAATATAATATACTATAAATTAAAATTATTTTTAACAAAATATATTTTTTACTCTTTTCATTTTAAATAAAATCAAAGCGAAATTGTGAAACGAAATTAAAAAGAAAAAAACTATAAGAAATGCATTTATGATTTTATTTTTTCAAACTGATAAAGTTAAAATAAAAAATAAAGTTGTCCCAATGTAATTAATGATCATTAATAATTATATTTATGGTCGTTGCTCAAAACTTTTTTTATATTTATGGTCAAAGTCTCCCAAAATAATTCGACCAACTTTTCACAAACTCCAAACAAGAAGAGGAAAAACGGTAATTCCCAAGTTCCAAGCAAAACGGCTCTCTACTCTATTTATATTCGTCGATGAAAGTCCCTAATACTTCAGAAACTTGACCTAAAAACCTTTCATAATGAATACTTCATCATCAGTAAAAATTGTCTCAAAATGCTTCGTGAAACCCAAAACAATCCCAGAAGAATCAAAGCAACCATACTATTTATCCCCATGGGACTTCGCAATGCTCTCTGTTCATTACATCCAAAAGGGTCTCCTCTTTCACAAGCCATTTCATTCCACCGAGACTCTGCTTAAAAAGTTAAGGGAATCTCTCGCCATCGCTCTCGTCCACTTCTACCCTCTCGCTGGTCGCCTCTCAACGCCCAAAACCCAAAACCCCAAATCATACTCAGTTTTTGTTGATTGTGACAATAGCCCTGGTGCTGGATTCATCTACGCGACCTCGGATTTATGTGTAGCAGACATTGTTGGCCCCAAGTATGTTCCTTTAACTGTTCACTCTTTCTTTGACCACGACAGGGCCGTGAATCATGATGGAATCACCATGAGTCTCATGACAGTCCAGGTTGGTATTTATCCCTTGTAGGAAGGACTTTTAGACTTTTATATTTTATACATATAGAAACCAAATAATTGGTCAGGTTTTGTTTAATGCGGTTTGGGCGTTTATAAAAAGTATACCAATTTTTCAAAGAAAACAATATATCTGTTTACAGTTTCACTTCCATATATGTTTCGACACAGTTTAGTTTTGGTTTGGAATCAATTTTTAAAAGTATGTGGCAGATATTCAAAGAGTTGTGATTTTATCGGTTTATTCACTTCTCGGTTGTGTTTCAAAAAAAAAAAAAAATTCACTTCTCGGTTTATTTGTTACGGTTTCAGTTCGGATATGATTACTAGAAAAATATTTGAAATTAAAGAAAAAAGTTGTTTAATAATCAAATTACTGTTTACTTCAGGGTTGTTTCAGTTTGGTTTAGATCCGGTTAAACTAGATTAGACACCCGAATTCCTTGTACATGTCAAAATAAATAATATTTAGAGGGGCATCATAACAAATTTTGTGGGTTCGTGAACTTGGTTAGGTGACAGAATTGGTAGATGGAATTTTCCTAGGACTGTCGATTAACCACGCAATGGTAGATGGCACTTCGTTCTGGAACTTCTTTAGTGCCTGGTCCGAGATCTTCCAAGCACAAGAGAGCAACAAAACCGATGACTTGTGTCTTAAGAATCCACCAGTCTTAAAGCGTTATATCCCTCAAGGATATGGCCCCCTCTTCAGCCTTCCCTATAGCCACCCCGATGAATTCATCAGAACTTACGAATCTCCAATTCTCAAGGAGAGAATATTCTGTTTCTCATCAGAAACAATAAGATCGCTTAAAGCAAAGATTAACCAAGTATGTGGAACAACCTCCATCTCGTCTTTCCAATCGCTAACTGCGGTTATATGGAGATGCATAACCAGGGCTCGAAGATTACCTGCCGAACGAGAAACTAGTTGTAGACTTGCTGCGGACAACAGGGGAAGGATGTATCCACCTCTTCCCCGAGGTTACTTTGGAAACTGTCTCTCTGCTCTGAGGACGGCTGCAAAAGCGGGTGAGCTGTTGGAGAATGATCTTGGATGGGCTGCTTTGAAAGTGCATCAAGCAGTAGCTGATCATACTAGTGAAAAGGTAACTCAAATGATTGATCAATGGTTGAAGTCTCCGTCCATCTACCATATCGATCGACTTTTTGAACCGATGAGCGTGATGATGGGAAGCTCGCCGAGGTTCAACAAGTATGGTTGTGAGTTTGGGATGGGGAAAGCACTGACACTTAGAAGTGGTTACGCGCATAAGTTTGATGGGAAAGTATCGGCTTACCCTGGTAGAGAAGGAGGGGGAAGCATAGATCTGGAGATATGTCTCCTTCCAGAGTTTATGGAAGCTTTAGAATCAGATGAAGAGTTCATGTCTCTTGTTTCTATTTGATACATTTAAGAATTTCTTCCAAGTTTCTCAACATTTGCAAACTGTTTTCACCCTTTTATTTCCTGCTATTCTCCTCAATATGTTTACGATCATTTTTATTCAAGCTTTAACCTTTTAAATTTGTTTTGTTCACCAATAAATTGTTGATATTATAACCGGCTATCATATGCGCCTTTGCTTTACTTAATTACAAATGTAAACTTCATCTTTGACCAAAGAAAATAATATGTAAACTTCATCTTTGAGATTTGCAAACTGCGGAATATGTTATGCAAAACCTATGCACATACCCATAAAATCTGGATTTCCGTACCATTTAAGACGTTTACGTGTGGACAAGTGGCTTTGCAGGCAGGAGCAGCAGCTTTAACATAAAACTAAGGAAGATGATTTTTAATGAAAGTGATAGAACTACCCACAACATGAACTAGTTTAGCACAAATAACGGAACACAAGTTTTATCTCAAACAATTTTTCAATAAGCTAAAGACATCTTCACTTGTTAGTTAACTTCTCTTCAGGTTTATCCGATACAATGTGTTTGAAAATAGTTTTGAGTTTTATTCTCTAATTTCATCTTATTTTCTCTCTAATTTCAATTGTCAAAGTTACACAAAAACCAAAAAGAATTTTTATAAAAGCATTTATCATTTCTCATTCATTTCAAGTTTTTGATTTTCAGTTTTTTGTTTCACTAGATCTTTATTTGGTTTTTGAGTTTAACTAAATAAAAACAATATTTTAGAACTAAGAACCCGATTAAGATCCAAAACCCAAAATTATATTGGGTTCAACCAGGTTTTAAAATCTTACTAAACCCGAAACGAATCGAACATAAAATCCGGACTGAATCTGAACCGAAATTTTGTAATATCCGAATGGGTCTGAAATTCATGAATCCAAAACCCGAACCGAAATCTGGTTGGTCCCCCGAATGCCCAAAAGCTAATAGGAACGTTAAGAAATGAATTAACCGGTTTTTGCCAAACATAAAGCATGATTTAGTTTCAGAGCTCATAGTATGTGTTTCCAAAAAAGAAAGGAAGAAGCTAAGAATGCAGAGAGAGAAAGAGACTACAAATATATTGTTGCGGACGCCTGATGATAAGAGCGAGACCATTTATTCATCATCCTTGTAAGGATACTCCTCAGCTACTTGCTTCAGTAGTTTCACCTGCAGCTCATAAGCATCATCCCCTCGAAGAACATCACGAGTCCATGTCACTTCTGTCTTCATTGAAACCTGATCATTGTTCAGATAAAAATTTACAAAAACACTCAGCCCAAATAAGTTCTGCACTTGAGGCAGTAAGAGAAAGTTCTGTCTAAGAAGCTTAGAAACGCAAATTATGCAAACCGAGATAAAAATAGGATACGGACCATTTCTAAAGCTCCTCTAATGACTCCACTTAAGACGTTGCAGTAGTAAAGACCTTGGCAAGTATCTGGAAGCTCCACAAAATCAACGAGTGGATTGTCCTCCAAGACTATACTGCAGCAAGTCCCATCCGCATCCCAGCTTGACACTGATGCAGTGACCCCCAAGAACATCTTGAAACCAACCTATGGTTAATATAATAAAAGCAAAAAAAGCCTATTACTGCTTCTCAATACGATAAATAAAACCAATTGAGATATATCAATACTAATGGGAAATAGCAAAACCTTGGCAATCATATCAGCAGTTTCCTTGAAATCAACGCATCTGGAAACACCAGATTTGGCTAGAAACTCATCGATAAGCCGGATTCCAATGTTGTATCCCCTGTGGGAATAATCAGAAAGCGAGTGATCAAAAACAAATGCACATTAGCTGCAGAAAGCATAGAAGAAGAAGAAGAAGAAGAATACATTTGATCAAGCTGTTTGTTGACTTCTTCAACTTCTTCGAGATCAGTAAGCAGTTGACGCACAATGGCACCATACGTTAAGGTAAATAACTCTGCATTCTATCCATAAAAGTTATTGGAAATTACAAAGAGATCAAACCCAAAAAACTGAATCAAAGCTGAGGACTTACGACGCGATCAATGCTGGAGAAGATGGCATCACCGGATCGAGGAGCCATCTCTAGATCCACTACAATTATTAGATAAAGAACAGAATCAAATCAGAAGTTCTACATTGCAGCAAAGATTAGCTGAACAAGTACAAAATGGAAATAAAAAATGTGATCTTACCAAATAGGAAATAAGGGCGATCGATCGTCTATGTTTCTCCGATCGAGATTCAGATTCTCGGATTGTTTTGGTTTTCGCTTGGGGTGGGGGGGGGGTTCCACTGAGATTCAAATTTGGTTTATATTTAACCGATTTCTTCGTTGCTTTGGTTTAATGCTCTCATCATCTCAAATTAATATCTCACACTCACTCATTTTCATTTGCTAATAAAATACACAAACCATTTTGGATCTCCGTTCGATACATGAACTAATTTTCGTTGCCTATTAAATACACAAATTTTTGAAATTTGTAGATTTTACACATTATTTTAAACGGCGTTAACTATATTTAACGGAAGTAATGACGACGTTAACGTTTAATTAAACACGTGATTAATTGTAAAAAAAACTCCTTAAAAATACACGAACAATTCTCATTTGCTAATAAAATATACCAACTATTTTTAGATTCCCGTTTAATACATGAACTAATTTTTGTTTCTCATTAAATACACAAATTTTTGAAATTTGCAGATTTTACATATCGATTTAGACGATATCAACTATGTTTAACTTGACTTAGACAATATCAACTATGTTTAACATAAATGAAAACGATGTTAGTGTTTACTTAAACTTGTGGTTAAACTGCGAATTTTTTTTTTTAAATCCTCTCGATAGATTATATTGTTAGCTTTCTTCTCTATTACGCTTCCATACTGTAAAATTAGCCTGATTGAATCATTACCACTGGATTCAATTCGAATAATAAGAATCAGCAACACATAAATGGAAACCGACACTACACTTCGAAGTAATATAAAGGGAAATCAAAGCGAAGAAGAAGAAGAAAAAGAACATAGTTTGAAGAATAATAAAGTTGAAACATATTAGAATGCCAAACTCGAATTGAAACTAACTTGAAATAGGGCTCAATCGATTTGAGAGGTTTTGGCTGAGGGTGAGTATGATTTTCACAATTTAACCACATGTTTAGTTAAAACAAATGTCAACTTCTGTTATGTCGTCTAGATTGATATGTAAAATTTTAAATTTTAAAAGTTTGTGTATTAAACGGGAAACAAAAATTAGTTCGTGTATTAAATGGGAATCCAAAATAGTTGGTGTATTTTGTTAGCAAATAGAAATTAGTTCGTGTATTTTTAAGGAATTATTTTTTCAAAATTTAAACATGTATTTAATTAAACGTTAACGTCGTCATTACTTCCGTTAGATATAGTTAACGCCGTTTAAAATGATGTGTAAAACCTACGAATTTCAAAAGTTTGTGTATTTAATAGGCAGCGGAAATTAGTTCGTGTATTAAACGGGAATCCAAAATAGTTAGTATATTTTATTAGCAAATAAAAATTTGTGTATTTTTCAAGGAATTTTCCCATTTTAAAAATTAAAGTCATCCATTTAGTGACCTTTATTAAATGATTAAATTTGTTTTATTTTAAAAATTAAAGTCATCCATTTAGTGACACTTGCCCATGAGTAAGGGCCCGACTGGTTTAAACGCAGCGGTTGCGGTTTCGGAAGTTTGCGGATGCGGGTGGTTGCGGTTTCAAGCGTTATTAAGCGTATTGTATGACTGGTACAACGTTTGAAAATTGTTGCGTTTGCGGGATATTTGTGACTGGTTGATTATAATATATTGCAGCGGTTTAATAATAAATTACCAATATTAACATATTATAACACTATAAAAATATTAAAAACTATTGTAATAAAATATAATATTTAACAGATAATATGATTAATAAAAATATTATGCTTATTTATTTAATTTTTTAATTAGTCGAAATTTATAATTTTAAGAAAATTTGTTTTGAAGATTTATATTAAAACTTTTAAAAGAATATTTTATTTCGTTTTATATAAGTGTATATCTTTATATATGTATGTATATTAATTTTAAAAGTCTAATGAATAGTTATATTAAAGTTTTATAAAACAATTTATGATAAAGTTTGTGAATTTAAATTAATATATAAAATATTTTTATATTTTATTTATAATATTTCCATTTTAAATTTTGAATTTTAAAACTTGAAATTGAAAATAATTTTATATTTATTCATCCCAAGAATCACCAAGAATCAAGAAACGCTAGCTGGAACCAGCTTTTGATTTTCAGAGGTTTGGAGCGGTTTAAAGCGATTTGTAGCGGTTTGTATGATTGTTTCAATTGCCAATCACAAGAACCGCATGCGGTGGTAAGAAACCAGGCCCTAAATCTGGAAGAAAAAAAAACAATAAAAGATGCACCTACTGGGGAGTCTCGAAACTGTCCGCATCTTAAAAATATCAAAGAAGTCAAAAAGAGAGCGATCTTCCTCCGAGGAGACTACTATTCACTTTTTCTTCTTATTCCTGACCGAGAAAATCTACCTCATCTCTTGTTTTAAAAGAACTCACAAGGTAAATTTCATCAGCTCATTTCTGTTTGTTTTTTTCTTTTGCTGATTGAATCCCCTCCGAAATTCAGAATTTTAGGCATCAGACATGGATGACGAGACCTCCGCCAAAGAGAAACAAACGAACTCCGACGAGATAAGCAACCTACCCGATTCGTTGCTATGCAAGATACTCTCCCACCTCTCCACGAAGGAATCCGTTCGCACCAGCGTCTTATCAAAGCGATGGAGAAACCTCTGGTCACATGTTCCCGCGTTGGATTTAGATTCCAACAACTTCCGAGACGAAAACGTCTTCGCGAGTTTCGTCGATAAGTTTCTCCGTTCCGACGACGAGCTAGAGCAGCAACACCTGGAGAGATTCAAGCTGATCTACGAGGTCTACGACCACGACGCATCTCGTTTCGAGTCTTGGATCGATGCCGCCGTTCGCCGTAGAGTTTGTCATCTCAATGTTCATAACGATGTAGACGATGATGGTACGTTAGTTAAGATGCCTCCATCTCTCTATTCGTGCGAGAGATTGGTGAACTTGAATCTCTACCGCGTGTTCTTGGATCATCCCGAATCTGTATCCTTACCTTGTGTCAAGATTATGCATTTAGAGATGGTCATCTACGACGGCGATTCGACTCTTGAGATCTTAATATCAAGCTGTCCTATTCTTGAAGAGCTAACCATATCCCGTGATCCCAATGATTCTCTGGAAGCTGTGCGTGTGCGTTCCCAGTCACTAAAGAGAGTCGAAATAGAATGTGAGCGTTTCGAAAGCCAAGGTCATGTTGTCGCTGTTGATGCTCCAAGGCTTGAGTTTTTGACGCTTAGTGATCACCGATCCGACAGCTTTGTGATACACAGTATCGGTCCCTCTGCGAAGGTAGACATTGATGTTATCTTCAATGTGGAATATTGTGAGCCGCTGGAACCAGATGATTCTGATAAGATATCTATGCTTGGTAAATTTCTCGCCGGGTTATCTACAGTAAGCGACATGATCATCTCTGCTGCTACTGTAAAGGTATATATATATATATACATGTTTTGATCCAATATCATTATGCCAGTGGTGACCAGATGTTTTTTCTCGCTTCTCAGATTATTCATGATTACTACAAAATAGCACAGCTACCTCAGTTCCCTAACTTGACTCGCTTGCATGCTTCCTTCCAAGAAACATCGTGGGAAATGCTACCAACTTTCCTTCAGAGCTGCCCAAATCTACACTCGGCCGTCCTGGTGCGTCTCATTTGCTCATGGGTTCACTGAGATTTATGATAACAAGCACTTAATCTCTTGTTTATATTCTTTTATCAGGAATTTGATTGTCTTCCAGAGACGGAGCAGGTTGATCTTTCAACAGTGCCACAATGTTTCCAATCGTCTCTCGAGTTTGTTCACCTGAAGACGCCTTACGTTGTAAACATACAGAAGGAAGGGACACCACTCACGGGAACATCAAGTAAGATGAAATTAGCAAAGTACTTCCTAGAGAATGGTGCGTCTCTCAAGAGGCTGACACTAAGTGCGAGTTTCTGCAACATCATCAACGAAATCAATCTGATCCCAAGAAGCTCAACGAGGTGTCAAGTTGTCATGGATTAGTTTATTTTATTTTTTTCTTTTTGAAACTTAGTTCTCATGGATTAGTTGAGCCAAACTTACGAGGTTGTTTATGATAATGAATTGAAGAACACATTTTAATTTTTTTTATGGAATTGCTAAAAGAAAAAAATATAAGAAAACCATATACATGGACATAAACTCTTGTGAAAATTATTTATGTTAGCAAAAAAATAATATAAGGAGCCAATTAAGATAGCACACATTAAAAAGAATAAGAACAGAACGTAAGGAAGCAAGAAAAGACAACACAAGGAGGTGAGGAACGTAGGCACACAAGACAAACCATAATGCAAGTAAAGAAGATAGAACTAATCAATGAATCAAGGAAGTCAATAAAGAAGCTGGACTATCAAAAAAAAAAAAGTAAAAAAGTACAGATGAAGTGATAAAATAAGGAAGCAAGTAAGTTAGCTGCAAACTCAAACTACAAAATCAGGAAAGCAAAGTAAACAATGAAGTATGTTAGAAAATATGAATGTATACGACAAAATATGCAAGTATATATGCATGTTATATGTGTATCTATGAATATACACGTGTATGTATGATTAGGCTTTGAAATCGGTTAATGCAGAAGAAAAAGGCCGAGGAGAGCATAGCTAGTAAATGAAAAACCATTCAAAACAAACTTGTGTCCATTTGTGTAGCCAATTGTAAGGTTTCAACATCTCTACAACTTACGACCAATAGACAACGAATTAATAATCCAGTTCTCGGCTTACGTCTGGAGAGACACCCCAGTTTCACTAGATTAAAGAAAAGATTCATAGTTTACATGACTCAAAAACTTTGAAATTAAAACCTACGTCGAGATTAGATTAATAAACAATAAAAACTTGTGTCAAAAGCAAATACAATTTTGATTTCTACCCGAGAATTAGTAAACTTTTCACTGGTTTTATTATAAACATAACAATTGTTTCTAATAAGAAGTTGAATGTATGTGTCTTAAGTTTCATTTTACCTTTTAATTATATTGATTTTATTATATTTTATCATTAATCGAATCATATTTACCTATGACTCCTTAATATTGTATTCTCACATCTACAACTGTAAATTTATCTTTCCGTTGTTTAGATATACATGCATGCAAAGAGAATTTTGGAAGTGGGATCCCATAAAGTGGAAGCTCCATTCAAATGTTTTAAAATGCAGTGTACAAGTTCGTCTCTGGACTTGAGTTGCGTAAGAACAGAACTGAACCAAAACCGAAAGGAATCTAAATTACTATCGAATATTAGCTTGTGTCTAATTTTGTTATCCGAACCAAACCGAAAATAAAAATAAGTAAACCAGAACAGAATGCACAGGGCTAGTCATTGCTATTAATTGTGCTCTCTCATCATTTCTCTTAACATGTAAAGGTTTTTCATTCCTTTGCATCACCAATCAGATTTGACATTCATTCTTTCATCATCTCAATGAAAAGCCATAATTCTTATGTTTCAGAGTTAATTTTTAGATCAATGCGTTGCTTATGCCAAACTTTTAATCCTCTAACAAACAAAACTTTAAAAGCAAAAAAGAAATTGCAAAAGGGATAATAGAAGCACGGATGATGTTTCACGAAATGTTACCATAAATTTTGGGAAGATGATTCGCAAGGGCTTAGTTAAATTCGTATGTAACACACCAAACAATCGAGTGGGAAACTTGGTTAAAATCGTAAACGAGATTACATTTCAAGGTTCCATGTTGTTTCTGCCGTCAATTTGGGCGTTTTCACTTCCTCCGCCAGATTCACAGACGCACATACCTGTTTGACAACAACAAGACATCCTCAATCAACAATCAAAAACCTTTCATCGTGTTTATCTAAAGATCAGTGATATCATCATCACTCCATCTGATATATAGACTATTTCGTAATTGTGTTTTACCTTGAAAGATCCAGTGGATCTGGAGGTCCTTGACCACTCCACACCAAGCAACTTACTAGACGTCTGATAAGTTGCCTTGAGAACATCATCACCATAAACTCTGCGAGAAACCGCAAAATCCCAAACGTTTTTGGCGAAATCGTAGCACGGCTCGAACGTAGCAACCCTCCCGTGAGCATAAGTATACTTAACCTTACAGTTGTTCGTTCCCACCGTGTGATTCACAGAGAGTTTGTTAGCAGGATCAATCAAAAGGCTCCCATCCACGACTGTTCTGTTATCACCTCTGCTGTGAATGTAAGTCAGATTCAACGGCTTCTCAGCGACTCTAACTGTGTTCATGAACTGAAACCTAACATCCTGTAACAGAGATTTTGGGAATTTCAAAAAATTGAGTTCCCCTAGGGTTTAAACGTAAGCAATCGAAAGAGGGAGGGAGGAAGAGGATGGTGGAAAGAGTTACTTTCTTCGGGACGTTATACTCGACGATGAAGAAACCAGGCTTCTCCACGGCGAGAGAGAGGCCGTTCAAGGTCGGCCCGGCGACGAGGGTAGCATCGGTCATGGTGGCGCGCAGCTTAAGATCTCCGGCGTTGAAGGCGAGGGAACCGACTCCGGTGCTCTTGTCGCCATCGTACTTGCCTTTGACTGAAGCCTTCATCATTTCGTCTCACCCTAGAGAGAGAAAGAGTGGAGAGAGAGAGAAAGAGAGGTTTTGGTTTGGTGAGGGCGGCGAAATGAGAGACGATAAAAAGAAAACACACGGTCTTATGCTCCGCTTCGTGTGTTCTTCGTTCGCACGTGCCAATCACTTTTTTATAGCCAGACAAAATATATATATGATTAGTGTATGTAGGGCTGGGCATTTTATCCGTTAAATTTGATCTGATTCGTTATTCGGTTAGATTCGATCAGAAAATTCCGAATATCCGTAAACTTTCGAAGCAAATCAAATACTAAAAATCAATATCCATTAAAATCGAAGCAAATCACAAATATTAAAATTTTGGAAAATGAATATCCGATCTGATCCGACAATATATAAAAATCAATATCCATTAAAATCGAAGCAAATCACAAATATTAAAATTTTGGAAAATGAATATCCGATCTGATCTGACAATATATAAATACATGTATTTACGATAAAAAAACATACAGTCTTATTTTTTGCTTCGTGTGTCCTTCGTTCGCACGTGCGAATCACTTTTATGCCAGACAAAAATATCATGTATGTATGTAATGTTTCAGAAAAAAAAACATGTATGTATGTTATTAGTAGGGGTGGGCACGGATCGAATATTACCGTATTTTTCAGTATTTGTGATTTGTTTCGGACTTCACGGATATCTGATTTTTCGATTTGCTTTGCTTCGGAAAAATACGGATATTCGGTTTTACGGATATCCGGAAAATTTATGGATATTTGCGAATATTCACGGATATTTACGGATATCTTTTCCACTATATTTAATACAAGTAAATCTGAAAATATTGTACAAATTTATTCTTATAAAGATAAAGTAAAACATTAACTAAACTGTTTATTTATAAATTCTTAAAATTCATAAAAATTCTTATAAGTTAAATATTTTAAGAAGAATTGTTTTTATAAAGATCTTATAATTCTTTTCTTCATATTATATTTTATAAGTAATTTTATAAATAAGATTAGAAAAGATTATACATTAAAACTCTATTTAACTATAGATATATAACTATTTATATAAAAGTCGGAGCGGATCGGATATTCGTCTCTAATTTTTTTAGTATTTGTGATTTGCTTCGTTTTTAATGAATAGTGATTTTTAATATTTGCTTTGCTTCGAAGACTTACGGATATCCGGATTTTTCGGATCGAATCAAAAAGAATAACGAATCGAATCAAATTTAACGAATAAAATGCCCAGCCCTAGTTATTAGTGTTTCAAAATATAAGGATATACTGTTTATCAGAAGCTTAGTCGATAGCCACGTCGAGATATTTTTTGTTGAAGCTTTACGAAGAATTGTATGTACACTATTACATCGAGATATTGAATTGCTATAAATATTCTGAAGCAAGAACTTGAGATCATATATTAAGAGCTTCACCCGAGTATCATCATTATATTCAAGCTTTCGCTTGGACAATTAATGCTTTTTAGAAGATGCGCCATTTGCTATGTCAGATTATAACTTCTATAATATTTGACATGTAGCTGTAACAAGGAATCTGATATGTCATCGAGCTTTCGCTTGGACAATTAATGCTTTTTAGAAGATGCGCCATTTGCTATGTCAGATTATAACTTCTATAATCTTTGACATGTAGCTGTAACAAGGAATCTGATATATCATCATATGCGATGTGATAATCATTGTTGTAGATGTAAAAATTCCGATGAATTTGTGTTTTATGCTATTTTAAATGTCCACCAGCTTTATAAACATATACATTATTGTCAATATCCTCCAGCCGAATATATTCCGATTTTTAAATATCTACACCAAACAGAATTATCTCTTATAGGGGAAAATAGAACGGGATACAGATCTTTATTTGTAGATAACTTAGCATCTCTATAAAATTTAGAATGATAAATTATTCAAAGGAACCGTAAGAAATCTCCTAAAGCTGATCAAATATATGGAAGAAGAATGCCAGGCTTGGTTTGTGGCAAATGAAACACCACTATAGCGGTGCAAGCATCATATATAATTGTTTCACGAGTCGTATGCTTACATAGAACATTTGTGTAGTGAATGTTTCATGGACTTTTACATCGTAATATAGTGGTTATGGATGAATTTAGAAAGATATGTCTAGACAAATCTAATTTGTGGGTAAAAACGAAGAAGATAAGTGTTCTCTTTCATTCAGAATATAAAAGCACTTAATTGGACAATGGAAAATATACTACATCACTTTACCGAAAACTAAAACCTAGCTATCGACCGAGTGGTGGGCCTACAGGCTGAAAGAGCAAATGCTCACTGGTGGGAGCGCTCTAAACGTTGCGAATGGTTCAGACAAATGTAGAATCTTGTGTAGGTTCATGTTGTTTGGAACTTTCCAAAATCTGCTGATCATTCATGGCACTATGTATGACCTCCGGAGTGGCTTCTCCTTTGATAAAATCAAAAGGTGAATTGGATGCTGAGACAGCTACCACATCAGATGAAATATTTTTAATCATTGAGTCATATACCACTTCATTGCATGTCATCAGACTCCACTGTTTATTTATAGAAAATTAATCTATATAAAAAACAAAGGTACTGAATCTGACAATGTTTCTAAATAGTATCCTCCTCCGATGCCCAATCTTTTTTCTCAGTGTCACAATTAACCTAAAGGCATAGACATGAATTTGCAAAAAAAAAATAAAAAAACAAATGAAAACGACTGTCCCCCGAAAACAGCAAAACGCTCATCGGCTAATATTTAAGTAATCGTCAAAAAGATGAGTCTCACGACTTGGTGGAACCAATCAGACAGGAACAGGCAAGCCTTTCTTCGCCATGCCATCCAGAATATCGTTGAGAGCTTGGCATACTCCCGATATCTGCACACAGCTTCCACTTTTCAGTCATTAGAAAAACATAAACATCTGTTAAGAGAGAGCGAAACAGAAGAAAGAGTGAACCTGATGATCCCATTGTTGTAGTTCCTCAATGTCATCTTCAAAGTGTATCACAGCCTCCTCCTGAACAGATCAAAACACACGTACGAACCTTGTTGATAGTGAACACTAACAAGAACTCTCTCTCAGGGCTCGCATTAATAAACTAACAAATTGCTAACCTGATCGATGGAACCTCTCATTCTGTCTTGGCAAATCATATTCGATGCTATCTTCTCTGCCTTCAGGAAGAAAACGTATGCCATTAAACACAGGACAAGCAAATGGATAAAGGAGGATTCACATATTGATTTAGAATATTACCTTGCTTGGGTCAATCCCCAGCAGAGTTCCCAATTCATCAAACCTAAGATACAAATAAAGAAATAAATTTACAAAATCAAGCGAGTCTCAGAAACAAAAAGCAACAGTACAAGATACAGATTCTATACATCTTATTTACCTTATGTTAGTGTACAGTTTGCTTGCACTTAAAAGATTATGCTCAATCATGGCACGGTCAAGAACAGTGGATTTGTCAGGCAGAAATGCTTTCTGTTGAAAACCAAGAACGTCTTACGAACCTAACAACTTAAATGATACGCAAAATAATACTTCCAAATCTTAATAACAGTCCAGACCTGATGTGGCCTTAGTTCTTCTGCAAAAGCATCAATCTCTGGTTTCCTTAAAATCCTTTCCAGATACACCTAGAAAAATACACAGAAATCTCAAGTTAGCACGTGTTTGTATACGCTATGGTGAACGATATTATATGTCCAACAGCATGTTTGTCTGATAGAAGGAAACAATAGATAGAACCTTCTGCAGGATGGGATAAATCTTCAGCTTGGAGCAACGCTCATCCTGTTGATAAAGGAGATATTGAGAATGGAAGCAAGCAAGAAAAATGACATCATATCAATCAATAAATAATCCAGAAGGAGTTAGTTACTTTATATAAAGTAGCAAGAACACGAGAACGTTGAGGGCCGGCTCCAGCTAATATGGTGCATGTGACAGCAGCAGATAAGGCTTGCTCTAATGCGTTCTCATCAATCTCTCTGAAAATATCAGGAAACACGTTTCAGAATATCGACTAAACATCAAAGACTTAAAGAGATGTTTTCAGAAAAAGTTGTAGCAGGGGGGGGGGGAGAAGACGAGTTACTTACTCATCACCAATGTGTCGTTGTTCAATCTGAGATATGGCGTAATACCGAAGTGCAGCCTCTAAGAACTTTCTTTTCATGTCCAAAATTCTAGCATAGCAAACCTGAATAACGATATTACATTAAGAAAAAAAAACTGAAAACACAGGAGGACATAAATTCTTAGTTGAAGGCTGGGTAAGACCTTGTATTGCAAATTCAAAACTTCATTCTGACTGCTGCTCACTAAGAAAGAAGCTTTATTTATATAAGTCTCTGCATTTACAGCATCATCATCCTGCAGATATTCAAAAAAAGTATAGAGAACCAGAATAATGCTCTTACACTACATTGTAGCCTTAATTTACAATCTGTGAACCAAAATTCATAGTTTCAGAGTTGGTCAAGGACCTGCTAAGCCTCTGAAATAGAATTGCCAACACATAAGCAGAAAAAAACTATTGTTGCATAAGTACTTGGAAAAGAAAGAAAGGCAAACCTCGAGATACAAACGAGCAATTTGGATACACTTGGAGAGCTTGAAGTTTTCGTCAACAGCCCTGAAGAAGAACACAATAAGCAGAGACTAAAGAAAACACAAAAGCTAGAATTTTTTGCTGGTCTCTCTAATACATACCTCATTCCAGAGTCGAGGTCAATGCCACTCAACATCTGAGCAGCTCTTGACCATTCCTGCTCTGATTCATACAAAGCTGCAAGTTTTTCCCTGATAACAAGTGCCTACAAGGAGATTGTAAACCAACCACACAATGCACATTGTTTCTCAACTAAACCAATCTCTCTAACTAACAAGCTACCTAAATAAACAAATCAAAAACCTGTTCCTCGAAGGAAACAACTCTGGGCTGAATCTGGGAGAGCGTAAAGAGAGCAATCTCCTTCTGAGTCTCTGCCTCCAATCTCCCGAGCTCTTGCGCGAAAGACTGCAAAAGCTGTCTCGATACCACCAACGGCACATCATCCGATACAACTGCGAATAGTTGTTTTCGAGAATTGTCAGCGAAACAAGAATCAATTGCGACGGAAATCAAAGCAGGAAACTTTGAAGAAGAGAGCCATTCGCTTACTGTGATCGATGAAGCGTTTGGATTGGAGAAGGTCGTTGGAAGAGAGAACAGAGGAGAGGATGAGTTTGTACTGTTCGATCTTCTGACGCTGGTCGCTTATCGATGAAGCGTTCCTCAAGGCTTCTTCCATTGCCTTCCTTCTTCTTCTTCTTCTTCGATCGAAAGAAACCCTAACGATTCTCTTTTGTTGTAATCTTTCGGGAAGAGAGAGAGGCTTTTATATATTTATTTAAACTAAGGCACAAAAATTAAACAAATCTCTTTTCTTTAAAAGCTAATTACAACATAATATTTTTTATAAAAAATAAATTTAATAATCAATACCATTAAAAGGAAATCATTTCCATATTATAACCTTAATGAGATTTTAAAATTTTCCAAAAATGTCCTTAATGATATGACTAACTAAAAAAATTCATTAATGGCATTAGTGTCTTTTATTACCTATAATACATTTAAATGGACTTGATTTCCTACAACAATAGATTTAGATGGGTTATATTTTTATATAATCCATTTCATAGTCTATAAACGTTTTTTATAATAACTATAAATTAAAGTCTGCAATAATTTTTAAAAGTAATATTAGAGATTGAAAATTTGTAACTAAATGATTTTACGACTTAATCAAAAAAAATATTGGACCACTTTATATTTTAGAAATATTTTATGGAATTTATAATTGTTAAATATAAATTATTATCCAAGATTTAATTTCGGTACAACCATTATTTAACTTATTTAGAAACATAAAACGGGTTGACAAAAAAAAAACATAAAAAGGTTGTGTGAGGCATTGCAAATTTCGTCATATTATACACATTATAACTAACCCGCATAATTGAAACTTGATCATGTCACGGTTTATATAATCAAAGCGAAGAATTATCAATTTTTATATAGAAAAAACAACAAAATAAGTACGAATTTCAGGTACAACCATTGTTTAATTTATTTAGAAACATAAAACGGATTGACAAAAAAAACATAAAAAGGTTGTGTGAGGCATTGCAAATTTCGTCATATTATACACATTATAACTAACCCGCATAATTGAAACTTGATCATGTCACGGTTTATATAATCAAAGCGAAGAATTATCAATTTTTATATAGAAAAAAACAACAAAATAGTAACCGCGCTTTTTAAAGCGCGGGTCAAAAATCTAGTAGTAATAAATATAACTAGTGCAGAGTCAGTGCATATCATATAGATTTTCTTATCTTCTTGGGTTACATTTTAGAATTTGTTGATATGATGTAGGACAAGGAGTAGGAAGATTTGTGATATGCAATTTGGACATCAAAGCGTTTAAGGCTTTTGTATATCTTCTTAGAAACTGTGTTGAGTATTCAAGATTTAACCATTAAGTTGCATTTAAACCAGGTTCAAAAAAGTTACGATGTGAATTGTCTTGGCCTAACTATATAACCATCTTATAAATGTGATTTTGTTCTTCGCTTCTAAGGCTACAGTCAACATAATATGTCAATTGTAGTAATTTGTATCGTCTAGTACCTCAGAGAAGGTCTGGTTGACGCGGCCGCAGCGTCTGGCAGTTATAATTATAAAAGGAAAACAAATACTCAAAGGTAACATCTTTCTAATTCTCTGCCGCAGCGTCCACCAGATTTATAAGAAACACCCGCTTCCTCCAGTTTTTGTGTCGCTAGATTTTATAGTGTCATCAAAGTCTTTGAATTTCCGGTCGCTGTTTGTTTGGCGTCATCAATCGGCGGCTGTTTTGACCTTCCATTCTGTTTTTTTTTGTCTCCATTGCGGTACTTTTTTGAACGCTACCGTTGGATGCAGCATCAACCAAAAGAATAGGCCTATAGTTACACCGATTACTAGGTTTCCCATTGTCTCTCTAGTAGTCTGGTGTTACCATGGATAAAAAAAAGCCACCTCCAACCCGTAAAGTATAGAAAAACAAAATCCAATGTTTCATCAAGCTCGCCGCAAAATACACATGCTTGATGCATGCATCCCCAAATGGGAATTCCACATGCTCCTACACGATCTCTGGAGGATAACATGTTTCTTGTAGCAAGCCAAATTAAAAAAAAAAAAGTATCTCAGCACACATTGTGAGAACCTCATAATCTGAGACCAAGCACCTCTGTCTTTCCTCAATCTTTATTGCTCCCATGTTTTTGTGGTAAGAATGTTGATGCATACTGAACTAACGGTCTTAACCAACCTAATACCACTTAAACATAGTTGGCCCCTATCAAGCGTCAACTTCTATCAAGAACCGACTCTGTGAGAGAGTAAGTGAAGAAACGAGAAAAAAAAATGACTAAAATACATAAACAAATATCTCAATTGCTGTATGTCTTCGGACGTAACCGCTCCGGTGTGGAACAAAAATTACCAGCTCAACATCAAGCACACAAGAAATTAGAAAATCCCACTAACTCAAACCTAATTGCTTGAATGAACATTTTTCAATAAGTATTTTCTAATTCATAATAAGTTGTTGTAAATATTCTTTTACATTACCACATCTCCTATATCAATTGTCTTTCTAACATAACATTTTTAAGGCAGAGTACATCAAACATCTATATATATATATATATTAATACGGTATATTTTCAGCTTATATTCCTCTGTAAGCCTTAATATCTTACGAGCCACCATCAGGCTCAATGTGGTCCGCAAATTCTTGATCTAGCACTCTACCGCCTTCCTCCAGCTCAATACCATCTAATGGGTTCTGAAGAGGCCCAATACAATCTCGTGGCACTTGATCTGGCTCAACGTGATCTTGAAGGTTCTGACTCTGATCATTCCCAAGAACCTGATATGCCTCTTGAGGAAGAAGTTCAAGGCCAGCAACAAAAAGCGGGAGCAAGACTAGATAACGTCTACGAGACCTATAAGAAATGGCAGAGCCAATGACGTGGACAATGGACAACATCAGTAAGTACGCGTTTAGTGTGTGCCAATAGAGACTACCATCGTTTTTGTAAAGCCAAAACACTTGACCGCATCTTCGTATTTTCACTCCTTCTTCTATCAGATTTTGGATTATATCGAGCATTGTGAAGATTAGTGTGTCGCAAGCAGAAACGATGCCGAATATCTTTGCTAGATCTTTCTCCTTGTCGAGTAGCTCTAGGACAAAGCAGAGGAACTCAACGAGGAATGCAACAGCGGAATGTGGTCGAAGACTTTGCCTGAAAACCACGAGTTTGATGGCCGGAGTTAGGATCGGCATTTTTTGTTAAATAATAGTTTGAAAGTAATAAAATATGATATTACGAACTTTGGTGCGTGGTGATTTTTATAGTGATGTGAAGGGATGATTAGCACATGATTAGAGAGATAAAAGTCAAAAAGTTAAGCTTGGAAATTCTGTGCTAATTAAGAACTCTTCACTTTTCATATTGCATAGGGAACCAAAGAAAGTTATTTTGTAAGTATTTTGCATTTGAGGTCTTTTTTTTTGTTTATCGTTGCATGTAAGCTGCACACTATAAGAGAATGAAAATCAATATTCATTTTAAGCGTAATATACAGTTAATACCCTGCTGTTTGGTGATTTACGACGTACGTAATGTCGGCATGTCAAAATTTTGAAGAGTTGGTCTTAACTAAATTATATTTCTATAATATAAATCCTGCTCAACTTAACATCTTTGAAAATTCTGCATGCTAAAACTGCGCTATATTTACTTATGTAATAATTTTCTTAACAAATATATCTAGAATGTTTTGGTCTAAAATATATTTACAGTTATGTTGTTTTTTTGTTTGGTATGAGTTGGTTTTAAGACTTGTTCTCTATCGGGAAAGCTCAAGAACACTAGGTATGGTTCAAAGTTCATTGTCTATGTTGCTTCGTTATAAAATCTGTTGTAATTTTGTAAAATCTTTTGGACTTGTCTAAATGACTAAATCTAAGCCATGGAAGAATGGATACAAGTTGTAAGTTGCTCTTTTGCTTCGGGCAACTTGCTGTTTACTAAGAACAAATGCAAGATAACTTACTTAAAAGAGACAAATGCTAAAAGGGATAAGTTACTACAACGTAGTAAGCACACACCACAATCTTTGCTCTTTGTTCGTTACTCGAAGAAGTAAAACAAAGAAGTTTGACATTGTCACAAGAAAAAAAAAAAACGAAACTGATACTGCATTGTCCCGTTTTCACCTAAAAGAGAGAATGTATCTTTCTCTCACTCTTTTCCAAAATCAGCATTATAGTGTGAACTCGACTCGAGTTTCTTGGCCTCGCTCAGCTTTCTCACCGCCTGCAAAAAAATTAGCTCGTTCCGAAATCACAAACCAAGATAGTACAAACATGGATTTAAACCAAAATCTCAAATGTATACCTTCATGAAATCTTCTTGGATCACATAGTCCCGCTCTGCTCGGATTGCAAACATTCCAGCTTCCGTGCATATGTTACGCAGATCAGCACCATTGAATCCCTTTTTGGGACAGGAGGAAAAACGTTTAGTGAGAACCTCATGTAGCTCTAAAGCAACAACAATCACGTTTAGTAAGAAAAATCAAAAACTAACCTCCGCAAGTTTGACGATAGCCTCGTACTCTATTTCACCGTGTTTGGCTATACCAGCTGCATGGATCTTGAGGATATCCATCCTTGATTGCTCATTCGGCAAAGGGATCTCAATTTTTCTATCTAATCTACCGGGACGGAGAAGCGCAGGATCAAGTACGTCGGGCCTGTTCGTCGCCATTATCATTTTCACCTAATGCATTTACACAAACCAAGTTTCATTCACACACACACTCACAGACACTTTATAAGCATTGATGATGGCTTTTAGTGTATAAGCAATCGTGTGAAACATAAGTTCAAAGAGAGAGAGAGAGGCATTAATTACTTTTCCGAGGTTGTCAAAGCCATCAAGCTGGTTGAGCAACTCCATAAGTGTTCTTTGAATCTCACGATCAGCACTAGTTCCCTCGCTAAAACGACGTCCACCAATAGCATCGATCTCGTCCATAAAAATGATACAAGGCTAGCAAAAGAACGTAACAAAAAGTCAGGAACTGTGATACGAAGTAGGTTTATAGGGAAAAACAAAAGAGGCAAAAGACCTACCTGGTGTTCACGAGCATAGTTAAACATCTCTCTAATGAGCCTAGCACTTTCTCCAATGTACTTGTCTATGATCGCACTCGACACAACCTAACAAAGAGGAAATAGATATTCGATTAAACCTCATGATGTGATTACTATCATTTGATACAACCTAACAAGAGGAAATAAAAACCTTCAAGAAGTTGGCATCGATGTTGCTGGCAATAGCTCTAGCCAGCAGAGTTTTCCCGGTACCGGGAGGTCCATAGAGAAGCACTCCCTTGGGTGGTTTGATACCAACTCTGAGGAAAAGCTCAGGATTCATGAGAGGAAGCTCAATAGATTCCCTGAGCTCTCTGATCTGATCACCCAAACCTCCAACAGCAGAGTAGCTAATGTTGCCAGGGTCTTCATGAAGCATGTTATACACGACGGGATCGACCTCTCGGGGAAGGGCTCGCATTATGGTGAGAGTGGTCATATCGAGAACGACTCGAGTTCCTGAGGTGAGCTTCTCCTTGTCCACTTTGCTACGGCATCCCACCACGTACCGTGGACCGCTGCTCGCTTTCACGATCAATCGTTCGTTGTCGAGAGGACGAAGGACTTCTCCGATGATCTGGCCAACGCTCTGGAGAGACTTGAGGTCGTCCTCGGTTTTGTTGAATTCCTTTTTAGATCCTCTCAAGTTCTCTCTCGCTGCCAAGACGAACTCACGAGTCATCAGGTTCAGATCTACATCAATCTGAGATAACACTCGAAAAACCCTAGGAGAAGCTCTAATCAAACCGTTTTATAGATTGGAAAGAGGGGAAAATCATCACCTGTTCGAACACGGGATTCGAGCTCCTTGTGTTGGAGGAGCTTTTTCCGATAATCGGCGACCGCTGCGGTACGGCGTCTAACGGCATCGTCCCCCTCGCTCATCCTCTCTTCTTCTTCTGCAACGGACAGATCTCAAACGAGGAAACTTTTCCTAGTTCTATTCTATCTAACTTTTCTTGAGCGATGGGTTTAGTAGTCGAATCCTCCTAAAGTACCGATTTGCTCTTCTTCTCTACGGACTCGGCCAATGAAACGCCGTCGTTTACCTATCTAGCCTTTTTACTTTTTTTTTTTTCACTCGAAGTTGATTTTATAAATGAAACAGGGCCGAACCCAGAAAGTATAAATCCGAAGCCCAAACGCTACAAAGTTGAAGGCCCATACACAAATGGCCAGAACAAGTACAACAAACTAAACGGGCTTGCGCTCCCAGCCCAATAGAAACCGGATGACTTTTCGCAAGCCCACTGTCAAGGAAACCCAAACATCGGGTAAGATCTTTCTCCTCAAGACGACACGCGTCCCTTCCATCTCAACTTGCCATTTTACTTTTACATTATTATTTTTTATTTATCTATTTATCTGTGTTTCAAAAAATAAAAATAATTTATCTATCTATCTATCTATTAGATGAGGATCGGGGAAATGAGTACCAGTTTGTCCTTGGGCGAGAATGGTATGTCGGAAAATGTTATTTCTAAATGTTTTTCTTAGCTGTGCTGTTCAATGTTTCATGATAAAACCGATGATAAATACCAAGTTAAAAGATTAATAACAAAACCCCCCATATTGTTTTAAGTTTGTTACATTTTTAACAATGATGAAAGTGAAGAAACTTAGGGAGAGGTTTTATATGTACAGAAACCCCCACCCAGGCAGAGCAGAATCAGCAATTTTAAAATAATCAGCAGAACAGCGACAATAAAAAGGCTTTTTTTTGATGAATTCTCTTTTTATCTCATCATGTCTCTCTCTCTCTCTCTATAGAGGAATTAATTCTTCAAATGATGTTTCGTCTTCTTTCTCTTCAAGCAATGCTCTTTCTGCTATGTGCCCAGAACGGCTTTGCCGGTGTACGCTTCAAAGCCTTAACGCTGAATGGACTGTTCCTGCTCTGCAAAAAAAAACCCACACCACCCTTTCAAAATCAGTTTAAACATATTCCAAACATTATTATTAATCATTAAAAAAACTCAAGAAATACTCACCATTAAACAGGTATTGCCATTGCAAACAGGCTACTCATGAGGACAGCAACTAGTGTTATCATCGCAGCAGGTAGCAGCTTCAAGAGGGCAACATCCCCAACCGAAGCAGTACTTACCATACTTGAAGAGACAACAACAAGTGTTTCCCTCAGGGCAAGAGTAGTATTTGTCGCACTTGGTCGGTGACTTAATGGGAGATGGTGGTGACGGTCCAGGGTTTGGCGGGTTCTGACCTTTCTTGATGGGATACGAAGCCTCCATCGCGATTCCACACTTTCCTGTTGGCTCCACAATGTTGCGTGCCATCTTTATGTATCCGCTCTCTCCCCAGCTTCCTCCCCATGAGTTTCTCACAATCCAGTAGTCCTTTCCGTTCTCGGTTCCATAACCCACAGCCACAACTCCATGGTCTAGTGATGTAGTAACCGATAAAGGGGTTGTGGATTCGATTGTTTAGTTTAAGAATTCCCAAACAAATCACACGATCTTGAAGTCGTTGAGAACGTAGTTCTAGCCGAAAGTCAAGAGGTCAAGAAAACACAAAGCTTCTTAATATTAATTCAATGCAAACGTGCCTCTCACAAATCCAAGAGGTCACTTATATATAGATAACTAAGAAGCATATGCTAACTATCAAAAGGAATATCTATGTTTATCTAAAGATATTAATGAAAAGGAAATAAGATAAATCCAAAACCAAAACGTAAAAGACGTCCTACGCTGCATCAGGTCACCCGGGGAAGAGAAAGATTCGCCCTCGAATCTGTAACTGCATCCTGTGCGACGTACGGTGTCAGGTGCTTCACGTTAAAAACATCTGAAAAACGGCAGTCCGGTGGAAGCTGAACACGATAAGCATTGGCATTGATCTTTTCAACTATCTTTCACGGACCAATTTTTCGAGCCTTGAGTTTGTTGTACTCTCTAGGCGCAAAACGATCACGAGTCAATACTGCCCAAACGAGGTCACCAACGCTGAACTGAAGGTCCCTGCGAAAACGATCCGCTTTTTCCTTGTACTGAGCTGACGAAACCTGCAAGTTCTCATGAACCTGAGAATGGATATTTGAAAGATCAGCTACAAAATCAATGGCATGGCCATGATCACGCGTTGAATCTGGAGCGACACCAAGATCAATAGGTCCACGAGGCACCAACCCATAAACCACACGAAAAGGACAAAACTTGGTACTTCGATTAACAGCACGATTGAAAGCAAACTCGGCTTTGCATAATACTGAATCCCAAGTCCGAATGTTGTCGTTGACAAGGCAGCGAAGCAGATCACCCAACGACCTATTTATAACCTATGTTTGACCATCTGTCTGAGGGTGATAGGCGGAGCTCATATCCAGGCTTGTACGCAACATACGCCACAAATAACGCCAAAATGACCGAGGAAACGAGAATCTCTATCGGACACAATTGACAATGGAAGCCCGTGAAGGCGATATACTTCGTGAAAGAACAATATTGCCACTTGAACAGCATCAGTTGTCTTCTTACAAGGAATGAAGTGTGCCATCTTCGAAAAACGATCCACCACAACAAAAATAGAATCAAATCCTTTCTGCGTTCGTGGCAAGCCAAGCACAAAATCCATACTTATATCAGACCAAGGCTGTGTCGGTATGGGCAAAGGCAGGTACAACCCGCTATTAGAAGCATGGCCTTTTAGTCTGACACGCCGAACATCTTTCCACAAAACGCTACATCTCTCCGTAAAGAAGGCCAAAATACGACCCGACAAGCTGTAGTGTCCGGTCTCTGCCAACATGACCTTCCTCATGGAGTTCTTTAATAATTCGAGTCTCCAGCTACAGTCCGAACACATAATCTGGTATCCCGAAGATAAACCCATCGAAAGCAGCAGGAAATCGACGCAAGACCTGCCTCAGAATCAGACCATACGCTACCAAAGAAAGGATCACATGCATAAATCGGAAAAAGTAGCAAACCCGTGACTGAAACTCAAGGGTGGGCGAAGATCATAACGCCGACTCAAGGCATCTGCAACTTTGTTGGTGCGACCAGATTGATGCTTTATAACAAACGTGAACTGCTGTAGAAAGGCGACCCACGAAGCATGACGAGCCGAGATTTTGTCCTGACTTCCTAAATGCTTCAACGCGTCATGATCCGTAAAGAGTATAAACTCTTGTTGAAACAGGTAATGACGTTGTTTTATACCGCACAATTGCGTAAAATTCGACGTTGTAAGTGTTGTAACGCCCCGAGCACCAGCAATTTTCTCACTAAAGAAAGCCACCGGACGACTCGTTGACTCAAGACAGCACCGATTCCAAGCTTGCACGCGTCACAATGCAATTCAAAAGGAAGTGAGAAGTCAGGAAGGGCCAGAACATGAGCAGAGGTGAGCTTCTCCTTTAATGTTTCGAAAGCTTTATTTGCTTCAGGCGTCCAAAGAAACGTAGTTCCCTTCATGCAATCTGTAAGTGGTGCGCAATATTGCTGAAGTGTTGCACAAAACGTCGATAGAATGAAGCCAAACCATGAAAGCTGCGAACGTCACTGATTGTTGTGGGAGTCGGCCAAGTACGGATTGCTTCAACCTTGCCAGGGTCTACCTCCAAACCTCGAGAAGACACTATGTAGCCAAGGAACAGGACTTGGTTTGTACCAAAAACACACTTTTGGCGAGCTGCAAAAGCTGTTCCCGCGAAGTACTAGCAAGACCGCCTCCGTGATGCTCACGATGGCTGACATGTCATGACTGAAGATTAAGATATCGTCGAAATAGACAACGACGAATTTTCCGATGAAGGGCCGAAGAGCCTGATTCATCACACGCATGAACGTGCTAGGCGCATTAGACAAACCGAAAGGCATCACCAACCACTCAAAGAGGCCTTCACGTGTTTTAAATGCCGTTTTCCACTCATCACCAGGTCGAATCCGTATTTGATGATACCCGCTTTTTAAGTCCAACTTCGAGAATATAGAAGAACGCCCAATTTGATCGAGCAGGTCATCCAAACGAGGAATGGGAAAACAATAGCGAATTGTGATCTTATTGATAGCTCGACAATCAACACACATGCGCCACGAACCATCCTTTTTTGGAATAAGCAATGCAGGTACAGCGTGGGCTGAGACTTTCCGCACATGTCCCTTGCGTAAGAGGTCCTCCACTTGCCGTCTCAACTCATCGTGTTCTTGGGGACTCATACGATAGTGCGGTCGGTTAGGTAACGATGAGTTAGGAACGAGGTCAATATGATGTTGTATATCCCGCAACGGAGGAAGACCCAACGGTAGATCTGCCGGAAACACGTCATCAAATGACTGTAAAAGGTCTGTCAAGAGTGCAGGAGGTTCACTAGACGAGGTTGCTGTCACAGGAGCCGCAATTAAGGCCCAGACGTGATCACAATCGAGGAGCTGGGCTTCAAAGTCGGAGCGCGGAAGAATGAGTAGCGACTTGGACGAGCCTGTCTTAGAGTCACTTGAAGGTGGAGTAGAAGAAACGCTCTCAGAACGTTCAGGAGACGGAAGTAAGGTGATGGTGCGACCATTCAAAACAAACGTATAAGTGTTTGCTTTACCCTTATGCAAGATGTCTCTGTCGAATTCCCACGGTCTCCCTAGAAGGAGGTGACAAGCGTCCATAGGTGCGACGTCACACTCAACCGAATCTTGATAAGACCCAATAGAGAAAGCCACTACGGCTTGTTTGGAAACACGTAGATCAGCTGAGACATTTAACCACGCAAGTTGATACGGAGATAAATGCGGCGTAGTTTGCAACCCGAGCTTTCGAACGGCTTCTTCGGAAACGACATTAGTGCAACTTCCTGAGTCAATAATTAACTTGCAGATTTTGTTCTTAATCGTACAGGTTGATCGAAATAAATTTGATCGTAACCACGATTCAGAACTGGCTCTAGGAGTCAAACAGCTGCGTCGTAAGACCAACGTTTGCGATCGTGAACCTGTGTCTCCTGCAATCACTTCACCGCCATCATCGTCCTCAGAGCTGTACTCATCAAAACGAGGTTCGCCGTCAAAGTCTTTATCTTTGACCAATAGACCACGCTTGTTCTGTTTAGGACATGCAGTCGAAGCGGTGCCCTTGTTCACCACAGGTGTAACACCGTAACGCATTAGTTCGGGAGTCCGTGTTGCAGCAATAGAGTCACTGAGCATCTTTATCACCTCCGCCGTTCCTGGTAACTCATCCGCTTGAGCTGACGAGGACTGCGACTGCCCTGTTTGTGACGACCGAGCTCGAGTTGCCATTGACCAGCTGCCTTTGAATTTCTGTTCCATTCCAAGAGCACGTTGATGTGCTTCGACACTGAAGTTGGATTAAACTGTTGCAAGGCTTTGTAGCTGACCACGAAGCCACCAATGAAGTGAGAAACCAGTTGCTCCTCTGCTTCGACCGACGGAATGCTACTGACATCTGGAAAAATCTGTGGCGTAGTCATCAACCGTTCGTGATCCTTGTCGAAGATTCTGAAGTTTGTTGTAAAGAGTTCTTGCGTAATTATACGGAAGAAAACTTACCATGTGTTTCTTCAACTTCTCCCACGATCAATTCGAGGTTTACCCAATTTCGACGAGATTCTTTGAGCTGACTCCACCACGCCGACGCACGGCTTTTAAAACGAGTAGCTACCAACGATACTCGCATATCATCTGGAACCTGTTTAAAGTCCAGAATCTCTTCCACCATACTAAGCCAATCGATGAAGTCTTCTGCATTAAGCAAACCTGTGAACTCCGGAATCTCCAAACGGAAACCAGACTCCCATCGCTGTGGTGGATTTACCTGTCCCAAAGCTTGTCTGTTATCCGGCCTGTTGCGTCCGCCACCTGCCTGTCGAGCATCACGATTCTGGTCCTGTGCGGGATTAGCAAATATGTTGTCCACGTTATTATCCTCATCGGAGTCCTCGTGAAAAATTGTTGCTACTGCCGCGGTTCTCTATTAACTGCACGTAGTGCGTGTTGTTGTTCTAACACCGTTGTGAGGGCGTTAGTTACTGCTGCTTGTAAAGCTTCCTGAAGTCCTACTGTGAAGTTTTCCAAGGTTTGTCGAAACTCATCTTGTTGTTCTTCCATGGTAGGTTTCCGAGGCGCCATCGATAACAAAGGAAAGAGTTTTAGTTAAGAAACTAAAACTTCCTGATCTCTGATACCAACTGATGTAGTAACCGATAAAGGGGTTGTGGATTCGATTGTTTAGTCTAAGAATTCCCAAACAAATCACACGATCTTGAAGTCGTTGAGAACGTAGTTCTAGCCGAAAGTCAAGAGGTCAAGAAAACACAAAGCTTCTTAATATTAATTCAATGCAAACGTGCCTCTCACAAATCCAAGAGGTCACTTATATATAGATAAGTAAGAATCATATGCTAACTATCAAAAGGAATATCTATGTTTATCTAAAGATATTAATGAAAAGGAAATAAGATAAATCCAAAACCAAAACGTAAAAGACGTCCTACGCTGCATCATCTAGCTCCGTACCACATGTTCCATCAAACACACCCTGAAGACAAAATACAACATTATAACATGATTAATATTACAATGATTCTTCTCATGCTAACTAGTTAGAAGTTAGGCTACTACGTACCGAAGAATACAGCTGGAAAGCGCGACCACCAGCTTCAATGGCGACACTAATAGGTTGGTTAGACAAAGCTTTCTTAAGAGCTGCCTCATTCTTTTCAGGCACATCTTCATAGGCTTCAATAGTGACAACCTTTGCGTTTTTCGGCAATAATTAGGAGGAGTTAAAACTACTGTTTTCTGTTTCACAACCAAAAAAAAGAGTAAAAGCTAACCAACTAACCGTGCTCTGATCACAACGGCCATCAGCAGCTTTGTATGGATAATCCTCTTCAGTATCAATACCACCATTTTTAATGATGAACTCAAACGCATAATCCATCAAACCTCCATTACAGCCTTCGTTGTAAGATGTGTCACAATCTACTAGTTCTTGTTCAGACAAAGAGATTAAGTCTCCTGTCACAATCTTGTTTATTCCTTCCACGGCTCCAATCGTTGAAAATGCCCAACAACTCCCTACAAAACACGAGATTAATTAAATCAAAAAGTCCAAGCAAATAGGAAGTAGCACGTAAAGAGAATGATCTTTAGTTTCACGCGTAGTTAGATTTGTATTGGATACTGCGAACAAACAGATAAGATATTGTGATGTATTTTATATATCTATCTGAACGGTGAGACACTGTGTTAGATGTCCCGTTTCTTAAAATTTTACTAGATCTAGTTTGTTTCGTTTTTAACTAATTGCTTCGAAAGTTTATAGATACCTATATATTTGGGATCGAATCAAAATGAGTTATAGATCGAATCAAATTTAAGAAATAAAATATTAATTATATACACTTGTTAAAAATATTAATTATATACACTTGTTTGACTGCAACAAACCAGGTAATGCTGTAAATTTACAGTAACTACACCATATACAATGAACCAAGTTCAGTAAACATTCCTGAAGCATCCCATATCACACCACCATTTGCATTTAGTCTCCTTTTAAGATCTTATCAAGTTGCGTTTAGCTTCATCAATTCCTGGATCACTTCCGACTTTTTCTCAAGCTTAACACTTGTTTGTGTCTTGTCAATCGAAGTTGGGGTTTATTCGTTGGTCACGTCATTGATTCCATGAAGAAAGTGATGAATCAATCCAACACAAATAAACAGACGTGTTACATGAATAACTTGTGTCTTGGCTATTGAATTATCAACAGAAGCTTATAAATATAATGATTATAATTTATAAATATAATATTATAATGATTGAGATAATGAAGCTTTCTATTGAAGTAACCGATACATTAGAATAGATTTAGACATCTGAGGCTCTCTTTCCAGGACAGCAACCACATCCTTCACCGAGATTGTCCTCACCACTTTTGGTTGAAGCGACGAACCTTGGTTCTTCCCTAATCTTCGACCACCTGAGAACAAGAATCCAGAGATTATTATATGGAGCAAAACCGTGAAGTAAATAAAAAGCTCTCAAAAGAAAAAGAAAAAAACTCACCAGCTCCAGTAAACCGTCGCCCACCGTCTTGCTTGTCCTTGGAGTTTCTTCCTCCGCTTGAAGTAGTTTTCTGAGTCCCATCTTTACCAGCTTCCGATACAGATTTCTGACGAGCTTCTGCCATTAGTTGCCATTTTAAAAACGTATCATCTCCTCCTACAGCAGCACGAGCAGCAACGTTTGCTGCTGTCGTTCTCATTTTGTCATCGTCCTCTTTATTTCCCTTCACACATTAAAAAAACAAACACTGCAAAGTTACATTCAAACTACCTCCATAAAAGTGTGTTTTTAAAATTTCTTCCTTACCTTCAAACCCTTCGAACGGTTATCTTCTTTCTCCTTCTCACTATCAACTCCACCATCACCTTCTTCACTCTGCATCATTCAGCAAAACTTTGCAATGTCTGTATGCTATAGTAAAAATTAAGAAGATAATAATCGGAATATACCTCACTCGGTTTCTTAAGTTTTTCTGCTTCAGCCTGTTTCTTCTCCCATTCCTCTTTCACCTTCTGATTCATTTCGTTGATTTGTTGCCGAACGTCTGACGTGATAACAGTCCGGTGTCTGGATTTCTCGGTATCAACCCGCTGCAGAAACACTTGTTAAACTTCAGAAAGATCAGATACAACAATGTTGAGGCAGCAAGTAACAGACAGTTAGAACTGACCTGCTTTGACAACCGAATTATATGAGATAACAGTCCTCGCATCCTTTCCTCCACACACTGAGAGCACAAATGCATGAGCAAAGAAAAACAAAACGGCACAGTGTGCAAAACAATTCACAAGAAGTTGACATCTTACCAAAGACAAGCATCGTTCAACATCATTGCTTATCTGCTTTATTCCGACTTTCGCCACTGCCACATATGAAAAAATGTAAGTTTCTCCAAGTGAATCATAAACCGAAAGCAGATAAGAAGAAGATACGGAAAGTATCGCAACTAATTTCCGCCAGCTTTTTCTGCAGAGGAATTTTCTGCAAAATTAGTCTTTCTTCCTCTTCGTGCACAACTCTCCGAGATGCTTCAGAAACACGACCATCCTCTTTGCCCCCAGAGAACAATTGTTCTTCCTCTTCCTAAACCAGAAACAAAAAAAAAAAAAAAAATTCAGTACTACATAACCAGATTTATATTCTAAACCAGGAAACGCACCCTGAGATTAACACCACTGACTGCAGTGACATCATTGAGCTGTTCAATACTCTGATCCATAGAATTCTGTACCACTTTTTGCTTCTTGCTGCAAGTTGAACCATGGAAACATAAAAGAAAAGTGATTTATAATTCACTTATAAAAGAAAAATCTTTTTTTTTTTGTAACACAAAGACCAATGGCTAACGAAGAACGACTAAAGAAAGGTGTAAATAATTCAGTTTTTCTAAACGCGAGGAGCTCAATTACCTTGGTGGTGACGATGAAGAACCTAATGTGTCAAGAGGTTTCTTCTGACCAACAAAAGGCTTTTTGGGTGGCATCCTAGCATTAACTCCTGCTTGAGATGTACCCAATGGACCACGAGAAGTCATCTGGTCGACATAAATAACTAGTCAACGAGAAATATTTTCCAAAAAGGAAACGTTTTCATAGTAGAAATTATCAAAAAAAGGCAAAACGTGGAATAAAATAGATGCCAAGGTTGTCGAAAATAAAAAGCCTACAGAAGCACTATGGTTGCATCAAAAGCTCAAAGAGAAAGAGGCAAACAAAGAACAACTGAAACTGATTTTTTTGTTTAATGAGAAGTTTATGTATTAGATAGCTCTTACCGCTGTGCTAGCGTCCAGTTGAGTTGTCATGGAAGGAGAAACAGAGCTTGCATGCGCCATGTTTCTAGAGGACTCCTTCTCTAAATCCTCCTTCGAAGTCCCTGAGGCTGCATTCTTCTGTTCAAAACTTTGATCAACTGATTCCTGCTTCACATGAGAGATTGATGATCCTTGACTAGGTGCAGAGTTTAGAGGCAATGACGAGCTGTTCTGGAAGTGCGATGTAGCGCCACCTTGAACCCTACTAGGATCATTGACAGAAGTTGGCCTCTCAAACTTGGGCATAGTCATCATGTTTGTCGTAGGCTGTGGCGGTCCTCCAAGACCAGATGATCCCATGGTCTGGTTATGTGCCACATGTCTCATATGGGGATCATGAAGGTGTGGTCTCAATGGGGAACCAGAAACATTGGTGTTTGAGCCCGGGAACGAGTGAAAATTACCGGAGCTGGTATACATGGGAAAAGAGCTTGGTGGAAGCTGCATCTGGTGCGGCGGATGTTTGGTAATCCCCTGCACAGGAACTGAACTGCCTGTTGACGAAGGTAGTTGGTTAAGGTGGACGACTCCACGAGGGTCAGACTGAGATTTTTGATTATTAATTTCTGCGAATGAACAGATTGAGTCAGTATGGGTTTTGGCTTTTGCACCGGAACTAATAAGACACATCTAAGGAAAGCATAAAGCTTTATGATGGTCGTGAAAAGAAAAGTAAGAATGCATCAGTGAATAATCAAATACCAGTAGAAGGAGCTTGAATTCCCATTTTTCCCTGGTTATAACCCACCTGAAAACGACCACCAAATTACCAATAAAGAAGTATCTTAAGAGAGATCATAAGAGACCTTTATACAATCGTAAAAAGGAAAAACACCTTAATCCTAATGCAAAAGGGAAAAACACCAAAAGTATTACAAACGCAATGTGGAACAAAAGTAAGTCAGTAAAACCATATGACTAATCATTCCAGGCGCAAGTCTGATACCCTAAGAAAAGATTACAAACACACTGTGGAAAGGTATATTACCTGTGTGGATGTGATTTATAAACAAAAGACACAAAAAGGTTGTACATTCACTGAACTCTTTAACTGTAAAAATGCAACTGAAAATTTATAAACTAAAGGCCCAATATGGTAATTACCTGCTGTAGCTTACTAACTGCTAACCTAAGCATCTGATCGCCTACAATATCCTTCATATGTCGTGTGAACCCCTCTTTGGGGATTTCATTTTTCTACAAACAAGCATCAGAAGGCGATCAGTGACAATGCAATAGCTGTAGAGAGAGAACGACAAGTGATTTTCACAGATAGATACATACCTTAAGTCTAGAATAGAGTGTACGGAGCTGCAGCGCTCTGTCTTTATCGAGTTGAGCCATTAAGGTAGGAAGCAAAGCCGCGAATGGTACTTGCTTAGGGTTACGGTTCAGAGGATTATTAACAGGCTGCTCCACTCCACGAGTCTGTTGATTATGCGGTCTTTTTGGTTCACTGCTACCGGTTGGATTGTTTTCAGAAATCTGCTGCAATCCAGCTGTTTGGGGCAGCACCTGCGAAGAAGGATTCTCCCAAGGATGACCTGGTCGATGGAGGTCTTGAGGCTGGTTGTTTTGTTGTTGTGGCTGAGATTCATTTGCACGTTTTGAATCATGTTGGTGTTGACCGTCAGTAGCCGATGATCCTTGTTCACCCTTAATCTGAGTGGTGGTGCTCTCGAGGCTGTGCTGGGGCGCAGCCTGGAGATTCATATTGGCATCTCCTCCTACACCGTTTTTCCATGTCGTTGTAAACTGTTGGTTGGGAGAATGGGTGTTTCCTACAGCAACAATTTAATTCTAATTGTATTACAATATCTAACAATGGCCATCAATCATCCTACAATCAATCTATCCTGGCTAATAAGTCTCAATCAAAGATTGATCAATTCGAGTGACTGACGTTAGCTCGAATTCTAATTGTATTACAATACCTAATGCAGATAAAGGGGGAAAGAGAAGTTTTCAGAGGTCAGTATTGAAAGGGAAACGTACCAGGAGGGTTCGTGGGAAGTGAAGTAGAAACTCCTTCAATATCTCGATTGAGAGCGGCCTGGAACGCGTCCACGTCAGCTCCCGAATGCATCGATTCATCCTAACCCCACACACACACACACACGCAAACAAAAATCAAGATAAGACGTGGAATCACATATAGGGATTCTGGAAAAGGGAGTGAGATTAGAAACCTAACCTCGTCTTCTTCGAGGAGCTTGAAAATTGAAGGATCCATTGATTCTGGAAAAAAAAAAAAGAGAGAAAGAGAGGAATTTATTCTCGTGTGATAAAAATTACACATGCGTCCTTTCTATTTTATATGAAAATTGCGGAATCAGTCCTTATATAAATGACTATTTAGGTTTCTCGGTTTGGTTATCTTTTTTCGGGTTTAGAGTGTTAGCAAATAAAATTCGGTTACTGAACCAAAACGCTGCCGTGACTCAACATCATCAAAAGTCGACTCGGGCGTTTGGGATCCCCCTTCGCGTATGACTGTATTCTAATCAGATTTTTCAAAAAAGTCGCGAATCGGTTGTGGAATCAGATAAGCCCAAAACCACCAAAAATCTAGAAACTACAAAACTTTGGCCAAGACACACTTAAAAAAGTATATAAAATTATTTTAAATTTTCAAAAAAAACTAGGCAAACCTTTTTCAAATAATTATATATTTACAAGAGTGAAATGAATACTTAAGCGAGCGGAAAACAAAATATATATATAAAAAACTTAGTAAACTATATAAACTAATTAAAAGAATTTGAAATAAACAAAAAAATCTGGTATAAAAACTACTAAAACTTCCCAAAATGCTCTATAATATAAATTTCCTTAGGTTATGTAATCATTAGACACAAAGCCATTGTTGACAAATCCGATGATTCTCTGCCTATAACGCACTACAACGAATCCATTACATATCTTCCTAGCTTGGAACCAAAAGAATCTCTTGTAAGCCATTACAGAGGTAGACTGACATTACCTAAGGGCATCCCCATTAGAGGTTCATGGGGAAAGTTCACACGTTTGCCAAGAAAAAAAAATTAAAATAATCCTTCTCTCATGAACTTGTCCCTTCTGAACTCTCTGCGGTGAACTTCTCTGTGGTGAGCTCATCACTGTTTTGTGGGCTCCATGACACGTGGCGGCCCACGATTGGTCTGATTCTTTTTTTTTCTTTTAAAAAACAAACAGAAGAAAATTAAATAATAAAAAATTGAAAACTTGAACCCCAAATGGGAGTTTACTAATGTACATGCTCTAAGAGACGCACCACCAAGGACTAAGAACAAACCGAGAAACACCACACCTCCACCATTAGAAGAACTGGCGACGGTTTAGACTACGCGAACCTGCTCAACCATGCCGAGAAGAAGAAGCATAGAAGACAAGTAAGGGGAATAAATCCACTTCCAGCAGTCATATATGACACCAGATCAAGACCGCTGCTGCCGTGCTCGACCAAAGAAACGATTCAACAACCCCACGTTAAAGCTTCTCCGATGCTCTAAGCAGACAGATATCATATCTGAATGTGGTGGTGCCAGAGCACTAAACATCAAGAAAGGAAACATGAAGAGAAGAGGGTGAAGAAAGACGAAGACAGAAAGAAGCAAACATGAAAGAAGGTCAACCGACAATAGTACAGAGGCCGCCAACCACCCAGATATAAACAGATCTATAGTTTCTTCATAGAAGATTTAGAGAGAGAAAGGGATTAATAGTTTTTCTTTTGACTTTGATGTGTTATTCAAGGAAGATCATCTTTTATCTCTGAGTAAACCATATTCGCCTGGATAATTTCTCATTTTCTCTACACCATAATTTGTGTTGGTTCCGATAACATCAGTAAATAAAAGTTAATTTTGTCCTTGTACATGTTATTTGCTAAGCAAAGGTTCAAAAAGAGTCATTTGCTACCATTTGGATCATAAAAGGTGGCTAGTTTACTTAATTCAGATTAGAATAACATCATTTGTTACATTTTTGTACCATTCCATTATTTCTCTGTAAATTTTTATGATATATATATATATATAACTACAGAAAAATCCAGAACTATTGATGGTAGAAAGTTAACCACATAATTGACACTTCAAACCGAACTTAAGCAATCTTTGTCATTTTGCTTTCAATCATAAAACATCCTCTTGATAGTGGCCTGAAAAATAACCAACCTTTCTGAAATATAATTGTAGTTTTTGCTTGGTTTTGTCTCTTTTGTCTTGTTGTTCGACAAAATTTGAACACGAGATATTTGCTGAATAAACAAAAGAGTATAACATTAGATATTTGTTTTTTTTTCGTCATTTCTCCACAGAAAATGAATTAAAAACCATCTTGTAATCTAAAGCCATTAAGAAATATCCACGTGGGAACAATTAAGACGTACCGACAGTTTGATTTATAATTGTCATAATCGAAGGCACTCAACCAAAGGACCCACATTGATTCTCTATACGTGGCCGAAATCTGATTGACGTTTCTGACGACAGCATGCCGAAAGCATAAGAGCATCCGCAATGGTGGATTCACCATAGGAGCCCTTAGGAATTTTAAACTAATTTTTTAAGTTAATTTTGTTTTGTTTGAATAGTGAAGGACTCGAATCAAAAATATATGTCCAATGGTGTATTCTAATTTGAACTCCTTAATATATAAAGAAAGTCTTAGCATATATGTTTTGTTAGAGCATAGCAGAGAAAAAGAAGCATGCTTCATGAGTTATATAATTAACCTGAAACTGAGCCATTTCACCTTCGAAATACTGCTGAGATTTGACAACAGGAATGCTGCAGTGCTCAACGCAGTTGGCTATCTCCTCTTGCTTCCTCGCTCACAAAGCACTCGTATGCACACTTGAAGTAAGCTTGCTGCAAATTTAAACCATTTATTCACATAAACACCATCAACTTAACCGAAACTGAATGTAACTAGTTCGTGTATGTAGCAAATACAATAAAGAGGAGAACAATACAGTTTGAGTTTAAGCAAGTATTAGCAATGATAATAATAATAAAAGTGTTAACATACATTTTGTAGTTCAAAATCACCAAGAGTAGGATGACGAAATATGGTGGCGCTAGGTGGATTGAAGGAAACTCCTCTCCGCACAACAGCCTCGAGCAACTCCTGGCTGGTGAAACAGAGAAAACACACACATTACTGAAACAACCTCCATCAAAATATAAAACAAGTAAAACGCCTTACAAGGGAGAGAAAACTAACCCTGGGGTCTTTGAGACTAATAGATTGCCAACACATTGGACATGTGAACTCCTTTGACACCTGAAACACCAAATGCCACATGATCTAATAAAGTTCACACAAACAAGAAACAAAGGATATAAAAGCTTGAGGTATGTGATTGATACTCATGCTTGCAACAAGTCAACTGCCAGAGATACAAAAACAAAATGGTAATCAATGTCACTCAAGATAACCAACAAAAATATAAAATGAGACGATACAGTTGAAGGATCGAATCGCAGAAGACTTCAAGACAAATGCTACAGCGCCATCACAAGGATCTTGTATCCCACCTTGAACAAAAGCTGCTGCTGATATCAAATGCCCTTCGACGTCGTTTGTCTCCCACTCCTGTAATTGAAATTGTCACACCAACAAAGACTTTTCAGCAAATGCAATTTGAGCAGAACCAAATCAAAACCAAAGTCAAATGACATAATAATAATAATATAAAAATCATATCTATGTAATATAACAAACAAGCTGAATCATCGCCGTCTCGAATCAATGGAAAAATGAAATTTCAAACGGAAAACAAAACCTGACCTCCGTCAAGTCGAGATGATGAGCTAAGGGAGATGAAAGACGGAGAGAAAGAGATAATAAAGGAGGAACACGATAAACCCAGAATTTTTTGATTGGAAAAAGCAAGGGAGAAGAGAACACAGCGGTGAAACACAACCTACACCAGGACCAATCACGCCTTGCCACGTTCTTAAGGATTTGATCCGTAAACCACTTATCTAAGGATCAATCCTTGGCAGAGGCAAATTGTATATTATTATTTTAATGTCATTTGTCTAAGTTTTTGTATTAAGGACCCTTTATGAACCCACGTTGTGGGTGGTCTAAGGACGCAGGTAGTTCAATAAGGTGGCCTTCTCTACTACTCCCTCTTAATAATAATAAACATCTGAAAAGTATTTTAAAATACTCTATTTAAAAATAGACATGGAAAATATATAACATATAAATTAATATTTTTATTGCAAACTATTTTTCTTTATTTAATAACGAATTAATTATATTTTTAACTAATAAAATACCACTGTTAATATTATTATTTGAACTGTTCTTATAAAGTATCCTTGCCAGCATTCTTAATTTATAAAATTTTAAAATTTCATAAGAATAATTATGATTTTTGGGTCAGTTTTATTATATATATATTTATTTATGTGTGTCTTTGAACTAATTAAAACTATGATATTTAATTATTCATCAAAATTTTAGAGATGTAATACATTCTAAATTTCCAAATGATTTTATTTTCAAATAGATATTAAATTTCAATATATGTGTTCAATAAAAATATGATTTTTAAAATAATAATACAGAGGATAACAAAATTGAATAGAATATCTATATTTTATCAAAAAGGACAAACAATATTCTTTTACTCTCTTTGGAAACTTTGTCTTGTTACCAGGTGAAGAAAGGACTTAAAGGTCTTTGCATAATTTTATTCAGTATTCAGTATTTATTTAATTAAGAACAAACCATAAAGTATATACTGAGACAGTGAGACCAATTATAAAATATGATTACCGCAACTGTCTTTTCCGTCTATTTAATTGAAGCTATTGCTTGTAACGTCAGTTTTGGGAGTTGGGTTTGTTGTACAGTCTCTCCTCTCCTATCTCTCTCTTCTCTCCTCTCCTATCTCTCTCTTCTCTCCTCTGTCTTTGCAAGCTTCTCTCATATGGCCGGCCTGAGATGGAGAGAGTGGTGGAACACGATGTCGTTCCCCTCGCGGCGAATCTGGAATCGTTTCACCGTTCGCGTCGGATTCCGCCACAGCGGTAAGCTCCGATCCTCCCTCCACCGTCTTATGATTATCTCTCTGTCTCTGTTTTTCTTTCATCTCTTTGAGAAAAAAAAATAAACATAAAATCAGTTTCGAATTTCTCATCATGTTTTTCATCATAGTTAAGATTAGATTTTGTCTTATTATGTGCTTCTTAAAACTGTCGGTAGAAGATTTGAATTGTAGTTCAGAATCTTCTTTTTGGTTTGGATTTTAAATTCAGAGTTGGCTCTTGTTAAAAAAAAATCATATTTCCTTTTTCTTGAAAAACAACCAAGTGATGTGTCTTCTTGTGTGTTGCAGGACTTTTGAGGTTACAAAACGACGTGAGTTCTTGCGAGTACGAAGACATACACATCATGTGGAATCTGTTGCACAAGATCGAAGATCCGACACCGACGCGTAGCGCAAAGTTCAACAAACGAATCCAACAGAAGAAGAAAGCTTGTTGGAATCTCCCCGGTTCATATCTTTGCCAAAGATTCTGATCATAAACATTTATATGAACCTAAACAAATTCCAAAACCATACTTGTAATTTGTGAGAGCCTTGACGGGTCCCCTGCAAGTGTGGTGAGGTTAATAATAAAATCGGAGGTTGAACGGTTTTAGCTGGCGTATTTCCATGGCATGTACATGTTTCCCTGTGTGTAGATAAATGAGTATTATCATCACATGAGTGTTGTTGTATATAAGATATAAATGCTTCCATACTTTGATGCTACTACGCTTATTATGTGTTTTTCTGATTTTGCCCATTTACATTAGAAATCACACAACTTTAAATCCATAATCATTTGGAGAATGGAGAACTAGGAAGACACTATGCAGAGATTTTTGTTATTATTAATTCTGGTACGGTGCGGTTCGATTGTCCCAATTTGAATCCAAAAGTCATTAATTTTTTGAATAAGAGAATAATAGTGGTATCCAAGTTGGCATCTTTGAACTTTGATAGCGTTTGGAAAAATGAAAGAAGAATGGACATGTCTTTTCCATTAAACAGATGAGACTTTTATTTTGTGGCCAATAAAAATCATCTTAAGTAAAAAGGAGTTCTCATCCATGAATCCACGAAGGAAGAAGAAATGTCAGGATCAATTTGTTAGATACTGATGTCCAAGTAAAGTGTGCATTTACTCTGTGTTTGTTGCATATAGGTGTCGGCTGCTTCTGGGTTTATTTAAAGGGCAGTTTTCAAAAGAGTAATCAACAAGTATTGTGTGATGATGTGATGGCTTTTTCTCTTTTCTGGGTAGACATTTCACCTAACAATACTCACGACTCGTTGATTTTTACGTAAATGCAATTAGCTCATTTTGCCTTTTCTTTTATGGTAAATCCCTTAAATATTAAAGAAATTTGCCCAAAATAATTTTAAATTACATTTTAAATGAAAAAGTGTACCTTTATTAAATAATACAATTGGAAACAAGAATATATTTTACGATTTTAACATTGAAAATTCTAAGGCTAAACTAATAAAAAGTCTTCTCAATTCTCAATTGACTTAAATCAAATCTATTCTATAATTTGATCTTATAATTAAATTTTATAAATTTCAAAGATCCCTCTGTCAGATTTTTCGATCATCTTTCTAATCGACAAACCAATGTACCGTTTGAATGTTATAGCCGTTTAATTTTTTTTTTGTTATCTCCATTTGTCTAGTTTTGAAAATCCTGGCCTGCCTAAACCTAGTTCTTCTAATTAGGAAAATCTAGTTATATTTTAGAAAAGTTTTAGTTTGGAAATTTGTAGTTCTTTAAATTTTCTATTTTAGGAAAGTTTTCATTTTATGAAAAAATCTATTTTGAAAAAGTTTATATTTAAGGAATGTATCCATTTTTGATACTTTGTTTTTGCAAAAATTGAATCTAAGTCTTTACTAATCATATCGTAGCTGACCAAAATTTTCTTTTCCATTTCTATCAAGTGCTTCCATTTCTAACAAGTGTCAACGGCTAATTAACTTTTGGAAAAAAAATAAAAAATCTTTGCAGATGTTTGAACCCTTGAGCATGCATGAAAAGCAAATTACCCATACGGATGTAGGCGTTTTTGTACAGATTATTGATTATTAAATCAACCTTGGTCCCAAGCACATTCTTAATTAGCTTCTAGTCAAGACCGACTCTGAAGGGAGTACACATCTTAAACTCTCATTTCAATATTTTATTGGATTGATTTGAAAATCCGTCAACCATATTCTAATCAATGATTTTACATTTTTTTGCAATTAAGTATCATTAAGTATGAGTTGCAATTTTGAAGTTTTCAAATAATGATTTTGAAAAACTAACTACATCTATAAAAATAAGTATATATACATAAACTTTTTTTTATTGAGAGATCCATATTAAAATTTGAAGCAATAATCTTAATGTCTAGTTCAAAATCATGTAAATGTTCCTTGTGAATTTGACATTTTCGAAGTAAATAATCCAATAAATTTTCTTAAATTAATAGCTAGAGACTAGAGAATTCCCCTACTTTTTTTAATTAACCACCTTTGTTTGTTGCATGCATTTGGGACATGGATTATGACTAGATATATTTTTATTACCATTTTTCTTCACTGCTGCAATATACAAATGAGATTGAAAATTATTCTGTTTTTGTTCTCTCGCATGGATATGTTTTATTTCCGCATCGTTTACCTTTTAGTCATATGCTTTTTATCATTCCATTAGACCAAAGTGATCAGAAAATTTATGGCGAAACTGTAGAATTCACATTGCACCACAAAACAATTTACATTTGATAAGAAGAAGAAATCTAAACAAATTATGTGGTCTGTGAGATAGGATGGATGCTGGGAGAATTTTCACCACGGCGACAATTTCGACAATGTCGACAAATTCCTACAACAGCAACGATAAAGAAAACAAAAAGCATCATCACTGGAACCATCCATGCTTTGAACCATGGAGGATCTTTTGGGAAGATCAACGCAGCTTCTTCTTCTTTAACTTCATACCGTGTCAAAGTTTTGATGTGTCTTATATTGTTGCTCATTAACAAACACCATGGTTTTCTTCCCATCTCCTGAGTTTCCTTCTCCGAGATGAAAAGAAAAATGACAACACATCAAAAATCCCTTTCTCCCCAAACAGTGTTTATGATATCTCGTGTTTTGTTTAAATATTTATTTTTAGTAATTTTGTTATATTTTCTAAAGAAGTTTTTGGCCATTTGCTATTTCTGGATACTCTTGAAACTTGATCATAATGGGGAGATTTAGAGAAATAGGACATCCAAGCAATATACTTTTACGGTAGAGCAACAAGAGTTTTAATGCATACAATGTAGCGAAAGGTTTTTTGATTAAATTCGTTTTAAAAGAAAATATTTTTTACAGTTTATGCCACTTGGTTATGACTTCATCCAACCATGAAATTGGAATAGAAAAAGGTGACTAGGTTCCCTGGCTTCAATCCGAATATGTAGGCACTAGGCAGTCTAAAGTCTCCTATCATGCCACTTCAGAGACATGAGTCTTTTCACCATGCTTTCGAGCATTTGGTTCTCTCTAGATTGTGAAACAACAGCCTGAAGAGCATAACGAGGAAGGAACACAGTAGTGTTCACCGTAGTATTACAATAACATATGATGATGATGATGAAGTCTTCTTTAGCGACTTTTTCTTTTTGACACGTTGGGTTTGATTTAATCTTTCGGCCCATTTTGACAATAAGGTGAGCCCACAACAGAAGTACGACAAAACAAAACACTACAGAACAGAACACGATATGCCGATTCCGAAATCATGAGAGACAAATCATAATTTCAAACCGAGATCACTGAGGTTATGATGAGATTGATATCTGGGACGTTCCCGTCCATCAAGCTTCGCGATCACAACCCTATCTCCAAATCTCCAAACTCCATAAAATCGAAAACTTCCCAAACCCAAGTTCCCATTTCTTCATCCTCTTCTTCCCAACAACAAAACACCAATTCGTGGTCCGTTTATCTCATTCTCTCGACCAACGAACCCATCAAAACATATGTCGGCATCACCACCGATTTCGCACGCAGGTTCGTCAAATCTTTTCTTCTCCTTTGAAATTGAATTCTAATTTTGTTTCTAAAAGCAAAGTGGTCGCAGATTAAAGCAGCACAATGGTGAAATCAAAGGAGGTGCAAAAGCTTCGAGTGCAGGAAGACCTTGGCTCTGTGCCTGCATCATCACTGGATTCACTTGTCTAAGCCAAGGTACAATCTTTCTTTCACTCTAAGAATTGAATGTTCCCTGTGATTGTGAGTGATGAGGCTCCCTTTGTCTGAATTCTCCAGCTTCCTCGTTTGAATCGAAATGGAAGATCTTCACAAGAAAGTTGCCGAGGAGAAAGAAAGACGAGGAGATGAGTCAGAGTGATGCGTTGTTGCAACACCGGAGGAGAGCTTTGGATAAAGTCCACGACTCACTTGAATGCAATCACCTCCAAACTGACTGGAAAATTCCGACCAGGTAAAACACAACTAACTTATGTTCG
The DNA here is from genome assembly GCA_016432835.1 of Brassica nigra. Taxonomy (NCBI): domain Eukaryota; kingdom Viridiplantae; phylum Streptophyta; class Magnoliopsida; order Brassicales; family Brassicaceae; genus Brassica; species Brassica nigra. Next base: position 6,622,365 of record CM028243.1, on the reverse strand, counting down.
GAATTGTGGACAACTGCGAAAATGAGTAGAGAGCCCATTGAGGTATATTGTGGCTTTTAAGGAACACAATATCACAACGTATTGATACACAAAATGCCATAGCAAATGTAATGAAGATTGTATGATTTGATTTGGTCTGTGTCTACAGTTTATATATAGATAAACTAATCAGAGACAAACAACTTTAAGATATTAAGAATGGTGAACTTTAAATTGGTGTGTGGATATTTTGGTTATGCCAAGCGCTGTGTAAGTAAATTAGCTCGACCGAACTGTGCTTTTCAAGACCAATGTGAACTAGTTTTCATGTTTTTTTTTCCCATATATTTTTGTATCATTTCTTGTAGCTATGATACCTTTCAGTCCCCTTCTGAACAACGAACAAAGTAATGATGTTCAACTAAAACTAATTCGAAGTTTGGTTTTGGTTATACTGTATCAAAAGTATGAATGTTATTTTCTAAATTTCGCAGTATACAAAAAATGGTTTAGTTATAAATCGATTAAACTGAATTAGATAAAATAAAAGAAATCGATTAAACTGAATTATACTCCCTCTGTTTCTAAAAGATCTATGTTTTAGAAAAAAACTTTGTTTCAAAAAGATTCATTTTTTACATTTTCAATACATTAATTAATGAAAAATTGTATATTTCCAAAAATATAATTGTATTTACTAAAATCTTATTGGTTCAAAATTATGGGGATTGTTAATTAAGAAAAACAATGCATTGGTAAATAAAATTTATGTTTTTTCTTAATAAGTGTGAAAAATCTAAAACATTGATCTTTTAGAAACAGATGGAGTATCAAATAAAATAAATCTATTTTGCAAACAAAAATGGTTGACTTAATTAGATCAGATAAAATAAATCTAATACTTTAGAGTTTGTACATTGTCATCTCAATAAATAAAAGATTATTTAAGATTAGTTAAATTCATTATTTTTATTTTTTATGTTATCCAATTAAACTATTTAATAGCATTAGTTAAAGTTCATAAAAATATTTATGGTGACTAAATTTTTAATATGAATATTAAACTATCATATATACATTTAAAATAGTTAAATAAAAAATCATTCAAAGACATATGTGAACACAATAAATGTATAGCAATCATACATTTACTGTAAAACTTTTCTAAATAAAAATCAAATTTAAATATATGCATATAAATTAATCGTATATGTTATTCAAAAATAGATAAATATAAAATAAAATATTTACAATAGTTTAATAGAAGTTTATATGCATCAAGTAATCTATATAATATTTTTAAAATTTTAATATTTATAAAAGTATAAATACTCTTATAAACACATTTTATATATTTATAAATATTAAAAATTAAAATTAATAGCTAACTAGTAATTATTTTAAATGGTTTAATTTATAAACAAAAGTAACTGTAAAAAGTCATATATGCATACTTTTTCATAATATTAAAATCAAAATTGATTATTAATACTGATTTATGCGTTGCACTGTGCGAGCATAAAATATTGGTATATATAAACCTTTGGTTAGTTTTGTTTCTGTTTCTATGTGTTTGTAAATTTCTAATTGTTTTCTATTTTATTATATCAATAATAATATTATTTTATTGATGATACGGCAAGTTTTTCCATAGGTCCGCCGGCATTGTGAAGCCAATGGATATGCCACTTTGATAAATAAGAAAAGGAAAATGGACAACTCACGCCCGTTTCAGGCCGGTGGTTTTGTTTATTACTAATCCAAAGTATGAACTCCATTATAACCCAACCGAAACCTCCCCCTTTAATAAATCATAGTCAACTGATCACTTTTTGTTACACATACCAAAAAAATGCTGCCGAGTCTTCGAACAAAGAGCCGTAGAGAAAATAGAGTGCTAGTTGAGTATCTAATCTCAATCAAGGAGCTAAAGCCATGGCCAACGAGCGAAGTCCCTGCACAGTGCGTCCTTCTCAAATGGGAGCATGGCAAAAACAGCTCAGGCTCATTCATCGCGGTGGTGGGCAAAGACACGATCATGTTCAACGAGTCTTTCAGGCTAACCCTGACCCTTGACCCCAAAGCCGGGGCCGAAGAAAACAAGTTCCAGAAGAATCTTCTCGAGCTACATGTCTACGACGCCAAGAAGAAAGAAAAGGGAGTCAAGAACAAGCTTCTTGGCTCGGCAGTGGTCAACCTCGCTGATTATGGTGTGTTGACCAGTACCGTACCCGTTGGAGCTCCGTTTACGTTCAAGAAGAGCTCGAGGAACGATGCCAACTCTGAGATTTACCTAACCATTGAGCCGGCGGGAGAGGGTGATGACGATGAAGGTTATCGGAGTAGCTGCTCTTCGTCGCAGCCGAAACTGAGAGGTTCTGTGGATAAAGAAGGTAGTGAGTTTAGTTTGGCGTCGTTGACGGATGACGATGATGATTCTTCGTCGCAGTGTTCGTCTACGCGGAGGGTTTCTTGCTCAGCTATGTCTAATGTTACTCCCCCGGTACGCATTTCGTTAGTTATATATTTTTAATCTTTTCATTAGTGACGTTGTGTTTGAAATTGGATCCGTGGTACGCACGTCTATTCTCTAGGTTCTTTTAATTATTCTTATGATTACTATTGTTAAGAAAATTCTCTATTTTTTCTTTGTAAAGAAAACATAAACTGGTCATTTTCCGACAACGTTTAAAATGTAATCTGAATATTTTACTTTTCATCAAAAATATCACATATCATACAGAGAATATGCAGTATATAATCATATTTTACTCCTTTGTTTTCAAAACATAGATGGTAAAATCATAAATAGGTTGATTCACTTATCACATGTTTTTCTTTTAAATGCAAGGAATGTCAAAATTGCAAAAAGAAAATTTTACTTTTATGATTGAATGTAAATAAAGTACAGAAGTTGAGTGTCGTTTGTGCATTCTTGAAGTAGTAAGACTAAATATTCGTGACCCATTGAATCAAAAGCAGAACACAGAGGCAGAGATGAGCGGAGATGAGAAGAAAGGTTGGAAACATGTAACGCTTAAGCACAGTCCCAATGAGGCAGCACTCGTGTCCGAGATCGAGAATCTTCTGAGAGAAGAAGAGAGAAAGAGACAGAGCAATGAAGTAGTGGCTGTGAGCTCAGAGAGTGAACAAAAACAAAACAATGGTGCAAATGCCTTTAAGCTCAAAAAACAACTCTCCGAGATCAGATCTGTCCCTTCTTCTCTTTTACCTCCCGATGCAGCGAGAAAACAGATGAAGCTTCGGACAAATACTCTTACCTTAGGAAGAAAGACTCTAGGAATGGAAGGTGTTCCAAGACTTAAACAACTCAAGTCTATTCAGATGCTTTTCGACGGAATCGGTAATAACAATAATAATACAAACATTGATGATAGTTGGAAAAAGGCTGGTGGAGTAAGCAACAAGTTAGGTTTAACAACTCCGCAGGAATCTAAAACAGAGACGCTTGAAGATGAGCTGAAAGAAGCAGCTGCTCTCGAAGCAGCTGTTTACTCTGTGGCCGCTGAGCATAGTAGCTCCATGAGCAAGGTTCATGCTCCAGCTCGTCGTCTTGCTAGGTTTTATCTTCATGCTTGTAAAGGAAATGGCTCAGATCATTCTAAGCGTGCATGTGCAGCTAGAGCTGCGGTTTCTGGATTGATATTAGTTTCTAAAGCATGTGGAAATGATGTTCCAAGGTATATACATAAACCATATCATTTTTGTTTTACTCAGTCAATAAGTTTCTAATGTATTTTTGTTTCTATAAATAGGTTAACCTTTTGGCTATCAAATTCGATAGTTCTTAGAGCAATATTAAGCCGCGGTATAGAGAAACTGAACCTGGTCTCTACTAAACCCGGTTCAGATGAATGGGAAGATCCTCAAGCATTTCTTGCGGCTTTAGAGAAGTTCGAGTCTTGGATATTCTCCCGAATTGTTAAATCAGTATGGTGGCAGGTAATATAAAAAGTAACAAAATTTTCCAAATAGGATTTGCAAAAGAGTTCTCATCAAAACATTAAGTTGGAAATGATCATCATATCACATTGCAGAGTATGACGCCGTATATGCAATCAGCAGCGGCTAAAGGATCGATTTCAAGGAAAGTTTCGGGGAAAAGACGGTTAGGTCATAAAAACCATGGACTATATGCTATAGATCTATGGAAGAATGCTTTTAAAGCTGCTTGTGAAAGACTTTGCCCACTAAGAGGTTTAAGAAAAGAGTGTGGCTGTCTACCTATGCTTGCTAAACTGGTATGAAACTAGCTTTTGGTTCAATTTTTTTTTTTTTAAAAAATTTATTAGGTTAAACAGGATTGATCAGTTTGTTGTCAAAATTTGCTGTTTGTTATCAGGTTATGGAACAATTAATCATTAGACTTGATGTAGCAATGTTCAATGCGATACTTCGTGAGTCAGCAGGTGAAATGCCGACAGATCCTGTCTCTGATCCGATCAGCGACATTAATGTTCTTCCAATTCCAGCAGGAAAAGCAAGTTTTGGGGCAGGCGCTCAGCTAAAAAATGCGGTAACTTAAACCTCACGTCAACAATGTTAAAGAAAATATTGCTTTTTTGGGTATGTAATTTGTATCTGCCTTTGCAGATTGGAACTTGGTCTAGATGGCTTGAGGATCAGTTCGAGGAAAAGGAAGAAAAATCTGATAGCTATAATAACAAGTCTGAAAATTTCAGATTGTTCCATCTACTCAACTCGTTAGGCGATCTAATGATGCTACCATTTAAAATGCTTGCAGACAAATCCACAAGAAGAGAGGTAACTAGACTACGCAATAATCATTTCTTCTATAACACTTTTTGACTAATTTTTTACTTCTTGTTCCTGTCTGAAGGTTTGTCCAACACTTGGTCCACCGATAATAAAGAGATATCTTCGAAACTTTGTCCCAGATGAGTTTAACCCTCACAGAATCCCTAAAAGACTATTTGATGTTCTAAATTCCGAGGTTAGAAAAACCGTCTTCACATTACAATAAGCAGAGAGTTTATGTGTGTTGTTAACCCTTTTGCCTGCAACTCAGGGGTTAACAGAGGAAGACAATGGATGCATCATAGACTTCCCTTGCGCTGCATCACCCACAGTCTACTTAATGCCGTCTACAGAATCAATAAGACGCTTCATAGAAGAGTTGAACAATCCTTCTTTATCTGAATCCGGATCATCGGTATATAAGAAACAATACACAAGTGATGATGAGTTGGATGACTTGGATACATCCATTGACTCTATAATCTCTGCTCCTGGAACAACCGGCTCATCAGAGTGGATGCCGAAAGGATATGGACGCAGGAAGACTGTAAGATATCAGCTCCTTAGAGAAATATGGAAAGAAGATGGATTACAGTGAGGATTCTTCCTCTTTTGTCTGGCTATATATGTTATGATGAAAAAAATTCTCTTAACTTTCTTGGTGATATGCATGAAAGGGTACTTAATGTTTTGTTACAGTTCCAAACTCTAGTCTTTTATAAGAGAACGACCATTAACTTTTTACCAATCATACAAGACTTGTACTTTGGTAGGAGGCTTTTAAACAAAACATTTTACTATCAACAAGGATCATAAACATTTGTTAAGTACCAAACTGCTATAGCAAACACTCTCGATAGGCTCAGATAGATCCACACGACTTTCATCAGCCAGAAAACAGCAGATGCCCATTGCAGAGTCTAACTGCTCAAAATTCTGGTTCAGGCCAGAAAACATCGACTAGAAAAGAAGAAGAACAAGGACCCATTATAGTGAAACTACAATCCCTTCATCTGATCAGGCTACGCACTACTCATATTAGACTACTAAAAGGCTACGTGCCATCAAGGTCCACACCAAGAAACAAATCTCATCATCCACTTGTTGGGGGAAAAGAGAGAGACACGCGCAGCGGAATGTCAATGATCTCGTGTTTCCCTGACCTTGTGTGAACCTGTGAGGAAAATACTTCGATGATAACAGAATATAGTATAAGCAATAACTAAATGAGACAAGCAATTTTTACGTTGGAAAACCTCCTCGATGTGAGAAAGAAAAACCAACGAGACCGTAGTCCACTCAAACAATCCACTATATAAAAGGGTATAAGTACAACCACGTCCTTCTTGTTCAACAATATGAATAGAACAGAGACTATAGCTACAAAGAGCTATCTCCAACACAAGAACAACAACAACAAGAGAGCAACACAAAGCTTCAAAACCGGCAGCAACCAAACGACCTCAGCTCACAAGGATTCCGGCAACCAGAGACTAATCCCGCTGCAAAAATCCAAGATGAACAAGTCAACAATATCTCTGCCAAATTTCAGTTCAATCAGAGAAGATCTCACCGTCGAATTTACCAAACACTCAAGACAGCACTGTTGAAGAACTTTGACGACCAGCTTCACCAAAACCCAGACAACAGAAGATCCAACCATTAGAATCCAAATCCCTTCGGTGAACCTTTAACCCACTGACTGAAAAAGCTTCCCACAAAATATCAGCTCGATCAGGATTCGTTTGATCCTCCAAATCCTGCCTTCACAAACTCAGACGAATCTGCCTTCTTCTCTCATTTTCTCTCTTTTGTCTTAAGAGTCTTCTTGAGTACTATTCTTTCTTTTCTTGTGTTATATCTGCTGCTAAGCACAAAATTAGGCTAAGAGATTTTACATAGTGTCTCACTAACCCTAAGCACCTTCAAGGCCCAATACTAATCTCATGGACTAATACCAATGGTCCAACTTCCAAGTTTGGTTATCACCAACCAAACCCAATGGATTTCCTCCATCTAGAAGGAACCCAACAAACTCCCCCTCCGACTAGGTGGAGGAAACAGCCATTCCGGCTATCTCTCGGCATACTTCAAGCTTCCCCATCGGCAAAGACTTTGTCATCATATCAGCTCTATTATCATCCGTATGAACTTTTTCAAGTTCCACTTCCTTAGAAGCAACCACATCACATATCCAATGATACCTCCTCTGAATGTGTTTCGACTTCGAATGAAATGTAGAGTTCTTCCGGAGACAAATGGCGCTTGACTATCAAAAAGAAGCACATACTTTTCTTGCTTGAAACCGATCTCATCTTAGAAGTTCTTCATCCACAACAACTCTTTACAAGCTTCAGTTGCAGCAATGAACTCTGCCTCAGTGGTAGATATTGCAACGCACTTTTGCAGTCTTGACTGCCATGCCACAGCTCCACCCGCAAACGTTACCAAGTAACCCGAAGTAGACTTGCTAAAATCAACATCTCCATACATGTCAGAATCAGTGTAACTGACAAGCAAAAGCTTCTTACCTCCAAATGTGATCTTCAGATCAGAAGCCCCTCTGAGATATCTCAAAATCCACTTCACAACATTCCAATGTTCTCTTCCCGGATTGGAAAGAAACCTGCTGACAACTCCAATGGCGTAGGCTAAATCCGGTCTTGTACAGACCATGACATACATCAAACTACCCACTGCATAAGCATATGGAACCTTCGCCATATCTTTCTTCTCCGCATATGTCTTCGGACTTTGTTGACTGCTCAGTCTTAAGTGTGCAGCAAGAGGAGTACTCAACACTTTAGACTTGTCCATGTGAAACCTTTTAAGTATTTTTTCAATGTACTTCTCCTGAGGCAAGTGAATCAGCTTCTCACCTCTGTCTCGAACAATTCTCATACCGAGAATCTGTTTCGCTGGACCCATATCTTTCATGGCAAAGGACATGCCGAGCTGCTCTTTCAGCTCCTTAAATTCTGTCCATGTTCCTGCCCACAATCAACATATCATCAACATATAGCAACAAGATGATAAAATCATCCTCACCAAACATCTTCACAAATACGCACCGGTCTGAATCAGTCTCTGCATAACCATGCTCCCCCATAACAGACTTGAACTTCATGTACCACTGCCTTGGTGCTTGCTTCAATCCATAAAGGTTTTTCTTCAAGCGGCAAACCAGATTTTCTTTGCCCCTTTTCACATAGCCTTCCGGTTGTTCCATGTAAGATCCAAATCACCATGAAAGAAAGCAGTCTTCACATCCATTTGCTCAATCTCTAGATCAAGGCTCGCTGCTAATCCAAGCACAACTCGAATAGATGACATCTTCACAACAGGAGAAAAGATTTCATCATAATCAATCCCCTTCTTTTGACTATAGCCTGTTACAACCACTCTAACCCTGAATCGACGTGGCAAATTCCCATCCTCATACTTAATTCTGTACATCCATTTATTAAGTAGAACCTTCTTATCCTTAGACAATTCCACCAACTCAAATGTGTGATTCTCTTCAAAAGAATCCATCTCTTCATCCATGGCGTCAAATCTTCTTGCCCTTAGACACTGTTTCCGGATAAAATGGAAAATTTCTAATAAAAGTGGATTTTTCCATATTTCAAAATATAGAAGTATTTAACCTAATTTCCGACTAGAAACAAAGGGGACCCAAATCTTATGACAGAGGATCGATTAGAACTAGATTTTATAATATCAAGTCTCATTTATAAAAAATCAATAAAATTATACTTTTGATCATTGTTCTTATTCGTCTACGGCTTTATTCTCGTTTTTGTAGTATAACAAAATATCTGCAGTAAATTACCCTGACATTTAGATTTATCACATTTATGTGTTGTTTTAGTAACTATTTACGTTAATAACTTTTGGTAGGCGATAGCAGCTTTGGCCTCGATTGGTACAGCAGATGAAGAAGCAGTAACAATATGTTGTAGAAGCTGTATGCTGTAGAAGCTGTATACTTTCATTAAATTTTTTAATAAAGTGATTGGTAGAGCAAAGAGATACAATTTTAAAATTTTATAAAAGTTAGTATATAATATATTTATTTTAAAATAATATATATATTAAATTATAATATATATTAATAATATATTTTATTAAAATAATGAATCTTATTTAATTATAAAATTAAATTAAATTTATATTTAAAATACTATTATTTAAAATAAATGATAAAATATATATTTATTTTGGATATAAAATAATTTTGATATTATTAAATAAAATAACCTAATTATATATATAATTTATATATAAATTATCATTATTTATCTATTGGTAGAGCATAAATGATTCATATAATATTATGAGAAAAATTAATATATGACATATAATTTATTTTTAAAAATAATATAGATATATTTAATTTCTAATATATAATATATAAATATATATATATATATATTTTATTAATAATAATGAATGATATGTGTAATTATATAAGTTGTATTATATTTCAAATGTGAAATATTGTTCTTTTAAAAGTTAAAATAATTAATCACAACTTTTATTTTTAAAATATAAATTTATTTTTATTATGAACATAATTTTTATATTATTAAATAAAATATATCAATTATATATAAATTTTTTTAAATTTTTATATATTCTAACTGCAAATGCTCTACGCAAATTCTCTACCAAAAGCTTCATATTAGAGCATTGAGTAAAGAGCATTTGGAGAGCATTAGCATTTGCAAATGCTTTTGTGATAAATGTTGATTGGATAATCACGAGTATAATGCTTATGCTAATGCTCTGCCAATCGTACCCTTTGTTGAAATTTTTAGGAAAAGAGCAACAAAAACTGATAAATTCTAAGAAAACATGGTCGACGCCTTGGTTGACACGATAACAGTCTTTGTTGAGAGAAATTACTATATGAATGAGAGTAAAAGAAACTGAAAAAATCAAAGAAACCGTGGCCGACGGCAAAATGCCAATTTGAAATCAATCCTAGTTTAATTATAACACGACGGTGGTCCATTGAGTGCCGTGCACAGCAAGCCCCTTACAACATATGTAGTTTCCATTTTCTTTAAATGTACATTTATTTATTTATTTTAATTACATTCAGACCCTTAGACAATCTAATCTATTTGTACTATTATTTATTTGTGAAACGGTTTTTCACGTCCAAAGTCTCACATTAAAAATTACAGTGATTAATGTCGTTACTACTCTTAATGATAACATTTAGATTAACTATACTAGAAAACAAAATAATTTAAAAGCTATTCTATAATAATTTTTGAGTTTTAAGAATTGTTTTTATATTCGACCAGGTTTGTAATGAAAATTTGTTAATTAAAAATTCGATAAAACCTGATAAAAACCCAAAAAATCGTCATTAATCTGTGATTGGATACTGTTGATCCAATAAAACACACAAAATACCTGATATATAATTTTATAGTTTTGACGAGAAAATACAATTTTGATGGATAACACATTGATTTGACATGAAAACATGATTTTCCATAATCAACGGGAAAACATGATTTTCTGGTTTTAATGGGAAAACACAATTTTCCGATTTTGACAAAAAATTGCAATTTTATGATTTTGACTGGAAATTGTGATTTTTCTATTTTAGTGAAAAATGTGATTTTTCGTTTTGACGGAAAAATATGATTTTTGGTTTTGACAAGAAATTATGATTTGTTGGTTTTGGCAAGAAAAACACGATTTTCTATTTTTTATTATTTTTTTTTTTGCGGAAAAATGTGATTTCCTGGTTTTATTAGGAAACATGATTAAAAACGTGATTTTCCAGTTTTGACAGTAAATTATGATTTTACGGTAAATTATGATTTTTTTTTTTGCGGGAAGAAAGAATCCTGGTTTTTCAGAAAAGCATGATTTCTGGTTTTTGATGAAAATTGCAATTTTCCGCTTTGAAAAAAAAAATGTGACTTTATGATTTTGACGGAAAAATACGATTGTGTGGTTTTGGCAGGAAAAACGTGATTTTACTGTTTTGGCAGAAAAATACAATTTTCTAATTTTCACGGAAAATATGATTTCCGGTTTGACGAGAAATTGCGATCTGCCTGTTTTGGTAGAAAACCATATATTTTGATTTTTGATTTTTTGGTTTTGAGAGGAATTTGCAATTTTTTAGTTTTGACATGAAAACATAATTTACGGTTTTGACAAAAAATTGTGATTTGTCAGTTTTGGTGGAAAAAGGGAAATTTCGGTTTTTGCAGAAAAATGAATTTTTCCAGTTTTGACGGAAATTATATTTCTTGCATTTTGGTAGGAAATGTGATTTTATAATTTTGACGGAAAAGGTAAATTTCTAGTTTTGATGTGAAAACTTGATTTTACGGTTTAGACGAAGAATGTATCTTTACGTTATGACAAGAAAATTAGATTTTACCGTTTTGATAGGAATACACAATTTTATGATTTTAGGAGAAAAACTTAATTTTCGGTTTTGACATGAAAACGAGATTTTCTGGTTCGACAGAAAAATGCTATTTTTGATCATTAATATTGTATAATAATTATAGAAACTGATTTGACTAATTTTTATATTTGTACTAAGGTTATTTAGGTCTTTTGGATTTTGAAATGCAAATGCAAATATAGCATCCAAACTTTACATTTTTATATCTCAAATATCAAGATATTATAGATTTTGCATGTTATATGCATTTAAATACTGATGCAATACTGAACAAACTAACAACATTCGAATATTAACATCCAAATATAGCGTATGTATAAAAAACCAACTGACCTGAATCTAAATAGACACTAAATATATTTGATATATCAAAATAAAGTTCCATTTTTAAAACTTTTAAAATTAAAAAAATAGACAAATATAAAAAAACTGGAAAATGAAACTTATAACATATTATTTTCGTATATATTTAAAATATTTGAACTAAAAACTAGAAAAATTCGCACATGATGCTTGTAAAACTCTAGTTGGGTTTAGTAAAAGTCTAGTAAGAAGTTAAAAGTAACGTCAACTTGTCCGTCAACTGGTCCATTACATTAAATATGTGGCGTAAGGCTCAGGGTTCACTTACCATGTGTTTGGGTGGTACATATGTAAGTCAATATAAGTCAAGAGAGAATGTAAAAAAAAGGAGAAGACAAAATTAAGGCAATATTTAAGGAGACTATTACTATACACACATACATACCCAAAGCTTAAGCGTTTCAGTGTAAAAAGAAAGAGAGAGGGAGTAGTCTACGACAATGCCCACGTCTATGCTCCTCACCGTCTGGTTCTTCTTGTGTATCCCCGGTTCGGTTCACCTGGTTCGGGCTCAAAAAATAATTGGAGCCACTACTCATCCCGAAGAAGGTCTGTTCTGTCTTTGAACACTTTGAAATAATTAATAACAACGTATTTGGTTTAAACAAACTGACGGTTGTTCTTTTTTTGGTAATAAAATTCGCGGATAAACAACAGCGGACGCTTTGAACTCCATCTTCGCGACATGGAATATCCAGGCGCCAAATGAATGGAACAAGAGCGGGGAACTTTGCTCCGGAGCCGCCATCGACGACACCATCATCATCGACGACGAAGACTACAACCCTTTTATCAAATGCGAATGCCATTTCGACCACTCCACAATCTGCCGCATTACCGCCCTGTACAGTACATCCTCTATGTCTATTTTTTTTATATCTTTGTGTTTTCACCCACTGAATGTTGCCATGCTGTTTTTTTCTTAACTTCCACAGCAAGGTTCATATGAAAAATGTTGTAGGGCCTATACCTTCACAGCTCTGGACTTTGAAATACCTCACAAATCTGTATAGACTTTACCTTTTTTTTCTTATCATAATAATCCAAACAGAGCCTGTAAATGCATTCATTGTACCTCAAAATCACATGCCTCTTTCTTTCTTTCTTCCGTTCAGGAACCTGGCTCAAAATTTTCTTACAGGACCTCTTTCTCCTGAAATTGGAAACTTGGTTCGAATGGAATGGCTGTAAGGCTGTTGATTGAATGAAACCTTCTTCCTTTTCTTAATCTATCTTACTTGCCACTCAAGGTCCACCTGTTTCTCAATTACTGTAGAACTGTTGGGATCAATGCCCTGTCTGGCCCCTTCCCCAAGGAAATTGGTTTGCTTAAAGAGTTAAAATCGCTGTAAGCTTCTTCATTCTTCTTACAAAATATCATATTGTTTCCTTATTATTAAACTTTATCTTGTATATATTTTCTCCATGCAGTAGTATTGGTCTAAATAACTTCTCCGGTTATATACCAGCTGAGATTGGGAATTGTAAACAACTACTGAAAATGTGAGAATGTATTCATTTCTGCAGTGCTTTTAGTATGGGAACTTAATTAATAACCTTTTAAAACCATTTAGTGTTGTAAGCATTTGTTACATTTTATTGCAGATACTTATCAAATTCAGGACTTAGAGGGGAAATACCTTCATCGTTTGCAGGTCTTGTAAACCTGGAAGACGCGTAAGATTTTATTTTTTATTAAACGCAAATAATTAAGTCTTATCTTGTATTTTTCAACATTACTGTAATCTTTATATATAATATTAACTAGATCTTGACCCGCACATCCGTACGGGTTTTACTATAACATTTTAGTTTATATAATAAAATTTATCACTAAACTAATGTAATATATAACTCTAAAATACCTATATTTATGTGGCTTATAATGTTATTACAATAAATTTTATAAATTTTAAAAATAAAATATTTTGAAATGTATATGGAAGTGAAATGTATACGGAAGTGATATTAAATCAGACTTACGTAATAGAGAATACGTAGTAGAGAATAAATATTTTGAGATACTGATAAAAACAACAAAAATATTTTAAAAGAAAAACTATAAGAAAAATATCTTATTTGAAAATTTTCTTAAAATACACTACGTTGGAATAAGATTGTTTTATTTGAAGCAGAACTGGATATTTATTTCTAACAAAATCTTTTAAAGATCTTTATAAAATGTATTTTTGAAAATTAATCAATTTAAATTGTTATTATCATCAAAATATAATTAATATATATATATATATATATATATGCTTTTAATTTTCGTTCATAAATAAAAACAAATGTTATCTGAAATTCCAATTATATTTGATGATAATTAAATTTTAAATTAAATAATTTTTGGAAGTAAATTTTAAAATGATTCTAAAAAGATTTTCTTAGAATTTTCTTAAACAATATTTATTTGTATTTTAAATAAAAGATAAAGATATTGAAAGATATGATTATTAAGTTATGTAAAATTTAATAAAGTTTCTAGAGGATGGTCCATTTAAAAATATCACACATCAATGAAGTCATGACTTTTATTTTAATAGTATAGACTAGAGTTTGACCCGCCCTTTCAAAGGGCGGACAAGATTTTATTTTTGTCATCATCTTATGTATTGATCTTCCTCGTTTGTTAAATGTTTGAAATTAGTTTAGTCAACAAATTTATTAACCCGTCTTTTTGTTCACCAATATGTTTAAATATAATGTTTGGTTTTCGGTTTTTGTTTTAGGTTGTCTTTCTTTTTGGATTTCGGTTTCAGTTTGATTATAGTTTTTTCATTTTTGGTTCAAGAGATATATAAACCGTTCAGTTATATATGAAATAACTTAATATAATTATACTTGTGTTTACCCGACCCGGATCTATGGGATTAGTTTTTTTCCAAAAATTTATTTACTGAAAATTAGAAATTTCATACATGTATTTTATTAAAAATATTTTTATAGATACCTAAATTAAAATTAATAAATATAATTTTTTGAAAGTAAGATAATTCATTTATAAAACCCGTCATTATTTACTTATATTTAAAACTGTAAATTATAGTAAATTTTTTTTAATTTTTATATTGGTCAAAATTTATTTTATTATTATATAAATAAAACATCTTCATTCAACCCGTATCATACTATATCAATTATTTTTAATACTCAAATCTAAATATGTAATTATTTATTATTTTATATATATTAGTTTAATATTTTATTTTAATACGTTGAAGTATGTGGTAAAATTCATGAATGTATGTTATTCTTTAATTTTATGATTTATAAAATATTTAATAAATGAATTAAGTTACTTTATATTTATTAGTTGATGTATTAATTTAATTATGAATATAAATATTATGGGAATATTATTTCTTATTCTATTATGAAAGAATTAATATTCGTTAATAATTTATTTAATATTAATTACGAATTTTATTATTTAAAATAAATATTAAAAAGAATTTATGTTTACATCTTAAATAAAAATATATTAAAATATATTTTTATAATAAAATCTTAGAAAATGATACTTGACAATATCTTTTTAGATATCTTATTTTGAAAATATTATTAAGTTAGTTGTAAGAGAAAAAATAGGAGGTTAAATTAATTCTATTTTACAAATCTTGAAATATTAATAGATATTTGTTAGATTAGAAAAACATTATATGATAATAACTAATGAAATTATTTTAGTTGGACTGTTATGACTTTTTTGATAGTCCAAAACATAGTCGATAAAAAGTTCTCCTGTTTTAATAGTATTGATTTATATTATTTTTGTTTTGCTGAGGTGTTGGTTTTTTCCTTAATGTTTGTACCAGTGCGATCAGCGATCTGGACGTTACTGGTAGGATACCGGAATTTATAGGAAAATGGACCAAACTTAAAATATTGTAAGAATGATTTTAGTTTTACAGAATTATATATCTTTGTTACATTGCTCATCAGCTCATGTTTGATATCGTTTATCTTAACTACGTTAAGTGGAAAAATATCATGCTATTTCTACCATGTTTTAAATCTGCAGGAAAATTCTCGGAACTGGTTTGAGCGGTCCAATACCGTCCTCATTTTCCAACTTAACTTCTTTGGGCGAGCTGTATGTGTTGTTGCATACTTGCATTGGTGTCATAACCATTCTTGTTTACTGTTGTCTCTTTATTTCCAATTTTCCATCTCTGCATCACGTAATCATATTCCAAAATATAGGAATCTTGGTGATATATCCAATGGAAGCTCTTCCCTTGAATTCATTAAAGAGATGAAATCTCTAACTATATTGTAAGGCAACAATTCTACTTCATAAATTGTTTTTTTTTTTTTCTTTTCTTTTCTTCCTTTTTTTCTTCTATTTGCGTGTCTTTTTAATACTGATGATATATGTCGCAGAGTATTGAGGAACAGCAATCTCACTGGGACAATACCCTCTAATTTTGGGGAATACTTAAATCTGACACAAGTGTAAGCATACTTTGAAGTCTTTTCTGTAAAAGCGAGTGAGATGATTAAATTTGTGAAAATCACCGCGACAATACCAAGTTATCTTAACGTTGCTGATTTTATTATTTCTCATTTTCCCCCATCATCGAACTTAGTGTGTTACCAGTGTAATCCATGTCTGTTTTCTAGTGATTTAAGCTTTAACAAACTACATGGACCAATCCCGGCTTCACTTTTCAACTTAAGTCAACTTACTTACTTGTAAGTTTCTACTTCTTTTGGGTCTTATATGTTTTCCGATCAAGCTGTGATAACTGTGGATAACCTTGTTGTCTTCATATTAGGTTTCTAGGAAACAACACATTGAATGGTTCTTTGCCCACTCAAAAAAGCCAGACTTTGACCAATATGTGGGTTACAAATTCCTGATATGAACTCAAGTTTTGTACAAGATAATCGGCAAACTGTTTTGGAGTATATAACATATTCTGTAGATTCTAATCATTATTCTTATATTATTTCAGAGATGTTTCGTACAACGATTTGGCTGGTGATCTTCCTTCATGGGTCAGGTTACCAAACTTGAAACTGTAAGTAAACAAAACACTGTATCTCTACTTAAAATCACGGTAGTTTTTTTTTTTTTAATCTCAGAAAAAAACTCACCTTTTTTTTATGTTTAGGAAAATATTATTATAGTCATAACAAAACTGTTTGTTATTTCTGCAGTAACCTTGTTGCTAACAACTTCACCTTGGATAGTCTTGACAAGAGGTGATTTTATTAAATATGTTTCTTCTGGTACCTGAAAGTCCAATTTCTTATTATTTGAAATTGGTTTCATCATTTAGTGTTACAAAAAAAAATCGGTTTCATTTTGTTACAAGGGTTTTACCAGGACTAAAGTGCCTGCAGAAGAACTTCCCCTGCAATCGAGGCAAAGGAATCTGTAAGTGTGAAAGAGATATCATTATAAACCGTGCTGGTTTTTTGCTGGAAAAAAAAAAAGATTTGCTTAAGGTTCTCCTGTTAACTGGTGTCTAGATTCTGACTTTTCCATCAAGTGCGGAGGGCCACAAATACAATCCATTGAAGGGGAAGTATTTGAGAGGGATGACGAGGATCTTGGATCTGCTTCATTTTTCGTGAATGACGTTTACAGATGGGCAACCAGTAGTGTAGGACTTTTTGCCGGGAGAATCAATAATTTGTGGGTTATCAACGGTTTGGACGGAGAGCTTTTTCAGACAGCAAGACATTCTTCATCTTCATTAAGATACTATGGGTTGGGGCTAGAAAATGGAGCCTATACCGTAAAACTTCAGTTTGCTGAAATAGAAATCCTTGGTTCCAAAGTTTGGAAAGGTTTAGGAAGACGACGTTTTGACATTTATGTCCAGGTGGTTTAGAAGTAATTAACTTATTGGTGTTAACATTTATAAAATTCTTAGACCTAGCTCCTTTCTTTTACAGGGAAGACTTGTAGAAAAGGACATTGATATACGCACAACAAATGCTGATACTACTGTCCGACCAGTTCAGAGACAATATAAAGCAAATGTATCAGAAAATTATCTTGAAATCCATCTTTTCTGGGCTGGCAGAGGAACATTAATTGTTCCTACTATTGGTACTTTTGGACCACTAATATCGACCATCACTGCAAAACCAGGTAGCACAACAACTGGTAAATTTATTTTTTTCTTTTCCCTTGTGCCTAATTGTTACATGTTCAGATTTTATACCAACTGTGAGCAACAGACCACCTTCAAAGAAAAAGTATAGGACTGGTACTGTTGTGGGGGCTAGTGTTGGCCTAGGACTTTTAAGCATCATTGCAGGCGTGGTTATCTTCATTATCCGGAAAAGCAGAAAACATTACACAGATGATGCAGGTAATAATAACAACAAACATGTCTTTGAGCTTGAACATCATCTTTCAAATTAGTTCAAATTTTTGTCGGTGCAGAGCTTCTTAGTATGGACGTAAAGCCTTACACTTTTTCTCACTCTGAACTTAAAAGTGCCACTCAAGATTTCAATCCCTCCAACAAGCTTGGAGAAGGAGGATTTGGGTCTGTTTATAAGGTAATCCCCAAACTAAGTTGCACTAGAACGGGAAATGGCATAACTAAAACTTTAATTAGAAACGAGTACCTCATCGATACAGTGATAATAGATCTGTAAATATATATGCATTTTGCCCAGAAAAGTTTTTATTCTTTTGGTAAAAAAAAAGGTGTTTTCACATCTTTACCGGGAACCCAATCATTGTAAATAGTCTCTCTCCAGCGTGAATCGAATCCGGGTGGCAAAAGTCACAGCCGCAACCCCTTTATCACCAGAGCACACATTCCGGTAAAAAAGTAATAACAAAAAGGTTGGAAATAAAGAACCAATTACAAGAATATTAAATTATAACAAATCTATGTAGCTTAGTGATATAATTTTTAGTTTGAAATTGTATTGGCTTTGTTACAAAAATGTTTGTGCTATGGAAAAGAAGTGTTACTGAATATAATAGGCATCAAATTTTAGTTTGGCTTGAAACGTTTTGGGGACGTACGTTTTCGAACCATACCCGTACCGTCCCGTCTCCGAAACTGAAACATGTGCTTCATAAAATGAATAAGATTGATACGCATGTGTTTTTGATATTCTTTAACACATCCAACAGGGGAACCTGACTGATGGAAGAGAGATTGCTGTGAAAGTGTTGTCGGTTGGATCCCAACACGGGAAGGGACAATTTGTTGCAGAAATCATAGCAATTTCTTCAGTAATGCATCGCAACCTAGTAAAGCTTTATGGGTGCTGCTATGAAGGAGATCATCGCATGCTCGTATATGAGTACCTCCCAAATGGAAGTCTCGATCATGCACTATTTGGTAATGAACGGAGACATTATTTAGGACATCACCAACCATAACACTAAATCTGGTGTTGAAATTACATCAAATTTTATATTTTGGTGTTGAACTTTATTTTTTTAATCTCATACCAACATACCAAATTTGGTGTGTTAAACTTTATTTATCTTGCATCTCTACAAAGCTGAATTACTCATTCTTTGAATGTTACAGGAGGGATTCTACATCTTGATTGGTCAACCCGTTTTGAGATATGCATGGGAGTAGCCAGAGGTCTAGCCTACCTCCATGAGGAGGCGAGTGTTCGTATAGTACACAGGGATGTGAAGGCCAGCAACATTTTGCTTGACTCTAAGATGCTCCCAAAAATTTCTGATTTTGGCCTTGCAAGGCTGTACGATGAAAAGAAAAGCCACATAAGTACTCGAGTGGCAGGAACTGTGTACGCATTCCCAACCACAACTTTTCTTCTTTGCAACACTAGTTTGTATATGTCCATATATAAATATATATTTATATAATTGTATATATATATATATATATAATTGTATATATTTAAAACACACATGTTTGTACGAATGCAAGTGGATATGTTGCGCCAGAGTATGCCATGCGTGGAATCCTAACAGAGAAAACAGATGTGTATGCCTTTGGTATTGTGGCTCTTGAGTTGGTGAGTGGAAGGAAAAACTCTGATGTGAACCTGGGGAATGAGAAAAAATATCTTCTTGAATGGGTACGTCCCTGCTTGTTAGTCAAAATTTTGTTTGAAAAAATATTTATCAACATTGGTGTATACAGGCATGGAATCTACACGAGAATAGCCGTGAAGTTGAACTAATTGATCATAAGCTGACTGAATTCAACATGGAACAAGTGAAACGCGTGATAGGAATTGCTTTGCTGTGCACATACTCATCTCATTCCTTGAGACCACTGATGTCAAAAGTGGTGGCTATGCTTTCAGGAGACATTGAGGTCAGTGAGGTAACCTCTGAGCTAGGATACCTAACCAACTTGAGATCAGATGACACCTCAAGCTCCTCTTTCAGCGCCTTTCAAACTAAAGAAACAGGCGCTTCTGCCTATAACTCGACGAGCTTTGTGATGCCTAGTGACAGCGACTTTAAGCAAATGCTTGGAGTCAAGATCAATGAGGGGAGATGAGGATGTCACTTCTACCTATTATGGTCTATACATGTATATGTAACTATATGAGGATCACTATTTCCTTCTTTGGCTAGAGAAACATTTTCACTTTTCTGCAATAATGTTTTAAGCACTTCGCAATGAGTTTGTCCTCTAGTGAAATAATAATCCAAAAAAGTTTATTTTATTTGTGTTCCATGGCATAGGATTGTGTGGCTTGTCATTAGAAAATTCCGGGAATGACTTAGGCTTGTCTTCTTTTTGGGGTCATTTGTTTTTCCTTTGTCCTTCTTCATATATAGTCTGGTCTACTATAGTTACAAAGTTGTTGGGATCACAAATCGATCCGGATTGGACTTGTACCATGAACTCTCTGATGCCCAATAGATTGTCAGAGTTGGTTTCAGCATTACTGAAAGTGGCTTTCCAAACAACAATTTATTGGATATTGGAATGATCCGCTCAGAGATTCATCACCGGCTCTACTTGCCTTACGACAAGGGTGCGATGAACCTGCAAGATGTTGAAATGAAGAAGGAAGAAGGAAGAAGCAGTGGTTGAGTGGTTGGAATGAAGAATACATGACCAAAGGAAAAGAGTCATTGGATGGTCTGAGAAACCTATCCATTGGAACTGATCCAAGACAACTCATCCACGAGATTTTGCAATTTTAGCGAGTAAACTCGATTTTGATTTTGATGGGAAAACTCGATTTTGCAATTTTGGCGGGAAAAATCGATTTTGCGATTTTGGTGGTAAAACTCGATTACACAATTTTGGCAGAAAAATTCGATTTTTGCGACTTTGGCGGGAGAACTCGACTTTGATTTTGATGGAAAAACTCGATTTTGCTATTTTAGCGGGAAAATTCAATTTTGCAATTTTGGCGGAAATCTGCACTTGGTCTCTAGTAAGTTCTCTACTTCTTGTCTATATGTTCGTATCTATCTGTGATAACTGTGGATAACCTTGTTGTCTTCATAGTAGGTTCTTGGGAAACAACACTTTGAATGGTTCTTTGCCCACTCAAAAGAGCCAGACTTTGACCAATATGTGGGTTACAATTAAATTCCTGATATGGACTCAAGTTTTCTACAAGATAATCAGGACACTGTTTTTAAATATGTATCATATTGTGTAGATTCTAATCCTTCTTCTTATATTATTTTAGAGATGTTTCGTATAATGATTTGGCTGGTACTCTTCCTTCATGGGTCAGCTTACCAAACTTGAAACTGTAAGCAAACAATGAATCCTACTTATTAGAAGAAATTATTATAACCATAACAAAACCGTATGTTATTTCTGCAGCAACCTTGTTGCTAACAAATTCAATTTGGAAGGTCTTCATAAGAGGTGATATTATTAAATATGTTCTTCTTGATACCTGATATTCCAATTTCATTTATTTTCATTTTGTTACAAGGGTTTTACCAGGACTAATGTGCCTGCAGAAGAACTTCCCCTGCAATCGAGGCAAAGGAACCTGTAAGTGTGACAAACTTTGCTTGTAATTTTTTTGGGAAAAAATTGCTTAAGTTTTTTTATGTTGACTGGTGTCTAGATTTGACTTTTCGATCAAGTGCGGAGGGCCACAGATACAATCCACCATTACAGGAGAGTATTTGAGAGGGAGGACGAGGATCTTGGATCAGCTTCCTTTTTCGTGAATGATGTAAACAGATGGGTAACCAGTAGTGTAGGAACTTATGCGTGGAGCATCAATAATATATGGGATATCAACAGTTTGGACGGAGAACTTTTTCAGACAGCAAGACATTCTTCATCTTCACTAAGATACTACGGGTTGGGGCTAGAAAATGGAGTATATACCATAAAACTTCAGTTTGCTGAAATAGAATTCCTTGGTTCTAAGGATTGGAAAGGCTTAGGAAGAAGACGTTTTGACATATATGTCCAGGTATGATCCTACCACTTTACAAGTTAACTTGTTGGTGTAATAATCATCTTTCTGAAAAGGGCATTGATATACGCCCAACAAATGATGATATTACTGTCCGACCAGTTCAGAGAGAATATAAAGCACATGTATCAGAAAATTATCTTGAAATTCATCTTTTCTGGGCTGGAAGAGGAACATTTACTGTTCCTTATATAGGTACTTGTGGGCCACTAATATCAACCATCAGTGCCAAACCGGGTATCACAAAACAACAGGCTAATTCTTTTTTTTTTTCTGTCTTCTCCTAGTGCCTAATTGTTACATGTTTAGATTTTGTACCAACTGTGAGCAACAGACCACTATCAAAGAAAAAGTATAGGACTGGTACTGTTGTGGGTGCTATTGTTGGCCTAGGACTTTTAAGCATCTTTGCGGGCGTGGTAATCATCATCATCATCCGAAATAGCTGTAAGGTTTACACTGATGATGAAGGTAATAAGTAACTAATAATAACACAAACAAGTCTTTGAGCGTGAATATCATCTTTCAAATTGGTTCATATTTTTGTTGTTGAAGAGCTGCTTAATATGGATGTAAAGCCTTACACTTTCGCTTACTCTGAACTTAGAAGTGCCACTCAAGACTTCAACCCCTCAAACAAGCTTGGAGAGGAAGGATTTGGGTCCGTTTATAAGGTAATCCCCAAACTAAGTAGCACTAGAGCGGGAAATGGAATAACTGAAACTTATAGAAATGATAGATACAGTAATAATATATATATATATATGCATATTGCTCAAAAATGTTGGAAATAATGATTTAATTATAGATATTTTTAATAAGAACAAATCAGTATAACAAATCAATGTAGCGTTTAACTTTCACAAAGGCATCTTGAAGGGTGCACAAAGGATCATCCTTGACGACTTTCCACTCGAAGATTCGTCCATCTTTTGTCTTCCTGAACATAGGCTTCACATTTGCACCATCCTTTTGTGGTCCATAAGAGAAAAATTCATGTAAAGCCATTTCCGTTACTCTTTTCTCAATGATGACTCCCTGAAAAAAGAAATTGATAACTTTCCTGATTTTTAGTCTTAGCTAATCAGAACAAAGACTTTTCTATCAGCAAGTAAAAACTAACCTGTTCTTGCGTGAACATAAAGATATCATGGAAAATACAGGGCAACCATCTCTTGTTACCTACAAAGATACTTTATTTAAAGTTCGTTTGCTCAAAAAAAGGTTGTCAATGTTTCAAACGCGAAGTTATGCAATTTGCATTTATATTTTAAAAAAAAACCTTCACTGCAAAAAATTAACAATATTTAAAAAAAAAAATTAAATAAAAATCCTTTTGCAAACACATTAACTGCAAATGGAATATTCCTTACATATTTTGTGTTGGTGTTTTGTTTGGTGTTTACAGAGTTTACTAAAAGCAAAATTACTTAACACTAAAACTTGTGTTTTTCAATTTCAAAGTTGTACTATGTATCAAAGAAAGAGTATCAATCATAACTCATCTGATTCACTCAATCACTCCATCATATATTCTTCTTAATGATTATATGATCTTCACATTTATTGTTTGATTCATATAGCTCTATATATAAAGCTATGTAACTCTCTTTATATCAAGAACACAATTCATATATTTCTCATAAGTTATTATGGTATCAGAGCATGTGATTTGTGTGAGTTTTGATCCACCGATCAAACTCAAGATAAACATGTTTCCATAGCTTTTATTTAGAACATCACGTTTTTTGTTTTCTTCTTCTTTTATTTCAAGTTTTTCTTAATCTTTTTGTTCTCAATTGTTGCGTTTCTTTTTATCAAGCCAAAGTGCTTCTTGTAATGTTTTATAAATCCAACGTTCCATTTCTTCTGCATCTCTAGTCCAGGTGTGCACATGTCTATTTTCTTCCACAACTCCAGAGTTGATATGTGGTCAAGTCATTTATGACTCCATCAAGCTATATGCTTCCACACGACTAGTATAGTCGTCCGTGTCTAAATCAATCCAAACTACAAGTCTGTCTCACTGTATGGTTCAAGCGCAAAGATTCTTCTTATCTCCTATCATATTTTTTAAAAATGTCAATCTCAAGCGGCTGCTTCATCACCCCCTTGAGCTTGAGGGGGCGTATCAAAGAAAGAGTATCAATCATAACTCATCTGATTCACTCAATCACTCCATCATATATTCTTCTTAATGATTATATGATCTTCACATTTATTGTTTGATTCATATAGCTCTATATATAAAGCTATGTAACTCTCTTTATATCAAGAACACAATTCATATATTTCTCATAAGTTATTACTATGCATGTAAAAGCAAAAGCAAAAGCAAATATAAAACCAAATAATTGAAACCGTATCACTGATATGATTTGTGGTTTCTTTCTTGATAGGTGAAAAATCAAACCTGGACATCAAATTCAACGAAGTCAATGGGAAAATCTGCAGCAGCATTGAAAGAAAGAATAGAATTTTTTTTGATGAACTTCATTCTCGTCCGGAGATTGAAGCATGTTCATCCCAAATCCTCTGTGACCCATCACAACAAATTTAGGGAAACCAAATGCATCCTGCATCTTATCTTCAACACCTAAGACAAATCAGAAGATATTAGAAACTCATATAAAGAAATAAAAAGAGATTTTTTCAAGAACCCATTTTAAATTACTACCTGAGGAAAACTTGGCAGAAGATACCGACAATGCCATAGTCTCGAGAGCAATGTTTAATTTCTTGCAAAACAAACTTAAAGTTTATAGAAGAAATGATCGTTATTGAAAGAAGCAGAGGGAATCTCCATAGTGACAATATCAGAATATTCCATTCGATGCAAAAGAAGGGTCTAGAGATCGAAATGGAATAATCTTCAAGTTTTTTCTTGCCTCGAAAAACAATTTTTCTTGATTTATTCGGTGAATTTCATTCTCTTTGATTATTTTGATATCTTTTGTTTTGTCTTTTTCTGGACGATTCTATTTGGTTCTGATTTATAGGACAGATGGAGACCGTTTGATTTAGACAAGTAGATTGATACAATGGAATAAACAATCTTATTTGAGATCATCTTCTTTTACAAGTTATTTTCATTTTAGAAAATGTAGACTAAGACTCCGAAATAATGCTCTAATAGCTGTAGTAACATAAAATGTGGAATATCAAAATCCAAAATAAATTCTCTGTTTTCTTTTCTTATAAAAAATAAAATAAAAGAGAAGAACCCTAATATTTATCAGTTGACAATTGCATCCATCTTGCATTTGGAATTAAGTGTTCATAAATACTCAGACGAGGCTCGATGGATACTCAGTCACTACAAGGTTTGAAGACTGTAAATGGAGATTGATCTCTGTCTTCATGATACTCTCTTCTTGTTCTTGAAGGGAGACAGCAATGAGAAATGGCGAGAAGCTGAGGAAATGAAAAAAAACAGTGAGACCTCTCACATAGATTACTGACCAAAGCATAGAAGAACTTCTTTTCTAGTTTCTAAACGAAGAAAATTGCTTACATTTCTGTGAAGCGGTTGCTGCTGTAGGTGTTTCATCTTGAGATACGAGATTCTTCAGTGTCAAAGCTGAATAACAAAACATAAACATCAACCCCTCCCTTTAATAAATCATAGTCAACTATCACTTTTTGTTACACATACCAAAAAAATGCTGCTGAGTCTCCGAACAAAGAGCCGTAGAGGAAATAGAGTGCTAGTTGAGTGTCTAATCTCAATCAAAGAGCTAAAGCCATGGCCAACGAGCGAAGTCCCTGCACCATGCGTCCTTCTCAAATGGGAGCATGGTAAAAACAGCTCAGGCTCATTCATCGCGGTGGTGGGTGATGAGTCTCATATTTACAGGTTTTTACATCAGGTTTTAGCTAAGTTTGATTAGTTTTATTATGTATTCTGGTCATTCTGGAGTCTTTCTGTGTTCTTTAGAGTTTATTTAGGTTACAGGGGCTGGAATGAAAAATTAGAAGTATTGGGGCAAAGCTGTGGGTTAATCTGCACCAAATGCAAGTTCTTGAGCCAAAGTCGAAGTTCACAAAACAACAGGGACCAAACGTGCAGAAACAGAAAAGATGGGTCTTGAAGCAACGAGGAAGACGAAGTGTTCGATTGATATTCTTCTGCTCGCTCGATCTGATGTGTTCGGTTCAAAGCTCCAACCACCCATTCCGAACCTGACGAAGCGACCACTCCAAGAAGACGAGCTGCTCGATTCATCCCTCTCGATACCCAGCCTGCAAACGACGAACCGTGGCGCTCTCGATCCAAACCTCGTCCCGAGAAGATGAATCGCTCAACGTATGAGGACCAGATCTCTCGATCCCGCTTGCCCAGTCCGCCAGAGTTGCTTTCACGAAGGAGATGACCCACTCCGGACCTCCGGTGGTCACGACGCGGCGGAAGACATAGCTCATGCTCAGAAACGGAGTTCAACAATGGAGGTCGGAATTCATAGGAGTCTAGCTCGAGATGCCCCAGTGGTTCTCTCAAAATTCTAAATTCTCCCCATAATAAAATATAATTTCTTTTTATTTATTTTTAAATACAGAACCATGTTAAAGACATCTATAACCTTAATGAAATCAGATAATTACATAATCCGACCATAGAAATCCAATATAACCAAACCCACACGGACATAACCCAGTTCTTAAACCTAAACGATGCATTTTTGGATACTTCTCATTTCTCAAGTTTTGCGTCTCTTTCTCTCATGTTCTCTCTTGCGACAGATATGATTTGGAGAACATCTCACTCAAAATCAAAAGCTAGGGTTCCATCGAAAAATTGTGAGATTCGATTTTGCCGGCGATTAAATCCTATTTCCCCAGCATAGCATTGATTTATCCGGTGAGAAGGGCTTTGATTTCTCTTAAAGCGTTGGAAACTTTTCCCTCGAGAAGGCTCAATTTGGCCGGGTATTGTTATCTCCGCTACCAAACTCTCCGGTGAAGAGAACCATCGATTTCTATCTACTTTTCTGCAGAAACTCAAAACTATTTAGCACCGGTTAAATGATTTATGGGTTAGTTATTTTCCGACTTGTGTATCAAGCATATTTTATTCTCATATATCTATAGGATTATAAAGCGATTATTATTTAATTTTTTATCTAGAAAGGAAAACATCATTTAAACCTAGAAAAGGTTAATATCTTCGATGTCTTTATACTGATTACGTCTCGGTTAAATTCTGTACGAACCAATTGTTCTTTAAATTTTGTTCGGTTCAGTCATAAATACTAAACCAGACAGCTTTTTCTGTTTTTCAATTTGCGAATGTATTGCACTGTAATACCATAACTACAATGGCTAGTAAGGTTTTATGTAGAAATTTTTCATGACAATATAAGTATTATAACTGTTAATGTAGACTAACGTAAGAATATGTGCGGGTTTGTTTGTTAGTCAACTTTTTCTGATGTATAAACTATCAGAGTAAGTATTTTCGGATGAAACAACTCTCAGCATGATTTCTTATTAAACTTTGTATAGTCGAGTATTGTATAAACTTTTGTTAAACTGGATAATTGTTTCTCAACTTTTAGGTTCTCAACGTTGATATTGTTTGTTAACTTGTTACGATCATGTTCTTATGATTGGCTAATGTTTTCCATTAGCCAGGTTTCTGTAGACAAAGCTCGAGTAGTTACGATCATGTTTTTATGCTAAACTAAAGTTTATATGTTTTATATTGTTAATTATATTTGCTATCCCGTACACTTTGCCTAGAAATTGGATTTGGACAAACATAATTTCCAATTGATTTCTAGACTGACATATAAGCAAAATTAACAGTTTAATTAAGGATTTTTAGTGATTAATCCCCCCAACTAAAGATTTTTCGTAAAAAATCCCCTAAACTATTTCTCTTGTGTTTTAACCCCTAAAGTATAACTCCGTTAGATTTTAATACCTTCCGTTGATTTTGTCGTGAATTACTAACAGACTCCGTTTAGTCTAGACGCGGCGTTTTATTAAAAGTAGAAAACGACATGTTTTCTCTGTCGAACACAACTCAGTCATTTACGAAGGCAAAAAATCCCAAATCGACAACTTAGGGTTCATCAAGAGAGAGAAGAAGACGATTGAAGCTGAGGTAAATATGGTCGATTTTCATTATTTTCTGTGATATGTAGATCAATTTATCCATATTAGATTTCAATTGATAGTGTAGGTGAAGAAGTGTGATTGGTGATAGTTTTCTTACTGTGTGAAGCGTGTGATAGTGTAGGTGGAGACGTGTTGGAGAGACATAATTGATGGATTTAGGACCGGGAATACCAAGGAAATGCCAATGTGGAGCTTTAACGATAGTGTTAACATCAGGAACTAGCCGCAATCCGGGGAGAAAATTTTACCTTTGTGGAGCTGTTTCGGGTCCAAATCACGTCTTTAAGTGGCTCGACGAAGCACACATTGAAGAATTTGATGTGTTGGCAAGCAAACAAACCATGATAATCAACGATTTGGCAGAGATAAAGAGGGACAATGTTGAGCTGAAAAATGATATGAGGGAAGTCATTGAAGTGATTGAGCTAATTAGAACTAAGCTTTAGAAATCATGTGACTAAGCTTTCGTTGTCTACTACCGTTTAGAAGTCTTGTTTGTGTCTGGTATGTATGATGGGTGTTTCGAGCTATGATTTTCTAGTTTGTTTCAGGTTACTTGTCTCATCTCTGTGTCTCTTTTTAATGTCTTGGTTTGAGTTATGTCTTGTTTGAATTATATGCCTTTTTAGATGAAGATGGCAAAAATATAAGGCATAAGATCAACTGAGTGACTCAAAGTATATGTTATCTTGTTAACATGATAACATCTAAAAGCTAGACTACTACACTGTTTGCATCGCTACTATTTGCAACATCAAAAAACAAAAATAGAAACACATAGACACCAAATGCAACACTACTCAACAATTGTGTCTTCGATGGTCTTTTGTTTCTTTGATGGTCTTCCACGAGGTTGATTGCAAGGCTTAGACACCGGCTCGAGTTTACATTTACGCTTGTTGTGTCCGGTTTGTTGACAATTGCTACATGTCTACACAATAAAATAAGTGAATCAATACATGTCTATTCACTAAAATTATTGAATCACAATATCTATTACCATGACCGTTTCCGCATGAAAGGAAGGAAAGAGTGGAACCTGCTTTGGTGGTTTAGGCACAATCTCTTGTTTGCATGTCCGTATATTATGACCCGTTTTTAAGTAGTTGCTACATGTCTGCATCAAGAATAAAATATTATAGAAGCATCCAATACAAAATATCACAAAGAGCAATATATTGATAACCACTGCAGCTTTTTGAGAATTTTGAGAAGGCTGAGAAGCTGCCTCGGATGGGTCTTTCACACGGTCATTGTTCTTAGGTCTTCCTGGCATGATCCTGTCCGGTGGAGGCATGACTACAACGTCACTATGAGTTTTCCACAGTTCCATACCATTCACAGGAAACATGAGTGAGCTGTAACAAAGCTTCCATTTCTCCACAGAAAACCAATCTAAAACCACTGACTCAGGAAGCTTTGTCTCCTTATACTCAGCCCACAATGCACACATAATGTGACAACAAGGAATGCCACTCACATCGTATTCCCTGCAAGAGCAACTAGTCTTATCTCGAACATGCACCACATACTTGTTTTTCCCATGATCTACCTCATAAATACCTCTTCCATTAGACAGTGGTTGACACCACTTTAAACTCTTTTTCCGCTTCTCTATTGTGGCCAACGTCTTAGGTGTGATACTGCTCGTTACAGACTCCATCTCTTTAATCTTAACCAAGTTGTTTGCCATTATATGGCGCCTTATGTCTTCAAGCAAGCCAACAATAGGCTTCTCACGAGCGTCCTTTAGGACAGCGTTATAGCTTTCACTGATCTTGTTTTCAACAGAAGCAGATTTTGATGTGTCACTAAAAAATGCCCTGAAATGTTGGAGACAGAGACATAAGCAAGGAAACAATCAAGAAAATAACATCAAGAGAAAAAAAAAGAAGCTCACCGAGACCAATTTGAGCCGACAGTCCTCTTCAAATCTTCATAAGCCTCAGGTTTAATGGTTTTTATCTTCTCAAGCTGTTTTCTAAACACTTGTTCATTGTATGCACGTGCACACTTCCAAAACGCTTCATGCAGAGGTCCTATTTGCTTGTTCTTTTTCTGCAAATTGGCAAAAATGTGTCTTGCACACATCCTATGTTCTGCATAGGGCAACACTTTTTTGACTGCATAAATCAGTCCCTTTTGCTGATCTGAAGAAAGCGCAACACCATTACCATCTTCCAAACCTAAGTCTTCTCGCAACAGATCCATAAACCACTCCCAATAGACTTTGTTTTCCACTGGTACAATAGCCCATCCAATGATATACATAGCATCATTTGGGTCTCTTCCCACAGCTGTCAAAAGTTGTCCTTTCATTCATCCTTTTAGGAATGTACCATCCAAGTGGATAACTTTCCGACATGCACTCTTCCAACCATTTTTCTGAGATGCAAAACATGTGTAAAACTTCTCAAAAACTTTATCTTTTGTACCTAATATCACTGTATATCACCGTAGACCCAGGGTTGGTCTTCCTCAGCTCCTCAACATAGTCATACATTCTTGTAAACTGCTCAGCATATTCATCACTGACTATATGCTTCATAATCTGTCTGGCGCTTTGACACTTTGTTTTCGTAACCCAATGCCCAGCAAGTCCCAATCTTTGTTGAATTTGTTTCTCTGAGAGCTTAGGATTAGTCCTAAACTCGTTGATTAATCAGCAGCTATCTTCGGTGCACTGTAGAGATCGACAACTCCAGTAGGATAACAGCTATGTGTTCCTTCCATTGTCCTCACAATCATTTTGTCTGAGCGGCTATTTATTGATGCATATACACGCCATTTGCAAACATCTTGAACACACACAGCTTGTATTTTCTTCTTCTCACATTTCGGAAAGTGAATATTCACCTTCTCTTTCACAGCGTATTTCTCTATTGTCGCCTTACACTTCTCTTTCGAAACAAACTCCTAACCTACATAAAATTCTATCCTCTCAACATCACCCTCACCATCTGAACCATCACTCTCCACATAATCATGCCGGTAAAAATCATATGCTTCACCATCGTCCTGCGGTTCCTCTTCTTCTTCCACTTCTCCAACAAGTACATCATCAAGAACAGGATCATCTTCTCTAAAAACATAAAGATTCACTGATTCTGTCTCACGTGAAATCCTAATCATCTCTCTAACGTCACCATCATCATACAACTCCATACGATTGTCGTCAACAACACCAGATGGAAAATAAGAAAACTTACTCATATTTTCCGAAAACCCAGAATCTAGCACCATTTTTTTCAGCATTCCGAGACTTGGTTGCTCAAAATCAACACGACAACATCTATTTTCACCACCATTGTACGAGCCATCACCTCCCCAGTAGCCTCCAATGTGTAATCTAAAGAAAATCGTCCTGTGGTAAACCGAGAATGAAAACTCATCAATTACTCAACAATTTACAAATTTTCTATATGATACTGTACGAGAAACACCAAACCAACTTACCTTAACATCTTTCAACCTTCGCTTGTCTCTTTTCTCCTTCGAAACAGACACTTAATCCGACCACAACTCCAACCACTGTTCTTGAATTTTGGAACCTTATCTCTCCCTTCAGATTTAATAAAGTCTAACTCGGCTCTTTCTCAGTCTGAATCTACCATGAAATCATGGCAATTGACGAAAATCATAAAGGAAGTGAGTTAGGGTTCGTCGAATTTGGGGATTTTTTTCATTTTCTGTTCGATAAAGAGAGTAAGGGCTGGAGCATTCGAACGTCATGTCATTTTCACACACTTCATGCCGTTTAAAAGAGAAAACATGTCGTTTTCTACTTTTAATAAAACACCGCGTCTAGACTAAACAGAGTCTGTTAGTAATTCACGACAAAATCAACGGAGGGTATTAAAATCTAACAGATTTATACTTTAGGGATTAAAACACAAGATAAATAGTTGAGGGGATTTTTTACGAAAAATCTTTAGTTTGGGGGGATTAATCACTAAAAACCCTTTAATTAACTGACACATAAGTAAAGACGTTTTTTAATTAATACAAAACTGAAGTTATAATTTTTTAAATAATCTTCTGTTAATATATAGTGGATGTGTCTTTATTTTCGCCTGTACTCTGCCAACAGAGTATGCAACTACTTCAGTTACAATTAATTTTGCCGAGATTCAAAAATCACACCAAAATTTTACATACTACGGCTTGAAAAACATTTAAACTTTTTAATTGTTCTATATTGTTGTTTTAACTGGTTTTCTTTCATGGCTTTAAATCCAAATTCCGCAGTCATATAAAACTACTACCACCAACTCCCTTTTTAACCTTTTTACCAGAAGAGATTATAAACATGAGACACAGGTTGTTAAAATTCTTTACTTCCACAGAAACAATTGCATATTTTACAAGTCTCTCGTGATAAGTCATAACAACTTTGTTGAAATTATTGGAGATAGAGCCACGAAAAATGTCAGAATGAAAGAAACCGTAGCCGACGGCAAGATTGACATTTGGAATTAATTATAATAAGACAGTGGTCAATTAAATGCCGTGTCTACTAAGTTAACTATAAAGTATATAGTTTTTTTTTAATTAAAAAATGTGTCTTTCCTTATTTGTTTTCTCGTACAATTGATGCTTAAAACAATTCAGAAATACAAATCATAGTGTGAACTGGAAATTCGTGCGAGAAAGTGCGAGAGAGAAAAAATAGATCTCACCGATTTCGACGAGCGGCCGGCGCGTGAGTGTGCGTGCTATCGCCGGGGTTCTTGTTTCTTCGAACAAAGTCGCAGTTTTCGATATTTTCCCCACCTCCCCAGTTCTCCGTCTTGTCCGGGCCCTGGTCAGCCTTCAACCGCGGAGGTTCTGTCTTCTGGAGGGAGGACGCAGGCGCCTAGTGTTGATAGTGCATTGAAGTGGATTGCAATGGTTAGTTTCGTTTCCGAGAGGTGGAGGTTACGACAGCTCCGTCACCGTCAGTCTTTTTTGCTGAGAAGCGTAGGTTTCTTCAACTTCGCCGTCGTCGGCTTAAACTTCCGGAGGGTGAAGGCTCCTACAGTCTTACGTCGCCGGCTTAAGGTATCTAGGTTTTTTCGTTAATTAGGATTTGGGGTTTGTTGATGGAGTGGGAGAGGTTTTCGTTCATCGTTCTCTAAGGGTTGGAAGTCTCTTTGTCGGATGAGATCTCGATAGATCGATGAAGCTCTCCGACAAGAGTTCAGGAAGGTGAAGCTGAAAGTTGGTTTCGACGGGGGGGGCTCGACGGTAGTGTCGATGGTTTGGTTCGGCGGCTTTGAGAGGCGGAGACGGTCGAGTCGAGGCGGAGCGACGCGTGTCGTCCTGACGGTGCAGATCTTCACACATGTCATCATCCAGCCTCCTCGATGTGTACATCGCGAAGCCGGCCGTTTTCAAAGTTTGGACCTTGTGCCCTTTCAATGTATTTGGGCTTCGGCCAGTAATGTTTGTAGCCTAGTGGTTTGTGGACTTTTTATTTGGTACCTGATGTACTTGGGCTTCGGCCGGTTGGGCTTGGCCCGTTTTTTAATAAACAAAAACTTGAAGGAAAGAAAAAGAACCGGAAATTCGTAGAATCGAAATTCTGGAAAAAGCGTAATTTTCTTTGAGGGTTTGGATTCGATGTGATATTTACACAAACACGATAAAAATGAAAAAGACAAAAAAATGTGAAAAGGTATTTTATTAATTTTAAATTGAACCTTATGAAAGGTTATTTACATAACCCTTTCAAGGATCAAATCTAAATTAATTCAATTTACATAGAGTTGAACGATAGATCAAACTGATTTTGCCCTGTTTTTAGTAGTTGGATGCAAACAATAGAAAACAAAACTGATTTTGCACTGTTTTTAGTAGTTGGATGCAAACTATAGAAAACAAAACAGAGAGTTTCTGTAGCAAAACTGATGTCTCTCTTCCTCTCTGTCTGGGTCTTGCTTTTATACTCCTCCAAAGTTAGCCTTGTTACCATATTCCGACAGATCCGTTTCTTTTTTTTCACATATTCCTTAGATCTTTCTCTTTTTGCTGAGATTCGAGTTATCTCTTTTGTAAATCAACCATTATAATGTTTTTTTCTCCTTATTCTCCTCCACGTAAAGTAAACGGTCCCTGAGACTGGGCTTAATTTACGGAATAAATCTTAAATGATCTGTTTCATGTTTTAGGCTGTTTCAGACTGTTTTATGATTTACACATTTTATGTCTTTTTCATAAAAATAGTTGTTTCGCTTTGAATTGCGGTTTTGTGCCATTAGTTCACGGAATGATAAAAATCATTTTGTTTTGTGAAAATATTTGGTATTAAAGTTAACCATTTCTGGCTCAACGTTTGGTTAGATTTTACAAAAATAAAGGATTTCTCATTTTCCGTAGAATCTCAACGGAACTTAGATTGCAACAAAACAAAGAAAATTTCGGAAGAGATTCAAGTGAGAGCATGATGAACATAGGGGCGGGTGATTTTGAGGAGTCTTTGACAATGGTGAGGAGCGAGGGGAGGCCTTTAGCGATGCTCGAGAGAGAGAGAGGAGAGCATCGCGATGCTTGGGAAGAGAGGGCGATGCTCAAGAGTTATTGGGCTATCCTCAAAGGTCTTTGGCGATGCTCAGAAGTCAATAGGCGATGCTTGGGAGTGAGAGAGCCTTGGGCGATGCTCAAGAAGAGAGGGTGATGCTCAAGAGGTCTTGGGCGATCCTCAAAGGTCTTGGGCGATGCTCGGAAGTCAACGGGCAATGCTGAATGAGAGAGGAGGCATTGGGCGAGCTGACTAGGAGATAGAAGAGAGAGGGTGATGGTGCTCTCTCTTGTTCCCTTCTTTCCCCACCGATCAAAATCAAGAAAATTAAAATCATCGAAGCATAGAAAAAACAAGCAGAAAAATGACCGAACTACTCAACGCGTTTTTTCTTCTTTAGATCATTTAAGACTGTAAATCAACCATTATTGTACATTTGCTATATAATGTCTAATAGAAATAATAAACTAAAATGTAAATAAAATTTTAATTTTTCATACATGTTCACCCCCGCTTTTGCGCCGGTCTCTACCTAGTTAGGATATTATTTAGTGTTCATGAGCTATATGTAATCTGTATGTTTATTAGAATTATAAAAATAAAATTTCGTATAGTAATTAGTATATGGCCAGATAAAACAGTTTAAACTAAATAGTTTTATTATACCATAATAGCATTTTAAAGTATTTTAGTATAATAATAGAAAAATTGAGTCATGATTATTTAAGGGGAAATTGGCAAAATAGGTCATAATAAGAATTATTTATCCCTTTATACATTTGTATTAATTGGTCAATTTTAAACGTTATTATCTTTATTATAATAAAAAATGATTATTAAAAATATTTATAAATCAGAAAATATGTAAAAGTCAATACAATCATGAGAATGTTTAACATGTTTTAATATAAGAAATTGAATTCCAAAAACAATTTGGATATATTGGTATAAATTTGTTAGAATGTATACCATAACCCTTTTTACATAGATAAAATAGAAGTTCTAACTATGTTGTACAAAATTTATACTTTTTATTGTAAAATCTTCGCTATGATTTATCTAATTATATAATATATTTGCCTCAGTTCTAACCTAAACTCTTTGTTATTTATAAAATATAATACGTATTTTAGGCTTTTTACTTCATTGTAGAAAAATATAGAAAATATTAATTTGTGCTCTATTTTTTACTCCATCACATATCATAAATAAAACAACTAATTCTTACATGTATGCTATATTCTAAATAGTTAAAAATTATATTCTAACTATTTGTCTGTGTTTTGAGTTTTTATAAAAAATATTTTATAAATTTGGTTATTCTAGGTTTTTAAATCTTAGAAAATCAGTAAACAAATCCTAACTAAAAATAAATCATAACCTAATCATATCCGATTTAAATATCTAATGGGATTTGGTTTATATATGGTATTTCAAGTTATGGATTTTATCAGAATCGAACCCGAATAGAGATCCCAAAAAAACCCCAAACTCATAAATACTACTACCAAACCCAAACTCAATCTCGAATAGGTATCCAAAATATTTTAGGATTTCATTGAGTACCTAAAAAAATAAGTATCTATTATATGGATAATAATTAATACAAATACCTAGTTTAATATATTTTGGTATTTGGTGCTCTTCCTTCTTCTAGGTAGTCGAGTTTATTGGGAATGTATTTTCGCTTGCGTTTTATTTAGTATGATGTGTTTGCACATAGTTTTGAGTGTTATTCTCTAATTCATTTTCTTTACTCCCTAATTTCAATTGTCAAAAATTACACTAGAACCAAAGAGAATCATGATAAGAGCATTTTTCATATCTCATTTCAATTTTTTATTTTTTTTTGTTTCCCTTGATATTTATTTGGTTTTCGGGTTTGACAAAGTACAAAAAATTATTTTGGAACCGAAAACCCGATTAAGATTCAAAACCCAAAATTATATTGGATTCAAAGGTTTTTGGAAATGTTACTAAACTCGAATCGAACCCGACTAAACCCAAACCAAATATGAACCTAATTTTTATAATATCTGAGTATGGAAGAACTTCATAAACTCATACACTCAGAAACCTGACCGAATCCAAACTGAAATCTGATTGGTTCTCCAAATGTCCAGCCCTAGTGCAAAGAACTATAATTAATTAATTATGTAAGGAAGTTAAGTTTTTCGCTATGGTTCACATGAGTAACCGAAGAAAAAAAAGATTATGAATATTCTTTAAATACCTTTATTTTCTACAAAGACTTAAAATGCTTCAAAACATATGATGTGTTAAAGGAGGCTCTAGGAAATAAAAGCTAAAATATAGGCAAATGGTATTACTTATTGCAAGAAAATGATGAGTTATGAAGTTCTTATGTAGTGAATATATTTAGGGCGGGCTTACGACATATATGGCGAAGATATTATTAAAAATTTGAAATATGATTATATAACGTAAACCATAAAATAAAAGATGTTATGGATAAAACAAATTAAGTCCAACAAATTATTATTATAAAAACCCCGAAAATTTCTCTATCAACAGGATAAAGGATTTTAGTAAGTAAACTCTCAACAAAAGATGAATCGGGAAAAAAAAAACCTCAGCTGAAAACCCTAAAATATAGCCTCTCAGATTTAATTTCATTAACCTTTGTTACTCTTCGTTTGAAATACTGTGACGAAGAGTAACAAACGTTAACGAAATTAAAATTGAAGGTTTATTTTCTAGAAATTTTAGTTGAATGGTTTAATACGATTCATCTTTAGTTGATGGGTTTAATTACTAAAAACCCTCATTAAAATCACTCTGTGTAAATCCTAAATTAATAATTATGAACACTACTTAAAACTTAATATAACTTAGAAATATTAAATTATTTGATATAATATAACAAATTTGTGTATTATATGTCGTTGTCTACTATCCAGTAATTTAAAATTTCTTTTATTAAGTGTTAACTAGTGTCGAAGATAACTTATCATGAAGTTTATCTTTCTACTTATAATAGGACGCTAGTCTCTTTTTTCCTATTTTCACGAGTACTGAACTTGGGGTCATATTTTCTTTCTATCCCTAAAAATAATACAGGTAAATTTTCTTCTTCTTGATTTTGGAATCAGTATGTTGTACTTTTTTCCTTAGTGATCAATAAACCATATATTTGATCTATTATTCTTGATTTATTTTATTACTTCATGTTTCTGTAATATTACTTTACGTTTCCGTAGTATCACGAATAATATTGTATTATTTTATACTAACAAGTAAACATAAACCGTAAAAGCTTATAAAATCATTGTGAAACCTTATTAAACATTTGTAAAAGTATAAAAATATTTATGAAGTTTTATAAAGCGATTATAAGTTTAATAAACTAATGTATAAAAATTATAAATTAGTTGTAAAGGCTTATAAATCAATTTTAAACAATGCATAAATGATAACAACGATTTTAAAATATTTAGTGATTTTAATGATAAAATCCCTCAACTATTTTTGAATCTGAATTTTGAATCTGAAGAAAACCGTTCAATAAGTTTTTTAACACTATAAACCCTCAACTTATAAACTGTTAATCTATGTCACCCTACGTCACGGTATTTTAGACAGAGTAATATATGTTAACATAATTGAAGTTGATAATTTATTTCGGAGGACTTTTAGTTGAAATTTTTTATACGATCCATCTTTAGTTAAGCGGTTAATTTACTAAAACCCCGTAGGATAGTTCAAAAGGTTTTATAATTTCAGGTTTGCCGGTATATATCCAACGTTTTGTTTAGAAATTTTAAAAAAGGAATTTACCAACAATTCTGGTGCGTAGAATTTATAAAACAAATTTGATATTAACATGCTTTCGGTGCCAAATTAAGATTTTTGTACTGATCCAAATTAAGATTGACGTGTTTTTAGCCAAATAGTCTGATAAATTTGGTTTATATGATCTAACAAACCTTTGATCAAAAAAAAAAAGTATAATCTAATAAACAAACCAACTTCATTCAAAAATAAAATCATCAATCAACAAAACGAATCAAAACCAACAAAGACTAAAAATAGTTTCATAATAACCAAACAACCAAAAATGATTAAACTCTTCATACTTTTCAAACTCAAGGAAAATGACAAAATTTCTTCATACTTTTTAAACTCAAGGAAAATGACAAAATAACAAATTTTGTATCCTCGAGCAGTGCCGTCACGGCAAGTCCGCAACATCTCCTTTTACCATCATAGCCATCTTCCCTGTCACCTGTGATTTAAAATTTGAATTTGTTACACATAAAAGTTTTTTTCAAAAAAAAAAGGGTTTTGTTCTGGGAAGGAAGTATATGAGATCAAGACTGATTGATAATTTTACATTTTTACTTTTAGTTACACAACTCTTTTTAATCAATCATGAGTGCAAATCAGTGTTTGAGCATTTTTGGAAGAAAGCTGTTTCGGTACGGAGTATTGAATACTCGACCTTCAATAATAAAACTCTACTGTAGTGTCACTGTCATTGTTTTGATGATGAAAGAATAACGTGCTAGCTAGAGAGATAAATCGCTGTATCATTGTCAGTTATTTAATGTCACTGTTACACAGTAAGACAAACCACTGGTTGATGCCAAACAAACATCCAGAGATAAACATTAGATGGAAGACTAAAAGAAAACTATAAAAAGTTATATATAGATATAGGGAAAATTGACTTTTTAATCCTCAACTTTCAAATAAGTCTCAATTCATCAGCCATTTTAACAATCCTTCTATCAAACATGAATTCTCAACATTCCCATTAATTAAAAAACTCTTTTATATTTCTGATTTAATTCCTTTAATTCATTTTTTATTATTTATTTTTTTCTTATGTTAATATTATTAAATGGCTTTTCCAAATATTTTTTTTTGTCTCTAATATTCATTTTAATTTGGATTAATATACTATTAATTTATTTCATTTTTTTTTTTTTGATACATTCAAATATTATAGTGTTAAAATATGTCTCATATCAATCATTATCTAATGTGAAGCACATTGTGTGTTGTCATTTGTGTCCAGTATTTCATTCCATTTATTGGAATATTGTACATGTGCTAACATTTCATTGGAATACTTAGTGTTGATTCTTTGTCCACGAGATGCCTTAATATTTACTTTAAATTTTCCTGTTTTGCATCTTTGGTCTTGTCTTGGGTGGTCTTGGTTAGGATCCATTCTTCCTTATTGGATTTATTAATTTTATGGTTGTTGTTTTTCCATTTGGTCCATTCCACTGTTTTGTCTATTTGGGGCTTTTGCTTTTTGTGCTGATTTGTTTGAGGCTCACTTTATTCTTTTATATCATATTTAATTGTCCATTGATAAATTTTATATGTTTTTATTTATTTTTGTGTTTTTTATATGTTTAGTTTAATTAAGTATATATTAATTTTGGTAATTTAATATTTCTTTTTTTTCTGGGCCATGAATATTTATTTTGTTTTTTAATTGTGTGGTCATTTGTCTTATTTATTTATGTGCGATTTTGTATTATGGCGTGTTTCTGGTGTTCCATCCATGTTTTTTCATTTTTTTATCAGTCCATTTTTGGCTGGTCCTCTATCTCCTCTCTGTATTGGTATGTCTCTTCTCTTTCTGGAATCTGGCATCCCTCTCTCTCTCTCTCTCTCTCTCTCTCTCTCTCTCTCTCTCTCTCTCTCTCTCTCTCTCTCTCTCTCTCTCTCTCTCTCTCTCTCTCTCTCTCTCTCTCTCTCTCTCTCTCTCTCTCTCTCTCTCTCTCTCTCTCTCTCTCTCTCTCTCTCTCTCTCTCTCTCTCTCTCTCTCTATCTCTATCTCTCTCTCTCTCTCTCTCTCTCTCTCTCTCTCTCTCTCTCTCTCTCTCTCTCTCTCTCTCTCTCTCTCTCTCTCTCTCTCTCTCTCTCTCTCTCTCTCTCCATCTCGCCATTATTGGATCTCTCCTTATGTTTGATTATGTCTGAATCTGTAGATTCAACTTCGTTCAATCGGTTCTACAATCACTAGCTGAGAGATTTTCTATCAAAGATCCAGTTGGCTTGCACTACTTACTTGGCATAGAAGCAACAAGAACTCCAAACGGTCTACACATGATACAAAGGAAATACATCATTGACTTGCTCCCTCGAGTCAATATGCTCGATGCGAAGCCAGTCACTACGCCACTTCCTACCTCACCAAAACTTGGACTAACAAGTGGAACAACGCTACAAGACGCTACAATGTATCGTTTCGGTTTTGGCAGCCTCCAATACTTGTCTTTAACTTTCCCATAAATTGCCTATGTGGTTAACCGTCTATAACATTCATGCAGAAGCCTAGAGACCTTCATTGGCAAGCTGATAAAATTACTTATAGAAAAATTAGTAAATATAATTTAACCTAGAGCTACCCCAATGCTCATTCTATATATACTCTCGTAATGCATTCGTAGATGAATAAGAAAGGCACTACATCTTTATTTATAACTTCTATTCATTTTAAGTTGCTGTAGTTTGTTAAACATCATAAACCTCTTTTTTATTGTATTTATCAGAAAAATATCCTACTATATATTAATTGAGAAGCCACTTTATCGATATTTGCTTAAGTGTCGATCATAGGTGAACTCTTACAAAATTGTTATAATTTGATTGATCGATGATTTTTAATTTTAATTTATTTTAATTATACCTAAAAAGAAAAGGTAAGTCTATAAACAATTAATATCACTTGCTAAATAATCTACATAATATTACAAATAATGATTTATGATAACTAATTGGTAAAATTATAGAAAGAGTAATAATGTTGATCAATTTTTTTATAAAATACATAAAATAATAAACTACAAACAGTTTATTTAAATCAATATAATGATTTCATATTCTTATTTTAATTATTTTATTTTATATAAATTATTATAATAGCTATTAACGTGTTATATTATATACTATATAAAAGTATAAAACATTTATAAAACTATTTATCTTGGATTATTATATATTTAAATTATTATTAGAATTTGTAAGTCATCTATAAAAGCTTATAAATTAATTTTTTAAAATCTATTTTACAATTTCGTCATACTATCCTACTATATATTAATTGAGAAGTTACTTAAGAGATTTTTGCTTATGTGTCGATCATTAATGAAATCTTTAAAATATATTATAAATTGATTGGTCAATGAATTAGATTTAAAAAGAAAAAAAAAGTCTATAAACAGTCAATATCATCTGCCAAATAATCTACATAATATTAATAATAATTATTTATGGTAAATAATTGTTAGAACTAATTGTTAAAACTATAGAAAAAGTAATGATGTTTGATCAAGTTTTTATATTTATAAACTACATAAAATAATAAACAAATATTTACTAAAATCAATATAATGATTTTATATTCTTATATAAAGCCTTATATTTGTATTTATAAACTATATAGTGACAAAAAAACTATATAAAATATTTCAAAAATAATTTATGGAATGGATATAGTAGTTTTATATTCCTATGTGATTTGATATGAATATGTAGAGAATGTGTAATGATGATATTGTTTAAGCTTATTAAAGACATAAAACTTTAGTTACAAATTATTTAAAAATCAAAAGTTTTGATATTATATACCTTTAAAACTTAAGAAATTTTATTAAAAACTGAATCATGAATATTGTATATAACTAATTTTAGTACAATTATCACTACAAAATAATTAAAAAAAATATTTAAAATAGTCATATTATATTTTTCAAAAACATTTTTTCCTAGAAAAATATTTAACAAGACCCACATAATGATAAAAACATATTTTAATTTGAAAAATTACAATAAATATATTGTTACAATACATTTAAATCACAAATCGGGCATCCACCTAGTATAACTACAGTATAACCTCTTTAAATTAATAATCTATAAATTAATATCTCTATAAATTAATATAATTTCATAGTCCCAAATTGAGTTTTTGGTTCAATTAGTATCTCGATAAATTAATAATCTCTATAAATTAATAAAAATTTTAGTTTTGGTGTAGTCCCAACATTATTAATTTATAGAGGTTTCACTGTATAACCTCTTTAAATTAATACTCTATAAATTAATATACACTAAAAACCTCTATAAATTAATATAATTTCATAGTCCTAAATTGAGTTTTTAGTTCAATTAGTATCTTGATAAATTAATATCTCTATAAATTAATAAAAAATTATAGTTTTAATGTAGTCCCAACATTATTAATTTATAGAGGTTTCACTGTATATAACTAAAGGTACTTGGTTGTATGTATGTAGATATTTTAATCAAGCATGTTGCCCTTAAAATTTGAGAAATTTTGCCGAAGCTGTTAGGTTCTGGGTCCGGGATCCATTGGTTGGTACATATATAAGTCAATTGTTATTAGTCAAGCAAGATAATGCAATGAGAATTTTTTTTTTTTTTAAAGGCAACTTAAAAGGAGACGATACACACACACAAAGGAGACTATACACACACACATAAAAGGCAACATAAGTAAGCTTTTTAGTAAGAAAGACACGAAAACATTGTTGTGAACCCAAAAAGAAAAAGAAACCTCGGTCGACAACGATGCCCACGAGTCTGCTCCTCGCCGTCTGGTTCGTCTTGTGTATCCTCAGTTCGGTTCACCTGGTTCAAGCTCAGAAGCAAATCCGAGCCACTACTCATCCCGACGACGGTCGCTGCTCTGTCATTGAACACTTGAAATAATTAATAAAAAGTTGTTTTGTTTACATGACTAACGGTTGGTGTGGTATAAAACAACAGCGGAAGCTTTGAACTCCATCTTCGCGGCTTGGAAGATCCCAGCGCAAAAGGAATGGAACACGAGCGGAGACCTTTGCTCCGGCCTAGCCATCGACGACAGCATCAGCATCGACGACAAAGCCCACAACCCTCTTATAAAATGCGACTGCAACTTCAACGAGTCCACAATCTGCCGCATCACCGCCCTGTACAGTACAAGCTCTCTTTTCTTTCACTCTTTTTGTCTCTGTATTTCAGCCACTGAATGTTCTATTCTGTTGGTTTACTTCCACAGCAAGGTTTTTGCGATAGATGTTGTAGGACCTATACCTCCACAGCTCTGGACTTTGACATACCTCACCAATCTGTATAGCCTTTACCTTTTTTTCAACATAATAAAGAGCCTATAAATGCATATGCATTCATAATTGTACTTCAAAATCACATGCCTCTTTCTGTCAGGAACCTCGCTCAAAATTATATTACAGGCTCCCTTTCTCCTGGAGTCGGAAATTTGACTCGAATGGAATGGCTGTAAGACTGTTGATTAAATGATACCATCTTCTTCTTTGTTTAATCTCTCTTTCTTGTATCTCACGCTCCAACTGTTTCTCAACTACCGCAGAACTTTTGGGATAAATGCCTTGTCTGGCCCCTTTCCCAAGGAAATTGGTTTGCTTACAAACTTGAAATCGCTGTAAGCTTCTTAAACATCATAAAAATGTCAGATTTGATGCTTAGTATTGAACCCATCTTGTATATATTTTTGGCATGCAGTGGTATTGGTGTCAATAACTTTTCCGGTTCTATACCAGCTGAGATTGGGAATTGTACAAAACTTTTGAAAATGTGAGAATCTACAGACTACT
Source organism: Brassica nigra (assembly GCA_016432835.1). Lineage (NCBI taxonomy): Eukaryota > Viridiplantae > Streptophyta > Magnoliopsida > Brassicales > Brassicaceae > Brassica > Brassica nigra. Next base: position 6,578,180 of record CM028243.1, on the reverse strand, counting down.
TCTACGAAGTTTTTAGTTCAGATATGAAAACTTAATTAACAACCTTTCAGAATCATCTAGTGTTGTAAGCAGTTCTTACATTTTATTGCAGATACATGGGAAATTCTGGACTTAGAGGGGAAATACCCTTATCATTTGCAAATCTTGTATTGCTGGAAGACGTGTAAGATTTTATTTTATTGATGTATAGTGTAAAAATGGATTTCTATATTTTTGTAATGGTGTGGTGTTTTCCTTAACTTTTGTACCAGTTGGTTTAACGATCTGGACGTTACTGGTCCGATACCGGAGTTTATAGGAAAATGGACCAAACTTACTATCTTGTAAGAATGATTTCATTTTTACAGAGTTATTATACATTAGTGTATTTGATTTATATCTTTTATCTTAATGTCTGCTCTTACCATGGCCCTTTAACTTTGGGATTCAGAGATTGTTTCACATGTTTTACTGCAGGAAAATTCTAGGAACTAGCTTAAGTGGTCCGATACCGTCGTCATTTTCCAACTTAATTTCACTGAGAGAACTGTATGTGTTATTGCACTGGTGTCAGAATCATTTTTGTTTACTATTTTCTCTTCCTTTCCCTCTCTCCTTGATGCAGTATATCCTTGATGCAGTGCATCTTAACGCCATCCACATAATCCTATTCTAAATGTAGGAGTATTGGTGATATACCCAATGGAGGTTCTCTTAATTTCATCAAAGACATGAAATCTCTAAGTATATTGTAAGACAACAATTCTACTCCAATTCAGGATTTGTTTCCCTCTCCTCCTTAGGTGTATTTAACATTACTGACATGTGTCTCAGAGTATTGAGGAACAGCAATCTCACTGGGACAATACCCTCCAATATCGCGGAATACTCAAGTCTGCAACAAGTGTAAGTATAGCATATGTCCCCCATTCGTTGACCCTGAATGTGTTACCGTGTAATCCGTGTCTGTTTTCTAGAGATTTAAGCTTCAACAAACTAGGTGGGCCAATTCCGGCTTCACTTTTCAACTTAAATAAACTTACTCACTTGTAAGTTTTCTACATCTTTTGGGTCCTGATGTTCGCGTTCACCAGTAATAATTGTGGAAATTTTTGTTGTCTTCATATTAGGTTTCTGGGAAACAACACATTGAGTGGTTCGTTGCCCACTCAAAAGAGCAAGACTTTGAGCAATATGTGGGTTATAAAGTCCTTAATATTTGATCATATTTGAAAGCCATTTAGACTCAAGTTTGTGCTAGATAATCAGGCAGAAAACTGATCTGAAATATTTAACATATTATGTAGATCCTAATCAATCTTTTTCATTCTTTCAGAGATGTTTCGTACAATGATTTGTCTGGTAGTCTTCCTTCATGGGTCAGCTTACCAAATTTGAAACTGTAAGTAAACGAAACACTAAGGGTTGTATTCAATATATTTTGAAACGATTTGGTAATTCAGTGACCAATCTTAAGATAAATCATCTATCATTCAAACATGAATATTTTAAAAGTCAATGTTAATAAACTTGTGATTTTGAAATTTATTTCTAAATCCATTGTTATTGAAATATTATAGGTTGTGGATTTTAAGAGATAAATTTCGAGTTTACATTATTTTGATCGGATTTATTAATTAAAAATATATAACACAAATTATATGTATCAATGAATTTCTAGATTATTTTAACTAAACTCATATGAACCTGTCTAATTCATCAGAAATCGTCTAAAACTATGTAAATCAAATCTTACCAAAAAATTTTAAATATAATACGCCATGATATTTGTACTTACTGTATATTCATGGTGTTTTATAAGCCCAAAAAAAATCCACTTCCTTTCTTATATGAAATATTTATTAGAATCATAAGAAAATGTATGTTATTTGTGCAGCAACCTTGTTGCTAACAATTTCACCTCGGAAAGTCTTGACAAAAGGTGATTTTATTCAATATGTTCTTATTGATGCCTGAAATTCCAATTTTTTTTTTTTATGTTCTTTTAAATATGCTTTCATTTGGTTAAAAGAGGTTTACCAGGACTGAAGTGCCTGCAGAAGAACTTCCCCTGCAATCGAGGCAAAGGAATCTGTAAGCGTGACAAAAAGATATCATCATAACGTTGTTCTAAACTGTGCTTGTATTTTCTGTGAAAAAATTATTTGCTTAAGGTTTTCTCTATTGACTGGTGTCTAGATTCTGATTTTTTTATCAACTGCGGAGGGCCACAAATACGGTCTGTTACTGGAAAAGTATTTGAGAGGGAGAATGAGGATCTTGGATCAGCTTCATCTACCGTGAGTAATGTTCAGAGATGGGCAGTCAGTAGTGTAGGACTTTATGCCGGGAATAGCAATAACATGTGGGTTATCAACAGTCTAGACTCAGAGCTTTTTCAGTCAGCAAGACATTCTTCATCTTCTCTAAGGTATTATGGGTTGGGACTAGAAAATGGAGGTTATACTGTAACACTTCAGTTTGCTGAAATAGATATTCTCGGTTCAAACTCGTGGAGAGGTTTAGGAACACGACGTTTCAACATTTATGTCCAGGTCTGTCCTACTGCTTTACAAGTTAACATGTTGGTGTAATAATCATCTTGCTGAAGTCTGAGACCTAGCTCTGTTTTTTTCAGGGAAGACTTGTTGAAAGGGATTTTGATATACGCAAAACATATGGTGACACAACTGTCCAAGCAGTACAGAGAGAATATAAAGCAAATGTATCAGAAAATTATCTTGAAATTCATCTTTTATGGGCTGGCAAAGGATCATTTACAGTTCCTGTTCAAGGTACTTTTGGGCCACTAATATCTGCCGTCAGTGCAAAACCAGGTATTACAACAAGTGTAGAATTTTTTTTCTGCCTCCTCCTAAGTTTTACTTTTGTTTTTGTAACACCTCCCTCCTAAGTATTACATAATGTTGTTTTTCAGATTTTACACCAACTGTGGACAATAGGCCACCAACAAAAGAAAAGTATAAGATAGATATTGTCGTGGGTGCTATCGTTGGCCTTGGACTTTTAGGCATTTCTACGGGCGTGGGTATCTTCATCATCCGAAAATGCCGTAAGCGTTACACTGATGATGAAGGTAATAATTTATAACAATACAAACAAGCCTTTGAGCTTGAATACCATCTTTCAAATTGGTTCATATTTTTGTTGTTGCAGAGCTGCTTAGTATGGACGTAAAGCCTTACACTTTTGCTTACTCTGAACTTAAAACTGCCACTCAAGATTTCAGTTCTTCAAACAAGCTTGGAGAGGGAGGATTTGGGTCTGTATATAAGGTAAGACGCAAACCAAAAAAAAAAGGACATGTATATTTACACATAAATTGGGTTTTGTAATGATTTAACACATACAACAGGGAAACCTGAAGGATGGAAGAGAGATCGCTGTGAAAGAGTTGTCAGTTGGATCTCGACAGGGGAAGGGACAATTTGTTGCAGAAATCGTAACAATTTCTGCAGTTATGCATCGCAACCTAGTAAAGCTTTACGGGTGTTGCTATGAAGGAGATCATCGCTTGCTCGTATATGAGTATCTCCCAAACGGAAGTCTCGATCAGGCACTATTTGGTAATGAACATAAATATTTTAAGTTTCTCATTGCTTATAGCTGAATTACTCATTATTTGGACATTGCAGGAAGTGACAGACTTTTACATCTTGATTGGTCAACCCGTTTTGAAATATGCATGGGAGTAGCCAGAGGTCTAGCATACCTCCACGAGGAGGCGAGTGTTCGCATAGTACACAGGGATGTGAAGGCCAGCAATATTTTGCTTGACTCTAAACTGCTTCCAAAAGTTTCTGATTTTGGCCTTGCAAAGCTATACGATGACACGAAAACCCACATAAGTACCCGAGTGGCAGGGACTATGTACGCGTTCCCAAACATTTAACTTTTTCTTCTTCCCATCACTAACATATATATATATATATGGAATTATTTATAACCTGTAACACACATATTGTTTGTACGAATGCAAGTGGATATCTTGCGCCAGAGTATGCCATGCGTGGACACTTGACAGAGAAAACTGATGTGTATGCCTTTGGTATTGTGGCTCTTGAGCTGGTGAGTGGAAGGAAAAACTCCGATGTGAACTTGGGGAATGAGAAAAAATATCTTCTTGAATGGGTACGTCCTTGCTTGTTAGTCAACAGTTTGATTGGAGTGCCATTTATCAAAAGGGTATTATCTAACAAGCTTGGTGTATACAGGCATGGAATCTACACGAGAATAGCCGTGAAGTTGAACTAATTGATCATAAGCTGTCTAAATTCAACATGGAACAAGTGAAACGCGTGATAGGCATTGCTCTGCTGTGCACATACTCATCTCATTCTTTGAGACCACCGATGTCGAAAGTGGTGGCTATGCTTTCAGGAGACGTTGAGGTCAGTGAGGTAACCTCTAAGCTAGGCTACCTAACCGACTTGAGATCTGATGACACCTCAAGCTCCTCTTTCAGTGCCTTTCAAACTAAAGAGACAGGCGTTTCTTCATCTAACTCGACGAGCTTTGTGACGCCCGGTGAGGGAGCCTTTAAGCAAATGCTTGGAGTCAAGATCAATGAGGGGAGATGATAATATCTCTTATATCGATGATGTGTTATACATGCGTATGTAACTTTATGAAGATCACTATTTTCTTCTTTCGCTGGAGATACATTTTCACTTTGATTTAATAATGTTTTAAGCACTTCGTAATAAGTTTCTCCACTAGTGAAGTAATAATACTGAAAAGTTTATTTGATCTGTTTTTTTTTTTTTGCCAACAACATCTAAACTACTAAAACAGTTCAGTTAGCCAAATCGGTAGTACAAAATCGACAACATGGCTGAAGGAATACTACGAGCACTGTGTGGTAAATTATCCGTCTTTGTGTTCATTGCACGTAGGATATGTTGAATTTCCTTATAGTTAGAGCCATCGATGGAACATATCTCTCTGTGAATCTTGTTTTTCACTCAAGAATGAAGCATTTTGCATTGCACTATCATTAATTCAAGAGCAAGTCCAAACTAAAACACATTGTGTCACATACAAGTTCAACGGATCAGAAAAAATCGCTGCCCCGTGCTCGGTTTCTTGATCTTTCCTCCAAGGTTGGACTCTGCAACCGACGTTTATCATGAGGGGGAGTATATTAATGTTGATAGTGATTATCTATAACTAGTTAATAAATTTAATATCATGTATAGATTTAGTTTTATCCGTAGATAACATCCTAAAAAAATAACAACATGTTGAGTATATACACAACTATAGTGATCAATCAAAATCATTATTGGATAATATTTCTACATCATGTTACCTTGAGAGTTGAGGCTGCAAAGAAGTGTAACTTTGGTCGAATTTTCACTCCCCCCTCCTTTGAAGATATTGTCATATCTATTTCTCTGTGGATTCTGTTTGGACAGGACACTAGTTATGGTATTTCAGTCTTGCGTAACGCAATCCAAGCTAGTCGATGGCACAGTTATGCCTTGTAGCTGATTTCCTTGGTATAGGGGAAATTGGCAAATGCATAATTATTGTTCCTTGTAATCTCTACCACCAAAAAGGGCATACATAAGAATTTCTATTTTGGCATTTCCAGTTGATGGTCAAAATCATCGGAAGAAGAGTCTTAAATATATTTTTTTTCAACCACTGTTAGAAGAGCTGAAAGATTTGCCATCAAAACGGCATTCAAGCGAAATTTGAAAACACTCTCAGACCCGAATATCGAGACCCCCGTTTCGTCATCATCCTTCGACGCCGGTGGAGCTCGTGCTCGCCGGCGTCAACCTCTCCTCCCTCCGCTCATGCTCTCTCTTTCTTTTTCGTTTATTTTTGGTTCCTCTTCGCTAGTCTTAGATCTCTCTCATCCGGGTAAAGCCTCGGTGACCGCTATGGTTTCTAGCCGCTGTAGAAAGTTCTCCGGAACTGATCTTTCAATCAGGGATTCCTGGGTTGCTCTCCAGATTACCACCCTTCACCGCCGTGTTTCTCTAACAAAGTCACAGATCTGCTCCTCACCGCCGTGGTACCTAGGATATTCCCCGACCCAGCCAGATCCACCACAATCTCCGGCCTACTTTCTCCCTCGGGTCTCCGTGATGACAATAAATTGGTTTAATCTCGTCGCTGCAGCTACCAACAATATCTCAACTCAAACATCTTCTCGAAGGCCTCTTGGCGTCAAAGATCGAAGGTGCTGACTTTCTCACTACAGATCCGTTTCAACAAGATCTGTTTCTCTCAGGGGGAATCCCCTGACCGCCTCTCCACCGTTCAACTACATCCACCAGCCTTACCATCCATCATCTATACCGTCTACGCCTTCAGGTCTTGCTCGGGGGCGACCTTTTCTTCTCCGGAAAAGCTTCCGTCAAGCTATGCCTCACGTAACCTCAACAACTTCCGACCAGAGGTCTGAACCAACGTTCTTCATCTCACCAAATCGAAATTGTTCACTCACCAGGCGATGTACTGAACCCAATGCCCCAATCTATCACTGGCGTTGCTCTGCTCATATCTGGCGAAATCACAAAGTTATGAGATTGGGTCTATACTTTCTCTCACAGTTATTTTTAAATCTGGTGTCCGATGTAGGTGGGAATCCACTCCGGCATCCAGCCCTGAGCCATCTGTCTGTAAACCCGGCGTCCGATGTAGGTGGGAATCCACTCCGGCATCCAGGTACGAGCTATCTGTATGTTTACTTGGCGTCCGATGTAGGTGGGAATCCACTCCGGCGTCCAACTCAGTGCCATCAAAAGCTAGGAAAGATTTGTCGGCACACAATCTTCACCTCCTCCTATGTGTTGGAGAATATTTCACTGCCATGTCTCCTTTCTATGAATGGAGAAAATTTCTCGGATTCTTTTCCGAACTTTAGCTTCAACTTACTCACCGGTTTGTTACCTTGTGGAGCGGTCTGTACGGGGCCTGAAGGTGCAATCGAGAATACTTCGGTTTTTCTCGTTGGTGAGGACTGTCTCTCAACGTCACTTGTGACTATCTCTCAACTCTCCGACTTTGTCGTGAAAGTTTTATCGACGCATTCAAGCTTCGTTTTGGATTCGCTGTCAACTTCATATGAAGATTTATTATGCTTGATTTTACTTAGTAGTATGTTTGATGGATTGTCTTTAAGAGGATGTTTAATTCCCTCATCGCTTTGTATTCGTTAAATTCGAAGTTAATGAAAGTTGTGTTTCAAAAAAAAAAACGGCATTCAAGCATTTGTTATTTAAACAAAGTAAACTTATTTATTATGAGCTTTGTTTACGAACACGATAAGCGACTAATTAAATGTTCATGGTATTTGGAATGTATAAACGATTTTTATTTTTCCGTAGGCTAAAATCTGCACAGATAGAGTCCCATGTTCACCTTATTAGTAATCGAGCACAAACACTCTATATACTATCACTATGCCACAATTTTTTTTATTTAAAACACCTAATTTAGTCTATGTACAAGTGAAACTGCGTAAATGAAGCAAAAACTTCATTGTTGAAGCAGTTTATGTGCAAATTTTGTTAAGAAAGCGATCGCATCTTTAGAAATCTTCACCTTTGTCCTCTCCTCTCCAAACATAACCATAGACTTTCTTCCATCGTCTTCTTCACCATCCGCCTTGTTCTTAACCGAGATACTGGCGATGGCTTCAGAGATCTCCATGACCATATCAACGATCACTCCCTCCACACCCATCAGATATTGTAAGTAAATCACCTCCACGACATTGCTGAAATTATTAAAGGATAATTTTTCAGCATTAATTAAAAACAGAGGAGAGGAGAAAGGAAGGACAACTAAATGAAACTCGATCAAAAGGATGTTATTTCTCTGTACTTAAGCTGGCCATAGGATATAAGCGAAAGTTTTGAATCCTTGACTCTTTGTATTGCGTTTGGGGTTCTTAGTATTGCCTTAACTTGTGAAACAATCCCTTGCAAACCGCCTTCTTCGCATATCTTGATGGCTTCGTCCAGTGAGTTCCTTCTCACATCCTCATAGATCTCACATCCTCCATTTGTTAAGAAAAATACCTAAATATATATATATATAAGTTGTGTTCAAAAAAAAAAAAAAAAAAAAAATATATATATATAAGCATTTTAGCTACATATAAAAAAAATAAGCACAAGTGTTTCAAACGCCAGTTTCTGTTGGGAAGTAATTAATCAGTGTCATGATGGTATGGATAGGAAAAAAGAAACAATATTAACATTTTACCAAAAAAAAGAAAAGAAACCAAAGATGCAAATCTTACAGGATAACTCATTTGCATATTCCTGATGAGTCGAGCCGCATCAGGATGAAAGCTCGAAAAGATTATGGGCCGGTTCTGGACATGCTCATCCACAACCTATTCAATAAACATATTTATCACTGGAAGTTAAATCGCTAGATCAGATGGGGTGAAGAATAAGTTGTTTTTTTTTTGTTCACCAGAAGAATAAGTTGTTTACCTTCAAGATGTTGTCAAGAGTTTGACGTAACTCTTCTTCTCCATACACAATATTATCATCAAATTTGAGCTCGACATTGAACCCTACGGAGCGTTTAACTTTCACAAAGGCATCTTGAAGGGTGCACAAAGGATCATCCTTGACGACTTTCCACTCGAAGATTCGTCCATCTTTTGTCTTCCTGAACATAGGCTTCACATTTGCACCATCCTTTTGTGGTCCATAAGAGAGAAATTCATGTAAAGCCATTTCCGTTACTCTTTTCTCAATGATGACTCCCTGAAAAAAGAAATTGATAACTTTCCTGATTTTTAGTCTTTGCTAATCAGAACAAATACTTTTCTATCAGCAAGGAAAAACTAACCTGTTCTTGCGTGAACATAAAGATATCATGGAAAATTACAGGGCAACCATCTCTTGTTACCTACAAAGATACTTTATTTAGGGCTGTCAATGTTTCAAACGCGAAGTTATGCAATTTGCATTTATATTTTTTTTAAAAACCTTCATTGCAAAAAATTAACAATATTTAAAAAAAAATTAAATAAAAATCCTTTTGCAAACACATTAACTGCAAATGGAATATTCCTTACATATTTTGTGTTGGTGTTTGTGTTTGGTGTTTACAGTTAGAGTTTACTAAAAGCAAAATTACTTAACACTAAAACTTGTGTTTTTCAATTTCAAAGTTGTACTATGCATGTAAAAGCAAAAGAAAATATAAAACCAAATAATTGAAACCCTATCACTATATGATTTGTGATTTCTTTCTTGATAGGTGAAAAATCAAACCTGGACATCAAATTCAACGAAGTCAATGGGAAAATCTGCAGCAACATTGAAAGAAAGAATAGAATTTTCTTTGATGGATTTCATTTTCTCGTCCGGAGATTGAAGCATGTTCATCCCAAATCCTCTGTGGCCCATCACAACAAATTTAGGGAAACCAAATGCATCCTGCTTCTTATCTTCAACTCCTAAGACAAATCATAAGATATTAGAAACTCATATAAAGAAATAAAAAGAGATTTTTTCAAGAACCCATTTTAAGTTTACTACCTGATGAAAACTTGACAGAAGATACCGACAATGCCATAGTCTCGAGAGCAATGTTTAATTTCTTGCAAAACAATCTTAAAGTTTATAGAAGAAATGATTGTGGATGAAAGAAGCAGAGGGAATCTCCATAGTGACAATATCAGAATATTCCATTCGATGCAAAAGAAGGGTCTAGAGATCGAATGGAATAATCTTCAGGTTTTTTCTTGCCTCGAAAAACAATTTTTCTTGATTTATTCGGTGAATTTCATTCTCTTTGATTATTTTGATATCTTTTGTTTTGTCTTATTCTGGATGATTCTATTTGGTTCGGGATTTATAGGACAGATGGAGACCGTTTAATTTAGACAAGTAGATAGATACAATGGAATAAACAATCTTCTTTTTTTTTGGAATTTGCTGAGTTAATTTTTAGGTAGCTTTTTTTTTTAGGTTTTAGGATTGAGTTTTAGATTAATGATAACTGTTTATATGGCTGCTAAAACTAGTAAAACAAATGTTACGAGAGAATTTGGATGAATATGTAATAAGTTAGCTTATTTTACAAGTTATTTTCATTTTAGAAAATGTAGACTAATAGACTCCGAAATAATGCTCTAATAGCTGTAGTAACATAAGAAATGTGGAATGTCAAAATCCAAAATAGATTCTCTGTTTTTCTTTTCTTATAAAAAATAAAATAAAAGAGAAGAACCCTAATATTTATCGGTTGACAATTGCATCCATCTCATTGCATTTGGAATTTTAAGTGTTCATAAATACTCACACGAGGCTCGATGGATACTTTATAAATACTCAGTCACTACAAGGTTTGAAGACTGTAAATGGAGATTGATCTCTGTCTTCATGATACTCTCTTCTTGTTCTTGAAGGGAGACAGCAATGAAAAATGGCGAGAAGCTGAGGCAATGAAAAAAAAAAAACAGTGAGACCTCTCGCATAGATTACTGACCAAAGCATAGAAGGCGAAGAAGAACTTCTTTTATAGTTTCTAAACGAAAAAATTACTTACATTTCTGTGAAGCGGTTGCTGCTGTAGGTGTTTCATCTTGAGATATGAGATTCTTCAGTGTCAAAGCTGGATAACAAAACATAAACTTCAACCCCTCCGAGTTATGTAACCAGGCTTTATACCGACTCTACTTAAGGTACAAGAATGTAAAATGTTTGTACCTTCACTTTTCGTAGCAGAGGTTACAGCTGGTTCATGATCCTTGTTGCTACTTGTAGACGAAGACCGACTCTTTTTTCCAAATTTCAACAGTTTTCTGAGCCCTTTTGTCGCTGACTCCCTTGTTTGAGATTTCTCCAAGGCCTCACTTATCTTCTTCTCTAGTGCAACAACTTTGACAGTTTCTTGCTCTGTCTCATTTGAATGAAAGCTTGGTCCAGGTTCTTGGGAACACTCTGAGTACACTGTACCTGGAACTTCTAACGAAGAAACCCGAGCATCTGGAGCTTCATGTGGTTTCTCAACAACACTTTGAACTGTCAGAAACTTTGGTGTTTCTGTTATTAAGTCACTCAGAGTTTCCGGTCTAACCTGAAACAAAAAAAAAAACATATGGCGGTTCATGAAAACCGTGTAAACAGAACATCAAATTGATCTGGCTAGAATAAGAGTACTTACTAAGACAAGATCATTGCCACTCTCCTGCGTTGTTCCAATGGCTTTCTTATCAGCTATCGTCTGATCTGCACTTATACTTCGAGCTGAACTTGGTAACACCATCACCACTGTCTTCTCAATCACTGGAGTTTCATCAACAGCATTGTTCTTGTTATTACCACTTGGTTCAATCTCAGACGCTGAAGATTTAGTTTTCTCTACCCTTTTCACTAGAACATTGTTAGGAACTTTTGGTGGTTTAATCTTCAGTTCTGGAAGAGATGCGATTTTCGCTATATCGTAGTTAACAATGGCAGATATTTTCTTTATCTCCGGAGCATCAGATGCTTTTCTGGATGCTGTTGTGCGCAGTGACCTCACTGCAGAACTTGGTCCACTGCCCATTTTAGGTTCTGATAATCGTCTTGTCCTTGAAACTGACTTGTTCTGACTATCAAGACTAAGTCTGGTTTCTCTCTTAGAAAGAGGTAATGGTGATATCGACCTTGTTACTCTACTTCCTGTCGTGTACAGTGCTCTCACTACAGAACTTGGTGCACTACCCGTTTTGGGTTCTGATACTCGTCTTGTCCTTGAAACTGAGTCGTTCTGACTATCAAGACTGATTCTGCTTTCTCTCTTAGATGGATGTAATGGTGATGTCGACCTTGTTAGCCTGTTACTTGTTGCTATGCTTTCTCTCTTAGATGGAGGTAGCGGTGATACCGATCTTGTTAGCCTGTTACCTGTTGACTTACTTGCAGGACTCGGTTTACTATTCTTGGGAACTTTCTGAGGTTCATTTGAGCCCAAAGAAGCACTTCTTATGGGAAGACGGCGCTGAAGAGGTGAGAATGATCCTGGTTCTGTGTCACTAAACTTAGAGGCTCTAGGAGCGCCAGGAGAAAATCTGTTTGGCAAACTTTTTCTTGCTTGTTGTGCAGATAACTGTGACTGGCCTACCGTTGAGTTGCTTTTAGCAGCAATCCTCTTTTGTCTTGCTATTTTCAGACCTTCGATGCGTTTCCTCTCTTCCTCTTCCTAAAACGACAATAAGAACGTGTGACGAAAAGTTATATAACTAATAAGAAAGCAATTATCTCATCAAATTGTTAGTATTACCTTTTCCTTTTTCATGATCAGAAGATCAGCTTTGAAATTTCTAAGTTTATCAGCTCGTGCTCTTGCTTCATCTGAAGGACTCATCTTTGTGGGTCTTCCTCCTTTCCGTATTAGCCCTGAAGCCTTCCTCTTATCTGCAGCATCCTTAGAGAGTCTTGACGTTGGATCTCTCACTGACTTCTTTGTAACTCCAGCTTCCTGAATACTCTTTTTCTTCAAAGCTTTGGAACCAAAATCTAGTGCAGGATCATAGCCAGCTGATAACTTTTCTGTTTCTCGCTCTGGCATCAGGCTCAGATCATGAGGCTCGTAATTGATCTTGTTTCTTTCACTTCCATCAGCTTGGTGGTACGAAGAGATCTCTGATCCGATGTCTATAGCATTTCGAGTACTGCTTCCAGCTTCCCGAGTAACTATATAAGAAGAATCATCATCCATGTTAACTGATGATCTTTTATCCAAACCATTCCTTGGATTATCAAAACCATTCAAGTTGAGAGGATCAGAAGGATTTTCAAATCCATTTTCTCTCTGGTGAACCATAAAAGAGTCACTAGATCCCCTGACTCTACGAGTCACAACTCCATTCCGAATGTCAGCTGTGTCCCTTTCTCGATATCTTTCTGCTTCACGTTCATCATAAGCCAAAGGATCATATCTCCCTGTACCTTGCCTATCCTTCTCCACCAAGTGGTCAACGGTACGTTCTACTTCTCTATGAGCATCTTGCAATAACAAAGTTTGAAAGGCCTGCCAATCCCCAGTGTCAGCCTCTGTCCCTTTTGTTTCTCTCTCTTTACCATTGTAACGTTCTACTACTATTCCCCCTCCTTCTTCAGCATCAGATTCTGTTCCTGAATGATCTTGCTTCTTCGAATTAATGTAGTTTAGATTCCGAATCACCACCTTACCTGATTTCCTTCTTCTACCTGATTTTCCTTTCTCTCTTTCCTGGTCTTCTGATCCAGAGTCTTCGCTGCTACAAGATGAATGATGTTTCTTAGCCTTTCTTTGGCCAGAGCTACGCCTAGAATCATCCGTAGACGGATAGGGAGATGGATATGGATAGTTCGGGTAACAAGGCATGCCTTGCATTGTATATCCTTGGAATACTGGAAAGGTCCCTGGTGGAGAGTGAACTGGCCATGGTGCATACATTGGCACATGTTCTTGATTTACATGTGCTTTATTATCTGTAGGAGACTTCACATCTGAATAGAAGAAGAAATATCATCAGTATAGAAACAATGGATCATTGATTATTATGACTCACAACTATCATCTTACCGTTATTTTCAGTTGTCCCTGGCCACGAGTTCCTACGCATATTAGCAGCATTTGGCTGTGTTGCTTTGATTTCAACCCACTGACCAGATTCATGCTTTTTCTTCCACGAGTCCATGAATTTTAAGCAGGCATCCCTATGACATCATTGATGAAGAAAAACTAAAGGCTACTCAAGAGATTCTTTCAAACTCGAACAAATGTACATGTACAAAAAAATCTTCTCACATCAAACGTGAGGCTCCAAAGGATTTGGCGAAAGATATAAGAGGCATCATATCATCAACTTGGAAACCGGCTGCCACGGCACGTGCAAATGCCATTCCTTGTTCTTTCTGCAACACTTTCTTCCTTGTCTCCAGAACTTTCAGAACTTGAACTCTGATAAACAATTCCACATCACCAGTCAGATACTTCACCACTCTCTTTCTTTAACAAACAGAAAAGAAATATCTTTCATGCAAAGGGGTGGTATATACTTAGAGTTTTCATCTGATGTGGTAGACAGATTTTCTTGCTTTGGATGTGAATCAGGCTGTCAAAGATTGAATTAATTGTTTTCTCCAAAGAATAAAAAAAATGAGAAGAAAACCATTTTAATTATAAGTAACCTCGAAGAGGACAATAGCTTTCTCCTCGTTGAGCTGTAGCAATGGCCTACTACCTGATTCACATACTCAAATATTGGTTGAACTGTAATCTTAGTGACTGGCATTTAAGAAACGTCGGCATCATTATCGCATAGCATTACCTTGTGTACTCTCTGCTCTTTTTGCTCGTAGATTGTCTTCCACCTGCTTTATACAATCTAAACGTTAAAATTGACAATTCACCAAACAAAGTATTTACAAAAAGTCAAAATTTTACTTACAACAGTTAATGTCACTTCAGAGTTGTTCTGGATACCAATTGCTTCCCTGATCTGCATGATCTCAGTTTCTAAAGTGTAAACACGTTCTAGGACATCCGGATTGCTCACAAATCGAACAAACCTAACGACAACAAAGAAGAAAAAGAGTTTCATCACGGTGTCAAAAAAATCCCATTAAAAGACAGTTTCTTTTGATATTAAACCTTTGAATTGTTGATTTAGTGAACCAAACTGCATTGTCACTATCCTTAGGCTTGAGAACAATGGAGTAGCCACCTTTAGCAACTTGATCTTGTGCAGTCTTCAAGTGAGCAAGAAAAGGATCAAGCAACCCTGTAGCTATCTTCTCAGTGTTTCCATTAGCTGTTATCAACAGATCGCACCTGAATCATTTTGTCACTTTTGTTACAGCCCCCACACAAAAAACAAAAAAAAGAGAGACTAACCAAAAATGCAGTCTTTCGACTTCCATGCAATAACTTTGTTACAGTTTCTAACGCAAAGCTTAACTAAACAGTATTCAAAGGCTTTTGATCTTTATCAAGAAACCCATAAAAATTGCAAAACCTTTCGACTTTTTTTACAGAACAATATTCTAACAAAAAGCTACAGTTTCGGACACGAAGCATATTATGTTCTTCACTAAACATTTTAGATCAATTAGAGAGAGAGAGATTATATTACCGGGTTCGAGTGGGAGTGAGCTGGAACACAACTGAATCAAGCCGAGTCGACGGTTTCATCGCAAATCTCGAAACTTTTCAGATTACTATATCATCCAAGGAAGAACGAAACACAAATTACAGAAAAAATGCAAATTAAAAAGTGAATCAGATGGAGACGAAGAAGTAGAGAGAGAGAGAAGCTGGTAGACTGAAAGAACAGTGTAATCTGCGAAATTTCCGAGGAAATATGGGGTGAAAATGTAAAAGTTGGGAGAGATCAGGGGTAAAATAGGAAAACGAGGGTGATCACGGCTGTGAGTATCTCTATAGGTGTTTACTACCGACAGAAAAAATGACATCGACTCGATAGCAACACTCGTGGCCTCTCAACGGTAATATTTAATCATGGGGCATTCGGTTCCTTTGGGTTAACCGGGTCGGGTTATTCGGTTCTCAGTTCATTCGGTTTTTGAATTATTACAATGAAATTAACCAAAATAATTTTGGTTCGTATCGGTTTGAAAATCGAATTATTCGGTTCAGTTTGAAATATTATAATGTGCTTTTTATTGAACCAAAATGATTAATATTTGGGTATTTCGTAAAAGTTATTTTCAATTATTTTGAATCTTTTTGCTTGTTTTTTGTTTGTTCAATTATATTCGGTTGGTTATTTTTTTGTTTGGTAATATTAAATGACCACAAACAAAATTTTGACTGAGTTTGCAAAGTATAAAATCTTCAGAGTTCAACTATACATAATGCCTTTGGTATAATGATTTTATATATACAATCAATGTAATTCGAAACCATATTGTATAATTTAAAATAAGAATTGAAACCAAACCGATAATAGAGCATAATAACCTATCTATCGAGTTTTGATTAAGATAACCAAACAATATATTAACACAAACCAAAACAAACAAAAAAAAATATGATACTTCAAAATGATTTAGACAAGTTAATTATGTATTAGGCATGTCAGCAAATTTAGAGATAGTTGTCATGCCTGACATTGAATCACATTTGAAGGGCCTGTCCAGAGAAGAAGCCATCCAAATCATCGATTACGGCATCCAATTTAAAAGGACATATTTTTTTATAAAATTGTTTTTACTAATATCTATAGATAAAAAGAATTTGATAAGATTTTTTAGTTGAATGTATACTTATTGGACATTTTTAGTAATGATAATTTGAAGACATAATTCAAATATTGAAAATTTCTGTAAATAATATTCAGTCGAACATAATTAATAGTATTTTATTTATGGAACTAATACTCTACAAGAATCAATGTCAAAATATATTAGAAACCCTACTATAATATTTGTTTGTTAAAAAATGATTGTTATCTGACAAACATAAATTATTTAGTGTACATTTTTGAATATAAGAATATCGATCATCACATATAAAAACAGCTTTTAAAAGGTATAAATAGTTATTTGTAGTTTAACATGTTATTTAAAAGATTATTTTAAATGATTTTGTTATCAATCAAAATTGTTATAAGATTTGATTATATTTATTTAATGAATGCTTTTACATGGAAATATGCAAAAATATATTTTAATATTTTAGATTTACTGTTTTAATTCAAATTTTAATTTACTTTTATATTAATTTTTAATAATTTTGATACAAAATATTAAAAGGCATAGTTTTAAAATTGGATTAGTGCATTGTTAAACGTTAGACCGGCACTGCATTTGAATCATCAATGCATATCATCTTAGCAATAGTATCTTATTATAGAGCTAATCAAATAGTATTGATGCGAACCCATTTTCGTTAAACTATTCTATCCTAAATGAAAAGTCTAAAGAATTGTTTAAAAATATGTTACACTAAAATATGATCCCTTTTTTATCAAAAAAATATGACCCCTTTTAATAAGAGAAACTATCAAGGAGAAAAAAGGAATATTATTTTTGTTTTTTTATATATCCCAATTATATATAAGCACATGGAAATTAGTGCAGGGCATAAAACATAAAAACCATATATTTATCAGACATTTTACTCCTTCAATCAGGAAACCGATCAATTCTCAAAATAAAAACAAAAGTAATGAAAATGTCTCAATCAGTAAACCCTCTCACTTCCTCTTCCCATTCCCTATGGTGAGTAGCTCAAAGCTCTGGAGCATGCTGTCGCGAGCAGTCCTCGATGGCCCAGCTCGGGTGAAAGAAGACGACGGTCTAGAGGTCGAGTCAGGTACAAGCTGAATCCTTTGAGCGGTTGAGGAACGGCCATTGTTTGGGACAACTCTGCTCGAGCGGTTCTCAGTGAAATCAGCTGAGGAAGTTGCTCGAACGCTCGAGACGATGGCTTTTCTTGAAGAACTTGCGTGTCTGGTTGAAGACACTGGTCTCTCGACCCTCTCGTAGTTTTGCTGGTTTCAATCAAAAGAATGAGTATGAAGTTTCAAGAAAGGGATTTCAAGAAGCATACAAAAGAAGATTTTCTTGTGTTTAGATAACTCACTGGTGTTGTGTCCTTTGATGATGCTAATACATTCTCTGAGGTTCTTGGTCTACTAGATCTATCAGCTTGTTGAACCGCAGCGCTTCCTGAGCCATTTCTTCTAGCATATGCCTCTAAAGCACCCGAGAATCTATCACGGCTGTCTTGTCCACCTGTGTACATTAAAACAAAGTTTGGTTTCTTTCAAACATCAAATAAGCTAATGAGAAGAGTATGTACAGCAAGCAAACAATGTATTTTAACCGTGTGATTGGTTCTGTAACAACAGTATTCAATCAAAACTGGATTAAACAACAAAGCTTAAGGCTTACCTGAAGGTTTTTCTGGTCTCTCGGCAGATGCCACTGGGGGATTCAGAGCTGGTCTAAGGCTTGACTGTTTAAACACAGAGACAGTCATAAGGGTTTGGAGCTGAAAGGAAAACTCCAAATATAGATGTTACTTACTCTTGGTTTGGAGCTGGAGCTAGAGCTTGAACCGAACTGTGGATACTTCAAGATTGTCCAATCAAATACATAGTCAAACTGATAACCTGCAAAAATATATAACATTAAAATCAAGTTCTTTAGATTTCTTTTTAAAGAACAAAAATTCAAACTTACGCTACAGAAAAGTAAGAAAAATGGAGAATTGTCCCAACCTTCTCGGATAAAGAGATCCCTAAAAAGCCTCTTTAGGTATGGGTAATCTGGTTTGTCTTCAAAACGCAATGATCGTACATAGAGAAAGTAGGATGTAAACTCAGGTGGAAATGATTTACAGAGAACCTGCCAATGGAAATAATAGAACGAAACATTTTGGCAAGGGACCTTTAAGACAGCATCTTTGGTTAACTCAACACAAGTTTTTTCTCAATACAACTAACTGTTAAGAACAGGGATGAGGAACTAGTTACCTCAACGGGTGTAAGCCTTTTCTTTTCGCTGATCTTGTCATACTTCTGCTTTTTGGTACCAGCACGAAGGCCTTGCCAAGGCAGACTAGCAAGAGAAATCAAGGGTAAGGAGAAACATAAATGTATATCAAACTGAAGAAAAATTAAAAATATAAGGTGAAGTAAAAAAAATTTAAATACCTTCCTCGAAGAAAATACATAAGAACATAGCCAAGAGATTCCAGATCGTCCCTCCTACTTTGCTCTGCATAAGAGATCTCAATTTAGAAGTTAATGTCAAAAGTGTAGAAAAATAAGAAAACAAAAACTCACCAATTCCAAGATGAGTGTTAACACTTGCATATCGAGCTGTACCGGTCAGATTCTTGTTTTCCCTACAAAAGTAAAAATCACCCTCCATTAGTAAATGTAACCCGAGCACAAGACGAAGCATAGTATATATAGGTACCTGTAGGGAATGTGCTTATGAGTTTGAAGATCTCTGTACTTTTTGGCAAGCCCGTAGTCAATGATGTACACCTACACCAAGAATAAGGATATTACTTGATGTATAGTTTCCAGAAACCCAAAAAAGAAGATTTGCATACCTGGTTTGCTCTGCGTCCAAGACCCATCAAAAAGTTGTCTGGCTTAATATCACGATGAAGAAATCCGCGGACATGCATAAACTCGACTCGATTTAACTGAAAGAAAAGTCAAAAAGTAAGTAAAGCAGAGTGGGAATATCATTAGGAAGAGAAAAGAGAATAATTCTTAAAATACCATCTGATCAGCGAGCATTAGAACAGTCTTTAGATTGAACCTCCGACTGCAGTAATTAAACAAATCCTCGAGGCTAGGCCCCAGAAGGTCAATCACCATGCAGTTGTATTCACCCTCCACACCGTACCATTTCAAATGCGGAATACCAGCTTCATCAAAACAACAAGTGAAAAAAGAAGAACACAACTGCTTAAAACCATCTTCAACCCCACTCTAATTTTTCCTCGTATTTTACTCTATAATAAAGCAACTCTATTATAGAGTAGTTTTGCTCTAACGGTATGACTCTCTAATAGAGTTGCTCCAATAGTATGATTCTATTCTCTAATAGAGTTACTCTATTTTAGAGGAAAATATCCAGTTCTATTGAAGATGCTCTAAGAACAAAGAAGAGACTTCAAGTAAAGAAAGAAACTTACTTCCTCCTTGAAGAAGCATATAGAGCTTTGACTCGTAATGAAGCTGAGGATGCCTAGCGCGAGCAGGTTCCTAGAAAAAACCAAGCAAAGGTTTTGGTTTGGTGATAAATAACAACACAACATCGAACATAATATATGCTTGGGTGATTCACTTACAAGCTTGACAGCAACTTCTTCTCCATTTTGCACATTCACTCCTACAAAACAAAAAGAGAAGCAAAAAAGAACAAATCAATAAGACATTTATAATTATATATGTTCAAAGAACGAAACTTTGAGGGAATACCTAGAAAGAGTTCACCAAATGATCCACTTCCTAGTTTACGTCCCAGTTTATACTTTCCACCAACCACACGATCCATTCTTTTCTTCCGATCTATTTCACCCCCAAAAGATCTCTTAACCCAATTTGTTGACCCAGATCGAATTCAAAACGCTGTTTGACCTAAATCGATTTGCCAAATTGACAAAAGTAATCTAATCGATTCTGCTATATAAAGAATTAACAAACGAAACGGAAGAAAACGAAAAAAGGTCTTCAGATTCGATTATTAACAACTGCTACGAGAAAACTTTGATTCAGTTAACAAAAAAAAAAAGATAGGGGAGAAACCAAGTAGAGACGAAACCAAACGTTACAAGAAAAAAAAAATATGAGATTGAAATTTGATGAGACGGCGATAGAGAGATTTTGGATTTGTTCGAGTCCCTTATCCTTTAATTTGATTACTTTTGTTTTCTGTTTTTTTTTTGCTTAATACAAAACAGACGCTACAAATTAAAACATTATGTGTGAATAACTTATTAGTAGTTGGATTAGAATGTTCTGTTTCCTCTAAAAATAAAAATACTAATGTTCTGTGGCATCTAATTATTTACTGTTAAATTTCCTGATTCTCACTGGAAATGTCTCATTTTTTGTTTAGTTTTTCTTCTTTTCCAAAGAAAACAATCGTTCTTTTCCATATAGTACTTTTATATTAGTAAATTTTTTGCTTAAATCCAACAATAATGTTATCAACAAGGATTTTGTATGACCTTTTCTTCAAGAACCGTGTCAAAAGATACACTGAAATGCATTTTCTACAAAGACAGCTACAATTCTAGTTTAAATATTCAGCCAGCATACTAGTTAAACAAGGGGAAAATGAAAACAATAATATAATATTAGTTCCAGATAGAGGTGTCAAAATGGATAGATCAACCCAAACCAAACTCAAATCATATTCAAATGGTTTTGAGCTTATATGAGTTATGGATTAATCCAATCCATTTGTTAAATGGTTTGGATAAATCCATAACACATTTAAATTAATGAGTTAATGATTTACCCTTAAAAGTAATTTATAGTTTGAATAGTTATCAATTAAAAGCATATTATTTTTTGGCTGAAAATAAAAATATTGTTTAGATATTAAAAAACATGGATTTATGATCTTAATGAAAAATACAAATTTTCTATTTGGTGGAAAAATAATTTTGTAATTTTGACGAAAAAAATATATATCACCGTTTAGAGAGGAAGATATAATTTTGGTAGAAAAACTGGATTTTACGGTTTTGGCGAAAAAATTGGATTTTACGGTTTTGGCGGAAAAGTTGGATTTTACAGTTTTGGCGGGAAAACCCGATCTTGCGATTTTGGCGGAAAAACTGGATTTTGCGGTTTTAGCGGAAAAACTGGATTTTACGGTTTTGGCGGGACAACCCGATCTTGCGATTTTGGCGGAAAAACCCGACCTTGCGGTTTTGGCGAAAAAACTGGATTTTGCGGTTTTAGCCGAAAAACTTGATCATGGGGTTTTGGCGAGAAAACTCGATTTGCAGTTTTGGGAGAAAAACTCGATCTTGCGGTTTTGGCGAAAAAAATAAATTCTGCGGTTTTGGCGGGAAACTCGATCTTGCGTTTTGGCGGGAAAACTCGATTTTACGGTTTTGGCGGAAAAATTCAATCTTAAGTATTGGCAGGAAAACATAATTTTGTGGTTTGGCGGGAAAACTCGATCCTGCGGGTTTGGCGGAAAAGCTCGATTTTGTTGATTTGGCGGGAAAACTCAATTTTGCAGTTTTGGCGGAAAAATTAGATTTTGCGGTTTTGGCGGGAAAATTTGATCTTGCAGTTTTGGCGGGAAAACAGAATTTCGCGGTTTTGGCAGAAAACTCGACATTGCTGGTTTGGCGAGAAAGCTCTATTTTGCGGTTTTGGCGGGTAACTCGATTTTGTGGTTTTGGCGGGAAAACTCGATCTCTGAATTTTGCGGTTTTGGCGGAAAAAACTGGATTTTACAGTTTTAGCAAAAAACTGGATTTTACAGTTTTGGTGGGAAAATTCGATTTTGCGGTTTAGGCAGGAAAACTCGATCTTGCGGTTTTGATAGAAAAATCCGATTTTGTGGTTTTGACCGGGAAATTCGATCTTGCAGTTTTGGCGGGAAAACTGGATTTTGTGGTTTTGGTGGGAAAACTCGATTTTGCGGTTTTGGCGAAAATAATCGATCTTGCGATTTTGGTGGAAAACTCGACTTTACTGTTTTGGCGGGAAAACTCGATCTTGCGGTTTTGGCAAATTGTGTGCTGACAAAAAAAATGTATGGAAAAATTGGGTTACATTTAGTTTATTTAAATTGATTTATATGATTATATAAATAGAAATTTTGTTTAGTAATATCTGTTAAAATTTTAGAGTTTTTTATATTTGATTTAAGTTTATGTTGGTTATAATTTTATATTGGTTTGGTTATAGATTTTTTGTTTGGTTTAGATTTTCAGTTTATCAAAATTTAATTATATACATGTGAAAATAAATTAAATTTGGTGTAGTAAAATTGGTTTGGTTTTTTTTTTGTTTATATATTTGATTTAAGTTTATCTTTGTTAGAAATTCTTATTGGTTTGCTTATGGATGTTCACTAATCCATTTTATCTATTAATTCATTTGTATCCAATATTTCTATCTATTAAGATCCATGGTTTTGATTGGTTTGGATTGACCCATTAACTTTTACCCATTTTGACATCCCTAGTTCCAGATAAGACCCTAGCATGAGAAGAAAGTGCAATTTTATCTTATATCACTCAGGTTATAAGAGCATGATTAATAGAGGGTTCTTATGGTGGTGTTATTGGGGAATATAAGAAACCACCTCTTAACTTTTTACTGAAAAAATTAATAATTGGTTCTTAAATAAGATATTTAAGAGCAGGTTTTAGTTATTTTAGTAAAAAGTTAAGGGACGGTTTCTTATATTCTGATAAAAATTCCACCCTAAAAACTCCTGATTAATCACGTTCTAAGAATAATATCGCTAAATCTATTTTAAATAACCAAGATTTTTTGTTGAGTCATCTCTAAGTTTACCCTTCGGGTTTAATAATGTTGACAAGTTCAGTGGGTGGACACAAGGGCAGATTATCCTTTGGTTAACGCAGGAATATGAGATCTTTGGGTCACTGGATGGATACATAACAAAAAAAAATTAAAGAGTGGTCGTTTGGAGCCTGGCCGTGAAGTTTCTTAAGCTTCGGTTATCAAAAAAAAAAGTTTCTTAAGCTTCCATAGTTCCATTCCATGCATGGAAACTGGAGTAAGTATTTTTAGGATACTTAATTGATGATGATTTGAAGATGTGATATTATTGGTTCGTAGTACGTCTCTTGTAATCTTGAGGGTTAGAGCACAAATATCGCGGTCCAAAACCGTGGTCCTTAGACTTTTTAAGCCCAAAAATATATTAAAAAAGAGTGAATATGTTTGGGACGGCCCTTAAGAACGGACGAAGTTGGCTCGTCCTTACTTAGCACGTGTCACGCGGAGATGAAGCCGAGAAGTCGTCTAGGGGTAAATCTCATTTCTCTTCCCAAATCGAGTTCACCGCCTCCTGTTTCTCTCGAAGGCGATAGAAGTGGCGACAAAGTACACCGACGATTTCATCCCTAATCTCTCCCCCATCTCTCCCGGAGCTCTCCCGAAGTCCTGACGAGTCTATCCCGTGTCCGTATCGAACCTCAATCTCCGCCGATTTGAATCCAAAAGGTTAGTGTTCCTCTTTCGTTTTCGAATCATTAGGATTGCGTTGTCGATTTAGTTCCTCCGCATGTTGTTGTCATGATTTTTTCGGTAGATTAGATAATGATTCTCGATCTTGTTCCTCCGACTCGGGTTCATATAGAAAAGTAAGATTCGTTATTGATGATTCTTTGTTGTGATGTTCGGTGAGAATCGGTGAAAATGCTAGTTGTTTTTGATATTGTTTCCTCGTTATTGATCAGTTATTGAAAAATTTTTGAACGAAAGTTGATAGTTTTGTTTGTTGTTTGAAAATGCTTGTTGTTGTTGATTTTTTTTGAACGAAAGTCTTCTAGCTTGCCATATTTGTAGTTCGGTTTTAGTTACTTAAACAGAATTTGGTTCCCTGCTTTAACTCTAGTTCCCTTTGTAGCTTATAGTTTGTGTACTTGTAGTAACTAAAGCTGATAACTAAAGCTGTTATAAGTAATAACACGACCTGATAGGAAGAAGTACTAGAATTTAATGATCCATTAAGCTAGAGCTGATACCTTTCAGTTCCCAACCTCAGAAGTCCCTCCTTTCAGTTCCCAAAACAACCATTTCGTCTAGTGTTCAAGGTAATTTAACTATCTAGTTTGATTGCTTTTGAACTCTTTTGTTATCAGAGGTGATACCTTTAAGCTAGAGCTGATACCTTTCAGTTCCCAACCTCATAAGTCTCTCCTCTCTCTCATTATTGCAGATGGCACACTCTCATCAACCTCATTTTTTTCAGCCTTTCCTTCCCGGGTTCCAGACTGGCCTGGTAAGCACACTGTCTCTATTTGTCTTATGATAGTGTGGTAATTAGATGATACTGATATTTGTTTTGCATTTGGTATGTCGCAGAACATACCCATTGCCTTTTTCTCGAGGCACATCCACGGGAACACCACCGGAAACAGATGGACACTTCGGTCAGATGCCACGGACAATACATGGGAAGTGCTTCAGGAGGAGAGGAGACTCACACGCGGTTGGAAAGAGTTCACGGAGGCGCATGACCTTCGAGTTGGAGACATAGTGATCTTCAAACTCGAAGGCGAGATGGTCTTCCATGTGAGTCCCTTCGGTCCTAGTTGCTGTGACATTCAGTACACAGCACCCAATGTCCCAACTTCTGCTTACTCATGGGACTACAGTTTCCGTGCTGAGGTCACGAAACTAATGTCGAAGAAGACAAGCTGGTGAGTGTTTAGTTTCGAACATTTGATTTGAAATTTGTGTGTGTGTTGACTTTGGTTTGTCTTAGGCTCTTCCTGTGGAGGCAACAGGCTGTAAGGCTCTGAACAAACAATGCAAGGAGACTACTCTAGTGAACATAGACGGAAAGCCGTGGACTGTGGCATTGAGATTTAGCGAATCAGGAGGCTTCTACTACATCAAAGGGTGGAGGAAGTTCTGTCATGATAACAAATGCCGCATCGGGGACTTGTTTGCCATCAACGTGGTTGGAGATGGGATGTCATCACCATTGTTGTGTGTGTATGCTCCAACGAAGGAGATCCTGGAGGTACTGAGCACTTGGAAGAGAAAGTTAAACGTTGGTGTGGCTTAGACTCCCCTATGTTGTTCGTACTTGTGTGTTATCTAGTGTGACTCTTCTTATGTAGAATGTGTTTCAAAGACTCTACTTATGTGTAATGACTCGGATTTCTATTGTGAACTCGGATTAGTAACTTTCTATGGCAAACTCAGATTATGTGTTTATGTATTTATGCGTACGAGAAATTTGATACAAATTTTGTGAACTCAATAATGTTATGTAACAACTTTGATACAAATTTTGTGAATTCAATTTATCTTTTATTAAAATAACAAATTAATTTACTAAGGACTTCAAAAAGTCCTACCAATAATTCAAATTTTTAGGATTGTCCTTAACATTTGTCCTTAACCAAAAATAACAATAAACTAATCTAAGGACCAATGTTTTGGTCCTACCAATGTGGTTGCTCTTAGTAGACCATTTCCGATACCAATATCGAAAAATATAGGTGGTTTTTTCTTTGAATATATTTTTTTTCAGTAGCCATACCTCTTTTTATTCCGCGTTTTTCCGAGACTATAACCTATATGTTTGTTGTTTTGCCACTCCATAAAATATCAGTTTCTAATATTTATTTTTTAACAGCCATTTTTTGCTAATTATCAAAATCTTATCAGAAGAAACATAATAAAAACTAGTGTAGCTGAGAGTGTAACAAAAATGTTTGTTGTTTTGCACTAGAATTAGAAAATATAAATCAGATTAATTTGAAAATATTTATTTTCTTATAAATCTGATTAAAGAACACATAGTAGAGTGTACGATTATTGAGAAAATAACCAAAACTAACCAAAGGAAAAAAAAAATAAAACAAAGGAAAAAAATCCTAACAAAACCCGATAATTAAGGGAAAAAAATCTAAACAACAATTGTCTCCTTGATTTTCTCCGGTTCAGCTTCCCCGGAAAGATCCTCAAGCGATTTCCCCTTAGGCTCGGGAACAAGAACCAACGACAACAACATGCCAGCAAGACTGATTCCTGCCATGATCATTAACGTTTTCTTCATCCCAACAGCTTTGACCAAAGCAGCAAAACCGAAAGAACCAACCATCGCACCGGCTTTACCGGAAGCCGCCGAGATACCATGACAAGTCGACCTAAGCCTCGCCGGAAAAATCTCAGCAGGGACAATGAAAGTAGTTGCGTTAGGTCCGAAGTTACAGAAGAAAAAAGTGAGAGAGTAGAGAACAACGAAACCGATCCGGTTATTAGGCAAGGTCCAATGGTGGTACGGTAGGGCTAGTGAAGTCAAGAAAATTGTCATCATCAAGAATCCAAAGACCTGAATCTTGTACCGTCCTAACCTGTCGATGGTAAAAATGGTAGCAATGTAACCAGGAACAGTACCGCAAAGAGCGATTAAAAATTGTGCCTTAGAGATCATGAAGAGCTCTTGGATCGCGTTCATGGTTTTTGGTGGGGGTAACCAACCAATGGTGGTGAAGATATCTTTCTGGAACAGGTTCTGGCTGTAGAAAGCTATGTCGAGGAGGAACCACGTGGTTGTTGTCGCGAGCAGGTGAAGTCCGTGGCGGCGGAGGAATTTCGTGGAGAACAAGCCAAACTCGTCTGAGGAAACCCTAGCTTGGTCATACTTCGCGGAAGAGGCGTCAATGTCTACATTAAGAACCTTAGACATATCCGAAGCAGCTTTCTCCGCATCCTTACCGACTAGAGCAGTGTAACGAGCGGTTTCAGGCATCTTCACACGCCAGTAGTAAGTCAGGAGAGCCGGTATAGCTCCTAACATCAGGATGATCCTCCAAACGTAATCCGCCTGCGGGACGGTGGAGGTGGCCGGGTCGACCATATAAGCTGGAGATGGAAAATGAAGCTCGAAAATGTACGAGACAAGTAACGAAACACCTCCCGCGGCTAAGATCCCAACCCCTTGCATACCGAAAACCGCTGCTATGAACGCGCCACGTGTACGTTTGTTGGCATACTCGGACATGATGGTAGCCGACAGAGGATAGTCACCGCCAATGCCAAACCCGAGCCAGAAGCGGAAGAAGCAGAGCGTTGTCATGACGAATTTAGGGTCGGTGCCAAGGGAAAGACCAGAGCAAATGGAGCATACGGTCATGATCACGAGAGTTAAGCCGTAGACTCTCTTACGGCCGAGCTTGTCTCCGAGGCACCCGAAGAATATCTGTCCGAGAAAGGTTCCGGCAAAGGCCACACCGCTCACTGTGGCGGAGATGCCGTCGGGGAGGCTTCCCGGAGAGGAGGAGCCAGGTTTCTGATAGTAGATCCGCCCAAGGAGCTTCGTGATGAGAGATATCACAAAGAGATCGTATGAGTCCGTAAAGAAACCCATACCGGAGATTATGACCGTCGTGAAGTGGAACCATCGAGTCTTTTGATTGTCAAGACTTGTCAAAACGCTGCTTTGTTCTGGGTTCGCCATGTCGATTTTTTTTTTCTTTTTTCTCCGCACTCTGAAAACAACACAAGGGAACCAAAAAAAAATATTTATTATATACAGGCAGTTGTTATAATTAACAAGATACGCTAGTTAAGCATTTGGAAGTAGTATACGTTTTTGAAACACAAAAATCTATCAACAAACTATATAAAGAAAAAATTAGGGATTGGAGACTAGAGCTGAAAATATTGCTATAAAAGAGATTAAACACAGAAAGATCATGTGACAAGGTTTCTCGCATGCCACATTCATGATTCATAGAACAAACTAGTTTCCGTGTTGAAACATCTAATAATATTTGCAAACACAAATATTTATAAGTTTGGTTAGAAACTAAATAAAATTAGGAACGAAGTGATTACAATGGGTTGAGATCCTGTTTACTCTGTAGGTGCAGACTCTTGAGGAGTAAAGGGCTCGTTACATATATAGAGAGATAGAAATGAGCATATTCTCTTGTGAAAGGAGCATAATGCGATAACTTAATTATTTTGTTTGATGTTATTCTAACAAATTTTTGAAAAGTTTAGATCTGTATATTTTCGAAAATATTAGGGGAGATTTTTTGTTCATATCCGACGGTAAAATACTGTTACTGAGTATATTCTTTTTCAGTATCCCTCAATACGGAAACTAAATGCTCAGGCATACTTTGTTACGTTATTTCTTTTTTTTTCCTACTAATATATGATAAAATGATCTACTCTATTAATTTAGGGTCCTAAAATTTATCTACCATTTAGAAGTTGTCATTTAAATTTAAACCTTCTCTAGGATAATAGGTGTTTGGATACTTAAATCTGTTTGGTTCCTTGAATATATACACATAACTAACAACTTAATTTAAAGCAACATATAAATACATATTATAATTGATTTAACTAATGGGATTTGTTTAAATTTGGACCTTCTCTAGGATAGTAGGTGTTTGGATATTTAAATCTGTTTGGTTCCTTGAATATATACATAACTAACAACTTAATTTAAAGCAACATATAAATACATATTATAATTGATTTAACTAATGGGCTTTGGAAAATTATTAAAATTGTGTTGATTTACAAATAAAGGGCCACCATACGATTATGTAAACCAATTTACATTAGGCCTTATAAATATTGGGTTTTAACCAACTAACATTGTATTTGAAATTTAAAAATAAAAAGACTATATAATATATCCACAAACAATATTATAATAAAAAAATATATTAATTTTTTTTTGTGGAATTAAAGTTTATTTGATTTTTTTCGTTTTCTCAGTAACAATTAAAAAGCATTGTGTAAATATATTTCTTATAAATTTTGGATCTCACACATATTAACGTTTATTTACAGTATAATCTTTTTAAATTAATACTCTATAAATTAATATACACTAAATTTTCTATAAAATAGTATAATTGTATAGTCCCAAATTAAATTTTTTGGTTCAATTATTATATCGATAAATTAATAACCTCTATAAGTTAAACAAATATAGTTTTAGTGTAGTTCCAACATTACTATTTTATAGAAGTTTCACTGTAGAAGTTGTAATTAAAAAAAATGTGTATATTTTATAACCAAAAACAATATTATTCAAAAATTATATATATAAAAACTATTGTTATTTTTGTTATAATTTGTATATTTTAATCTCGGTAACAATTTGAAAAATTTGTTTAAATAATTTCCGCCCTTGAAAAGGGCGGGTCAGTATCTAGTAGAAGTTTAATTTTAGGTATGTGACCGAAAATGATGAAATAGTCCAAAAGATCCAATAATCAAGTATGTAATAAAGCCCGGGTAGTGTAATGTAGGCTTTGAAGGCTTTGGAGAGAGGGACTTAATTTTCCAAAGACCACAAAACTCAATTAAATCCAAGATATACATAAGCATAATGGAGAAAAATCACAAACAGAACATCATCACGTCAAGACGGGGAAAGAAAATATAACGCGAATAAAAAACAAACATGACACTCGAAATCATATGATTTGAAAATGAAATACAACAGTTTTATCGTGATCATTTCTCGACCTCAGTCTCACCGGAGAGTTCTTCAAGGGACTTACCCTTGGGCTCAGGAACAAGGAACGTGAAGAGCATACCGACAAAGTTAATGACACCAAGCATGATCAGTGAGTTCTTGACTCCAATGCCTGGTGGGTATCCAGCGTCTGTCTTGGTCTTGTCCTGTGGCTGAGCTGCGTATAAGAACCCGAAAGCTCCCACGATGGCTCCAGCTTTACCTGTCGCTGCTGATATTCCATGGCATGTGGACCTTAGCCTAGCCGGGAAGATCTCAGCCGGTACAATGAAGGTTGTTGCGTTCGGTCCAAAATTGGCAAAGAAGAAAGTGAGAGAGTACATAATCACGAATCCGATGCGGTTGTCTGGTTTGATCCAGTGGTCGTAAGGGAAGGCAATGGCAAACATAAACACGGTCATCATGAAGAATCCCATAAGCTGGATCGCAAATCTACCCATGATATCAATGAACGCAACCGTGAACCAGTAGCCAGGGACAGTACTGCAGAGCGCGATGAGAGTCTGTGCCCTAGCAATCTTGAAAACCTCATGGACGGCGTTCATGGTTGATGCCTTTGGGATCCACCCGATAGCCGAGAAGATATCCTTTTGGAACAAGTTTTGGCTGTAGAAGGCAATGTCAAGCAAGAACCAAGTGGATGTACATCCAAGGAGGGGAAGACCATGGCGTCTAAGGAATTCCTTGGAGAACAAGCCATAGTTAAGTCTTGGGTCTTTAACAATATCCTCGGCTCTTTCCTCCATTTCAAGCTCCACTTGTAAAACTCTGGACATGTCTTGTGTAGCCTGTTTAATATTTTTTGCCACCAAAGCGGTGTATCGAGCGGTTTCTGGCATTTTCATTCGCCAGTAATAGGTCAAGGCTGCGGGTAGAGCACCAAACATGACGATGATTCTCCAAATGTAATCAGCTTGAGGAGGCGTTGAGAGAGCCCTGTTGACTGCATAAGTCGGTGATGGGAACTTCTTGTCGAATATGGAAGACACCGCAAGGGCCACAAACCCTCCGGCCAAGATACCAATACCTTGCATAGCAAACACAGCAGCTATGAAAGCACCACGGGTCTTCTTATTTGCGTATTCTGACATGATAGTGGCAGAAAGAGGGTAGTCACCTCCGATACCGAATCCCAACCAAAACCTAAGAGAAAAAATGTTATATGTTAAATATATGTTTTCTTAAAAGAAATATATATGTTAGTAAATCTTGCATATTACCTAAAGAAGCAAAGAGTGGTCATGACACCTTTGGCTTTGTTACCAAAGGAGAGACCGGAAGCGACAGAGCACAGAATCATCATGATTAAAGTGATACCGTAAACTTTTTTCCTCCCGAGCTTGTCACCAAGCCATCCGAAGAAGACTTGGCCAGCAAGGGTTCCACAGAGGGCCACACCATTGACGGCCGCCGCAACATGAGGGGGAAGTGAGCCAGGCTTTTCTGACAACGGATTGAAGTAGTAGAGACGGCCAAGTAGCTTGGTCACCAAAGAGACGCAGAAGAGATCGTATGCATCGGTAAAGAAACCCATACCAGCAATGACAATTGCCGTGAAATGGTAAAGTTGCGTCTTCGCAACATCAAGTGCATTGAGCACACTTAGTTGCTGTTCAGCCATTGCCCTGAGCTCTATGTCCAATCAAGGTAAAAAATTATAGATTTCAGTTAATAAATTCTGGTATGTAAAACCTCCAAATATATGCGAAAAAGTTATATGTAAGTTTTTAGAGATGATGGTACGTTCTTTTTTTTTTTTGTAAAAGGATTTTCTACATGCTACGTTCTTTCTAGGAAAGAAAGCAATATTATGTTTTAAAAGATCATGGTACGATCATTTTTTATTATTATAATATTATTGTACCTCTATAAGGCGAAGATTATGTAAAAGATCAAATAGTGAAAAAATTATTTTGGTGATATATTTTCACATGGAAAAAGCCCTACATGATAAGGTATAAAGACAACAAATTAGACGGAGGCAAGTAATAGTCACCTTAATCAGCTTTGAAGAAGACAAAGAACCTCTATGAAAGTTAGAATGAGAGAGAAAGATGTGGTGACTAGAAATGAACAATTATGGTTGCATTTTATAGAGGAGGGGAAAGCACACATTAAATAAAAAGGAAAGCGATTTCTAAAAAGAGAAAGAGATACAAGCAACGTGATCGCCTGCTTTTCTGATTATTCAATTGGCAAGTCATCTATTTGGATTTTCGTCAATAATTAATACATTTGTTAGCCGCAAAACAACAACCTTTATTTAATTGATTTTCGTTTTGTCAAAGCGTTTTCATTAATTAAAAATAAAGTAAAATGTACAAACTATGATCTACATATCACACGTTGACAAAAAAAACATATCATACAAAAAGCTTTTGAAATTTGACGAAATCAATATAAAGAGAACTTGTTCATATATATACCAGTGAAACCCATGCTTGTTCATATTTTTAACCATATCATGACATGCATCAACATATAAATAATTTACACCTAAAACTTCTAATTTTACATTTAGATCTTTAGTTTTAAACCTTTCAACTTTGAATATGCACATCTATCTGTAGAAATCCTTTTATTTAGTGATTGAGTAAGCAATTAATTAATACTTCTACATTATTAAGAAGTCGATGATTCCATGAGATTAACAAAATTGAGTTTATAGAAAAGCTTACAAATAACTGTTCGTAATATCTAACACATATATCATATAACTTTTGTGGAATGGATAAAATTTAAACAATAAAAAACAGCAATTTATAAAATTTAACAGGGATTAAACCCTGGGTTATCAAAAAAAATCAATATATATATTATAATGCATATGTATCACAGAACGATGATATAACTTCCAATCTGCAATTCCATGAAGACGTTTTATCAATTGTGGTTGGCTTTTCTAATGTTTTTTTTTAACAATTCATTACTTACTTAGCAACTGATAAAATTAAAATAGTAGATTCTCCAGTTTCTTTGCATATTCATTATTCACATATTAATCTGGACTCATAGTTGAAAATCTTCTTTTTATTTGTGAAGATTGTAATTAAAAAAAAAATCAATGTGAACTACAATGAAACCTCTATAAATTAATAATATTGGGACTACACCAAAACTAAAAATTTTATTAATTTATAGAGATTATTAATTTATCGAGATATTAATTAAACCAAAAACTCAATTTGGAACTATGAAATTATATTAATTTATAGAGATATTAATTTATAGATTATTAATTTGTAGAGGTTATACTGTATAAGCATATGTCACTAATAAGAACAAGAATAATCTGGTATAAATCATATACACATCCGGATGGAAATCCTCATAGCATTTTACAGTTAGTTACAAATTTACAATCAATATTCACTATCCATGACGATAATCAGTTTGTGACGAGAATCGGATCTTGAAAGATTTTTAACTAGGTGTATATTATTAAAGTAACAAATAAAGTTTAGACGGAAATACTTTTTCATTAAACGAAAACTATTCAATTAAATTACTTAAGAGAAAACAAAAATCAATAGAGGCCATATGATCCGTACTGTCGCACATTGATCTGCTCTGTTTTATTTTTATTTTTTTGCTACAGAGTCAATTAGTTCGTACATAACTGTATTTTGTGAACTTTTTTTTTTTCTTTTTGAACTTTGTGTTTTTTTTAGTTTATTAAAGCTCCGAAATCGAACCCGGTCTTGAAAATTGTATTTGTGAAGTTAAAAGGTTGTGCATTGCATGATAAAATAATTCGAAGAACATATATATGAAGCTTAGTCAACTTTCTATAATTTCTAAAATTTGCGTTTCTTTAAATAGAATAAAATTTTGAGTACATATCTTCTGTCTTTTCTTATTATTTCAGTTTGTTTTATATTTTCTAATTTAGGAGGGCTTATTGGAATAAGAATTTGTATGGAATTTAAGAATTTTAAAAGTGCAAGGATTTTTAAGAAGTTAACTTAACTTAAAAAATACTTTATATAGATTTAGGAAATTCATCGTTACATTAGTAAAAAAAAAATTCATCGTTATTTATTTGCATAGATTTGCATACATTTTTTTTTCAAAAAAAAAATCTTCTTTTAAGGTATTATATTAAAATCTTTCTATGAAATTTCCAAGAAAAAAATAAACATCATCACATTATATATCATCGACTAATTGACATTGTTGCAACACAATTTTCATCGTGAGCTTTATACAAGTAATCATGAAAAACGTCATTTCTCTCTTTATATTAAAGTAGGAGTTTGTGTAGTTTAAAGTCATTTTTCTCTTTGTATAATGTTATTGAAAGATAATGAAAGTATGGAAAACATCATCGCTGATTTTTGTTATCTACCGTGAAAGAACATCATCCTGCTTTGTTATCGTGTACTATTAATTCTTTGTTTTTTGTAAGGGTTTTTATATGTACAACTTGTATGTGTGTGTTTTATACATACAGCTTGTATGTGTGTGTTTTATACATATATACAGCTTGTATGTGTGTATGTTTTTAACAATATGTTGTGTTCACGTAAGTTCTTAACTACGGCCTTGATTGGTAGAGCATTAGTATTAGCATTATATTCTATATTATCCAATCAACATTTGTTAGAAAAATATTTAGAAAAGCATTTACTAAATGCTAATGCTAATGCTCTCCAAATGCTCTCATATGAAGCTTTTGGAAGAGCATTTACATTTATAATTTATAAATTTAAGAATAATATATAATTAGTTCATTTATTTGATTTATTTGATTTTTAATAATATCATAAAACTATTTTTATACTAAGAAAATGAAATTTTGATTTCTAAAATAAATTTACCATATAAATATTTTTAAAAAATATTATTTCACATTTAAAATATAATTTATTTATATTTAATAAAATTAATTATATTAATTATATTTTAAATTAATCATATAAATTAAATTAGATAAATTAGATAAATTAATTATATAAACTATATAAAATAATTATATAAATCATATTATATAAGTTATATTTTAAATTAATTATATAAATGATATTATATTTTAAAATATAATATAATTAAATTAATCATATAAATAAAATTATATTTTAAAAGCAAAATATTATTTTTAAAATAGATATTTTAATTGTAAAATTTATTTTTAAAATAATATTTTTGATATAAACA
Organism: Brassica nigra; assembly: GCA_016432835.1. NCBI lineage: Eukaryota > Viridiplantae > Streptophyta > Magnoliopsida > Brassicales > Brassicaceae > Brassica > Brassica nigra. The sequence continues at coordinate 6,543,324 of CM028243.1, read as the reverse complement.
TAATTTTGAAATTAGTAAATAAAATAAAATAATTATATATCTTTTATATATTAATATAACATATATATTAATATATAAAATAATATATATATATATATATATTAGAAATATATTCATTATAAATAAATAAATTATATATTATATACTAATTTTAATAATAATTTTAAATAGCATGTCCATACTACTTTACCAATCAATCTATTAAACAATTTAGCAAAACATACAGATAACGCTTTTATAGCATAACACTTTCTCTTCTTTTAATCGGACCTTCCTAATTATTTCTAGATTGTGTGAGTGTTTTTATAGATTTTAAAAATCTTATGAGTATACATGATATTTTCAAAATTGAGTTTTATGACTAAAAAAATATAGAGAATTTGGATTCCAATTACAATAGAATTTAATAATAAATAATAACTAAATTTTTTGAATAACAAAATTTTTTGAATGAAATTAAAAATCTTCGAACAAGTAACAATAGATTTTGCTAAGATTTTAAAAATCTATAAATCAATAACAATGGAGTTCAAATCTTTATAATTCCTCAGGAATTCTCTTACCGATAACTCCCTTCCTCCCCTTAAAATCAACTTATGACATATTGGCTGGGCAGAGCTTTGCAAAATACCTTTGTTTAAAAAGATACTAGGTTTTTATACGCTTTTTGAAAATGTGGATTTTATTTTTGAATAGAAATGTTAACTATTATAATTTATAAGTACTATTTTTGAATTTTGATCTACATATTTATGTTAAAAATAGACATTTAGTATTTTCATACCCGATCCAGATCCGGGATTACCGGTAAAATCCAATGATCCGTATATAATATTATTCGAATTTAATGAAAACCCCATTAATTAAAAATCTGATTAAATTAGGTAAAAATCTGAAAACTGCATTAATCCGAGACCTAACACTGATTAACCCAGTAAAAGACCCAGGGAAATATGAAAATATTTCTAAAGTTTGCGATTAAAATTTTATATAATTTTAAATATTGCATAAAATTGAATAAAATATTAGATTTGTATTTTTTGGACTATGATGAAATTTTTTACTATTCGAAAAATGAAGACAATGATATCAGACAAAATCAAAATTTGTTTATATGACGGTATTAGTTGTTTTTGTTATTTATATATTTTGAAGAATAGATTTAAATATGTCAAATCTTATAAGAAATAATTCAAAATATTTATTTGTTAATTGTGAATATCTAAAATGTAAATCGTTGGAAGAAAATTAAGATATGTTACCTAATTAGAAGAACCTGTAGACATTGTTTGTTTCTGTAAATAATATAACTTTATAAAAGTAATTATTAATACACACGATTTTAGTTTCTCCCGTTAGAAATTACATGCACAACTGGCATTACTTGTGACCAATATACTGACTAATTATATGAACGTATGATTGATCCAAATTTGCAATTATTACTGTCTACAATATAAACAAACATTTTCTTAAACTAAAAAAAATAAAATAAGGACTATTACACTTTACATGTTCTTAATATTTATCGTTTTATGCTGAGTTTTGATTAGAAGCTGTTTTAGTGCCAACATAAGTCAAAAGGTTACATATTTCTCCATTTTTTGTAGACGAATCCTTTAACTTTTCTAACATAGTTTTCAGGATGTCAAAAAAAAAAAACCCCATAGATTTCAGCTCAAGCTAATCAGGTTCAAATCCTTCAAGTTTCAGTTTCACTTGATGTGACAAAAAGTTTTTTAATTTGAATAAATTTTATATTCAATTCGAAGTAGAATTGGTTAACTCTAATAGTTGACAAACGTTTTTTAATTTGAATAAATTTTATATTCAATTCGAAAAATAATAATTGTTCAACTCTAATAGTTGACATTTGAGGATTGACAATCTGGATACATATAGCAAAGAAGATTAGCTATCATTTGGCAAAGTCAAAATCATTGTTAAAACAAAGCATATTCGATGAACGTAAGATATCCGGAAGAACACTGGCAGACGTAATTCAATTTAATATGTAAGTTCATGTATTAGTGGACTTAGTTTCTATCGTATATTCATAGAAAATACTTTTCAATCCATCGATCCAACTCAGACCAGATCATATCTATTAGTGTCTGGTAAATCCTTTAATTTAAACAAATTTAATTTCTCTTGTAAACTTTTTGAGATTAAAAATGATCAAAGTGGATACCTGCATAATTAAGCTATATGGATAAAATCATGTTTCAAGTGATTTTATATGTTTAGTTGTTTTGAAAGATGTAGACACGTATAAACGAAATATAAACATCATAATAATAATAAAACTTAAAAAGAAATTAATAGCGTGTTATTGACATAAGCAATCAACATAGCAATATGATCAAGGATTGACTAAGTTTTGTCACACAAGAAAAAAATGCAGAGGTGCACCATTACAAACAACACATCAAGCATCCCAAAACACAGTAAATTGTTAAACAAAGATTTAGTTACCCGGAAGCAGTAAAAAGAACTGTAAATATGACGCCTTAATCATTTCTCAACTTCAGTCTCTCCGGAGAGTTCTTCAAGGGACTTGCCTTTGGGCTCAGGGACAAGGAAGGTGAAGAGCATACCAACAAAGTTAATGACACCAAGCATGATCAACGAATTCTTGACTCCAATACCTGGTGGGTATCCTGCGTCCGTCTTGGTCTTGTCTTGTGGCTGAGCTGCATATAAGAATCCAAAAGCTCCCACAATGGCTCCTGCCTTACCTGTCGCGGCTGATATACCATGGCATGTGGACCTTAGCCTGGCGGGGAAGATCTCAGCTGGAACAATGAAAGTGGTTGCATTTGGTCCAAAGTTAGCAAAGAAAAAGGTGAGGGAGTACATAACCACAAATCCAATACGGTTGTCTGGTTTGATCCAGTGGTCGTAAGGAAAGGCAATGGCAAACATAAACACGGTCATCATGAAGAATCCCATTAGCTGGATTGCAAACCTTCCCATAATATCAATAAATGCGACCGTGAACCAATAACCAGGGACAGTACTGCAAAGTGCAATAAGAGTCTGTGCCCTGGCGATCATGAAAACCTCATGGATTCCATTCATGGTTGCTGCCTTTGGGATCCATCCGATAGCCGAGAATATATCCTTTTGGAACAAGTTTTGGCTATAGAAGGCAATGTCAAGCAAGAACCAAGTAGAGGTACATCCGAGGAGGGGAAGACCATGTCGTTTGGCGAACTCCTTGGAGAACAAGCCATAGTTAAGTCTAGGGTCTTGAACGATGTCTTCAGCTCTTTCCTCCATCTCAAGCTCCACCTGTAAAACCTTGGACATGTCTTGTGTTGCTTGTTTGATGTTCTTGGCAACCAAAGCGGTGTAACGAGCGGTTTCCGGCATCTTCATTCGCCAGTAGTAAGTCAAGGCTGCGGGTAGGGCACCAAACATAACGATGATTCTCCAAATGTAATCAGCTTGAGGAGGCGTTGAGAGAGCCCTGTTGACTGCATAGGTTGGTGCTGGGAACTTCTTGTCGAAAATGGAAGAGACGGCAAGTGCCACGAAACCTCCGGCTAAGATGCCGACACCTTGCATGGCGAACACGGCAGCGATGAATGCACCACGAGTCTTTTTGTTAGCGTATTCAGACATAATGGTGGCAGATAGAGGATAGTCACCTCCAATACCAAATCCCAGCCAAAACCTAAACACAAATTGTTAATATATGTTATTTTTAGAAAAATAGAGATATCAAGTTTACACAATAGTAACCTTTAAAACCTCCTCCATATCTGCTATACCTGAAAAAGCAGAGAGTGGTCATGACACCCTTGGCTTTGTCACCGAAGGAGAGACCAGAAGCAACAGAACACACGATCATCATGATCAAAGTGATACCATACACTTTCTTTCTTCCGAGCTTGTCACCGAGCCATCCAAAGAAAAGCTGACCAGCAAGAGTTCCACAGAGAGCCACACCGTTGACCGCAGCCGCAACATGAGGGGGAAGTGAGCCAGGCTTCTCTGACAACGGATTAAAATAGTAGAGGCGGCCAAGGAGCTTTGTCACTAAGGACACGCAGAAAAGATCGTAGGCGTCTGTAAAGAAACCCATACCGGCGATGACAATCGCCGTGAAATGGTAAAGTTGCGTTTTCGCAACATCGAGTGCCTTGAGCACTCCTAGTTGTTGTTCGGCCATCTCAGTTTTGCTCGTCTCTCCTGTTTTCATGTACTAAACGTTAATATTTCTATATTGATATTTTTCTTGCAAAAATTAATATTTTAATGTGGAGACATTCTGATCCTCCTGTCGGATAGGAGAGAAAAACTAGTTTGTCTCTTTATTAGGGTTCACGTCTAAAAGAGAGACAAGAAAGAAACGCATGTGTTTAGTAAAGAAACAACATCTTAAATTTCCAAACATGAGATTACATACGCTAAATCGTTGATTCTTATCAACCATAAGTGAATTTCCATACAATTCTATATACTCACCTTGTCGTTAAATTATAAGCCCAGGTGAGAGAGATTGAAGAGATGATATGAGTGCAGAAATGCTTAGGAATATATAGAACACTAGTTGACATGCGCGGGCATATTTGTCAGGTATATGCTCACTTTTTATGTTTCTTTTTTAAAACACTTTTTATGTTTTAACAAAATATTATCCTCACTTTTTTTTGTTCCTACAACAATTGGGCATTTTTTTGACAGAGAACAAATTAGGCATATACTCTCTCTCTACCAAATGAGAATTTTCTAAAATCATTTGGTAGAACTGACTTGTCATAATCTATTTTTCTGAATCTATTCGTATCTACAAAAAGCTACATATATGTTACTGATCCAGTTGTATCTCCCATTTTGATCAATTAATAGCCAGTCTAGTTCAATTATCGTGCTACTACACAACAAAGATTTTAACCCAATGTTCTCGATGAACAGTTCATTCAACTAGGTCTCGCCACCCACAAACAATACTTATTGTAAGACTTCCACAGAATTGTATCCATATGTATCTAAACAACTCATATATGTTTATGTAGTGTTAGTTATAGGCTCAGTCCAAAATTATGATTGATTAAAAGATCCAAAGTTTAAGGAAGGAGATTGTTGAAATGTTATAATGAACTGTGTATATACATATAATTATACATATATGCTCTTTTCCGTTATGCCATATCATCAGGATATTCAACAAGATAATTCTAAACTTCTAAAAGTTATTAGGATTTCGTGCGCCATGAATAGAAATGATAATTTTTTGAATTATTTTATTTTAAAATGAAATTCACATTTACATTTTAATATGACTATTTTTATATTTAAAAGTGATAGTTTTAAAAAATAAACCCTAAATGTAATTATCTGTAATTTATTTTCTCCTAATTTTGTTTACCAATTTAACTTCATTATATTTAATTTTCAATAAAATTACAGTTATATTATCTAATAATAATTTTTAAAATATTATTTTATTTAACGAAAATTTATTTCAAATATATCTGTATTTAGTATATAAATATAAATAAAGTTTAATTTTGTTTTTAGCTAAAATACGTTAGTATGTGAAAATAATTTATCAATCAATCTAAGGAACCGAATTTTTATCATTCAACTGTGATGTTTTATAGTTGTTGAATACAAATAAACTCAAAAATTTGAAAAATTGATTATTAATAATTTGAATACAATTTCAATCACTTAACTATAATTAAAATTTTGATATGATTAGCATTTTTTGGTTTTTTATTTGTTAAAGCACACTTTCAATTGTTGAAAATATATATACATTTATACAAAAAAAATTATATATATATATAAGTTCACAAATTTGAAATTGTATTACTAGTATAATTTTTATGCAATACATATAATTTAATTTATTTATGATACAAGAGTTATTAGGCATTACTATATTTCAAAATATTGGAAAATATGTATATTTATAAATGAAATTGTACATATCACAACTATGTTGATGTTCTATTAACATTTTTCAAAAACTATGTTATTTTTTGTTGAAAGTGCATATAGTAATGATACAAGATCATTTTTTTAAAAAAAAATGTTTCTCAAATAATGTCTAAGGAATGCGATTAAACATGTTATGAGAAGAACTATATTATCCCAAAATTCTAACATGTTCAAAAGATTTTTTTTTCAATAAGAAAAAACTTGCAATGCTGAAGTTAAATGGTATGTTCATAAAGAATGGCAAGAAAAAGGTGAAACATGATGAAGAGAGTTCTTTAAGAAAAACAAGATGAAGAGAGTGAATGTTAAATCAAATCGGTCAAAATATTGTATGTGGTACATTCTTGTGTGTGTGTGTGTGTGTCAATATCAGATGAATAAACATCAAAATAATATTTAGAAGGAAAAGACTGTAGAGATTGAGTTTCGGACAGGGGCGGATCTACAGTGTTGAGTACGGGGTCACGTGCCCCCGACTACTTTTATAAAAATTACGTAGGGAGCTAAGTAGATATTAACTTTGGTAGAACAATCGGTTAAACGTCTTTGTATAACTTCAACACCTATTGAGTTCGAAGCTTCCTTATTGCATTTTTCATCTGTTGGCTGTAATTAATGTGGTTTGACAGGTTTACTTTTACTATATCTTTCTTTAACTTTTATAGTAGCACTTCGACATTTCCTACTTTTTGTTTGATTGTTAATATTATTTTTTTCTTTGTTGTTAGCATATCCTTTCTTTATTAGTTTTCATACTTCTTTCTATTATATTTTCATGTTTAGATTTCAATTTATTGTGAATCACATTTCATTGTTTTAATAATAGACATTAGTAAATGAACAATTCTAATTAATATTTAAATAATAAATAATTCATTTCAATTTAATTTTTAGAATTTAATTATTTGAGGCATTATGAGCAAATATATGTATGACATTGACATGCTGGTATATATATGTATATAACAATTTGAAAATCCCCTTGCTAAATATTTCCAAATTAACTGTAACAGTATTGTACTGATAACATTTTTAAAAATATATAATCTTAAAATTTTAGCATTTGAATTAAAATAGTATTATTGTTGTTTTGACAGTTTTAAATTATTTATTTTTATTATTAACAGTCTATAACATTTATTAATAAATTATTTTATTATATTAACTACATATTAACATTAATTATGTGCCCCCAACAAATAATTGGTCTGCGTCCGCCACTGGTTTTGGATTAATTTGTGTAATAGCCAATTTTGAGAGTAAAATTAAGAATATGACATTAATGTTGACATTATTAGATTTCTCAATATTTGTTCGATTTTTTCGGTTTTTTCTTTCTTTTAAACAAATTACAAGGTGTAGAAAAAACAAAAGAAACAATGACAGAGAATTTAATGATGGAGGTTATCTCTGTGGTGGTGGTTATTGCTGCGGCGGTGATTATGGTAGGGATGCCTAATCGTGATGGTGATGGTTATCATAGTAGCGATGGAGGTGAATATGGGGGTGTTGATGAAGCGGTGATGGATTTGAAATATGTAATAGAGACTATAGAGTTGGTGGTGGTCGTGGTTGTAGTGAGAATGGTGGTCACAAAGAAATTGACGGACATGGATATATGGGAACAAATAGTTTTTTTTGTAATATAGATTAGAAATACTATAGAACAAACTATATAGTATAGTAAATATTAGTAAAATTATTAAATAGAATGGTATACTGGACAATTACTTGTGTTCATTTTCACAACATTTATGGCTGATTTCAATGATCATATGTATCTTATTGAACATAAAACAATATAATAAATGCTCATGTGAAAATTACTTTTTATCATATGAAAACATACAAATGAAAATATATATAGAATAGAACAAATTACATGGTATAATACACATTAATAAAATTATAAAATGATTTAGAATACTATATTATTTATATTTCAATTTGAAAAATAGTATAGAAATAAATTTTACAGTACAATTAGAATCGTAACTCGGATTGTGGTTGAGAAGAATACGGTGGTGCAAAATAAGACTGCGGATTTGGTAGCGTTCATGGTGGTAACTACAGTGATGGTAAATTTTACAATGATATCCCATCTCTTTTATCAAAACACAGAAACATTCATTTTGTAAGATTTTAAATTTAATACACGAAAATAACCTTTACTTCACTTCATAAATAACAATTTATGCCACTGCATTTAAATCAAATGATTAATCTAAATTACCCGGATAGCTCACTTATCAAAACTTCAGCATTTACATTTTATATTTTATTCATTGAGTAATCATTCATACCTTATACATCTTATACATGACATTAAAATTTATCGAGTCTAACCGGTCAAATGTTAACGAGTCTGACCGGTTTAAGATCCAAAAACTGTATACACAATATTATATTTCTATTAAGCTAAAACACTACGTCATGAATAACATCAACACAAAACACACCGGTTTGCGAGTCTAACCGCTTTTGGATAACCTTACAACATTTTCCCTCGTCAAGCAATTATGGTTACAATCTAATAAAAAAAATATATATATATATATATATATAACACGATCTGTTAATGCAATTTGATGTCAAAAAAACAAGATTAATGCAATTTTTGATTTCAACAACAAACTAAAGGAAATCAAATGTAGCTATTAAATTCTTGTGTTTCAATATATATATATACCATAAAACAAACATTCTGCACTGATGCGTAGGTCGAACTCTAGTATAATACTAAAATACAAGTAAATTTTATATATAAATAAATATAAATCTTTAAACTAATGCAATGCATGTTAAATTTATAATGATTATTTATTAAAAATAGAATATTGTCTGGTTTTAAATTTATGATCCCACCTTACGATATAGATTATAATTCAGTATTACTTTAATAGATCTTTGCAATTTTACAGAAAAAAATAATTTTACAGTTCCAAACTTTGAATATAGTTAACATTCCAAAATAAAGCTTAAGTTTCTATTAAAAATTAATGATCTTAAGATTAAACTTCTACAATTATAATAAATATTAAGTAACACTTTCAATAAATTATTTCTTATTTGACTTTTACATATTTAGATTAAACATATGTGCTTAGCAATATCAAAAATTTGGTTCACAATGACAATTAATATATATATATATATAACTACCTACATGATGAAATATAGTGTGATGATTTCGAACCCAGATTACTTAGCAACCCAATAATCTTCTGCCATCTGCCACTAGATTACCATTGCGTGGTTGAAAATAAGTTATATACATAAATTTAATTATTCTTTCAACTTATGATCTTAGTTCACATAAGAAGAGAATGTATAGATGTTCTGTCGCAATATTTAGTAAGTCCACAACTTTTGTAATATTGTTGGGAAAATGATGGATCACTACATCATAAATAATATTTGAATAAGGAATATTCTTCCAACAACAAAATATTGTTTTTCATCTGGCTAAATGTCCACTTTGTCAATAGTAAACCTTTTAACAAAAAGTCAACATTGACATTTATCTAATAAAGTATGTTGTTAGTACTCTCAACAAAAAAAAAAACTGAAAGTGATACGTTCTTTTGACAAGATGCTATGTGCCAAGCCCCCATTTAAAATATTTACTCCGAAGAAATGGAAATAAACAATAACATATCATAAAATGATTAAAAAGAAAACAGATGGTTGAGAATGTCAAATGTAAGATATTGTGAAATGTTCAAGTTTCAGTTGTTTCTTAATTAAAAATATGGAAAACTAAAACTCTAAGATTGTTTATAAATATAAATAAATAAAACATAATTGTTTTTATTTGGTCTCCAAAATTTTGGGGCCACCCTGGTTCTGACTTTTATCTAGATATATGTTGTACGATTGCTTCAACCCTCACAACATTACCCTGCATTGACTTTTGCAGCTACATATATAAATAATAACGCTGCGTTTACAACAGCACGAGTAAATTAGATTAATGAAAAATGATGTGTGTGATCGTTATAGATATTTTCAAACAAATCACACATGGTGTGCACTACTTATCCAGGCTATTACGTTATTTTAACTAATATTTAAGTTTACGATAATTTTATAGTCCTGAGTCCTGACGATAAAATGTAAACAACATATACCTTTTTGGTGGGAGCCTTGTCACTTGAAATAGTATGAGCGACAAAATTTCTGTTGATTTTTCTTTTTAAAATCGGTTCATACTTCCAAAATAAAAACCTGGTTCATAAGCTTAACCAAATGTCATTTGAATATATATATATATTTTTTTTGGTTCACTATATATATAGATATATAGATTTATAAAAAAGAAAGCTATTACATCAGCAGACTAGAGAATTTAGTTTTAGTTTGTCTTCGCCCCATTTTTCTGTTTAAAATGGATGAGATTTTATTTAAAGTGTATTAACAAGAAATGTTCAAAGTAAATATATAATAAGATTTGACTTTAGTACGGAAAGACGTGATAAGTTATATTGGAGATGGAGAACCACACTTTTATATAGTAATACAATATATTTACAGGTGCTTATCCCCATAAGGTAGTAGGGTAAGAGAAAGAATTTATTTAATTATGTTGGACAAAAAAATGGAATGAGTCCATAGTTTACAATTTGATAGATGTCACGGCTACTAGATAGATGATTATAATGAAGAAAAATAATGTGTAGACCAAACCATATCCAGAAGAGCAAAAAAGTGACGGAGAAGAGATTAATAAGAAAAAAAAAAAAGAGGTAGGATATACCTTAAGATCTCGGAGACTTTACTGCTCGGACATCCTCTATAAATTTGCGTTGTCTAAGCCACCACAATCACCACCACCTCTCTCTCTCAACGTCTCAGTATCAATAGTTCGCTCGATTGCCTTGTCCTTCGCCACTCTTACCGCAACTGACGGTGAGATTTAACAACACGTATTTTTACCTATTGTCATTCAGTTTCACAAACATATATGTATCACATAAGATCTCGTCTGTAATTTGTTAAATTATTTGGTCATTTGAAGACTTTAATCAGGTTAACATGATGTTTTTTTTGTAAGATATATGGTATCCATAAATTAAACTAATCATAATGTATTTACATGTACGAAGGCCATACTTAATAGACCGTAGATGTAGATTAGTATTAGAATAATACAAATAGAAACAATAGAGTTGAAATATCACTTTTGCTGGATAATGATACATTGAAAAACTCATATAGGTCACTTATATCTAGAAGACAAAATTATAAATATCTAATACTAACTTTTAATGCGTGAAAGCAGGAGAGACAATAAAAAAAAACTGAGATGGCAGAACAACAACTAGGAGTGCTGAAGGCACTTGATGTTGCCAAAACGCAACTTTACCATTTTACAGCAATTGTAATCGCCGGAATGGGTTTCTTCACAGATGCTTATGATCTGTTTTGCGTATCATTGGTTACTAAGCTTCTTGGCCGCCTTTATTACTTCAATCCATTGTCAGAGAAGCCTGGCTCACTTCCCCCTCATGTTGCGGCTGCGGTCAACGGTGTGGCTCTTTGTGGGACCCTTGCTGGTCAGCTTTTCTTTGGATGGCTCGGTGACAAACTTGGTAGGAAAAAAGTGTATGGTATCACTTTGATCATGATGATCGTGTGCTCCGTGGCTTCTGGTCTCTCCTTTGGTAACAAAGCCAAGGGTGTCATGACCACTCTTTGCTTCTTCAGGTACAATTATCATCAAATCATGCATTGTTTACAATTGATCTCATCTTTTTCTATATTTTTCAGAAAAATATATTAACATAATAAACAATTTGTGTTTAGGTTTTGGCTGGGATTTGGTATTGGAGGTGACTATCCTCTATCTGCCACCATTATGTCTGAATACGCTAACAAAAAGACTCGTGGTGCATTCATAGCAGCCGTGTTCGCCATGCAAGGTGTTGGTATTTTAGCTGGAGGTTTCGTGGCACTTGCCGTCTCTTCCATTTTCGACAAGAAGTTCCCAGCACCAACCTATGCAGTCAACAGGGCTCTCTCAACGCCTCCTCAAGCTGATTACATTTGGAGAATCATCGTCATGTTTGGTGCCCTACCCGCAGCCTTGACCTACTACTGGCGAATGAAGATGCCGGAAACCGCTCGTTACACCGCTTTGGTTGCCAAGAACATCAAACAAGCAACACAAGACATGTCCAAGGTTTTACAGGTGGAGCTTGAGATGGAGGAAAGAGCTGAAGACATCGTTCAAGACCCTAGACTTAACTATGGCTTGTTCTCCAAGGAGTTCGCCAAACGACATGGTCTTCCCCTCCTCGGATGTACCTCTACTTGGTTCTTGCTTGACATTGCCTTCTATAGCCAAAACTTGTTCCAAAAGGATATATTCTCGGCTATCGGATGGATCCCAAAGGCAGCAACCATGAATGGAATCCACGAGGTTTTCATGATCGCCAGGGCACAAACCCTCATTGCACTTTGCAGTACTGTCCCTGGTTATTGGTTCACGGTCGCGTTTATTGATATTATGGGAAGGTTTGCAATCCAGTTAATGGGATTCTTCATGATGACCGTGTTCATGTTTGCCATTGCCTTTCCTTACGACCACTGGATCAAACCAGATAACCGCATTGGATTTGTGGTTATGTACTCCCTCACCTTTTTCTTTGCTAACTTTGGACCAAATGCAACCACCTTCATTGTTCCAGCTGAGATCTTCCCTGCCAGGCTAAGGTCCACATGCCATGGAATATCAGCCGCAACAGGGAAGGCAGGAGCCATTGTGGGGGCTTTTGGATTCTTATATGCAGCTCAGCCACAAGACAAGACCAAGACAGATGCTGGATACCCACCGGGTATTGGAGTCAAGAATTCGTTGATCATGCTTGGTGTCATTAACTTTGTTGGTATGCTTTTCACCTTCCTCGTTCCTGAGCCCAAGGGAAAGTCTCTTGAAGAGCTCTCTGGTGAGACTGAAGTTGAGAAATGACAAATGAAATGTAACGCTGTTTGTAATGCTTTTTTCTTTTGGTAAAAACACTGTTTGTAATGAATTTTCCAAATTAATATAAAAATATAATTAAAACTCATTTATTTAGATAATGTTAAAAACAGTATAATTTTCAAGAATTTTTTTAAGTTTTTAACTTGAATTTAAGAAAACCAAATTTTGATTACAAACAAGTCATCAATTTTAATAAATTTGACTAGATTTGATCCCTTTACCAGTCTAACTCAAATCCGATTTTAAGTACTGACCACAGTTACAAAGATATGATTGACCCAGGAGCATTTATTTGGCTAAATACGTCACCTAATTCAATAGAAAACTCAAACCTTCCAAAATCATGCCAAGTTTTGAAATTTAACTAGGCAAACTAAAAAGAGAATGATAGGGGTAAAGACTAAATCGTGGGTCTCCAAAACTTTTACGTAAATAAAAAATCTCGAACAAAAGGGGAACACAAAGGACAAGCTGAGTTTGGCAACAACGGTGCTTTGGTCTGTAAAACAAAACTAAACATTCAAAAGACGATAATGACGAGAATATACTGTCTATTCCTCTTCAACAATCTTGCTCTTCTCGCTCACATAGATACCATCCAGGAACTTCCTGATATCCTTCTTCTTTACGTGACATTTCTGCACATTTAATAAAGCGGTTACAAAAAAAACGCCCTTACACATATGTGTAAAACCAATCAGTGATGTGGTTTCACTAAGCAAAATATACTCCCAAATTCAAACATTCCCCAACTACCAAATTCACTAAAGTTTCGGATCACCAAACAAGCCCATCAAGCCCATCTTCACACTAAAGTTTCGGATCACCAAACATGAGTTTAGTTGGTGTCTGCTTGTTAAGTCAGAGGGTTATACCTGGTTGATAAGAGCACATGACCTCGACACAAGCTCGATGTCGTTACCATCAAGAACAATCTCATCCTTAACTTTCTCAGACCGAACAATGGTTACACCGTCCAACATCTCCACCTTCCTCACCTGTTATTCCCCAGTAAACAACACTTTCCAATCAGAACACAATCAGAATCAAAGTCTATATTTCATTACAACGAAGCAACGGGATCAAGAAACCCAAACCTTCTTCTCACCGAGGAAGTTACGGATCTCGATAGACTTGCTGTCACCACCGATGGAAGCGTTGATGGGAAAATGAGCGTACACGAACCTCATCTTGTACCGGAACCCCCTCGTCACACCGGTGATGAGGTTATCCACGTGGCTGAGAGCGGTTCTGATGGACGCGCTCGATTTGCGAGATCCGAACCAGGAGTCGATTTTGAGCTTCCTTTTACCACTCTCGGGGTCCTTGATGAGCTGGAAATCGAGGTTCAGATGCTTGAAGTCGCGGACGAGTTTGCCGCGGGGTCCTTCCACTTCGATCACCTTGGCGTGAACCTTGATGGTAACGCCATCGGGAATGTCCATCGTCTCGGAAGAAAGGATCGTCTTCATCGTGTCTTCCTCGCTTTTCGTCTAGCTCACTCTGCTTTCGTCTACAACACAAACTACACAGCGGCGAAGAATTTAAATGTACATTACTACAAATCAGAATGAAACCCTAGTTACTTAGAAATGGGTGTCTAGTATGGGCCGGCCCAATCTGTTTGAGCTCCCATGGGCCAGTTTTAAGATTATTCACATATTGCTCCCATGTGCCATTTTGAAGATTATTTGACAACCTTTTAATATCATTTTTAACTAATCGGTTTCGGTTTCGGATTTTTTTTTTTCTTGTTCTAGAGATCTAAGAACATTTTGGTTATTTGTGAAATTCAGTTTGGCTTCATTTCAGTTTCTTTTCAATTATTTCAGTTTTCAGTTCGGTTCGGATTAAATGTTGGGAATTGAATAATACTCGATGAAGTTTTAGTTCCAATTTAATTCCGCTTTAGCTAATTACATATATTTTGGATAAGAATAAGATTTACAGTTTTTTGGATTAACTATTGGGTATCAGATAAATTTAATATTTAAGAACAAAGTTATTTAGGTAATTCGGTTCTTGGATGATTTTTGAAATATTTTTTGATAGATAAATATTTTGGTCATTTAATTTTCTCGTCATTCATTTTATAATTAGTATTTTAATAATATTTGATAATTTTAAAACTTAATATATTGATATTTTGGTATATAAAGTTATAAACTATTATTTAGATATTAGAGTAGTTTCGGTTAGATTTTGGTTTTTGGTTACAGAAATATAAGAATTGTTTGGTTATTTGTGAACATCGGTCCGGTTTTAATTTCATTTTTGAATTTGGTTATTTTAATTCGGTTTCGGTTTTAGTTTGTGGTTCTCGATTTATATGTTCATGCCTATTTTAAAATGAATAAAAATAATATATAAGTTCTGGCCATTGACTTGAGCAATATATTAAAATATCAATGCTACTTGTGCTGCTATATTGGTTTTAAAAGTTCACATATGCTATAAATTAATTGTCAAATTACTTTAGTAATATTTATGTTGAAATGTATACTTTAATTCGGAGGATATAGAATCAACAAATATATAATTGCCAATGCGCAGGTCATCCCCCTTTTTAGTGGGGGCCTTGTCTCTTTAAATTATGTTTTTAGTGGGGGCCTTGTCTCAAATTCACAAATCTATTAAGATAAATATCAAAGACTTAAAACTTGTTTTTTGTTAATAGACTTAAAACCTGTTATTTCCATTTCTAGACTGTTATTTTTAAATTTACTTTCAGGAACTATTATCTTGCAAAAAGTGGTTGATATTTTATAGACAAAATCATGCACCAGGAACTTTTAATACAAGACATAAATCCGTTGGTTTTGAGTCTAATTTCTGTCCGAAACTAAACTAATGTTATTTGGGCAGACAAATAAAACTATATTTAGTCCTTTATAAAATTTGGGATCAGATTGATGATCGGTACTATTCTCCTAAATTGTTGGAGTTTGATATATTGACCCAGCCAATATATTATATCCAGAAGAGCAACCAACAAAAAAAAATCAAGAGGGCGATGAAAATTAGATTAAAAGCATTATTATTAATTAAAATGTGGATATACCCTTAAGATCCCGGAGACTATTGTCTCTATAAAATTCCCGCCGTTTCAGCCACCAAAACCACCACGGCTTAACCAGCTCTCTCTATCTTTTTCGAATAGTTGTCTTTCTTTTTTCTTCATTCATCACCATTGAAGAGCGTGGAGGTGAGATTCGTTACCAGTTTATTTTATGTTCATTCAAATCCACAAACTAAAGTATCGTTAATTAGTACTGTCTACAAATTACTGTTCAACTGATAGCTTGGTTTGCTCGTATTAATATGCTTTTTGGTTAGCTGCTATTCATAAAAATTTGTAATTCTGGTTCTGACAAAGATGATACCTGATATATGTCATGTAAATACTAGAATAGTAGGGTACTAGTACCGTACTAGAATAATGTAACAATAAAAACAATAATGTTGAATCGGTGAGGCTATCACGCTAGGAACTTAGTTTCAGTAGAAAATGAATGCAATTGACTTTCAAAGTGTGTGTCAAGTTACCCTTTTTTTTTTTGCTAACATGTGTCAAGTTACTCTTTCGAACGTTAAAAGTGATGTATAAAGACAAATATTCAGCACAAAATGTTAAATTTTAATATGTAAAAGCAGGAGAGACAAGAGAGTCAATCTCAGATGGCCGAACAACAATTAGGAGTGCTGAAGGCACTCGACGTTGCTAAAACGCAACTTTACCATTTCACGGCAATTGTCATTGCCGGTATGGGTTTCTTTACTGATGCCTACGATCTCTTTTGCGTTTCCTTGGTGACCAAACTACTTGGACGCCTCTACTACTTCAATCCCTTGTCAGAAAAGCCTGGCTCACTTCCCCCTCACGTAGCGGCTGCGGTCAATGGTGTGGCTCTCTGTGGGACTCTTGCTGGTCAGCTATTTTTCGGATGGCTCGGTGACAAACTTGGAAGGAAAAAAGTGTATGGTATCACTTTGATCATGATGATCGTGTGCTCGGTAGCTTCTGGTCTCTCCTTTGGTAGCAAAGCCAAAGGTGTCATGACCACTCTTTGCTTTTTTAGGTACAATTATCATCATATTTTTACACATGTTTTAAGTGTTAGTCGGTTTTATATATGTATATTAAGATATACACAACTTGGTCTAGGTTTTGGCTGGGATTTGGTATTGGAGGTGACTACCCTCTTTCCGCAACTATTATGTCTGAATATGCTAACAAGAAGACTCGTGGTGCTTTCATCGCTGCCGTGTTTGCCATGCAAGGTGTCGGCATCTTAGCTGGAGGTTTCGTGGCACTTGCCGTCTCTTCCATTTTCGACAGAAAATTCCCAGCTCCAACCTATGCAGTCAACAGGGCTCTCTCAACGCCTCCTCAAGCTGATTACATTTGGAGAATCATCGTTATGTTTGGTGCCCTACCCGCAGCCTTGACTTACTACTGGCGTATGAAGATGCCCGAAACTGCACGTTACACTGCTTTGGTGGCCAAGAACATCAAACAGGCCACACAAGATATGTCCAAGGTTTTACAGGTGGAGCTTGAGATGGAGGAAAGAGCTGAAGACATCGTTCAAGACCCTAGACTTAACTATGGCTTGTTCTCCAAGGAGTTCGCCAAACGACATGGTCTTCCCCTCCTCGGATGTACCTCTACTTGGTTCCTGCTCGACATTGCCTTCTATAGCCAAAACTTGTTCCAAAAGGATATTTTCTCGGCTATCGGATGGATCCCAAAGGCAGCAACCATGAATGGAATCCACGAGGTTTTCATGATCGCCAGGGCACAAACCCTCATTGCACTTTGCAGTACTGTCCCTGGTTATTGGTTCACGGTCGCGTTTATTGATATTATGGGAAGGTTTGCAATCCAATTAATGGGATTCTTCATGATGACAGTGTTTATGTTTGCCATTGCCTTTCCTTACGACCACTGGATCAAACCAGATAACCGCATTGGATTTGTGGTTATGTACTCCCTCACCTTTTTCTTTGCTAACTTTGGACCAAATGCAACCACTTTCATTGTTCCAGCTGAGATCTTCCCTGCCAGGCTAAGGTCCACATGCCATGGAATATCAGCCGCAACTGGTAAAGCAGGAGCCATTGTGGGGGCTTTTGGTTTCTTATACGCAGCTCAGCCACAAGACAAGACCAAGACAGACGCTGGATACCCACCGGGTATTGGAGTCAAGAATTCGTTGATCATGCTTGGTGTTATTAACTTTGTTGGTATGCTCTTCACCTTCCTCGTTCCTGAGCCCAAGGGAAAGTCTCTTGAAGAGCTCTCTGGTGAGACTGAGGTCGAGAAATGACAAATGAAATGAAACTCTGCTTGTAATGTTTTTTTTTTGGGTAAAAACACTGTTTGTAACGTTTGATTGTTTTTTCTTTCAAAGTTTTTTTTTTTTTTAATTTCCCTCTGCGTGATGTACTTAAAACAAAGGTTGTGATGTGGACTACTTCAATTTTTCTTTTATTGGCCAGGCTGAAAATCTTGTAATTCGTTTTCTAATCACTAATGTCAAAGAAATATTTAATTATTTATTTTATTAATTTTAGATTTCATTTGCATGAGCTTTAGCAAGATACTTCTTGTCTTGGCTAATATCAATTCTCCATGGTTTTGATTGAAGGTAATGTGAACTTTCTCTCGACTTTAATTGGAGATTCCACATTACATGACTATTTGAGGAGGCAAAACATTGATCGGAGGTCAATGTTATAAGTCTTTCTGATATATCGACACAATAGACATGACTACATGTAAGAGTTTGAGCGGTGGAGCAAGGTATTAGAATAGGAATTAATAATCATACAAACAAAATGAGCATAGTATTAGAATAGCTAGTCGGACGAAACCAATCTGTCAGGACTATCTTGTCGAAAAAAATATTCATGGGAATTTAGTTAGTAATTCCGACGACGAAACCATCCGAAATATTCCCCATCGAAAAAGTTTCCATCAAGGGTCACATTATCAGAAATATATCGTTGGAATTGGTAATTACTTCGTTAGATATACATCTGAAATATGATTTTTGGACAATATCTAAGTAATTATAAACATAATAGTTCAATAATTATTTGAAACTATTATTTTAGTAATCAAAAATTAAATTAAAAAGCACAATTAAAAGTAAATACTTAAAAGTTTTTAGAAAATAAAAAACTAACATTTAATAGTTTTAAATTGTAAAAGAACACAATAATTTGTTGGGAACAATTGTTTCATGAGAAATTGCTAAAAATAGCACTTTTATGATACCAATTTTCAAAAATACCCTACCAACTTTACCATTAATTTTTTAAGAGTAGAAAGACTACTATACCCTTTTGCATACACAACATATTATCCTCTCTTCCCCTCTCCAAATCTCATCGTCGATCTCCTCTGAAAAAGCTCGACCTCTTCTCTCCGGTGACCAGTTTCGACGATATCAAAGACGTTCCGGCGACCAAATTCAAGTGATAATCGGACGAAATCAACGACTCTAACTACTCCGACGAAATCCGACGAGATCGACGATGCTCCGGTGAACACTTACAAGCTCCGGTGAACGTAATCGACAAAATCAGAGATAGATTTGTAAGTTTGTTTGAATTCCGACTTTAATTTAATCTATTTAAAGCCCTAAATCTAATTGATGTGTTTGAAGTAGCGATATGAGATTTTATGTGGCTGGTTTGCGTTCAGATTTTGAAAATCAAAGAGGTTGGTGAGCTGTTTGAAGAAGCAAGAGGGACTCTGAACAAGAAGTGGTTTGTTCTATCAAAGAACTACAGATTTATAAAACTTTATAAAAGTTGCAGAGTTGGCTTCTTAACACCATCTTTTCTATCATCTTCTTTAGACGTCTCTTATACTTGAAGAGGTTAGTTGTTCATATAAGTGAGTTTGACTGCAATAATTTTGATGTTGATCCCTATTTTCTTATAATCAGGTTATAATGATTGAAGTGTGTTACGTATGTGGAGAATGGAAGCTAATAAATGGAATTCATTGGGATTTCACAATCGATGTTGATCGAGGATGTTCTTTTAGTATGATCCATGAAGATGTCAGCTACAATGATTTGATTGGGGTTGTTTTAGAAGATTTTGGGATCGATGACAACAAAAGCAGTGTAAATCTTAGCTATGTCTCACCTTCCAAATTAAACTTTGGTACAAAAGAGCTTCCTCCAGTTTTATTAGGAATGATCGTCAAGTAACGTCATATATGAACAAACTTCAAGAGAATGCAGACATTCATCTATGTGTAACTATTAAGGTAAGCACATGAAATTCTTTTGCTAGAATATAGAGATTCACTATTACATTCATGGTTTTCTTTTATGTTTCAGAGAAAAGCACAAATATCGCCATTGATTATATTAAACATGATGCAGACACGGGATGAAATTTCTAGTACTCATGATTCCCCTATTGCTGGAAGTAGCATTTGAGGTACTTTTCAAAAGTCTTACCTTAACGTAATTATAAAGCCTTATATATTGTTTTAGACATTAGTATTTAATAGAGTACTACAAAGAGGTATTGCTACTAGTGAGCTAATTTTGTATTTCGAGCTAATTTAGGTTGTGATGTTTTTTAAATAAAAATTTTATTTTATAATGCTTTATAAAACTTAATAGATCCATGCTTACTTTTGAGAGAGGAACACACATACACCCGAGACTGAATGGAACAACATTCATAGAGTTGTGAAGTCTCGGTATAGAACATTCTCGTATAAGAGATACTCCTATTTCTCCTTCTATTGGTGTTATTGGCAATAAGGTACATATAACTTTCTGTTGATGTGAATATATCATTATCTTATAATGGGTTATAAATTATATTTTCTAACTGTTTTTCTAATTGTTTTGTTTTAGAGGATTGCACTCAATGGGACCTGATGTATATGGATCTGAAAAGTCAAAATTGTCATCTTTTTCTAGTAAACGTGGTAGAAAGCATGAGAGAGGATTCACATTCCCATTCAGAAATCTTGTCACCAATTTGTTTTGCAAATCAACGCGATGATGATAATGATTTGTTCGGGAAGTTTTTCAAGGATAAAAGGAAATGAGCACAAAGTTGAAGCTGCATGCTGTTAGTCAAGGCTTTGAGTTCTACACAGTATTCAGACAAACAACGTTATATTCTTAAGTGTGTGGATGAAAAATGCAGTTGGGATTTTCGTCGAAATCAGTTAAAGAATCTGAGAGTTTTGTTGTCGCCATTATGTATCTAAGCATACATGTGACACTTCTCGAGACGTGTTAACCATCGGCAAGCTACTGCAAAAATGTTAGGAAGTATGGTCACCAATAGTTATAAAGGAGGAAAGATTGGTTTGAAGCCTAAACAGATCATAGACAAAGCTAGAGATGATCATGGTGTTGTGATTTCATATTCAAAGGCTTGGAGGTGTCAAGAGCATGCCCAAGATCTGGCTAGGGTACTCTGATGATAGTTTTCAAGCTTTGCCCAGCTGGTTTCACATGTTTAAAGAGAAGAATCCAGGTTCAGAGACTTTTATTGAAGTTGATTCTGTGGGAAAATTCAAATATGCATTTTTGTCGTTTGGTCCAACTATCAGAGGGTTTAAGCTGATGAGGAAGGTACTTTCTATTGATGGTGCATCTGAAATCAAAGTATAAAGGAACTCTACTTGCTGCGACAGCACAAGATGGTAATTTTCACTTGTATCCTATAGCTTTTGCTATAGTTGATTCTGAGAATGAGGCCTCATGGAGTTGGTTTATGATGTGTATGAAAACCATCATTCCTGACGAGGAGGATCTGGTTTTTATCTCTGATCGTGCAGCCTCTATTGAAAAAGCTCTTTTACAACATTATCCGCTTGCTCACCATGGTATTTGCATCTTCCATTTTGAAAAGAATGTCCTGGACAAGTTTAAGAGTTCAACACTTATCCCATTGATTGTTGAGGCTGCTTATGCTTACACCAAGGGAGATTTCGATTATTTGTTTGATGAAATTGAGG
The DNA here is from genome assembly GCA_016432835.1 of Brassica nigra. Taxonomy (NCBI): domain Eukaryota; kingdom Viridiplantae; phylum Streptophyta; class Magnoliopsida; order Brassicales; family Brassicaceae; genus Brassica; species Brassica nigra. The sequence continues at coordinate 6,521,374 of CM028243.1, read as the reverse complement.
CGTCCGACACTGAAGTAGCTGAGTATCTTCGTAATGCGGACTTCAAGAAGTGGTCGCGAGCTTATTCTCCTGCCAATCGCTACAACATCATGACATCAAACTTGGCGGAATCCATTAACTCTTTGCTGAAAGATAGTCGTGAGTATCCGATAGTTTGTCTTTTTGATACTATTAGGATGATTATGACTAGGTGGTTCACTGAACGTCGTGATGAAGGAGATCGTCATATCCACCTCTCCACATTCAAAGTAGGGGAAAAGATGAAGGAGTTATATAATCTTAAGTCTCGCTGGCTTGAGGTTTCCAAAATCAATGATTCAGAGTATGAGGTTAAGGGAGATACAAGAGATCAAGTGGTGAATTTTCAAAACAGGCATTGTTCATGCTTGGTGTTTGATGTCGAGAAGTTTCCTTGCGCTCATGCTATTGCCGCTGCAAAAGCTGGAAATAAACATGAAAATGATTATGTCGATGATTTTTTCTCCAATGAAAGGTGCGTTCTCTCAGTCATGTTTTATAAATGTTTATAAAGGTTATCGGTTTATAATGGTTTATAAACATTATTCTTTAACACTTGTTTTACATTTTTCCTTCTTGGTTGTATCTTTCATCTAATTCTCTTAAATTTCTTATTAGGTTTAAGCAAGCATATTCAGAAAGCATATATCCTGTTGGTGATAAAGCATATTGGGATATTCCCTCCTATGTAGCAAAATTTGTTTGTCGCCCTCCATCTACTCGCTTCCTAGTGGCAGAAGGAAGAAAAAAAGAATTCCAAGTTCGTGGGAGTATGGAAAATACCGGTCCAAATCCGAATCAACATCCAAATCATACAAATGCAGCAGATGTGGACAGCAAGGACACAACAAGAGTACATGTGTTGAGCCAATTGGATAACAAGAGTCTTTTTATCAAAACTTGTCTTCATTTGATTATTTTATATGATGCTATAATAATTTGAATCTCATATCTTTTGAATCTTTTATTATTACATTCATCATTTTATAGTATGCTTTACAGAATTTATAAGTGTTTCTAAAAGTTTTACGTTACTAAAAAATTGTATGGCTATGTTAATCAACTATCTTTTATAAGACCCTTATAAATTATAGAGTTGAAATTCATTTCAGAATTTATATGTTTCTAAGATACTTGATGTCATTGGCTAAGCTTACCATTATGAATATAGATCTAATAAGTTTCTTAGAAAAGTATTAAGTTTAAGGTAAGTTTAAACCAGAATGATTAAAGTACAAACCAAAAGATGTTCTTTAATAAAGCCATTAAAAAAGATAACAGTTATAATTTCAAAAGGGAACAAAAGATAGCACTAAAAACTGAACGAGCGTTCATTTCTTCAAATTCACCATGTCTTCTACTCCGGATCATCAGTTGAATCTTTCCCAGCTTGTGTCTTTTGTTTTTCCGAGATGGAGGTGCCTGCAACAGCTCTCTTCATAAACAAAAAATAAAAGAAATCAATAATGATTTTTGGAAGTAGCTAATGAAACTCAAAAGAACATTTTATAAGATGTTATAAAGAGAGTTATTTTACCTTTCTTCCTGCTGGTCTTCCTAGTTTCCTCTTTTCAACTTGCTCGGGCTTCTCGGCTTCATCATCTGCTTCCACTTGTTGTTTTTTCTCCTCTTTTGTTTTGCCCTATTTCAAAAGAAAAAACGTATAAACAAAAACTTCATTGGAATGCTATTTTATAAGACGTTGTATAGAGATTTATTTTACTTTTCTTCCTGCTGGTCTTCCTGGTTTCTTCTTTTCACCTTTCTCCGCCTTCTTGACTTCATCGTCTGCTTCCACTTGTTGTTTTTTCTCCTCATTTGTTTTGCCCTATCTCAAAAAAAAAAGTTATAAACAAAAACTTCCTGATTCATTGGAAAACATTTTATAAGTCGTTATAAAGCGAGTTATTTTACCTTTCTTCCTGGTTTATTCTTTTCACCTTTCTTGGGCTTCTCTGCTTCATCATTTGCTTCTCCTTGTTGTTCTTTCCCCTCATGTGTTTTGTTCTATTTCAAAAAAAAAAAAGACATAAACAAAAATGATTTTTGGAAGTAGTCTATGAAATTGAAGAACATTTTATAAGACATTGTAAAGAGATTTATTTACCTTTCTTCCTGCTGGTCTTCCTCGTTTCTTCTGTTCAACTTGCACCGGCTTATCGGCTTCATCATCAACTTGTTCTTCTTCTTCTTGTTCCTATTTCCAAGAAAAAACAACAACATCTTTATCAAATTCGAATTTGTTATGTGTATTGGTTAGTTAATCGACTTTGTTGTTGTCTTATTGTTCACACCTTGAGGTTGAGATCTTCCAATACACCTCCTATTACATCATCAGCAGAAACATCCCTAGGTTGTATTTTTTGTTTTTTGGATTTGGAGTTCTAGCACGGCTCCTTTATAAGCAAACCAATTAAGAAAAACATGAATTCTATTTTTGGAAGCACTCTACTGAATTCAAAAGAGCATTTTATAAGACATTATAAATAGAGCTATTTACCTTATTTCCTCTTCCTCGTTTGTTCTTTCTAACTTGATTCGGCTCATCTGCTTTACCGTCCTCATCAACTACTGTATCATCGTTGACAGGTTCCTCATCGGTGTTCCTCTATTTAACAAAAGGCAATAACAGATTAACAAAAAGCAGTAACCCAAAACACATTCATTATGAACCACCTTGTAAATACATCTTTTAAAAGTTGTTACCTTTTTCTCTCTTCTTGGTTTCTTCTTCTTAACTTCCTTGCAAATGTTGGTTGTATCTTCATTTACATTTTCAACCTCTTCCATCCGATCCTATTTAAAAAAAAATAGATTTTTTAGGAGTGTATAGATAATTTTATAAACCTTTGTAAACAGATTTTAAATATTTCGTACCTTCTTTCTTTTTCCTTGCTTCTTCTCTAGTACTTGCTCGGGCTCTTTGGAAGCATCTTCATTGTCTTCTTCATCCTTCTGTTTTGATAAGAAAAGTTACAATAAGAGATTTACTTAACAGTTGAAGAGATTTTTCAACTCATAAAAGTTTATTAATAAGCTTACTTCATTGTCTTTGGAGGTTTCACTTCCTTCACCACTGATAGCAACTTCTTCACCATTTCGTTCTGCTTCCTCTATTTGACCCTATTATAAAGGTTCATACACATCAATTATCTTTATCAAATCATAAAACAATGACAGATTTTCAAAGACTTATATTTTTTAAATTGATAGTGTAATTTTAGAATGCTTTATAAATTAGCTTACTTCTTTGTCTTTTGAAGTTTCTCGTTCTTTTTCACCGTCCTCTGCATCATTATCCACTAGTTGTTCTTCTTCATCTTGAGTCTTTTTCTATTTCATTAAAAAAAGATTTTATAAATGGTTATAACTTTAAAATAACTTAGAAATTTCGAGTTTAATAAAGCATTATAAAGCGTCAAAAATACAACCTTAGAAACTTGTTGCCTTCGGAATCAATGTAAAACTGCAAATTTACATCATCCTCCACTTCCCTTTCCAGATTCTTATCATTTTCCTGAAAAATTATATGTGAATACAAATACACAGTATTTACAATATCAAGATTTTAAAATAACAAACCTTGGTTTTTGTGGCAGCTTGAGGAGTCGCATGAAACTCATCAGTTTCCTGTTACAAGTTAGAAGCATATGAATCTTTCTCTTCATTTAAAACACGATACAAATATAGAAAATATTTTTACCTTCTCGGTTTCTCGACGAATGCCCAAAAGATCTTCAAGCTGCTCCACTCTTTCTTTATAAATCTCTAGCTGCTTGGTGAGGAATTCAATCTTCTCTTTATCAGTTGCATCAGTCCCTGGACCATAATTGTTTTCCTCTATCTCAGCTTCCGCAACAGCAATGTTGACACTTCCACTCGCCAATCTTGTCTCTTCAAACGATATCCTCTCTTGACAAGATCAACAACTTTTCCAAACTCAGTGTCGACATCTTCAACCAAGTTGCTATGCAATTCGGATCTCAAGGATGCATTTGACAACAACCTGATAAGTATTACCATGATTAGATGATCGATAAAAAAGAAAAATGCAGAGACTAAACAAATTTAATAAGAGTTTATAAAATGATACCTTTTTGTTGCTAGCAATTTTAGTCACCTCATCCATAGTAGGCGATTTGGTTCTTATCCAATGCAAGCACAATGGAAACTGAGTTTCTTCATCTTCATCACCAAAAAATGAGCCAAGTTGATCCACGAAGACAAAGCCCAAAGCTGAATGGCATATATAAACCCAGAAATTCCATATTGCTCCTTCACCAAATCTGTAGTCGTAATCTTCTCCACTGCAGCACGTAGAGCATCATAGGTTTCATTCCCCCAGGGATACTTGCAGAACTCATTAAAGTTTCTAGCTCTCAGCAGTCTCTCAACGGTATTTTATTCACTGGATTGTTGGCTATCAATATCGATTCCACAAGGATAGTAGCCCCCAATCTCAGCTTCTGGTTAGCAGTCAATTCCTCACTATTTTTCACAAATAGTTCAACCAAGGTCTTCACAGTATGATTCTTCATCATCCATGGATCCTTCTTCTTCTTTTTGTTGCTGAAGCTTCTTCTTCTTTTCTTCTTAGCCAACAAGGCAAGGCAGACCTGTTGCCAAATGGAATTCTCGTAGAAAACCGCATCAACTGTTCTCCAAAAGAAAACCATAAATCCTTCTTGCCTACTTTAATTCTTCTTAGAAGCAACTCATGAATCAGGTTTCTTGAAAACACCATAGCCTTATCCCTCATCCCCATCTGAATTATAGGGCCTAAGAACGAATCTTCAATCTTCTTGAAATCACTGCCCAAAGCCTCTTTAACAATAGCAACATACTTAAGGGTGCAATGCTTATTGACTCGATCCAAAACTCCTTTCTCTGAACCAGGTTCAAACACTCTTTTTGGCAAGACAATTTTATCAGCAGAAGTACTCATCCTTTCACCTGAAACATTTCAAAATTTTGCAAGGTCAGTGATATGTTTTATAATGGCTTATAAAGTAAATTTTATAAGCAATTGTAAATCATAATGGAACCAAATCAATATCGAAGAACAAGAGATGACATATATCACAAATAACAAAAAGATATATTCGATTGTAAATTGTGATATACTAATACTCAAATGCCCAGAGCTATTAAATAATTTATTGAAATTTGTTTATATAAAATTAGAAGAAGAATCACATATCCGTGGTAAGTAAAATCGATGGCAACAAATTTATAAACACTTCTAAATAATAGGAATAGAATCACATTAATATCCCGAATAACCTAATCTAAACGAATGTAAGTTTAGACATACTAAAACTCAAAACCCCAAAGTTTTAACTAAACTAGTCAATTTTTAATGAGAAGAATAATCGCATTACCGACGTTAAGCAAAATCGATGGCAAGAAAATTTGACGGATTGAATGGGCTAGGGGAGCAAAACTGATGAACAGATCTACTAGGGTTTGAAACTGATAAAGATGCCGAGATCGTCGAAAGGTGGAACGTCCGAGATGATGAAAAGTGAGGAAAAAAACCTTAAGTGTTGATTTATACTTTTTTTCTTTAGGACCCAATTTGCAAGGCCCATTTTTATAAGCCCATCGCAAGCAACACTTTAAAAATTGCTATTATACTTATAAAAGTTTGTGCTAGTTAATTTTATATAAACCTTTATAATCAATTTTGGTTTATAATGACTTATTAAGTTTTATAATGGCTTATTGATATTTAAAAGCTTGGGCTAGTTAATTTTATATAAACATTTATAATCAATTTTGGTTTATAATGGCTTATTAAATTTTATAATGGCTTATTGATATTTAAAAGCTTGGGCTAGTTAATTTTATATAAACCTTTTATAAGCAATTTTGGTTTATAATGGCTTATTAAGTTTTATAATGGCTTATTGATATTTAAAAGCTTGGGCTAGTTAATTTTATATAAACCTTTATAAGCAATTATACATATATATAAACCTTTGTATATTATTTTGATATGATTTTGTAGGTCTTTATAATAAATACTTTATAATCACTAATCCTTAGTTAGAGAAAGTATTATTACCTATTGGGGGCTCAGCATCAATTGTTGAACCATTATCCATTTCATGATTCTTGTTGAAGGTATCTCGAGGCGTCCTGATTTCTGTTGGAGCATCACTCATCATATCAATCTCAGAGGATTCTAAAACAGGAGTGGTGCTACTGTGGCACACGTTAGAAGTTTTGTCTGGGTTAGGAACATTCGCATTGTCTTCGTTTTCAAATCCTTTCTGAAAAATATTGAAGCGAATGTACCAATTAGTGGTTCTTATTTCCAAAAGAAGAAAAAAAAATTGAACAAAATATAAGTACGAGAAAGTACCATATGTGCTTCAATCCAAACATTGTTTTGCCACTCCATGAATCGCCTAATATCAGAGTTTTAAAACCGCCTGTTCTTTTGTGTCCTCAAAACACACTTTGTAGTGGTTGTCTATGTGAATTTCTTTCACTACACCTTTGCGCCAACCATATCCAACAAACACTTCAACAATGTTTTGCAACTCGTACTCTGCACAGAGATTAAGAGGACGAGATGGCCTGATTTTGCAAATGTCAACTGCTGTACATTTCTCATCCTCACCATCACTCAAATGCTGTGAGCTTGGACCCAAATATCTCTTAACCAAAAATTGTCTTTTATCACCCCCTCGAATCTCTTTAACTACTAATGATTGGACCCAAACATTTTCCTTTTTACCAATCGTACGAGTCACTTCCACCAATTTCCCTGTGCTAAACATGTCTTTACTTACTTCCTTCAATTCAAGAAACAGTCAAATATTAGCTAATGCCTTCAACAATTCAAAATCTTAAAACTTTGAATATAAGAAGAAAATAATACCTTGTCTTTTTTCTTCTGCCATGTAAAGCCGGTCCAATGATTATGAGGTCTCAGTTGAGGTTTTGTCGAATTTTAATATGTCTGGTGGATGATCAAAGTACACCAAAAAACTTCCATCTGTCTCTTTACCTACGATAACACCATTCCACCATCCATCATTGAGATAAGCATCCACCACCAACCCTTCCTTGAATTTGACACCTTCATTCAGACACTCTGGCGGGACGGGTCTAATAAAACATCTTTCAACATATTCCCTGCAACGCTTTACACCGTCTTCATGGAGCAAAGTTTTGTAACAGACCCGAAGCTTTTCCCCTTTCACTTTCTCCGGATCTTGCTCGAGGATAGCTCTAAACCAAGAACCTTGGAACCCATCTTCTCCAGGAGAGGCTTCTACTTCACAACCTTTGGAAATGGGCAAAGGTCTTTCTTTTTTCTTCAAATTTTCCATTCTTGGCTACTCCTTCAAATTTTCTTCTGCTAAAACCTTGGAGACAAAACCATATATAAAGGAAAATTTAGTCATACCGTGGGTGTCATAATCATAAACAACAAGCTTCGCTCGAATTGAAACAGTCAAGAGAGAAAATTAAATCTCAAATTAACAACAAGTATCAATCAATTTCAATTACCTTCAAGAACTTGAGCTTTATGCTCCCGTAGACGATGAGCGAGCTTCCTGTTTTCATCGGAAGCGATATTGACTCAGATCAACCACCACATGAACTCATAAAAAAAGATAAACGAGATAAACGAATCGGAGATAGAGAGGATACACACAAGCAAGAGGAAGATAAAAGAAAAAAAAACAATTTAACAAGATGAAAGATTGAGGTTTCCAAAATCAAAAATCAAGAAATTGATTCCGGCCAATTTAACAAGATGAATCCAACAAATTGAAACAAATTGAGATTTTGGGTATATCAATTAAGTTCAAAAGAACAAAATTAAGCTCGAATTAGAGTGATTAATCGATTTATTTAATCTCAATCAACTCATTTACCTTTGCACAGTGTCTTACGATTTGAAAGGAGGAGGAACAAAACGATGGAGGCGCGGAGAAGAAGAAGACCCGGGGGATTGGTGATTGAAAATTCAATCGTGAATTTGTTGATTCTTCTTCTTTGAATTTATCGACTTAGAGAAGAATGAAAAACACATAGAAGAAAGTGACTGAATCTAAAATGGAGAGTCTGACACGCGTTCTTCTTTTGTCGAGAGAAGATAATGAAATAGCTAATTTTACGGTTTTGCCATTTCATTGTTAAATGATAAAAAAAAACATTCATTTGATTCGAACCCGGGCTTAGACGAAAGTGTAGGTTTCAGTTACAACAATTCACCACTAGACCACATTATATTCTTGTTTTCAATTGTTTATCATTATTATAAATCCTAAACTTTTAGTACTGATTTTATAAGGGTTTATAAGACATATTTAATAAGGTGTTATAAAGATCATAAAATACAAAGTTGTATAATGGGTTATAAGTGATTTTTCCAATCATCTGAAATTTGTTATCATTTTTTTAAAACGTTAACTCTTATTACTGATTTTTATAATGTGTTATAAAGGTAATAATAAAATACAATACAAAGTTTTACAATGTATTATTGTTTTTTCCATAATTCAAATGCATTATTATTTTATAAATCATATCCAATGAGAGTTTTATAATGGGTTATAATTGTTAATCATTTTTATAAATCCAAAACTCTTATTACTGATTTTATAAGTGTTTATATTTTAAATTTTTTGTAATAAAGATGATAAAATACAAAGTTTTATAATGGGTTATAAGTGATTTTGGATAGCTTTATAAGCCCTTATAATGCAAAAGATGTTTCTCATCAAAGGCATCAACAAAAGATAACATTTTGAAAATGGAAACACTGATTTTAGATAAGAAACAGTGGAGACTGAAAGGGCATCATTTCTTCCAATACTCTTTATATCACAACATCAGCTAGAACCGCAGATTGTTTTAGTTTTCTTTGTTTTGGACGTGCTGGCTTCAGCTTCCTTTATAAGCAAAACAATAAAGTAAATCAGGAATGTGACATATGAAATACAAACAACGTTATATAAACAATTATAAACAGAGTTATTTACCTTATCTTCCCTTGCTCGTTTCTTCTTTTTTAACTAGCACAGACTCTTTAGATGCATTTTCATTTAATTCTCCAACCTTCGATTTTGATAACACAATAAAAAAAGTTAGTTAAACTATATTAAAATATTTGAAAGCTTATCAGTTTATAAAGGATTATAAATCAGCTTACTTCATTGATTTTGTATGTTTCACTTTATAAATCAATTTATAAAGATTTATAACTTATCAGTTTCGAATTTAATAAAGACTTATAAGACATTAAAACACTGAACAACCTTAGTGTTTTGCTGCTTTCGGGAATCTATGAAAGACTGGAAAGTTTCTTCTTCACCCAATTCCCTCTCGGCATTCTGTCCATTTTCCTGAAAAAATATATGTGAATACAAATATACAGTATTTAGAATATGAAAAAAATAGTTTACCTTCTCGTTTTCTTGACGAATGTTCAGAAGACCTTCAAGATAACCCACTCTTTCTTTATAAATCTCTGCCTGCTTAGTGAGGAATTCAATCTTTTCTTTATCAGTTGCATCAATCCAAGGATCATAATTGTTTTTCTCCACTTCAGCTTCAGCGACAGCAATGTTGACACTTCCATTAAGCCAATCTTGTCTCTTCAGACGGTATCCTCTTCTGACAAGATCAAGAACTTTTCCAAATTGAATGTCAACGTCTTCAACCAAGTCGCAGTGTATTTCAGGATCTCCAAGTATACATTTGACATCAACCTAATATTTATTAACTGATTAAACAATCGATAAAAATACAAAGAATGCAAAGATTAAAACAAATTTATAAACATTTGTAAAATGTTACCTTCTCACTGTTGTCGAATCTGGCCACCTCTTCCATAGTAAGGGGTTTGGTTTTTATCCAATGCAAGCACAAGGGAAACTTAATCTCATTTTCCCTAATTCCAAAGATTGTGCCTATTTGATCCACAGATGATAAAGCCCATAGCTGAACTGCATATATAAATCCACAAATCCCATATTGATCTCTCTTCAACACTTCAGAGGTAATACCCTTCACTTCATCACGTAAACAATTAAAGGCCAAATTTCCCCAGGGATACTTGCAATACTCTTCGAAATCTCTTGCTCTCAGCAGATTCTCAACTGGTATACGAGTCACTGGATTGATTGCCATTAATATACCTTCCACAAGGATTGAAGCCCCCAATCTCAATCTCTGATCAGCAGTAAACTTTGTACTGTTGTTCTCAAGTAGTTTAAGCAAGCTCTTTACAGTTTGTTCCTTATTCATCCATGGATCTTTCTTCTTTTTCCTTCCGGAAGTCTGCACTTTCTCTTCATCTTTGTGAACAACACAAGGCAGACCAGTTGCCAAGTGGAATTCTCTTAGAGAAAACCTCATTGCTTGTTCTCCGAAAGAAAACCACAGAGCCTTGTCGCCTATATCAATTCTCCTTAAAAGTAAGTGATGAATCAAATTCCTTGAAAACACCATATGCTCCTGCCTCCTTCCCATCTCAATTATAGGACCCAAGAATGAATCTTCAAGCTTTCTGAATTCATGGCCCAAAACCTTTTCAACTTTACCAACCAACTTCAGGTTACTACGCTTGTTAATTCTAGCCAAAAAGCGTTCCTCTGTACCAGGTTCGATCACTCTTTTTGGCAAAGCAATCTTATCATCAGAATTACTCATCGCTTCACCTGAACAATTTCAGTATGGTAATGTGAAAGAGATGTTTTATAATGACTTATAAATTCTAATTCATTATTACCTATTGGTATCTCTTGAGTTTCAATGATTGGGGAGCAAGCATCATCTGATTCATGAGGTAATGGTAACTCGTATGCCTACACACCATTAGTAAAACATATATTTCAATAACAAAGAAAATAAGCCAATTCCAAACACAAATGGAGTGATAGTTTAAAACGCATAACTACTGCTTCATTGATTGGGGTTTCATTATCAGTAGCTTCTAAAATAGGAGTGTTACTGTAGCTTTCCTCAGGGGTTATGATTTCGGTTGCATAACCGTTCATAATATCATCTTCATTGGACTCTAAAATAAGAGTGCTACTGCTTCTCTCTTGAGTTGCAATGGTTGGAGTGGGAGCATCATTAATCAAATCATCCTCGCCGTCTAAAACATGAGTGTTAGGGAAAATGGCAGAATAAGATGATAAATATATATATATATAAATTATTTTATAAAGTAATTATAAGAGTTTATAAATCGTAAATAATTATTACCAATTGGTATCTCTTGAGGGTTAATGATTGGGGAGGTAGCATCATCATTCATCGTATCAGCTGATTCATGAGATATTTGATTCTCGGCTTCTAAAACAGTAGTTTTACTGTAGCTTTCCTCAGGGTTAAGATTTCATCTTCATTGTACTCTAAAACAAGAGTGCTACTGCTGCTCTCATGAGTGGCAGTGGGACCATCATTCATCAAATCAGCCTCAGTGCCTAAAACATGAGTGTTAGGGAAAATGGCACAATAAGATGATAAATATATATATATAAATTATTTTATAAAGTAATTATAAGAGTTTATAAATCGTAAATAATTATTACCAATTGGTATCTCTTGAGGGTTAATGATTGGGGAGGTAGCATCATCATTCATCGATCAGTTGATTCATGAGATATTGGATTCTCAGTGGCTTCTAAAACAGTAGTTTTACTGTAGCTTTCCTCAGGGGTTAAGATTTCATCTTCATTGTACTCTAAAACAAGAGTGCTACTGCTGCTCTCATGAGTGGCAGTGGGACCATCATTCATCAAATCAGCCTCAGTGCCGTCTAAAACATGAGTGTTAGGGAAAATGGCACAATAAGATGATAAATATATATATATATATATATATATATATATAAATTATTTTATAAAGTAATTATAAGAGTTTATAAATCGAAAATAATTATTACCAATTGGTATCTCTTGAGGGTTAATGATTGGGGAGGTAGCATCATCATTCATCGTATCAGCTGATTCATGAGATATTGGATTCTCAGTGGCTTCTAAAACAGTAGTTTTACTGTAGCTTTCCTCAGGGGTTAAGATTTCATCTTCATTGGACTCTAAAACAAGAGTGCTACTGCTGCTCTCATGAGTGGCAGTGGGACCATCATTCATCAAATCATTGGATTTGCTTGTAACCTTTGAATGAGTTTCTTCTATAGATTCTCTCTGAAAAATGGTGAAGGAAGTTTATTAATCAGTTGTTATTCACAATAAACCAAAACTGAATAAAGTTTATGTGTTAGAAAATACCTCTCGTGTGTGAATCCAACCACCATCTTGCCAATCCATTGACGGCCTAAGTGCAGAGCTTTTATAAACAGCCCCCTCTTTTAAGGTCTTGAACTGCACTAAGTACTTGTTACCACAGAGAATTTCCCTCACTTCTCCTTTAAGCCAACCACAGCTAACAAACACTTCAACAATGTCTCCCAATATATACTTTGCAAAAAAATATTGAGGAGGACATGGCCTGATTTTGCAAATATCAACTGTTTTCAATATTGCTTCCTCTTCATCATCATCACTTAAACGAAGAAACTGGGACATTCTTTTGATTATAAATTTTCTTTCACCATCTACTTCAATCTGTTTAATTAACAATGCTGGGACCCATATGTCTTCCATTTTAAGGATCCTACGAGTCATTTCTACTATTTTCCATGGGCTATAAATGTCTTCACTCAATTGCTTCATTTCCAAAGACAAAGATATATAAGCTAAAGTGATCATGAAACCAAAATTATAAAAGTTTATAAACAATAAGAAAACAATACCTTTTTTGCTAATTACCCATTTAGAGCCGGTCCAATCAGCATTAGGTCTCAATTGGTATTTGTCGAATTTTGCTATGTCTGGAATAAAATCAAGGTAAACCAAAAACTTATCATTTTGCACTTCCTTTACAATAACAGACTTCCACCATCCACCATGAGCATAAGCATCCACCACTGATCCTCTCTCAAATATCTGAAACCTTTATTCAGATACTCTGGTTGAACCGGACGGATAAAGCATTGTTCAAAAGTTTCTGTGTAAGGACTTAAACTGTCTTTGTCCACCAAAGTTGTAAAACACACCCGAAGTTTTTTCCCTTTCATTTTCGCAGGATTTTCCTGGAGGATTGCCTTATTCCAAGAAACTTTGAACATTTCTTTTTCACAAGTGACTTCTACTTCGGAACCTTTCTTCAATTTTTTCATCTTTGAAATGAAATATGAAAGACTTTTCTTCTTTTCCTAAAAAAAACTTTCAAACAGAGAGTAAATAAAATGAAAGAAAGAAATAAAATGAAAGAAAGAAACAGAGGATGAAGTTGAATAACCTTCCCACAAAAGCGATTTTGAAGTGATACTAGATTGCACTCCCAATCGAGGGCACATAGATGTTTGAAATGTCGAACAAAATTGGAGATGCCGAAAGAGATAGAAAAGGATGAATAGATTTTAGAAAAAAATAATAATTTCTTTACACAAACAAGAGAAACAAGACACATGTCTTTATGAAATACTTTTTTGACACATATAAAAGAAACAATACACATGTCTCTATTATAATATAAAGTCTAACATGCGGTTTTATAAGTTATTGAAAGCGGTAATTCATTTCTAATTTACATTTACTCTAATTTCTTCTTTAAAATATTTAATAACGAGATTTTTATAATGCATTCTAAAATCTTATTATAATATATATATATATATATAAGGGTTATAATTTATTTACACTAATTATAATACATTATCTCTTATAAACCTTTATATATTATAATATTAATGAATAATACATCATCTATGTGTTTCCTTATAATAAATTATTTATATCACTTGTTTAATTATTTTTTTTATATTACGGTTTTGCCATTCCTTTGTTAAATGATTAAAAAAAAAACAAATTAATCCTATCAACTGGGCTTCGAACCCGGGCCTAGACGTATCTGATTGCTTCGGTTCACCACTAGACCACAATCACATTCTTGTTCCTTGAACCAGTCATCTCGTATTGTTCTTTACATATCGTATTGTTCTTTACTTAATTTATAATGACTTATTAACAATAGTTTATATAGTAAATTCTTATTACTTATTTTATAAGGGCTTATAAGCCATTTCTATTAAGGTGTTATTAAGATACCAAAATACAAAGTTCTACGAAAAAGTAATACTAATCGTATTGATAGGGACTCGAACCCGAGCTTAGACGAATCTAAAGGCTCCAGTTCACCACTAGGCCACAATCACGAACTTGTTCCTTGTAACGAGTCATCTCCTATTGTTCTTTACATCTCTTATAAAGTTTTATAATGGCTTATAAATATAAAGTTCTACGAAAAAGTAATACTAATCGTATTGAAAGGGACTTGAACCCGGGCTTAGACGAATCTGAAGGCTTCAGTTCACCACTAGGCCACAATCACGAACTTGTTTCTTCAAACGAGTCATCTCCTATTGTTCTTATAATGGCTTATAAAATTCTTATTACTTAACTTATAATGACTTATAGACAATAGTTTATAAACTCTTATTACTGATTTTATAAGTGCTTATAATCCATTTCTATTAAGGTGTTATTAAGATACCAAAATACAAAGTTTTATGAAAAAATAACCTTAATTCGTATGAATTGGGGTTCGAACCCGGGCCTAGCCGTATCTCGATGCTGCATGTTACCACTAGACCACAATCACAAACTTGTTCATTGAAACGAGTCATCTCCTATTGTTCTTTAAATCTCTTATAATCTTTTATAAAGTTCTACGAAAAAGTAATTGTAATCGTATTGATAGAGACTCGAACCCGGCTTAGACGAATCTGAAGGCTTCAGTTCACCACTAGGCCACAATCACGAACTTGTTTCTTGAAACGAGTCATCTCCTATTGTTCTTATAATGGCTTATAAAATTCTTATTACTTAACTTATAATGGTTTATAGACAATAGTTTATAAAGTAAACTCTTATTACTGATTTTATAAGTGCTTATAAGCCATTTCTATTAAGGTGTTATTAAGATACCAAAATTCTAAGTTTTATGAAAAAATAACTTTAATACGTATGAATTGGGCTTCGAACCCGGGCCTATATGTATCTCAATGCTGCATTTAACCACTAGACCACAATCACAAACTTGTTCCTTGAAACGAGTCATCTCTTATTGTTCTTTACATATCTTATAAAGTATTATAATGGCTTATAAATATAAAGTTCTACGAAAAATAATTCTAATCGTATTGATAGGGACTCGAACCCGGGCTTAGACGAATCTGAAGGCTTTAGTTCACCACTAGGCCACAATCACGATCTTGTTCCTTGAAACGAGTCATATCCTATTGTTCTTTACAACTCTTACAAAATTCTTATTACTTAATTTATAATGGCTTATAAATAATAGTTTATAAAGTAAACTATTATTACTGATTTTGTAAGGGCTTATAAGCCATTTCTATTAAGGTGTTATTAATATACCAGAATACAAAGTTTTATGAAAAAATAACATTAATTCGTATGAATTGGGCTTCGAACCCGGGCTAAGAAGAATCTGGAGGCTTCAGTTCACCAGTAGACCACAATCAAATACTTGTTCCTTGAAAAGAGCCATCTCCTATTGTTCTTATAATGGCTTATAAAGTATTATAATGGCTTATAAATATTAAGTTATTACTTATAATGTTTTAAATCTCTTATAAAATTCTTATTACTTAATTTATAATGGCTTATAGACAATAGTTTATAAAGTAAACTCTTATTACTGATTTTATACTGATTTTTCAAATTCTAATACATTTAGTAATCTCATGCGATTAATTATTTATAGACGTTTATAAATTGTTTTACATAGATTCAAATTCTAATAGATTATTGTTTATATGATGCTAAGAAATGTTTTAATAACTTTTGAAGGTGGTTTAGTGTGATCACGCGCATATGAGTGATGGGAAACAAAAGATGTTCTTTTATCAAAGACATCAAACAGTTAAATCAATTGAAAGGGGAAACAAAAGATAGCACTAAAAGCTGAAAAATCTTCATTTCTTCAAATTCACCATGTCTTCTACTTTGGCTCATCAGTTGAATCTTTCCCATCTTGTCTCTTTTTTTTTTTTTGTTTGTAATAGTAACATGTCTCTGTATAAGCAAAAAAAAATTAAGAGAAATCAGAAATGAATTTTTGGAAGTAGTCTATGAAATTCGAAAGAACATTTTATAAGACTTTATAAAGTTAGTTATTTACCTTTCTAAATTCGAAAGAACATTTCTCTTGTTCGTCTTCTTCTTCTTCTTCTTCTTCTTCTTCTTCTTCTTCTTGTGCCTATTTATCACCATTTGCATTTAACAAAAAGAACCGAAGCATTGTTACTCACATTAGGAGAAGAAGAATATACGTTTTATAAGGCATTATAAATAGAGTTATTTACATTTACAACTTCCACGGGCTTCTGGACTTCAGCATCAGCTTGATCTTGTTCTTCTTCTTCTTTTTGTGCCTATTTTATCACCATTTCCATTTAACAAAAAGACCCGAAGTATTGTTATTCACGTTAGAAGAAGAAGAATCTACGTTTTATAAGGCATTATAAATAGAGTTATTTACCTTTTCCCTCTTCCTCGTTTGATGTTTCTAACTTGCACTGGCTTTGACTTTAGCATCAGCTTTATCTTTCTTATTCATTTGTTGTTCTTTTCCTTCATGTGTTTGGCTCTATCTCATTTGTTATCCACTTGTTGTTATTAACAGGTTTATAAAGGCTTATAATTTAAAGATCAATTTATAAGACATTATAAAGATAGTTATTTACCTTTTTTCCTCTTGGTCTTCCTCGTTTCTTCTTTTCACCTTCCTCGGCTTCTTGGCTTCAACAATCGTTTTCTCTTGCTGTTCTTTTCCTCATTTGTTTGGTTCTATTTCAAAAAAAAAATTTATCGATTTATAAAGGCTTATAATCTAAAAACATTAACAGAGTTTTTGCAGTCGGTCAAATTCGAAAGATCATTTTATAAGACATTATAAAGATGGTTATTTACCTTTTTCCTCTTGCTCTTCCTCCTTTCTTCTTTTCACCTTCCTCGGCTTGTTGGCTTCAACAACGGTTTCCTCATTTGTTTGGTTCTATTTCAAAATAAAATTTTTTATAGATTTATAAAGGCTTATAATTTTTAAAACTGATGATTGTAAACGATTATCTGTTTATAAAGACTTCTTAATTAGCTTACTTCACTGATTTTTGAAGTATAGATTCCTTTATCACTGCCGCTCACTTCAGCATCGACTCCTTGTTGTGCTTCTTCTTCAACTTCTTCTTCTTCTTCATGTGTCTGTACTATTTCCAAGAAAAACAATAACAGGTTTATAAGGGTTTATTAAATTCGAAATTCTTATGTTTATTGGTAAGTTAATTGACTTTGTTGTTGTCTTATAGTTCACACCTTGAGGTTGAGATCTTCCAATATATTTCCTATAACATCATCAACTGAAACTTCTGCAGCTGGTAGCTTTTGTTTTTTCGATTTGGAGGTGCTAGTGTCAGCTCCCTTTAGAATCAAAACAGTTAAGAAAATCGGGAATGAAATTTGGAATTAGTCTATTTATAAACCATTATAAAGAGTCTTCTTTACCTTTTTTCCTATTCCTCGTTTCTTCCTTTGAGGTTGAACTGTCTTCTCGACTTCAACATCACCTTCCTCTCTTTGTTCTTCTTCATTATGAGTTCGCACCTATTACAATGATATATTTTAATAACTGATAGTCTAAGTTTATAAAGCTTTATAAATTATCTTACATCAATGTTATTTGAAGTTTCTCTTTCTTTATAACCGTCGTCAACTTCAACATCATCTTCATCTTGAGACTGCTCCTATTTCAAAAAAAAAAAACAATAAGAAAAGTTTTATAAAGGCTTATAACTTTAAAATAACTTAGCAATATCAAATTTGTCAAAGCCTTATAATGAATCAAAACACAACAACCTTAGTGTTTTGCTGTTTCGCAATCATGTAAGACAGTAAATTTTCATCGTCACTCAATTCACTTTGGGCATTCTGTCCATTTTCATTTAAATTATAATTTAATTCTAATGCAAAGTATTTAGAATATGTTGAAGAATCTTATTTACCTTATTTACTCTTACTCGTTTCTTTCTTTGAAGTTGCACGGAATCCTCAACTTCCACATCAGCTTCCTCTTGTTGTTCGGCTTCATCCTGAGTTTGATTCTCAGTTTCCTGTTTCTGTTAATTTTTCAACAACTTTCAAACATAGAAGGACATGAATCTTTCAAACCCGATACTAATATAGAATATAGTTTACCTTCTCTGTTTCCTGACGAATGTCCAAAAGATCTTCAAGGTACGCCACTCTTTCTTTAAGAGTGTCTAATTGCTTAGTGAGGAACTCAATCTTGTCTTTATCAGTTGCATCAATCCCAGGACCAGAATTGTTTTTCACCACTTCAGCTTCAGCAACGGCAATGTTGATCTTTCCATTACGCCAATCTTTTCGCTTCAAACGATATCCTCTTTTGACAAGATCAACAACTCTTCCAAATTGACCATCAACATCTTCAACCAAGTTGCTATACAATTCGGGATCTCCAAGAATGCATTTGACAACAACCTGATAAGTATTGCATGATTAGACAATCTTTAATAAAAATAATGCAAAGACTAAAAATATTTTATAAAAGTTTATAAAATGTTACCTCTTTGTCGCTATCAATTTTGGTCACCTCTTCCATAGTAGGCGATTTGGTTTTGATCCAATGCAAGCACAATGGAAACTGAGTTTCTTCATCTTCATCACCAAAAATGTGCCTAGTTGATCCACACAAGATAAAGCCCACAATTGGATTGCATATATGAACCCAGGAATCCCGTACTGCTCTCTCTCCAACACTGTAGTGGTAATCTTCTTCACTTCAACACATAAAGCATCATATGCCAAATTTCCCCATGGATATCTGCAGAACTCTTCGAAGTCTGTAGCTCTAAAAGGTTTTCTTCAGGTATAGTATTCACTGGATTATTGGCTATTAGTATCCCTTCTACAAGTATTGTAGCCGCTAATCTAAGCCTCTGATCAGCAGTCAATTTTTTACTGTCCTTCACAAGTAGATTAAGCAAGCTCTTCACCGTCTGATTTTTCTTCATCCATGGATCCTTTTTCTTCTTTTTAGTTCCTGAAATCTCTTCTTGTTCCTCTTGTTCATTCCGGATCCTTTTCTTCTTCTTGTTCATCCCGGATCCTTTTCTTCTTCTTGTTCTTCTTGTTCATCCCGGATCCTTTTTCTTCTTCTTGTTCTTCTTTTTTCGTCAACAACGCAAGGCAAACCTGTTGCCAAGTAGAATTCTCTTAGAAAACCGCATTGGTTGCTCCAAAAGAAAACCATAAACCCTTCCCATCTACTATAATTCTTGAAGAAATAGTTGATGAATCAAGTTCCTTGAGAAAGCCATATTCTCTCTCCTTCCCATCTTGATTATAGGACCTAAGAACGTATCCTCAAGTCTCTTGAACTCTTTTCCAAGAACCTTTTCAACCTTTCCAACCAACTTCAAGCTGCAACGCTTGTTGGTTCGACCAGCAATCCTTTTTCTCTTCCAGGTTGAAAACTCTTTTGGTAAAACAATCGCATCATCCGAATTACTCATCGTTTTACCTGAAATAATTCAAGACGTTAAATCTATGTTTTATAAGGACTTATAAATCACAAATAACAAAAGTAAAATCAAAAGTAGAAAGTAAATTAGACATACTGAAACCTAGTGGACCCAAACTATTTGAAATTTTCATCTTACTATGAAGAAGAAGAACTCGAGATACTATGAAGAAGAAGAACAAATCTACTCTAATCTAGTCGATCCATATACCCTAAGGCAGAGTGAGAAGTAGAATCGTAGAAGAACACATCTCATCACATTACGGTGTTTGAAGACAAATCGATGAAAACCCAATGAACACCGATGAAACGAGCGGCTAGTTTTTGTAATCGAAGATGTGGAGAGACGGCGAATGTAGAAGAACGATGGGAACTATTGAGTTTCTTGTGAAAACCCTTATTTGGGGTGGGTTTCTTTTGGTATAAAGCCCATTTAAGATTTATATAAACCTTTATATAAAGATACCAAAATACAAAGTTTTATGAAAAAAACCTTAATTCGTATGAATTGGGCTTCAACCCGGCCTAGACGTATCTCGATGCTGCATTTAACCACTAGGCCACAATCACGATCTTGTTCCTTGAAACGAGTCATCTCCTATTGTTCTTTAAATCTCTTATAAAGTTTTATAATGGCTTATAAATATAAAGTTCTACGAAAAAGTAACACTAATCGTATTGATAGGAACTCGAACCCGGGCTTAGACGAATCTGAAGGCTTCAGTTCACCACTGGGCCACAATCACGAACTTGTTCCTTGAAACGAGTCATCTCTATTGTTCTTTAAATCTCTTATAATCTTTTATAATGGCTTATAAATATAAAGTTCTACGAAAAAGTAATACTAATCGTATTGATAGGGACTCGAACCCGGGCTTAGACGAATCTGAAGGCTTCAGTTCACCACTAGGCCACAATCACGAACTTGTTCCTAGAAACGAGTCATCTCGTATTTTCTTTACATCTCTTATAAAGTTCTTATTACTTAACTTATAATGGCTTATAGACAATAGTTTATAAAGTAAACTCTTATTACTGATTTTATAAGTGCTTATAAGCCATTTCTATTAAGGTGTTATTAAGATACCAAAATACAAAGTTTTATGAAAAAAAAACCTTAATTCGTATGAATTGGGCTTCGAACCCGGGCCTAGACGTATCTCGATGCTGCATTTAACCACTAGGCCACAATCACGATCTTGTTCCTTGAAACGAGTCATCTCCTATTGTTCTTTAAATCTCTTATAAAGTTTTATAATGGCTTATAAATATAAAGTTCTACGAAAAGTAACACTAATCGTATTGATAGGGACTCGAACCCGGCTTAGACGAATCTGAAGGCTTCAGTTCACCACTGGGCCTCAATCAAAGTTGTTCCTTGAAACGAGTCATCTCCTATTGTTCTTTTAATGGCTTATAAAATTCTTATTACTTAAGTTATAATGGCTTATAGACAATAGTTTATAAAGTAAACTCTTATTACTGATTTTATAAGTGCTTATAAGCCATTTCTATCAAGGTGTTATTAAGATACCAAAATACAAAGTTTTATGAAAAATAACCTTAATTGTATGAATTGGGCTTCAACCCGGCCTAGCCGTATCTCGATGCTGCATTTAACCACTAGACCACAATCAAATACTTGTTCCTTGAAAAGAGTCATCTCCTATTGTTCTTATAATGGCTTATAAAGTATTATAATGGCTTATAAATATTAAGTTCTATGAAAAATAAATCTAATTATTGATTTTATAAGGGTTTATAAGCCATTTCTAATAAGTTGTTATAAGTATACCAAAATTCATAGTTTTATAACCGGTTATTAAGATACCAAAATTCAAAGTTTTATAAAGGGTTATAAGTTAATTTTATAAGTGAGTTACGTCACATTCTTGTTTCTTAAATTCTTATCTGTTTTTTTTTTTTGAATGAAACACAATACAAGAGATAAACACTGTAAAAGATACTTATTCCATTTAAAATAAAAACTGATTATTTTAAAACATAGAAAAACAGATTGATAACAATAGATTCAACATAGCAAAACATGAGACTACTCTTCCAACAACCACTTCTCGTCAAGCTTGTCCCAATCAGGGATTTTAACCTTAATACCACCACGGATGTCTTCGGCTTTGTCATGCTCAAGAGTGAGTTTCTCCAACTCAGCAACCAAGTCGAATTTCCCTTCAGATTCAATAATTGCATTAAGCAATTCAATTTGGTCAGCAAGGGAATTTACAGTGCCCGATGCCTCAGTCCATGCAACTTCAGATTTCCTGTGCTCATTGGACAAGCGTAGAAGAGCCCGGTAATGCTCTGTTGTTTCCTTCTTTCCTTTGTTGAACCCTTCAGCCGCATCTGATCCGTAAACATCCTGCATGGGACGCTTCATCATCTTCTTAGAACCATCCATTATCACTTGATTCTGCAAAAAAAATCGAAACATGGATGTTAAATCGAAACATGGATGTTATGGTATTACAGATGTAGAGAAAAGTTTGTGAATTGAATGGAAAATGAGAAATTCCGAAAACTAACTTATATTGCAAAAGGATAAAATAGAAGAAATGAAGTAAGTGAACAAGAGATATGATGTCTTCCTTTGTATTTATAGATCACAAAGAACCCTTCGACTACTGGGATTATTGAAGTCGTTTGAAAGAAACTCTTCGGTTACTAATCTTATTATTGAAGTCGTTCAAAGGAACCGCTCGATATAAACGGTTATAAACGGTTATAAGTGATTTTTCAAATTCTAATTCATTATTGTTTATATGATGCTAAGGAATGTTTTAATAATCTCATGCGATTGTTTTAATAAATGCCTTTATAAATTGTTTTACATAGATTTAAGATATTTTAAACTCTTATTACTTATTTTATAAGGGTTTATAAACAATAGTTTATAAAGTGTTATAAAGTTTCTGAAATACAAAGTTATTTGTTAACTTAATAAATAAGAACAGAGCCATAAAATCCAAGACATAAACTCATATAATATTCAGAATTCTACAAAGAAACAAAGTTTCCCAAGGAAGAGTAAAAACAGATTGTTGTTCACACATAACTGTAATCAAGCGATAAAGTTTTTGTTCATTCTCACATTAGTACTCACTGTAATTCTGAAAAGATATCAACCGCCAACTTTTCTCTGATGAATGCAATTTTTTCTTCACTCAGCTTTGTGAAGTCTACTATACGCATTGCATGGCACTCTATCAGCTTCAATGCATAAACTCCACTGTCTTCTATTTTAAGAACCTGGAAACAAAAAGGTTTTATCTATAATACAAATCTAACATTTTAAGTTCAAAGATTTATAAGCTGTTATAAATCATGTTACCTGTGGGTAATTGTGGGAACCGAAATTCACACCGTCAATTTTAATGAATAAGATTGCGGAGGAAAGCCAAGTTAACCCGACTTTCCTTGAAGGTCCGGATTCTCTGCGACAGCCAACGACAAGTGACCGAATAAATGCGGAAAAAGATTTGTTAAGATTTGAGACTGGACCTTAAGAAAGGCTGCCTACGCACTTTCGAGGATCAAGTCGGACGTAGTTCAGTTAGAAAGAATTGAACAAGAGATCGAACCGTCTGGGCGGGTTCGTCTAGTATGAGCGTTTGTCATAGAAACAGGCATGTCGAAGATAACGCCTAGGGTTTCTATGTGCGGAGCTCTTAAGTAAAAGAATTGTCCGATCCTTCCAGAGGAGCGGAGATTTGCGAGCAGGAGGCGGCCAGACGTTCTAGGGCCTGGTTCGTCTAATATGAGCGTTGGTCATAGAAGCGGGCATGTCGAAGATAATGCCTAGGGTTTCTATGCGAAGCTCTGAGTAAAAGTATAGTTAGATCCTTCCGAGAGGAACGGGTCTGCGGAGAAGATAAAACTAGAACAAGAGGCGCCAGACGCTCTGAGTCCTGCCTCGCTGGCCTAACCGCCTAAGTTCTAAGTTCTCTAAGCTAGCAGGATGCTCTAAGTCTCCAATCTAGGATTTTCGGATTTTTCTCTTCTGCCCTTGCTCTCCTTATATATCCACTCCAAGGTCGGTTTGCCTTAGGATGATGGACTCGCCTTTGGGCCCAAGCTTATCTCTTCAGGAAGTATTCCATTTTCGCGATCTTTGTAATTATCCTCGAAGTTTTCGGTGACTTGATGTTTATCCGATGTTCGGGATATCGGACAAATCGTCATAGCCTGATTGGGCCTGAATTCCTAAATTCGTAAGTTAGTCCGTGGACTTGTCTTAAGTCGTTAAACGTTTTATACGATTTCTGAAGACTATCTTTCGTAAAATAAACCGTATAACCTAAAGGATCGATGTTCAAGTTAATCGACCTTGTTCTATACGATATCTTCTACGAAATCCAATCCTTCTAGTTTTTGTCGTAAAACATCGCGGACGATTCCAATCGAAGTCGTAGGATGTTTATTCCAGAGCGTGATCGTCCCAAACTCACGATGATTGATCCAAACAAGCCAAGATGGGATCAGACCAACACGATGGGACCGAGACCAGGACGAGGGCCGACCGGCGCCAGGCCAGCCCGCGACGACGGGTGCCGCTGGCGCCAGGCCGGTGCCGGCGCCAGGCCAGCCAGCGACGGTGCCGCCGGCCAGGCCGGTGCCGCCGGCGCCAGGCCAGCCTGCGGCGACGGTGCCGCGGGCCAGGCCGCCCTGGGCCGCCGGGCGCCAGGTCGGTGCCGCCGCCAGACCAGCCAGCGCGGACGGTGCCGCCGGCGCCAGGCCGGTGCCCGGCGCCAGGCCAGCCGCGGCGACGGTGCCGCCGGCGCCAGGCCAGCCCGGCGACGGTGCCGCCGGCGCCAGGCCGGTGCGCCGGCGCCAAGCCAGCCTGCGGCGGGTGCCGCCGGCGCCAGGATGGTGCCGCCGGCGCCAGGCGGTGCCGGCGCCAGGCCGGGCCCGCCGGCCGCCGCCAGGCCAGCCCGTGTCGGTGCCGCCGGCGCCAGTCCGGCCCGCGTGGCGCGTGCCGCCGGCGCCAGGCCGGGTGCCGCCGGCGCCAGGCTGTAGATCTCGGCGAGGGCTTCGATTTGATATCTTGATCGTTTTCTGGTTCCTCACGGTTTGAGAGAACGACCTCTTCGAAGTTTCGAGGCAGATTCTTTTATGTTTAGGGTTTTTGTGGTGATCGAATCTTGATGTCGTGGGAAGCGGACCGATCTTTCCGGGAATTCTCGCCCACGCCCGTAGTCTTCCGATCTCACAGAGAGTGGATATTCTAATTTGAGAAAATCTCGTATAACTCCTTTTAGAAATTATCCGAGACTTTTGTTTCAAGAAATACTTTCTAGAGACTTTCAGTCATTGATTCCGTCGCGACCGATTTTGACACCAACAGTTAGCCCCCAGCTCGTTAGAACCTTCGTGATGTTCTTGCGGCGATAAGACATGTCAGGTAAGATAGGCGGAATCAATGGTTGAAAGGCTCCGTTGAAAGTGGTAAGATTGGGGCTGCGCCTTCAAGGCTGCCTACGCACCCTTGGTGTAGGGATCAAGCCTTCCGTAGTTCATTTTGGAGTTTAAGACCCTTGTGATCTGTTTTCCGCGAGACTTATATGGTCTGGTTATGTGTCATGAGAGACTTTCGAGCATGATGCTGTTGATGTATTTGTTTTTCGATTATTTATGAACTTCAGTTTTTCAAGTATGAGAAAGAGGTGTGAGTTGTCGTCTCATTCCTAGTTCCCTGATGATCACCGCACCTATTGTTTGCATAAAGCGAGATTTTCCGCGGTTTACCGATTACTGAAAGTTCGTGAAACGAATAGGCTTAAGTGAAGAGACAAATTTTGGATCTCGATACCATACTATGTCTGTGAGATGTCAAGATCCAGCGTGGCTGGGTTTAGGTAAGACCTAGGTTTACTCTCGGACTGAGGCTGCGATGACAAATCGGCTTTCGTTTTGCCTGTTTGCGATTTTAACCTGACTCGCACCGTTTAAAATCCGCGAATTGTTGTCGGCTTATATGATTTGTTCGTGAGTCGAGCTACTTCCTTTACGAAGAGCTAGACCAAAATTTTGATTTCTTGTATAGCGCTATGTTTATCCTTGTCGGATGCAAGAGAGCCTACCCCTTGAAGGGCGGCTATTTGTCTGTTTAGGACGTTAGAGTTCGTTTGTTGTGATCAGCAACAACGAAATGATGCCAGTTTAGAGGCATGTTACCGCTAGAGGTGTGTTTGTATGTTTTGAGTTTTAGAGACGAGGATTTCCTGGAACGCTTTGAGGAAAAGAATGTCCTTCGTTAGCGACGTCTCGCAGTGCTGAAGGTCGAGTTTCCCTTGTGCCGCATTTCGTGGTTGAAATGTTCGCGGGCTTCGAGATGTTTTGCGAATGTTCGCAGCCAGAAACTGTTGTTTCGGTTTAGACGCGAGGACCAAGAGGTCGCGTAAGTTCGACCAGGAGAAGCGCCTACATTCGTGCTTCGTGAAGTGTTGGCCTTCCGGATTTGTTTGTATATATTAAGGATGACTCAGATAACTCTTGGAGCCTTGTCACGAGTGTTTCTTTTCATGCCGTGTTTACGGGGCGTATAGAACTTAATCGATTGACGATGAGTTTAAATCTTCCGTTAACCGTATGGTTGTTAGGACTGAGTTTTGGTATGAAGAGTTTATCATATGATTTCGATTCTGGGTTATGCGACAAATTGCTTGCGTAATAGTCACTTGGCGCTCTATGAACAAATCGTGGATTGTTGTTTTAGTCGTTATGATTGAGCGGTGCTCGCCAGTAGCTTTGGATTGGCATGGAGGCTAGATTCAGCCGACGCCAAGGAAATTGTTGGTAACGATCAGACCATGACCCTTATTAAGGTCATGTTAGTTTACGATTGTCCTTAATGGGGATGCCGAATTCAGGTTCGGCATTACGGAGCATGAGTTGGCGAGGGCCAAATAGCGTTGCGAGATAGACATGCCAAGCATAGCGGAGTTTTCTGAGTTATGGCTGATGGCTTTTAGAAACGATCTTCCACTTTAGGTCTTAGTTATCGATGAATGGCTCAGATAAATTCTTTTTGTTGCATGAAAATCGCTTCATTTATCCGAGGGGACAAAGTTTAAGGGATCGACGAGGAAGCGTGCGGGTTCGTCTCACGTGATTATTTCCTGCTCGGACGCAACCGCTGGGAGTGAAAGCAGGAGCCAGAAACCTTGTGGAGCGAAAACTGTCTATGTCAGTTACCCGTTGGACCCATTATGTTTATTTTACGAAATTTGCTTTGTATGAATTGACTCGACCATACAGAGGATTTCTCGTAAAAGTGATGTAAGGGGGTTTTCGCAAAGGTAACCGGAGAGCGTTTCTCACGAATTACTTGCGATATTCGCGACCACGGATTGTGTTTTCCTCATTCACTTTTGCGTACTGCGAAATCGTTTTGCATAAGACCGGTCATGTTTTTTCCATAGGCTATTTTGTTTTAAAATGTTCTTGTTATACGAAAGTAATGGATGACCGGTTTCATAGAGATAGAAAATCGCAGTTTGTTAAAGTAGCGATGTTTCCGCGGATTACACGGGAGATGTTTCCGCTAAGATTTCGACCTTTGGACGAAAGCTGCTTCGAACTACTTATGGAGTTTTACCGAAGGTTATTTCGTTATTTTCGTAGTTCACCGTCATGCTATTAGTCTGACGTTGGTACACGTTTCTAGTCGCGAGTTTGCGACGAGAGACGACGTAGAGTTTTCAAGACTATGTTTGTAACGGTTGGGCTATGCCATTAGCGTTTTTTAGACGAATCTTATTGCTGCGAGAGTTTGCTTTGTCAAAAGCGTTGTCTTGATGCTGAAGCAAAAAGTTTTCGAAGATGGGATTATACGGGTATAGTATACGTACCTACTTCCCTTTTCTTTTTACGGAAGAAAACGGGTTAGCCGTTCTTCCGAAGGCTTGTGTACGTTTTTCTTTCTTTTAGAAGCGGGATGAGTATGCTTTTAGAACGCGTGCATCGTTTCTCGGTTTTTCGAGACTAGATCGGTTTGCATGTTCTGCCTGGACAATCAAGGAACGATGGAACAAGACTGGAAATTTTGCCTAAGACTTAGCTTGCTAGACTATCCACCTAGGTCCTAAGTTCCCTAAATTCTACGGCAGTTTTTCAAGATGTTTTGTTCCTGTCCTACAAAGAATTTAAACCTTTACAAAAATTTCGAGAAAATAGTCTTTTGAAGGTTTCGCATTCGGGAATCCCATTTTCTCAGATAGGACGATTGGTGTTTAGAATCACCGTGATCGCACCAAACTCACAAAGATTGATCTAAGCAAGCCAAGATGGGATCGGACCGAGCACGATGGGACCGAGACCAGGACGAGGGACGTCGACCGACGCCAGGCCGGGGTGCCGCCGCCAGGCCAGCCCGCCTGCGTGCGCCGGGCGCCAGGCCAGCCCGCCCCGCGCCCGGCGCCAGGCCAGCCCGTGTCCAGCGCCGGCGCCAGGTCGGGTGCCGCCGGCGCCAGGCCAGCCCGCGTCCCGCTGCCGCCGGCGCCAGGTCGGGTGCCGCGGCGCCAGGCCAGCCAGCGTCCCGCTGCGCCGCCGGTGCCGGTGCCGGCGCCAGGCCAGCCCGCTCCAGCGTGCCGCGGCGCCAGGCGGGTGCCGCGGCGCCAGGGGTGCCGCCCGCCAGGCCAGCCTGCGCCCGGCGCCAGGCGGGCAGGCGCCAGGCCAGCTCCAGCGTGCCGCCGGGCGCCAGGCGGTGCCGCCCGCCAGGCCAGCCAGCGTGCCGGGCGCCAGGCCGGTGCCGCGGCGCCAGCCAGCTGCCCCGCGCCGGTGCTAGGCAGTGCTGGCGCAGGCCAGCCCGCGCCCGCGCCGGCGCCAGGCGGTGCGCCAGGCCAGCCCGCTCTGCGTGCCGGGCGCCAGGTCGTCTTGCCGCCTGGGTTTTTCGTTGTTCGATCTTTCCTCGCCGCTTATGGAAATCTTTTGAGTTTTGGGAAGGTCTTTAGCCGTAGATTTCGAGATAACCGTTTTTGACCCCAACAAGAGCAAAGTGAGGTTTCCACAGGCGAGGTGACCTTGGTGATAGTTGTTCTCGTCCACGCGAGGTGGCCGGAGAGTAATTTTGTTCCCTTCAGAAGATCTCAACGGAAACTCCGATTGAGACGAAACGAAAGCCATTTTGACCTAGACACAAAGGAGAACAAAGTGGGCTCTTACTAAGGCGAACTGGGAAGACTGATCTTACCTTATGGCAAGTCGTCCTAGTAAGATCAAGCTCCGACCTCCTTTCGTTTTCCCGTTTGTTCCTCGAGAGTTGTTTGTAAGAAGTATGGCAGTGGGAATCGGTGAACCGATTTGCCGTGCTTCTGTTCCACGAGTAATATAGGGTTTCCCCAAGGTTTCGAGGAGAATAAGTTTTATTTTTCCGAGAGGTTCTCGAAAGAAACGTTTTCAGAGAAACGTCGAGAAACGCTTGCTCTTGCATTTCTCTAACTTGGTAACAAGACGAATTTTGGGGTTTGATAGATTTTATCGTTGCCCTTTCTGTTTAGATAGAGAAATTGCGAGCTCGTTTTTGTGCTCTTCCTGTGGCGGAAAGCTGCGGCTAAGTTTTTGATTTGCTCGAGCACCGTGGCGTTTGCGTAAGCGTTGGCCATAGGAACAGTCGCTGCTGGAGTTGTTTTACCATCGTTGACGCAAACTGCAACTTTTCTTTCATATTTCTGACATTGGTTCGACTGCTTTGCGGCCGTATGAGTAAGAGTAATCCGTCCCCCCCTCCTTCTAGCGCCAAACTGTGGGAACCGAAATTCACACCGTCAATTTTAATGAATAAGATTGCGGAGGAAAGCCAAGTTAACCCGACTTTCCTTGAAGGTCCGGATTCTCTGCGACAGCCAACGACAAGTGACCGAATAAATGCGGAAAAAGATTTGTTAAGATTTGAGACTGGACCTTAAGAAAGGCTGCCTACGTACCCTTTCGAGGATCAAGTCGGACGTAGTTCAGTTAGAAAGAATTGAACAAGAGATCGAACCGCCGGGCGGGTTCGTCTAGTATGAGCGTTTGTCATAGAAACAGGCATGTCGAAGATAACGCCTAGGGTTTCTATGTGCGGAGCTCTTAAGTAAAAGAATTGTCCGATCCTTCCGAGAGGAGCGGAGATTTGCGAGCAGGAGGCGGCCAGACGTTCTAGGGCCTGGTTCGTCTAATATGAGCGTTGGTCATAGAAGCGGGCATGTCGAAGATAATGCCTAGGGTTTCTATGCGCGGCTCTGAGTAAAAGTATAGTTAGATCCTTCCGAGAGGAACGGGTCTGCGGAGAAGATAAAACTAGAACAAGAGGCGCCAGACGCTCTGAGTCCTGCCTCGCTGTCCTAACCGCCTAAGTTCTAAGTTCTCTAAGCTAGCAGGATGCTCTAAGTCTCCAATCTAGGATTTTCGGATTTTTCTCTTCTGCCCTTGCTCTCCTTATATATCCACTCCAAGGTCGGTTTGCCTTAGGATGATGGACCTCGCCTTTGGGCCCAAGCTTATCTCTTCAGGAAGTATTCCATTTTCCGATCTTTGTAATTATCCTCGAAGTTTTCGGTGACTTGATGTTTATCCGATGTTCGATATCGGACAAATCGCCATAGCCTGATTGGGCCTGAATTCTAAATTCGTAAGTTAGTCCGTGGACTTGTCTTAAGTCGTTAAACGCTTTATACGATTTCTGAAGACTATCTTTCTCGTAAAATAAACCGATAACCTAAAGGATCGATGTTCAAGTTAATCGACCTTGTTCTATACGATATCTTCTACGAAATCCAATCCTTCTAGTTTTGTCGTAAAACATCACGGACGATTCCAATCGAAGTCGTAGGATGTTTATTCCGTAGCCGGATCGTCCCAAACTCACGATGATTGATCCAAACAAGCCAAGATGGGATCAGACCGAACACGATGGGACCGAGACCAGGACGAGGGCCGACCGGCGCCAGGCGGGTGCCGCCGGCGCCAGGCCAGCCCGCGACGACGGTGCCGCTGGCGCCAGGCCGGTGCCGGCGCCAGGCCAGCCCGCGACGGTGCCGCCGGCGCCAGGCGGGTGCCGCCGGGCCAGGCCAGCCCGCGGCGACGGTGCCGCCGGCGCCAGGCCCGCTCGCCACGGCGCCGCCAGGTCGGCCGGGCGCCAGACCAGCCGCTGCGGAGGTGCCGCCGGCGCCAGGCCGGGTGCCGCCGGCGCCAGGCCAGCCCGGCGACGGTGCCGCCGGCGCCAGGCCAGCCCGGCGACGGTGCCGCCGGCGCCAGGCGGGTGCCGCCGGCGCCAAGCCAGCCTGCGGACGGTGCCGGGCGCCAGGATGGTGCCGCCGGCCAGGCCGGGGCCGCCAGGCGGCCGGCCCACGGCCGCCGGCCAGGCCAGCCCGTGTCGGTGCCGGCGCCAGTCCGGCCTGCGTGGCGCGTGCCGCCGGCGCCAGGCCGGTGCCGCCGGCGCCAGGCTGTAGATCTCGGCGAGGGCTTCGATTTGATATCTTGATCGTTTTCTGGTTCCTCACGGTTTGAGAGAACGACCTCTTCTAAGTTTCGAGGCAGATTCTTTTATGTTTAGGGTTTTTGTGGTGATCGAATCTTGATGTCGTTGGGCGAGCGGACCGATCTTTCCGGGAATTCTCGCCCACGACGCCAGTAGTCTTCCGATCTCACAGAGAGTGGATATTCTAATTTGAGAAAATCTCGTATAACTCCTTTTAGAAATTATCCGAGACTTTTTGTTTCAAGAAATACTTTCTAGAGACTTTCAGTCATTGATTCCGTCGCGACCGATTTTGACACCAACAGTAATCTTCAGATACAACATATATATCGAATTTACTTGTATCCACGTTGACATCTTTGAAGATGTTTAAGCATGAATGGGAGAACAATTGCATATGCATTGACATATGCTCTAATGTTCGTGATCTGTGAACTTCATCGCTGCGCTTATTGAATGCTGTGACGCTTCTCTTCTCCAGGTTGACCACAATTCCAAGCCAATACTTTTCTTCAATTTCAATTGCCGAGTACAGGACGCTGATATTCTTCTCTATGTTGTACTTGCCAAAGCCACTTTCAAACTGGAAACCTTCCTTGTCATCTAAAAACTCATCATAAAGTTCATCTATTTCTTCAAGGAATTTAACTCCAACAACTAAGGCAGTTTTGTTCAGAAACAAATCTGGATTGTTTCTCTTCTGGTTTTCAACAGCTCCAAACCTGCTTCAATATGCTGAGGCAAACATAAAAGAAAAATACTCATAAGAAGTTATCATCTAATATTATAGAGAAGAATAAGATAAATTTATAAGCAATTATAAAGAAGATTTTTCACATATAATCTAACCGCTTTCAAAAGCTTTCTTCCTGAGTTTCAAGATCTGAAAACCACTTCGAGTTTACTCTCACATTGTTGATTATCAGTGTGTGTTTCCTACGTTGAAAACACATAATTATAAAATACTATCCAGGTATATAATTGGAACACTACATTAAATATATGATACGATATAAAAAAAAACTCACTTGTTTTGTTTGACATTTTCCATTCTGTCATTTTTCCTTTCTGGTCTTATCAACTGGCTCAAAGGGATGAATTATTGGATGTTTCTTTCTTGCTCCGTAAATGGTGGCTGTGTATGAATGGATGGTATTTGACCTCTTTCACTTCTTCTTAGTGCAACGCCACCTATATCACCTTTATTCTTCTTTTAACTGGAAGCTCAGCATCATCATTTACCTATACAACAAATAAAACAGATTTTTCAAAGAGATATGTTTATGAAACTAAACAAACATTCATAAACTAAACAAACCTGGTTGTCTTGTTGTACTGATCTCTTTTTAGTTTTCATTAAAGGTTGGAACTCAGACTTCTCACCAACATCTCTCATAAGAACCTGAATCATGAAAATCTTTATAAGGCTTTAAGAGACCTTATCAAATATGAAATAGATTTATAAGTCTTTATAAAATACCTCAGTTGCACACTTTACACTACTACGACTTTCTTGAGAAAGAAGATCAAACTTAGGAGTGGTATATGTTGGAGTAGGCGATGTAACCTGAATACAAAATATTTTCTGGAACCATAAGTTTAAGCTTTATACATTAAAATCTTCAAGGCGTTGTAAAATATATAGAAATTTGTTACCCTTGTATCAAAGTTTGGGGTAGTGAATGTTTGAGAAGACGACGTCACCTGCAAAAGATAAGATTAGTCAAGTTTTATATCAAAAAAATTATAAACCTTTTATATTTCTATTTTAGATTTTGTACCTGTGACTTTTGTTTCTTGAAGCTTTCGTTTTCCATTTTTTCAGTCTCTTCGTCTTGAGTGATTTTCTCTGTAATCTCATTTTCCCCAATAGTATTCACTTCCGTTAGTTGCTGCGTAGCAGAAATTGCTTCTTTATCAATTATCTCTTCATCATTTCCATCATCTGCTGCATTTCTTTTATCACCAGGATTTGCTTCTTCTTCATTTTCATCATTGGGTGCACCTTTTGTATCATCAAAGAAGTTGGCTGATTTCTCATAATCTTGTTTATTTGATGAACCGTCGGGTACCTTCAAGAAATCATGTCATGTTAGTTAAAGAAAAACATGTGAAAGTTTTATAACTGCTTGGAAAAGTTATTTGCTTACCTTAACTCCTAAGACATTCTGGATTACTTCTACTCGTTTACCCAAATCATAAACCATTTGAGTAGCTTATCGAAGTTTCTCACTGTTAGTCATGGAAACATCTTCATCTTGATTTTTCTCCTTATCTTTCTCATGCTTCATCTTTTCTTTTCTCTCCACTCTTCTTCTGCTCCTGCTCATTAACAGATTTATAATTTTGAAAACGATAGCCTTATTATACATTTGCTATATAAACATCATCCTCCTATTTTGATAACACAACAAGAAAAGAACTTTTATAAACCTTTATAAAGAGAGATATTTACCTTATTTCTTCTTCCTTCTTTCTGCCTTTCAACTACCACAGGTACTCGAGTCTTGCATCAGCTTCCATTTGTTCTTTTTCCTCCTCAAGTGTCTTCCCTATTTCAAGAAGAGAAAAACAAAAACAATAACAGATTTTACGATGGCCTATAATTCCCTCAGTAGTCTAAATTTATAATAGCTTATAAATTATATTACTTCATTGAATTCCATCAGCTCCCACATGTGGTTCTTCATCATCTTGTGTCTGCTCCTATTTCCAAAAGAAAAAAGAGAAAACAGTAACATAAATGCTGATGGTATGTAAACATATTAATCTTTAAATTTTATAAACCGTTATAAAGAGAGTTCTTTACCTTATTTCCTCTTCTTTCTTCCTGCCTTTCAACTACCACGGGTCCTCGAGTCCTGCATCAGCTTCTATTTGTTCTTCTTCTTCCTCAAGTGTCTGCCCTATTTCAAGAAGGAAAAGAAAACAATAACAGATTTTATGATGGCTTATAATTCAATCAAGTAGTCTAAGTTTATAATATCTTATAAATTATCTTACTTCATTGAATTCGCCATCAACTCCCACCTGTGGTTCTTCATCATCTTATGTCTGCTCCTATTTCCAAAAGAAAAAAGAGAAAACAGTAATAGAAATGCTGATGGTATGTAAACATATTAATCTTTAAATTTTATAAACCGTTATAAAGAGAGTTCTTTACCTTGTAAAGATGATCCTCGAGTGCTGAATCAGCTTCCATTTGTTCTTCTTCTTCTTTCTCAAGTGTCTGCTCCTATATCAAGAAGAGAAAAAAAAAAAAACAATAACAGATTTTACGATGGCCTATAATTCTCTCAAGTAGTCTAAGTTTATAATAGCTTATAAATTATATTACTTCATTGAATTCGCCATCAGCTCCCACATGTGGTTCTTCATCATCTTGTGTCTGATGGTATGTAAACATATTAATCTTTAAATTTTATAAACCGTTATAAATAGAGTTCTTTACCTTGTAAAGAGGATCCTCGAGTCCTGCATCAGCTTCCATTTGTTTGTCTTCTTCTTTCTCAAGTGTCTGCCCCTATATCAAGAAGGAAAAAGAAAACAATAACAGAATTTACGATGGCTTATAATTCCCTCAAGTAGTCTAAGTTTATAATAGCTTATAAATTATCTTACTTCATTGAATTCGCCATCAGTTCCCACCTGTGGTTCTTCATCATCTTGTGTCTGCTCCTATTTCCAAAAGAAAAAAGAGAAAACAGTAACATAAATGCTGATGGTATGTAAACATATTAATCTTTAAATTTTATAAACCGTTATAAATAGAGTTCTTTACCTTGTAAAGATGATCCTCGAGTCCTGAATCAGCTTCCATTTGTTCTTCTTCTTCTTCTTTCTCAAGTGTCTGCCCCTATTTCAAGAAGAGAAAAAAACAAAAAAAAACAATAACAGATTTTACGATGGCCTATAATTCCCTCAAGTAGTCTATGTTTATAATAGCTTATAAATTATCTTACTTCATTGAATTCGCCATCAGCTCCAACCTGTGGTTCTTCATCATCTTGTGTCTGCTCATATTTCCAAAATAAAAAAAAAAGAATAGAAATGCTTATGGTATGTAAACATATTAATCTTTAAATTTTATAAACCATTATAAAGAGAGTTCTTTACCTTGTAAAGAGGATCCTCGAGTCCTGCATCAGCTTCCATTTGTTCTTCTTCTTCTTTCTCAAGTGTCTCCCCTATTTCAAGAAGAGAAAAAAAAAAACAAACATATGATGGCTTACAATTTTTAAATAAATGATAGTCCAATTTTATAAAGGTTTATAAATTAGCTTACTTCATTGACTTTTGAAGTTTCTCTTTCTTTATCAACGTCGCCCAATTCAGCATCAGCTTCAACTGGTTGTTCTTCTTCATCTTGTGTTTGCTCCTATTTCAAAAAATTCAATACAAATATTTATAAATGCTTATAATATTTAACAATTTTAAATTTCATAAAGCCTTATAAAACCTCAAAAACCCATTGACCTTAGAGTTTTGCTGTACATCTATGTCTTCTGCCCTGCTTTGTCGACCAAGCTCTTCTGTTGTAAGAAATATATCCACAAATCCTTGTTCCCAATCGCTTTTCTTCAATTTGTATCCTTGTTGAACTAGTTGCACAATACTGTCAAAGTCCGTATCATCAGGATGTGTCGGGTTCACCAAATGTTTGAATTCCTCAGGGAATCCGATCACAGTAGTAACCACACCCTGACAAAGATAAAACAACATTTTAACTATAAGTCTCCTGTGATCCTGTTTCAAGGAGTATGTTTATAAACCTATTATTAAACAATACAGTAACAATAAATTTATAAAGGAAACTTCGGTTAAAACTCACATTGTTTTTCCTTTCCAACTCCAACAATTCAGAAATTGAAATAGACTTCGTTGAGTGCCAATGTAGACATAATGGGCCAGAAGAAGAAGTTTCCTGGCATGGCTTTCCCAGAGATTTTCCAAGCTTAGGGACTGACGACAAAGCCCACATATTAATAGCTATCACAAACCCTGACACTTCATAGCTTTCTCCTGTCCAAGAACTTGCTCCCAACCGTCTAAGGTTATTTAATAGAACTGAATATGCAAGTTTTCCCCAGGCCATCTTTGAGAATCTATCGTAATGCTGATAAGCCATCATCCTTTTCTTCGGGATTAGAGAGCTAGGGTTTTCTGCTAAAATCACGCCTTCTGTGATGATTGCTATTCCTATACATAACCTCTCCAGTCTTGACATTGATCGTCCTTTCTTTTCAAGTCGATCAAACAAGGTACTCACCGTGTACTTATCCCCTTTGGTTAGCATCCAAGGAAAAGGCTTCCTCAATTCTCTAAACATTGGCTCTGTTTTTGTTTTATCTTCCTCAAGCTAATCCTGTCGTCAACTGAAATTCTCGCATCGAAAATCTCATTGGTTGATCAGAGAATGTAAACCACAGACCTTCTCCTTTGGTTATTATTCTTCGCTGCATGATGAAATGAAACAAATCCTCTGAAAAATGAACGCTACTCCTTCTTGCCAGCTTGACAATGCTTCCAATGTGTGAGATCTCTATTTGAGCAAACTCTTTTTCACCTAATATATTAGCAACCTTAGAGACGTAGTCCATGTTCGAATGCTGGATGATCACTTTGTGATTATCTGGTGGTTCTGTTCCAGGTCCATATATCCTAGGAGGCAAACTCAAATTTGACCAAAACTCATTGCTATCCAACTGGAAAATAAAACAAAAGAAGAATTAGAATTTATAGTACTTTATAAAACAATGATATGAACTTTCTAAAACAATGATAGATACTTCATCCAAGCACAATGTTCATGTATTTGCACAATATCTCAACACTAGAAGTAATAGACAATGTTCATGTAAATCGATCTTCTTTATAAAGGCTTATAAATCGTCGAGTTTTACTTTTAACAATATCCATAGATCCAGATTTATAAGGGATTATAATTGTAAAAATGCAGTGTTTGCTATTCCAAAATCTTAATCAAAATCTGCAAGTAATGACACTACATCTCAACACTATAAGTAATAGACACTACTCCTCTATTGCTAAATCGATCTTATCTATAAAGGCTTATAAATCGTCGAGATTTACTTTTAACAATATCCATAGATCCAGATTTATAAGGGATTATAATTCGTAAAAATGCAGTGTTTGCTATTCCAAAATCTTAATCTCAACTCTGCAAGTAACAAACAATACATCTCAACACTAGAAGTAATAGACACTACTCCTCTATTGCTAAATCGATCTTCTTTATAAAGGCTTATAAATCGTCGAAGTTTTACTTTTAACAATATCCATAAATCCAGATTTATAAGGGATTATAATTCAAAAAAATGCAGTGTTTGCTATTCCAAAATCTTAATCTCAACTATGCAAGTAATAAACAATACATCTCAACACTAGAAGTAATAGACACTACTCCTCTATTGCTAAATCGATCTTCTTTATAAAGGCTTATAAATCGTCGAGTTTTACTTTTAACAATATCCATAAATCCAGATTTATAAGGGATTATAATTCTGTAAAAAATGCAGTGTTTGCTATTCCAAAATCTTAATCAAAAATCTGCAAGTAACAGACACTACATCTCAACACTAGAAGTAATAGACACTACTCCTCTATTGCTAAATCGATCTTCTTTATAAAGGCTTATAAATCGTCGAGTTTTACTTTTAACAATATCCATAGATCCAGATTTATAAGGGATTATAATTCTGTAAAAAATGCAGTGTTTGCTATTCCAAAATCTTAATCACAAACAATACATCTCAACACTAGAAGTAATAGACACTACTCCTCTATTGCTAAATCGATCTTATTTATAAAGGCTTATAAATCGTCGAGTTTTACTTTTAACAATATCCATAGATCCAGATTTATAAGGGATTATAATTCTGTAAAAAATGCAGTGTTTGCTATTCCAAAATCTTAATCTCAACTTGAACTCCAAATCAACCTTGTTTGCCTTTTGGATAAAAGCAATTTTGTAAAAATCAAGGATGTTCATCACAGAAACTATTTTTCTTAGATCTAACCATCCCTTCCAATTAGAAGTCTAAACCTATAGTCAACAAATTACAGAGATTAGAAACTTACAATTTGTGAATTTGGAGTCGACATTTCCGATGAATAGCTCGTCGGCGTCGGAGATCGTGTGAGACAGAGAATCCGTGTGTTAGCTCGTCGGAGATCTCAACGGAACGATGACGATGACTTTCGATGTCGACGACGACGACGATGACGAAGACTTTCGATGACAACGACGGCGACGACTTTAGATGACAACGACGGCGACGATGGATCCTGAGGAGAGAAACGATGGAAGAAGGTCACGACAGAGATACCTTAGAGATAGTAGGGTTGATTTTGTCATTTACCCATTAATGAATAAGGTATTTATGAAAATGTCCTTAGAATGGTGGTAAAGTTGAAAAGTGGTACCAAAGAAAGTGTAGAAGTAAAATTCCCCCTTGTTTCATCTTTTCCATCATCATCTTGTTTTGTTTCTGGTTTTTATGCCAATTCAACAATAATTGTTGCATTTTAAGACTCCAAACCTTCAGTCAATTCTTGTTTTTTAACTATTTCATAATTTTGGGATCAGTGTATAAAACTTGTGAAGAAGAAGAATGGGATCCACAACCAGAAAGATCACCAGAGATTTTTAGTTTTTAAGTTTTTTAATGAGAAATCAGCAACCAGAAATATTATAACTATTTAAGGTTAATAAACTTATGTTATTTGTTTAATTACATGATTAACTTCATATTTATAAAATAAAATATATATTGAGACAAAAAGAATGGACTCAAAGGTATAATGATACAAATCCCTTCTCAATATGGTTCAATTAGCCATTTTTTCTTAATTAATTGTTGGACCAAAAATCTAATAAATAGTAATAGATAGATCAAACAATTTTTTGCCTAGAATTTTAGAATGATTCTTTCTTTTAATAGCATAGATAATTTGCCGACAAACTGTACTGTTTTTACAGAAATCAAGTGAAAACAAAATAATGTTAACTATGGAATTTTGGTTAAGGCAAAAATATTTATGTTGTAAGTTTTTTCCGTATCTCATCATTCACATTCTCGCCCAAAAGCTTCTCAAGAGACTTGCTGTTAGATTCTGACACTAAAACGTCATGATCATACACGAAAAACTAATAAGTAGAAATAGATAAACCAAACAACTTTTAGCATATAATTTTAGAATGATTCTCTTTTTAATAGTATAGATAATTTGCCCACAAACTTTTTAAACAGAAAATCAAGTGAAAACAAAATAATGTTAACTACAGAATTTTTATCAAGTCAGAATTATTTATGTCGTAAGTTTTTTCTGGACGTAGCGAAAAGTTACATCCTTAATTCACATTCTCGCCCGAAAACTTCTCAAGAGACTTGCCTTTAGATTCTGGCACTAAAAATGTCATGATCATACCAGAAAACTAATAAATAGTAATAGATAGATTAAACAACTTTTTGCATAGAATTTTAGAATGATTCTCTTTTTAATAGTATAGATAATTTGCCCACAAACTTTTTATACAGAAAATCAAGTGAAAATAAAATAATGTTAACTAAGAATTTTGGTCAAGTCAAAATTATTTATGTCTAAGTTTTTTCCGGACGTAGTGACCATGGACGAAGCAGTCTCATCATTCACATTCTCACCGTAAAGCTCCTCAATAGACTTGCCGTTAGATTCTGGCACTAAAAACGTCATAATCATACATCAAAGAACTAATAAATAGAATAGATCAAACAACTTTTTGCATAGAATTTTAGGACGATTCTCTTTTTAATAGTATAGATAATTTGCCCACAAACTTTTTTTTTACAGAAAATCAAGTGAAAACAAAATAATGTTAACTATAGAATTTTGGTCAAGGCAAAATTATTTATGTCGTAAGTTTTTTCCGGAGGTAGCGACCATAGACGAAGCCGTCTCATCATTCACATTCTCGCCCGAAAGCTCCTCAAGAGACTTGCCTTTAGATTCTGGCACTAAAAATGTCATGAGCATACCGGCAAAGTTGATAAAACCAAGCACGATCAACGAGTTCTTGACACCAATACCCGGTGGATATCCTGCGTCCGTCTTGGTCTTATCCTTTGACTGAGCCGCGTACAAAAATCCAAACGCGCCCACGATAGCTCCTGCCTTTCCTGCTGCGGCTGATATTCCATGACATGTGGTTCTCAACCTAGCTGGGAATATCTCGGCAGGTACAACAAATGTAGTTACATTCGGACCGAAGTTTGCAAAGAAGAACGTCAGGGAGTATATAATAACGAATCCGATGTCATTGCCTGGTTTGGTCCAGTATTCGTAGGGTAAAGCTAAAGCGAACATAAATACGGTCATGAAGAAGAATCCCATTAGTTGGATCGTGAATCTTCCCATGGTGTCAATAAATGCGACGGTGAACCAATAACCTGGGATGGTACTCCACAAAGCAATGAGGGTCTGCGCTCTAGCAATCTTGTAAACTTCGTTGATGGCATTCATCGTGGTTGCCTTTGGGATCCATCCTATCTCAGAAAATATCTCTTTTTG
Organism: Brassica nigra; assembly: GCA_016432835.1. Taxonomy (NCBI): domain Eukaryota; kingdom Viridiplantae; phylum Streptophyta; class Magnoliopsida; order Brassicales; family Brassicaceae; genus Brassica; species Brassica nigra. Next base: position 6,480,654 of record CM028243.1, on the reverse strand, counting down.
AAATAAGTTTTGGCTGTAAAACGCAATGTCAAGCAAAAACCAGGTGGAGGTAGTTCCGAGGAAAGGAAGCCCATGGCGTCTAAGGAATCCCTTGGAGAACAAACCATAGTCTGTTTTAGGATCTCTAACGTTCTGCTGAGCTATTAGTTGTTTGTCGGCTTCAAGATCCACTTGCAAGACTTTCAACATATCTTCTATGGCTTGTTTAATGTTTTTAGCAACTAAAGCGGTGTAACGAGCAGTTTCTGGCATTTTCATTCGCCAGTAATAGGTTATAACCGCGGGGAGAGCGCCCGCCATGAGGATGATACGCCATAAGTAATCAGCTTGAGGTGCCGTCGAGCCATCAGGGTCTGCACTATAGATTGGTGATGGGAAGTGGTGATCGAAGATGCTCGAGAATATTAGCGCAACAATGCCTCCTACCAAGATCCCAAACCCTTGCATAGCAAACACGGCCGCAATGAACGCACCACGAGTCTTCTTGTTCGCATATTCCGACATTATCGTTGCTGAGAGTGGGTAGTCACCTCCGATACCAACTCCAAGCCAAAACCTTTTTCAAAGTTGCCAAATAGACACAATTTACTTATCAAAAAAAATATACACAATTATTATATTTTTCGTTTTAGTACTACAATATATTAAGATTTTTACCCATATAATAATATATATGTCCATATATGTTATTACCTTTTCAATAAAAATATACATATTAAAAAATAAAGTTATCTGATTTCTCTCTGTAATTAACTAAAACAATTTTGTAAGAATAAAACTGAAGTTTAAATAAATTTTGCTTGTAAACTGAAAATAAATGATATAACGTTATTACTGCATATATATAACCGTATAGAACCAAAATTTCCTTTTTAGTAATAGCCATATTATTTTTTATTTTTTTACTTTTTGAACGGCGCTATATTATTTTTTATTTTTCTTGAACGGCGCTATATTATTTTTTATTTTTCTTGAACGGCGCTATATTATTTTGCAAGTACCTGAAAAAGCAAAGAGTGGTCATGACCCCTTTGGGGCTATTTCCAAAGGAGATACCGGAGCCGAGAGAGCAAAAAGTCATTATGATCAGAGTGATTCCATACACTCTTCTTCGGCCTAATTTGTCTCCAAGCCACCCAAAAAATAGTTGACCAATAAGTGTCCCACATAGAGCCACACCATTGACCGCACCCGCCACTTCTGGCGGGAGTGTTCCAGGCTTCTCTGTGCTGGCCTTGTGGTAGTAGATGCGGCCTAACAGCTTTGTGACCATTGAGATACAGAAAAGATCGTAGGCATCGGTGAAGAAACCCATTCCAGCGATAACAATTGCTGTGAAATGATAAAGCTGTGTTTTGGCTACATCTAGTGCATTGAGCACTCCGAACTGTTGATCTTCAACCATCTATTTTCAGCTATATTATCTACAAGGACAATAACAAACATCATAGCTATATATATTTCATGTTTGATTAGAAGACAAATGATTTATCGTTTGCGGCATAAGAACCGACAATAATCTAATTGGGGACGTCTATAGAAATTATAACGTAGATTCGATTTTCTAGCACTGATACCAACTTTTTTTTAAAGTATTCAAAAAAAAATCCACATCGCACTAATCATGAAATCAGCGTAGTTAGCTAACCTTTATGCTATTATATATAATTTGGTAAAAAAAAAAAAGAAGCTAACCTTTATGCCCTTGGTGAGGTTTTTTGGTTGTCGGATTTCTAAAAATTGTTGACGTATATAGACTGACTATATGTTATCACGATGCTAGAAAAGGTGTCTTCTACTTATAGACCAAATTATGTCCAAAGTCAACAACGTATGTGACTTTATATCGCAATCTAAAGTAGAAGATATATATACTCAGTCCCGGTACATTCAATTTATGGACCTTGTGCTGATAAACAAATTTATCTCAAATTGTAGTTGTACTATTATACATTTGGAAATTTGTACCCTAGTACATATATTTTTAAACAAATCAGGATCCTAATTTCTTAACAAAAATTAACCTAAAATAAGACTTAGTGCAAAAGCACTCCCATGCCATAAGCGGGTACTGAATATACTGTCATCTTGTTTTTGTTTTATAAACTGTATTACAATAAGAACCTCAATAATATTTAATAATAATAAAAATACTAGAGTATGAATTCGGCCGCTTACATCGTTTACTAGAAGTTTGTTTCGACTGTATATCTGTATTCTTATGTTTGGAATAAATGTAAAATTGTAACACTCGAGAAGAATTAAAAAAACGAGTTACAAATGAGTTAAAATCGAGTTACATGTTAATTACTCTTGTCGCAAACCAAATTTGGAAGATCTCTTGTAATTTGTATACTTGTATTCTCTCTCAGAGGAGATCGTTTATTCATGCAATATTTTTATATTCTGCGGTAAAAAAAATTCAAAATGATTTTCTTATTGGACAGTTATAGAAATATATCGATTATTACCAATCAGAATGTATAAAATAGATAGAAAATATATTTTCACATTACGAAATACTATGTTTCATCACCAAACATGTCAAAACATAATATTTAAGTATATACGCAAAAAGTTTTCCGTTATTTTTTCTATTTTACTGAAAATTATAAACTGTCGATTCAAAAATTGGCATTTGATATATTCGGTTACAAGAGGAGAATGTCTTAACCCAACACAAGAAATTATTTTTTGTAAATAATTCTCTTTGTAAATTATAAATTATCTTTGTTTTGAGTTATTCAGATAATTATGGTAATTTCAGTTTTTAATAAAAATGGTTAGTTTGAAAATGTTTCAATTAATTTTGTAATAAAATATAGCTTTAGTTTTTTTTTTTTTTTGCTAAAAAATATTGCTTTAGTTTGAAAAGTTTCCTTTTAACTACACTTTCCTATGTTCTAAATAGGGTGTTATGAAACAACAATAAGTACAAAAACTTATCTGCTTATTCGGTTTATGTGACCCCGTCATGTTTCAGGCTTCAGAAAAAGGTATAAATATATAGGAATAAAATTACAGAAATAAAAACGAATGCTTTTTCCTTTTCAAATTTATCAAAGAATAATTTTGTTCTTTATTCCTCTATAAAAAAAGAAATGAGGAAGAATGAGAAGGAAAAATTATTCCTTGTAAATGATAATTTGTTTTAGGAATGGTAAAGAATGGAGTGTTCATCCTCTTTTTTTGGTCACCGTTCAAAGCCTTAATTAAATCAAACATAAAATAACTTGAGTTAACTTTATCGCCTCACTTGCTCAATATTTTTGTTAATTCTCATAATTTTCGATTTTTGTCGCAATCACAATCGATAGGATTAATCTGAATTATTTTTCTAGTTTTTAATTTTAGTTACCCGATCGATTAAAATATTTTCGGTAACAAACCTGAAAGGCTGAAAATGACTAAATACTGATTTTTCTTTCAAGAGTTGTAACCTGTTACCAGATTGTGGAATTTGAGATATCCCAACCGGGTTTTGTTCGGTTCCATAAATAAATTAATTTCCTTATGAGGTTAATAGCTTAAATGGAGATAATGTGTATATATATATCGACGTGGTAAACATACATATTAATGTATACAAGAAGGTCACAAGTTTCAACTATATATGTTTATACTATAATATTTTATATGTTAATTTCTCAATGGACGTAGTTTAAGGAATTCGCATAAAATAAGAATAATATACAAATAATACAAACATCCTGTCCACCAACAACTAATTCCAGCAATTATACATCCCCAAACTACAAACAAGAAAAATGTGACAAGACTTTATATATATTTTAAAATACCACTAAGTGAATTTTTTAATTTAATTGTTAAACCTATTGTAAAATAACAAAATAAATCTTCTCGTATTCAAATTTATCTAATTTCTATTTTTATGTGTACCATACAAATATATTTTTCAATTAAATTATTTAAATTTTAGATTTCAAATTATTCCTTATAAGTTTTATTTTCATTTTTATATGTGCTGATGTACAGATTTCCTTTCAAATAATATGTGCATATAAATTGAACTTTTGTTAGAATGTCAAATATATTCAATATTTGTGTCAATAAAAACCAATTTCGATACAAATTTTAAATATTATTAACATGTATTATAATGTAGTATTATTATTTTAAATATATTAATAATATCTTACCTCTAGTAAAACAGTTACTGTAATGATTATATATAACATTTACATTAGTAATTTATTTATACTTATGGAATGTGTTCACTGTCATTAATTTAATTTATATATTTCGTTTTAAATAAAATTTTAATATTAATTAAATCTATATTTTAATACTGGTTATAAATTTATTTATTTATATAAAACATAGATTTAAAATATTGTATAAAATTTTTGTTGTAATACAAATAAATTAGTTTATACTTAAATAAAAGCATGAAAAAGATTATTTGTTAGTTAATATTTATTGAATTAATTAACTAGAAAATAATTTGACATTGCCATCATTAATGAAAAGGTTAAAAATACATTAAAATATTTTTTACATTTTTGGTAAATTAAAGATAAATTGATTGAAATACCATCAGTTGGCTACCACTTTTTAAATTTACTTTTGATCAAAAATATACTAACATTTGAGTTTAGAGTTTAGTGATTATTGTTTAAGGTTTAGAATTTAAAGGATAGGTTAGGTTTACAGAAATTCACGAATAATTATTAAACATTTATAAATGATTTAAAAGAATAAGTTTAACCTTTATCATTATAAATTTAAAGTATTTATTAAAATTGTCATGTTTAAAGGTAAATCTGAAGATTTGTATCAAATTTTGTGATAAAATTAAAATTTCCCCTAAATTAAATTTATTGGCAAGGTTAATTCCATTTAAAAGTTACAATTTACTCCCTCTGTCCCACTATAAGTGAATTTTAAGGTTTTTGTACATGGATTAAGAAAATACACATTTTTATGTAATTTATCTTGGTAATATAAAAATATCATTAAATGAAACTAGTTCAACCAATAAAAAAATGATATAATATTTTTTAATTGGTCACAAAATTGAAATGATATTAAATTTTAGGGAAAATTGCCAATTGTGACTCAAAACATGATTTCAAATACAATAGTAAACCCAAACTTGAATCAATAGCAAAAGTAACCTAAAAGGGTATTGAAATTACAACTAACCCCTTGTGAACAAACAAAAAAACCGAATATTTGTTCCGCTTCTACCCCACGTAAGTCGTCTGTACAGACGACTTTAAACTAAGTCGTCCAGACGACTTAAAACTAAGTCGTCTGGCTCTGTTGAGCTTAAAAATAATTTATAAATTAAAAAAAAAAATGTTTGGACAAGTGAAAAATAAAAATCATGTAATTATTAACAGTTTTAAATGATGTAAATTAACATATAATAAAATGAATAGTTTTCAACATAGATGAGTGAAAGTAGTTAATCATGATATTCTTTGGTTTTGAGGGTTTGAAAACATATGTTGTAGTATTGTATGTATTCTTAGGGTTAGATTTTGGAAAGCTTGGATTTTTCTAAAATATATATTTTTACTTATATGTCTTTATTTCGTGTATAGTTAACACTTTTAAGTTTAATTTGATTTTTAAAGTGTCTAGTTAGTTAATTAAGTTTAGGGGTTATGTTTAGGAAAAGACGACTTAACTATAAGTCGTGTTGAATAATTAATGTAGGCGACTTACATTTAAGTCGTCCAAACCGCATCAACCTATAATTTAACAAAGTAATTTAAGCCTAACCGAATAATTTACGGACATATAAATACATTTTTTCCCTTTTCACAAATTTTGGAAACCCTAGCCGTTTCTCTCCTTAGCGACAAAGGCGAAATCCATCTTCTCGATTCTTTCCTTCTTCTTTTCTCGTCGATATTTGCAGATCTGTAATGGTGTCGTTATCTTCTCCTACCGTAAGTCATTCATCCATCCATCTTGTAATAAGAGTCCTTAGAAGACTTCTTGGAAGTCGTGGCGACTTAAGACTTCTTGGAAGTCGTCTTGGAAGTCGTCTGGCAGTCTTCTCACTATATTTTACATGCGGTATTTGTATTTAGAATAGTTTGCTTGTTCGATGCTTGTATTTGATTGTATTTGATTGTTTTGCAAGGAAAAATGGATTTACCAGAACTCCGCGGAGGATATATACGTTTGGGAAAGAACCCACGCAATGAAGAGCATTTAGTATCATACTGATAACTTCGAAGTTGTTTGCTGCTCTAAGTGAAGGTCTAAGAGCTGAATCTGAGGAGCTGAAGGAGTCGAAGTTGGGAGTGTTCATCAAGTTCAAGGAGCTGAATTTTAATTGGGCTTCAAGGCTGGTGCATTATATACTCGGTTTCCAGCTTAAGATCAAGAAGAAATATGAGCTCTGGTCTCGTTGGTGTAGAACCGATGAGGTTTTCACTGATAGAGTTTGAACACCTCACTGGTCTGAACTGTGGACATGAAGGACCTCGAAAATCCAAGGTGTGAGGTTCTGAAGGAGATGGCTGCTTCGGGACAAGATGGGTGTTCATATCGAGGCTGGGCCAAATGTTGATCAGATAATAGGAGCATTTAAGAGATGCCAAGAGTGATGTGGGAAGATCATCTGGCTCGGATACCTTGCTATCTTAGCGGATTCATTGAAGGAGAAAGTTCTCAACCCTATCGTGCTAGTCTTGCAAAGCTAGTGATGGATTTAGAAAAATTTGAGAATTATCCTTGGGGAGAGTGGCGTTGAGGTGCTGATAGCTACGTGAAGGCAGCAAATTTGGAAGCAAATTCATACACTGTTGATGGCTTTATTCAAGTTCTTGGTGTGGGTGTACAACTTCTGCCAGATTTAGGTGCAAATTTTGGGAATCCCCAACCAAACAGGCCGACTCCACCGTTGCTGGCTTACAAGGGTGGCAAAGGCGCCGATGTTTTAAAGAGGCCATCTTGAGGCAGGTATATAAACTTCAGTCCCTAAAACTTTGACGACTTAAATTTAAGTCGGCTGGAAAGTCGTCGAGAAAAGCTTACTTTAATTTAAGTCGGTTATCAGAAAATGCTTCACAGGCGACTTTAATTTAAGTCGGTGGAAAGTCGTCCAGAAAATCACAGACAACTAAAATTTAAGTCGTCCGGAAAAGTCGATGCGTGAAGTCTTTTCTAGACGACTTTTCGGACGACTTAAATTTAAGTCGTCTGTGAAGCATTTTCGGACGACTTTCAGCCGACAAATTAAATTAAAGTCGTAGTGAAGTAGTAGGGACTGAAGTTTATGCATTTTGCAGACTAAGGTGATCAACTTTATTGAGAAGGACTTTGGTGAAATGTTTCCACGTTGGGAGTTTGATGCAGAGGACTCAGCGGATAACATAATCAAAGTTATGTTTAATTGAATCCTAAATGGAAGTGGACCATGGATTGCTGGGAAGTCAATCAGATGAATGAAGTGATTGCAGCGGAGACTTTGAGTGGTTTGAAGGAAGATAGTGGAAGGCCTGGAAAAAGCTTGTAAAGGGGGTCTCAAGGAGGCTTGCAAGGAGGCTCCTGTAGAGGCACCTAAAGATGAGACTGAAAAAAGCTGTTCTGGGATGTGCCTTAAGGAGATTAAGTTGCTGAGTGATAGGTTGGAAGCTGTAGAGAAGATGGTTGGAATCACCAAAACCGAACTTCGGCTCCGAAACCACCTTTGCACGAACAAGGGGTTAGTACCATAACCTCTTCCAAAATCACAGAGCGAGAGTCACTAGGCAAAGTGATATGAATAAGAACTGATGTGCTTTGTTTGTTGTGTGTGCTTGGTTGAACCTTTGTTGATTTGTTTCTTTTTTGTATGTATGGATTTTGTTTGATTTGTTTGATTTGTTTGATTTGTATGTATGGATTTGGTCAATGATTTTTAAACCCGTCTTGTACATCCAAATTTCAGAGTGAAAGTGTGAATGGAGCGAGCGAGTCAACCCGTCTTGAGGCTCAAAGCTAAAGCTCCACGAAGTATCGCGATTCCACAGCTGCATGATTCTCCAGCAACGAGTGAACTTAGCGTTCTTGTATTGGACAAACGAGTACCCACTGCTTCAGACATAAGGCAGAATCTCAGAAGGCGACAAAGAAGGATAAAATGATTGCACAGGTCCATGAAAAGATTGACCGAGAGGAAACTTGCTCCTTCACAGCAAACTCCTTTTAAGGAAACAGCACATCAAACATATCATTCGAAACAAAAAGGTTGGACAAGCATATGATCCTTTTGCCTTCGCTAACAAGAAGATGTCGGAGGTGCTCACAGCCTGGTTGAAACTTGATCCGTAAGTGAGAAAATGTCCCATAATAGCTTGCTTTGTGCTATAAAATGATTGCGCTTATCTACATTATGTGTGTGCAGTTATTTCAAAACACGTTTGGATAAGAAACCACGTCTATGTCCAAGTCGGTTCTATTCCACACTCCGAACCTCCTTAGCATGGCTGGACGACAGAGTAAGTTTTCTGCTATTTACTTTAGAGAGCTAATGGACAACTTAACAGACGACTTAATTATAAGTCGTCTGTTAGGTCATCTATCTGACGACCTGGCGACTTATGTTTTAGTCGTCTTTAAGTCATCTGTTTAGATGACCTAACAGACGACTTAATTATAAGTCGTCCTATAAGTCATCTGTTTAGATGACCTAAGACGACTTAATGATAAGTCGTCCCATAGGTCATCTACCTAACAGACGACTTATCTTTAACTCGTCCGTAATGTCTTCTATCACGACTTGTCTTGTTTTATATGCAGCATATGGATGCTTTTATTTATTCTTGAGGCAACGGTACCAAAAAATCCATCGCATTTCAGGAGCGTGAATGTGCTTTCTTGACCATACTTTTGCTCAGCATTGGGCGCAAGTACCGAATTTAAGGCAGGCAAGCCCAATGTCAATGGTTTAGGAAGAAAGCTTCCGGTGGGGCGTTGGATTATTATGGAGGCAACTTACCATCATGGTGCAAATCTGGGAAGGTTTGGGGACTGATGTGGATGATATTTATCGCCACTCAACTACAAAACAACCATTGGGTTGCTATGTGGATATCGATCCCAAAGAGGCACATAGTCGTGTGGGACAGCATTGTCGGACATATCGAGATCGAGAACTTCGAAGTGTTAGTGGAGCCTTTTGTCAACATGATCCCTTACCGCTTGTTAAACGCTGCCTCGGATGAAGAACGTTTCAAGTTGTCTGGAGCCATACACATATGAGAGTCCAACCGTTGGAGTACCTCGGTGCGAGGTGGTGATTGTGGTTTGTTCACTCTCAAGTACATTGAATGTCATGCTCTTGGGTTTCAGTTTCGTCATTTGTTGTGTCATAAGAACTCAAAGGCGATCAGGGAGAAGATGGCGGTGGAGATATCTAAGGAGCTTCTAATTTCCATTCTACGAGAGCGAAGACATTTTCCACCTTTGATGATGATGTACTTGACTCGGGATAGAATGTAGTATTTTGTATAAGAAAAGCGAAGTCAGGATAGGAGGTAGTATTTTTGTAACCTATCCTCCTACCAAACAATTATGCTTTTGTATAAGGAAGCGTAACTTGCCTTTTTCATGCTTGTCCTTTTCATACCATACTATCTGGACTTCTGGACGACTTAACAGGTCGTCGGACTTCGGGCGACTGAAGGTCGTCTGGACTTCTGGACGACTTATAGTTTTGAGTCTTCTTAAAGAAAAAACTCTGGACGACTAAATGGGCGACCCGGGACGACTTAAATGAAGGTCGTGAAGTCTAACATGGACGACTTAAAAGCGTTACCAATGTTAGCACCTCTTTCTTAACCAATCACATTTAATTGCACCACACACGCGAAGAGTTGCCTTCGTTGGAAACTGATCTTCAAGGCTGGTTCACTTCATGCTCGGTTTCCAGCTGGACATAAAGAAGAAGTATGAGCTTTGGTGTCTCGTTGGTGCAGAACCTGTGAGATTTTGCTGTTAGAGTTTGAAAACCTCACTAGGCTAAACTGCGAGTACATTGACGACCTTGAGAGACCTCAATGTGTTGTTACTAATGAGATGACTTCTTTCTGGGGGTTGTTGGGAGTTCATGTCGAAGCTGGGCCAACTACTCAGGAGATAATAGAAACACTTCAGAGATGCGCAGGGTGGTCTCCGGATGATCGCAAGCGGCTCGCGTACCTTGCCATCTTCACTGGATACATTGAAGGAGAAAGTTTTCAACACGGGTTAGTCTGGCTAGGCTAGTGATGGACCTAGAACGGTTCGAGAATTATCCATGGGGAGAGTCGCGTTTAAGGTGTTGATGGACTCTGGGCAGAGATATTTCAGGTTGTTACACAATTAATGGGTTTTGCAGCTCTCGTGGGTGTACACAGCTCTGCGAATTGGGTGCTACTTATGGTCACCCTCTCCCAAACAATCCGTCTCCACCGATACTGGCTTTCAAGGGTGGCAAGGGACGCAGAGCCTTTAAAGAGGCTATCCTCGACAGGTATCTACTTCAAACCAGGCGTAATCCAGTGGGCGACTTAATAGGCGACTTATAACGTTCAGGCGACTTAATTATAAGTCGTGCAGAAAGTAATCCATTTGGGCGACTTAATAGGCGACTTATAGCGTTCCGGACTTATTTTTTTACATCTTATCTTCTATTTACTGCAGACTAGGGTGATCAACTTTGTTCGAAGACCACCGTTAAAGAAATGATTCCAAAATGGGAGTCGATGTTGAGGATGTCGCATGGACAACATTATTAAAGTCATGTTTGTGAAGCGTGGAAGTGGACCAAGAATTGCTGGCAAGTCACGGTACTCAAGTCAAGAGACAGCCAGCGAGGAAGAAAGATACCGTGAAGGATGAGAGACCAAGACCTCTGAAGAAAGCTAGAATAGAGGCTATTGAAGAGGCACTAAGGCGAGTGAAGAGGAACCTGCGAGTGATGAGGAACTGCAGAGGCGAGTGAAGAGGAACCTGCGGAGGCTCGTTCAAAAGTGACTATGATGGGTTGACCAGAGAGGAAATTGAAGCCATGTTCAAGGTCATCCTTGATTCCATGAGGGAAGGGTTTGGGGCGTGCATTCGAGAGATCAAGGATCTCGAAAAGTGGAAGCATTGGAGAAGAAGGTTGGTCTCACCACAAAGCGGAAGCGGAAGGGACACCAACAGGGACAAAGGCACCGGGGTTAGTAAACAAAGTTGATCACCTTATATTTAAGTCGTCAGAAGTAATCCAGCTGGACGACTTAATAGGCGACTTATAAATAAGTCGATGGAAAGTTTCAAGCGACTTACTTGTAAGTCGTATTAAGTCGTCCACTGGATTACTTTCTAGGCGACTTATAATTAAGTAGTAGAACACTTATAATTTTGTACATTGCAGAGTGAAAGTCTTCCAGATGGTAGTTCCTTGCGGAGGAGAAAGGGACTGGTGTGCATCGATGGTAGTTCCTTGCGGAAGGAGAAAGGGACTGATGTGCCTACAGATGCTCGTACCTTGCGGAGGAGAAAGGGCCTGCTGTGCCTGCAGTTGCTAGTACCTTGCGGAGGAGAAAGGGCATGCTGTGCCTACAGTTGCTAGTTCCTTGCCCGTGGAGCAAGGGACTGGTGTGCCTAGATGGTAGTTCCCTTGGGAGGAGAAAGGGACTGATGTGCATCTGAGATGGTAGTTCCTTGCGAAGGAGAAAGCTAGACCTGAAGAAAGCAGGACGCTGCTATGATCCTTGGCCGTGCAAAGAGTGATCGAAGAAGGAAACTTGCTGCTTCACAGCAATCTCCTTATGCGGGCAACACGACGGCCAGGGCCATCATGCAGCAGTATCAAGGCTATCATCCTTTTGCACCAAATAACAAGGATAAATTGAAAGAGCTCGCTACTTGGTTGCAAGAGTGTCCGTAAGTGTTTGCTTTTCCCATAATAGCTTGCTTTAGTCTACAAAAACTGATCGCTTTTAAACATTTTGTGTTTGCAGTCAATATAGAACACCATACGAAAAAAAACCACAGAATTGTCGCACTTGGTGGTATCAGACCCTCCGGAGAGACTTAGAATGGCTGACGGTGTGTAAGTCTTCTGCTATGACTTAGTTCAATTACTTGTAAGTCGTCTGGACAGTCGTCTACGTAGACAACTTACCAGATGACTTACCAATAAGTCGTCTGATAAGTCGCCTGTTAAGTAGATGGTGTCGGACGACTTACCTTTAAGTCGTCGTTAGTAGATGTATGCACGACTTACCCTTAAGTCGTCTGTTCGTAGATGACTTTCATCACTAACTTGATTACTAGCTAAGTCGTCGATATCTTATATGCAGCATATTGATGCTTGGATGAATGTGCTGAGGAAGAGGTACACGGATAACCCACATCATTTCAGGAGCGACAAGTTATGCTTCCTTGATCATCTCTTTGCTCATCATTGGAGTTTTAACTACAAGGATTTTAAGGATTCGAGCCCGATAGGAATGGTTTAGGAAGAAGACTACCTGGTGGGCGTTGAATTATTATAATGGCACTATACCATCATTTTGCAGATCAAACAGATTTGGGGCCTTGATATCACAGATGTCATCGCCACTGAACTACAACGACAGTCATTGGATTGCTATGTGGATCCAAATCCCTAAGAGGCACATTGTCGTCTTTGACAGCATCTGTACATGTATCTCCCAGAAAAACTTCGATGAGGTGATGGAGCCTTTTCTCCACATGATCCCTTATATGCTTGTTGAGTGTGCTCCCAATGGCGTGGTGCGTGCGAATACAGCCTGCGCCATTCACTTATGAGAGACTAGAGGATTTACCTCAGGCCGAGCTGGTGATTGTGGTGTGTGCGCTTTAAAGTACATTGAATGTCATGCTCTTGGGATGCCATTTAGTAAAAAGAGTTTGCTAAGAACAAGGGGAAGGCTATTAGGGATAAGATGGCGGTGGATATATTTGAAGAGTTGCCGGCGTGCATCGTGGGAAAACAGGGATGGCGATGAAAACTATGGTGCATATGGTGATGACAGATAGATCAGGCTGTAGCCAATGTATTTGTAACCTTTGTATATAAACTTGATATTTTGTGCAGTAACCTTTTGTATTTGTAAACTTTTGTAATCTTATGTGCAGTTCCCTTTTGTTATCATTTGTTTCATACTCGTCTGTTTAATCTACAACCATCTCAACTCAACTAATATAAAATACTAATAATAGATTTTTGACACATAAGTTCATTACATGAAGACCATGAAGACCTTACGGACGACCGGGACGACTTAAATGAAGGTCGTCTAGAAGACTAAACACTGGACGACTAACTTGAAGGTCTTCTTGAATAAAACAACTCTAGGCGACTAAATGGACGACCTTCGGACGACTTAAATGAAGGTCGTCTAGAAGACTAAACACTGGACGACTAACTTGAAGGTCTTCTTGAATAAAACAACTCTAGGCGACTAAATGGGCGACCTTCGGACGACTTAAATGAAGGTCGTCTAGAAGACTAAACTTGGACGACTAACTTGAAGGTCTTCTTGAATAAAAACTCGGACGACTAAATGGGCGACCTTCGGGCGACTTAAATGAAGGTCGTCGGAAGACTAAACCTCGTCTTTCTTACATTGTGGTTTCAGTATGGCCAGGTTCCTTGCACCGAGCATCTATAAGCTCGTGTTGCTTCTGAGTTTCGTCCTCTCATCTGGATAGCTCCAACCAGGATTGCCATCTTGATTTCTTCTGTCTTCCCGACCACGGAGGAAGGCATGCGTTCCTCAACTTGTTGTCCATTACAAGGATATATATTCTCTCGAGTATCCGCAAGCAGAAAATCCTTTGAGTGGAGATACAAGTGTGTTGATATGCAAACCGACAGATTCTCCAGCAGCTATAGCATGAGAGCAAGGTATTTTCTCCACTGCATAGACACCACAATCACATTTCCCATGTTCCAAATCAACCACACAGTCCATTCGCCACCTTTCACAAAGAATTGCCATCCGCCAATTGGTTGTACCGTCATCGATATCTGCTATCTCCGATCGAACAGCAAGCAAGTGTTCAACACCCCGACTATGTTGAGTAGTGAGACTCAAAGCATCTTCTCTCCTTTTCCAAAACCACTTTCCTAGCTTCTCCTTATGAACTCCAACAGGAACTGAATCGAAATCCTCTAGCTCGCCGGTCGCGGAATTAATAGATTCAGCGATGTTGCTTGTTTTTATGTTGTACCTGTCCCCTGGCAATGAACCCTTGACCATAGGCTGACGTCGGCATCCTCCAAATATGTTGCAAGGTCGGTTGCACTCCGTATCTCATCCATGTACCGGTCAAAATCTGAAACCGTATGAGCATAAGCAGCACCTTTCACCAAGTACAAGAGATGTTTCCCTTTAAATTTTTTGACAATGTTTTCTTGAAGGTGATAATAACATATTCCTCGGGTTGCCCAAGGAAACACCTTGTCACACGCATTTTAATGGCCAAGTGCGGTCGGAGACTATCACTAGAGGCTGGTCATCGGATACACAAATAGCCAATTTTGTGAAAACCATTCCCAAGAAGGTGCATCTTCAGCATCTACGATCCCAAAGCCAATGGAAATATCTGAAAATTCCCATCTTGTGCGGTTGCAACTAGCATAACACCTCCATACTTCCCACTTAGGTGAGTCCCATCCACCACAATGACCCTTCTCGATATCTAAAACCTTTGATAGAAGCTCAAAGAGAGAAATAGATACTTAAATCTATTCATAGAATCAAGTTCTATAGCTGTGATAGAATCGGGATTTGCTAAGGAGATTTGCTCGAGATATGATGGCAGGCGAATACCCATCTTCTGCTGTTCCTCTCACCAATGTTTGTGCATATAAAAGTGCTCTGTATGAAGTGGTGTAATCAAGAGTCATGCTAAACATCTTCTTCATTGCAATAGTGATATGCAGCGGATTCAACCCATCAATGATTCCAACACGATCAATGAAAAGCCTACCAACATACTTAGAGTCGTGTCTCCTGGCGGTCGATCTCCCACTGAACATGTATGTTTTCCACATACTTTGTTACCCAAAACGTTTCTGTCCCATGTTTCACACTTGCTCGACCTTCCATTCACAACCACTAACCGGACATGTTGTCACAAGGAGAGTTTTCGTTGACTTGTATATTCTGAAGGTGAACTTAAGCCTCACTGCTGTCAACCTCAGTTAAAGCGGTGCATCCTTGCTACCAAAACTCTGGTTGACATAGATATTGTTACCATTCGATCTTCCACCTTCCTGTTTTAATTCTTCAAAACATATATCATCTTCTTCATCCTCATCTTCAACCTTTCCATAAACACTGTAATCCTCACCATTCTTGTCCGCCGGTTTTAATAGAGATATCACCATCCTCCTCCCCATCATCCTCCTCCCCATCGTCATCCTGCCCATCATCCTCCCCATCATCCTCCCATCATCCTCCTCCCATCATGATTTTCATCTTCAACCAAATTATCATCATCCTCTTCAAAACATTCATCAGCTTCATCATCGAAACCATTTGCACCTTACTACGACGATACACAAAGCCGTACACTATCGTTTTGGTTATCTCGAGCAAGTTTCTAACTTGTCTATCACTTGTAACATGAATAGGAAGGGTGTCGGAGCCATCATCATTTCTGCTGGTAATGAGTAGGTTATCTCCACAGATTCTGTACTCATGTCGGGTTAAAATCTTCTAGAGCCATTGCAAGAAGTTCATCGTCGAACCTTCACTCAAAAAAACATTCTCGCTCCTTTTGCATTATCAACCACAAAATCCCAACAGCAATCTTTTAACAACCATTCCCCATACACTGCATGTAACTGGCATCATGCAAAATTCAAAATAAAACACATTAGTAAACATAGAAGCGACTAAGCGTAAGTGGCGACTAGGCGACTAAACATTAAGGCAGACGACTAAACAGTAAGTCGCCAGGCGACTAAACAAAGTCGACTAAAAGTAAGTCTTCTAGGCGACTAACAGTAAGTCGTCTAGCGACTAAACGATAAGTTGTCAGACAACTAAGCGATGAAGTCGTCCAAACAGGTCATTTTGCAATTGAATTTTAATTAGGGCGACTTACCATTAAGTCGTCGTAAGTCGTCTAAACAAGTCGATCCAAGGAAGTCGTCAGGATAAGCGGGTTAGGTTTGCATTTGAACTAATTGTGTCGGATATTTGACTTTTCTGGGCGACTTACGGGTAAGTCGTCTGGGTAAACAAAATTACAATATTTAATTGAAGCTAGGCGACTTAATTGTAGGTCTTCTACGGTTAGTTAACTTTACCCAGACGACTTTAAAGTCGATCCCGCAGATGACTTAGGAGAAAGTCGTCCAAGATAACCAAGGTTTGACCAG
Source organism: Brassica nigra (assembly GCA_016432835.1). Classification (NCBI taxonomy): domain Eukaryota; kingdom Viridiplantae; phylum Streptophyta; class Magnoliopsida; order Brassicales; family Brassicaceae; genus Brassica; species Brassica nigra. Next base: position 6,464,297 of record CM028243.1, on the reverse strand, counting down.
ATGACTTGGGACGACTTACGATAAATCTGGGCGACTTTGCTTATCTTGGAAGACTTTCAACTAAGTCGTCTTCGGGCGACTTCCCGTAAGTCGCCCGAGATAAGTTAAATATTTAAGTTTTATTTTCCAATTGCAAAAGTAACCAAGGACGACGATGCAGTTAAAGTCGTCAGATTTAATAAAATTTGAAATTTTGTTTTCCTTGGGACGACTTACCATTAAGTCGTCGAGAAAAAGTCAAATATCGACACAATTCGGTCAAATGCAAAATTAACCCGTTTATTCAGGCGACTTCGGTAAGTCGTCAGTATTCTCGATTTTTTTTAAAGAACAAAGCCGGACGACTTTAGTTAAGTCGTCCGTTGGACCGAAGACTTACGGGTAAGTCTTCTGGCTGATTCGGAAAAAATTCAATTTCTTACCTTAAACTAGTGAGATGACTTCCTTAGCACACGAGTCTTCTCAACCACCGGAACCTCAAACGAAAGTAACGTTGAATAGTATGCTTGATAGCTCTATCAACCATAAAAGTTTTGAATCAAAGCTTGAGTTTTTGGATGAATATTGAGGCAAAGTGAGAGAGAAGTTGTTTTAGTTCATAACAATTGAGAAAGAGAGTGTAAATCGTCTTGGGTGCATTAAGGGGCATTAAGAGCTCCAATTGGTAGTTTGTTGTGGTTGGTGTATTGATGGCAATGGCAATCAAGTAAATTTGTGAAGGTGATGAGGTTGAGAGAGTAAAAGAGCCATTTTAAAAAAAAAAACATAAATTAATGGCATTTTCGTGAATAATGTGAACAAGTAGGGTTGAATATAGCTAACCATTTCCAACAAAGAAGGAGAGGTTAGTTTTGTGTTTGACTTTGAGTTGTGAGTTACTTTTGCAACAACCCCTAAATTTTATCTAGATTTGTGAGAACATCACTTAAAAATGAACAAAATAAAAAACCTAAAACACCACTTAAAGTAGGACAGAGGAAGTAATAGATAACACTATTCTGGCCATCATTTTAAAATCCCAAACCTTTCAAGACCTCCGTCTTGTAACTATATACAGACCTGTCCATGGAACCTCATTGAACGTGATCCGCAAATTTCTGATCTATTTGACATCTTCAGTTTTCAATTTTCGAAATTTAATATCATCAGTGTATTATATTTTAAACGTAAATACCTTTTCAATTAAAAATATCCTAAATAGTTGACATTCAATCAGATATTCGTCTGTATAAGATAAACAAACCAATATTCACATATAAAATAAAAATCACTATACTTGTTTATATAATAATTATATTATTTTTAACAAAGAACATTTATACACGTACATCCGTACTGATCAACCACCTAGTGATACATTAAACGTATTTAATTCTAGAAAAAGGATTGTAAAAACTGCTAACACCAACCAACATTGTTTTTGTACATAATATATATGGCTGCCGATGTGATTGAAACTTGAAAGCCCAAAAATACTGTTGCTTTCTTGCTACCCAAATTTGATAATCTAATGGTTGGAACTGTTTAGGTATGAAACTAACATCAATTAAGCTAGATTTTTTAGGTTCGGTAAACTCGGTCTCAACCATAAACTCTGGGCATTTTCCAGTTCCACGGATGACACGGGAGTTTAGCCGGCCGTATTTTAGAATATGAAAAAAAAAACTATTGAAAACCGTTAAACTATGTACAATGGTTAATTTTTAAACATGCTATTTTACACATTTTAACTCTCCACGACACGACACAGCACAGACAAAACTGCTTTTCTCTCCTTTTTCCTTTGTGATCTAAAAGGCTATCAACATAGTTTTTCTTCTGCCACTGTTGAGGCTGCTGGCGTTTTGCTGGTGGCTCTCCACTCCTTTTATTCTCTAGTTAATTCATTCTCTACAATAATTGCATGGATGTGATTTCTTTTCATCAGACAATTGTTTGATCCTTTCTCTCTTTTGGATAATTGCGCGATCAGATTTACAGCAGAATCATGTCCCTCAGTTCTGCTTGTACAATTTTCATTTCATGTTATCGTTCGCAGATCTGAATCTAAGAGGTACAATTACACAACTTTCGAAGCAAATAGTTCATGTAGTCTCGTTTAACGTCTTCTTGCTTGTCGAAAGGAAACAGTTATGTTTCCGATATTTTCCTCCAATATTGGAGATGATTAATTCATGATTTGTTATTGCCTATTGCCATGAGTCGGTTTTATGATTTCATCAACTAATAATGAACTCGCTATTTCCATGATTTTTTAAAAATCTAACGAGATTCAAAATCTCAAGCAATTGGGTATAATTTCAAAGAGTTCCCTAGTGTTATTGACCAGCGAATTGGGGATCCGGGTATATCATACTTATGGAGGACTGAAGAATCCACATAAGAGAAGATATTAAGCATCATAAATAATATTAGAGGACCATGATATTTCATCACAAGAAGGACATAACCTTCGAAGCAAATAGTTTATGTAGTCTCGTTTATGACTTCTTGCTTGTCAAAAGGAAACAGTTACATTTCCGATATTTTTGTCTGATCTTGGAGCCGATTCTTTCATGGTTAGTTATTGGGATAAGTCGGTTTTATGATTTCATTAACCGTGATGAACCTGATATCTCCATGAAAATTGTTCTAGTCATTCATGATATTCAAAATCTCAATCAATTGGGTAAAATTTCAAAGAGTTCTATGGTGTATCGACAAACGTTTGGGATCCGGATATTTCATACTTATGGGGGACTGAAGAATCCAAATAAGAGAAGATATTGAACATCATCAACAATATTAGAGGACCATGGTATTTCATCAGAAGAAGGAGATTACGAGGAGCGATGGTTTCTTTGTTTTGGTTCTGATTATGGAGAAAGAAATGAACGAATTTAGGCGGAGGAATATTGGCAATTGAATTCTTATGAAATTTGAATATTTTGAGATTACATTGTTATTGGTTCATGGATATCAAAAATCTTAATAGAATCTATTGTTATTAGTTTAAAACTTTTCAAAATCCATTAAATCACTTGTTATTCAAAAAGTTTAGTTATTATTAATTCTCTAATTCTAACTAAATTAATGTTATTGAGAGTTCAATTCTATTCATTTTTATTCATAAGACACAACTTTCAAAATATTATATGTAACCATGAGATTTTTTAGAATCCATGTGATAATTAAATTAGAAAACAAAATAATTATTCTTGTCAAATATGATATACTTACATTTTTGAATGTATAATTATATTTGTATTGTTTATCATTAGATAAAAAATAAAATAACATATGATTTTTTAAACAAACATAAAGTTGTTAATATAATATTCATCTTATCATATTAACATAATTTTATATGTATCATTATTATTTTCTTTTAAAAAATAAACATGTTTTGCAAAACAAAAAGAAATGTTCTGAAATAATCATGAAAATGATTTTAGAAAAATATCGATCATATATTTACTTTACAAAAAGAATTATTGAAAATAGTATATACAAATTTATGAAATATTTACCAATCTAAAAATGTTATGATAAAATCTATAAGTCAAGGTATATATATTTTTATAATCCACATAACTTTTAAAATCTATCAACTTTTAAAATTCACAAACTCTACGTAGATTCATCTCCAAATAACTCCCTCCCTCTTTAAATCCATTTTATGCTTTGTAATTGTGACTTTGTATTTGGATCTGTTTATTATTGATCTATTGTGTATGAATCATATGTTAAAAGATTCTCCACATCATATTCTTTTTCTTCCACATATTAATTCAACATCCATTAAATTTCCACCCTAACAATAATTTTGTTTAGTAAAATTCAATACTCCTCTGCCAACTTCCAATGACATGTTTGCTGTTTGAACCATTTCCTCATCATCAGCTCCCACCGAGCCACAATACTTGTCACTGACCGCCATGGTCATCTCGTCCAAAAAAGTCTCAGCAGCTTCAATATTCCTGATTTTCAACTTGAGATTCTGGATCTCATGTGGTGTTGAAGTTTACCCTAAATGCTGCTTCGCTCCAACGCCTTCCCCCACTCCAAATTTCATTGATTACCTTTTATTATATTGTTAAGATATATAGAACACATTACTGAAAATAATATACTTTATAGTTCTGAATGCCTGAATGGTTACTAAAGGAATGAACATATATAGTGAATTCATATTTCTTCCTTAAAAATTATTCCTTTTATGAGGAATATTTGTTACACATGGTTCCTTGTCATTCCTCTATTTTTTACAGAACTATAGAACATAAATATTCTTTTTATTCATATTATTTTATTCTTATTGTTTTTTTTTCTATTGTTTTTAATTTTCACCAAAATTTGTTAGAGAAATTCTAATTCTACCACAAAATTTGATATGACTTTTCAAACTTATTTTTAAAGGATGACTATTTTCATAATTACACTAAATATGTGATGGAATTTTAAACTAACAATGTTTAATAATCAATTATAGTGTTTATAAAATCAACTCCACTCCTTAAATATTAAATCTTAAACAATAATCACTAAGCTATAAACCCAAATGTTATAGTATTTTTAACAGGTGCTAGCCAAGTTATGATATTTTAGTTTTTCAAATTTGTTTATAACAGAATATAAACAACATATTTTACATGAAATCAAATGGGAAAAAATAACTACACAATTTTGGTTATGCCTTTAGTTTCTTCTGGAGATACCGACGTCGGATGAAGACGTCTCATCATTCACATTCTCACCCGAAAGCTCCTCAAGAGACTTTCCTTTAGATTCTGGAACTAAAAATGTCATGAGCATACCGGCAAAGTTGATAACACCAAGCATGATCAACGAGTTCTTGACACCAATACCCGGTGGATATCCTGCATCCGTCTTGGTCTTATCCTTTGACTGAGCCGCGTATAAGAATCCAAACGCGCCCACAATAGCTCCCGCCTTTCCTGCTGCGGCTGAAATTCCGTGACATGTGGATCTCAACCTAGCTGGGAATATCTCGGCAGGTACAACAAAGGTAGTTACATTCGGACCGAAGTTTGCAAAGAAGAAAGTTAGGGAGAATATAATAACGAATCCGATGCGGTTCTCTGGTTTCGTCCAGTGGTCGTAAGGCAAAGCTAAAGCGAACATAAACACGGTCATGAAGAAGAATCCCATTATTTGGATCGCAAATCTTCCCATGATATCGATAAAAAAGACGGTGAACCAGTAACCTGGGAGGGTACTGAATAGTGAAACGAGGGTTTGCGCTCTAGCAATCTTGTAGACTTCGTGGATGGCATTCATCTTAGCCGCTTTTGGGATCCATCCGATGGCAGAAAATATATCTTTTTCAAATAAGTTTTGGCTGTAAAACGCAATGTCAAGCAAGAACCAAGTGGAAGTAGTTCCGAGCAGAGGAAGTCCATGGCGCTTAAGGAATTTCCTGGAGAACAAGCCATAGTTTAGGTTAGGATCTGTAGCCATGTTTCCAGCTGTTTCTTCCTCAGCTTTAAGATCCACTTGCAAGACTTTGGACATGTCTTGTGCAGCTAGTTTGACGTTTCTTGCAACTAAAGCGGTGTAACGAGCCGTCTCGGGCATTTTCATTCGCCAGTAATAGGTCATCGCTGCGGGGAGGGCACCAATCATAAGGATGATACGCCATAAGTAATCAGCTTGAGGTACGGTCGATGCGACAGGGTCTACACTGTAGATGGGCGATGGGAATTGGTAATCGAAAATACTCGAGAGTATTAGTGCAACGATGCCTCCAGCCAAGATCCCAAACCCTTGCATAGCAAACACGGCGGCAATGAACCCACCACGAGTCTTCTTGTTCGCATACTCTGACATGATTGTTGCTGAGAGTGGGTAGTCACCTCCAATACCAACTCCTAGCCAAAACCTTTTTGCAAAGTTGCCAAAAATACACAATTTACATCAATAAATAATTTTAGCATTTTGAAGTGTCACACTAATCGTTTTCAAATACAACTATTATTTTTCGTTTAAATACTCTACTATTTTTATATAAAAAAAAAATTTTCACTCATATATTTTATAAATATTATCAAACCATATTAATAATATATATATGTTATTTGCTTGTCAATAAAATATACATATTTAGAAAAGAAATAAAGTGATCCGGATTTTCTCTGTGAAGTCTAAATAAAATAATATTGCTCGTATATGGAAAACAAATCCTTTAACAATTATGTTTGTGAATCGGATGAAATATATATATATATATATATATATATTTATAATTGGAAAGAATCCAAAATTATTTTTCTAGTTATAGCTAAATTTCTTTATATGTACCGGAAAAAGCAAAGAGTGATCATGACGCCTTTGGAATTATTTCCAAACGAGAGACCGGAGGCGACGGAGCAAATAACCATCATAATCAAAGTGATACCATATACTTTTTTCCTGCCAAGTTTGTCTCCAAGCCACCCAAAAAAAAGTTGACCCATAAGTGTCCCACATAGAGCCACACCATTGACCGCCGCCGCTACTTCTGGTGGGAGTGTTCCCGGCTTCTCTGCTCCCTCCTTGTGGTAGTAGATGCGACCTAAAAGCTTTGTGACCAATGCGATGCAAAATAGATCGTAGGCATCAGTGAAGAAACCCATCCCGGCGATGATAATTGCCGTGAAATGGTAAAGCTGTGTTTTGGCTACATCGAGTGCCTTGAGCACTCCTAACTGGTTATTTCCAGACATTGACTTTTCTTCTAGATTATCTACAAAGACAATAACAAACATTATATATATATATATGTTTATATATATATATATATTCATATTTTGATTAAAAGGCAAATGATTAAACGTCTGTGGCATAAGAACCGACGATAATCCAGTTGGAACGCCTAATCATCAAATTAACTGAATTACCTAACCTTTATGCTTATGATGAGGCTTTTGGGGTTTCGGATTTTAAGAAACTACTGAAGAAGAATTCTTAAAACTTTTGTCTTACAAGATAATCTCAAAGTTAGAAAATGTGTGTGTGCTACTTATAGACCACATTATTTCACAAGTCAACTACGTAACAATATATCGGAGTCTACAGAAGCTTATGTATTATTTGTTTGTGGCTTTGTGCTTTTTAAACGATTATAATAAGAACCTCATTAATACGTAATGATAGTGATTAATGAAACTACTCTAGTATGAATTCGGCCGTTTCAATCGTTTACTAGTGTAGTCGTGATTATGGCCGGTTCTAAAGGATACTGAAACTTTATTAACATAAAGAATAGTAGGTGCACTTCAGGAGGAGCGGATCCAGAATTGTTTTTCAGTTTGGAGCATGCAACTATTTCTTACAACTAGTGTTTTTTTTGGTCATCCACAGCTAGTGTTTATAATTAAGAGATAATTCAATAATTTTAACACTAATAATTACAGTACAAGAACAAGTAAGGGCGGGACACATGCCACACCTACTGGATCCGCCTCTGTGCTGAAGCAAATTGCACATATTCAGTAATTCAAATAACAAGGGAAATTTTTGTTCTTCAGAAAATTTGGTTCACAGTTTGAAAATTGTAATTAAATATTTTTAAAGAATATTTTTGAAGAATATTAATGTTTTAAAATAGTGTTTTATATGTTAGTTGAAAGTTTTCTTTTAACTACACGTATCCTAAACAGCCTGTTATGAAACAGCAATAAGTAAGAAAAATATTGTTGGCTCTCTTCTTCGTTCAATACTCATGACCCTTCTAATAAAAATTTTAACCCAGTTAAAATTTCACCTGGGTCCACCACTATTTGCAGTTCATGTGACATCGTGCTTCAGGCTTCAGCAGATGTAATTAAATCAAGATAAAAAAATAACACGAGTCAAGTTGATCACCTCGCTTGCCAATTCATTTTGTTAAAGTATTTAATTCTAGAAAAAGGATTATAAAACAGCTAACGTCAACCAATATAGAGTTTGTACATAATCATATGTAGGCCTGGGCACGGATCGGATATCCGGTTTTTTTAAGGTATTTGTGATTTGCTTCGAATGCTACGGATATCTAATTTTCCGATTTGCTTTGCTTCGGAAAAATACGGATATTCGGAAAAACGGATATCCGGAAAATAAATAGATATTTGCGAATATTCGCGGATACTTACGGATATCTCATTTGTTTTGATTTATATCAATAATCTTAAAATTTGATACAAATTTGTTTTGTAAAAATATTTTTGCATGATATAAAAATAAAAATTAAAAGAAGTATTGAATCTTCATATTTTTAAATTTTTAAACTTAGTTAAAATTATAATAACACAAAACATAAGAAAAAATTATAATTGTCATAAATGTTTTCTCTTCTTTTATGTAATACTTTTATATAAGTAATAATCTGAATATAATCTATCAAATCATATGTTAGAATAATAATTATATAATTTTATACATTTAATATATTTATATATTGACGGATCGGATCGGATATTCGCTTCCCAAAATTTTAATATTTGTGATTTGCTTCGATTTTAACGGATATTGAATTTTAGTATTTGCTTTGCTTCGAAAGCTTACGGATATCCGGAATTTTCGGATCGAATAACAACGAATAACGAATCGAATCAAATTTAACGGATAAAATGCCCAGCCCTAATCATATGGGTTGACGCTGTTATGGCTGCGGGTGACATTGGAACTTGAATAAATTATTGCAAAATTTTAGAAATTTGACTTCGTGGCCTTTTTTTTTTTTGTAAAATTTGACTTCGTGGCCTATTTTGATTATATAGTTGGTTTGAATAATGTATTCTTTATTATCCAGTAACGAAATATCTACTAGAATTTTTTTTTTAAGTTAAACCCGAAACTATTCAAAACACGAACCTAACTCCCAAGTAAGAAATGCAGTCGGTGACAGTTTTTCTCCCGAATATTAATACGGACCTTGGTAGTAGACAGGATCCACAGCCGTGTGGCTACACAGAGTTTCGAAGCTGGGTCTGTATTTGGGCAAAAACTCCTTCGAATACCATTAACGCACCACCGCGTAGTTATCTACTAGTATTTTTAAAAGATTTCATAATTTAAGGTATGTTTCTAAAGCACTGTAGAAAATATGTGAATTTCTATGACGCATCGTGAATGTTTGCTATCTAAATATTTTTGTCCAATAATTTGTATTAGCCCTAACCCAAAAGATTATGAAAAATTAATAAAATCAGGCCTATATAAAAGAGGTACCTATGCAGAAAAGTAGGATTTTCTCATAGGCCATATAAAAGTACAACTCTAGAGAAGGAAAACCAACAAAAATGAGACACTTAAGAAACCTAGACAAGCAGGCAGCAGCTGATGACCTGAGCGGAATAGCGCGATATGAAAAACTGAGCTGTGAAGTTGCTAACAGCAAGTTCATCTTTGGTGATAAGTGTATGTTGATTGAGATTGAAAAAACATTGGTTTCGAAGCCAATTGATTTTTTAATTAGATAAAAACTAGATCATGATCTGTGTGACAGCAAGAATTTTATTTTTAATTGAAACAAATTTTATAAATTAGCTAAATGTTTTTAAGTAATTGAATATTGTTTAGTGTTAAGAAAGAGTTTATTTGTATGTATTTTTTTATGTGACTAAATTAACATTATTATAATTGGTTTCTGTAGTTTATCTTGTTAATAATTTGGTTCATATTATACTCAGTTAAAATTTGTTGTTTATAATTAGTATTAAGTATTTATTTTTAGATAATATATATTTTGAAATTTTTCATAATTATTTTGTTGTTATATTTATTGTACAATGTAGTTATTTCAATGTATAATGTTTATATATATTATGTAATGACTATTACTGAATTATTATATAATAGTTATTTCAACTCCTTTTGTTATAAAATTTTAATAAAATCTGTGTAATTATTAGATTAATTGTATGATATATTTCACATATTTTATATTGTTTGGATACAAGATTAATTATTATGTGGTTTGAAAACATAGAGATAGTAATATACTATTATTTCCATAATTAGAGTAGTGTATTTAATTTAAAAATCTATAAAAAAGGTTGAGTTCAAAGGATGAGCAACGCTGGTTCAATTGGAGGAATATATCAATCACTATACACCAAAAAATAACTGAATCTGGGGATGATTGGAATAAGCTGTAACTTTATGTTTTTTACTATAGAATTAAAACTGTAGATTTGTTTGCTGTGAATTATTTTGCTGTAACTTTGTAAAACACTATTTTTTTTGCTATAGAAATAAAGTTTTTTACAGCTATTTTTTTTATTTTCTAGAGATTTTTTTGTTGTAGATTTTTTTTTAAAGAAAGGAAAGCTTGATTGATTGACATATATGGTTCTAAATTAAATTTTGGCTTTGTGGAGCATCCCCAGCCACAAACAATCATCCCCTCTATCATATGTTTAAGTCCAAATCATATGACTAGTTATCATAACATAGTAATATTTTAAAACAACTTGTATATATTTTTTATATTTTAAATAAAATACTAACCAATTATTGTGATTTGTTTATTTTGTAAATAGATATTCCCATGCATGAGGATGTAAGAGAAGAAATTATCTCATGTAACCTTTTATCAAAAACAAGAAGCTAAAATATTTCCATTATGTTATTTATTTTGTTTTAATATGTTTTTAATTCATAAAATACTTAAATTACGTAAGTACTCTTAACCTTAGTAAATAACTAATGTTGATGATTTATTTTTATTTTTTAGATCTTATTTTCTTTCTTTTCTCTCCCCACCTCTTTTTTTTTTTTTTCTCTATCAAACTGTTCTTCTTTTTCTTTCTCCACAATTCTTCCTTCTTTTTTTTTCTCTGTGATTATTTCTTTTTCTTAAAAAATAAAGTGGCGGCTTAATCCAATTTAACATTAGAAGAATATCAGCGACCAAATGTGAAAGACAAACTACCGCGGTTCAACCTTATACCATGGCAGAAAAAATGACGGAAATTGAAATAGTGGTTTTACTTAAAATTGTTCTATTTAAAATTAGATCTATGATTTTGGGTATATAATTTTGGATATACAATTCTAGATCTATGATTCTAGGTTCTTTTTATGTAAGATTCTGTTTTTTGTTCTTTAAAATTCTAAATCTATGAATTTTAGATTTGATCTTTTTTTTTTATTATAAGGGTTATTCCCGTTCATCCATTTTTTCAATGATTTTTATACAACTAAATCAGTAGTAGTAACTAGAATAACTCAGTAGTACTCAGTATAACTATAATTCAGTACAACTAAGTCAGAAAACTATTAACTAGTATAACTCAATACAACTAAGTTACTAATACTCAATATAACTAGTTGGACCAATATAACATTGATAATTAAAATTTAAAAATAAATAAGCCTTGTTCGTTTGGTTTCCGCTGTTTTCGGCGTCAGCGTTGGCGACAGCGGCTGCGTCATCTTAGTTAGATTGTTGTTTATTTTGTAGACGCTGACGCCAACACCGACGCTAATTGTTGTTCGTTTCGAAGACGCTGGACGTTGACGCAGATACTAGACGTTGACGCAGATACTAGACGTTAACGCTGACGTTGACGCTGACGCTGACACAGACGCCGGACCTGCGGCGACCAAACGAACAGCACTATAATCAAAAATTTTGAATTTTTCAAATTTTTTTTTAAAAAAAACAAAATATTAATTCGAAAATGGATTGGGGTAAAATTGAATTTTCATGTTTTTTTAAAATTAAAGATATTGAGATTAGTAAGGATATAGTGGATTTGTTTTCCCTCTTAAGGATATACTATATAGGAGATGATGACTCTATGGGAGATTTTTTTGAGGCTGGGGCCATTGTAGATCAGTGTCTCTTAGTTTTAACACTTCCCTTGCGCGCTCCGGCAAATCAGCTTCAAGCTATCAGCTTCAAATTCGTGGAAACCCTAATCCCACAGTCTCCTTCAATCGCCGTCAAATGGTATTCTTCTTCTTCTCTTCCCCGCAAACTCAAAATCCGATTCTCTGACGCAGAAATCTTTAATCAATGGCAGGATTACTTGAAATCAGTAGTTCCATCTCAGCTTGTATCCGAACGAGGATCAAATCTCGTTATCATCAACCCAGGTCTGCTCTCTTTCTCTTTAATCGAGCTTTTAGGTAAAATTCAATTTCAAAAAAGAATCTCACTCACTGGTGCTGCTGGGTTTTTTCAATTTGTAGGGTCTGCGAATGTAAGAATAGGACTAGCTAAGCAAGAGACACCTTTCAATGTCCCTCACTGCATTGCTAGACACACCACCAAAACCGGCAAACCGAACCTTCTCGATCAGATGATTAACACTCAGGTCACCACCAGTCAACACGTTGACCGTGAGAGAGCTTTCAATACTGTAAGAAAATCTTGTTTCCTCTGTCACTATCACTTGTTGGTGCTGCTGACTCACTCTTTCGTTTTTTTTTTGTAAGACGGCATCGCTGTTGAAGATACCGTACCTAGACGAAAGCACTTCTTTTGGCTCACGCAAGGCAAGCTTACTATTTACTTTACCGATGTCATTGTATTATTCAGCTTGATTCTGAAATGTGATTATACTTTGCTAATATAAACTATGCAGATGGCGAGGATCGATGGATACAACCAACCAAGTATCACTACAAAGAAAGATAAAGTCTTTACTTGGACTAATGTGTATGAGGACAACCCTTGTTCACTTGCCCAAGCAGGTGTTGTTATATTCTTCTTCTTCTTTCTACTTCAATCTTCTTTATTAATTACACAAATACAGAGATTAATATCTGCTACATACAGTTTAGTAAAATGCACTGGAATGTTATTTTTCTGGATATACAGAAACCTCTGCTCATAGAAGTGAAGACATCGCTGCTACTGATGTTACCGTCTATAATGAGGGTAAGCGCAAGTATAGGAATATGATTTTTGGCGAAGAAGCTATGAGAATATCTCCAAAAGATCCGTATACCATACACCGTCCTATCCGGAGAGGTCACTTCAATGTTTCCCCACAATACTCAGCGCAACAGGTATATATATATGTCTTCACTTGTCTATTGTGGATGTAACTGCTTATTTGATGCTTCTACCGTTCCAGGTTTGTGAGGACTTGATCGCTATCTGGGACTGGGTTCTGCTAGATAAACTTGAGATAGCTCATAGTGAGAGAAACAAGTATTCTGCTGTTCTCGTTGTCCCCGGAACATTTGACAGCCGCGGTAAAACTCGTTAGCCTTTAATGTTTCAGTTCCATCAAGACATGTTTTGATTGATGTTCTGATTTGGCTTCATGATATTTTTGTCAGAAATAAAGGAACTGCTGACTATTGTGTTGCGAGACCTATGCTTTAGCTCAGCAGTGGTCCACCAAGAAGGTTTATCCACCATTTTTGGGAATGGTTTGTCGACAGCTTGTATTGTGAATATGGGAGCACAGACATGCACAGTTGTTTGCATCGAGGTATTAGCAAGAATAGGCGAGAAAAGTCTAGCTGCACTTGTTCCGTTATAACTGTTCTGTGCTCTTTTGATATGTTTTTTTTGTAGGATGGAGTCTCATTGCCAAATACTGAAAAGATTCTACCTTTTGGAGGAGATGTAAGGATATACATTACTTATTGTTTCTCTTTTCTGTTTCTAGATGAGCGACACTGCATGCTAAACTTTCTTCATCTACAAATGACTTTCAGGATATATGTAGATGCCTTCTGTGGATTCAGAGGCATTACCAAAACTGGCCACAGCTCCGAACAGACGTTTTGGCAAAGCCAATAGATATGCTGATGCTTAATGGACTTAAGGAGTCATATTGTGAGATTAGAGTAAGTCGGATTATCTCTGTTGTTTAGTTCTATTGATCAAAAAAATAATATGATTTTTTTTCACATAAACAGGAAGGAGAAGTTGAAACAATTGCAACAGCATATTCTTACGAGGACGGCATGCCAGCTGTGGCTCACAAGACAAATCTCACCTCACTTAACGTAAACATAAAAAACAAGATTCTGTTAAATGCTCTCTTATGTTTTTTAGTCTTGAAAATATATTTTTCTTTGGTTATTTCAGGTACCACCGATGGGTTTGTTTTATCCTAACCTTCTTGTTCCTGAAGTGTTTCCCCAGCCCCCACGTACATGGTTAGAGTCAATCCTTTCCTATATCCCTTTCTTCGGTTGAGAGATGCTCAATTTGTATATTGTTTAGGTTTCAAGACCATGAGAACATGTTGGAGGAAACATGGAACATGGACTTTGCTGGTGGTGGTAACATGGGATTACCAGTGTGGGATAGTTTTTCAGCTTCCCCTCTGAACCCGAAGAAAGAAGAGAAGATTGGTCTTGCTGAAGCCATTACCAGCAGCATTCTCTCTGCCGGTGTGTGATTCACTGTTTGTCCTGTTTGATATCGGAAGATGATGACTCCTAACAGAAGACCATTTTTTTGGCTTGCAGGACGCATAGACCTTCAGCGAAAACTATTCTCCAGCATACAATTGGTAGAATCTTGACTACTGTCTTTTTTTTTTGTGAAACAGAATCTTGACTACTGTCTGTTTCTTTAAAAGACTCGGTTCCTCCATATAATCCCCTGAAACTCTTGTTTTTTTGTTTGCTTCATCTCAGGTTGGTGGTGTTGGTTTGACTAGAGGTCTGGTCTCAGCAGTGGAAGAAAGGTTTGTTCATTTCCTTTAAACATATTTGTATTCTAAGATCCAAAGAGATTATGTTGTTAAAGTAATGTCTGTGTCCCCCTCTCTCTCTCTCCTAGAGTTCTTCATGCGATACCACCAACAGAAGCCATAGACACGGTGGAAGTTTTACCGTCAAGAATGGATCCAACATTCGTATCTTGGAAAGGAGGAGCAGTACGTCTTTTTGCATCTGTTTTTTTTTTTTACAATTATTTGTTTATGTAGAATGGTGAAGTACATATATATAACCATTACTGAAATGGTGACAAGAACAGATATTGGGAATATTGGATTTTGGGAGGGAGGCATGGATACACAGGAACGAGTGGATGGAGAATGGGATACGAGTAGGGAGTGCGAAGAAGTACAGAGACTCTTACTACATTCAAGCACAAGCATTTTGTTTCATCAACTCCTAGTTTTATGTTGTTAAGACTCTTTTCTATCTATGTACACGAGAGAGAGGGGGTGAAAAAGAAAAGATATTTTGTTAGTTTCTAGCGGAGTTTTATTTATTTGTTTTTGTGAAAAGAAAAAAAAAAAAAAGTTGGACGCGCTTGATTGTGTTTGCTCTGTTTGTCCCACATCGGGAAGAGAAGAGAGAAGAGGTAGAGAAGGGCTTCTATATAAAGAAGTTGGGCCTCGACTTTAAAAACTAAAAAGGGTCGGATGGCTATTTATGCCACGCTCAACCTGAGATTAAAAGGGTGAGTGCTGTATGGCACAATCAAGACATATGGCCGACATTATTTCTGGAAAACCTATAGGGTTGGCTCGCTCGGCCGACCCTCCAATTTCTTATTTTATAAATTTTTAATTTATGTTTATTGAGAAATTGCTTTTAATAACACAAAAAATAAATTGAACAAATAATTGTAAGAAAGTTATGGGTAAGATTGTTTGGGTTTGTTAACAAATATTGCAATTGTTATCTCTGTAGTTATGAGTTTCTCATTCTTGTTGTTGCTGACTGTGAACTTTTTCGTTGAATTTTTCTGGGTGCTGTCCACAGGCCAACCAAGCACAGCAATCATAGTTGTAAACTCCCTTTTATATTTTAGAAGAAGAAACAAATGTATACTACTTCCCAAAACTGTCAATTGATAAGAAGTAACTCCTTATGAGAATGAACGATCAATCGAATGCATTTTACAACTGTCATAAGCCGTTTTCGTTTGTTACTCTCCATCCATCCACCAAGTGTTGTATTTCCGATTCTTAAGATTTTGGCATCTTTCACGTTGTAATCGCTGCCAGCCGTACTTGTGGTTTGGTTTGATATGTCTAAGATTGGTAGGCTTCCCATGGAATGGTCGAATTGGGCTGGGAGCCTCGTGAGATCTGGTAAAGTCAAAATGCTAGGCACATGCGTGCGTAGCAGCGCTACCGTTCTTTCAAATAATACAAGATGAAGACGATGCCCCTGAGTCATACATGAATCAGGTTGTCGGCTTTGCAGATTTATATAACCTTTTGAGGATGTGAAATTTTATAAGTTTTCTTGTCCCCTCGAATTCAAACTAAATTTCAGTATCATCATCCTGTCCTCCAAGTTCAAGTCACTGAATGTGAATAATCTGAAGCAGAACACGACTTCTATACCACACTTTTCAAGAGATCCAAAGTAACTGTTACAGTTCCACGCCTCAAGCACAAAACAATCTGTCATAATAGTGCTGTTCGTTTGGTTGCCGCAGGTCCGGCGTCTGCGGCAATATTTTTTCATCGACACTTGTTCGTTTTATCGATGCGGGTATGTGCGTCTGCGTCTGCGTCCGAACGCAGCGTCGAGCGTCGGACGCCAAAAAGAAAAAACAGCGTCGAGCGTCAAACGTAGAATAACTCAAATCTGCTTCCTGCGTCAATGTCCAGCATCTGCGTCAGCGTCTTCGAAACGAACAAAACGTCGGTGTCGGCGTCAACGTCTACAAAACGAACAACAATCAAATTAAGATGACGCAGCCGTTGTCGCCGACGCTGACACCGAAAACAGCGGCAACCAAACGAACATGGCTAATCTTAATCCTAACATATTTCAAGGATTGATGATGTCTTGGTAACTTCATGAACCTTCTTTAAATAAAAAAAAAAACAGGCGAGAAGAGCATTGTCTTTAGCCAGTAGTCTTGCCGATGGACATGGCCTTAGATTCGATGAAAAGCTGGCAGGCTTTGAAAGAGGTCAATGAAACCAAATACAAAACAGTAAGTAAATGGATCGTTACTCTCCAACTCGGCTTGAATCGAGCATAGAGCTTAAAGATCATTATGCTTCTGTCCAGTACTTCTATCAGGAGAACTGTCTCTTAAAGTTCAAGCCTAAATTTTTTTCTTGATAAAAAGCAGCCACAATCATCAATATGACGATTACAACAACTCCAAGACACACAATATATGATTCTCTAGGACTGCTATATGGTGCTGTTTATTAACAAACTCTTTTTACTAAGACGAATTTCTGTAGAGCGGTTTTATATTGTTATGTTTTGTTACTGAGCATGATTCAGAAGCTATCTCTCAGATCTAAAAAGGCAGCTAAGAGATTACATCTGAACGAGGGAAAACGCTAATCTACCCCTAGCACTTGACACCCCCCATATAAACATCTTCTCCACTTGAATCCCACGCAATCAAACCAATTTATAACGCAACAAAGCAATGCCAAAAACTCAGAGATTAGATAAGAGAAAACAGTGGGATGTTAAATTTAACGTAGAGCATATACCAAAAGTAAAAATTTTCATTAATATAGAATATTAGAATGATAAAAGATGTAACTGAATGAGAAGCTTGATCACATGCCTTAGTTTTTTTTAAAAAAAGATCAAAAGGTAAAAATCGAAAAACCATGTTTATCAGTTGATATCGGAATCGTCGAAATCATCCTCAAAGCGGTTGAAGAAATTGGGATCACGGGGCTCCTTCTTGTGGGGGAAAACATCGCCAAACATCTCCACCATGGAGGAGTCCATATCATCCACGTCCATAGGCATCGTCGAGTATTCGTCGACATCAATATCATTCAAAAGGTCATCGTACATCCTTGGCCTCGTCAGCTCTCTTATCGAATCTCTATTCATGGCTTCCCTCTGCACTGAAATCAATCAACCAGACTCTTCTTGGCGGCAGAGAAATTCTACGTTCTGAGAGTTAGGGTTTACCTTTGGTATTTATAAACTTTCTTTGGTGAGCTCTATATAAATTTGGTATCCAAAAAGCTAAAACCTTTTAACATTATTGCTAAAAGGAAATTAACAATTCTAAGGATTTAAATTTAATTAATGGGAATATCATTTATATAGCACTAATCCAATTTTTATTAATAGATTTGTTCTTATTTTATTTTAATTAATTAACATGTTCTTAATGTTTATCATACTCTTAAATCCTGTAATATAAAATAGACTTTTTGGTCAACATATAAAATTTTCGTTACATTCACATTATCACACTATAATTTCTAACTAAATAAAAATCAAAATTAGGATTTTGTCATAAATCAGACTTAATTTATTAATGAATTTGTCTTATCACATGAAGCAACATTTTCACAAATTTATCTTTATATCTCCATATTTTTAACAGATTTATCTAGTGTCTCATATATTGGTTTTATTTTGACAATTATTTACTTATTTCTATAGAATTATGTAATCTTAAATATATATATATGTTTATTTTGATCACATATTTACTTCTTTTTTTTATTAACCTGGGGTATCCCAGGCCCATTGAGAGGTACAAACTAATCTCCAAGGGGAGGTGTATCCCACTGATAGATCCTCTCTCTAGACATTCAAATGGTCTCCAAAGCATTGGCCCATATCCGTGTTAGGTGACCACGATAATTGTGACTTAGTTTTGCACAGCAGGTAGATCGAACCTAAAACGTGTTAGCGTCCCAGCTCCGCCGGTCCATATATTTACTTATTTTGGCAACCTTATCTTATTTTCCAAAGATTTGTTCTTTTAACCGCATGTTTTATTTATATTTGACAGATCTATATGGTGTCTCATAGATTTGTTTCCTTTTAACCATATTTACTTATTTTGTCAACCTTATCGAGTTTTCCATAAATTTGTTTTCTTTTATCCACATGTTTTTATTTATATTTGACAGTTTTATTTGCTGTCTAAATTATTTGCTTTCTAAAAATGTTTTTATTTCATTTTGACCATATATTTATTTATTTTGGATATATTTATAAGGTTGTTGGTGGTTTGTGTATTTAAAATTTAGTCAAGAAAAACTCATAAAATGGTCAATTGTAAAACTAACATAAATATTTATATTTTATTGGAAGTTTTTATTTTGGTGAAAGTCTTTTCGAAAATCTGGTAAGCTAACTAGATTCTTTGAAAATAATACTTAGATCTAGTGAGAATTCATGTTCAGATTGTACAATCACCCAAATTTTTTAAATAAAATATCCACTCCATATTGACTAAGAATCATGAAACTTGAGTGATTTCAATGGAATGATAGAACTTTCGGGTTTTACTCAAGCTTTAGGAATTTTGGAATTTCTAAGAATTTCGTTAGGGGTTTGTGAGGAGAAAAAATAGGAGTAGAGTTCTATTTACATGAAAGGGAAGAGAAACCTATATTTAACCCTAATTGACTCTGAACCTAGTGTGCTTTCTTTTAGAGCTCAAAACAAATGAAAGGGAGGGGATTGAGAATTTGAGATAGGGGTTTTACATCGTTGATGTAACCACCATGAAGCTTCCTTTCCACAAAACTTTGTGGCCACCAAAACGACTTTGTAGTCTTTCTGAACTCGTTTGACTCCATTGCTTTCTCCACAGTTACTGGCCAATCGAGAAGCTCTTCTGTTCCCACGCCTCTAAGAAACTCTGGATCATCTCTCTCCTGCAGCACATCACTACCGTTGTCACCCCAACGTGATATGTGCTTTTACTCTGTTTCTCGATTAATCCATGACTGGTTAAAGTGGGTTGTTTGGTTTGGATTTGATAGAGGAGCTTTCTAGTTACTCTGATGCTCCTTCTCCATCAGTCACAAGAGTTCTCTACACTAACAAAGTTGTCTTGACACAAAGGTATGTAATAATTGGCATCATAAAAAGGAGAGTAGATTTTTGTTTAATCTGAGTTTTGAGTTTCTTTGAAGGCATGTAAAGAACTTGATGGCACTCGCTGGTCTTTCTGTTAGAGAGGATGCTGTTTGAAGATGCAAGTGGAGCTTGTTGATGTTAATGGTATTCCGTGACTAACTAGGCGACGAAGTCACTGATGCTGGATGCATTAGTCGTTACTACATAAGGCATGCGGAGTGGTGGGTTACCATGTGGATGCAGGATATGCTGAGATGGAGTAGAATAAACTGAGGGTTTATGTCTTGACCGAGTTGCTGAACTAGTTGATGATGCAGTGTGTGTCAGAGAGTGAACCAGGAGGCATGCAGAGTGGTGGAGACCATGTGGATGCGAGATGTTGAGTTGGCGTGGGATAAATTGAGGAGCAAGTTTATACCGTGGAGAAAAGGCAAGAGATAAACTTGGGGAGTAAGTTTATACCTTGAGGAATAAGTACAAATCCAAGAAAATGAAAGTGTACTTTTTAATATGGAAGTTGTCTATATATCCATGTTGTCTTGTAGACTAGGGTTTCAGAAACGTGGAGATCACTATAAAAGAGCTATGAAGTCGTGGGTATTCCACTAAGACACTGGGGGCTATTGTTATAGAGGAAGGGTGAAAATCCCTTAGGGTGTTCTTGGATCGTGCCGAAGTAATTGCTGAGGTACTGTCGATGGAGAGACAAGTTTGGATAGACTAGAAATTTTTCAGTAGCAGCTGTTAAGGTGTTAACAAGCTGTGTAAAACTGATAAGCAAATCTTGTAATAGATTGTCTAAAGCGATTTCTATCAAGTAATAAGTGTTTGTTTGTATCTATTTTTTCTCTTAATTTATCTTCTATATTATTTTATTGTGGTGTCATCTCTGCACTAGCAGTGTTGGTAATATCTTTGGCAAATGGTTTGGCTCTCTCTCCTAAGTGTGTTGGCAAATGGTTTGGCTCTCTCTCCTAAGTGTGTTTTATTCTATATATTTAGAGAGGATGATGTTGGTAAAGTAGTCGTTGTCTGACCAATTGACTCGCGCGCGCACTAGACCAGTTCCGTGTTACCAGAATAAAATTTGAGTAATAATGATCATCCATGGTGTTAACTATGTTGAAAAAGGTGGTGATGACGACGAAGACAGTGACATCTCATCCTTGCATGGAACTTCTTCATGAAGACGTGAATACATAAACCACCTTATGTAGATTCAATGATTTATTTTTTTTGGTGCAAGATTCAGTGATTTATTAATTAAGATAGAAAAGGTTGGTAATATTTTTTCTATTTTGATTTGCGTACGTGCACGAATTTTTAGTTCAAAGTTAAAGTTTTTGGTTTAAAACTTTATTGATGGTTTGGTCAAGTATACGGATTAGATGTTTGAAAGATCATTAGGTTGATAATTAGTATTTTATTCGTATCTGAATGTGGGCCTTTAAAAAGCTCAGTACAATTGATAGATCCATAAATAACCTAAAGAATTTAAAAAAATTCCGCTGCCGGGTTCCGAACCCGGATTTCAAGGAGGGGGGTCGAACAAGTGGTAAACCCTTTTGTTCACAATTCAATTTAAAATTAACCTTTGTGCTACAGCTGATCTTGTTGGAGAAGTATTCTTATTTACCCTACTCACAAAATTTCTATTCTCACTACCCCACTCTTTTTCTAACTACCCCAACTTTTCCCACCTTTCTTCTCTTTCCCTCCTTACCCTTTTATTTATTACTTTTTTTTTCTTTGTTTCAAATACTGCGGGACCCACCATTATTCTTTTTTTTTCTTTTTTTTTTCTGGGTGGATCCCATGTTATTTTATGTAGATTATTTTCTTTTTCTTGATTTTTTTTTATTTTTTCGGATGGTTCCCAAGATTTATTTTCGAAAAAATTATTAAATGATAAATATAGCTAAAAATTTATGAAAAATAAAAGAATTATGTTTATCTTGAAATAATATTTTCATAAACAATAAAATAACAAAATAAATTATTAAAATAATATTTTAATCATGAATCATTTTTCAAAAATAAATTTAATAAAATATTTATATAAATTAAATTTTTAACTAATTTTTTTTAACATAAAGGAATCAAATTTTAAATAATATATTTCCTATTTAAAACAAAATTAATTTTAAAAAATATATATATACTATTTCAATAAAACTTTAATAAAATGTGTTTAAAATAATATTTTAATCAACAATTATTTTAAAATTAATTTTAAGAAAATAATTAAATAAATTCGGTTTACATAAAAATATTTCCAACCTATAAAATATATATTTCAATAATATTTTAATAAAATAATTTCAAATTCCATTAATCTAAGTTTTATATTTTATATGGTCTTAAGATTGAAAATAATATATTTCATATTTTTACTATTTATATTTGTAATTAAATTAACAATCTATGTAAATTCAAAATAACATTCTCTTTGTTTTATAAAAAGTATTTTTGACACTTTTTCTTGTAATGTAAAGAGTGTCATTTAAGATTCCAATTCAGTTATATATATTTTAACTTTAATATTATTTACAAAATGCTTTGGTTTTATAAATAATTTATCCTTCTTAAAATCACTTGATTAAATAGATGTTTAATTAAGAGCATCAAAAATATCAAAATTATATCCTTCTTGAAATGGAAAAATATACATTATTTTATTAAGATTTGAAGATTTGATATTATATTTTATTTATATAAATGTGTACGTGGACTACTAGCACTACTAAAACTACTTTGTACAACTTTGTATTACCTTGGACTACTATGTATAATACATATTTCTAAGAACTTTATATTTTTGGCTTATTATATATTTTAGCAGATATAACATATATTTTGAATTATATGTCCACATATGTGTTTAGATAACAAATTAGTCATGAAATCTTTAATATTTCTTAAGTTAGAAAAATTATCACTTCCACAAAAAAAATTCTTATACTTCCATATCTAATGTCTTGATAGTGATGTTATAATAAGGTGAATCACACAAATTACATATTTTCATAATTTTGTTTCAACAAAAATGTTATATACCATCTATCACAATATGAACTATTGTATAATATGAACTACTAGGTATTATTATGAACTACCTTGAACTACCTTAAAATACCTTGAATTACTATGTATTATGCATATTTCTAATAACCTTGATTTTTGTCATATTATTTATTTTTAGAAGGTATATATCATATATTATGTGATAATATGTCAATATATGTGTTTATTTGTCAGATTAGACATAAAATACTCTTAATTTCTCAAGTTGATAGAAAACTTCTCATTTCTATAGAAAACATCCTTATACTTCTATACTAATGTCTTGATGGGATGCCATAATGAATTGAATAACCGAAAATACATATTTTTGAATTTTTTTCTGCAATGTGTTATATCTGATCTAAAACTATCTCAATACATTGGTATTACTAATAAATTTAAATTTTTGATATTGTATTACTAAAATTTGTTGTAATTTGCAAAAGTATTACTATGAAGAAAGAAATATTACTACTAACTTGAGTACTACTAAGTGTAAATTTTCAAACATGTGTTCTCTCTTTTTAACTCGTTTTAAACATGTTTTTTTGTTAAATTTTTTTAACACTACATTTTTTGTTAAAATTTTCTAACACGTGGTAGACAAATTTTTTTAAAAGATTTTACACGTTTTATCCAAGTTTTCTTTTTCAATTTTTACTCATTTTAGACAAAGTTTTATTTGTCTTCTTAGTAATACCTATAAAACATGTTACCTTCATAGATTATATAAAAAAAGTAAAGGTAGTTGTTTAACAAAAAAAAAGAATTAGCAACAACAAAATTTCAACATATCTAAGCAAGTGTAAAGTCTTGCTTTATCCTCCAGTTCGAATGCAGTGGGAAGTGAGTCTAGTGGATTGTTGCCGCAACAGACGTTGTGTAGATTCCTCTTAATGCCTCTGGGAAATGGATGCACTCGTTCCGAAATATTCCTACAAAACCCATATTAAGCTCTATTATCACAGAATCCATACCATTAAGGTCACAAATATACATCACATTCACCAGTTAAAAATTCACTTAAACAAGATATTTAAACACAACAATAAGCAAATATGGAAAAATCAAAAGAGCTTAAATTGAAAAAAAAACGGTCAACTTGGTTAATACTTCTGATCAATTGCTAAAACCCAGAAACATAATATCTTTCACTAAGGTAGAATTATTTAAGATGTTCCTTTTGAGCTCACAAATTCTCATGACATCATCATCAAGCCTCGAAAATAGCCATGTTCAAGAACATTCCAAGCTTCTCACATGGACTAAACACATTTGGCAGTGTTTCACGAGCGACAAACTATAAACACCCATATTGCAAATAAGAAAACAACAAAACAAAATTGAATTCTAGTAAAAGATCCACAAATTGAATCCTCAACACAATAAGAACCCATCTTGGTATCAAAGAAGCGACAAAAGTATAACGAGGACTTACTAGCTAGTTTGTCTATGAATACTTGACCATATATACTCATATAGCTAGAGATATTACACACAACGAATGACCTGGAACTTAGAAACATTGTCTATTCTAAGCCAAGATGAACCTTTTCAAAAGAACCCAGATCCTAATTCTATACCACCTAATCAAATAGGAAATGTTTATGGAATGTAAAATCCATTCAGAAAATATAAAAAGTCAAAGAACAAATATGTATGTCAAGTTATCGTTTTAGTATGCCTACAAAACATAATAGAATAGAACAAAGACATGTTCAGAAGCACAATCACATACCAATGTCTCATATTCTTCTTATCTCCAAAACAACGCCACAATCTCGTTTACCAAGAACATGAATCTGTAAAGAAAACCCTTGATTCTGATCTCAATTACAAAACTTTAAATCTGCTCATGAATTTTCTGATTTTGAAATAGAAGCGAAAGAAAGAAGATTTGAACCTTAAAGCCTCGAGATCGTATGAGTGTGGTGAACTGATGTTGAGGGAATTAGCGAGCATGAATACCGCACGAAGCCGAGGAGGAGGATCAAGGAATTGAAGCAGCCGCAGAGTGGAGTGTGTGCGGTCCGTAGAGGACGAAGATTCGTTGTTGAAAAACATGTGTTTGATGCTCTCCACACATGATTACGACTATAGTCTTCTTCTCACACTCAAAGAATACGAGACGAGCAAACGAACTGAAATGGGACCGTCATGTTCTTATCATCTTCCTGAAGTAGTTCAATCAACCATTCCATCGAGAAATTGTTCGATTCATTTCCTGGGATTTTCAGGTTGAGGTCAATTGAAAAGAGAAGAGGCGGAGGAAGAACATCGGGGGAGGTTGAAAGGGCGTGAGGACATCGGAATACAGATCGACTGTATTCCGATGAACTGAACGATTGGATGAAGGATGACCAGTTCGACTGAAACACAAGAGAAATGGTGAAGCTAAGATTTCTTTTCCAAACTGAAAGTTGAAAAGGAAGAAGAAGGAAGAAGATATCGCAAAAGGGAAAAGGTTTTTTTTTTTTTATCGTGGTTTTCATTTTTTTGAATAAATTAATAGGATAAGATCCGTTTTGACTGGGTTCGGGTGGGCAACCGTTTATGTTATGGTTGGATCTGTAAATTATCAAATTCATTAAACCCTTCGGTGTCTTTTACTTTGTTTTGGTTAAAAAAAGAAAATCAAAAAGAAAATAGATTTATGAAGGGATATATTAGAATAAAAGTAGTAGATAGTAGGGCGTAATAGAATATTGTCCTGTTGTTTAGAAGCAAACATAATTATATTTATTTTTATGTGAAAGCTCAAATATTAGTAAGATCCCTCTGGTTCTGACATGGAAGAAAAAAACACATGCCAAGAGTTACTCGCTTTAGAAGACAGTGAGCAGTGGTACGTTTCTTAAACATATGCATGGCTGAACGAATGAGAAAGCTAATGATGGATCTCCTAAGTAAACAAATGCATAGATGGCCAAGAATCATGTTCTTGTGGTTTAGTGCAATTTCGTATGAGAAGTATGATTTATGCAGTTATGCTATGTCAGAAGGTTTAATTTTTTTTTTAAAAAATTACATTAAAATCATCTACAATGCTCTTGGACATGTTCCCTTTCAATTCTATGTCGCCACCTTTCAGATTGATCAGCGTGTTTTGGTTAGCCAAGTGACTTAATTCAAGTCATACAACAGATTGTAATATTAGACCTCATAACTCATCGTTCAGAGTATGAAGCAGCTTCGGCTCAGAATTTTACTGATATCCTCTTTTTTTTTTTTTTTTTTTTTTTTTTTTTAAACTTTAGGGATGGTTCGGAGCCAAATATCTTCCTGCTGTAGCGACTGGTTCTCACATCGATGCTATTCCATATTCCAGAAAGTGTGATGGTGTTGTTGGTGCTTTGGGTGCTACTGAAGCTATCAATGTGTTAGAAAAGGTTGGGGTTCGAACCGAAGAGGTCTCTACCCGGTTTGGGATCAGTTGTTTAGGAAGGTACTCTTTCTAGTTGAACATGGTTTGTTTCTTCATGTCTTACTTGTGATCGTTCTTTGATTCATACAGCCGCTTACTTGCTGGAAGCAAGGAACTTGCAGAAGCACTAAAGACTACAGTTGTAGATGGACAAAAGTTTCCTTTATAGAAGCAGCTAGATCAGCAGGATACGCAGAAGATAAAGAAAGTGTCTCTTTACCATTGTAACTAATAGTCAGAAACTATTTGACCTCAGGTTTAGATATCGGTGTAGTAACAGCCATTGCTGCTCCAGCAAAGTTTGAAGGTTGAATTTGAAGGCAATGGAGGTCAAGTCGGTGCTGTCCTTATGCCATATAGTTGAGCTGTGTTATAAGACTTAAGACCCTCTGGTTAACCACTTGTATACTGATCAATGCATGATGACGATTTTTTTTTTTTAGAAACGATGCAGGGCTTGCGGCTGCAGAGTTGGCTCTAGCCGTGGAGAAACACGTATTAGTAGGCCTGGGCATTTTAAAGTACCCGAAAACCCGAACCGGAATCGACCCGAAAATATCCGACCCAAAACGAACCGAAAATTTATAAGTATCTATTGGGTCCAAAAATTTCTACCCGAATAGACCTGGACCCGAAAAAAACCGATCCGAATAGACCCGGATCCCAAAAACCGAACCCGAATAGACCCGACCCGGTAAGAGCCGATTCAAACCCGACTTAAAAACTTTAATATATATTTTTATTAACAATCTTGTTATTATTTTTATAACATTTTTAAATAACATGAAGTTTTAAATGTAAAATATATAGTTAAAAATGTTTCATCTTACTTATTAATAGTTTATTTTAAGTTATTTTGTAAAATTTTAGATATATATGACAAATTTTGGCTAAATTTGATGGAATTTGAATATCTCATTTTCTTTTTAGATTCTAAATACTCGAACCCGACCCGGATCCGATCCGAATCCAAAAAATACGGGTACTTTAATTATAGACTCGAACAGATCCGGACACAAGATCCGACCCGGAACCGATCCGAAAAATTATAAGTACCTATATGGATCTAAATTTCCAAGACTTGAAAGACCCAGACCCGACAAGACCGATCCAAATCCGACCGGAGGACCCGGATGCCCAGACCTACGTATTAGAATCGGAATCAATAGATACTTTAGGAACTGTTGGTAAGTTTCTCTCACTGATTTAACAAGAACCTACTCTGGATGGACAAGATGAATCATTGCTGTTTACGGTATTCCGGAGCTACATCCGGAGCAATGAACAGCATTCCGATCGAACAAATCTCATCTTGATTAGGACAAAAATCTTTGTATTGTTTTGTTTCAAAGATTCAAGGTATATTGATGAAGCGAGAAGAAATACTGTGATCAAGAAAATCCAGGAATCTGCTAATGCGATAGCTCGAAAAGTGAAGCTAACAGAATTCAAGATTGTAAATCAAGATCCACCAGCACTCTCAAGCAAGCTAGTTATCAAGAAAATGGCAGAGGCAAGCACAGAGCTAAACTTATCACACAAGATGATGATGATAAGCCGAGCGTATCATGATTCTCTCTTCATGGCCAGGTACTACCAAAAATCTGTCGGTTTCATGTGTGGAATACAACCCTAAACATCCAAACCTAGCATTATTCATCATGACAATTGTGTAACAATAACAAACTCTTCATTTTTCCCACTGGAGAGTCCTAACTCATAACCTTTGAACAATTTAATTTGTATGCTTAAAAGTCGTTTTTGTCGATTAGAGTAACTAGTATACTCTCATTGTTCTTGCTAAGAGCGATGCTAAACTTTATTGTATTGTTGTTTCCAGGATATCTCCAATGGGTATAATATTCATCCCGTGCTACAAAGGTATATATATATCAATGAGACTGTGATCTTAATGGAATCAGCATCGCCACTGATCTTTTTGTTGTTGTTGCCTGATCTTTTGTAGGATACAGCCATAAACCTGAAGAATACTCATCTCCTGAAGACATGGCTAATGGAGTAAATGTACTTTCCCTCACACTGGCTAAACTCTCTTTGGACTAATGCAAGCCGTCTTTCTCATCCAGAAGCTTTGCACATTATGTACCTGTTCTTCTGTCTTTGTGCTCAAATGTATCTTTGACTATGTAAAGAAAATTCAATAAAATGTTGTGGCTATCACTTGTCAAATTTTCAGTCATTGTTAGTTACAGTAAAAAAAATAAAAATATTGCCTTTTTCAGAGTTCTCATACAATATTTCTCGTAGAGTTAACAGGTTGACGTTTACTGAAGATGACACAAGTTGTGAACGTTTGTCAGCTATCAGATTGTGATAGGGAACTAATTTTTTCTCCAGCCAATGGTATTATGAATGGTTATCAAAAGTTACTTTCTGACTTTGAAATAGAAAAAATGCTAAAAAGTTAGAATGTGATTGTTTAAATAGGAATGCATCTTTTTGTACATACCAAACTTTTATCTGTTTATATAGTTCAGGTCTTAAAGGTAATAGTGATGTACATGCATCTTGAATCTTATGTTTACTGAACATAATTAATGCATTCTAGATATATCTGAATTTAGAATATCCTCACAAAATATGGTGTCTTATTTTGTCCAAGGATTACAGAATTACTAAATTTCTACGATAAAGAATTTTAGAAAGAAATTCCTCAGAGAAAACATAATAAAAAGAGAGGAGAAGTTGGCGGGGAGACATATCCACTTCCGGTAAGAATACACTTTTAACCAAAATCAAGTGATTGTTCCTATCCCAGTCCCTTCGTGCACTTATATACTTCTGACGCGTGGTTTCTTTTTTATTTTTATTTTCCACTTATATCTATGTGGTTATAACTTTTCCTTTCTCTGGTCCATGCATCTTCTCCATTTAGGGGTGCTTGTTTTAATAGATTTGGTGAGAGATATATGTGATTGAGCTATATTGGTGTGGTTATATGTTTCAGAAATTTTCCAGCTGTTAGCTTATACTTTTTTTGTAAAGTATTAGCTGTTTAGTTTATATACTAGGTTGAATTAGAGGACTAACAATAGTGAGGAAAATATTCACAAACTAACTATTTAATTAAGTAAAATCTTGGATGTGACAATCTGGCTTGAAAATAGACAACCCTCTTCTTTTCTACGCATGAATCTTTATTAATTTGATGTATGTTGTTATAATTATTAAACGAATAATATAGGTTAAGTATTAGCGGTTCACTTTATCTACTATAACAGAGTTCATGAAGATTATTGGTCCAAGTAGTTTATTGTTAATTGTATTTTTTTGTTCTTTTAATTTCCAGCAAGTCATTTGGAAAAAAAAATTCAGAAAAAAAAAGAAAATCATTTGTTAAGAAAATTGTTAAAGAAAAGTAAATATGTGTAAGAGAAACCGTTGACCAATAAGAAAATGGTAAGAAACCAACCAGCCTCCGTGCCTTTGGCGTAATATAAAGGGCACATCCTAACATAAAATAAAATGAATGCCGTTTGAGACTTCTCTATTATTTTGTCTCTCTTCCTCTTTTCTCTTGACTCACTCTCTCTCTCTCTCTCTGAGACAACAGTTCAGGTGGATGATGCCTGGCTCGAGACCATTCCATCTCATGCTCTTGATGATGATGATGATGTCGGACCAGGCTTCATTCCCCCGAACTTGCACGTTTTGCATCTCAATCTTCGACACCAAATAATTCTCAAACCTAAATCTCCGGTAAGCAAAGAAAGAAAATAAACCCTACAATATATATATATATATGTATGTATGTGTGTGTGTATTTCATCATCAATCAATTGCATACATAAGTTAATGGGTTCTTCGAGTGCATCAACTCGTTCGCAGTATCTGGTTGAATAGTTCCTTTTATTTTATGTTTTCAACATTTACTAGTAATAAATAAATAAATTTAATCAACCTTTAGTCGAAAAATAAATAAATATAATTTCTCACAGCTAAAACTAAATGCCAAAGATTTTATAATGATTTTTATATTTATCGATATATAAGAATAAACGTACCAATGATATATCTTGGCAATTGCACGTGTATATATGGTTTATATATTGTACTGTTGTTATCAAATGATTCACTTCCTGAGCAATGTGCACCGGGCTAAGAAGAAAAATACAATTTGATGATGCAGAATTTTATTTCAGCGAGAAGATTGAAAATAGATAACACAAAACCATAATTTCAACAAGTTTTCAGAAGAAAGAAACATTACTTTTTTGGAACTCTTTGGCCGAATGGTAAAAATGTACTTGGAACAACAAAATATTTCAAGTTTAATTTAACTGCTGCACAAAACAAAATTACATTGTTTTTTATACTTACACAATTAGTATGTATACTCAGAGAAAAAGTTTATCCTTAGATTGCATCTTCTTTCAAAGATAAGTTTTAGTCTTTCTATAGGTTCGGAATATCTAAGTTAATTTTAAAAAAATTAACATTGTTTTTATGTCAGCAGTAATTAATCGTATGAACTGATCATTAGGCGCTGATTAAGGTAAGAAAGAAGATATCAAAAATTTATGGCAGCTTTTAGCTTTTAGTTGATGGAGGAGTATCTCCTTTCTCTACCTCTTTACCAGTTACGTTGAAAGAACTTGTTGGGATAAGTGTGGCAATTGGGTTATCTTCTTCTGTTTTTCTTTTGACTATTTGTTTTCTAATATGTTTTCACTCGTTTTTATTTGGTAATTAAGGAATCGACGCATAAGATCTAATGTTATATGGAAAGTTATTAGGTTAGGTATAATAGTATTATAATTATATGTTACAGAAAAATAGAAGTCTGTTAATTATATACTTTAGCTTTTCAAAATCTTACATTTTGTTTTGATATGTCATATATATATATAACTGAAAGAGGATTGATTTTCAATCAAATTTGTAATCTCTAATTATGAGAAAATAATCTTTGAAATATTAATTTTTAATTAAGGGATTACGAAGAACGTAATAAAATTGAAAGTGGATTCATGAGGGCAATATTGATAAATAGAAATTATTCATCATTCTGCAATAATTAGTGGATTTAATTAAATCATAGAGACAAACAAATAAAGGTCGTAATTTTATATATATTATATACTTTTGTTGAACTTCATATTTTATATACTTATATGCAGTGCCATGCTACGGTATAGAAAGAAAAAAAAAAGAATCCTTCGTTTACAGAAGCAAAAAAAAAAAAATTAAAGATAAGGGCAGCATCTATAACCAATAGAGGCTTAATGTAATTACAAGATCTTAGAACTTGAGTTTATAGGACAAAAACACTATGATAATTAAGATTAAAAAACATGGGATTATACGAAAACATGAATCTCCGAAGTAACAAATAATTAATATAGAGAATAATTAATTGTTAAAGAATTAGAGTAATTAGATGTTGGTGGTTATACTTTTCAATGCATCATAACATATTAAAAAACTGAAATTAAAAGAAAATTTATTTTTGTTCGCTTATGACATACAAACATTGAGTAATTTAATTATTTTATCTTAAAAATTAGTTATAAAATTGAATGATAAATACTTTTGATTAATATATTTTTAAATAAACTTGTTGTATAATTAATATTTTCGTTAGTTTAGTTCTTTATTTATAGGTTTCTCCTCTATTTTTTATAATGTATTATTATTTTTATGGAAGAGATTCACTTCTAACAACCAAAAACGTTGGCACGGTTTTGCCTACGTGCATCGTCACTCTCACTTTCTTTTTATGACGACCACATAATGTTTTCTTTTACCAGCTTTATAGAGAGAAAAATATGCAATATGTGTTCATACAATTTGTTTTGAAAAATATGTGTTCATACTGCATATTTACACTTTCGATGAGAGTTTTGTGTGCTAATTTTTTTCCTTTTTTTGGTTTCGGGAGAATGAGAAATAAATAGCAACAAATGAGTTAATATAGGGCTATGAAAAATAAAAGACAGCTATATAGCTTTTCTAAATATTTTTATATAGAACCAACAGTGTTAACATTGGAGTTTTCAAGGTTTTCGGACATGGAAAATCTACCACTGATCCAAGTTCTAGATCCCAGAAGGAGTACCAGCTTTGACTGGAGCAGATAATCTCTAACTTCAGCATAAATTGCACATAGCAAACAGTTGGTTTCAGTGTGTAATCTATTAAAAGTTGCTAGCCACGTACTGAGAATTCTTTGTTATGAATCCAGGTGAAACTCTGGTTCGCGGCATTCTTCTGCTCACTCGAGTAGTTTCTTTTGTAATATACTATGATTTAAAATCAATTAAAACACACTTTAAGTAACGTGGCATATCAAATAAAGTCTCGCATTGGAAATTAGACAAAGGAGAATTTGATATAAAAAAAGATATTCAACTCTAATTACTACGAAATCTTTTGAGAATGAGTTCAAAACTAAATTCATGCGGACATGCCTCTTATGTCCACTTGGACATATCATACTAATCAGATAATATGGATATGTGCTTTCACAATCCCAACAATTGATATTAGAACGGTTAAGATCTGCAAAAAGACCAAAATATTCTTCGAATAAGAATAAGATCCTTCAAATCAAAAGAGAAGGTATGTGGCAGAAACGTCTGAAGATCATAGAACCTGAACGAGATATTATGGAAGACACATTCTCAAAGGAAGAAAACACGCAAGATGAATATGGTTGCCTCTAAAGTTCAAAGTAGACAATATCATACTGATCGGACAATAAAGATTTGGATATAGACTTTCACAATCCCAACAAATATTTGAGTCTAAAAAAAAAGTACGTGTGTCTAATATAATTTGATGGTCAGCTACTAATTTTAGTATCGCAACTAATTGTTTCATATGTTTACACTTTATTAAAAATTGATCTTCTAGATATGAAAAATATTAGGTCTGGAAATGAAAAAGATTAGGTTTTGCATGGTGTTGTTTGGAAAAAAAAAACAAATTTGATAGAATTCACTTATGACTTCTTTAGTACGATTTTTTTTTAATATTGCAGAATTTCAAATAAGAGGAAAAATAATAATTTGGAATTGTCTGAGATGTATATATAAACTCATTTAACTATAAAATTACATACGAGAGTATATAATTAGATTAAAAAAAATATGTGTAGTATTAATAAGTTGTAGACCCATATATGATTTTGGTTCCATATGATAAAGATTTAGCGATTATCGTTCATTTGTCCAATATAAGTAAATATATTTAGACCAAAAAAATATAAGTAATATCAACAGACGTAACTACATATGTGATATGTATGTATACGTAGTTGACATAAACAAAAGGTCGGTATAACACCCATAACAAAACATTAACTACTTGGGACACTTGGGACCCTATTGCTAGCTGTTTTCAATCCAGCAGCTTTCAACTATAAGTCTACATGATGATACTTCACCAAATTAGTCCAATCTTTTTTTTTCCTGAGGATATTGGATGGACTACAAGCAAGACTCGTGACTTCTATAGATAGATTTTAAGAAAAATGGAGACAAAATTTGAGACAAGGTCTTTATGATGGAAGAAACTTATAGTCCTTTGGTGTTCATCTCCAGCTGCTTCATTGTTTTTCTTTTCTTTTTTACATTCTCTTTTAGATTTTTAGATCCCAAAGAAATAATCTTATATATTACGATCAGAGTTGTGAGATCATTGATCTAGAAAAGGGGTAATACTTTTTTTTTATAAGAGCATCTCCAAAAAAACACTCTATAATTTCAAATATGAAGTTTTTTACGCTCCAAAAAGAAAAACTTCAAATTTGAAATTTCAAGTAGTGAAACTTCAAATATAGAGTGTCACTACTCAAAACTTCAAATTTGAAATTTCATATTTTTCATTGCATTATCTTTACGTTTACGTATTATATTTATGATTCTTAAATATTTTGTCCTATAATCTTTTAATCCTTCAAAATTCTATAACTCATAAATATTTCAAATTTATTTTTATAAGTTTTTACTTTTCAAAACTAGATTTAGATAACAACAATATTAGAAAAGAAACTTAACAAATGCACTAATTGATCATATATAGAAGTATTACGAAAATAGTTTTATAGAATAATGTAGTATTTGACTTGTAATTTAATATTTAATTATGTATTTATATATAAAATTTTATATTTTATGTTGTTAATTAATATTTCTATAATATTTTTATATATGTGCTATTTATTTATAAAGTTTTAAAAAATTAAATTAAGTATCATAAATATAAGGACCATAATATAAAATATAAATTCTTTTGAAGTTAGGTTTGAAATTTTGCTTTTGGAGAAGACTAGATTAAAACTTTAAATATGAAATTTTACAAACTTCAAAATAGAATGTATGTTTGGAGATGCTCTTAAGAATAGGGTAATACTTATGCGAGACCATCAATCAACAAGTGTTTTCATTTCCGTAGAAAACATAACAACTATGTGAACTATCTTTTCAGAGGAAAAATAGATCAACTTGAGGAGGATGCGTATTGTTGAGTGTGAAATTCTAGTAGATGATCAATGAACGAGATTACATACAAAGCATATAGAAAATCTCATTTATATCTCTATAATATTATTTTGAGAAATCACTATCCTACGTGGCGCGCTCACGTTAATTCTCACGATGGTTGATTACATAGATAATCTTAATGAATTAATTTTAGTTATAGCCAATTACCATTAATAAAAATTGTTTAATTTCCTTTTTATTAATAAAGTTTTAATATCTTTTTAATTATAACTTCTTTATTTCATAAAACCATATAGAAAAAGGAAAATATCTATGAAATATATAGATTTTTATATAAAAATGAATTTATATTTTCTTACTTTAATTTTCCCTAAAAAATAAAAATGAATATCTATTAATTTTCAAAATATACATATATAATTTACAAAATGAAATAGTTTAGATATTTGTTTGATAAAACTATTTTATAATGATTATATTTTGATCAAATGATTTAAAGAAATTAATTTTAAACAACGTAAAGTGATCATTTAATATCATATTTTTAAAATCACATACTAAATTAAGAAAAATAAAAATTATAGATTAAATTTTTACCTAATTTTTATAGATAAAATTACAAAATGTCTTCACAATTCTAAACAAGTGATGATTTAGCAATTATTAGGATTTAGTTGTTTTATAAATATTCAAATATGTACATGAATTTTCAAAACATTATAAAATATGTTTATGAATGCAACTACAACATTCTTGGTGTTTTTATATTTTAAAAATAAAATTTCTCAAATTTTATAATAATTCTAAAATATATTTAGAAATATAAAAGACGAACTAAACTATATGAAGCTAAAAAATAGTAATCTAATTTTAATCTTATTAATGTAAACAAATCGTTGTTCAATTTGAAATAAGAAATGCAGAAGCATACCCAACGATGAACATTTGAACTGTACAAAATATTATGTTTAAAATAAAATATCTAATTAATATGAAAACATATTATAAATAAAATCTTTTGAATTTTGGGTGTAATTACCTTATGAATTTGTAATTAATCCATAAAGTTTTGAAATATTTCGAATGGTTTGCTTATTCAACTCTCAATCTCTTATTGGCACATTAATTTATTTTATACAATTTTATCAAAAATGACATATATTAAAAATTTAATATTAGAAGTATTTATTAATGCAATTCCAGCTTTATATTATTTTTCTCAAAAAATATATCAAATTATATAAAATTGTGTAAATATATTTATAAATTTAATAGAATGAACCAAACTAAATGAAATTAAAAATAAAAATTTAATTTTAATTTAATTAATAATTGTTGTTTACTTTAAAAACAAATATGGAGCTCAACAATACCATACATGAATCGATCCAAATTACTATACATGAGATCGTACATCTAATTAATATGAGAATATAATAATACTTAATATAATATTCTTCTCATGATATAAATTAAAATAACTTAAAAGTTATGAACAAATATATAGATATTTATATCCATATAATGACACCTAATACAATTTCATTTATTTATTATAAATTATAAAATTACTTGAAAGTTATAAACAACAAATGTAAAAATCCTTAACAATTATCAGAATTTGATTATTTTATAATTATTTATTTCCGTGCATGAGCACGGGAAAATTACCTAGTTAGAAATAAATCAGAATCGAAACAAAGTTACAAATGCGAGATGAGTTTAATTATCGAATCGAGCTTCTTAATGAACCAATTGAAAATATATAGAATATTGTTAATAAATTTTGTATTAAAATTATAAAATGATATTTACTTGTAATAAAAATTTTGCTATACAACAACAACTAAAATGAAACAGAGAAAATATGTGTTTATAGTCAAAATTTATGTTAGATTCTTTTATGTCCTAAGATATGAAAATACTTTCATTTGTTTAAAAATATTACGTTTGGCTTGGGGATAGGTGAAAATTGTGACCCAATAGCCGGAAACTGTAGATAAACAGTCGTCTTATTTTTTTAAGAAAAGTCAGCTATTACATTAGTTATTTCCTGTTTCAAGAGAAATATAATTATCACCAACAATATATGTATATATATATATATATATATATATATCTTTTGGATCAATTGGGAATTTAAATCTCTTAGTTGCAATCCCTTATTATTATTTGAGGAACACTTTTATTATTTAACCTCATCTTCATGTGTGATTAACATAATTTTTATGTGTCAAGAGCTCTCCTTACACTTTTTTTAAAAAAGACCTTCATTACCTAGATAAATTACATATAATACCATTTGACACTAAAACAAGATAATGATTATAGTATATGTAACGTTTGATATCTACGAGTTTAGAATTAGGGATATTTGTTACATTATAACAAATGGTATCATTTTCATTACGATATACAATTAGAATTTTTTTTTTTTGACATCGAACGGCTTAAAAATTTTGTTACTAGGTGGTTTTTAACATATATATATCATTTTTCTAAACATATATATAATCTTATTTATACATGTTCTTTTTGTTAGTTGGTTTTTTGTCTGTATAATATTATATTAACATATATCATTTGTCTAAACATATAAATATAATCTTATAATATATGAAAAAGTTATATAATGAAAATAAATATAATAAATATAATAAAATATTTATATGTATATATAATCTTATTATATATGACAAAGTTATATAATTTAAGTAAATAAACAGGAAATCGAATTTATAATTGAAATAAATAGGATATTTGGTGATGTCTTTTAATATCAAATCCAATAATGTTTTGTTTCTATATTTACTTGATTTCTTTTTGCTAATTTTATGTTTAATCATAATTAATGCTATTCCAAAAATTAGGGAATCAACCTTATAATTTAAATAAATAGGAGATCTGGTGATGTCTTTTAATATCAAATCCAATAGTGTTTTGTTTCTATATTTACTCGATTTCTTTTGCTAATTTTACGTTTAATCATAAATATCCTATTGAAAAAATTAGGAAAAAGGTATATAATGCAAATAAATATAATATATATATATATATATAATCTTATTATATATGACAAAATTAATATAATTTAAGTAAATAAATAGGGAATCGACCATATAATTTAAATAAATAGGAGATTTAATGACGTCTTTTAATATCAAATCCAATAATGTATTGTTTCTATATTTACTTGATTTTTTTTGCTAATTTTACGTTTAATCATAATTAATGCTATTCCAAAAATTAGGGAATCAACCTCATAATTTAGAGGGTGTTATTGGTTTATATATTTTAATGGATTTGACAATACAAATCAAATCAAGTGTTATTGGTTCTGTGATTTTAGAATCCATTTTCAAATTCATTGTTATTGGTTCTATGATTTTAAAATCTATATTCAAATCCATTGTTATTGGTTTTGTGATTTCAAAATAGAATTTAAAATCAGGTGTTATTCAATAATAATGATTTGTTTAAGTATTTGATTTAAAATTGGATTTGAATGGATTTATTAGTGATTTTAAGTTAAAAATTAAAAGGAGCAAATATTGTCTTGAACCCTGTTATTTTGATAGATTTGTATTATTTGGTTCTCCTAATATCTTTTCGGCACCAATTCCTATACGTTATAACAAGCACTCACAAAGATATGAGACTTTTGTTAAACGGTAGTGCTTGAAAGTTTTCTATTTAAAAACATCAAGCACTTGCGTGTGCTGATTTACATAATTTTCTTCGTCGAACCGATACTTTTCCAGAAGAAAAAAAATTATGATGACATAGAAGAACTTGAAGAAATGAATAACAATGGTGAAGAGATTCTTGTAATTCAAGATCAACAAAGAGAACATGTCAATCAAGTGAGAGCGACAATAGCTACATATATGTGAACATATTTTATGTTATCATGATATACAAAATACTAAAACAAATATTGTAGTTTTTATATTTCTTTTATTATAAAACTGAACTTACAGCAAATCTATTTGACTGATTTATGATAATCCAGTTATTTTGATTTACAATCAATAACACCCACTTAAGTAAATAGGAGTTTTGGTGCATCTTTTAACATAAAATCCAATAATGTTTTGTTTCTATATCTACTTGATTTATTTTGCTAATTTTACGTTTAATCATAATTAATGCTATTGAAAAAATTAGGAAACTAATGTACTATCAACTCATAACGCATTCCGACTTAAGTTAATATATGAAAGTTACTACTAATATATTGAAATTCCTGAGACCAATTAAAAATTTTACACGAAATTGTAGGGATTTTCTGCCATTAATCTCGCCATGTAATATATTTGATTGATACAATTATCATGGCCTAAATCCTGTTAAATTATTACTATATATCATACTAAACTTTCATCTACTGTATCACAATCTACAAACTTTAAAAGACGCAAAAACAATGAGTGCTATTGATGTTTTCAGAAAGAAGTATATCATTTTGTTTAATGAGTTTGGTAAATAATTGTGTTTAGTTTGGTAAGCTGATACTTTTTTTATTTCTTTTTGTAGGATTGCAAACAAAGAATTCCGAAGATATTTTTTATTTATTTCTTTATAATTTGTTTTTCATATTTTATTATTCTATTGCATATGTTTCATTTTATCTTATATTCATAATTTATATTATGAAATAAATTGCATGTGTTTTGTTTTATCTTAAATTCATAACTAATTTTTTATAATTTTTTTTTTACTTTTATAGATTTACTTCCACAAAAATATCCAGATATTACATCTAATCAATTACACAAGTTTTTAGAAAAATCAAAGTTCACCTTATATAAACATGCATAATTTAGTCCAATCTTTATTATATAACATGTAATATTTGTTACTATAATTTTTAGCTTTCTAATATCTATAGATTAAAAGTAATAATTTCTATTCGGATATCACCTAGTATGATGAAAAATCATGTAAGCAACATACGTTTTTGAGTGATTTAGGACCTCATTGGTTGAAACACAAAACACAGCGATTGCAGGAGTTTGTGAATGTAGCTAACTGAGGTTTCTAACGTTATTAATCAATTTGTACGACTCGTACATCAGTTAAAAATTGATGGTGACTACTTAATTATGAGATACTTCAGTGGTTAACAATAAATTACCAATATTAATATATTATAATATTATAAAACTATTAATACTATTATGATAAAATATAATAATTATTAGTATAATATAACATAATAATATTATGTTTATTTATGTTATTTTTAATTAAGATGAAAGTTATAATTTCAATAAAATTTGTTTTAAATATTTATATTAGAAATTTTGAAAGAATATTCTGTTTCTTTTATATATGTATATATCTTTATATATCTATATATATGAATTTTAAAAAACTATAGTGAATATTCTTTTGAAGTTTTATAAAATAAAATGTGATATTGTTAGTGAATTTAAATATATATATATATATATATTGTTTATAATATTCAATTTTAAAGTTTAATTTTAAATTTTTAATTTATTTATTCAACTGCAACTGTCTGCAACCGCAAATACTAGCGAATATCATTTTTATGATTATTGCAAGATGCTAACAACCATTATGAATCGCAAAAGCTGTGTTTGCGGGTAGTAACGAGAAAATCAGCCATGCCTTTAATTTACGTAAAATTAGTTTACAAAAGGAAAAAAAAAATTACCTTAAATTAATTTGCATGTGCAGTGTCTGTGCAGAATGGAACATATACATTATTATTATTATTATTCATTTCATTACCGAATAACATGAGCGGATTTATTCGTTAGAATTTTAACTTTTATAAGAAATCAAACAAATGATGTATGTGAATTTTTTTATCCTGTCATTTTTAATGAGTGAAGAAGAAGGAAAAAAAAAAGAAATCATCAAAAGAGGAAACGGTTAATCGTTATTTGTAATTTGTTTGGGTTTGTATAATAAAATATTAAAAATGGCAAAATATCTCGCGTTACTACAAATCTTTTGGAAATGATTATTGCATTTCGCTAAGTTCTAAATATTATTGTTTTCTATCGTTTTGATAGAACAATGATACTACTCTTCTACTACTACTACTACTTTTTTTAAAAAAGTTGTGAAATGTGAATGTATGGAGAAGAATGTGAACACGTGGCGGTCTAGGGGCCTTATAACTATAATCAAAAGGCTTTAGAAGCAAGTTTTAAATCACATTCGTTAGCCATAGCCGCTTGGCGCTGTCGTCTTCGTCTTCCTCCTCCTTCTCTCTCCCTCTCTTTCACTTTCTTCTCCTTTATTAGTGGAGAACTCGCTGGAAGAGTATAACATCGATTCCTCGATGGAGGTAGTAACTTTGATGCTCGATCTATGTTTTCTCATTGGTATAATTCTCTTTTGATTTTTCTTCTGGGGTTTGATTCTGAGAAGAAGTCTCTTTCTCTGGATTTCTGAGTTTAGGGTTTCATAATTGAATTATTTTTAAAGATTGCTTGGGATAGAGGTAATCATTAGCTTGATTTGCCATGTGTATTGTTTCAGAAGCTTTTTATCCGAATTTCAAATTAGCTTCTCTAAGTGTGTTTATGATCTAAGGAAAGCAATCTAGGTCTAGTTTTGATCGAGTTTTGTTACTAGAGTTTCTTGTTATGTAAGGTAAGTGATGTCAGATTTGTATGGATTATGGTTCACTTATGTCTCAGGTAATATGGGTGATGGAGATGAGCAAAGTAAAGAGCTAAGAGGTTCTTCTTCTTCTTCTTCGTCTTCTAGCGAAAATGCAGGAGAAAGAATGAAGGTAGCGTCGGTGGAAGCTTTATCAGAGTTAGTGTGGTCTCCTCGCAACGGTCTAACCCTAAGATGTGCAGATTTCTCTTTCGCCGGAAAGCCACAATTACTCTCTCCTAATTTCTTTCATCATATAGGACAACAAACCAACAACACGGACAAAAGCATGAGTTCCCAACAGCAAGAAGATGAAGAAGATGCACTTGTTGATGAAGGGAACCAAGCCTGTAATGAAATGAATAGATCATTGTCAGGTAAGGTTGTCTTTTTGGGTCTAACGGATAATCATCACAGGAACACTAGAAACAAAATAAAAAAATAATAGATGTGAATCGGTGACCAGGAAATAAGTAGGAACATTAAATTCCTTATCATTCCGAAAAAAATTTACCATTCATAAGAAATGTTTTTTTCCTCTCATTCCTTTCTTTGTAAAGGAACAAAAAAACATTTTGAGAAAGAATAACCATTCCTTTTTATTCTTGTAATTTTGTTCCTATACATTCATTTTCTAATCATTTTTTTTGTTACCAATAAGGTTACCAGTCGGAGCCTAGTAATGATGAGGAATGATTATTTGTTAACAAATTTATTCTATATTTTTCTACAATAAAATGAATGAAAAAAATGGAAAAGAAAAAATTATTTTTTGCAGATGGTAAAATTTT
This sequence comes from Brassica nigra, assembly GCA_016432835.1. NCBI lineage: Eukaryota > Viridiplantae > Streptophyta > Magnoliopsida > Brassicales > Brassicaceae > Brassica > Brassica nigra. The sequence goes on along the minus strand of CM028243.1, from coordinate 6,422,187 downwards.
TTAGGAATATTAAGAAATGCATTATTTCTCTACGATAAAATATAAGATGAATGAAAAGGAATTGTCATTCTTTTGACACACTGAGCTAATAATCTATTTCTTGTGTGTTAAAAGGGGTTGGTGATTCTGTTGAGAAAATGAAACCTGAAAGAGAAGCAGAGATGGATGAGGATAAAGTGGAAACCAATGATGATTCCGAGACAAGAGTAGGAGGAACTTCCAAAAGATCTTTAGGTCATAATGCTTTTATTTTTGGTCTTATTCCTTTTAATGAATTGAGAACTATGGCTGTATGTTTTGTTTCTTTCTTATGGTTTGTTTCAACATCGAGTAGGTATTGGAGGAGAACCCGAAGCTTTGCTGGCAAATGAACAGTTGAGATCTCAAGAAGAAGAAGAAACTAGCCTTGATGCTGAACGTTTAGAAGCAACGGATGAGAACGACCTCGCTAGCAAGGCTCTGGTGGCATGTGAGAGCAGAGGGGATGAGGAGGCTGGACCCAGTGGTTCGTACGAGCGTCTTGCCAAAGCAAAAGGGAAAGGAAAAGCTTCATCTGATGGAAACTTTGACGGAAGAAACGATGAGGATGAGAATGATGATGATGATGAGGATGAAGAGAGTTTCGGGAGTGTAGAAAGTTGTAACAGTGCTGGTTTGCTCTCGAGGGGAAAGAAAAGACCGCCAGGCTTCGAGCAGCAGCTGATTCTCGGAAGCAAACGGCTCAAAACGCTAAGTCAAGAGTGTTTGGGATCAACTTCAAAGCTCAAGCAAGATAGTTCCTTCATGAACTGGATATCAAACATGACAAAAGGTATCTGGAAAGGTAATGAGGAGGAAGACAACTCTCCCTTTATAGCTCTTAATACCACCACTTCAGATGCTAATGCTCAACAAGAACTGAGTCCAAAGGAAAACAGAAACACCGGTTTCCAGTCTTTTTTCCAGTCTATCTATTGTCCGAAGAAAAGAGGTCAAGAGATGGATTCCTCTAATGTGGCTTCTGTGCAGGAAGCACTTCCATGGGTTTCTGAACAATGTCTCATTACAATAGGAGATCACTTGTCTTCTTCTGGGGAGGACAAAGACCCAAACATCTCTCCTAGTAAGTCTAAGCCGAGTGAAGAGCAAAAGACCTGTAATGAAGCTGTTGAAAAGGTTACTCCATCTTCAACCAACAAGAGCTCTGGTCTCCAAAGTAAGCCTAAGCCGAGTGAAGAGCAAAAGACATGTGGCGAAGCTAACGAAAAGGTTATAGCCAACAGAAACTCTGGTCCTGAAAGTTTGTGGATAAGCCGGTTTTCTTCCAAACGTAATGGGAGCCAAGTGGCTAAAGATGCCAACGCTATTCTTCCCATAGTTTCTTCTCTGAGAATAGAGTCTTCGGAAGCAATGGCTTCTTTGTTTGCAAGAAGATTAGAAGCAATGAAACACATCATGCCCTCAGGTGAGAATGAGGGACAGACAACTGTAGTGATATGTTTCTACTGCGGTAAAAAGGGTCATCGTTTACAGGATTGTTTGCAAGTAACCGACACTGAGCTCAGAGATCTAGTACAGAACATAAGTGCTCGGAACGGGAAAGAGGAAGCTTCTAGTCTATGCATTAGATGTTTTCAGCTAAGTCACTGGGCTGCAACGTGCCCGAACGCTCCACTGTACAGTCCAAGAGCTGAAGATAGAGCGATGAAGCACGCTTTAGCTTCTACCTCTGGCACGAAACTGCCTTTCACAGACGTACCAAAGGCGGTCTTTGACGCTGTTCAGATTCTTCGCTTAACACGTACAGACGTTCTCAAGTATGAGATTCAGATCATGTTTAAAAACACTTTTTGTGATGCTTCAGTATCATTTTGACCTTTTTCATTTCAGATGGATAAACACCAAGAAGTCTGTATGGGGTCTAGAAGGGTTCTTCTTGCGGTTAAGGCTCGGGAAATGGGAAGAAGGGCTTGGAGGAACAGGGTATCACGTAGCTCGCATAGAAGGTATAATTTTTGCCAATAATCATTTACTCGAATTCATTCGCATGTTTCTTGAATTTGTGACTCAGTGTTGGTTTTTAACTACATATATCTAAAGGTGCCACAGAAGAACAAAGCTTAAGGAAACATTCAGTGAGCAGCTCGATTCCGGTTAAGGTTGGAGGGATGACTTGCTATGTTGAGTCTCAGTTTATTTCAAATAAAGACTTTCTTGAGGTATATATTTTGTGGAAGAGTTTTAACATTTTTTTTTGTATGATTTATTTGTCATTTCTGAATGTTGCTTACCTGAGCAGGATGAGTTGAAGGCATGGTGGCGGAGCACCGGGAAAAGTGGAGAAAGGAGCGGCGGTGACAGTTTCCCGTCGGCGGAGGAACTAAGTCGGAAAATTCAACAGAGAAAGATGTTAGGCGTTTAGGATATTTGTTAAGCATATAATATACCTGTTTTGGAGGTAATTTGTGTATTTATTTATACATAGGTTTTACGTCGACAGATGTATCTTTTTTTTGTTGGTTGATGAATGGGAGAGTAAAAACTTTTGGCCCATGTTCCATAATTCTAATGTCTAACTAATTAATTGGTGACTAGTCAAAAATTTGTTTTTTTAAAAAAATTATTTGTATTTTAACTTTATTATTTTTTTAATATAACTTCACCGATTTGGAAAAAAAAAGGATTATAAATATATTTTGTTGATGCTTCTTGGTTGATATAATGATATACATAGAATAATACTTCATGAATTAGATGATGGAAGCTGTACAGAGAGTTGACATGTAACCTTGAGAACCAGGTGAGGACGGAGCCGATTAGGCTTTAAAAAAGAGTTTGGCAATAACCGGCATCGTATCTTTTTAAAAAATAACGAGTGTTCCCTTGCTATGGAGAATGAAGTCATGTGATGTTGCTTGTCCGAATGCATGAAAATGTAAAGTTTATTTGAGTGGTGTATGAGGTCTTCTGGGTGTCGGTGAGAAGACATTCTATTTCAGAAGCTGAGCTGGTGGCGCCATAAATAATTAAACTTTCAAATTGACGGCGTGTTGAGAGTTCTTGATCCATTCAGTTTCATGAGTAGCAGCCGGGTCCGATGGTCCGGTACTTGGTCAGGCTCCAAGTTCCGTTGTAATCCTGGAGTTTTGTCCAGTTCTCTGAACGAAACTCCTTGCAAATTAAGTATTCAAGTGTTGCAGAATGACCATTTGACCACGACTCGAACCGGGAGAATTAACCGTTCTGCTATAGATATATCTCATTTTCGGTATTAGTGATGATGTACTTAAAATCTTAAACACCATATAATGAAGCCACCGATTCACACTTCGCATTGAAGCCAAAGTTTTGTTGTTTAGCATGTAAAATAAAATACCACAGTACTTTTAAAAATCTCCTTTATGAATCGAATTCTGGTAACCAAAAGTCTCCTAAATGTTTGCTTTCCAAATGTTGTAATCCATAAAAAAGCAACTACTTACGCTATTTTTTTGTTTACATATATTATCAGTAAAAATGTATGGACCCAACTTATATATAGATTCCAAAAAAGTAATCTACAAACGACATTTTAAATTGGAATATGTTCGAGTGGACCGTTTGCACATGCTAAAGTGCTCATTATATTTCACAATAGGGACTTCAAATCCGCTCCTGTCAAAATTTCATTGGTTTGGTTCACTAAGCTATAACAAGTACAGCAACTGACTTGCTGTAACATGAACAAAGACAGAAAAATTAAAACCCAAAAGTACAACTGTCAAAGAGTAGACTTATTGTCAGTTTATATAAGACTCATATATTTGTGTTCAAAACAAAATAATTTAAGACTCATATATATGAAAGATCATTAGAATTTAGAAGTTTCATAGTGACAGAGACAAACTAAGTTGGATTTCTTCATGACTTGTAAAGAAAAACAGTGAATCATTAGTAAGTGGCCATGTGGTTGTTTCATTAACAAGAGAACACTGAACACAAACTGAAACAGTCAATGAAACTCGTAAATAATGTCTTCAACGTGCCCGAACGCTCCACTGTACAGTTTACCTTAAGTTTAAAATTTTAATATGTATATTTAAAAGTCAATGAAACTCGTAAATAATGTCTTCAAACATAGAAAAAAACTATAAATTTATTTGACTTTAGACAGCTGGAATTCAACTCAATTGACTAGGAAGATCTAATCTTGATTTATCAAGAACCACACACAGAAGATAGACTTAAGTTTTTGGCTTTAAGAGGGAGCAATGACATATGCATATGACAGACCACATGCAATGCTTACCCTACAAACTCAAATGCTCAACCAAAGAACAGAGTTTTATAGTCGCACATGAGTGCACCATACTTTAACCTTACAAGTTCCTTGAATCAGGGTTAATAAAGAAATGAATCTAGACCGTCCGTTAAGACTCTAAAAGAATGCATCTTCCGTTTGAAGATGAAAGTGTCCCAGAAATGTCCCTAAAATGATGGGATACACTTTGCCTCAAAGTTGCTGCTACTGTTCACTACATGACAGCTTTAGTTTTTGCCTTTGTTCTTTCAGTTCCTATAAAAACTCTTCTTCACAAAGCCTCATATTATCAAAAAGTCTTTCTCTCTCTAGACAACACACAAGAACAGATTTTCTTTCTTTGGAACTAATCTAGTCAAAAAAAAATGGAAAAGGTTGGCATTAGTGATGAGTTTGTTAACCTAAAGGCAACAGAGCTGAGACTGGGATTACCAGAAACAGAAGATGGGTGTGAAGACGTGAAACAAATGGTTTCTTGCGGTAGAAGCAACAAAAGAGCCTTACCTGAAACTGAGAAAGATTTTGAATCCACTGGAAAAACCGAAACAGCTTCTTCTCCTAAGTAAAAAGTTTTAAATCAAATACAAGAAAACTTTGTCTGATAATGATTGTAGAATATTATCTGATATATTGTTATTTGCAGGGCTCAAATTGTTGGATGGCCACCTGTTAGATCTTACAGGAAGAACAATATTCAGGCAAAGAGCAACGAATCTGAAGGTCAAGGAATGTACGTGAAAGTAAGTATGGATGGTGCTCCCTATCTGAGGAAGATAGACCTAACGGTGTATAAGCAATACCCAGAACTGATGAGATCACTTGAAAACATGTTTAAATTCTCCGTGGGAGAATATTTTGACTTTGTGCTTACTTATGAAGACAAAGATGGTGACTGGATGCTTGTTGGTGATGTTCCTTGGGAGTAAGTAGACATTTCATTCACTAAGTTTTTTTCTGTTTTTTTTTTGTGTGTTTATGTATTAATGGTGTTTTTGTTTGTTGTTGTTACAGGATGTTTGTTTCGTCTTGTAAGAGGCTAAGGATCATGAAAGGATCAGAAGTTAAAGGCTTAGGTCGTGGTGTTCAATAGTGACAAAAAATATCAAAGTGAAAATTTCAAAAATGGAGATTCTTGTTTGCTCTGTTTTAAAGAGAATTAAAAAAAAAAAAATTTTAAGCTGCTTGGGTTTTCGGGTAGAAATGTAGTGGTGAATCATTACCTCGTCAGTATAAGATTCTTGTGGTGTTCTTGATTCTGAAGGTAACAAATGTAACTTAGAGATGCTTAAACGGGGTAGTATTAGTAAGCATAAGTGTGAGGAAAGATCTTAAAACAAAACTTTAGTTGTGTAACTCTGTTTTCTCAAGAAAATGGCAATGTTGTGTTCTATTGAAAAGATATGATCTGGACATTAAGACTAATCATAGCAAATGCTTCTCTTCTATTTCTTCAAAAGATTTGTGCATAACAACTTTTGTTAAATGCATCATCAAACCAAAATCACGTACTAAGATTAATCAAAGCAAATGTCATTAATTATCAAACCAAGATCTTACATTAATATTAGGCCATAATAAAGAGAGTTCATGTACAGTCCATAAATGAGTTTTGATTGGATCAAACTATAACCTTAACTTGCAGATGAACACAACAAAGACAAATTAATAAACCAAAGCTAGTTTATGGCAGAAATTATAAATAAATAAATAATTTGTAAGCTTTTAAGCAATTGTCCTTGGATTCTAGTTTCTTTTAACTTCTATGATTTTAATAACAAAAGAGGGAAGATTAAACAAATATCAGAAATCTTACTCGAGCAGTGAAAACAATTTTTGAGACTTTGTAAATGTTAATGTTATCTTTTGTATGTAGTTTCATTCCTACTAATACTTTGGTCCCCCACACCTTAAACAACTAAATCCACCAAACTGCTCCAATTTTGTCTCCACTATCACTTTAAAATAATCACAAAACTAATGAAATTAAGAAAATAAATAATATCTAAGGAACTTGGAAACTGAGTTATTTAAAAAATATGGTATAGGTTCTTTGACCTTGGATTTCATTGAGGAATAATTACTTTTAAATTCAAACCTTTATCTTTTTGATGCAATTGATTATGATCTAGAAACCTTCTATCATAATGTTTTTGGTTGATTATAAATTAACTCAAAGAAGGATAAGAAAGCTAAATGCACCAAATCTCTTAAAAAGACAGATCAGATAAAGCAAAACTGTAATCTTTCCTTTTGGAACATCTGAATACATTAGAGGACACTAAGAAGAGTATACTCTTTTATCATCAGTTTCTGACTCTAACAAGGTTAACTCTTGACCGGTTTGGTCGATGCTGCTACTACCACCATCAGAGATACTCCTAATGGGTTCAGACTGAGAAGTAAATCCTTCTTCTTGTGGTCTCTTTTCCACGGTTTGATCCGAGACCAATACAATGGAGCGGGTCGTAATAACCGGTTTAGGTCGTTTAACATCTTCACGTTCTGTCTTCTCAGGTAAAACATAAGACAAACCGTATTTCTGAGCATGAGCTAGTCTTGGACATATACCCTACAAAACCAAACCAAAAAAAAACAGAGGAAACTGACTTTTGTTGTAAAATAATCCAAAAGGAAAGAAAAGGATCGAGATCATTTGTTCAGACCTTTATTAAACCGGTAACAGGAAAAGACTCGTGGTAAGGATAAATGTTACTGTGATGACCAAGCTCGATTCCAGAGACATGATCATCTTTGCTATTCTCTTCTTGTTCTAACTTTGTGGCGTTGCGTGGACAATATCCGCCTAAGTATGAGCAATGTTCTCGAGCTAGAGATATTTGCGGTGTTAATGGTAATAGATGACCTTCAGTGCTAAAGATGTACCTGAAGATTTTAAGTAAAAACAAGATTAGTAAAAATGCTGCAGTAACTGTGAACTTTTTAAGAGACTATCGTGGGGTTTGGTTTACTTGTAAGGGCCATTGTCGACGAGGTTGTCTGAGTCAACAGCTAAGTCAAAGAGCAGCCATAAGTACTTTACCTGAAACATTTGTGAAATGAAAAAAACAGGTCAAGGCTTTAAGGTAACTATTGAGAAACAGAGTTGTTTTTTTGTTTAATTACGGTTTCTGCGAGGAAGAAGCTCTCCATGTGATCTTCTTGTTTATGAAGTTCTACATCAGTGATGTGACAGTAACCGCAAGGACATTTCGCACCGTATTGCAAACTAGCCACAAAGTCACGTCCTGCATCAAGATACCTGTTGTAAAAAGAAGAAGAAGATGTCTCTGAGCTTCTTGAGATCATATGATATAAAGGATAAGAATTAAGAAAAAGCCGTGACTGATTGGGTAACCTGGGATCTCTGGTAGCTTTATATAGCCAATATGTGCTCTCAATTAATTCCGGCCTCAATGGATAACTCTTTTGACCATACTGTTATGGAAAATGCTATCAAGTTTGTAACATCCCCCAAAAAACAATCATGGAGACAGTAAAAAATCAAAGATGGACCCACCTGGACACTAAGTGTAGCAAGATTGAAACCCTCGGGAGTGAAACCATATCGTTTCCAGACGCTAAAGAAGGCAGTGTGAGTTCTAATTGCCGGATCAACATCTCCTGCTAACACCTTTTTGATAGAGAGAAACAGTATAGTTTTAATTTTCCTGACTTGAGTTTTGTTTGAAAACATACAATTCATACTTATACCTGAAGTCCTGGCCAGAAAGCTTGAAGGCTGTTGAAAACTGGCCAAACAATAGCTCCGGAGTCCATATTTACCTCTACATACCTAGGACAAAACTAGAAAAAAACAATATAGTCCAAACATAGGAATTGTTTTTTTCATGTTTTGAATATACAAAAGATTTAAGAAAATCTTTACCAAGGATCCTTGTGAAGGTAGTGCATTGCAGACCCGTAAGCTTCTTGAAAAATGTATAGATATTCCTCATCCCCAAATAGTATATAAGCCTTGAGGAGATACTCATAGAAGGAATCAATGCTTGTTCCTATACCAGCATCCTGCCATGTAGACACTACCATTCAGAACTTGGGTGACGAAAGAAAAGACCACATTATTTTGTGGAAATGAAGATCTTTAAGTTGTTAGCTGAAGTATGCAAGAAACTGTAGTACTTGTGACATATAAAGGACCCGTTTTATTCAATATGTGTTACCTTCTGTGTCCATTCACCTGTAAAGACATTGATGTGTGCACCAACTAAGTCGAGAGTTGAACGACGTGCCCATAGTCCCCTCACCGCATTCTTTGCAACTTGTTCGAAAACTTCAGTATAACAAAGTTGGAACACCAAGTAAGAGCACGAAAACACACAGAACATGAAATACCAAAAGCTCAAGAGCTTCACTGACCAGGATCATTTGTTAAACGACTGAGCACGCCAAACTCCAAAGTCAAAGTACCACCACCTGCAGTTGACGTTATCTGAAAATAATAAAAAAGTAACACAATATGAGTTCAAAGATAAGATCAGCAAGCTGAAAATGAGGAGTACGGTCTCAAAACTAAGTTTCGTTTGTCCCAGAGGCATCACCAGAACACACAGACCAATATAATTAAACAAGCATGAAGGAGTAAGGAGATGTTTTACCTTGCTTTCATGTTCGTCAACACCATACATCAAATTAACAGATCCATATGGGATTCCTGCAAGGAAAAAAAAAAAAAAAAAAAAAGAGAAGAATGAGATGACAAAGCAATCCCCCCACCTTCGCATATTCATATGCACAACAGCTTATTAAATAACAAGTCATAAAAGACCGGTATATTCAGTCAAATCCTCAGCCACACTCACTCTCATCATCAGACCAGTTTAAGATGAAGATTAGCTTCAAAGCACAACTATCAATAAGATATAGCTGAAAGTACCGTTGCGTAATCACTTGCAATAAGATGAGCAGATAGTAAACCTCCAAGGACTCGGATAGTTGTCTCGAACACAGAGACAGTTTTATTCTGCAGTTGGCTGAAATGTGAAATTGAGAAAATAACAAAACGTAACATGATGACTCACTATATTAAACTGAAGATTTTTACCAATCCATAGAACAGAAGAAGTGAAGCGGTCTCGGTCACCAAGTAAAGCTAATGTATCCAACGAGTCAATCTACACACAAGTAAAGCTAATGAATCATCATCATCAAAATTATGGCTTTGTCATATAAATCACAAAGCCTAAGAAGATGACAAGTATACCAGAGTCAAGGCATAGCCTCCAAGAGTATCTTCACCTTGGCAGGACAAGGGTTTCAACTCATCGAGTGGAAACGCATTGTTCATGTATCCATCGAAAGCATGATAAAACATCTCTCGTACCTACACTCGAGATGATCAAAACCAATATTTTAACCAATCAAATTAACCCAACAAGGAGTAGCTCTTTTTTTTAATTTTTTGGAACGCAAAGAGTAGCTCTAGATCAAACTAGGAGATATCAGCTAGTTACTATAGTTCCATTCTCAAAAGGCTAAAGAACTTAACTCTTAGAGACAATCAACACCAATAGAGTAAGTACAAGGTCCAAAGTTGAAAACTTTTTCAGGTCCCAGAAAAGCTAAATTGATCTACCGAGGAACTCAAAATCAAAGGATGTAAATGAAATAACAGATCTGTTGTAGAAAGGAAAGGCTTTACCTCGTCTCTAAGCTGTTTAGCTTCATGAGGCTTAACACCTTCGGCGGAAACTCCATGATGATCACGAACAAAGGTCAGAGAGATGAAGAAGATGGTGGCATAACAAAGCCACCTGAAGAAGTTTGATTCATTCATCAAAATCATTTCTTTTTTTTTTCCCCACAATAATAATAAAATCAGATTCTGTGGGGAGAGGGGAATGAATCTGAGACACAGTCCCTGGAGGAGGGATCTAATTTGTCCGAAGGGATTCAACTGCGGTCATGCGGTGCCTCTCTCCCTTCAATCCAGATTCAAGACCATTCAATCTTTTGCTTCTTTTTCTTTTCTTTTTTTCTCTTTTTTTTTTCTTTTTAATTTTTATTTTCTTTTTGAACCATTAAGTAATTAGTAACGAATTGATTTCCTTCCTAATTAATTATGATCAGTGTGATATAACATAAATTCATTTAATGAGTTGCAGCAGCAGCACATGCTAATTTACTAAATGCTTTCTGTAGAAAATATATTTTTAAAAAAAACTGATAAAAGTATAGGGATGTGTTGCTTTTTTTTTTGTCACCAAGGGATGTGTTGCTTAAAGTTAAGGATTTTAGTTCATAAACAAGAGAACTTTTTTTTGTTTGTCGGCATAAACAAGAGATTATGTGTCCACATTTTAACATATGTCATCTTATTTTCAAGGAGACCGAGTATGATGCAATGCACATGATAAAAGTGAGTAAGGCAAAAGAAGATGATACACGTGAGTGGGTTTTGAAAGCATAATGTTAAAATTCAAGGAGTCACACAAACCTCGCTTCTCTAACACAAATGGAAATCAGTGTGGTCTTTTGAGAGACCAGAATGGTAAAGTTTATCGTGGATGGGAGGCTGGAAGCTAGAGTTCAGAGTTGTCCCCAAGTTAAAGGAAGGGTGCTTGGGCTTATTCTTAATACAACAACTGCCCTTGGTTATTCAAAGAATTATTTATGAATTCGACCCCCCGAGGATTTGGTAGAGGCAATGTAAGTGGCAGGTTGAGGTGGTGTGTGTAAGCAGTAATGAGCCAAAGACAAAGGCTTTGCTCAGTACGAAGGCCCAAGAGAAGAAGATAATGGGCTTGGAGCTAAAAGACAAACAGAGTACTCTGCACTCAGTCTCCAACGGTAAAGCAGCTACACGCTCCTGCCGCAGTACGGTCAACACAGCTCATCCTCTACAGCTATCCAACAGATTTGAGTCTCTAGTGTGCTGACGTGTTGTGGGATTTAACCTAATGTGCTCGTGTATATAAGAGCCTAAGAGTGAAAGTTGTAATCTTTGAGTTGAATAAGAGATTGAAAGTTTATCTTCTCTCCAAGCTTTCTTAAAGCTTTCATGGTATCAGAGCACCATGGCGAGCGTTCCTGATCTTTTTTCTTCATCTCCTTTTTCCATCACTCAATGTGTTACCTTGAAACTGTCGGACAAGAACTATCTGTCATGGAAGTTCCAGTTGGAACAGTTTCTCAACAGCTTGTCTCTTCTCGGTCATGTCACCGGTGCTTCATCACGACCGGCGGCTACTCTCACCGTTCCTACTGACGAACAAACTGAAGAAGTTGCTAACCCAGAGCATGACAAATGGGTTCGTACGGACCAGTTAGTCATGGCTTGGTTAGTCGGTTCTTTGTCTGAAGATGCTATCAAAGGCATCTATGCTCTCAGATCTGCTCAGGAAATCTGGTTTCACCTGGCGCAACGTTACAATCGTGTTACTCCGACGAGAAAACTTGATATTCAGAGTCGAATACAGTCCATGAAGAAAGGAAACAAGTCTTTTTCTTCATACGTCTCTGAAATCAAGGAGCTTTGCGACCAACTTGATTCCATCGGAGCACCGCTTACAGACCATGAAAAGATCTATGGTGTTCTTCGCGGTCTAGGACGCGAGTACGAGTCTATCACTACAGTCATCGAAAACTCGATGGACTGCTTCCCTGGTCCGACCTTCGATGACGTAGTGTTCAAGCTCTCTGCTTTCGATGAAAAACTCACCACGTACGAAGCCAGCTCTGAAGTTTCTCCTAATCAGGCGTTTTACACAAACAGAGGTGGTTCTTCCTCTCGAGGACGTGGTGGTTACAGAGGTCGTGGTCGCGGCTCTTACTCCACTCAAGGCCGAGGCTTTCCGCAACAAATAAATCAAGAAGGCGGTCGTGGAAACTCTCAGTCTGAGAATCGCACTACTTGTCAGATTTGTAACAAGTTTGGCCATCCAGCTTTCCGATGTTACAAACGTTTTGATCACTCTTACCAAACTGAAGAGCTCACGCGTGCGTTTGCTGCTATGAGAACGTCTGCTCCACCTGATTGGTATGCTGACTCTGCTGCCTCTGCTCACATCACCAACTCCGCCTCTCACCTTCAGAACTCCGAACCTTATCTTGGCGAGGAAACAGTTCTTGTTGGTAATGGTGATTTCCTCCCCATTACTCATGTTGGTTCCGCAGTTCTACCTAGTCTTCAAGGTAATCTCTTTCTGAATGATGTTCTTGTTTGCCCAGACATAGCGAAATCTCTGTTGTCTGTCTCTAAACTTACATCTGATTACCCCTGTGCTGTTGAGTTCGATTCTGATGGTGTTGTTGTTAAGGATAAGCAGACAAGGCAGCTGTTGACAAAAGGAAGTAGACATAAGGATCTTTATGTGTTGGAGAACATGAAGTTTGTAGCTTACTACTCATCGCGACAGCAAGCTGCGACGGATTCTGTTTGGCATATGAGGCTGGGCCATCCTCATCTAGACATTCTCCAACGCCTCTCTCAAAATAAGGCCATAGTAGTGAATAAGACAGCTTCTCGTCTGTGTGAAGCTTGTCAAATGGGAAAAATCTCAAAACTTCCGTTTTCATCTTCATCTTTTGTAGCTAAGAGACCTCTCGAACGTGTCCATTGTGATTTGTGGGGACCCTCACCAGTTGTATCTACTCAAGGTTTTCGATATTATGCACTTTTCATCGACAATTTCTCTAGATACACATGGCTCTTTCCTTTAAAGATGAAGTCTGATTTCTATGGCATTTTCCTTCGCTTTCAAAACTTGGTTGAGAATCAACTTGAAACGAAGATACAAACCTTTCAATCTGACGGAGGGGGTGAATTCATTAGTCGCCAGTTTCTGAGTCATCTTGCTAGCTGTGGCATCAAACACATGATTTCTTGCCCACATACTCCGGAACAAAACGGTTTGGCTGAACGAAAGCATCGTCACTTGACAGAGCTTGGTTTAACAATGATGTTTCAGAGTAAAGTTCCACATCAGCTCTGGCTTGAGGCTTTTCTCACTGCAGTTTACCTTAGTAACCTCTTGCCTTCTTCAGTTTTACCTCAGCACAAGAGTCCTTATGAAATGCTTGTGGGAACTTCACCGATATATATGTCTCTCAGAGTCTTTGGCTGCAGCTGTTTTCCCATGCTTCGACCGTATCAACAGAACAAGTTCGATCCTAAGTCGTTACATTGTGTTTTTATCGGTTACAGTGAACAGCACAAAGGATATCGGTGTCTCCATCCTCCGTCTGGTCGTGTCTACATTAGTCGTCATGTGCTTTTTGAAGAAGCGACTTTTCCGTATACTGAAGATTATCAGCAGTTTCAGCCATCGGTTGATACCCCATTGTTATCAGCTTGGCTATCACGTTACTTACAGTCTACTTCTGTTGAAGAACCTGAGTTGCCACCAACGGAAGAAAGCTTTCCTGCTGCTGCACGAGCTTCTAGTGTACCTTCCGTTACAGTGCCTTCACCAGCACCTACCATCTTCAATGATGATGATTTTCCTCCTCTGCCCTCACCAGCCTCTCCTCCTCCTTCTGCTGATGATAATACTCCACCCGTTGCTCCTGTTCCATCTCATCCGATGGTTACACGTGGAAAGGAAGGGATTCGTAAGCCAAATCCACGTTATGTGCTCTTCACTGTGAAGTCTGGTTATCCGGTTCCCAAGTCTCTTGCTGCTGCTTTGAAAGATGAACGCTGGACCAAATCAATGAAACACGAAATGAACAACTTTGAAGTTACACACACTTGGGATTTGGTACCTCCTCCACCTGACATCACTCCTCTGTCATGTCATTGGGTGCATAAGACAAAGCTTAATGCTGATGGAACAGAAGACAAACTCAAGTCTCGCTTGGTTGCAAATGGAAACAGTCAAGAAGAAGGTATCGACTTCATGGAAACGTACAGCCCTGTAGTTCGAACAGCTACTATCCGTTCTGTTCTTCATGTTGCTACAATCAAAGGCTGGAGCATCAAACAGCTTGATGTCGAGAATGCTTTCCTGAATGGAGATTTAAAGGAAACAGTCTATATGAAACAACCTCCAGGGTTCTCTGATCCGACCAAATCAAACTATGTCTGCAAGCTGAGGAAAGCCATTTACGGTTTAAAACAGTCTCCTCGTGCTTGGTTTGATAAGTTCAGCAATTTTTTGCTTGACTTCGGTTTCAAATGTGCTATTCGTGATCCTTCCTTGTTCGTGTATCTACATGGTCAAGACATCATCTATCTCCTGCTTTATGTCGATGATATGCTCCTAACTGGAAGCAATGAGAAGCTTTTTGAGAAGTTGCTCTTTCATCTTAATACAACCTTTAGAATGAAGGATATGGGTCCGGTTCACTACTTCCTCGGTATTCAGGTCAAAGCTCACAATGATGGTCTGTTTCTGAGTCAGGAGAAGTATACAACTGATCTTCTTGTTAATGCTGGGATGGCCGAGTGTGCATCTGTTCTTACTCCATTACCACTTCAGCTTGACAGAGTACCAGGACAGACAGAGTTGTTCTCGGAGCCCTCTTATTTCAGGAGTCTTGCGGGTAAACTTCAATACCTCACTCTCACAAGACCCGATATACAATATGCGGTGAACTATGTCTGCAGAAAGATGCATGCTCCTACAGTTGCAGATTTTACAAACTTAAAACGAGTCTTGCGGTACTTGAAAGGCACGTACAAGTTCGGTATAAATCTCACTACAAACACTGATCTCACTCTTCAAGCGTTCAGTGATAGTGACTGGGCTGGCTGCAAAGACACGCGTAGATCAACCGGAGGATTTTGCACTCTCCTTGGCTCGAATATTATCTCTTGGTCAGCCAAAAGACATCCTACAGTGTCTCGCTCCTCCACAGAAGCAGAATATCGGACTCTGTCTACGACTGCTTGTGAAATGAAATGGCTAGCAGCTCTTCTTGGTGAAATGGGCGTCTCTCTTCCTGTTACCCCAAGACTCTACTGCGACAATCTATCAGCTGTCTATCTCTCTGCAAACCCTGCTCTTCACAACCGTTCCAAACATTTTGATACCGACTTTCACTACGTTCGTGAGCGTGTAGCTCTTGGGGCTCTAGTAGTGCAGAAGATTCCAGCCAGTCATCAGCTAGCTGATATTTTTACTAAGTCACTGCCTCAAGGTCCATTCATAAACCTCCGCTCCAAACTTGGTGTTTTTGAACATCCCGACACAAGTTTGAGGGGGTGTGTAAGCAGTAATGAGCCAAAGACAAAGGCTTTGCTCAGTACGAAGGCCCAAGAGAAGAAGATAATGGGCTTGGAGCTAAAAGACAAACAGAGTACTCTGCACTCAGTCTCCAACGGTAAAGCAGCTACACGCTCCTGCCGCAGTACGGTCAACACAGCTCATCCTCTACAGCTATCCAACAGATTTGAGTCTCTAGTGTGCTGACGTGTTGTGGGATTTAACCTAATGTGCTCGTGTATATAAGAGCCTAAGAGTGAAAGTTGTAATCTTTGAGTTGAATAAGAGATTGAAAGTTTATCTTCTCTCCAAGCTTTCTTAAAGCTTTCAGTGTGGTCTGTATAATGACAATAAAAAGAAGCTTTTTTCACTTGGAAGATTTCTAGATGGTGTTCCATTCAAGAAATGGAAACAGAAGACGCAGCTCTCTGTCTCAATGACAACAAGTCCCTTAGCTTGATCCTTGTCTTGGTACACACGCTTATCCAAACTTTCAAGTATCTTAACTGAAGACATTTAATAGAGATAAG
The DNA here is from genome assembly GCA_016432835.1 of Brassica nigra. NCBI lineage: Eukaryota > Viridiplantae > Streptophyta > Magnoliopsida > Brassicales > Brassicaceae > Brassica > Brassica nigra. Next base: position 6,406,213 of record CM028243.1, on the reverse strand, counting down.
TTCTCTATCTTTGGAAACAAAATACAAAACAAAAGCTCTGATTTTTCAAAAGCAAAAAGCAACCAACATCTGTTTCTCTGCATTCCAGTGACCACACCAAAATCTATATATGTATGCATTAGATCCAATCAAAGAGACCGCTCCAGGCGAGTGTGTGTTTGGAGAAGCCGATCACACCTGCAAAAACAGCAAACAGAGGGCCCAACCTTCATGTTTACAAGAGAAAAAAACAGATCTTTGACGAGATGGTTTTATTATTCAAAGAACCTTTTGTGCTACAAACCTACAATGTATAATAACTCTAATTCTTATGTAATTTTATGAGGTTGTCTAAGGGCAGCATATCATATGAGCCCATACACAGTGTATTAGTTTATTATTAGAGGTTGCAAAAAGCAGATGGATGCAGAAAAAAACGGACATTTTTATTAGTAGCAGCTCTTCTTAATTCGTTTTCATGGATTTTTTTAATGATCAATCGTATTGGTAAATAAACGAAACGAAGTAAGAGTTCTCTTCATGAAACTAATTGCAAGAGCGTTCTCTGATAAGAATAAATAATCGAATAAATAGATGGGCTCATATCGATACGTCAACAACATTTTTTGTTATTATCCTTGTTTCACAACGATAAGCTTTCTCTATAGTAGTCTGACTAAGGGAGAACAATGAACGAGAGAACAAAAAGAATAAAAAAAACTCTAAAAGTTAACCATCGATCGGTAAGTCACATCGGCCCTCCAATCCACCGGGATAACAGCCTGAGCAACGATTACTTTACCAGACTCGCCGGAAGTAAGTCTAACGTTGAACGGACCTGTCAGTGCACTGCCGGAGTTTACCTTCCACATGGCGGACCTCATTTGTTGCATGGGAATAAAACTTCCACCGGCCGGTTGTATCTCAACGGAGGCCAAATCTCCGTCGCCGTCTTCCTATTTCACAACAAATGCCATGTAGTAAGGGTTTGCTCCGGCGTCAACATGGAGAGCTATAGTAGACGAACTATATGAACTCTCTCTATATGTACACGGAACACTGAACACAAGAAAGAACAGAAACAAGTTGTGTTTTAACTTACACTTCAATTTTTTTTTTTTGTTAATTTGTTGTAGTTTACACTAAACAGTGAAACAATATAATCGTTGAATTATATAATTTAGTTGAATAGAGATTTTATAAAATAATCATAAAGCATTAAAATTGTTTTTAATATCGACTAATTACTTTCAATACGTCAGAATTACTTTTCAAAAGCATTGTCTATATACAAATAATAATAATTAATCTGACTTATGATGTGTTCAATAAAAAACTCTGACTTATGCATTCGGAACGTACCGTCTGTAAACAACACGTAGAACACCAGCAGCTCGAAGTTGATCAGCTTGGCCATGTCTGGCTAAGGCCCCGATGGCTTTGCCGCTAAGATCAAAGTGGGCTGGTTCGGAGGCGCAAGGACCACCTGGACATTCGTCGGTTATCGTCACCCTTATTGGTCTCCTCGAACACGCTGGATTCTCCAAGCACACAACCTAATATAAACACCAAAACATATTTTTATATATTGAAAATATGGTTGAGAATAATAAAATATATACAATATCATAATGCAACCCTTCGACATTCAGACTTGCATGTATGCTAAGTGATTCCTTTGAATCAACTCTAGTCTGAGTCTTGACTTACGAACCAAAATAAAATACATAAAAATCTGTTTCTTTTCATTTTCATTTATCAGTTTTTTTGTTGTTTACAAAAACAAAAAGAATAAAAATAAATGAAAAGGTCATCACTTTATTGAATATATTTATTTTGATACTTAGATCTTTATGTTAAAAGATTATTAAGATCAATACCTAAGATCAATACCAACGTACCTGGTAACATGTTCCACATCCTTTTCCATTGTTGAACAGTGAAGGACCTCCAGCTGAAACCATCGCCTAAAATGGTGGATTGGCAACTGCCAAACCATATCCACAAGCTCCTCCTATCCGAAAGTAAAGTAACATATTGAAAATCAACTTATTCAAAATAGAAAAATAAGAAACATATATATATAATACTAAAAATAAAATAAATATATATAGTAAATACGTACCGGTGCTACCGGCGCCACCAGCTTCACCGTACCAACTAACACCACCGTAGCCCCAGTCATTGTCATCTATTGTGACATTTTGGCTATAACAAAACTTAAGGAAGACTGCGAAAAGAGCTAAGATGGCAAAATATCTATGTGATGGTGCTGCCATTGATGCTCTACTTTGTTTGGTCTAAACGATTTCGATAATGTTTGAAGATATACAAACGAAGTTTGGGAATGTTTTTCCGAAGCTTATTATTCAATGTTTTAGGAATATGTATATTTGCAGTATATATGTGAATCTTATCTATGGAAGTTATTTAAACTTACCAATTATACGGAATGAATTTTGAAATGAAGAACGCAAAGTATGAGAGAAATGCATTTAAGAAAGAAAAAGTGGAAAATATTACTCGTTCCGTTCATGAACGATGAATTTTGTAGAGTATTCACACTAGTCATGGACACAATTAACCGGAACCAAAGACCTGAATTGTACCAAACCAAAAAAATTAAATTAAAACTGAACCAATTTTTTAAATATCCAAGCCAATCTTATATACTTGGAACCAAAAATTGAATAAATCACCAAAACCGAATCAAAAATGGAATGTGTACTCAAAATCTTAAAATCTAGTTTATATATCTAAAAGTATTGATTATATATAGTTTTGAAATAACAAAATGTCTTAAAACTTTTGGGAAGCTCTTACTAAGAATTTATTAATGTTTCTACATAGTTTGGATTTCAATTTCTAAAGAAAACGGAATTATACAAATTGCTGGGAAAAATGATTTACAAGATCTGCATCATAGCGAAAGGAATATCTTCAGAAGTCTATCTCATAGGAAGATTCAGATAATACAGTTAGACATGAATTCTTAGAATTGTCGACTATAAAATATTTCTAATATTTATCATAATTTGGAATAACTAAATTGTATAGTTAAAAAAACATTTACCATTTTTCTTATGACATAATATTTTAACATTTTGAGTTAGAATATATAGGCTTTAACAAGGAAAAAAAATCATTACGAATGCTAGTTTTATTGAGGGTTAAGAACTAAAGACCAATGAAAACAAAGAGGCTTTCCGTGTAAAAGCTTTTTTTGTATAAAACTATTAATCAACGGTTTATTTGATGCTTGCATTTGCAAGTCAGAGTCTCCTCGTCCAATGTCTCTTGTTGTTGTGTAAGAAACTATAACATATGGAATATGAGAATATATATTATATAGTTTCATAATGTGATGGGTTGGTCTCCTTCAAGCTCTGATATAACAATCAATGAGTCTGTCATTTCGAGGGAGAGAGCTTCTGCCTTTGGAACCGGATTGATTACCTGCAAAAACAAAAACGATTACGTATGCTAGTTATAAAACTTTACAGAGATTAATATAACGCATGTTGCAGAGTAATAAAACAGTTTAACAGTCACCTTTTTACCGGCTTTTATGTAGCCTATAGCGACTTCTCGCCTTAGCCAAGCTCGCTCTGAGAGCTCAGTGAACGAAGGATTCTCGCCCTTTTTTATGTACAGTTCAATGTCCTGCGCGTCTCTCAAGCAAACTCAAGATTTTCAGACCACAATGCAAAAAAATTAGAGAGAAGCGAGTGTTTTTTTTTTTGTTTTTGACCTTTACGTATATCTCATCACCCTCTGCGTTTAGAATGTCCTTCCACACCTCGTTTAGTTCGCTGTTTTCAGCAACTGGTTGTAAAGAAACAAGTTCTAGTTATTACAGTTGTCAAAAAGAGAAAAAAAAAAAAAGACGGAAATGTAACCTTGTGCTGTTACAAGGCTCATCACTTCCTCCGCTGCTATAAATGTTAGAGACGGCTTGATTCCGGTTATCTACATGGTTTTTGTATTAAGATTCAGTAATTTTAACCTGTAGATAAAGGTGATCAGAAGAAGAAGACTTCCAATACCTGCTTGCCGAGTTTTGAATCAACGATCTCAGCAGCTAGATTTTGTACCTAAAGACACAACAGATGGAATTTATGTAACTCAATGTTTAGTAGGCTGCGAAGAAAAGTCAGTACAATACCTTAACTCCAAGCTTGTTACAGATGCTTTCAGCGAGTAGAAGAGAGTAAGCTGATTGTTTGTCTGCTCTAGATGGATCTACATACAGGACATCAAATCGTTTATCATTATTGCCAAAGACGAAGAAACCAATGGTGGTGAATGTTTATTACCTCCGAGAAGCCAGTCTCGATCCGATATTACAAGGATGGTCAGAGGAACTTCTTTGCCTTTCCTGTATTTACTTTGCATATGCATTATAGTTTCTTTTAGTGTCTCATAGTTCATAGGATTCCCAACCTGTAGAAGATTTAAAAAAAATACACACATCAACAATCTAATAGCTTTGAAGCTAATCCTTGTTGAAAAAATGAAATTTACCCTATGTGAAACTTTGATGTTCTTGATTTTTCTTGAACTAATACCACCACTCGCCCTACTTCTTTCCTCTAATGGTACATCCGACAATATCTCCTGTGTGTAGAGAAAGATGATTATCAGTAAATAGTGAGAACCAACCGAACAGAGATAATATCAGTATATGGGCGTTATACCAATGAACTGCCTGGACCAAGATAATTATCAAACTCCTCAACCATATGCACAACATCTCCGCGCCAGCCAAGTAAAAGTATAGATTCCTTGGGACCTTTGACCGAATCTGACCCCTGTGTATGCCATAGAAATTTAAAAAAAAAAGAAAAGCCTAAGAATATAGTTCAAGCATTTGCGGAAGGTGAGGGGAAGTTGGGAGCCATACCTTTGATAAGGACTTACGAGGCCGCATTATAATCTTCGCTAGACGTGATCGTTTTTTCTCAAACACTTGCTTCCGAGTGTCATGCTCATCCACTGTAATGTCCTCAGTTTTTACGTCTGTAAGTTGCTTCTTTTTCCAATTGAGAGGTGCAATAAACAATACTTTGTCGGTTTCCATGAGCTTTTCGTCATCTTTAGGGTGGAAATTTACTTTCCCATCTCGTAACAGGCCACATACCACAACCTAAAAAGAATGAAACTAGTTACAAAGACTATAAGGTAAAAATATAATACGAAAATCAGATGCTGACAAGAGAGCCAATCCCTACCTCTTGAAACCCCAGTCTTAACTGTCTATACCTCATTCCAGCTAGATTGGGGAAGCTGCTTAGATTAAATACATTTTCTGCAATGAGTAGATTTGGTATTATTAGTCTTGAATACAAAAAAAAAAAAACATGACAGGTCACAGTAATGGTAAGATGTAAGCAGACCGTACTTGAGTAATTTAGAAGGTGCCTGTAGATCTTGATAAGGTTCTTCTGACGTGAGCATTGGACAAACAATTTGGACGTAACATTTTCAACCGGCTCCACTTTCAGTCCTGAAATGGACTTGAGAAGATCGTACGTACTTGGGCTTGATACCTGCATTCATTTTCCAGAAGCAAATGAAAAGCGAGAGATCATCAGCACTGAAAATTACAAACAGAAAAGAAAAAGAAAAACCATTACTGCACATATAATCTTAGTTACCTAATTTTACCTCTACAATGGTTGGGATGGATTCCATCTTTGCTATAGGTTGAAGGGCTAATACAGAAAGAAACGCGTCTGTATCAACTTCGTATCTGAAACAATTTGCAATCTCAGTTTCCACTTCACAAATACTATGAGAAACTTAAAAGTTTTTGCTTACCGATCACCTTTCGTTGGTAGTATGATAATGGCACGAGCCATACTTGCGGCAGCCCTCTCAAATGATTTCGTCATGTTAAGACTACAACTGCACTGGTAGAAGCACAAAATCAGCGCTGTAGCAGCTTTTTGGGGCTTGTGTCCGCCTAATCAGAGGAAGCGTGTCAACCACCTTACCTCTTTGTAAGGATGTCAATGTGATTGAAATCTCTAGAGTACGCCTCAGCTATCTTGTCCATCTGCTTCCTCGGAGCATCAGACATGAGAAGAAGTCTCTGCCTCCTGAAAGCATGTAACAAATTAAAGTTATCAGCCAAGTCAATATAAGCGGGGAGATAAACTGTAAAAAACATATATAGAGAAAGAGATCAAATTACCTAGCTGAGGCAGTACCTAAGCGGACAGCTTGTTCATGATAACTGTTCAGTTGCTTGAGTATGAAAGGAAGATGACTGTTTATTCCACATATAATGATATGATCAGCTTCTCGGACTTGCATCTGAGCCCCCTCTCTAATTTTTTGCATATTACTCTGCCACAAGACAAAATGATCAGGAACTTGAACCATTTAACATTCATTCATCACCAAGAACTTACACGAAATTGTTCTGTCATTGTGCTTAAAAGGCGAGAATAAAACAATATTCCCCATATGGCTAGGACAAATCCAATGACTCTTTCAATGCGTGTCTTTTGCTGCAGTTTTCAGCAACCAAAAAAAAAAAAATTTAGTTGCAAGAGCTCCATAGAATGATCAAGAGGCTTGTAAGTTTTAATTGCTGTAGAATAATATTTTTGAATCGGTGAAGAAGCAAATTATGACCTTGAGATGAGTAGAAGAGGAAATGAGGCATGCCCAGGCCTCCCAAAAACATTCTTCTAAGGGTTGATTCTCTTTCCTTCACAACAACAAGGCAATAGTAGTAATTGAGTTTTATCTTCCAATTATAGGTTCATAAAAGATCATATCACCAGACACTGAGACATGGTGATGATATTATAAATATGGATATGTAAGTTAAATGGAGCCAAGGTTACCTGAACTGGTAAAAAAGGAATCCCCCTATTATAACAAATGATATGCATGCTAACAGGAGCGCCACAAGGAACCTAGAATAGCCACGAAAAGTGATCAGAAAGGATGTCATAGCTACAAAGAAACATAGAATTATATATTACATCTCAAACACAGTGACACTAGCAATCCGATATTACATCTGAGAAGGTGACGCAAATTCTCACTTAGGAGATCCCTAACCCCAAACCCCTTTCTACATTCTTCGCATGTTTTTATCACTTAAATTTTAGAGAACTATCCTAACGATTCTGCCACTTTCAATATCAACAATCCAAAACCTGTAAGTCAGAAACATTTGTATAGAAACACCAAGCATGATTTTTAAAATTTTATTTCAGAGAAAAGCGAGATAGAGAATATTGGTGGGTTTGATAAGGACATACGTTCCAATGTTCTTCTCAAGCTGAATATTGAAGAGGTAAAGAAACCTTGAAGTACTCCATTTGATATCATGTAAAGAAGGAATGGAGAGGTCCAAGTTGAGAGGTGTAGGCTTATTAAGAGGGTTGGATGCACAAGCAAAAGGCAAGCAGCTAGCCCCCACCGAGTTCTGAATGAGACCCGGAAGCAGCATCTTTTGCATAATTCTGAACAACGCATACAGTGGGATGCATCCTATCACAACTTTATAAGGAAGAGTCTGCAAGATTACAACATAAGATGCTTTCACCTCTATATCAAACCAAGAAAACACAAGAGCTGAGATTTTGATAAGTCTTTTAGGTTCACACCTTATGGAACTTGGAACCGAAACCACTCAAGAAACTGAGATTGACATCAGAAGAAGGCTGTCTGTCTCCTCTTCTTTGAGAGTTGACTTTGAAGGTCCCTCCTGTAGTATAAAGTCAACTATTGAGAAATGAAAGATCTCCCAACTAATTTGGTTTGTTTTCAAGAACTTCACCTCGGAGGCTGAAAGACTCAATCCCACCTGAAGGTAGAGAGTGTCTCCTGCAAAAATGAAAATAAACAATTTTTTTTTCTTTTCAGAATGAGTTTTGATTGAGCAATAGTCTTTACTGTTGAATCCATTTACGAAATAGCTTAAAGATTATAAATCCAGATTCAGAAAAAATTCCATTAAAACTACAAATTGACAACAGTCACATTAAAACTCGCTACGCACATGACACAGGAAGAATAAAAACTCTAGAATCCACAAATGAAAGCACACTCGATAATTACAAATCATCTTATGAATAAGTCACTGCCAAGCAACTGTTTTCTGAAATTCGAAAGAAAGACAGAGAGAGAGAGAGACCTGTTAAGAGAAGGGAATCGATTCCGTCTCGAAGGTAGAAGAATCAATGGCTTCCAGCTTAACAACTGAACAGCCACCATTCTTCTTCTTCTTCTCTTTCGCTCTCTCCTTGTTTCTCCACCTCCTTTTATTTATGTGACAACAGAAACCTGGTTTTTATAATTTGCATTTATTTGTCCATTTTCTTATTATCTCTTCATTTAACCAATTAGTTAGTTAAAAAGTGCCATTATAGACTCCTGCCCCAGTATTTTTATCAACTTCTAAGTAAAATAAATAAATCCTTAGAATATATGCTTTTTTGAAACACAAATATATATTTAATTTTTCAATATTTTATATAATTTTATAAATTTGTAATTAAAGAAAAAAACAAAAGTCTTTAATTATTAAATCACAAAAGGACACATGATTGAACCATAGTGTATTGGCTTGTGCTTGTACTCCCGACCCAAGCTCTGTTACTAGTATATTATCATATATGGGAAAGATATATTAATATAACCAGTATTGTTTACATGTTTTCTTCGTTTAAAATTAACTATGCAAAAAAGAAAGAGTTAATCTTTAGACTTTTTCAATACTTACAAATACTTTTATTTTGAAATTACTCGGAACATCTCCAAGAATAACTTTAAATTTTTAAATATAAAGTTTTATGTACTCCTAAAAAACTTCAAAACTTCAAATTATAAGATTTTGTACAGTGAAACCTCAAATATAAGGTTTCACTGCACAAAACCTTGTGTCTGAGGTTTCATATTTTTTTCTTGTCTTTATACTTATATGTCTTTTAAATAGTCTTGACAACTTTCTTTTTTATTATTTTGGTCCATACGATTTTATATATTTTATACTTGTTTTTATAAATTTGACTTTTACATATAAAATTAAATAAATATATGTTCATTTATCACTTCAAAATACACTAATTAATCATATACGAGAGCATTATTAAAATAATACTAATAAATAATTCTGTATTTTTAGAAAATGATTTCGTTTGTAAGTCTTTTATTTATATCTAATTTGATGTTAGAATGTAATAGTTTATTAATAAAAATGTTTGTGATAATTTTATTAAATGTTTTTTTGTTATAAAATTTTTGTGTTTTAATTTAATTTTTGTCAAAAGAAAGGACTATAGTGTAAAAATCTAAAAATTTTAAGACTTATTTTAATGTTCAGAAAATCTTAAATATAAATTTGTTCTTGGAGATACTAGAAATACTTCAATACTTGGTCTTGCCATCAGTTCAAGTGAAGGTAAATGTTTTCTTCCTCGAAATCATAGTGGACAACAACAACAAAAAAAAAAGCAGTAGCACTTTCTAATTATTCGTTTTCCTAAGTCAACTACTTATATCATGCTTTTTTAATTGTTGCATTTCGTCACCATTTTAATCAATACAGATTTTATTGTTATTATTATTATTTTATTTTCTTTCAGTAAAGATTGACTATGGTTCCCTCTAACATGTACTGTGTGGTAAATCAGTATCTTATTTACAACTCAGAGATATACAAATCTTAAACGTCTATGCAAGGGACGAAATTATTAGCACTAAGTTTCTACGTTAGCTAGAGACTTTCTCAATCTTTCTCCCGCTTGTCACCTTTATTTTAGAAAAGAGCACTCGATCAATAAGTGGGATAGTTCCCACAGTTGAATTCGGAGAGATCTCTTATCTGTATCACCGTCCACTTACTTTTATTCTGTAGAGTTTGGTCGGCCGCACACTTGTATTCTATATACCGTTCTTGCCTTTTCTCGGGTTAACTGTTTAATAAAATCAGTCCTAGTCCCTACCAATTTCCTTGGAAACAAGAAAACGTACCCAATAAAATTGCAACGAACACGTTAGCGAACTAGAATGTAGACTAATATAAGGAATTAAAAAAAATTAAATCTACATTTGGTCTTGTTTAAATAAGGTATCTAGATGGGATCGGAGAGGAATTAGTGGAGAAGACGCACGTGGTTGCACTTGCACCGAATGTGAATCTCAATGGAAACCTCATTTGTTTGGTTATCATTGCCAATTTCTATCACGCTTGCTATTTCGGTTTCATCAATACTGTACTTAATTACTTCTTTTTTTTTGTATTTTACCTCCACTCACTTTTCTCGTCTTTAAATACGTAATGTATACGTATAACAACCATGTACTAACAAAACAAAAAACTTATTTCGTTTTTGTTTCTATCTCATCCGCAATATGAATCTCGGACGTTATTGGCTCCCAACATATCATCTTTTTAAGATAAGACTAAAATCGTTTTTAGTACATCACACGTCTGAATCAAAAACATTTAGCAATATTATTACGGGAAAGATTTCAAATGCCCGCATAACCTTATACGGAGAGTCGAAGAGTCTGACAAAATTCTCTCCTATGCTTTTTAAACAGAAAAGAAGAGAATAACTTTTCTTTTGCTAAACGTTCCGCTACTCTTGAGTATCAATTATATTAAAACAGGAGAACTTTTTATCGACTATGTTTTGGACTATCAAAAAAGTCATAACAGTCAAACTAAAATAATTTCATTAGTTATTATCATATAATGTTTTTCTAATCTAACAAATATCTATTAATATTTCAAGCTTTGTAAAATAGAATTAATTTAAACTCCTATTTTTTCTCTTACAACTAACTTAATAATATTTTCAAAATAAGATATCTAAAAAGCTATTCTCAAGTATCATTTTCTAAGATTTTATTATAAAAACATATTTTAATATCTTTTATTTAAGATGTAAACATAAATTCTTTTAATATTAATTTTAAATAATAAATTTCTTAATTAATATTAAATAAATTATTAACGAATATTAATTCTTTCATAATAGAATAAGAAATAATATTCCCATAATATTTATATTCATAATTAAATTAATACATAAACTAATAAATACAAAGTAACTTAATTCATTTATTAAATATTTTATAAATCATAAAATTAAAGAATAACATACATTCATGAATTTTACCACATACTTCAACGTATTAAAATAAAATATTAAACTAATATATATAAAATAATAAATAATTACATATTTAAATTTGAGTATTAAAATAATTGATATAGTATGATACGGGTTGAATGAAGATGTTTTATTTATATAATAATAAAATAAATTTTGACCAATATAAAATTTAAAATATTTTTTTACTAAAATTTACAGTTTTAAATATAAGTAAATAATGACGGGTTTTATAAATGAATTATCTTACTTTAACCAAATTATATTTATTAATTTTAATTTAGGTATCTATAAAAACATTTTTAATAAAAATACATATATGCAAATTTCTAATTTTCAGTAAATAAATTTTTGGAAAAAAACTAATCCCATAGATCCGGGTCGGGTAAACACAAGTATAATTATATTAAGTTATTTCATAAATAACTGAACGGTTTATATATCTCTTGAACCAAAAAAGAAAAAACTATAATCAAACTGAAACCGAAATCCAAAAAGAAAGACAACCTAAAACAAAAACCGAAAACCAAACATTATATTTAAACATATTGGTGAACAAAAAGACGGGTTAATAAATTTGTTGACTAAACTAATTTCAAACGAGGAAGATCAATACATAAGATGATTACAAAAATAAAATCCTGCCCGCCCTTTGAAAGGGCGGGTCAAACTCTAGTAAAGAATTTAAAGATTTTGCATAGTTACGGATACGGGACAGAAGGATGATGGACACTGCACAACCAAAAAAGCAAAGATACGGGTGCAGTATCTATATATTAATCAAAATACATAATATCTATACAATAAAAATTAAAATCATATTAAAAATCTAACATTAAAATACTCAAATATAGTCTTGTTTACCATACATGATATTTTCATTTTTTTGCCATCTAATTCGGGAAAATATAATCTCCACAGAAAAAGCATTAGCTCACTAATAAGGAGAGAGAGAGTTGACTGGGCAAGGCTCACAAGCCAAATCTTGTTTGTTTGGCTTAAAAGAGAAATGGGTAAGGTCAACAAACATGAAATTTTTTTTTTAACACTGGATAATTATGCTATTACAACTATGAAAAATATTATAGATGATAATACAGTCGGTAATTCTACCTGCCATATGAGGATTCACGTCTGATTGCATCACCTGAGCCGCCCTATGGAATCCACGCTTGACGGTATTCCTTGCGCCATGCTGCAGATCTCTTGTGAACATTTTCTCTTTTAATCTCAGACTTCCTGGTGTAGAAGCATTAATGAATCCTTGGTCAAACCACTAAACCAAGTGGACTTCCAAACAAACATGATAATTTATATTCGAACAAAAAATAAACAATCAATGTAAGATGTAAAACTCAGGTCTTGTTTATTAATGAAGTTGTACCTCTAAATGACGAGGTAAAGATTTTGATTGATATACGATTTGAATGACGAGATAGTTGGAAGACTATTACCCTGCATGTATAAATTATTAAATCATGTAATCGCACTGATAATTCTTCCGTCGAGTAATCAGAAATCAGAAAAAAGATAATTCAGAACTGAGAATCAGGCCCGGCCCGCTACGGTATGCAAAGGTAGTCAATCTTACCATTTAAATGAGACTACTTCACTTAAGAATTCTGCTAAACATTACATACAAGTACGTATGTATCATAATCTTTATAATCCTTGTGAGAATACATATTAAATTATTTTGAAAAATGCCATCACCCTCAATATATAACACCAAACTATAGGAGAGCATTGCGATTGTTAAACTTATCATCGCCATTTTTAAGAGATATTGATTGCAACACCCCTCGACAACTTAAGCGAATCCTTAAGACTGTAGTGAAATTTATCAACAAAGAAACAGAAGCCCAACACTACAAGAGATAACACTCTAGGAAGGTTTGAAGAGACTAAAGCGACATGAAGAATACATTATACACATATGGTAGCACGTTTCATTCATCATTTATAAACAGTTTTCATCAAATGTATCATCATCTAATGGAATCAACACCTTATCTTGTGGCGATATCATTCTTCTCGACGGTGAAATCCCAGATATCACCGTACTTGTCATTGAAGTCCCAAATGCTCATTGTGTTGTAGTCATTAATGAGCTTGTCACGAGCTCCTCTCTCCATTTTGTAAATTTGAGGTTCGAAGTTGTGGGGCATGTCTGGTTTGTCCATCTCTATTATACAGAACACTATGGTAAACAATCCCGCACCTATGAACAAGTACTCACCCTGCAACACACAAAACACTTGTGATTCCTTTTCCTCTCAAACAGAAACTGTTATAGAAACTTGATTAATGAGAAAGGCTCTTAAGTCTGTTTGAGACATCCTAAACTTTAACCAGCTTCCAAATTCTATAGTCTAGTTTCAGAGACCCGAGGTTAGTAATGGTTATAGATTCATGAGAAGCTAAAAAGCTGTTCAAGTTGACCCACTATGTCTTTGCTTACATGAATTTGCTCGGAACACTTAGAACATTTCCGATGCTGCTTTATTTTTCTCTATATTTTACTTTAAAATAGATGAATTTTTATTATAAATGTGAATTTGGTTCAATAGTATGCCTTTATAATTGAATTACTCTACTATAGAAGACAATATAAAAATATTACTTTTACTCTATTTCTCTATTATAGAGACATCATATTAGAACAAATTCACCTTAAAATTATTTTATTTTAGAGAAAAATATAAACTAGAAAGTAGGATTGGGTTGAAAATGGTCTAAAACATGATATTTTATAGAAGAAAGCAAAATGGTGTTGAAGTTACCGGAGCATCAAAATACATCCCAGCAGCAATAGCAGGAAGAAACAACCAAGAGATTAAACCTTGAAACCCAGATGGAGGATCCACAGCAGCAATATCATCTGCAATTGCTCCCCAAAACGTTCCTAAAGAACAACACCAACAAAAACATTCAAAAGGATTCAAGAAACCGAAAGAAAAGAATCCAAAGAGTAAAAAAAAAAAGAGCAAACCCTTTTCAACTTCTCCTTCGTAATAAGTATGAGCACCATCGTAATAACCATACTTGAAATCCTCCTGTAACCAAAATACAGAAACCACCACACCCTTTTAGAACACCAAACACTTTCACCACCACGAACTCTGATTTAAAATCTTTACCATTTCAATACTGTTGAGCTCAAACTGACCAATGGGATCTTCGTTGATATCTGGTTCTATCTGCGACAGTCCAGCCGCGGAGACCAGCTTGGATAACTTCAATCTCCGGCAAGAGGAGGAGCTGACACATTTCACGACGCTGGGAGAGAAACCGGCGGTCTGATCAGAAACACTAAGTCCGAGTTTCGAGTTGATGATCTTTGGGATCGATTTGGGAGAGAGAATCGTGACCGTTGAATTAATGGTCGCCATTGTTTTTTTTTTTGCTTTATCTTCTTCTCTCTGTTTCTCTTTGCTGTGTGTGTGTCTCTGAGTTTTTTAAGAAAATCCCCGCTTTTTTGTGTTTGTAAGCAAAAGATATTAATGGTTACTGTCTGTTATATTATCAAAAGTGACCAACAAATCCAGAAACGCCACGTTGGAAGAAGCCGTTAACGGACCACCAGCTTTGTGGTAACTGAAATTAACACTATTGGGTCCAATCCTGGGTCGTTGGTCCAAATCCGATAGACATCTATCGCATATTAGAGATTTCTTTTTCTGGCAAATCAAAAATATATTTATTTTAAAAAAAAATAACAACAAAATACAAAGATCAAATGGAAATAATCACTACACACATACAAAATTGAATATATAAACAATGATTTGAAATATAAACATGATTTCCCTCAAGAAAATCTTATTGGTTAATAGATGAAATCTCTAATGTTCTTTTTCTATTCAATTTTGATTGGATACAAATAGTTTATTTTAGAGATCATTCCATTTTAAGATACTTTAGAGGGTTTCTTTTAAGTTTTGGGATACTTTCATAATTATATATTAATAACTAAATTTGACACTTATACAAAATATAAATTTATAGACTTACTAAATAATAAATGAAATGATAAATATAGTTAAATAACTTAATATATTTGTTAATTTTTAAATTATAAAATTAAATTAAAGTATATATACACAAAAATAACAAAGATTCCTATATTTTACAATATACTAAAATATTAGAAAAGTAAATTAAATCAAGGATAATTAATTATAGTTTATAAAATATGTTTTAAATAAAATGATTATACTAATATGAACTAATTACTCTTTTACTATAGTGAACTTGAGAGAATATTCACGCTACAATGGGATTATATCGTCTTATCAAAGATTATATAATGATTTTGTTGGATGACAAAAAATATAATGATTTTATTGTGCATATTAGAAACTATCTCCAATATATTTTGTAAAATGTCTCCTTTATATCATACACGAACGAGATTTCTTTTATAATAAAACAGATAGATTGTGATTGTGTGGGAGACTATCTTAGATACATGTAAGAGCATCCCTATGGTTAAAACTTACAACTGATAAAAGTTGCTAAAAGAAAAAAAATATAATAATAATAATAATAATAATAATAATAATAATAATAATAATAATAATAATAATAAAATCAATTTTTGATAAAATGGAGATCTCATAGGTCTAAAGACTAATTTTACGACTGCATCTGAATATTGGACGATTAAATCTATTTAAAGCACAGCTAGGTGACAATACTATTCAACCCCAGAGTGAAAACTCTAACTAGAACTTCTTTATCACTAAGACAATGCGACTTGGTTTATATAATTTAATCTTATATTTTAATCTTATAAATATATAATTGAATTAATCTTTTAAAATTTGCATAAAGAGTTTTGCATATAAAGAAAGAAAAAACTAAATATTAGTTGATATTGTGAATTAAATTGTAGTTTGTGTTTTAGAATTATAGTTTTGATGGGTTATTTTATCAAATATGTAACACATCTATCAAGTACGAGATGAGTTAAATGGACATATTACTCTTTTATATTGTAAAACACTAAAACAAATTATTTTATTTTTAAAACACCAAAAATAAAAACTAAAACTAATGTGAGGTGGATTATATAATCCTATTTTATTTTTCACGATTATATTTACATAATTTAATTTAAATATTTATATTATTAGAAACAAATAAATTTTATAAATTGTGTGAAATTATAGCTTTCATTAAATGTTTTAAAACAAAAACTAATTATGCATTTTGAAAACAGGGGTCAAAATCTAGTATTTGATTAAAGCATGAAACATAAATCATTTCAAGTTTGAGATACGGACAGATGGAGATGCTCTCCGGAGAATCGGCTCGTCTGAACAACACTTGATCAAGTTTAAATGGGTAGTGAAAAAAAAAATCATTTCAAGTCATCCATATTGGTTCAGTTTTATTTTCTATATTAATATTTAAAATCAGGTTTAAGAAGTACAGAAAAAATCTGGATGGAACTACATTTGTAGTGTTCAACTATGAAATGATGTTCTTATTTATTGAAATACAAATTCATGTTCTAAATCTAATGCATCTCATCAGTTATTTTTAATACACTCCCCTTATAGTTTTGGTTGAGCCTTTAATATTAATACGAATATGGCAATCAATATTAAGTTTTGACCGGTTTACATTATGCGAATTGACTCGTTTTATTTTAACAAGTCTTCTTTGGATGAAAATAAGTACAATGAATCAAAAATTATATTGCTATAATTTGGGTACCAGATCTTTTACTCAAAATGAAAAAAAATTAAAATTACTAAGTCAAAAATTCCTGGAACCATGTAATACAAATGAATATGTTGCCATAAAAGATGAACCTACAAAAATCAACATTTATTAAATGTAGACTACAATCGAGTATTTAATTACAAAGCTCTAAGAAGACTCTAATCAGTAACGAAATCAATCACACTCTCCATTTTAAACCATTTTGACGTCAATGATGAATCGTGTGAAGTTCTTGATCATCGCTGTGACCATCTCGGTGGCTTTATGTCCAACATTGGTCCAATCTCGAAGGACAAAATGTGACTGGTTGGGTGGAAATTGCATCAAGGGTGGAGACGAAGAGACCGTTAAGATGAGTTCAGGCCTGGACGTGAGCCGTAGGGTTTTGCAAGCGAGACGTTATATAAACTACGATGCATTGAAGCACAACGTACCAGCTAAACAACATGGTCAACAAGATCGACCGGATAATACATACCGGCGAGCTTGTACTCTCGCTACAGGATGTTACCGGCTTACGCATTAAACAACACACATACTAAATTTTAATTTTTAGTGCAACACAGAAAAAAGACTGTTTCTCTTTTCCCCTTAATTTTTATTTCTGTTAATGTATTTTGTATTACCATTGATTGGTATCTTCAGTAACATTAAGTATTTTTACTATCTTCAGTAAGATCTAATTCACATGGGTGAAAGGAAAACTGTACATATAATTAACTGATCTATATAATTTACATCATCTATTATTATAAATCTGGAATTGAGGGAAAAATAAAAGTTTTTGGAATCTTAATTTAAGATTACGAGAACTTCTCGACATTTTGAGGAAGAAATGGTGAAAGGACCTTTTTTAAGAATTGGTGAAAGGATAGTGTCTGTATGTTTGTTATTGAATTTGGTGATTTAGCCCAAAACTGATTTGGATTCTGTAATGGAACAGAAAAGAAAGCAAGAATTGAATATTTTATGTGTATTATTACGTTGAAAGTGGATACGTCCCTATATACAAATTTAAAGAGAGAATATCTGACTCCTCTTTCATCTATTTCTCTCCTCCTCTCTAAGGAAGAAAACTTTTCCGGTGTCTGAGTTGCTCTCCGGCGGTGGTGCGTTCATGGCGTCACCGACGGAGGGGGTTTGTGTGTCTTTATTTTTGTTCTAGTTTTAGTCTGTCTAGCTTTAATACCATCTTCCTCCCTTTTGCCTGCTCCCTGGTGGTTATGGAAAGATTGGTCATTGCTTTCTATTTTCTCCGGTTTTGGAGCTGTTGATGTTAGATCTACTCTTGTGAAGAGTTTCTGATGTCTTTTCTGCTGTAGATTTGGTTCTGAGTTGTGTTGCACGTTTGATCTTCTCAGATCTGTTTTCTCTCGTCTCATATCTGCTCGAATGGAGTGATTCCGAAGGTGGTGGGGGTCTGATTTCCTCAGGATCTGGTAGGGTTCGGTGGTTCTGTGTGGAAGCCATCTTGGATCTGAGCTGTCAGTCCTTGTTCAGCGGTGCTCGCTTTTGTCTTGGTGGAATCTTACTCTAGGTCTAGCTGCAGAAGAGGCTGGCCTGT
Source organism: Brassica nigra (assembly GCA_016432835.1). Classification (NCBI taxonomy): domain Eukaryota; kingdom Viridiplantae; phylum Streptophyta; class Magnoliopsida; order Brassicales; family Brassicaceae; genus Brassica; species Brassica nigra. Next base: position 6,387,793 of record CM028243.1, on the reverse strand, counting down.
CATTATTGCCTCATTTCTGTAGGAGAAATTGGTCTGGTTACTTTGGGTGATTCTTGGTTGCGGTTCCGTGGCTCATTAAGGCAATGGGTGTCTGTTGGTGTAGCAATAGAAGTGAACGCTTCTCTTCCCCCTTCGCCTTTAGAGTGGGCGTTGATGATTTCTTCCTCATGCTTATTTCTAGATCATTTGGTTTGCAGGTTTTACTTGTATAAGGTTCTCGCTGTCTTTCCCCTTTGTGCTTGTTTGGTGTTAAGATGGTGTTAGAGTATGTGCAGTTTTCATGCTTTTCTAAGTTTTAGTAGTATTGTATCCCCATAGTTGGGGCTTGGTCTCCCTGTCTCTTAGGGCTTAGTTTCCGGGGATGCTTATTTCCTCCAGCTCAGGTTCCGGTATCCGTTCCGGTTTTGCATCCTCCTATGTTTCAATCAATGTGTTTCAAAGTGAAAAAAAAAAGAGAATACGTTAACTACTTATATAAACTATTGTAACATACCATAATTTACGAAGGACTAAGCCTATATGCTCAACAACTAACAACAATACCAATATCAGAATTTATTCCAACACTCCTGTTCAAGTTGGAACATACAAATCTTAAATGCCAACTTATTCTTAAAACTTTCAAACTTGTAGCGGCCTAGAGATTTAGTGAACACATCTGCTAATGGAGCATTACTAGTCACATATAAATAGTTCTAGCAATGGTTCATCACTGACAAAGTGACAATTCAATTCTATATCTTTCGCTCTTTCGTGAAATACCAGATTGTTAATAATGAGTAAAACGACCTTGCTATTGCAGTTTCAATTCATTGGCTGATCATATTGAATGTCGAGTGCTTGACGTATTCTCTTCAGCCATATCAGTTCCTTTGTAAGATAAGCCATTTCCTTATATTTCGCTTCTGCTGACGAAAATTTACAGTTGGTTGCTTCCTCGCTTTCCATGAGATTGGTGAGATCCCAAGTTGAACAAAATATCTCGTGACTGACCTCCGAGTTAATGGACAGCTACCTAGTCAGAGTCTGACCATCCAGTGATCTACAAGTTATCATTCGAGTAAGTAAATAACCTTTTCCCGTAATGCCTTTTAAATATTGACAAATTTTAGAGCTATCTGCCAATAATCATTACGGGTGCCGACATAAACTGCATAAGCACATGTACCAAGTAGGCTAAGTTAGGACGTGTTACACCAAGATAAATAAATATACCCACTAGTTATGTGTACTTTTGGATTAGTGAGAAGAGATGATTCTGACAAAGCCAATCTATGGTTCTGTTCCACCAAGAATGTAGCCGGTTTCGAATTCTGTAATTCAGCATCCTCTATGATATCAAACGCATATTTTCTCTAACTCGAGTACATCTCAGACAGATTTCTAGCCACTTCTATGCCCAAGAAGTATCTCAGCAGATCCAAGTCCTTCATTTTAAAACATGAATTAACCTAGATATGCTTTGAAGAACACCAACATCAGGTTGATTTCTAATAATAATGAGATCATCTACATAAAAAAGAATTTGTAATTGAGTCACACCTTTAACATATGTGAACAATGAGTAGTCAGAATATCACTGCGCAAACCCGTAAGCATGTATAGCAATAGCCAACTTTGCGAACCAGCATCTAGGTGCTTGTCGAAATCCATACAATCATTTGCTAAGGTGATACACCTTTGTTGAGTCAGTGGAGTTAAAACATGGCAGTAGTTTCATATATACATCTTCAGTGAGATCTCCATGCAAGAATGCATTACGTACATCCATTTGAAGGACATCCCAGCCCGTTTGCCCGTTTGGTAGCAACATCCAAAAAAAAATCATACCATTTCCATTTTTAATTGGTGCAAAAGACTCCTTATAATTGATTTTCAACTTGTTTATTCCCAAGATCTACTAAACGAGCTTTGAATCTCTTTATAGTTCCATCGAATTTGTACTTCACAGTGTAGACCCACTTAAAGCTTATAGCTCATTAACCAGGAGTCAAATCGACTGTATCCCAGGTTTTGTTGTCTTCAAGAGCTAAAACCTCAGTTCCTATCGCATCCCGAAACCATTCACCTAAAACTGGTTGTTTATACGATTTTGGTGGAAAAATCTTACCAGTCAATACTTGATATGCGGTATGTTTAGCAGAAAACGTCCATAGCTAACGTATTTTGTGATTGGATAAAGCAACTTATTCCCTTGATTTATTCGAGTTTCTGAGAATATGTGTTTGAGCTGAATTGACAACAAAGTTTTTAGTGTGACCGGTGCAACCCATCTCTGATGATCCTGTCAAAGTTGTGGCTCTGCTCAATAGAACTTTCAGATTCTGATGTGACTGTCGAAGAGGGAGAAGGAGTCACGTTTGATGTTTGGGCCAAGTCTGAGACTGGTTCATTGTTAGGCCTAATAATAGGATATGGGAGACTTCTATTGGGGTTTGTATTCACATATGGGCCCAACCCAACATTAAATCTTCTTCTCAAATTCTGTGTCTTCTTTCTCAAAGAAATGGATCCTTGAGATTGGTTTCCATAACTGGAAATTCAAGATAATCGATATCTCTTTCTAGTGATTTCCGCATAAGTAAACTTATTCTCATAGAAAACTACATCACTTGAAATGCAAAATTCTTGTTTTTCTAAGTCAAACAACCTCCATCACTTCATAGCATATGGATAACCCATAAGCACACATATGTTACTCTTGGGGAAACTATCTCCTCTGTTTGCTTGGTTATGAACATAAAAGACTTTGGAATACTTTGAGATGGTCATAAGTAGGAGCTTTCTTATGAATTTTCTTGTATGGAGTAACACCACAAAAAAAACAGAGCTTAGAGTTCAATTTATCCAGTAGCCAGCTGCTAGGATGAATTCACCCCAGAAATCAATATGAAGATGAGCTTCAAAACGGAGTGCCTGTGCTGCATTAAGTATGTCAAAGTACTTTCTTTCTACCCTACCATTTTGCTATGGTGTTCCTACACATGAGGCTTTGTGTACAATGCCAAGCTTCAAGAAGTGATCTTTTTAGCACAAGAACTCAGACCCGTTGTTACTGTGTATACTGCAACCTGTAGCATGAAACTGTGTTTGCACCATCAACAGAAAATTTTGCAAATGTGTAGGAGTTTTTGTTTTGTATACGAGAAAATAAATCCAAACTCCAAGCGAGTAGTCATCTACTAGAGTTAGGAAATACCTAACACCAGTAAACGATTCCGTCCAATAAAGATTCATAGATCGGTATGTATCATTTCAAAAGCCTTCAAGTTTTATTGATACTAACTGGGAAACAAGATTTTGTTTGTTTGGCGCGGAGACAAACATCACATATCTTATTCAGAAAATAATTAATTTCACAAAATGATATATTTATTATTAAAAATTAATATATTATTTTAATATGTGTGGTAATATGAACAAATGAAAAATATTCTCAGACTTGGCCCAAACATGGAATATTAGTTATAACACCTAAAAATAGTGTTGAAGAATGAATTCAAGGAAAGCAGACTGTTTTTAAATCCAGAGAATGAATGTACATCAAAAGAGAACTAGTTGGGGTAGCTTGATCGGTTTGGTTGTATTTGCAAAGTCAAGTCACCTCATTAGATTAAAAGACAGTAATAGTCATTAACAAATGATTCCAGCTGATTAATTAAGGCAGAAACTAGTTAGCCAGTAGTCAAAATAAATGTGGCTCTTTCTTGGATCGATGGCTACCAAATCATGTTGTATGCTACAATAAGCCAGCCTAATGACTAGAATAGCATTTTATCAACGACTTTAGGATCAAATCTTACCAAAATTAATTACAAAACGTATAAACTAAGATTTGGGTTTATTTGTCACCAACATTTTAGTTATAGAAACTACAGTAAAATAAAATAAAAACAACCGTAATTTCAACGTAAGATACTCGAATATTAATCTTAGGCGTATAGCTAAGATAAATATCCACAATGAAAGTTAGAATTCGATTTCGTATATACAAGAAACGTTACACTGATCATATACTTTAAGTTTAAGGCCCGTAGTGTTTTAAATTAATTCTTTTCCAGCTGCACGTTTGAAGCTATTTCCATTAGGATGACAAGAAATATTTTGTTAAGATTGTTTTAATGACTTTCATTTGTAAATAAACCAAAATATGTCTATAAATATATAAATCATTATAAAAGACGTCTAAAATAATGTATATATATGATTTGATTGTTGAAATTTTACGTCAACAAATTTTTTCTAAGAAATTTTCAACCATAGTACTTAGGTTTTTATAAGGTGCAGAAAAATCAACTCATTTTCAAAACGTCATTTTTAACCTATATAATAGTTGGTATAATTTTGAAACTCCTAGAATATGGAGTGACTCGAACAAGTATTGTTTGTAAAACTGATTTATGAAGATGAAAGAGTTGTGAGTGGTAAAGAATATATGGTTTCTTCCTAGAATAATTTCTCACCATAATTGCTTCGTTTGGTAGGAATTTTCGTAGGCAAGTAATAATTAATTCGTATAGTTTAGATGACTTTACCACACATGACACAACCCTCCCCCATATTGTGTTGACGCACGCCAAATCGATTAAATGATCAATTCAAAGTTTCTTACGTTCACACGCATGTGTATACTTTATACGTAAATCGATTGTATATTTTATACGTGAACCGATGGGACTCTAAATCGGTTTATAATAACTAAGATCCTAAGTACACATGAAGCGATAGGTGAGTTACAGTTAAGCCAATGCGTTCTATATCGCGTAATCATTATTTTGTTGTAGTGATCTTCTTTATCAGGACGCAATGAATGAGATGATCTATGAACTTTTTCAAAATAAAAAGGAATGATCTATGACTAGTATTCAGTTATTCACAAAGTCAATCAGTTTTTCTTTTAAGTCAATACCTCGTAAACTATTAAAAATCAAAATCGTTGACTCGTTGATCCTTACTGATTATTCGACAACCTTTGATATATTTGATTTTTCCAGTTTTAAATTCAATGAGAAAATGTAGAATGAGTCACTTATGAGATACTCTTTCTGTTATATTTTAAGTGTTGTTTTAAATTTTTACACACAAAATAACAAGCATTTAAGTTTATATATTTTTAAATAATATCATTATCTATACATCTAATTATAGTTAACTAATAAAAAAATAAACTGAAAATATAAAGAGTTATATAGTATATAGATTAAATAAATTTTGTATTGAAATTATAAAGTAACATTTATTTTGTAAAGAAAATTTTACTGTATAATAACATTTAATATGAAACCAAAAGAACAATAAACAAAAACACACAGAAACCTTTTATAAAAGAAGTAGGCGATTGACGTTAATGGAAACTCAAAGGGGACTAAATTGGTGAGCGAGTGTGTGTCCCTCTTAGATAAATTCACCATGTCATGTGCCATTTAATTCGAGCTGTCTCCCCAACTTTCTCCACCTTACTTTATATGGCCCATTTAATTCTCTTATTTACTTATTCTCCCTGTTGTACCCTTTTAATTTGATCCAATCTGATACAACCAACCAACAGAATATTAATTTAATACATGTGATTATACTCTTCAATTCTATTTCTTTAAGTGTCATTTTACATATATTTTAACACTGTATAATTATGATATTACAAACGATTCTACAATCAAGAATTATACCACCTTATGAAGATTCAAAAAAAAAAAGAATTGTCGTATTATATTTGTGTACATAGTTTAAGAAAATATTGATTTTATATATTTTCTAAATAATAACATTATTACTTATACATCTAGCCATATTTCAACCAACGAAAAAAATAAACTGAAAAATAGAAAGAGTCATATAGTATACAAGGTTAATAAGTTTTACATTAAAATTTTAAACAATACTTATTTGTAACGAAAATTTTTCTGCAACAATATTAATATGAAACAAAAGGAGTATCATGGAGTTAGTTTTCGAATTCTCGTGGTACAGCAAAGAGTATATGAAACTGAAGGAGTATCATGGAGTCTGTTTTTAATAGATGACGTTTTAGAAGTAAACACATAGATTAAGAAAATATTTATTTCTTTACATTTTCTAAGCAAAAGTATCATTAAATATTTACATAACCACAAGTTTATCAATAGTAAAATAAAATGCACAGTATCATCGTTTATATAACATTAGTTGTTAATAAATTGTACATTAGAAGTTGAAAACTTCATCTAATTTGAAACAACAAAAATTCTCTATAACATCAAATATTTAAAAATGGAGGGAGTATCAATGGTTAGAAAATGTCTACAAATACTCTTTCAGTTTCGTAAAGAGTATTACTTTAACACATTTCACGCATATTAAAAATGATAAAATATACAAATATATCCTTATTTAATATACATTGAATTTAAATAAAAATAATTTTAATATACAATAATTGGTTAGTTAGTAGTGTAAAAAAAGGTTTATATGTGAAAATTTTGTATTGAAAATGTAAAATGATACTCTTTTTAAAACAAAAAAATAATGCTACAATGACATTCTGTGAAATAGAGAAAGGTGAGTATTTTGATGTTTTAAACTTTTCAAGCATATTAAAAGAGATATTCTAAATTTCAACTTGGTATAGTTATTGATTATATGATCAGAATAGTTCAAACAATTCACATTAAATTTGATTTAAAAATACTTTTTAATTTAATTTAACTTTTCAATTCAAAAGGTCATATTTAAATATTTTACTATTCCAGCTAAAAGATAGCTAATTCAGAAAATAAATTCTCATTAAAAATAGTAATACAATAAAATTTCATCAAACTATATGTTGAAATTGATGAATCCAGTTTTCATAGTGACCCAAATAACCAGTTTTGGTTAGTTTTGTTGGTATAATTAAAATTTAGGTCTTAAACCTACTCGGATTTAGTTTATTTAATAGTCACGGTAGGATAATGGTTTAGTTTGAAAACATTGTCTATATCATATCTAAAATGAGAAAACCATCAAACAAATATTCAGTCAGTACAGTTTTGCAAGAAAATCACGAACACTTAAATAATCCAAAATATATTAATTAATGAGATTGAGCCAAATTAGATATAAATTTAGTCACCATTAATTTTTACTTAACAAACATTTATTTTTTAACAGAAATCAAAATTACATAATTTAAATAAAATAAGAAAAACCAAAAAAATTCACAGTAAAAATATTGAACGTACATAGTGTAGCTATAAGAAAGCACAAACAAATCATTGTCCAAAAAATTATAATCTTGTTTTGGATGAGGCAGTGTTTGGTTCTGATCGAGTTTTCCAAGTTTTCAGGGTTATAATATTAGATATAAATTTATTCAACATTGATTTTTATTTCAGTGTCAATTATTTTTAACGAGATTAAAAATCTTAGAAACATATGGTTTGAGTTGAGTTTTCCAAGTTCAAGCTCTTAAGCTCTATTTGGATATTATTAACATAGATATGATTAATAACACTTCAAATTCATATATAATTTTAATTCATTCCAAAACTCATAATGTAACCATACTTATTTGGATATAGGTTTTTCAGTTTAGATTCATTTATTTTTAGATATCATGTCAAAATAAATTTGAAATTGAGTATTTATAGTACTTAAGCTTTAAAGACAAACTTTTACATATTATGAAATTGAGTATTTGAAGTACTCATTTCGATCTTAAATGCTTATTGTGAAAACTAATTTAGATATTTATCTCAGATTATTATTTTTTTTTAAATCAGGTTTTCAGTTTTTAAATAACCTGTTTGGACTCTTTAATAACACTTCAGACTCGGATGTGCTTTATATTATCTTACAAGATTCTTTCAGGTATTTTTACAAATTGCATCAGGTACAAATTCATTTTTTTTGTTTGAGTTTAGTTTGGATTTTCGAATGTTGGTAAAAAAAATTTTATGCCTAGATGATATTGTGCTAAGATATCGTTCTAATCTCATTAAACTAAATGATTATTAATTTAAAATTGATATTAACTAAATTTACGTTTAATTTGTTTTGGCCAATACAAATTCATATTTTTTATATTAGTGAAGTGTTGAAATTTTATGCGAAAATGTATAAGTTCAATATTTTTACTGTAAATAAATTTTGTTGGTTTTCTTTTCTTACTTTTTTGTACTAAAGCGTTGTCGTTTACATATCTATTAAAAATTTACATTAAGCGAAAATTGATATTTGACTAAAACTTTCAGATTGACGAAGTGTTTTGTGGTTATTTTGACAAAGCTGTATAATTCAATATTTTAAACTTTTTTCTCTATCTAAAATAAACACATCAATATATTTAGAACAAATTTAGTAAATACTCCCTCTGTTTCTGAAAGATAGACTTTTTAGTGTTTTCACACATATTAAGAAAATGCATTAAATCAATATAATAAATTTATCGTTTTCTGTAATTTTCAATTTTCAACAACTTTTAGCCAATAGTAATATAATAAAACCAATTAATTTTCTTAAAATTTGCAATTTTTTCATAGAAAACACAAAATATACATCTTTTTGAAATAAAATATTTTTCCAAAATATGGATCTTTTAGAAACAGATGGAGTATTAAGTAGCAGTAAAATATATTCCTTTCAGTTTACAAAAATAAAATAAAAATACATCTCTTCCTCGTATTTAGTTCAACAAATTTTATTTTCCGATCACTTATTAAGGGCATCTTCATCCCGACTCTATATTTATTCAATTTATAGACACAAATACTGTATTCAAAATACGCAGTTCACGCGAACACTAAACAACATATATAACATGACACGTCGCTAAACAAAGTAGGCCCCACATATTCACTGTATGCGAGTTGTTCGCAAAAGAAGGTTGTCTCGGAAATAACAAGTCGAAGAAAGGGCATAAGGGTAACTGAGCGTACGCGGCCAATTTTAGCCACCAATTGGATAAAAGTCATCGCCGTCTCTTAGTTGTCAATCTCCACTGTGGATACCATTAAAAGCTCCGTTGGGGTAGTTGTATCTTCCCTCCCTACATAACTTTTATTTATCCATTTTTGGTCAATTTATCAAAACTTACGTTTTGATTTGTAAACTTACAAGTTGAAACACATGTAAACATAAAATAGTACATATATTTACAACATTTTCAATATACACCTAAGAATATATATATATATATATATATATATATATATATATATATATATATATAAAATTCACTATTCAAATCAAATTACTATTTTCAGATAATTTTAAAAAATGATAATAGTACGTAATGGTTACTGTATATGCTATCATATATTATATCCAAAAATAATATCGTTATTATTCATGTACTTGTTTGAACTTGCTAGAATTATTCTTTTTGTAAATTCTATAAAAAAACATTACTTTCCTTAAATAATTCCCATTTTCCCTAAATACTTTTATTATAATCAAGCCTCTCTCTCTCTCTTGCAAAAAAAACTTGCCATTAAATTCTCAAAGCTCCTCCAACTTTTCAGGCTCTTAACTTAAACTTGAACACTTCTGTAGTTCTCTTCTCTACATATTTCCTCGTTTCTCTTCCCATTCATCCTCACAACATCAAAAACAAAATCTTAAACCTTTCATCGTTCTCACTATGACCCAGAATCAAGACCAACCTCACCGTCCTGTCCCCGTCCACGTCACAAACTCCGACCAAAACCCAAACAACCTCCCCAACTTCCTCTTGTCCGTTCGTCTCAAATACGTCAAACTCGGTTACCATTACCTAATCTCCAACGCCCTCTACATCCTCCTCCTCCCTCTCCTCGCCGCCACGCTCGCAAACCTCTCCTCTTTCTCCCTCAGCGACCTCACCCTCCTCTACAACCACCTCCGTTTCCATTTCCTCTCGGCCACTCTCGCCACCGCGCTCCTGATCTCTCTCTCCACTGCGTACTTCACCACCCGTCCTCGCCGCGTCTTCCTCCTCGACTTCTCATGTTACAAACCAGACCCTTCTCTGATCTGCACTCGAGAAACGTTCATGGACCGTTCTCAGCGTGTGGGCATCTTCACCGAAGATAATCTCGCGTTCCAGCGAAAGATCCTCGAGAGGTCCGGTCTTGGTCAGAAGACTTACTTCCCTGAAGCTCTTCTACGTGTTCCTCCCAACCCTTGTATGGAGGAAGCGAGGAAAGAAGCAGAGACGGTTATGTTCGGAGCTATCGACGCTGTTCTCGAGAAAACCGGTATTAAACCGAAAGATATTGGGATTCTTGTTGTTAACTGTAGCTTGTTTAATCCAACGCCGTCACTCTCTGCGATGATTGTGAATAAGTATAAGCTTAGAGGGAATATTCTGAGCTATAATCTCGGTGGAATGGGTTGTAGTGCTGGCCTTATCTCCATTGATCTCGCTAAACAGCTTCTCCAGGTAAATTTAATTTGCTTACTTAAGATTTTGTTTTAGTACTAATTAATTAATCGGTTTAGTTTAGTCAGGTTTGCTTGCTTTTTGAGACTTTTTGTTGAGAGTCGTCGTGACTTTTCTTATTTAGCCGCCTTCAAATGTTTGAAAAGGCTAACGACAGCTCATGAATTTTAAAAGTTTATTAAGAACAATAAAGTTTTAATTATTTCCTGCTATGTCTCACTTCATAAGCATTTAATGTGTTTTTTTTGTGGGAATAGCTCGCTTTCTTGTCACTATTACGTGCTATAAACATGTTATTATGCCTCAAATTATTTCAAATCGAATTATTTGAGATAATGTTTCATTTATATTGATGGAACTTTTTATAATATGAGTTGTATGAAAGCATAAAGATCAAACAAGTCACGTGTCTATGAAAATTCTGACACTGACAGGTCTTTTAGTATTTGAGTAGGTGGTAGTTGAGAAATTGGAAAAATCATAATGTCTTGAGTTAATGACCAAAGTTTTATTTTATGTTTTATATAAAAATAATATAAAAGTTTATGACATTTTTTTCATTTCAAAGGAGCATCCACTATTGAACAAAAAAAAAGAAAAGTGCATGTAGGATTAACGCGTAATTAATAATTATTAATAGTCCCCTCTAACAAATATGTACTCTGAAATGCTAGATCGAAGACTAAAATGTAGAAGTATACTAGTAATATTTAATCTATACATATAATGAGTCTATGACAGTTGAGAAACCAACGTGGTAGCACATGCTTGCAAGTTTCTAAATCTCTAAACTAGTTGGCAAAATTGAATTAAGGTTCTCAAATAGTTACAACAATATTAGCTATGTTCATAGTGTGAGCATACACACTACAACACTGACACCTTCCATGTAGTAACATCATAGCGCAACTTACAAAAAGCCATGTTCATAGTTTTTCTTTTAGATTCAAGAATCGTGTTCTTATCGAATCATGCTAATAATGCAGGTCCAGCCAAACTCATACGCACTAGTGGTGAGCACAGAGAACATAACTCAAAACTGGTACTTGGGAAACGACCGATCAATGCTTCTATCTAACTGCATCTTCCGTATGGGTGGAGCCGCCGTACTTCTCTCGAACCGCTCTTCCGATCGCAGCCGTTCAAAATACCAGCTCATCCACACCGTCCGCACCCACAAAGGAGCTGACGACAACGCATTTGGCTGCGTCTACCAGCGAGAAGACAACAACGCAGAAGAAACCGGCAAGGTCGGAGTCTCCCTCTCCAAAAACCTAATGGCAATAGCCGGAGAAGCACTCAAGACAAACATCACAACTCTGGGACCACTCGTCCTACCAATGTCCGAACAGCTTCTCTTTTTCGCAACCCTCGTGGCGCGCAAAGTCTTCAAAGTCAAGAAGATCAAGCCTTACATTCCCGACTTCAAGCTAGCGTTCGAGCATTTCTGCATTCATGCTGGAGGTAGAGCCGTGCTTGACGAGATTGAGAAGAATCTTGATTTGTCCGAATGGCATATGGAGCCATCGAGGATGACGTTGAACCGGTTTGGTAATACCTCGAGTAGCTCGCTGTGGTATGAGCTTGCGTATAGTGAAGCTAAAGGAAGGATTAAGAGAGGAGACAGAACTTGGCAGATTGCTTTTGGGTCTGGTTTCAAGTGTAATAGTGCAGTTTGGAAAGCTTTGAAAACAATTGATCCGGTTGAAAAGTCTAACCCATGGAGTGATGAGATTCATGAGTTTCCTGTTGCTGTTCCTAGGATCACTCCCGTTACGTCCTCGTAGTGCTTTTATATTCATTCTTTGGAGAAATATATGTTATGGTTGTTTTTAATGTACCTATATGACTTATCTATTACATATCTGATTGCATTTTTATCCACACATGAGTACGCGATTAGGTATGTGCGTTATGATAATGTAACGCTGGAAACATCTCTTGATGTGGTGCCTCGAAATTGAAAACCGCCTTTATTTTTTTTTTATCAAGAAAACCGCCTTTATATTTGATATCATAGAAGTTCAAGTCGGTACAGTAGTATCTATCTGAAACTCGATTGATTATATTCATAACTCAGAGTTCATATTCCATTCAAGTCTTATTTCTATTTCTTCATAACTCGACCTCTAGCACCAAAACTCCAAGATAGCGTTGTTTGATCAATGGAGTGAAATGTTGGCTGTGTGCTGAATGTGTTTGTAATAAAATCTCCAGGCCCTTTTGTTTGTTGGTCTCTTACTTCAGCCCAAATAATTTTTACTTTAAATAACTACAAGAAAAACGATTGTCCAAAACGCAACCCCAATAAATGATACATGTTGGCATTTTTGTTTCATGTTGGAATTTTGCATCTTTTATCACACGAAAATTCATAGATTGTATCCAAATACAAATGGTTAAAAATACAACTAGATATAATCAAGTTATAAACTCAAGTAAATTTTATTTTATATTTTTATACTAGGATAACTATAACATTTCAGATGAACTCATAAAATCGCATATGTAGACTAATAGTGTACATTAACATTGTTATTACGATTGGAATTTAAATGCCGTAGTATTTGTATGTTGGATTTTAAATGATTTTATATATATATATATATATATATATATATATATGGCATGTATTCTAATAGTTTGCCTTATAATTTTTTTTTATTATATGGGAGTCGTAGAAAAAATATATATATAAAAACTCATAGAATATAATTAATTTAACTATAGCAGGTGTTCTCCTAAAATACACATCTCATCACACAACACATAAGCTTTCCAAATTCCTTCACTATCCATCTCCCTTTGAACCCCTTCATCTTGTCTTTGATCCTCCATTGAAGCTATGTGAAGCTCATCGCCATAACCAATCACACCTCCAAATTGGTCACCATACTCTTCGGGCTCAGCTTTAATAAACGTTTCATAATCCTCAACCCCATGGCTTGAGGTGATCTCTTGACTTTGCTCAAGATTCTCGATTCCTTGCTGCTTACGCTTCTTTATATTTTCCAAAAAACTCGATTTCTTAACTTTATTCAGCAAGAAGTCCATCATCATTTGTTGCTTTCTCTCCGTGATTTTCAGTTTCTCTTCCATAAAACGAAGATATGTCTTGACGGTTTCCTGCTTTTGTCTCAATCTCACCAGTTCTGTTACTAGAGCGGCCTTGTCTCTTCTCATCCCCTGGATCTCTCGTTCCAGTTCAAACTTTTCTAGTATTTGCGTCTGCGTTTGAGATGGTGTCTTTCTTCTCCTAATGTTCTTAAGGATATGTCTCTGGCCCCTCAGAAAATACTCATTTGCAAACTCCCATCTCTCTGTATCAATCTTCTTAAACCCCTACAAATCATTACGATATGATAAGAAATCAAAAAACCACGTGGATATAGCAGATTCACAACTGAGTATCTGAGCTTTGCATACATAAGAATGAATGTTTTCTTTTACATACATAGGTATTGAGTTGTCTAACAAAGCTGGAGAAATTGTTGTGCTTGAAGTACATGGGGAGGCATATTAGGGCAAACGTCTCTGGTTCCCAGACAATAAAACTGTTGTTGTCTCTGCTCCATGAAACTATGTTGTTTGTACTTGAATCCTCTACTATGTTGTAGGCTTTTGTAATGAAAGGCGTTGGTCCTGATTCTCTAAGAACCTTCAACGGAGTGGGAAGGTCATAATCCATTATGCGAACACAAGAAAAGTAAGGATAGTGCAACGAGAGAGTGAAGAAACTTTTTGTAAATAGAGATTTGGGTAGTAAAGAAGAGAGTGGAGATGGATTTTCTGTCAAAAGTTTCTTAATTTGGAAACTAGGTCTCAAAGTTGAAGAAGCAAAGGAAAGAAGAGAACAGTTGTGATGAATCATAGCTGAAGCTTGAGGGTGCTTTTATGCTGTCTACTATTTTTGGGGTTTTGATTTTTATAAATAGAAAATGTTTTGCTTTTTAGCACTTTGGATAAAGTCTATTGATTAGTTTACTTTGATGTGGACAAAAACAATTTGCCAGAAATGGAAATGAGAGTTTTAAGTGGCATATATTGATTGGAGGATGTTACTTTGTGTTTTTGTCTTGTCCCCAAATAAGTTATCATTGAATTTAGAATCGTCATTTCCAAGGGAAAAGCTCAGTGAGTTGTAAGTCAATTATTAGTTAAATAGTAGTGACTATGCTCGAACGTTTATAGGCATCGCTATCGCACTGAACCCTCTCCTGACACGTTTTTGCGAGTGCATAAGATTACGTTTCGTGGTTTTGTTTGTTTATTTCAAAGTCAGAACGATGGGATTTTTGGTGGAACCCTTTAGAAGATTAGTGCAAGAAAATATATGTTTTTCGCTTAATATACCCTCGATTATACTGTGATTAGGGTGGAGATAAAACTGGACCCAGCTACACCAATAATACTGTGAAGCAGGCTGGTCCGACATTTATGGAAATCTTATCTAAATTAATGTATTTGCTTCTTTCCATTTCCATCAGGATCCGATTAGTTTCCTTCACTTTCGAAAAGGCGCGATTTCCTTACAAAAGTTTGTAATCCTGGTATGAATCTCTCCGGACTAAACGGAGGATTTCAAGTACATATTTGAGATCAAAAGTAAATGATTTGAAGATGATTTGTGTTTTCTTACTACCACCGTATGCGAATAATCATAATCTTTCTTTTGATTTGTAAGAATATGAAATACGTTCGGGAAAAACACGCGGAAATATAATTGTTACTCACATTTTTGTTAACCTGTGAAAAAATACTTCAAACAATTTCAGAGATAGTATAAAAAAAAAATTTAATGACATTAATAATATTTTATATGGAAATTTTTTTCAACATGAGAAAGAAAAATCAGAAGACCATATTACACTCAACAATTCACTATATCAGGGGCGGACCCACGTCTACAAAACTAATATATTTTTGAATTTTGTAAGCTATATCAATATGTTTGTTATAGCAATGTGATTAAATAAACCCGTGATTAAATAAACCCATAAGTCTGGGTTCAACTCTGTTAAGTGACACTTTTTATTTATTTTGAACTCACATAAAAAAATTATGGGTTTGCCCCTGCAATATATAAATGGGTATGAAAATAACCACATCCTTCATGTTTAAACAGATCCAAAAATTCAAGATACAAAGAATTATCTCCAACAACAAAAATAAAACAATAACAACAACAACAAAAAGCAAAAGACTTGTTGAGCTACTCTTTCGGTTTCTTAATTATTTCCAAGTTCTTGCCCATACTTAATAATATCATCCACCTACAACAACAAAATCTTAAAATCATCATCATCAAACACCTTTACAAATATACAATAGCTTGAATTAGTCTCCCCATAACCATGTTCTTCCATACCGGACTTGAATTTTATTCACTGTCTTGATGCTTACTTCGATCTATAAAATCTTTTTTCAAACGGGCAAACCAAATCCTCTTAGCTTTCTTAAAAAAAGCTGTTTATCTCTTCCTATCAAATCCAAATTTTGTTCTTTTCAACCAAACCCATTAGTTTACCTAATAGGAGGAACACCAACAAAATAAATATAACAGTATTTCGTATTGTTTTGTTTTAGAGTGGTCATTATCTAAATATTAATGGTAACAGAGATAGTTTTAATGCTTCCCTTTATATTTTAAGGTATAAAAGCATATATCGTCTACGTATGTGACAAGCAGTGGACTGTTTTTCTGGTAAAGAGTAAACAATACATACAATACACCACAAAGCATATAGTAAACTAGTTAATAAGCTTGGATGGTTTCTCCAAACTTCTGGGTGAGGCCCTTTATATACTCCTTCCTAACCGGATGTTCTTCCTGTGGCCGGTTATATGGTGTCCAAACCGGTTCTCCCACAAACAGCCTCATTAGCTACAAAATCAAACCACCAATTCATCACAACCGTTTTACATAAACGTTTAGTTATAGAGATTGAAGTTGGCTTTTATAAAACCTTGATGTAGTTGCTGGTGTCGAGTGTGAACCGGTGGTAGATTCCGGCAGGGAGGACAATGAGATCCCCCGGTTTCATCCAGATTCGGATCCAACGGTCATCCTTGTCCCTAACATCAAAGTAGCCACTTCCCGCTAGGCAGTAACGAATCTCTTCGTCCTTGTGAATGTGTTCCGTGAAAAAGTTCTTCAGCTTCTCCTCGTAGTTGCTGACTTTCTCAGGACATAAATCCAGCAAATCCTAATATTAAGGATTTGATTACAGATTAAATTTGTGATAATTAATATTTGTCTCATTGGTTTCAATGGCCAAACACCATACACATGAGCCATTTATTGTGAGCATGAGCATGTACCATGTAATCGTAACCCCGTTCTTCTCTAATCTTGCTTAGCTCGGGATCATTCTCGTAGTTTTCAGGGTTCAACTTCCAGTACACCACTCCCAGATCTGCCAAACAGAGCATTACTATTGTTCTGATACCTTTGTGATTCTCTTAGATCTGCTCTTGTGTATATTTGATCATTTCCTTAGTCTAGGTTTTTTTGGTGTTAGCTATAAAATAGCTCGTATGCTTTATATTGCAAAGCAAGAAAGAACACACAAAAAGTTATCCAAACCAGACCTAAATTACAACATATCACGCCAATCATATACGATGTCGTTTTTTTCAAGGAACATATGCAAAAGCAGGATTACGTTCAAGCGAGAGATTTGGAAAAAACCTGCCAAGTAATCCACTGTGACGAACTCTTTCGGGTTGCGATGATGAGGAAGTCTCTGGTCGTCGTTGCTATCATCCATAAACCATGCCTGCATGCAATGCTTAGCCGATTATAACGACGAAAGTAGTAGACAGAACCAGAGTATAGAAATCAGAATATGAAAACCTAACAATCAAAATATATAAAACAAATTTAATGTGGTGAAAGAATGAGCTAACCTCGAGAGCCATTTCTGATCTTTGTGGTGTGAAATGCTTCGATTTCAGACACATGACGAAGGTCGATATATAAGAGCTCATTTCCTTTGTCGATAATGCCACGTGTACGTCCTATGCGTTGATTCCTTTTTCCTCTATATTGTTTTTATTTAATATTATTTCTGGTTCCAAAATTTGTTATCCATTTGTTATTTAGAAAGATAAAACATCCGATATTTGTGCAATGGGTGACCGACCCTTTTCGTCAGTCATACAACAACAATCGTTTTTCGGCCACAATAAGTAGTTTTAGTCAATCATATATTTCCATCTCACTTGAACTAGAATGATCTATTATCAAATTCCATTGTTTGTAGATATGAATTTCATATTTTAAGTTTTCCAAAATAATATCAGCAGCAAGAGAACATATAAAATCTTGGAAACCAAATTTTGTTTTTATGTTCAGTTGACGAGTCGAATTTGGGCTGTTCATTCGTGTTAAACACGATATTTTAATGCATCATCCACGTATTGTTCATTTTTAATTTTGTCTTTTTAATCTAAATATTATATTTGAATACAAGTATTAATTTATAAACTTATATCAATATCAAAATGTATCTCATAACAAATAACTAAAACGATATGTTTTTATGTTATATCATCTCATTTTATAAATTATATTTCAACTAAATGACTATTAAAAATCCAAATTTATGATTTAATGAAGAGGAATTGGCCAAATACAACCCAAAAATTAATTTGAAATATAAAAGTTGACTACATATTCAATCCAGTGTAAGATTAATTTAAATGGTTAACAAAATAACCATTTACCTTTTATGATCCAACAAAACACTACAAAATTATTTTACGATCATATTATTTTGAAATCTACATTTAACCTAAATAAGTCTATTAAATAGAAACTTCCGAAAAAGTCTATTAAATTCTGAAGAAGACTATTAAGAGCAGTTCCAGCAGCAGATTTTACGAGATTTCTGAACTTTTAAAATAAATGAAAAACAATTATAAATAAAAGAGAGAACAAAGTAAAATTTTTAAAAATGATGTTGTAAAACCGGTTGAAGTTAGAAGAACACAGATGTCACTTTTTTTAAGCATACTTTGGAAGAAGGCTAATAAGTATACTTCGGAAGAAGTCATTCATCAATCATTTTAATAACTGGTGTGTTATTTGTACATAAGGTAGAGATGAGAAGAGACAGTAGAAATATGAGAAAAAACACCATGTGATGGAAGAAACGAAGAGATGGCGTGAGAAAGTTTATAATAAATTAAAATACTCAAAAAGTAATTTATTCATCTTCTTTGATCTTTTTTATATGGAGGAGAAGATCTGTTTAGATCTAATTGGTAGATGCATCCGTTTAAATGGCACTAGCAATAGTGGTGGTTGGGATAACAAATGTGTTTCTATGTTGATAAATAAGATAAACATTACCAAATTGGTATAGAAACATATTTTATTGTACATTATGGTTTAAGTACATAGTTTCATGTAGTAGTGCTACATATATACTTGGGTATAGTATGGAAACTGTCCGCAATAACTCCACAATCTTCACAGCGAATCCTCAACACTCGTTTATACTACTTACCCCATAACTGCAGCTACTTGGTAAAATTAAGTTAGCTACAAAGTAAAATTAATTATCCTTAAAATCATCATTATTATCCTTTTTACCATCAGATCTGAGGTACAACTATACTATTTTCGATCTAACCATATTTAAATCTTCATCGCCAATTTCTTCTCGTCGAGCCCTGATGTACTCTGCCTATCACCGGTGTACTCTGTCTAGCATGGCTGTAACCTTATTTTCACATTCACACTTGATCGACTTTTTTCTCAGCAAAATCTATTGAAAAATCTTTCAAAAAAAAAAAAAAATCTATTGAACCACACCTTAGCATTATCATCGTTTTCCTTTTTATTTATTTTATGAATCAGTTCTCTTTACTTCAACACGATTCTGAACACTAAATTTCACCCCATATATTTTGTCTGTTTTTCTACAAACATATAATATATTATAGCACACTAGTTGATATGGTTAGTTCTTGAATTATAAATTTTTAAGGTCATATGCTCTAATTTTCCTAACAAAATTTGAAGGGTAAAAGAAAATTTAATACATGCTGTAAATGTGCGAACACGTAGAAGTGTTTTTCCTAATGTAAATATAATTTAAAAAATGGGTGTCGGTGTAAACAGAAGATCTCGAGATTATTTATCCTCACTATGAAAACCCACTAGTCCACCTCAAAATCACAAGTCCACTTGAGAAGACAGAGAGAGAGAGAGAGAAAAGATGGCGAGATTCACGGTGTTGATTGTGGCAGCAGTACTTGCTTTTCTAGTGGCAGCGCCGGTGCCGGAAGTGACGGCGAAGAAGTTTTTAGTTGGCGACAAAAACTTTTGGAATCCAAACATCAACTATACCGCCTGGGCTCAGGGAAAGCATTTCTACGTCGGAGATTGGCTCTGTATGCTCTCTCTCCCTCTCCTCTTTTCTACATTTTTTTATACTCTCGGATCTGATTTTGTAATGGGTTTCTCTTTTTTTTTAAATCTGGCTATATTTTCAAAAGTTTCCGAGCTTCTACTAATTTTAGTTACTTCTTTTCATAAATGTTTCCTTATTTATTCAGATCTGGTAAGAACACACTAATAAACTTTCTGAATACAAAGCCATCTTTCTTTTCGATTTTGAAATCTTGGATCAGTCGTTACCACTATAAAAAAAAGGACTAGTAACTTCTTTTTTTTTAAGCAAGAAAGGACTTGTAACTAATCAACGATTATGCTATATGGTCTCTTGTCAGATTTCGTGTACTACAGAGACCAACACAACATTCTTGAAGTAAACAAGATCGACTACGAGAGATGTAACGCCGACCATCCTATCAAAAACTATACACGTGGAGCTGGGAGAGACATTGTCCCTCTCTTTGTCACCAAACAGTACTATCTACTTGACGGAAGGGGCGGTTGTTTCAAAGGCATGAAGCTCACTGTTACAGTCGAGAACCCTCCTCCTCCACCAATATCTGCACCTGCCAAAGAGCACTAGATCAGTTTCCATGACAAGAGTTTAAAAGCATCGGTTGGGTTGTTAGCCTCTTTTGTTGTGATATTCATTTCCATGGATGGTGATCTTGTTTCATGATTTGTTGTGTGTACTTGGTATGTTTTACTTTCTTTTTGTTTAAGCATGAGAGATGAAATTCAAACGCCTAAAAATATGGATCTACCATATGATAATGATATTTCTTGCTGGTTTGTTTATGTTGTCTCAAAGTTAGTTCTCACTATTCAACACATATGGGAAGAATGGTTATGAAATCTCACCTAGTTGTTGTTCTGGAATAAATTTTGGGTTTATTTGTTATGATTTTGTCTTGGCTAGATGTTTATAAAATGCTTTGCCATGATATTTTCCATGACATGGGGTAGATATGGTAAAGTGGGTCAATCATTTGACTATTTTGATTCACGAAGATGGTGGTTTTACTATAGGCCTATGATTATTTTCAGTATATGTGAGTTGTTGATGCAAAGATGATGGCTTCATTATCTACAAATATTTACTCTATATTTTGAAAACTGCCATTTACAAAAAAAAAATATAATAATTTCATTTATATTATAAAGTTCATGTAGTCTATCAGAGAAAAAAATAGAAAAATATATTAGAGACTATTTAAGTATCTCTTTTTCAACTTTGTTTTTAAAGATATAAAATTCTTTACCAGCTTATGTATATTTCAGTGTGTTTTTTTTCTTCTAAATCTCTCAATGTATTCTATCATGTATCTTTAATTAATACAATTGTTAGAATAAGCGAAATCAATAATTACTTTTCTATTTCTGAAGTAGATTTTATACTTCTTAATAATAATTATTTCAAAACTGGAAAAAGAAAAGAAAAAATCCATCATAAAGTACTTTATCTTTTTCATGCCTTTTTTTTGAACAAATCTTTTTCATGCGTTAATATCTCACTCATTTCATTCTCATGAACCACAAAGAAAAAAGGTGAAATAAAAAAAATAACAAAGTGAAGAAAGAATGACATCTTCTTCATCAAGAAACGCCTTTGTGGATGGCAAACATAAAACAGATCTCGTAACAGTGGACTTATCATCTCGCTGCTGCAAAACGACACCATCTTCTTCTATGAATCCGCCCCCTCCTCCCAAAGGACTGTTGGTGGCAACGCCGGTGGAGGAAGGAGAATACCCGGTGGTGATGCTCCTCCAT
The DNA here is from genome assembly GCA_016432835.1 of Brassica nigra. Classification (NCBI taxonomy): domain Eukaryota; kingdom Viridiplantae; phylum Streptophyta; class Magnoliopsida; order Brassicales; family Brassicaceae; genus Brassica; species Brassica nigra. The sequence continues at coordinate 6,366,236 of CM028243.1, read as the reverse complement.
GGTTACCTTCTCTACAACTCATTTTACTCCCAGCTTATGTTGCATGTTTCTTCCCATGGCTTCATAGTCATAGCTCCGCAGGTTCAATTCTATCTCACAAATTAATTTTAACATTAATTACACTGATTCATGAATTAATTAGCCACTGAAGTTTATTTCCAGTTCTCAAATATAAGGTGTTTAGTTAGTTAGCTACGTGTGAATCTGCGTGTGATGGCACCTTAGTCTCGGTTCACTGTTCAATTCTAGTGTATGAAAACATTGCGCGTGGACCATTTGGTCATTCGGGTTTAAGTTTGGACTTACGTAAACCCCTATAACTAATTATAGCTATGATGGATTAATGCAAAACTTAGGTGTAAGTAGACAGTCGTATTTAGGATTCATATATCGGTTGATCAGGGTTTAGTAAGAAAAGCACAGCAAGAGGCCTATAACTCATTTGAATGGAGTACATGATGCCACGTTTCGCTGAGTTTCTGAAACTTTTTTGATTTGTTTGGCTCTTATGAGAACCTTAGAGAAGAAGAAAAGTAAGAACAAATATGCAAATCGATGGGTCCACTTGATGTATGAGTCTGTTTTTGTCTTTAATTCCAATTTCATTATAATCTCTCGAATTTTCTAAGAATAATATCGTTACACGTTTTTATTTTGTTATGAATCAAATTTCTTGGTTATGTAATATCCAACAGTTATATAGCATTGCTGGACCAGATACGATGGACGAGATAAAATCAACGGCGGAGATTATTGATTGGTTATCAGTCGGACTTAACCACTTTCTTCCACAACAAGTAACACCAAACCTATCCAAATTTGCACTCTCCGGCCATAGCCGCGGCGGCAAAACAGCATTTTCCGTGGCCTTAAAGAAACTTGGATACTCATCTGACTTAAAGATATCGGCACTTATCGGTATAGACCCGGTCGATGGGACAGGGAAAGGGCAACAAACCCCTCCTCCGGTTTTAACCTATGAGCCAAACTCACTTGACCTTGACAAGATGCATGTTCTAGTGATCGGTTCGGGACTTGGTGAACTTGCCCGGAACCCATTGTTTCCGCCGTGTGCGCCTCTGGGAGTGAACCACCGAGAGTTTTTCCGAGAATGCCAAGGCCCAGCATGGCATTTTGTCGCAAAGGATTACGGGCATTTGGACATGCTTGATGATGATACAAAAGGGCTTAGAGGGAAGAGTTCTTATTGTTTGTGTAAGAATGGTGAAGAGAGAAGACCAATGAGGAGATTTGTTGGTGGAATTGTTGTGTCGTTTTTGATGGCTTATCTGGAAGGAGATGATGGTGAATTGGTGAAGATCAAAGATGGGTGTCATGAAGGTCTTCCTGTCGAAATTCAAGAGTTTGAAGTTAAAAAGTAATTTTCTTTAGTGCTTGTTTTTTCCTATTTTCAATATACAATAGTCACTTTTGTTGATTATGAAGTTATTTTGTGTGGTCTTTACTTAAGCAAAATATTGACTCATGAAGCTAACCCATCGCATTCACAATCCAGTAGTGTGAACCAGAGGCAGACCTACGTTGGAAAATCTATATTATTAAAGCAGCAGTACAAAATCGATTTGTTTGGCTACTTGGATAGCATTTTGTTAGATAAATGTGTTTGGAAACAGGTTTAGGTGTTTTAAAAAAAATTATTTAATTAATCCGAGATTAGTGTGTTTGGAAACATGTATAACAGTATATTTACTTTCTTTTATTTACATATTTAGTCATTGAATTTATAATAAATCAAGTATTTTCTTTTTGTAATTCTTTTTATTTACAGATTCTACCACTACAATTCCATAATTTATCTAAACAAATAGATATTCATATATTGACAAAAGCAAATATTATTTTCTTTGTGAAAAATAAAAGACAAACTGAAAATATATAGTATATATTATATAAAAAAATTTAAATATAGTATTACCTTATTTATTTTTGTCAAATATAAAAATTTCGAGAGTTCATTTTTCAAGAATACAAAATATCATAAAATTAATAAAAATTCATAGAACACTAATGAAAAAAAAATCAAATTAAGTAATTACAATTCCAAACTTATCTAAACAAAAAGCTAGGATAGCATTTTGTTAGATAAATGTGTTTGGAAACAGGTTTAGGTGTTTTAAAAAAAATTATTTAATTAATCTGAGATTAGTGTGTTTGGAAACATGGATAACAGTATATTTACTTTCTTTTATTTACATATTTAGTCATTGAATTTATAATAAATCAAGTATTTCCTTTTTGTAATTCTTTTTATTTACAGATTCTACCACTACAATTCCATAATTTATCTAAACAAATCGATATTCATATATTGACAAAAGCAAATATTATTTTCTTTGTGAAAAAATAAAAACACAAACTGAAAATATATAGTATATATTATATAAAAAATTTAAATATAATATTACCTTATTTATTTTAGTCAAATATAAAAATTTCGAGAGTTCATTTTCAAGAATACAAAATATCATAAAATTAATAAAAATTCATAGAACACTAATGAAAAAAAAATTCAAATTAAGTAATTACAATTCCGAACTTATCTAAACGAAAAGCTAATTCATATATTAATCATTATTAATATTGTACAAATATCACTAAAATTTTCTTGCTACAATCAAGTAATATCTAAATATTAAATATTTTAATTTAAACGTGAATCACCAAAAATTCTAAACTTTCTAACTAGATTACCTTTTTGAAAGATGATATCAATTAATATTGGAAAAAATATTCTTAATTGAATCACAGCTACAATCAAGGAATATCTAAATATTAAATGTCTTATTAAACGTTAATTCACCCATTAAATTGATCCTTCTTAATTATATTAAGACACTATTAAATGACAATCGTTTATTATTTTGAAAAGGGAATATTCTTAATTATGTTATGCCTAACAACCAAGCAATAGTTTACAGACCCGTATTTTATGTAGCCCATAACATATTTAATTTTACAGTACATATCCATTATTCTTGACCCATATCTAACAAATCCAATTTAAAAAATTAGTTAGCATATATTTTCCCTGATTTCAAGTGATTCCTGCGCAAGGAAATTCAAAAATATCAATGATTCTTCTATAAATTTGCTTAGCAAATAATTCTAAAAATACAGAACGAATTAAATATATGTTACCTTAATTAGTTACCCTTTATTGCGCAAAATGACTGCAATATTTACGATTTTGTTAAAAACAGAAAGGATATTCTTGCGCAAGGAAATTCAAAATATCAATGATTCTTCTATAAAATTCGTTAGCAAGTAATTCTAAAAATACTGAACGAATTAAATATATTGTACCTTAATTAGTTACCTTTTATTGCGTGAAACTGATAAATAAAATTTTAACGATATATTTAGTTTAGGAAAATAAATCAGAATATCCTATAATTGAATCAGATATACCAAATCTAAAAGATTTCGATTAAACTTGATCATCAAGATACTTTAGAATTTTCTTCTTATCTAACCTAACCAACCTAACCAACCTAACTAGCAGGCAGACTAATTACTCTATAAATAGTCATTGAACCTTTTTTTTTTGAGTCGACCATCTTTGTTCTCTGTCTGTTTTTCTTTTTTGTTTAGTTCATAATTTTTTTTTTGTTTCTTTGTATTCTAATTATTTGTTCATCATCAAATAAGCTAATAATTAGTGTTTTTGTTTTTGTTTGTGCAGGGACTAAACTAACGTGAATGATATATGTCTGGCAAAAAGAAGAAGAGGAAAAGTATAAGAATGATATTTCGAGGAAAATTTTCCTTAGGTTGGGAAGCGTATTTATGTTTTCGTGGTATTTAACTATTTGTTTATGTTAGTCCTTTTTAGGTTTTCGCAATGATGGTAAAAATCATTGTATGTATATAGAACCACTTATGTTTAAATACTCTAACTTGCGTGAAATTATGTTGTCTTGTGTAGTTGAAAATGATCTTGGTAGACTCGTGGTCTCGGATCCACATTTCTGATTATTGTTTTATTTATGATCACACACTAATTAAAATGCTATTTTGTTGTGTGTAGGGTGTTAAAATGCATGCTACTTAGAAAAGAGGAGAGTAGAAATGAAAACTGTTTAAGAGGTAATGCATTTAATATTTAGATTATTCCATTATATGTATAGTGAAACAGGTTGGGATTGAGAGGTAATGTATAAAAATGAAAACTGTTTAAGTTAGAATATTAAATATTATATATTGTATATATATACATTGATAAAATATTAAATATTAATCAATAATTATAATATTTTATTATATGGTGAAACATGTTATTTCCAGTAATTTATTTTAATATTTTCGGTATTTTAATACAATATAGTTTTGAAAAACCCTTGAAACTATCATAGTAAAATTAATATTTTAAAGATATAATATTAAAGAATATATCAATATATTTTAAATTAAAATTAATATTTAGTCAATACTTAGATTATTTTTTATATAATGAAACGAGTTGGAATTGAAAGTTAATGTATAAAATGAAAACTGTCTATGTTAGAAAATTAAAAATTATATATATATAATAATAAATGTTAGCCAATATTTATATTATTTTATAATAAACATGTTAATTTTTTACTGTTACAACTTCTAGCAGCTTATTTTACCAAACTTATTTTTGAAAAGAAGAAGTGAATTTCAAATTTGATCTCATACTTTGAATAAACAGATAAAATCATTATATCAAAACATAAACCCAAATGTTAATCTGCACTTTGAAATTTCGATATATATAAAATTAAGTTATCCTAAACTTTTATATATACAATAAGTTGTTATATAAACTGAAAAACAAATCAATTATTTCAAAGAAATCTAGCTTTGAATAACGGGTCCGGATCATAAGAAATTAAATACAAAATAATTCTCAAGTATGTTATTTCATGCATAAAATATTGGTTTAATCATCAAAATCAAATTCAATAGGAAAAATTAAATATATAATAATAATCAACATATATATATGATATAGGTAATGATTTGAAATAATTAGTTTATTAACGGCATAAAACAATAAAGAGAGTTATTTTATATTTATAATGCTCATAGCTTATGTGATTCCGGAAATAAGATCAAACAAATGAAAAAACCAAACCTTTAATTGAATCGCATAAACTATCAACCTTTAGGATTATATTTAAGTTCACAGAATAATTGTATTTACAAAAGTAGGTTTTCAAACAAATAACCAAGACTAACATAGAAAATTTTACTATCTAAACTTAAAAACAAAATTCGAACCCGGGCGGGACGCACGGGTCAAAATCTAGTAGGGTGTTATATGACACAGGTTAAAACTATATAACTCCAATATCAAAACATGAGCTAAAACGATGGTCATGCGCTTTCATCATCAATAAACAGTAGTTGCTTTTTTGCTAACCCGATTACATTCACAAGACTTCTAAGAGTAAACTTTGGAGAACTTGAAACAAAGCCCACATAGTTTTTTTTTTCTGTACTACAATCACCCCAGAAAGAGCAAATCAAAAGGTCAGTGTTCATCCCCTACTTTCATCTGAATTCCCCATCACCATTGTCCATAGCTTAACAACGAGAACATTACGTAATTTACATATTATTATACAACAAAGATCTTAACTTAATAATATTTAGACGATTCAATCCATTTTAGAAAAACAGAAAATACCAATCTGCCCCCATTGTTTCATTTTCATACTCTGACTTTACCCCCAAGACTATACCTTGATTCAACATTAATGCCCTCTAGCAGAAGCAATGGAAAGAAGCATGGAAACGCCTTGTGTCCAAAGATCATACTCCCTTTGGCTTTTGCACTCGAATTCAATCACTCTTTTCTCTAATGTTTTTAGCCCGAAGTACCTCAAATCCTCTCCTCCTTCGAGCAATTCACGGCCAGGCCACGCAGTTAATCCCTTCACAAGCTCCACCACCACATCTATATAGATCAAAATCAAGAAATGTTCAGAAACTTATAAAACCAAATATTTTAATTATGAAACCAAATTTAAGACTATGCTAACATGTCTACTATAATATCATTATTAGCCTACCATTACCTAGTCTTTGGTGTTTTATTGAAACATAAAAAGTATTCGAAACTGATTATATATTTTTAGACTGTCATCAGACTAACTTTAGATCGTTCTTTAACTTTAGGATCTAATAGTCTCTTAAACTTCGAAAAATATTCCAAAGTTAGTACCTTTTTGACATTCTATCCATTGGGATCGATTAAAGACTACGAAAGAGTAAGAGATAAGCAAAGCATCAGTATTTCACTCACACTTCTTTTTCTTTGTAATGGTCCCGGCAACATGTTTACTTTTCATCTTCAACATTACCTGCACAATAATTTAAAAGGAAAATAAAAACAATGGAAATGTAATTTAATTTCCACAATAAAGGTCGAAAAAGCCATTACCTAAAACTAAAAATATAGTTTGGGTATTTAAAAAGTCTAAACTATTATATGATTTAATATCTTTTTACCTGCTTTGTTCTATTTATGTATACCGAAACAATTTTCCAATGAAGATCGCCTGAAAGATATGAAACGAGTAATAAAATATTGGAGTGACATTGATGTATTCAAGAACTACGTAACATGAAATAAATCGTAACTATTTGAAGACAATAACCAACCTTCGCGGGTGCGTTTAAGCAGTTCGCAACCTTTAGCTAGCAATTCTCTACTACATGTCCCAAGAAAATTGTCTTCCGGAGTTAAACCTCCTTGGTAGCCACCACCACCACCGCCTTTCGGTATCCCCTTCTCCACCGGAATCACTGCCGCTATGTTCCATACCTCCTTCAATGCCCTCGCCTTTAAAGTTGCAGCTCCTCTCAACGCTACGTATGTACATTTTTAAAAAGTGTTAACCAAGAATTATACTACGTATGTTACAAAAGAAAAAAGAATTATACTACACTTTTTATTCATATTGATTCGATGGTTTAGGAGTGATTATGTGGTCTACGTCCTAACAAGTAAGTCGAGAGTTTAACCTTTTTTTTGTAACACACTCAGAAACTTGGTTTTTTTTTTTTTCTCAGAAACTTGGTTATTGCAAAAAATAACTTATACACATATTATGGTAACAATTGAACTATACCTGTGGCCGCAGCGGCTGTCAACGTCATGATATCGCCGGCGGAACGAACGTTGACCGCAGAACTAACAACGGAGGCCAGGTGCTCGCGATCGGCTCCCATAATCTCGGCGGCTTCCACACACTGTGCCGCCACTAAAGTCGCGGCGGAAGCCACCGCGGAGTCAGTTTTAGCAACTTGCTCGTCATTTCCAGAACTCGACTGAGAGGCAGTTGCTACAGCAATAGCAGCCACGGCGGCAGCCACGGAAGCTACGGATACTGCCGCGTGAAGCTGTGCGTTTTGTGCACGTGTCTCCTCTCTTTTCTTCTCCCTCCGGTCCTTCAGCCACCGGCCGACAGTTTTAGAACCTCCTGCGACGCCGGAGACGGCGGATGGACCACGTATGTGTCCACTAAAGGATGGGCTTACACGGTAGAATTGCTGGACCAATATTTTAATTTCAAAATTAATACACGTTTAAACGTATGTTTTCTTGCTTTAGTTCTTCTATAAAAGTGTATAAATAAAAGTGGACCACTGTGAAAAATATTTTCTATAATAAATGGCTGTGGAAAATAGACCGTTGTGATTTGTGAACATAGGCCATCCCATCTTTGGGTCCTAAACCATAAATGCTGTAACACTATTTCTAGTAGGCCTGGGCATATTTCCCGGATCCGAAGATCCGAACCGGTACCGATCCGAAAAACCGGGTATCGGGTCGGGTACGGGTAGTGTCAAATATCCGATTGGGTATGTTTTTATTTATGATTCGGGTATCGGGTCGGATCGGGTATAACCCGAGATCCGAAATATATCCGAAAGTATCCGCCTTTTATGTGACTCTTATCTAATCTATTAAAACAGGAGTACAAATAAAAGTTAACCCTGAATTTTCCTAAATATTTACAAAGAATGCCACTGGAATAAAACACAGTGTTTTATCTCCTAATTACTAAACCTGCAACGTTGCCCTACATGATAACGGCGTTCGTCGAGCTGTCCTCTGCTATAACGCCGGCCTATGTAATCTCTCTCTCTCTCTATCTATTGCTCTCTGTTTTTGTCTCTGAAGTCGCAAAGTTGATTTCCTTGTATGTGATTTGGGGTTTTGAAGATGATCCCTTTGGTGATCCGAAAGCAACTGGAGATCCTTTCTGTACTTTGTTCGTTGGTCGAATCTCTCATCTTACGTCGGAGGAGACTCTTCGTGAGGTAAGAGTCCGTGTTTACGTGGAGTTACACTCTTTCGTGCACGAGTGATCATAAAGGTTTTTTTACGGCTATGAGTAAATACGGCAAAGTTAAGAGCTAGCGATTAGTCAGATACCTAAAGGCTTTGCAATTTCTCAAACTTTATGATCTTACCTCTGTTCGTTTGTACACATATTGTCTTAGCATGACTGTGTTGATTATACATTATGTTGTTACGTTTTGTTAAGTGACGGGTGTCCACGAGGATATGCTTTTGTGGAGTAAGAAGGAGATGCGTCGAGCTTACGGGTACTATGGTGATGCTAACTTTTTTTGGTTCTTTAAAGCTGTTTAAAATGTATATTTTCTGTTTGGAGTTTAGTTGTCGGAAAGGAATGTTCTTTTGTGGTGGTTTTTTACAGGATGCTCATCATTCATTTATTAAGGGTCGAGAGATTATTTCTGATTATAATAATAGGAGTTAGATCTTCATCATCCCTTAGATTAATGCTTCTTCTTCTTCTCTGGACAAGGAAGTGGACTTGGTAGGAAAGAATCAGAACAACTTTGTTTTGGAGGACGAGAAAGACCTTTCCGTACTCCCCTGTACGGTTTTTCTTTGCTCTCCTTCTTTTAGCATGTTCCAAATAACTTAACCAGAAGACTATAGTTGTTATGAACCTTCAAAACCATGTTTAACTGTGCATTCTGTTTATTATAATATCAGGCGGCCGATTCCTCATCAAGATTTGACAAAGCCTTGGATCCAGCTTTCACCAAAGGAAATATACATGTCAGGTACTCAGGTCTTGATTAATAATTTCTCTCTGTTTTGTTCTCATACATATATATATATATATGGTATTTAGTTCATGTTTCTTGTGGTAGAAGTGGCATGATTGACGTGTTGTTCAATGTATCTTGAGAAATAACTTATTTACTAAAGTCTTGGCACATGAAAATATTTATTTTCAAACCAATATAAATTCGCATTAGAAAAAGTTTAAATTGTGGTTATTTACACGACTATAATAATTTAGAAACTTCTTTTGGGAAATAAATTATCACTGTTTGACCAGTTTGAATTTCAGGTTCGACCCAAGTGGTTAACATAACGAGTTATAATAGATGATCAATTCATCTCTTGGCATTAGTCGAAAGAGATTCTAAAGTCGGACCAGGTAATTTGGTAGCCAACCTACAAGATAGTTTAGAAGATCTATAAGTAAATATAATATATTGATGATTCAAATATAATAAAATGTTATGGGTAAACATGTTATATATAACATATATATAATATAGTAAATGTTATATATATTATTAAATTTATGTAAACTTTTCATTTATACAAAACTTACACCCGTGCGGACGCACGGGTCAAAAGCTAGTTATTATTATTATCCCTTATATATTATTTTAGGAGCATTGTAAACAACTAACCTTCATTTGATGTGTGATTTACAAGAGTGCCATTTACACTTGTCACATCCACAAACACTCTTAGCCCCTACATTTAAATAGCCTTAGTTAACTAGCCTAATTACATCAATTGCCATTGGTAAGTTGTTTATGTAGCCTAACATAATTATATATCCCCTTTGTTATAACTGATTGTATGTATGAATATGGACTTCGACTACAATGCATTATATTAGATCCGATTATAAAACGTGATGATAGAGACGATATATGTTATTTGTTTTATAATGCATAAATCTGATATAACCATACTACGTTATGAACACGATATATGTTAATTGTATTAAAATATAACGTGTTTAGTTTTTTAGAATCATATGAACTATTAAAATTATATTTACAGTATCTTATTTTATATTGTATTTGTTTTTTATTATAATAAATAAAAATATATATATTGTATCTAATACATCAGATATAGCACAATAAAACTATTATATATATATATATTATACTAAGAAGATATATATTTTCTCATAGAGAGTTTTGAATTAGATATAGCACGATATATATGTAGATATATATTAGATATATGTATATATATATATATATATTAGAATTTAGTTCTATGTCATTTGGTTATAGGATTTGCATGATTTTGGTCAACTAAAATCACGCATTTAATTGAATAAAATCTGCATGATTTTAGTGTTTCCGATTTTAATGTCAATCACTAAATTCTGATTAATCGGAAGATTAAAACATGAAATTTTGTTTTTGATCTTACATCTCAAGATATATGTTAATTGTTTTAAAATATAACGTGTTTAATTTTTTAGAATAATACAAACTACTAAAATTATATATACAGATCTTATTTTATATTGTATTTGTTTTTATTATAATATATATAAAAATATATATATAATTGTATCTAATACATCAGATATAGCACGATAAAACTATTATATATATTATAGGAAACGATATATATGTAGATATATATTAGATATATGTATATATATATATATTAGAATTTAGTTCTATGTCATTTGGTTATAGGATTTGCATGATTTTGGTCAACTAAAATCACACATTTAATTGAATAAAATCTGCATGATTTTAGTGTTTCGATTTTAATGTCAATCACTAAATTCTGATTAATCGGAAGATTAAAACATGAAATTTTGTTTTGATCTTTTTTTTTTTTTTATCTTTGTTTTGTTTTGTTTTGTTTTGTTTTGATCTTACATCTCAAGATATATGTTAATTGTTTTAAAATATAACGTGTTTAATTTTTTAGAATAATACAAACTACTAAAATTATATATACAGTATCTTATTTTATATTGTATTTGTTTTTATTATAATATATATATAAAAATATATATATAATTGTATCTAATACATCAGATATAGCACGATAAAACTATTATATATATTATAATATATATATTTTCTCATAGAGAATTTTGAATTAGATATAGCACGATATATATGTATATATATATATATTAGATACATGTGTATATATATATATATATATATATATATATATTAGAATTTAGTTCTAGGTCATTTGGTTACAAGATCTGCATGATTTTGGTCAACTAAAATCACGCATTTAGTTGAATAAAATCTGCATGATTTTGTTGTTTCCGACTTTAATGTCAATCACTAAATTCTGATTAATCGAACATTAAAACATGACATTTTAGTTAAAACAACAAAAACTTCTCTGTGATTCATGTTTTTATTTCTATATAAAAACTATATATGGGATCTGATGTCAATCACGCATTTATAGGTGATTTTTGAATTGATTTTCCTCAAAAATCGATCTCATTATGAATAGAATCACACATTAAGTTGAATAAAATCTGTTTGATTTGCTTGTAATTTAAATGTCAACCACGAAATTGATTGAATTTACAAAGCAATTACATCAAAACACAATTTCGGAAATAAGATTCTAATTACGTCAAATTATGAATTTTAATTTATAGATAATTGATGTGCGATTTAATTATGTATTTATTACTCACCTATGAGGATTGCATATATAAATTTGAAACTGAACGAGTTGATTGTACTCACAGTTGTCTCCTTCTCAAAATTAACATAGCACTACATTCAATCAATCACAAAATCATGGTCTTTAACCCCGTTTCTGACTTTTAGCCCTTTAAGACAATGCGGAGAGTGATGGTGGGTATTGTCTGATTGTGGAAGCTACTCTGCAGCCGGTGGCCTAACCATTGAAATGGTTCTCATTGATCTTAATGTAAGTTAGCTTAGAATATTTATTGATTTTATTTCTGTACACTTAACCCCAAAACTAAATTTTAATTTTGTGTTATAAAAACTATAGGGGGATAAGATTCATGCTACAGTTAAGAAAGAATTGGTAAATCAATTCGATCGTCTACTAGAACAAGGAAAACCTTGACTTTAACCAATTTTTCTCTGACTCATTCTTCTGGCTCATACCGGACAACTAGACTAATTTATTTTAGCTTTAATTTTTTAATGATCATAATAGGATTGCAAATGGAGAGTTCTGAAGACACTATTCACCGCATATGTTATTCTAAATTTTTTTTTTATTATTATTTTTGGATTCTGAAAGGTTTTATTATTCTATTGCTTATTTTTTGTTTTATCTTTACTCAATAATTTATATCATATTAGTTCTCGCTTACTCTTATGTCAATCATTGACTCTCTTCCACTACCTCGATGAAAAATAAACTACAATATAAACAAGTTTAAAATGTGTTTTTTTAATATGCACCATTTAATCTATTATCTATAAATTAAAATTAATAATTTGTTTTAATCTATTCACACAGCGGCTGGCTACCACCTAGTGATACTTATGGCATATATAGTAGTAGCCTATATTATAGATATTATTAATTAATTAGGTTCACCGCTCATCTATATTCCCTTTTCATCGGACACGAAGAGTCTCCTCTCCTCGATTCCATTACGTGTTCTTCCGATTCTCAAGCAATCACTTAACTCAACGGCTCAACTCTCTCTTCTATGGTTTCATAGTTATCTTATTTGTGTCATAATTCTTGTTTGTTGAGTTGCTTAGTATCTGCATTTTATCATCATCGCACACATAAGCTTTGATTATAAGTTTAAGTCCAATTTAGAATATAGATATTACAGATTTGAATTTGGATAAAAATTCGCTTAAACTTTGATGAGTAAAGATTATTTGACTAGGAAATTGAAAAGCAAACCCAGTAGTTTAGACCAATATTTGTGGTTATGATTGGGTAAAACATGTAATTCCGGTTATGATCGGATAAAATCAAGGCAAACCGAACTGGAACCGGTTTTTTCGGGTCATTCGGATATACCCGAAATTATCCGGATCCGGCAAGTACCGAACCGAACCCGATCCGATATTTTAATTACCCGAACGGTACCAATTTTCCTATATCCGAAATATCCGATATCCGAAATATCCGACCCGAACCCGATCGGATATCCGAATGCCCAGGCCTAATTTCTAGCAAAATAAATACAAATTCAATCGGGTTTTAATAACATTTCCCTGTTGTAGTTTGATATCATCATAAATGAAAACGAATTAAAACTAGGCATTTGTAGGAAAATGATGTGGAAAATAGACCTATGTGAACATATGCCAGCCATACTTGGGTCCAAACCATAAATACTAACCACCTATTCTTTTCCTTAATAAATACAAAATCGAATTCGTGTTGCTAATATTAAACCATAAATATAAAAATGCGGATAAGACTTTAATAATAGGGACAATAATACTGCTCATCTTGTAGTAGTTGTCAGAGAAAAATACTTGGGACGAAGAGAAAGCCTGCGTCTTGTGTTCCTCTGTTTTTTTCTTACAGCTACTGGCTACTGCTGCTTCTACTTACACTTTAGCCTTTTTTGTTTTGTCAACGTGTTTAATTAATTTACCGTATAGACCCCTATTTTCAATCTACGACACAGATTTAGCCCACCAAATCCTAATTTTAAACAGAGTAGTCCCACACTTAAATGGGTGAATTACTAATTAAGCATAATTTTCTAGAAAGAATCTCCTTTTACCACTAGATTTTCAATTCCGATTTAGTATTAATTGAAAATTGGTTCAAGAATTTGACTGACCTTAAAGTCGTCGATGTCAGAGGGAGAGATCGGAGGGCTCTCAGAGAAAGAGCTGTGTGAAAGTCTTCCTGAAGTCCGTGGTGATGAAATATCAGGCTGTCACAAGAAAAGAAGATTATTATTTAAAATTATAATCAGATTTTTTTATATAAAAGTTAAGAAAAAAAGAAAAAGGGAATGAAGTTTCCAATTTACACCATCTTATAAAATGTAAGTATGGAACATTATTCAATATATAAAGTTGTTCACGCGACAATATTTGTTAGACAATATGGATCACGACGTCGGTTATGGATGGATTTACTTACAGACTGAGCCATGATACGTTCCATGACCATTAAAGAAGTCTCGGAGGAAGCGAAAGAGAAAGTGTTTCCGGAAACGATGCCGTTTGCTTCATCTTCCGGCAATAAAGTGACGTCAGAACCGTTCTGGATCTCGGAGAAACGCATTTGCGGCGGTTGAGAAGTCGGAGAAGCGACGACGGCTCTGGAAACTTCCGTTGCGGAAGCGCTCCACGCGCGTGACAAAAACTCCATAGAATTTAACGGCGTTTCAGGCGGTTTGAACGCTGGATTGAACCTCCACTGTTCTCCAAACGTTTTACCTTTATCCATTTCTAGAGAGAGAGAGAAAGAAAAAAAGAGTGTGTAATAGAATGGGGAAGTTATTGTGAAGCTTTCGTGGTATTTAAAAGCGGACACGAGATATTCGATTTGGCGGTTGAGGTACAGTTTTAGCTGCCATAAATCCTACGGTTGGATTTGATCTTTATGTTAAACTAACACGTGGCTCTATCTTGGTGGATGATGTTAACTTCGTACTTTCCCTCCACATTTAATAATTACTCCAGTTAGTTAAATGCCATGCTAATTACTTGTAGGCGGTGGTAGTCTTAAAACTAAAGAGTAAAGAAGAAACATAAAAACTATGATTGTTAACTAAATTTTCTCTCTTTTGGGTTAAGCTTAAAAATACCAAATCGTAATGTGGCGAGAACTAATCTTAATTTGGAAAAAAAAAATCGTAATTTGAAAAAATTTCGATGGTCCAATAAAACTGAAACTCGAGTTAAAAGAAAATAGAAATAACTACTTTATTCCCCCATTATGTTATAGTGGCCTAGTGGGGGAGTGTTGGGGGAGTGTAATTATGAATAATGTGCACGTGGAGGCGTGGCTGGGAATTGCCATCATATGTATGGAACCACAAAATCAAATGTTCGCAAGGTTTTACCCGTGACGACAAGTCAGAACACTCTTCACCACCTTCTCATTTCAGCTTTTTGTCTCTTCTTTATTTCTCTTTTTATAGTAAGAACAAATTTTTTTAACTCATTCACTCCTCTAAAGTTCAACCTATTTTGGAAGCATCGAACTAATGCCACTAGACTATGTACATTTTTGTAGGCTATATTTGATTAGTTATATTTATACAAACATTGTTCGATAACGTAAAACATTATCGTGTTACAGGAGGAACCCCACAAATTTTCTCGTGGATTTTAACTAAGTAATAACGGAAGTTCTTAATTTGGATTTCTTTGAATTTTGAAGAATATACACTGTCTTGGCCTTGAAGAAAGATAAAATGAATATTAATGCATAAGAAAAATGTCACATTCGGAACCAAAAAGAAAAAGATACTATAAGTTATTTAATGTGGATAAACCATGAAGAATGTTTGCAGCCGTAGGTTACTAAACCCAACTAAAGCTCTTTAGCCTTTTGGGCACGCGGGTTCACATTCAAGTTTCAACCCATAGGTAATAGGTGTATGATCACATTTTTTTTGTCACCTAAATGTACTTAAATAGTTTTTGGTCTAAACGTTAAAGAGTACTTAAATATAATCCATCCGTTATTATTATTAGTTAATTTAGACCAAAAACTATTTAAGTACATTTAGGGAGGTGTATTCAATCTAACATTTGAGGTGATTTGATTTTTAATGAAGTTTTAGATGATTTAAATAAGTTGCAGATATTTAGGTGATTTTTCTTAAAGCATTCTAGAATATCAACTAAAATCGTGGGATTAGGATTTCAATTTTTTTAACTAAGAAACTCCACTCAAACACTTTAAAATCACCTGAAAACTTTAAAACTCCATAACTTAAATTATATTCAATAACAGTGGATTTCAGAGTACTTTACGAGATATCAAGTTCAATAACAGTGTATTTTAAATGAGTTTTTAAAATTCATGTTTGAATAACAGTGGATTTATCATTTTAATACAAATCACATAAAACTGTTAGTTGAATACACCCCTCTTAGGTACTTAAAGAATACTTAGGATTAGTTAATTTCATTCATTTTGTAAAATAAAAATATCATTAATTATTTATTAACCATAATTAACGAATAATAAAATAAAAGATATAATATCATTGATCATATACCATTAACTGTTACTAAATTTTATATAAAAAATTGAAAATGTTTTATATAATTTGAAAAAAAAATATCAATCTAAACCTTTATGTATTAAAAAGGAGGGATTATGATCATATACCAATTGCGGACAAGATGGTATATAAATAGAAGATATAATATCATTGATCATATACCAATTGCGAACAAGATGGAAAATCAGTTCTTGAGTATTAAATAAGGCTATAACCAATATGGGAAGAACTCCAAAATCTCAAAACTTCTCATACACGTACATGTGCAGCCGCTGCATACATTGAGAAAGAAAAAGAAAATGCACATGTACACAAGTTGCTTTTTGGACATGATGACTCGCGATTTCTCTCTATTTACGGATCACCGAAGAAAACCCATTACCTGATCTTAACATCGTATATACTCCATGGTGATTCTTGAAGAACAAAACATGGGTACAACCGTGCAAAAGAGCAGAGATCAGATGTACTGGGGTTCTCTATTAAAACAAAGACTCCAAAAGAAGCTTCTCACTCTATTCCGCCTCGGTCAAGAGATCCTTCTCGTTCGTGTACACATTGTGGACGCTAAGGCCATGATGTTACCGAATGCTTTCTACTCCATGGTTATCCAAAATGGTTTCATGAGCCTCAACATCAAAAAAGCAACTCATATAACTAAGCAGTTCAACTCTGACCAAATAGCCTTGTTGATTTCCCTTCTCCAAAACCAACAAAGCAACCTATCTTCAAGAGTTTCAACTCTTATTGGTGCTTCTTAGTTCTTATTATGGTTGCATGTCTCGTGCATAGAGTATTATATTATGTTGCAGCTTTGTTACTTTCTTGTATCTTGAATTGATAAATTTCCCAGATTTTAATCCAGAGATTGATGGACAAAAGAATATAGAAAAGCTTCGAATAGAGATCCAAGAGAGACTAGAAGCCTTCTACAGAACCTTGGAGTTTCATGTAGTGGTCGATAGCTAAAACCGATAATCACAATCAGTTGGATCCGATTAAGAAGCAAGTTAAAACTTTTCAATAGATAAAGCATTGTTTTCCTGTAGATTATGTATATGTTCTGTGTACATCATAATAAACTTTATCCTTATCTAAAAGTAAATAGTAAACAGAACACAAGCTTTACCTCGATATTGTTCTCATGAGATGAAACCACGAATTTTGTCAAAGTAGTTTATTCAAGCAAACTATTAAACTAACATCTGTATAATACCCCTGCATAAACCCTAGACATAGCTTTCAAAAAAAACCAAGCCATGACCAAAATACGACCGCAAGTCTTTGTACTGTACGTATCACATTCCACGACGACAACGTCCACAGCGGACGAGTTTCTTCAACTGACACAGAAACTTACGAGCAATTGATATGTGGCCACGTATGTCTGCATTGGATTTGGCGTCATTCAAACTGTAGCTCTTCAGATAGTTGCAACGACGTCGTCTGTAATCGTTTTCCTGACTCAATAGAAAGTCTGCACTCAGTTTTTCTGAAGTTACTTCTTCATCACGTATTGACTTCTTTGGGTTTCCTTCTTGATCCCAAACTTTTCCATAGATCCAGTTCTCGTTTTCCATCATCGATAATATAGAGTATTTTTCTTCTATCTAGCTCTCTTTGTAAAAAACAAAACTTTCGGATTACTTCATTAGTGTTAGGGTATTAGGGTATATATATACACAGCCTTGTTTTTTTTCCTTTTTGTAATGTTAAATATACTAGATTAATTAAGAAAACTTTATTTACAAAAAGATATACATCATTAACAAAAAGGAAAAATAACTCATTAACATAAACTCTCCCGGAGAATAACTTTTGGAGCCTTGGAGGACTGAATGATTCCATAGCGTAGAGAACTTTATTAAGAAGTTCGTAACAGTGATTAAAAAGCCTATATAATTGTTAGTGGGCTCAAAATTGGGCTTCAAGTCCATGAGAACATATTTTAAAACTTAAATCTCTGACATGGATTAAGTAGCTATGATCTTCCCTTTTTTTTAACACAAGTAGCTATGGTCTATGACATGAAGTTCAGTCAATCACTGTGGTGAATCCAAAGCTAAGTGGCAAAGAACTCATTCTAAACGGTCTGCTTTGGAAAATAATTGTCTTGGAAATCACCGTGAGAATCATCGTTATGGAGATAGAAGTGAGGCATCTGTATAACGTATTTGACGTTTCTAAAGATTACAATTTAATATGTTCATCGGTTTTTTATTGAAGAAACAATTCTTTTGTATGATGATACTTGACGATTCTATTTACCAGAGATAATTAATAAATTAAAAAATTTTATCAGAAAATATCTAGATCCTAATTAGATTCTGGTTAATGTTATACAACAAAAAAGTACAAAAACAAGTTTAGAGTTTCATTAGAAAATGATAGGCAAATGTAAATGTTGCATCATGAGAAAAAGAATAAATATTGTGTTATTAACCAAGATGGTTCAGAAAAAGAAGGCTTTTGTTTTAACTGAAGAAAAAGAAGGCTCCTTTAGATTTTCATATTTGTGTTTTATAATTTTCACTTTGCACTTGTTGTATTTCTAATATTTTTTTTGGTAAAATTGTATTTCTAATATTTTCTATACTATAATTGTAGTTTTACTTTTTATTTAAATAATATAGTTGATAAAAAAGAACGTGATATACATAGATATATACATGTCCACTGGCGTTATCATAGCCAAATAATTTTGCAATAAAAACAACTCAAAGAAAAAAAACTTCAACGTTAGACATGATGAAATAAGGAAGAAAGAAATCAACTTTTTTTGTTCGTTTGAGTTACCCTTTATTTGTTTTTGGGTTTATCAACAATAAAATGGTATAAACTATAATAATGCATTATTTTATTAAATTACATAAACCATTACAAACAACAAGCAAAATAATTAAACAACTCGCAAATTAAAAAAATGACAACAATTAAAAAATTAAAGAGAAACGCCACATCATCCAAGTTAATACAAAATCCCAGACAGCCATCAAAAACAACACCGTTGGGTCTTGAGGAGAGGGCTCTCTTTTACACTCTGTTTTATTCCCTATCTTTTTATCTGTATACTTTCTTCTTCTTTTCTTTACAAAAAATGAATGAATAAATAAATAATATATAAATGAATGAAAGATCAAAGAACTCTAACTTGACCTCTAAGCAACTGAGATGCATCTGCGGTGACCCACTCGTGCTCTCATTTTCTGTCGTTTGGTCTCTTCTCTCCACACGATTCCAATGTCTTGAGCAATGCTAACGGCGTCTGCTGATGCTCCGGCCAATCCTTTCCTCGTGAATCCAGCCGCGTAAAGTCCCGATTTACCTTTCCATGCGTTTGGAAACGGCGATTTCGGAAACCCGTTTTTAGAAAATAGGTCATTTTCCTGAAGATCAAAAAAGAAACAGATTCAGTTGACTTGTAACGCAAGAAACTACACAAATAATTAGATTGAAGTTATTTTGTTTTGTTTCTCACCTGAAGCCAAGAAGGAACGTTACTGCGGTATCCCGTGGCTAGAACAACAGCGTCGAGATCTAATATCTGACCATCAACGAGCTCCACGTGGCTACGAGAGAACCTTTTGATTCCAGGGACGATATCTACCTGGCCAGATTTTATTTTCTCCATAGCTCCGATGTCAAGCACTGGAGTCTTCCCTGTGACGACCTTGAGCTCCATTGGACCCATCTTGGGCCTCTTTAGCCCATACTTTGTCAAGTTTCCCAGAACCAGCCATGCGAGGATCAACAGAAGCTTGTCCACTAGCCATAGAGGTAGCCACTTCATTAGTATCATTGAGATTTCGAAAGTCGATTTGCCTAGAATCTCCCTAGGTAACACATGAACCTGATCAAAATTAAAGACCAAATTAGCTCAAGAGTCAAGAGTCAAATTAATATATTTTTAAAAAATATATATTTATTTTTTAAAAGTTCAAGTTCAAATATTTTATTGATTATAAATTTTGTAAATTTAAGTTTAAAGTTGGAACTTTGATTTGTATAACTTACCGAGCTACGAACAACCATGGAGGGATTAGCACCGTGATTTGCGAGATCAAGAGAAACTTCCATGCCAGAGTTTCCACATCCGACGACAAGAACACTCTTTCCTCTGTATTTTTCGCCGGATTTATACTCACAAGAGTGTATCACCTCTCCGTCGAACTCCGTCGTCAGCCCATCTATCTCGGGAACAACTCTCTCCGCGTTTTCTCCCGTCGCCACCACTAGCCACCGGCAGATATATTCCATCTCCGACCCGGCAACGGCGGAGGAAGGAGAAGACTTCACCGTCTTGATGCGCCAGAGACCACT
This sequence comes from Brassica nigra, assembly GCA_016432835.1. NCBI lineage: Eukaryota > Viridiplantae > Streptophyta > Magnoliopsida > Brassicales > Brassicaceae > Brassica > Brassica nigra. Next base: position 6,345,636 of record CM028243.1, on the reverse strand, counting down.
GGTCTCGTCGTACCGAGCGGACTGAACACACTCGTTGAATTGAGGGCTGATGTCGAAACGAGTAGCGTAGGACTCAAGGTAATCGATGAACTGTCGTTTTGTGGGATATTCGGGGTAGTTTCCCGGGAAGGGCATTTTGGGTAATTGACAAACTTTCTTGGGTAGATGAAGTTTGAGTCTGTCGTAGGTTCTTTTCTGCCATAGTGAAGCTATGCACTCTGCTCTCTCCAATACCACAAATGGAACGCCTTCTTCGCGGAGGCAGGCAGCCGTGGCTAGCCCCGATGGGCCGGCTCCAACGATAACTGGACCGTTAACCCAAATGCACCGACTTCTGTCGGAGAAATCTTCACTGCCTATGAGCCTAAACATGTTATCCATTTTAGGGTTGAGTTTGAAAGAAAATCGACTATATATGTAGTGAAAACCGAACAAGGTTTAGGTAGAATTCAAGGTGTTTAATCGAAAGGATTGTTAGTGAAGCTGAGTAAGTTTTCTGTTTGTTTGTTGATTGAGAACTGAGATGTGTTTGGAATGTGTTGTGGAGATGGAGGTGGTGTAGGTGAGTTTATATAAACGACGATCTCTGAGGAAGCTGCATGTGACTTGCGCAGTCTAAGGTTAATTTTTAATCAGTTAAATGAATACAAAAGCTCTTCAATAAGTGTTGCTAATTTAAGTGAAATAGTTTATTTAGATTTCCCATTTAATCATATGCCTTTGCTTAAAATGCGAAATAGTTTATGTTATTTAAGCTTTTCCTTATGGAATCATTCGATTCTTTTTTTCAAAGTTGCTGATGGGACTTTGATTAGAGTATCTCAATCTGTAAATCATATTTATATGTCCCGTTTATTAGCATAAATTAATTGGTGATGATTAAAATGTTATTGATTTATGGTATATATTGAGATATTACTTATAAATGGCTTTGAATATTACGCAGAGATATAGTTTAAAATTTAATGATGTGAAAGCGTAATCAACTGGGCGCAATGGACCAGTGATGATGATATAGCTCATCTAAATTATTTTTGATCTTATGGTCCTACGCCCCATGAGCTTGTAGATGGCTTTGGAGAATAAAACTGAAATATGAAAATTACTTGTGAAATAGATATCTAGAAATTAATGTATGTATATATAAGTGCAAAATGATCAAAACTAGGTTAGGCTCGGTTCAATATCAATTGTGTAGGTATATTTTACTCCCTCTATTTTTTAAAGATGTATATTCTAAGATTTTCACACTTATTAAAAAATCATATTAAAACTTAGTTATTAATGCATAGTTTTTTGAAACTTTATATTTCCTATATTTTTAAACCAATAGAATTTTTAGAAATGCAATTAATGTTTTTGAAACACACAATTTTTCATTATTAGTTGACAAAATATACTTTGAAAATATGAAAAATACATCTTTTTGAAACAAATTTTTTTCCTAGAATATACATCTTTCTGAAACAGAGAGAGTATGAGGTAGTTAGGTTTATTTCGCTGAGTTGATATTATTTTTGATCAATGTTTCAAAAACTGTGTTGATGGTCTCCAGACTAGACTTGGCAAAATATGCATAAATTTTTATTTAATTCGTTATTTTCTTTAATTGAACAGAAAAATTTGGATATCCATAAATTTACACATTAAATGAAATACTAATAAGCAATATTTATAAGGAATGAAATAAGTCATAATTACTAATATTTTTATGAATAAATATCCGTTTCGATCATATATTTAAATTATATATAATATAATTATTATATTTTGTACAAGTTTTACAATATGTATTTATTATATTTATTATTTTAGTTACCGATATTTTTAAAATTATTAATTTTTATTTTGTAATAAATATTATTATCTAGATTATTTTTATTTATTTTCATAAATTATATTTTATTTTTACATATTGAATCGGATATCTGATCGAATTATTAAAAAATTTGGAGATTTATATATCAAATATCTGGTTAGCTACAAAATAGATCATATAACTAATTGTTATGATAAGATAAATCCAACCACGAATACTTTCAAAAACCTAAATATTGGATTTGTGTCTATCTCTACTTTCCAGATAATTAATTGTAATATATATGTATATTCGTTGCTGATTAATCATTATCTATCATACATAATATTGCGGGAAAAGTTAGGAAACAAAGAAACTTCCATAAGATGAATAGAAAGAGTATTGTTATACCGGTGATTTCTATTTTAATGGAAAAATCAAAAAGGGATTTTAGTGTATACAAATATAAGCGATAAAGCTTAACCTGTTCTTTTTGCCTAATTTAATGCAAATACAGTAACCGATTAGTTTATGGGGGAATTGGGTTGTATAACTACAAAATAACTCATTATTAAATATCTCCATTATTTATGAAATATATATTATATTGTCCCTCACTTACCGGCTAATGAAAGAGAAAATACATTTTTCTTCTTCTTTTTTGATTATCAAACCATTCTCCTCTTCTTCCATCTCCACCATCTTATCCTTCGTACGATACGCTTATCACCAATTCTTCTCTATGATTTATATTTATTGTGTCTTCAGTCACCATTTTTTTTTCTATAATTAATATTTTTTTAATCATTATCATCTCATTTATATTCACGTTCATCATTGAGCTACCATTGACATAGCCACCACAACCACTCCCAAATCCACAATCTCTACTACACATATCGTCTCTGCTTCTGAAATCTACAAACCATGATGGCGTTGCGGTTGAGGCACCTTCGTTTGTCATGTAAGTTTCCGGTTGTACTATGTTATTTGAATAATATGTATTATGTTATTTCGTTTGTTACTATCATATTTTGATAATACTTTATATTATGCACTATGTGCATATTTTGATATTTAAGTTAGGGTTTATATTTTCGTTTATGGTTTAATGCTTAGTGTTTTGAGTTTAGTTTAATAGAAGATTTGAGTTAATTTTGGAATAAACATTACCTCATTCTCTGTAATCATAGACATTTTAAAATTCAAACATTAGTAAATACTATGCTATTTTGTTTGTTACTATTCTATTTTGATAATGCTCATATTATGTACCATGTGCATATTTTTATATTTGGATTAGAGTTTATATTTCCTTTTAGGGTTTAGTGATTTGTGTTTTGGGTTTAGTTTATGGAAGGTTTAGGTGGACGTTTGGGTAAGCATTACCTCATTCCCTATAATCATAGAACTTTCAAAATTTGAACAATTTAAATAATATGTACTATGCTATTTCATTTGTTACTATTCTATTTTAATAATGCTTCATATTATGCACTATGTGCATATTTTGATATTTGGGTTAGGGTTTATATGTTTTTTTAGGGTTTAGTGATTAGTGTTTTGGGTTTAGTTTATGGAAGTTTTGGGTTGATGTTGGGGTAAGCATTACCTCCTTTCCTGCAAATATAAACATTTCAAAATTGAACAATATTTACTATGCTATTTTGTTTGTTACTATTCTATATGCACGTGTTGATATTTGGGTTTAGAGTTTATATTTTTTTAAGGATTTAGTGATTATGTACTATATTGTTAAATTGCCTGTTATAAAAATTGTGTTTATGCTATTTGCTAATTTTGGAAATAGATAGTATAGTGTATTTAAACTATTTTATGCTTTTATTAATGTGAAATATATCATTTACCATATTCTATCACTATCATTGTCGTTATCATAACACCAATCCTTTAACAATAATTTTTATTTTGTTTTATTTAAGTGACAGATGCTTTTACCATCAATTGGCTAAAAAAATGGACAAAATCGGAAGAAATAGAAGAAAATACTAGAAGATCAAATAATGTCAAATCACATGATATATTCTTAATTTTGTCTCCAAAATTGGCTATCTCACCAATAAACCCTTAGTTTATTAAATAAATTTTATCAATGTAATGTTTTATTTGTAGAGTTTACTTTGTCCGAGTAATATATTAGTTACATCGAGCGGATCCTCAGCGGATCCAGACGATGCAATTGGTGGGATTTACTTGTTCAGGTCCATCAAGAATTGGTTTGGTACGAGAGTGATTGCGTCGGTTTATCATGATTTGAGCAAAAACAATTTTGATATGTACCACATTTAACCCTGCGAGTCGTCGTCATTGTAGTGAATTTTCGTCTATAGAATATGATTGGCACGTAGTAATTAAATAGCCATGCATAACTATTTTAGTCGTGACATATTAAACGATAATCCTGGAGACATAAAAGGGTTTTGGTTGACCGGGTGATTGTGGTCGGGTGATAAGGAAATAAGGTTGGGATGTTAATACGTTTCAGCGTCGATTCATGCACGAAACTAAATTACAATTATCCTGATCACATAACACGGATGTGGATCGATATTTTTTTAAGTTTATTTAAATGTTCGGAGAGATGATCTATACATCAGCTGCACCTTTTTTTGGAAATTAATCTAGATTTCTTAATGGTCTGGAATATTCTCATGTTAATAAAAAAGAAGATTTTGGTAATTAATTTTTGATCACGTCTAATAATTTTTTTTGTATAATAATCCACTTTTTCAATATTATACTGTATGTAAGTTTAAATATCGATAATGATTCACTCATAACGTTAACAAAAAATTTCTAAATTATATTTTCTGAACTACAAGTCAGTTATATTTCTCCTATGATTAGTTACTTTTCATTATTATACATATGCATCTGCTAATTAAGTATTATTTTTTCTGTTTTAGATAATAATACATACAAAATAATTTGGTTTATTTAAAATGTTTACAAAATCATAAACTAGTAATTCTCCGAGATCAATAATTTACTTTTTAACAATTTGATAAAAATCTAACTGCTTTTACATTAAATTATGCTCCTGCTCTTCAGACTTGCTGAGATTTTATTGTCTCTGAAGCTGGTCTAGTACTCTTAAGCACATTATTTGCTCGCCCCTCTCCAGTAATATTAGTATCTAGTTATTAATGCTTATCATCTTAGTCCGGTCGGATTAAAAATAAGATGTATATGTTTAATTAGTTTTTTTTGTCAACAATTAGTCTGTTTTTCTCTAGGGATTTTACAGAACTTTGACAAAAAAAAACAACTTGATAAATGGTGTGGCGAACGCGTACGCGTGATGACAAGTATGCAGCCACGAGGGTGAGATGGTGAGCCCAGTGGGGGCACAATTGTGACCCACGTCAAGTCTGCCGCCGACTACCTAATAAACCACATCAAATCAATTTGCAATATTGCAACTTTGTTAATATCTTAGTTGCAAAAAAAAAAAAAAACTTTGTTAATATCTTATTTAGTAGGATTGTTTTTTGTCCTTTATGGTATTAATCGCTTTATATTACTTTCTCTGAATCTTCCATTACACGGTTTTCAAATGTTGAACTAGAAATGGAAAAGTTGGATATGTTCTTCCTATTTATTTAGTTTACTGAGCCTAGTGGAAGGTAAGATGGGCGCATTATGATTTTTTTTTTCTATTTACGTGTTTAGTTAACCAGAATACGTTTTACTTCCTACACTACTAAAACATCTGAAAGAGCCGACTGGCTACCAAATTTCTGTAGCTACAAAAAAGGGCCATTAATAAATCATGATTAAGCCACAAACAAAAAATCTAGGTTGCATAGAAATTCTGTTCAAGGTTCGTTTTTCGTTTCGGAAATGTTTCGGAACCGGAATCTCTTGGAAACTTGTGAAAACACATTGAAATGTGTTTCTTGAAAATCTCATTTTAAAAATATGATGGAAACTTACATAACTAATTTAAAAACATGCATTTCTGATTTGGAAAATTGAAATGACTATTTGTCATTTAATGTTATAAATACTTGTTTAATTTCTTTTTTATATATTTACCATGGAATAACTACTTGTTAACTTGCATTTTAATATCATCTTTTGATATTTATTATCATTTCTGTGTAATTATTTGATCTTCACTTTTATTAAATAATAGCATGTTATAGTTTTCTAATTTTCTATAATTTTTTTATAAGAACAACATTTCTATTACTTGGTTTCTCTAATAAATAAACCAAACAAAGAAAAACAAATCAAACTTATAAATTGACTAATTGTATATATATATATATATAATTATTAACGTTTTCGTTTCTAATTTTTAGAAATTACATTTTGCATTTTGAAACGTTTTGTTTCCGCATATTCGTCTGACTCCATGCAATCTAGCAGACAAAAAAACTATTTCCTCTGTCCCACTTTAAGTGGGTTTTTAGAATTTTTCTTTTGTCTCATTTTAAGTGATGTTCTCTTTATCCTAGATACAATTTATTGTTGTTTGAAAATTTTGACCAACTACAAAATACTACATCTTTTTTTTATTGGTTGCATTAGTTTAATTTAATACCAATACATAAAAAATTGTATTTTCTTAATATTTGTGCAAAAACCTAAAACACCACTTAAAGTGGGACAGAGTGAGTACATTTTTGCCGAAATCATAGTTAAACCGTGGCAGTGGCAACCACGAAATAATCATCAGTTTTTTTGTGAGCTATTAGGTTTAGTTACTATAATTCAGTGACTAGTTAGCCACGAAATAATTTCATGGTTAAAACATAGTTGATTAGCCATTTACAACTGCAAAAACCGTAACTAATACAATTCAAATCTAATAATTGGAAATTTGGCGCTGAGAATAATTTTAAACGCTTATAGTATGGCGGGTCTGTGGTTCTATGACACCATCAACATTCTGTCACGGTCCCTTCTAAAAATAATAACATTCTACTAAATTGTGAAATTTTGAATCTATATAGACTTTTCAAAATGTAAGTAAAATGATCATGAATTTCAAGAGACTTACGATTTCATGCTTTATCTTTTATATTTAATTAAAGATTTCTGAACTTCTAATATATTTTGTTATATATCAAATCACTATTTTGATTATAAAAAACAACACATATTCAAACATTTTCAAATAAACAGCCAATGACATTAGTTAATTTCAAATTAACTAGCCCGAAATTTCAGATCTGTTATGTATGAAGAGAACAAACTATATCTACCAAAGTTATGATATTGATCTCAGGAAAAAGAAATTCTTACTCCACACCCCTGTTTACGAGTGTCAAAAGGGTCGCTACTCCCTAGTCAAAGAGTCTGGAATTCAAGCTTTTACATGATAATTTGAATAAATTCTTGGTGAAGAAAAATAAATTATGCACCAATTATTAAGAGAACCTTTCTTTTTAAAAAATTATTATTCTTAAGAGAAGATAATATACGTGGCGGTTTCCATCTACTCCTCAACGTAGTAGTAATGTGCATGCAAAATATATATATATATAACCTAATATCAAAAAAAAAACTTACCCCAAAATTGGTCAAAAGTTAGCAAAAGAAAAAAAAAAGAATGTTGATATAGAACATCAATAAAATTATATTAGGAGAGAAGGCCACACGCGTCAGGCGTAGATTAATTATACGAAGTCGTTGAAAACCTTAACCCACAGTTTTTAGTCAGATTACTCTATCTTTTAAATACTATATTTTATTATCCAAAATAAAAGTTATGCTGATAAATTTTAGAGTTTTATACATTTCTATAATTAATATAAAAATCTAGAAAAATATCATGCATGTGCCATGATCTAACTTAAAATTTTCTTAAACCTCTACTCAGATTCCCTCAATAAGAAAGTCAAACCTGTTTCTTCTTTTTTTTTGTATTAGACAATCTTCCCTTTTTTTTTTTATCTTAGACAAGTCAAACTTGCTTCTAACTTAGACCATTTACAGTCTGGATATTAAGAAAATTAACTATTGAATCACTGCAATAAATCTATTAGAAATAAAATTTGATGATGTAAATTATTTGATTTTAAAAAATCTAACATACAAATAAATATAAAATAAAAACCACCAATATCACATGTCACTTTCTATTTTTTTAAAAAAATATTTCACTAATTATTTAAGATTAATAATCTTATTATAAAATAAATAAGCTATTTTATTTTTATAAATTTTATTATTTTAATTTCTATGAATAGAAACTATGTTTATTTAATTTTGACATAGAATAAATAATTATTAATTAATAAGATATAAAATTCAAAACATTCATTTATTATTTTTAATTAGAGAGGGAATCATAATCTTTGAGAACATGACAAAATATATTTGAATAGAAGATGCTTATTTTGACTTCATGTTGCGAATAAATAGATTTGGTGATTTAATCAAAGATTTAGCTACAATATAATGTGTCTGTTAGTTAATCAATTACTTCACCAATAAATGATTAGTCTTATTAGGTTCAGTACCGGTCCTGACATAAAAAAGACCACAAGCAATTTTGAAAAAATTAGCCACTTTTACAAATTTTGTAGATAATTTTTTTTTTAAAATGGCTGATTTAAGCAAGTATATTTTGTGGACCGGAAACTGATGGTTGTAATGCTTTCCCTCAGGACCGGTACCGATTAGGTTACCGAAAGGGAAGGACAATGGAAGCAGAAAACACATGAGGCACATGTAATTTCGATTTTAAAACAATGATAATAATTAGATTACAGGAATCCGGTTACATGAAAATTGAAACATAATAATAAGGAATACTGGACCGTTAAGGATGGGTTAATGTTTTGTAACTAGTCAAAGTCAGGATTCGTAAACTCTATGCCCAGTCAACGTTTATGGTCGCCATACGAACATGTCATCATATATGTATTTTTTATTTATCTAAGCACTTACAACATCTAATGTGTAGGTATAAAAATGTTTAAAATATCATTTAAATAGATACAAATTATAGGTTATAGAAAATAATTTGAAGATGACAAATGATGTTTTTATTCAGAATTGATGCATTTTAAAATTAAAATTTGAAAATTACAAAGTAAAAAAGAAATAAGTAGGAAATTAATTATGTTAGTAAGAACTAAGCCGTGGTAAGAAGTGGTCTCCCATCAAAGCCATGAGGGTCGATTGAATTGAGTCCACATGACACGGATTAGCCAAATTGGCCCTTTAGCGAGATTGACATTATGACATGAGGTGGGCACTAAAAGGTTTTACGTTTCGTGCGATTTTGATCTTGTTAATGATTTTGGTTTTCTAATACCTCAATATTTTTATGTAACATGATCATATTATACACCCAGGTTCTATGGTTCGTGCTTATTTGATTTTGTTTATGCCTATGCTGTTTTCTGTTACATAAATATTTTTATGTAGATCATTTAGACAGAATCTAACTATAACTGTAACATATATATGAATAATTATTACAAACGATGGGAACCTCTCTATACAGTACACAGATTTACGATAAATACTTTCCAAATGTACTGCACCAGGATGAATAAATTTATATGTACATAGTTGTACACACATTACAAGTTACAACAACATACAGTAGAAAATCCATAAATTAATAAACATGATAAATTAATAAATTTTATCAGTTCTGAATTAGGTCAATACAAAATATGACACAGTTCGATAAAATAATAAGATAATAATTTTTTTTTGAAAATCTTATGTAAATATATAGTCCCAATATAAATATAAATTAATAATTAATGTACATAAAGTTTATATAAATATAAAAATTATATTGTATAGTTTATTTTTATTCACATTGAAGTCTATCTTTAAATTTTCTAAATATATTGATGTTATTTTGTCATTTTAAACCTAAAAATTCACTTACATATACGGTACATATTTTTGTACACCAAATGGTGGAATAAAAACAACATAAAGTTTGTATATGTGAAATTTAATTAATAATATACCGTAAATCAAGTATTTTTTTCTTAATTTTACATAAAAATATACTACAAATATATAAATCTAAAAATAATTTTTTTTTGTAAACTAATAAATTATCAAAGTGCCAACATTATTAATTTATAAAATTTTTACTATTACATATCGTGAATTGCCGGGTTCTTTAATGAAAATTATATCCATAATTATTTCTTACTGCAAATTGACTACACATTGATCCGGACATGAACCGATAAAATGACTTTGGCTATCAATGGTAACAAAGGATTAAAGAGGAATAATGCATTCTTTAATATTCTTAAGAAATTTTACCATTTGCAATAATAGTTTTTCATTTCCATTCATTTTCATTCATTTTATTGTAGAGTTTATTGTAGAGAAATATAAAACAAATTTGTTTCTCACTAAATTTGATAAAGAATAATCATTCCTCGTCATTTTCGTAATTTTATTTCCATCGATTTTTTTCCTATTTATTTCTAGTATTTCTGTGATGGTTACCAGTTAGACCCATTTTATATAGTATTAAATATCTTTTGTGTGAGAGTTAATTCAATTGAATCTTTTATCACTTTATGTTACAAAATGAACTGGGAAAATCCCATTAAAAACCACCAAGTGTCCATTATTTCCACTTTAAACCTTCAAACTTTATACTCCATTATAAACCTTCAAACTAATATCACTCGTGACAAATACTATGAAAAGAGATCACGTATTTTCTTTATTACTATTATGGTGGACAGAATTATAAACACCTTAGCGTGATGATTAACTCCATTTGTTTTACTTTTTTTTTAAACACTGATTATATTAGAAGATTACAAGGGTGAGATTCGTTTTTGAAATACATTGTCCGGCAGGTTCAAGAGACCTCCGGAAACTGAAGATCCAACCAATGAGAAACTAACACACAAATACAAGATGACTAAAGAAACAGAACATGAAACAATCTAAACTAGAAGAATTGGGTAACGACATAAAATACACATTCACAAAAAAGAAGATCGATAAAGCATAAGATGACTTGAACAGAGTTTCTTTGAACAAGGCAAAGCGAGGAAGCCATCCAAGACTACAACCTCCTGTCTGCGAATCCTTCTTTGGTGAAAAAGCACATGCAGGTGAAAGACCAAAGCTTCAAGCTCCAGGAGACAGAACACGTCATGTTCAAGAGTCTACGACCGGAAGTCGATGGCGGAGATGAATCGACGAGCTAATGAAGCTAGATAGAAGATAAGATCTCGATCGAATCTATAAAGGAATTGACAAGAAGCAAAACAACTCATAACCAGGAACAACCTTGTTCGAGAAACCGAGAAGGTTGAAGATCGAGACTAGGTATGAGCCAAAGAAAGCTCAAAGTCAACATGCAAATCAATCAAACCACACACAAGGTTCCAAGATAGAACCAGATCTGAAGGGAACGAGAATATAACCCACTTCGACTAGAAAGATTGACAAAATAGATCAATTGAGAACTCTCATTCTTTCAGGAAAGAGATCAGATCGGAGATCTGAAAACAACCCGTTGAGAGAAACAAGAATAAACAAGGATCTAACTGGAGAAAACACAACAAAGAACAAAAAGAGGAACAAAGACCGCCCCGGCTCTATGGAAGCAACCGGAGCTGGCAAACCAGAGATAGCAAAAGGAGAATCTAGTGAGAAGACAGAGGATTTAGAGAGAGAATAGATAGATATTTACTCCATATGTTTTACTTAAAACATATATTTTATCAAAATTTATTTTATCTTATCACAAACCATATTTTTATTTTATTTATATAAAAACAACATAATTTAATATCTCTAATCGGCTTCTAGGGTAGAATCGTAGTAAAAGTCCATGAAAGATTTTTTTTTATAAAAGCAGTAAAGAAAAAAACAAAAATTAAAGAAGAAATCTGTGTATGTTAGAGACGACATCGACATGAATTAATTATTATCTTAATATATTAATCTTCTTTATCCATATTTACGAGTCCTCATGTGTGATGCTTCTTCAATTTTCTGTTTTATTTGCTGAGCGTTCTATAAATTATAGGATAACAGTTTCAATTTAGTTTGATTTGTAAGGGTAAGATGAATATGGGTTGATATATTCTTCGTTTATGAATGGTTTATACTGATAAATTTTAACTGTTTACACTGCAGCGACGAGGAGACAAATAAACTAAATATTCACTTTGGAGGAACAGTGAAGGATGAGGCTGATGATTACAATTATCTCCATGAGTTGGGTTTTAGGAGTATTTTATGGAAACTGTCAGAGATCTATTGGAAGAATTACTAATAAAATGAACAGGCTGAAGAAATAAGTTTTATGGAAAGAGGCTGATGATTACAAAATGAACAGATGATGATTACTTCGAATCTGTTAATTACTAATATTCACTTTCATAATACAAGTAGTTATTTAAATGTTCAGAAATTATGTAAAGATGTCAACCACTATACTTTTATCCACATTGGATAGCTCAATTCAGAATTGATTGTTACGTACTTGGAAGCTAATCCAATTTGGAAGATGGTCAAAAGACACAGAAACTAGAAAACAATAGTATGAACTGTGACAGCTTTTGTGATATATATCCACTACTGAATGGTTCAAATGTGTACATTGCGCGTTCAATGTGTAATATAACTAGATGAGAACTTCCCCTTTTTTTTTGCCAAAGATGATCCAAAGTGACGCAGATAAGTATTTGAAATAAATCCAAATATCTCGTTATTTATTCTGTTGATTATATTAAATAAGATAATTACCTCTATTTCTATTTTTTATATTTTAATGATTTTCCTATTTTAGTTAAGATTAGGGTATTCTAGTAATAGCGATTTATTATAAATAGACATTTAAATCTAAAATTGTATTAATACTTTGATAATTAATAATAGAGTTTTTTCGTATTCCTTGTTCTTGATTCGATTAAATTCATCAACATAAGAAGTTGATCTCAAGATACTATCGAAAGAAACTTTTGATTGATCCAAGAACATGTTTCTAGAACTCTAAAAATTCATTGATCGACCGTTCATCCTATCGTCCGCTGCATTAGTTGGTATCAGAGTCAACCTGGCATATCTTCAACAATCACGATTGCTTTCTCTTAATATTAGCTCCTTTTTAGAACTACATAATATAAATAACAGTTGTAATATGGTCCAGAAAGTCGTGTTGTTGTGTGTGTATGTGAGTGTTTTCTTCTTTTTGGCTTTGTGTATTTTATTATTTTCGTGAAAGTACTCAACATATGCGTACGTGCGTATTTGACATTAAGGCATGAGCAAACAATCCAATTGGGTGAAAAACAACAGTTGTAATATCGTCCAGAGATAGGTCATTTTGGTCCCTAAATTTTATTCAACACCTTACATATGCATAATATTTCCTTATATTCATATCGGATAAATCTGAACAATATTATGTTTTGGAAAGAAATGAAATGTTGACAGCGCATGGTAGCTGCACCTTTGAAACATGTCACCCATCACTCCATCAGAATATAATGTCCTTGAAAGATACTAGCCAGAAGAAAGAAAAGATGAAATTTTTTTTTTTGACAAAGAATATGGTTGTATTCTTCTTCTAAAAAAATACATGATTCTGACCAATCTTCTGATTTTGATGTGATTTTAGTTTCTATTATATACAAAAAAACAAACAATACTAAATATTTTATCTTATATTTAGTTAGCTATTGTATATCCTTGAGATCCTCTTAAAATCTCCTTGAATTTTAGAAAATTTGATTTCAGTCAGTTTAAATGTATAATGATCTATTTCAAATTTTGAGTACATAATCAATAAATCATAACGACTAATAATTATTAGACTTATATCATATACCATACCATGATATCAAACCGATTTGATAAATAAATGTACTCCATTCATGGTATAGTGTATATAATTTGTTTTATAAACACAGTATATAAAATTAAAAAACCAATGTTATAATTTGTTTTTGAATAGTTTTAATCTAAACGCCTCTTTTTTTTTAACAAACTATCTAAACTCCTCTAATGTTATATACCGTAATATTAAGCTAGTTTGATAATTGTAGGTTCTGTTCATATATAATAATGTTGGAATATTAATCTTTTTGACATATATAGCTTATTTATGATATGAAATTAGTATGCATATGGATGATAAAAGTGTGTTCATGTTTAATGTCTTTGTTCATGTATATATTCATTTCGAAAAATATAGTTCGTTCATTTATAGTTGGAATAGGGCATGTGCAATTTTATACATAGTGGTCAATTAGACCAATTTGTTGTAGTTGTTTAAATAGTAAATTGTATTGGGTTTTTAACTCAATAGAATACACAAACGTTAATATCAGTTGACTAAAGCTTTATATATACAATATGAATAGAGGTCAAGAGCTACGGACATTAATGTTGCAGGGATGGGGGGACTTTGGTTATAGTTGGTGTTGCAGCATCAGGACAAGAGATATCAACACGACCGTTCCAACTTGTGACTAGCCGTGTGTGGAAAGGAACAGCTTTCGGTGGCTTCAAGAGCCGAACCCAAGTGCCATGGCTTGTAGAGAAGTATATGAACAAGGTTAGAAAAACGTAACTTAAAGCAACGTGATATGCTATCATCTCTTCAAAACACTTGAATTATTCATGAACATTCCAACAATACAGGAGTCAAAGTGGATCAGTACATAACGCACAGCATGACCTTTGGAGGGTACTTGCCTTCGTTGTGGCCTCAGTACCATACACCAATAGTTTTATCATCCTCTCTCCATCTCTCTCTCTGCTTCAATAAAATTTGATGCATCCCTTATAATAAGCAGCCTTGTTTATGGAGATTATAGGTCGTTGGAACCAGACTCTACAATTTTCTTGATAAATTAATATTTGAAATCATATATTTCCATTTCATAATAAATAAGTAATGTTAAGAAAAAACTACCTTCTAAATTATCTAATTTATATCATTTAAATTTTTCATAATTGATTTTTTTTTCGACCATAATTGATTAATATATCTTTTACAAAGATAATGAATAAAATTTTATTTGATGTTTTATTTTAATTTTTTTTCATAAACTAATAAATTTCTGTCCTTTTATAGAGGGTTTTTACTATAGCTGGTCACTTCACAAGGAAGGACCCATAAACAGATTTTGGTGGTAAAAACAAAACACTGTACGCCCATATTATCATTACCTCACTACAAAAAAAATTCGAATTTTCTGTTCCAACGGGAAAACAATCACCACCTCTCATCACCAAACCAATTATTCTTCTCCTTAGGTCCCGTTGGTCCTTCCTCGCCTGACAACTCCACCGGAAGCTTTCTCAACGCCGCATCAACCCAACACCTCATCCTCCACGGCAACCTCTCATTCAACCTCTCAATCTCCGTCCTCGATCCATACACAATCTTCGGCCCCCACTCCCTCATATAACCAAGCCACGGCGGCTCCACCACCTCCCCTCCTCCTAGATACTCCGCCGCGACAACCTCGTACCTCGAGCACGAATCCACAAACAAACCGCTTCTCGCAGTATCGTTCCTTATCCCAATCCCAAGCAAATCCGACCCTTGCAAATACATCCCGGGCCTAGCGAAGCTGGCGTGACCGTTCTTGGACGAGTAAACGACACCTCTATTGGTTCCCTCCACGAACTCCAGATCCTGAGCCTCCACCCACTCTCCGCCGCTATGCTGAGAGAAGTAAACAGCGTGGAGCTCCCCGGTGAAGTTGCTGATCCGGATAGTGAAATGCTCCCAGTCGCAAACGTGTTGCCCGGTTTTAGCCAGCGAGACGTTCAAGAGGCCGAGCTTCAGAGTCGCTGGTCCGTTGAAAGGACAGAAGATCCAAAACGCGAGATCGGTGAACGTTCCACCGAACGCTGGCTTGACGTGAACGTAAAGCTTAGCGGTTTCGAGATCTCCTCGCTTCAGAAACTTGCTCCTCTGTTCATTGCTACTCGGCAAATCGATCCAAAACCGTTTGTCATTGGCTCCACCGTGAGGCAAGTTGGTGCCGTTTTCATCAACGGGCTCTCGGCTATTATCAGAGCTGCACAAAACGGCACCGTTCTTGAAGAACCAAGATACAGAAGAAGGCAAATAGACTTCATCAGGGTGGAAAAAGACTCTCGGACCGTAGTGTTGAATCAAAGCATGGATCTGGTCGATATTTGGCATTGCGTGTAAACTAGAATCAAGGTTTTTCAAACAAGCGATGTTTTTACAGAAATGATCTTCTTCTTCTTCTACAATCTCCTCCGCGGAGATCATCAACGGAGTCCTGCAGAAGAATGTACCTGCAGAGACTCCTTTTCCCCACATTCCGCGATCCGAAGGTCTTGTTTTCCATATAAACAAAGGAACACTCAAAGAATCCGATAACGCGGTGATAACGACTCTATGTGCTTCGCATTTATCGGTTAGATCAGCTCGAACGCATCTAATTTGATCCAAACCAGGTTTGGCGGGACTCGTTGTAACCAAGAATCCCACCGGTTTATACCCTCGAGGAGGCTGCGGTAACCAGAAGTAACCGCAGCCCTCGCTTTTAGGTTCTGATGATGATGATGATAAGTCATTTGAGCTCCAGACTAATGTGTAATCAAGTGGCTTTGCAAGTGCAGACTCGGCGATGTCTCTAGCTACGAGAACAAAGCCTCTCAGGAGGTGAGAATCAGGCTGGCAGTAGTGTCCTAAAGAGTGGAAACTGTCGGGTAAGTTGTCGGGTTTGTAGAACGAGACGGACTTGTTCTTGTCTCGAGGAGAGACATATCGCCATATGAATTCAAAAGCTGTGATCTCGGCTACTTCTAAGTCTCCGAGATTGATTCTTCCTGAAGCAAAGCCTTGACCTAATCAATTGAAGCATAAATCAAAAGCAGGCAGAAAAAAAAAAACTGAGAAAAATCGAATGTTTCTTTAAAAAAAAAAAGAAATGTTCATAATTCTTGGTCCGATTGGATCAGATCATAGAATCCAGAATTTGTATCCAGATCTGAATTGAAGAAGGTAACCAGATTGAAAGAAAGAAAGGGATCATCATAATTGAGAAATTACCTGAAGGCCAGTGGGGAAGAGAAGCAGGGAGGGAGAAGGTTTGGGGTTGCTTCAATGGCGGAAATTCTGTGAGATTGTTCCAATAGAGACAATTGCACCCAAACATTCCTATCTCTCTCTCTGTCGCTCTGAGATCATTGATGGTTCGGGAAACCAATAGTAATCAAACCGACATATATCAAAGCTTGTTGTTGGGTCCCAATCATCCCGAAATCTCGATTTATTTATTTTTGGATTACTCTTAATCCCATATAAAAAATCAAGAATAAACAGAAAAGTAAAAACTAAAAAGCAATTTGTTCTTGTGAAAATCAGAAGTGCTTTTTTTTTTTTGCGCAACAAATCAGAAGTGCATCTTTTAAAATATTGGGGCACATAATCATTATGATTAATAAAAATAAATGATCGTCCAAAAATCAAAAATAATAAAATAATTATCAGAACCAAGTTTTCATGAGACTGTAAATTTTACTCTCTGATCAAAACAAACACTTTTAAAGTAAAAGTCTAAAAGTAAAAACTGATGTCTCATTAGAGTTTAGTTAAAAGATAGAACACGTTGAAGTTTCGAATTCAAGCCAATGATAAAGCAAAAGTGGGAAAAAAAACTTGAAATGTAACATAACTAAGTTGCATTAATTTAGTTCGGCCGATGAACTAAATGGGCCTTAACGACCCAATAAAAGGGGACACAACTCCAAAACCCTCGTTGTTACCTTCTCCTTCTTTCCGCAAAGCGATAAGGTGCAAAAAAAAAAAAAGAAGAAGAAATTATCAATCGATGGCGAAGAGAATCGGTGGAGCCGGGAAATCAGGCGGAGATTCCAACATCTTGGCTCGGATCTCTAATTCCGAGATCGTATCTCAAGGGAGACGCGCCGCCGGAGATGCCGTGGGAGTGTCGAAGAAGCTGATCTGGAGCACGGGAAAAGCGGCGTGGATCGCTGGTACGACTTTTCTCATCCTTGTTGTTCCGTTGATCATCGAGATGGATCGCGAAGCGCAGCTCAACGAGATAGATCTTCAGCAGGCAAGCCTCCTCGGAGCTCCGGCGGCTCCTGCGCAAAGGGGAATGTAGAAAAACCCTAAGAAACATGTTGAGCCGACTTCGAGGCTTTTGCAATTAGGCTGGTTTATCTGTTTTGTTTATCTGTTTCTGTTATGGTTTTGTCGAATAAGAGTTCTTCTTACACAGGGTGGATTCTTTTATAAGTTTCGAGCTTGTTATTAATCTTCAGATTGGTTTTGCAATCGATGGTTCTGCTTTCAATGGATAAGGAGTTTTTAATATAGCAATAAGTTTAGTTAATTAAATGATCTTTAGGCTATGAAGTTCAATCTTGCTATGGTTCTTTAAGAGATAAAACCTGATTAGTTGAACACCGGTTCTTTCCAAGCGATACAGGAGCCGTAGCCTTTTAGGTACGAACTTCACGACACTTTCAAAAGCTTCTTTTTCCGGCGCAAAACCGTTTCTTGTAGGCATTGGGACTTCAAGGTACATCTTGTTTTTATGTTTTCCTAGAACTGCATTTTGTGTTTGAATTTGTTCTCAGTTATTTGATGCGAGGCGGCTGAAAATTCCGACACTTTATTACAAAGCTTCCCAGATCGTTTTTGTTCTTAAGTCGGCATAAGCCTTGGTCAACTGCGTCCAGTTTGGGCCGAGATCTGTTTATTTACATACATGTTTGAGAGATGTCATCTATCTCTAATATGTTTATGTTCTTTTAGTCAAATTTCAATACAAACACATTCCTCAACTAGATTCTACCAATAGTTTTTCAGTTAGATTTTCTCAAATTAAACACACAAATAAAATCGCACTATGAAATAACCCAAATTTTTTTCTAATTTGTCTACCTGCAGACGGATGATTGAGACCGTTTTCTCATTAAAACTCTGAATCGTGGTTTGGCATTCCTAAGTGTCATTTCTATCTAGGCCGGGTGGACCTATAAGCCTGGCCCATTAAGAGGAAAATCAAAATAAAGGAGTGGGGATTTCAACAGACGTCATCAGAAACAAAGAGGGTCTCACAGTCCGACATTTAGCAATACGAGCAAAGGGCAGAAGCACCTGTCGTACAGTCCCCGCGTGTTCTCACGCGCCGACTCAATACTCTGCCTCCGACGCCGACATTAACTCTCCGCCGTTGTCGTTCGCTTTCATAGGCCACGATTCTACACCTAAGCAGTCAAAACCCCTTGACTCCTTTGCATCACCGAGCTTGCATTAAACCCTAACCATCGCCACACTTCGTAAGTTCTTCCAAATTTCTGTGATCGTCTTCTCTCTGAGTCTCTGTAAAACACCATTTGATCTGCTTGGGTCTGGTCTTTTGCTTTATGTCTTTACAGTTTCTCTTCAATCTGTTGAGGCTAGAATCAATTATGTGTTTTGTTTCTGCAGAAAACTCTGTGAGAGCATAAAACCATGGCACCAAATACGCATGTCAAAAGAGCATTCAAAGCTATGAATGATCTGGGAATAACGGATGCGCAAGTGAAGCCGGTCTTGAAGAACCTTCTCATCCTTTACGACAAAAACTGGGAGCTGATAGCCGAGGACAATTACAGGGCTCTCGCTGATGCTATCTTTGATACCCAAGAGACCACTCAGGTTTCCTTCTTTCTTCTCTCACTGTTTTATTTTTTAATTTCTTTAGTTGTATCATTTGCTTTGTGATCACCCTGACTAATGCCAACATATGAAGGCCACTGAAGAAGGAAAAGGAAAGGAGAAGAAGAAGGCTGAAGAAGCTGAAGCTAGCGTATGTTCTTTCCTTTTATTAGTTCAAAGACTGTATTTTCCTTCTTTTCTAATTTCATTTGTTGCTTTTCAGGCTGCAGAAGTTGACAGAAGAAAAAAGAAGGCGCTTGAAGTATGTGAATATCTATGTTTTTGATAGATTTATGTTTCTTGCATTTATTCAGTTTCTTTCATGTGTTATCAGTCTCTCGAGGAAGATGAAGAAGATGCATTGGATGAGCTTGAACCTCCTTTAAAAAGGCTGCGACGCAGAGGTGAAGGATCCTCTGCTTTGCCTTTGAACAATAGTCCCAGTTTAGAAGAACATACAACTGATGCTGGTTAGCTTACTCTTTGCATTGCTTATTTTGTTGTGATGAAAAACTTACTTCAAAACTGACATGTATCTTTGTATGTTCTCTCTGGAATTCCTTAGAGCATGGGAGCCCTTCAGTTCCCATATCTGAGTTGGAGAATACAAATGGACACGTGGAACAGCCGGATGGCGGCGAAACAGCAAATACCTTTCATGGTGCCACAAGTGACGAGGATCCTCGTACAACTATTGTGAGATATAGTGAGAACAGGCTGGCTACAACCCTGGAAGAATCTTCAACACTTGAATTAGCTTCTTCTGAGACGGGTGAGGTGAAGATTAATCTGAGCTTTGCTCCTGCAACCGGAGGATCCAATCTACGTGTACCCACTATGGAGGAACTGCGGAGAGCAATGGAGGATAAATGTCTCCGGTCTTACAAAATACTGGACCCTAACTTCTCTGTTGGCCGTTTCATGGGCGACATGGTTACTTGCTTCCTGGAACTATCAAAAAAGGCAGCAGCCAGCCCGTCGCCAGAAAAATCGCCGATTCTCACGACGAATATTGATGTGTTGAAGAAATCTGCAGCAACAAACTTGCCGCCGAATGTTGATGCATTGAAGAAATCTGCAGCACCAATGCATGTTGATTCTACTGGCACTAATGAAGAAAACGGAGAAGCTGGTGAGTCCATGGGTTTAGTAGTGGTTCCCGAGTGCCAGATCTCTGCGGATGATTTTAGATTGATAAGCAGCATCAGTGACATCACTCTCGGAAAAGAAACTGTCCAGATCCCTTGGGTGAACGAATTCAATAGCAAGGTTCCTCCACCTTTTCGATACGTAGCCCAGAGCTACGTCTATCTAGATGCTGCGGTGAAGTTTTCACTAGGGAACATCGGGGATGACCAACGCTGCTCCTCTTGCTGTGGAGACTGCTTGGCTCCTCCAGGGGCATGCGGGTGTGCAGGCTTCACATACACAAAAGATGGCCTCCTGGAGAAAGAGTTCCTGGAAGAGTGCATCTCTGAGGCACGTGACCCGCAGAAACATGTGCTGCAGTATTGCAAAGAATGTCCACTGGAGAAGGCTAAAAAGGAAGAGGTTCTGGAACCGTGCAAGGGGCATCTGAAGAGGAAGGTCGTTAAAGAATGTTGGATCAGTTGTGGCTGTATCGAAAACTGTGGCAACCGAGTCGTCCAACGTGGCATTCATAACAAGCTGCAGGTTCGCTATTTAATATTTTTGAACACATCTCAGTTCTGGTGGATAAACAAAATTGATTTTATGACCTATCTGTTAAACCTGGACATAAGGTTTTCTTTAATTCTCTGAATCAGGTGTTTTTCACGCCCAATGGGACAGGTTGGGGACTCAGGACTCTAGAAAAGCTGCCCAAAGGAGCATTTGTCTGTGAGTTTGCTGGAGAAATATTGACCATTTCGGAGTTGATCCAGCGTAGCTCTGAGAAACTTACCTTTCCGGTAATATTGGATGCACACTGGGGCTCTGAAGAAGCCTCCGGTGTGGACAAAGCTCTTTGCCTTGATGGAATGCATTATGGGAATATTTCCAGGTTCATCAACCACAGGTATAAAAGAGCTTCTACGAGCCCAATCTCTTAAAATGAGTTTAGTTCCTTTGGTTTTGGCCATTTTAGAAATCTGCAAACGGCTTAGCTGAGCTTTAAAAGCTCATTTGGTGACTTGTAAAATTGTTATCCATCTCATTTCATTACTTTTATAACCGTTTTACTATGTCTAATGCGTATGTTCAGATGCTCAGATGCAAATTTGATTGACATCCCAGTGCACGTGGAGAATATGGACTTCAACTACTATCATGTATGAAACAAACCCTGGTTTCATTTCTAATCCCTTGCTTGCATAAGTCTCTATACAACGGGAAGCTAACCTGTGTGTGTGTTTATCCAGCTTGCGTTCTTCACAACAAGAGACATCGAGGCTATGGAGGAACTAACCTGGGTGTGTTTAAAAGTTTCTTCAACCGCTTCTACACAGATTTATTTCTTTAAGAAAATTTCACAGTTGTGATTCTGTCTTAAGAAGAAGTGTTTGACTTAACTTGCAGGATTACGGCGTCGAGTTCAACGATCATGTTTATCCCACACTTCCGTTCCATTGTCAATGTGGTAGCGAGTTCTGTCGCAATGTTAAGCGGATAAGCAGTGAGTAATCTCACCAAAAGATTTCTATATGATCGTCTCTTTCGGTGGTTTTGCCTGTTCAATGTTTGAAAAAAGAAAAAATCAATTTCGACACATGAACTCTTGAATTTTCGTGCAACTAACAGTCAGTTTTTTGGATGGTGCAGAAAGCAAGAAGGCGAAGAAGAGAGCATGAGAGCTTGCAGTGTGGTAGTTTTTTGAGGATGTGTGGTGTCTCGAACTCTTTTTGTGAAGGAATTGACAACTTTTCCCAAAAAAAAAAAAAAACTCTCGTATTGTCAATTCGACGAGGCAAATAAACAAAAAAGCTCTCGTGTATATCTTCACGTAGGTTCTAATAGCTATGGCTTTGGTTTGACCATCTAAAACTCTCTGGTTACGGCTTTGGTTTGTCATTATTGAATGTCTCTGTTTATAAGCTCAACTTAGAAGAGAATCTTGAAAATGATCTCAACTCGAAGAATGACCTCCCATGAGAGTGCTTGTGGAAACATTATCTTTTATTATATATATATGGTTTTGAAGGGAAGGATGGTCTAAAGATAAGAACATGATCAGAGCTCATTATGTTAGATAATTATACTTTGATTGGCGCTGCACCATCCCTATCATTTTGAGTTGTGTACAGTTTTTACTGTTTAAACCGCAAGCTGATCTTTAACGGTTTACCCACCGAGTCTCGCCTTGCGCTATGGCAACACAAAGCGCTCGTTTTGTATATGAAAGCAAAAACCGGTACTGCAAAAATATAGGCGTAGATAGACAGTAATAATTTTATATCCCTAACTTTAAGTTAGCTAAAGCTATTGATAAAGAGTAATGAAGAAAGTCATAGTTAAAATAGGATAATAGAGTTTTCCAGCAAAACTTGTGCTTGAAAAGAGAAGGTAGAACTTGAGAATCAAACATGAGAACTGCGAACTAAACGAATGTTTAATGATAAAAGGGATCTTTATTTTATTAAAACTTTTCAAAGATATTTTATTAAAAATTTAAAAGATAATTTAAGATTTAACTCACTCAATTCACTTGGTTTGGATCACAACACAATTCAAGTTTCCTTATTTATAGTATAAGGTCAAAGGAATATTTCGTAGAATATTTCTTAGATATTTTACACTATACATGTCATATCTTACATTACACACCACACACCACATATAGTTGGTGTTGATTCTTTTGGCTAATATATGCCAAACCTAATTGCCAAACTTAATGACGTTGACATAGATAATATTAACCGTAAAAGCAAAGAAAAGCTAAAGTCACTGTATTAGATCTGACAAATAGCTTATAAGGTTGTATAAGTGTCTTAGAAACATTCATAATTTTTTCTAAGAAAATTATCAAAAGTTATTTTTTTAAGTTTGAGACTTTATTATAACAAAAATATGAGAAAAGGCTCAAAAGAAAACAACAATCTCCGTTTGATTAAAAAATTACCGTCGATGAGACCATCCCTCATCGAAATTCAGATGATAGCTTCGGAGATCATAGCTACTCTGAATATTATTACTACCACTCTTCCACGACCACCTTAAACGCTTTTTCAGCCTCCAAACAAACTGTTTCACGGGAACGCGAGGAGGTTTTCCACAACATGAGAACGCAAACGCCACGATCGTTCTTTCCTCTGAGTTTCCTAGCCTCGCTGAAACCGTCGTTGAGCTTCCAATCCGCTTTTCCAATCTCTGAAACTGAAGTCTCTTAAAACCTTGTTTGTTCATAGCTTTTAACTTAGTTTACTCTCTGTGTCTCTCTTTGTGTACTTTGTGAGAGTGAGAAAATGTAAATGTAACGAAGTAAATAACGAGAGAAATATTTAAAGAATTTTTAGAAGAGAGAAAGTGTATATAAACCGCAATTAAACACAAGTGTGAAGATTCACGCCTATATTTACATTTTACACACCGTGCCTAAACATAAACCTTGTAAAAAATTTAAACTACATGTGATGATGTGAACAAACAAAAGGTTTGAACATGAACATTTTTATATGATTTATTTCTTAAACAGCAAAGCGTCATTTTAATCTACTTTATAATCCAATATCCATATCAGCACTATTAACGGTTCAAATACCACCATGTGTGTCAATGTAGGACTATCGACGACTTTGTAGTTTTTTTTGCCTAATCGACGACTTTGTAGTTCATATATGTAAATTAGAAAAATTATTAGTAAAGGTATGATTTGGCAGAGTGTAAGTATAAGCATGGATCTTATCACACTTGTGTTCAGGTTTGGGGCACGGATACTTTAAGAATAGTCTAAAGGTCTTAGTAAAAAGAGTGCTAGTAGTCTTCCCTGCTCGGATTGCGAGAGCTATTTAACAAATACAAAAGTTTCTGGCAAATAGGTGAAAACACTTTTTTTTTTCTTTCAAAAGAAGAATAGTCCAAAGTGCATCATCCTCCACCATAATCCATTTTTGTACTAATATGAAAAAGTTAATATTATAAAAAGTATTCAAATCTATATAATCTAATACCACTCTTATAGAATACCACCGTGACATGTTTTTGCACTTTAGTATTATGTTTTAGTAGGTAAACAAAATCGTCTATAGGCAAATCAAGGTTTTTAAACAACCATTTTAACATAGAACAAAAACATCTTATGAAGGAACAACACAACATATATAATCACAGAGAGTATCCTTTGTTCATTATATATTCGATAAGCATTTTTTGGTTAAAATATTCGATAAGCATTTTGTTCAACAAAAATACAAAGCTTTTCGTAGTTAAGCTTACGAACAAAAAGAACGTACACGTATATTATCAAAATGCTTTTTATATAAGATTGAGACTTTAACTATATACAGAATATGAAAATAAAAAGGCTCAAAAGATAATAATAACAATTTTTGTTTGCTTAAAAACTAAAATCACCGTCCGCGAGACCAACCGTCGTCGAAATTCAGATGACATGTTTTTGCACTTTAGTTTTACGTTTTGGTAGGTAAACAAAATCATCTATAGGCAAATCAAGGTTTTTAAACAACCATTTTAACATAGAACAAAAACATCTTATAGAGGAACTACACAACATAATCATGTAACTGGATGTTAATAAAGGGAATAAGTAGAATTAAAAGAATGATAATTAGTGGAATCCAATGGAATGGAATTAGTATTTCATTTACTCCAGAACTATTTTTAGGTGGAATGATTTTTCAAAAGAATGTTATTATTTTTTTTGGAATAACAAGGGATAATATGGAATGGGATGGAATACTCATTTTTTTTTCATTGCAACTGGTGATTATTTTGTGGAATGAGAAGGAATTATGCATTCGGGAAGTTTCTATTCCAAAAATGTGTATTCCAGTTACACCTAGAGAGTATCTTTTGTTTAAGATATATTCGATAAGCATTTTTTTGTTAAAATATTTGATAAGCATTTTGTTCAACAAATATACAAAGCTTTTCATTTCTGTATACAAAGCTTTTCGTAATAAACAAAATTAAGCATATGAACAAAAAGAACGTACACGAAAATTATCAAAATGCTTTTTATATACGATTAAGACTTTAACTATATACAGATATGGAAATAAAAAGGCTTAAAAGATAACAATAACAATCTTTGTTTGCTTAAAAATTAAAATCACCGTCGACAATACCAACCGTCGTCGAAATTCAGCTGATAGCTCCGGAGATCATAGCTACACTGGATATTATTACTACCACTCTTCCGCGACCACCTTAAACGTGATTTTAACCTCAAAACAAACTGCTTCAGGAGAACGCGAGGAGGTTTTCCACAACATGAGAACGCAAACGCCACAATCGTTCTTCTTTCCTCTGAGTTTCGAAGCGTCGCTGTAGCTGTCGTTGAGCTTCCGATTCGCTTTCCCCATCTCTTAAACTGAAGTCTCTTGAAACCTTGTTTGTTCATAGCTTTAAGTTAGGTTACTCTGTGTGTGTCTCTTTATGTTGTTTGAAAGAGTGAGAAAATGTTAAATGTAACGAAGAAGCAAGGAATGAGAGAAATATTTAAAGGGCTAGAGTTGATAGAAAGGAAGAAAAAATAAGAGAGAGAGAGGTTATGGGGTTTGCCACGTGTGGATGTATAATTCGTGGTCTAAATGTTTATAATATATAGTCAAAGAATAGTCCAAAGTGCATCATCCTCCACCATATATCCAAATCTTTGTCTAATAGCAATATGAAAAAGTGAATATTTAAAAATAATAATTCAAATCTATGTTCTCTCTAACCAATTACCACTTTAATAGCTAGGCTACCCCGTGACATGGTTTGCACTTCAATTTTCTGTTTTGGTGGCTAAACGTAACATCTATAGGCAAATCATGGCCTACAAGTTTTTTTTTTTTTGATCAAAACCGACAAGTTTTTAAACGACCCTTTTAACATAGAACACAAACATTTAATAAATAAAGGACCAACAGAATGACATAGGTATTAGATAGAATGGAACTTGGATATATACTTTCAAAAGTTAAAAATTTAAAGTGATGCTTTCACATGTAAGTTAGCACTTGTCCACGCACTGATAAAATGCACCTTTTAGTTTATTTATTGAGATATAGTTTCATATTATAACAAATGATAAAGATAGTACTGAGAGCAGCAGAGAGAGTCGAAAGAAGATGAGAAATTCTGAATTTTCGGTTATTTGCAACTTATATTGTAAGTGAGGGTGTTTATACAATTTGCTATAAAAGCTTAACTGCAAAATACACTATTATTTACACTGAAAATCTAACATGAGGACTACAAAATACAAACCAATGCTAAAATATCTGTCTTTAGTGGTAGAATATTTTGTACGTCATAATTATTTGTAGTTAATGTTAGAGATGTGTTTAACACTTGGTTAGTGTCAGCTCCACATCACAAAGCCTAACTTATGGGTCATAAACCCGTCTCACTTCATGGTGGAGAATCAAATTAGCCACCTTTTATATACCAAAGGACAGCATAAAAGCAGAAAACTCTATAGGAATGGATAACGATCACTTTTGAAAAAACCTTTATCAAAAAGTTTAATATTTTTTTAAACTGCATTATATTATTAAATCGAAACCAAGTGCGCAAAATAGAAGCAAAGCCTGGAAGATTACATGAATCTTGTTGGTTTTCCTCTTTTGCTCTCCAATAATCCGGTTTGATCAGCCCTTCTAAGGTTTTAATTTGCCTGGAAGATTACAAGAATCTTGGTTTCCTCTTTATTTTTTTTCTATGTTTTTTTCCCTTCTGTTTTAATTTTCTGATACGAAAACTGTTTAAAAAATCAGATGCTAACTCGTTTTCAGTTGTCCTGTCTGAGCTGGAAAGATTCGACTAAAGTGGGATTTGACTGTTTTTTTGTTTCTTTTAATCTTTAAACCGTTTGAGTATACACCGTCCATCGCATAAACGATGACGATTTTGTCGGATAGATCCTAATTTGATACAAAAGAAATAGTAATACCAAAAAGACAAGGATTTTGCCTAAAACTTTTTACAAATCAGACCCCACGCGCTAAGTGCTTTCTTGTTTACCTGACGTAAAAGTTAAGGAACATGACCAAAAAGACAACGATAGATAACAAAAACAAAGATAATTCAATTTCAAAAGCAACCAAATTAAAAAGCAATAAATATCTCGAACCAGAAAACAATTCATTTTGGATCATCTAACTATTTATTGAACCGATTGTGATTGCTATTGAAAGCATACCAGAGAGCCAGTTTTTTTCATAAATCATAACATATACAGACAACTACATCTGCATCAATGCGATCTTACCTTGAAGATACTGATGATATTCGTGTATTATGACCCATTTGGTGCTAGCATCTGCAGAATATGTGACCAAACTATTTCACCTAGGAATATAAACACTGTTGAGTGTGAATAGAAAATGTGTGTGGAGGAGGGAGTATTGTTGGACTTTAATTAATTAAAGGGAGGAATGTTAATTAAAAGGCACCACTTAAGCAAACGTATGCGTTGATTGAAGGCACCACTTGAATTAATATATAAAGCGATCAATTGCCATACAAGAAGAGGATGAGAATATAACTGAAACTCAATTGGATTTAATGTTCTTTTAGCCCATAACAAACAGAATATAGTTTGCTAGAGTCTTTGTATGGGTGTGTTGTACGGACACTGATAGTTATATCCTCAAGATAGACGACGTCTATGAACTACACATACCTTTATAAGAGCGAAATTCTCTTTTTTTTTTGATCAAAGAGCGAAATTCTCTTTTAGGAGATTTCTCAAGCAAACTTCTATCAAATTACAATCGGTTAAGTTGTGAAAAGAAGAATGGTAATCATCTAGTTAATTATTTATAAGGGTTTAAATCTCCTAATTATTTTTATCTATAACTTATGTGAAGTAAGCAAATGTATATGATTATATGTATGATTGATTTGCATATGTACTTTGGATTAACAAACACAATACTATCAAGGTCACTGCATAAAATATCTCGGAGGGGAATTATTAAGTATAAGGCATAGTTGGTGAGAAAATGATTTGGATTGGTAAAACAAATTAGGTTAAGTTACTACTTAGTTTTGTTAATGTAACTTACAGTCCTTGTGCCGATTAGATCTCTACCAACGCTACACCATCTGCAGAAGAGAAGGATAAAGATATGTAGATTTCAGTTTCTCTCTTCTGCTTAGGTTCAAATACTTATGTGAACTTTGTTTCAAGAGAAACTTAACTTTGTTGTTGACACGTCTAGTTTCTACGGTTTATGTAATTCGCCAAAATACAGAGCAAACAGCGGCAACTTATGATACCAAAACAACACTGGCGAAGGAACAAAGGACAAATTCCAAGGTAAGTTCATGGCAAAGGCAACATGGAACCTTCTGCGAGGTGTCCAACCACAACAACACTGGTATATGGGGGTCTGGTTCTCTAAGGCAACTCCAAACTACTCGTTTGTAACATGGTTGGCAGTGTGCAATCGTCTTTCCACAGGAGACAAAACAAAGAACAGCATACTCTGTTCTGATGCAAAAGAGTCACTTAATGTCCCGACTGCTATCGTCGTAATACACCACAGACCGGGATAGTCTAATTCAGCCCCTCAATAAACCAAATGCAGGCCGAAGATCTTACTTTTGGCTCTATAGAAGCACGAATCCACCCAACAATCTTTGAATTAACTGTTAACCAGTTTTCATGATCTGCACTATCTTTTCTGGTTTCTTCAGTGTACCCTTGATGAAACACATCTTTCATGTAGCTTGAAGAGCATTAAGCATCTCCGAAAACCTTTTGGTGTAATTTTCTCCATTCAACTGAACCGAAGAGATCATCGCTTCTGGATTGTCAGAACCATAAAGCAAATATGATGAGCTTGACATGAGCTCATCCATTTTGCTAGTAACTGGGGAATAGAAAATCAGAAAAAAAAATTGTTTTCGATTTTTCTAGTCTGATAGCATGTAGATTTAGATATGGTAATAACTTGATCTATTAGAAAGCTCATACAATCGTTTATATACAACTCAAGAGTTGTGATTCAATCCTAAACACAAGTGGAATTGAATCCTTATGCTGAAGAGAACTAAACGAAAATACGATAATAACAATTCTAAGCTTTATATATCTTCGGGACTACATTTTTTTCTTCTTGTACTTCATGTTTATCTCAATAATATGCAACGACGAGAAAGAGAATAGTCAAATGACGCGAGATGCTCAAATGTTCTGATGTTCAATAACTCATCGACAACACGCGATAAAATATTCGCTTTGGTCTTCAATATATAACAATTTTATGACTCCCAAACTAAAGATAACTTTTATTTTATCAAAATTTATCTTAAAATATTTAAAACTTTCCAGTTCTCATCTATTAACCAAGAAAAATTATAAAAATGGTAAAATAGATTGTATAAAAATTTACCAAATATGAATAAATGACGAACAGTTTTTAATTATTATAACTTGAACAGAAAGTTTTTTGAACATAATTTTGAACAGAAAGTTGAAAACAGTAGTTCATGAGAAGCATCCCTATCGCCGATTTAAAGTATGTGAATCCAGACTGATCAAGAACTGAATGATTTGTCAAGAATTATATTTTGTACAAACTAATAAATCTCTTGATGAAGGAGGACCATATTAAATAGAGAAAAATAAATGAGAACGTGTTGAAATGTTGCTTAGGACGTAAATAATGAGAACGAATAAAAGGGTTAGGTCAACAATTGCGGATGAATTCTACAGCTATTTACAAATATGATTTCAGTGATTAGCTTAATTAAGGACGTGCAAGATATACCTATAAGACAAAAATATTTTAACGTCACTTGAGCTGATCCATTGTTACTGTTAGCAGAAGGAGCGTTGAGCCTGAAATGATGAGACTATATTTGAGTAGATGAATTAATGGGTCTGAGATGTTTTTCTCAAAAAAAAAAACCTATAAGACTTGTTCAAATACACAAAAATATCCGACTATCCGCGTGAGCATACTCGATTAAATATGCAAAAATATTACAACTTGGAAAAAGAATATGGAAGAGAAATTAAATAGTTTTTTTTTTTTCGTTTTGTTCAAAAGAGAAATCAAATAGTTTAAAATGAGATATCAATACCAAAGACTTATTATAAATTTATAATTATATCGGAGTATCGGACACGGCTACATGTGTGAGGATTATGCTCTTACCCATATATACCCGTCTATACAACCAAAAAAATGGCTAAAGATAATCAAAGTGGTCAAAGTACAAAAGAATAAGACAATCAATATACGACGAAGAACGTATACTATAGGTGATTTTAGCACTAGATGTTTCCCAAACCCTTTTCATCGATTTTCTTAACATATTTAAGAGACTTGAACGCATTTGTACTGAGTATGGTGTACTTTTACATTAGGACAACATACAACTGTATAACTAGAAAATCTATTACAATTTAAAAAATCTGAAAAGAAAATGTAGAGTGTAATACGTCTTTTCATACAAGTTCAACGTAATAATCATTGGATCTGTAAACTTCACAACATAAAATTCCAAATTAAACACCAGGATCATGAAAAAATCTTCTAGAGCAAAACCTATAGTTCATCATGTGAACTTGTTTTGAATATTATTTAATATATATTAAAAGATGCATAGTTCTTTTCAGATAATGACTACTAATCACAATTTAAATCTAAATGGTTCCAGTTTATAAGCCACTCCACGTCAAAGCCAATTCAGGCTTTGCTCACATCTCAGACCCATTCATCTACTCAAATCTAGTCTCATCATTTCAGGCTCAATGCTCCTTCTCCTAACAGTAACAATGGATCAGCTCAAGTGACGTTAAAATACATTTTGCAACATATGCGATATTGATGAACAATTTTCTATATGTTTCCACAATGCAATTTTTCCAATAACACTTGGATCGAAGAAGCATGTACGATATTTTTGTTGGGCAAACTCTTTCTGCAGTACACAACCACAATGACTCTACCTGCATCAATCTAGTATGTCTGTTATATTATAAATCTGCAAAAAATTGCATTCTCTAGAAATTAAACCCTAGACCTGTTATATAAGTTTTTAAACCATAATTACTAGATCGGGTAATTCCACAAAAAATATTAGCTAAGAACACATTTATTCAGACGACCAAGACGGTTGATTATATTAAATCACATGAGCTGGAAATGAAATAGATGTTTTTCACTTTATTTTCTTCAAGTTGCCTATTTCACATCAAGACATGGTGCCCAGTACTTCCCTCCCACTCTATTATATGTATAGCGATTATATTATCTGTGTAAACATGTGCTGTCGTTTACAATCATCCAAAAAATAGTTTAATTTATGTACTGTATGTATATGGTCACATGAACATGATAAATTTAATCTGTAAATGCTGAGCAACACTTGGACACAAAATGTATAACTATGATATATTCTAACTCTTTTTTTTTGTTTCTATTGATAAAGTGAAGCTAATGAGTCGATACATAAACTGACATTATCTTTACATAAGAAAATTTTAATGAGAAATTCGATTTGAAAATGTCTCGGTAACATTATTTAAGACAAATGAGTGCTAAATCTAAAAAAACAATTATCAACTTATTATTATTTTTTGGTAATGCTGACATCTATACTTCTACATCTATTTATACACATTACCATATTACAGACAGATCGCCAAACACAAGTAAATCTTCTCCATCTTTCGATTCCATCATCGACAATATGGCTAGATCCTTAGTGCTCTCGCTAACCCTCGCATTCCTTTTCATCGGAATGGTCTCAGCTCGTGACTGGAACATCCTAAACCAGTTCAAAGGACTCAAGCCAACCAAAACCACCACCAGCCAAAAGGGGGTCGCCACATTGAAAGATCCAAACCTAACCGGATACTGCGAGAGCTGGAGAATCAACGTGGAGCTTCACAACATCAGAGACTTCACGGTGGTGCCACAGGAGTGTGTGTGGTTCGTCCAAAAGTACATGACATCATCTCAGTACGAGGATGACGTGGAGAGAGCCGTTGATGAAGCCATCCTCTACCTCGGAAAAACTTGTTGCGAGAAGAAGAAATGTGATGGCATGGATGCTTGGATCTTTGACATTGATGACACTCTTCTCTCCACCATTCCTTACCATAAGAGCAACGGCTGCTTTGGGTAAGAAAATGATTTGACACGATTTTAGTTTTTTTTTTTTGGGTGGAGAAAATGATTTTTATTTTAATATTTTAACAATTATATAATATTAGTTTATTATCAGTAATTTAGTTTTAGTACATATGTCTATATTTAAATATAACTTTTGATATATTCCAGTTTATTAACAATTATATGTGTTCGTTACAATTGCATTTTGGGATTAAGATTTTACATTGATTTGAATCAGTAGTGAGCAACTAAACACTACCAAGTTTGAGGAATGGCAAAGTTGGGGAAAGGCGCCAGCTGTTCCAAACATGGTGAAGCTGTTCCATGAAATCAGAGAGAGAGGTTTCAAGATCTTTTTGGTTTCTTCTCGCAAAGAGTACCTCAGATCCGCCACCGTCGAGAACCTTATTGAAGCCGGTTACCACGGCTGGTCTAACCTTCTCCTCAGGTATATATTCCCTTGTTCTTTCGAGTCTCATTCAGTGGTGGATCTAGAAAAGAAACCTGAGGCATTATTATGAACTTTGAGTTAACACGAGACATATTCAAGGAGTTTAAGCTAATTACTTAAAATTTAAGATTTTGAACTTGATACTTCGAGAAAAATAAAATTTAATAGGGGCCAAATGACCTGTTCTTCATAAAATGGATCCGCCACTGGTCTCAACGGTTGTCTTATAACAAGATAACAACATTAATACAAACAACTAGCGAAGTTATATGTCCCAATCTATATAAATATATGAGCAACCATAATAATTCGAGCCTTTCTATTGTATATTACTGTGAACCGAGTATAATAAAATTGTCAAATCGAAAAATTGCAGGGGAGAAAAGGACGAGAAGAAGAGTGTGACCCAATACAAAGCAGATGTGAGGGCATGGCTTACAAGTCTTGGATACAAAGTATGGGGAGTGATGGGTGCACAATGGAACAGCTTTGCTGGTTGTCCAGTTCCCAAGAGAACCTTCAAGCTCCCGAACTCCATCTACTATGTTGCTTGATCAAATCATATATACTACTCTAACCAAAGAAAATAAGATCAGAGTTTCGATCTAATTCTTGAGTTTTTTGATTATCTCCCTTTTTGTTTTTCCCATTTCTGGTTTTATATAACCAACTCAAATGCTTATGAGTGATATATAAACCATGATCATCTTTGTTTCTTGAATTCATCTTTTTGTGTTACCATTTTGGGCCTTTGTGAAATTGACTTTGGACTTTTCGTTAAATTAGTCATCTATCCCTATCTGATTGGAGAACATTGATGGGTTTGGTGAAGTTCAGATACAAAGTATTCAGCAAGACTCTAGAAGAGATACATAATAACTTGAAAGCTACTCTAAGTTGTACAAACTCTAAAGAACTAAAAAAGAACTACAACCAGCAGAAGAAGTTGGAAGCTCTCAAGCAAATAAATGTATAAGATAAACTCTGACTAAACTGAACTGTTACATTCTTCCACCAAATCTTTTACACAAATATTTACAATTATTTTATATCTAAAATTCAGTGTGTTAATATAAAAAAATTGAATCTCTCAAGTTTTGTACATGAAAAAATTATATTTATTAGTTTTTGAGATGAAAAGTTGCATTTATTATTTATGTAAAGACGCAACTATTAAAATTAATTTATTTTAAAAATGAAAAAAATGAAAAGACGCAATCTTTGAGATTATAATAAAAAGACACAAAATAATAGATACACACATTATTTAATAATTTGATCACTTTTTAAAATTAATTTCATATTTCAAATGAAAAGAATATTTTGGCATTAATTAGATTTCTATTATTAGTAGATTTTTTTTAAATAAAAAAATGGAGTCCTCTGACGCAACTGGTATAAGAAACATAACTATGGCGCCAACTTTGACCAAAGACTAACGGTGGCGACACGAAGTCAATTCCGTTCGGTCATCCCAACCTAAACCGAACAGAACCATATTTGTAATAAAACAAAGCGAACATGCAATGTATTCAAACCGAGACGAACCGGACCGGATGTAATTAACGGCGTTTCGTCGTGGTTTACACGTTTGACTTGAGCGAGGAAGAGAGAGAGAGCATTGACTTGTAAGAGAGTCTCTACTATACATATATCGCCTTCACATATTCAAATCTCAACACGCCCAAAGTTCAAAGTTTTACTTATTCCAATCCCTTGTAAGAAAGAAAACCTGTTTTAATGGCTACGGCGGGTCTCTACCGGCGATCTCTTCCTTCTCCCCCTGCCATTGACTTTTCTTCTGCCGAAGGCAAGGTACGGATCAGTCGTCGGATTATTACAGAGGGATAGACTTTGTTCATGCTATCTGTGCTGATTTTAGTTACTGTCTAAAAACGTATGTTCTGTTTCATTTCATCTTTGACCTGTGCAGAAAATATTCAGTGAAGCGCTTCAGAAAGGGACAATGGAAGGATTTTTCAGGTTGATTTCTTATTTCCAGACGCAGTCTGAACCTGCTTATTGTGGCTTGGCTAGCCTTTCAGTTGTCTTGAACGCTCTTTCTATTGATCCTGGACGAAAATGGAAAGGTATACTATTTTTAGTATCATAAGAGAGAAGCAAATACGTCTAAGTCTAAATAGGGGTTTTTGAGCAGTTTCTTTCTTCCAACAGGACCTTGGAGGTGGTTTGATGAATCGATGCTGGACTGCTGCGAGCCACTTGAAGTAGTCAAGGCAAAGGGTATTTCATTTGGAAAAGTTGTCTGTTTGGCTCATTGTACTGGAGCCAAAGTGGAAGCTTTCCGCACAAATCAGACCACCATTGACGATTTCCGCAACTTCCTAGTGAAATGCTCTTCTTCTGACAACTGCCATATGATCTCATCATATGACAGAGGAGTATTTAAGCAGGTAACTTCTTGCAGCATAACTGTGAAACGTTACTTTGTTTAGCGATCAGGATTGAAACAACTCTTATTGCAGACTGGGTCGGGTCACTTTTCACCTATTGGTGGCTATAACGCTGAAAGAGACATGGCTTTGATTCTTGATGTTGCCCGTTTCAAGTATCCTCCTCATTGGGTTCCTCTTAAACTTCTTTGGGAAGCCATGGACAGCATTGATCAGTCAACAGGGAAACGTAGAGGGTAAGATACTCACTTTTTCAACTTTTATGTTCTACTGTATCATGATGTAACTGGTCTGATGTTGTGTTGTGTTGCTCTCAGGTTCATGCTCATATCTAGACCCCACAGAGAACCCGGATTGCTCTATACTCTGGTATGTCTGATGCAATATACTTTCTCTAGATGTTGACCTCATTTTTAGGGTTTATGAAATATTCTCACTCACAATCATCCCTGGTTTGACCTGAATGTGAATTTGATTGAATGAACATCATTTACACATGTATCACTTACACATGTATTGAATGAACTTTCATATCCTTGTCTATACAATAGTGCTGCAAGGATGAAAGCTGGATCAACATAGCCAAGTACCTGAAGGAAGATGTTCCTCGCCTTGTAAGCTCACAGAATGTGGATAGTATGGAAAAGATTTTATCAGTTGTGTTCAAGTCACTTCCGTCAAATTTCAACACATTCATCAGATGGGTGGCTGAGATCAGAATAACAGAGGACGCCAAAAAAAATCTCAGCGCAGAGGAGAAATCGAGGCTCAACTTAAAGGTACTCTCCCAGTGACAAAGCTATTCTTTGGACAATCTTTGAACTTATTCATGTCTGGTCTCTTGATAATCTACTGCAGCAAGTGGTGCTGAAAGAAGTTCATGAAACTGAACTGTTCAAACACATCAGTAAGTTCTTATCCTCAGTGGGTTACGAAGACAGTATGACATTTGCTGCTGCAAAGGCTTGTTGCCAAGGTGCTGAAATCTTATCCGGATGCTCATCAATAGAGTTCTGTTGCCGGGAGGTGAAATGTGTCAACGGTGTGTCACTGTGTTGATACTTAATTGTAAATTGACTGTTTACAATTTTGTTCAACTGTTAATATGTTTTTTTTCCTACATGAAGGTCCTGGCGAGGCGGAAGGCGCGGTGATGACTGGAGTTGTGGTGCGCGACGGGAGTGAACAAAATGTTGATCTATTGGTGCCATCGACCCAAACTGACTGTGAGTATGGTCCGGAGGCAACTTATCCAGCAGGAAACGATTTGTTTACTGTGCTTCTGCTGGCTTTACCTCCACAGACATGGTCAGGGATCAAAGACCAAGCTCTTATGAATGAAATGAAGCAGCTCATTTCTATGGCTTTCCTCCCAACTATGCTTCAAGAAGAGGTAATTTTTTATACCTCTTCTGTTTAGAGTCACTGTTCTATCTCTAGTGGAAAAGGGTTAAAGGTCTTTTTACTGTTAGGCAGAAGTCTTTTGGAGAAGAGACAATAACTAAACCTAAGTTGAGCCTTGAAAGTTTAGCTCTTATAGAGTAACATAGTGGATTGGTTAAGTATAAATATGTGAACCAGATGAAGCAACATGGTGTTATTACAGGTGTTGCATCTTCGACGCCAACTTCAGCTGCTAAAACGATGCCAAGAGAGCAAGGAGGAGGAGGATCTCGCTGCTCCAGCCTACTGATTCGTCTGTCCAAATTCACAAATCTTAAGTCCCTCTCTTTGCCCATTGGAATAGGAGTAAACTGCCTCTTCAAGTTTCAGCTTGGTCGACAAATGTCATGAAATGTGTCATCCTCCTTTTTCGTTTTAAATACCATGTGTCCGTGAACGAATCAAATATACTATTAGATTTATTCATTGCTTAAGCTTTTATTCATTCTTTATTATCGAAAAAAATAAAAAAATAGAAAGAATGAAGAAAATAGGAAAATCTTGGCCGACTAAATCACCAGTATTTAATAACCTCACTTGTTCTAATTTTAGAAAAAATTTAGAAAACAACAATGTTGGAGAGGAGAGAAAGTTGTTCGTTAATAACAGTAGAGAGTGGAGGACAAGCAACAATTGATATTGATGCAACTGCGTCATGCAAGTCTTCATCCAACACTTTAGAGGTCATGTAAGTCTTCATCCAACACTTTAGAGATAAGACTAAAGCGTGGTACAGAAGTGTTTCTCGTACACCAACGTGATGGATCCGTGGACATTATAGGATCAAACATAGCTCCTCCATTCCCAATCCCTCATGTCAGATTTCTTGTCTTTCACTCCTTCCTTGTGATTAGGGTCTCGGATTTTTCTGACCCATCTTTGGAAGACATAGTTTACCACTCTGTAGCATAGCTTCTTAGGGTTAATTTATTTGCAACACTCACCTCCAAAAAGTTGTGCTTCTTCAAAAATCGATTTAAACTACTTTAGTTTAGAAGACATAGTTGCAGATTTTGTGTTTGAGACATCATCACCATATCACCATCTTCCTCTGGACCAAAATTCGACAACACAAAATTCCACTTTTGTACTGAACTATATGATTCTTGGAACCAGTCCACGTCTCTTCTCTGTTTTCACTTGCTTCCCTGTTTTTCCGAACATAGCTTGTGTTTTGGATATATCTGTTCCACTACGGTAGAATTAATCGAATCTTTCTCACCAGCTTACACATTAATTCTAGGCTAGAATTGATGTGTAAACTGGTGAAACGATCTTTACAGGTGCATCTTCCTTGGTCTGGCCTCTCATTGTTAAGCTTAGGTAGATACTTATACCTTTTCAGGAACTCTGTCATATCCTGAGAAATCAAAACCACAGATTGGTTAAAATCCAATATAAATTTTTATTCGACAAAGAAAATAAATCATTTTTCTTCTAAACTAGTATTTTGAGTAAAACTCAGAGTTGGGAATTTAATATAATCATTAGGAGCAGTATATGCATAGTCATTAATTCGAGCGACTTTGATTAACCTCTGATTAAGATCGTTAATCTCGATTGCTGGATAGATAGAGAAAGACAAACAACAACTAACTTGATAATCTCATCTACTACTTCACAAACCAATCCAGACTTTATCCCAAAAAGACAAAAAACAACAACTCAGAAGTGTCATTGATTGAGTAAAAACAAGGGAAAACATTAAAAAAAAAGGAGACTGAAGGAAAATCAGAAAAGATTACATCACACATAGGAGGAGAGGAGATTCCCATTCCAGCGTGAGGACCTGCTAAAGATATATAGTTGAAAACTGGAGGTCCACCATCACAGAACTCAATCAAGCCTCTAGGTTCCCCTGTTTCATCATTCATCATCATTATCAGTTATAAAGAA
Organism: Brassica nigra; assembly: GCA_016432835.1. Classification (NCBI taxonomy): domain Eukaryota; kingdom Viridiplantae; phylum Streptophyta; class Magnoliopsida; order Brassicales; family Brassicaceae; genus Brassica; species Brassica nigra. Next base: position 6,306,722 of record CM028243.1, on the reverse strand, counting down.
AATTAAAACGGGTAACGATTAAAAACTGTCTGTTGAAAGTGAGAGCTGGATCAACATAGCCAAGTACCTGAAGGAATATATCTAAATTATGTATTGGATTTCTGTTGTTTAAAAAATATTATTTCTCAATATGATATTATGATTTGTGAGTTTATCGTATCCATCATTATTTATTTTCGGGTTTATTTGATTTACGTTTTGTTCTGAGCCTGATAGAAAAGAGTAATTTTATTCAGAAAAGGAGTCGCATATTACAGGTAAACCTCAACAAAACCAGTCACATTTTCGTACATTATTATTATTACTATTACTGTTTAGCTTCCTTTTAAAGTAGAGGCTCACTAGCCATTTTAAACTCTCAAGCATCAGCCTTCCTTGGCCTGCCGTAGCTCGCTGGGCCACTACTGTGAGTCAAAGTGGTTTCGATCGTGTTGAACTTAACCCTTCTTGCTTCTTCAAGTGAGATCTGGTACCCATTGGCTATGACCTCTAACGGTAAACCTGTCATGACCGAGGTTCGTCCAGCGAGAGTGTTGATTTGTGCGTTTTCGTTTGTCTTGAACTCGACCCACCGGAACTGATCGCTTGTTGCACGTTTCACCACGGAGAATCCTTGTGGTATAGCAAGTAGCTGTCCTTGAGAGACTTGTCCGTCGAACACTCTGTCACCGTTGTCGTTAACCACCTGTATATGGGCTTCCCCGTCTGTCACGTAGAGAACCGCGTTTGCGTTTGCATTCCACTGTGGAAGCACCATTGCGTTCTACACCCACGCAAGTTTCGATAGTCATGTTTAAATGTAAATAAGTGATATAGTAATAACCATATTGATTAACCCGAATAACCAAAAATTAACCAAACCAAACCAAATTTTCAATGTCAATTCACTTTTAATGCAGATGCATGCATTGATTTTAAAATGAGAATACGTCTTGTTGCACTTACTTGACGGATAGATCCACGGAGGGCTGAGAGACGAAGTACGCGAAGGATGGGAAGATCGTAACTGTTAAGAGTGCTGATGTAACCAAGCTGTGGTTTATACACATCAGCGTTAGATGGGTCATCGAGGTTATCGGTGCACCTTGCACTACATATGGTCTCTTCTAGACCGTTACTTTCTTCCTCCTGTGGTCGCTGGCTTCTCAATGGCGGCCTAATGACACCGAAAGGGCCTTGGACTCGGACAATGTTTCCACGGTTGTCTTGCTGGTTCTGAAGCTGTTGAGCTGTCCTAACATCGATCTTGAAAGCTTGAGCAAGAACCTCTGGTGAGAACCCATTAAGGATGTTTTTTTGTGGCTGTTGCCCTCGTCCTTGTAGCCATGATTGGCCTTGTGGGTTGTTCCCAGCTAAGTAAAATGGCTACAAACACAAAAACACATTTTTAATATAATAATATAGATATATATATATTTATTTATATATATATATATATATATTGAGATTTTGGTGTATATATACCCTTGGGTTGCGGTCGAGCTGGTTCTGGTGGCTGGCTAAATCCATGACGGCAACAATGACAAGTGGTTGGTTTCCATTGTTGTAGAACCACTGAGCTACACCGGGATGTGTAGCAATGGTGTCGCCGCTCCTTATGTGCTCCACTTTCTGGTGCATATCACGGAAGCCTTGACCTTGACCCTGACCCTGTTGGCCCTGGTGTTGACCCTGTTGGCCCTGGTGTTGACCCTGCTGGCCTTGACCTTCTCCGAAGGGGCTGCCTTCTTGGAATACTGATGAGTCCTGGAAAGTCTCGGCGCATCCGGGGATCACTCTCCCCATAAGACCTTGTCCTATAATGTTACAAACCCAAATATAAAATTACATGCATAGGTCTAATAAAAATTTAAAAATAGAGGTTTAATTATAAGTTCAACTCCAAAGAAGAATCAACATGAAAATAAAAATATTTTGATTACAAACCCAATATAAAATTACATGCATAGGTCAAATAAAAATTTAAAATAGAGGTTTAATTATAAGTTCAACTCCAAAGAAGAATTAACATGAAGATAAAAATATATTTGATCAAAATTTGAAGCCAAATCGAAACCAATGAAACATCTATAAAACGCAAATACGGTTTAGTCTTTTTAAAGTGTTGAGACTTGTAACATATATAAAAATTAACACGGTCTTTTAAAAAAAAAAAAATTAACACGGTCTTCAATCCTACTAGTTACCAAAATCCAAAACTTTTTGGTAAAAACAAAAATAGAAATACCAAAAACACACATACCTTTAGGCCTGGGCACAGATCGGATATTCGGGTTTTTAAAGGTATTTGTAATTTGCTTCGTATATCTAATTTTTCGATTTGCTTTGCTTCGGTAAAATACGGATATTCGGAAAAACGGATTTCCGGAAAATAAATAGATATTTGCGAATATTTACGAATACTTACGGATATCTTATCTGTTTGGATTAATACAAATAATCTTAAAAATTTGATACAAATTTGTTTTGTAAAATATTTTTTACACAATATAAAAGATAAAAATTAAAAGAAGTAGCGAATCTACATATTTTGTAAAAAATTTTTAACTTAGTTAACAATTATAATAACACAAAACTTAAGAAAAAAATATAATTGTCATAAAAATTTTCTCTTCCTTTTATGTAATACTTTTTATATAAGTAATAATGAGAATAGAAATTGTCAAATCATATGTTAGAATAATAATTATAAAATTTTATACATTTAAAACTTTAAATATAATCAAAATATACATGTATTTATATATTGCCGGACCGGATCGGATATTCGCTTCCCAAAATTTTAGTATTTGTGATTTGCTTCGATTTTAACGGATATTGAGTTTTAATATTTGCTTTGCTTCGAAATCTTACGGATATTCCGAATTTTCGGATCGAATCGAAACGAATAACGAATCGAATCAAATTTAACGAATAAAATGCCCAGCCCTACATACCTTTAGCCACGAAGGAGAGCTTCGCGGTATTTAAGAAAGAGGGCAAGTATAGACCATGAGACTCGATTATGAAGCGTACGAAGGAGACACCAGAGCAGCGTAGCTGAGGAGCGTGGTGGTCCCACACCTCGATGCGACCCGCCTCGGCCTTAAGTACGTGTGACGGCTCCAGTGCATTGAGCTGGTCGAGCTGGCACTCGTTGGGAAACTGTTTAGCTGTAGAGCCATGGAGAAAGATTAAAAGTGTTACGGAAAAAGAGAGAAGAGACGAGAGTCTAGCCATTTTCTCTACTTATTTGTTGTGTGTTTTTTTTTCTGGTTTTACACTTGCTTTAGGTGAAGCTATTTATAGGGAAATATTTTTTTTATAGATGATTACAAAGTTTTGAGGGTAAATTGAATGAGATAAGAACCAGGCGTATAGAGTCGACTATGTACAATCTAGACTTCGTTTGAATTGCTATCTTTATGTCTTCATATGTAAAATATAATTTGGCTTCACACTAAAGCATGTTAATGAAGATAGTTGACACATTTCAATTTGCATGGCTTGTTGAACTGCATGGCTCTTACACATCAGCTTTGAGATAGGCATATCTAATAGGACAAAATACATATTGATTGTTTGTAGTGATTTGTGTCACGATAATAAATATATTTTTTCTATTATGTCACGTTTGAGCTTTGCTAAGATGACCATTTTACTAATGTTAGTACCTAGTTGTCGAGAAACAAAAATTCCTGATAATAATGTTATACAAAATATATACAATAAGAAAGTTTTGTGCTAGGCAATATGGTTTGATTAGATCGTAACATAACTGTAATACTCGAATTGGATAATTTTATTTATTTATTGAATTGAATAACTGATTAAGTATCGAAAGACTTTGAGACTATTTATGGACATGCAAATGATCAAAAACTTAAAACGGTAATTATAATTTGGTAAAAAATGGTAATTATAAGAATACAATCGAAAAGGAAGTACGTGGTGACACGAAACAGCTCAGATACACGTGAAGGCTATGGGGGCGCGACGAACGTGCCGTGTTTTCATGTTCCACCAGTGACGGGTTTACACTGCATGCTGCTCAGTTCCTTTGGAAGCTCATTTCAGTTTTATCTTTTTACATACGAATTTGTAACTTGAGCACCACAACAACATAATTTCATTATTGATTAATCTTAATTTTGATAAAATACAAGGAATTTGCCTAAAAAGGAACACTAAAACTACATAACTACATATTCGTACGAACTTATTTATATAAATACACAAATTATATGAACTTATTCACATTATCTAACATAGTTTTAAGTTATATTGAATTTTCATAGATTTATTTAGCTTTTTAGATATTTTATTAAGTTAATATGTATAAAAGAGAATTTTTAAAGTTTATTTACAATAATTTTTTTAGAAATTAGCAATTTTAGGACTATGATATTTCATTAACTTATCTGATTATTAATTTGAAAAATTAAATTAATATATTTAGAAATATATTATTGTGTAATATAAAAAACTGGTTTCACAGTTTATATATTGATTTTTTTTTTATCATCTGAATTTCATTGAAACGCCAAGAAGGATACTTTTTTTTGTAACAGAAACCGGTGGGTGAAATCTAATCCTCGGAAGCAAAGCCAGCAGAAAGTAAGATTTTTGCTGGAAACTAAGGTTACAAACGATATTACAAGCCATAGCACAGTTTATATATTGATGGCATTTTATAAGTTAGTTTTGCCAATTATTGTTATTATAGATTGGTTTATAAGAAATATGTAGCACATAATGTAAATGTGTTTTCAGATGTAATATGGTAATATAATATCAAAATAAGAAATATGTAGCACATAATGTAAATGTATTTTTAGATGTAATATGATAATATAATATCAAATTATTTGTAGTGTAAGAAACACTAGACATTGTGAATAAAAATAAATCTTAAAACTTTTTTATATATTTACATAAGCTTTTTATGTATTACTTCTTAATTTTTTATGAGACTATATATTTATATAACAGTTTTTAAAAACATTATTTTATTGAAATATATCATATATATTTTGAGCAAGGCAGATTTAAAAGTGCTAACATTTACTTTATTAATTTATCAAATATATATTAATTAAAAATTCATTTGTATACGGTTTAGATGATCTGAAATAGTTTAATAAATTGATCTGCTGAGAAAAAATTTGTAATCACTGAAATATTATCCAAGGGATACCCAAAATTACATGGATAATCATGCTGTGAGGAAATTGCTGACAAAAAAAAATCATGCTGTGAGGGATTACAAATTTTGTGTGTGTGTGTGTGTGTTTACCTTTTGTTTTATGATGAGGTTTCAAGTGCCAGAATTATGCTTACGTACTACGTTTGTTTTCTTCTTCTAGTTTTATTTTTCAACATTTTTAATAAGATTATGAGTTTACATATAGTTAAGATCTTTGATGTTTTAACTTTTTATGCTCTCAAGCAGGGCTAGATGAGGTCCGCGAGGATCAGCTGAAGATGGAAACCAGGGGAGTTAGTTTATGGGAGAGAAACTAAGTGTTTTTTTTTTGTGTTAGACCTAAATTTTTTGGAAAGTGAGAGATAGAAGAACTTATATTTTATTTTATTTTGGATATGTAATTCTCTCGAACTCCTGGAACAATGTGTAAGCAATTTGATTTTTAATGCGTGTGTTTTCTCTGTGTTGTACCAAGATAAATGTGGTTTTATGAGTGGATCCTTGCAAGTATTTGAGTAGCATTCAAAGTTGCAAAGGGGGAGAACGAAGATGCAAAGATCAAGTGGATACCTTGAGTCAGTTGGAAGTACAACATAATCTGCTACAATAAGTATGTGAGTGGAACGATCAAGATGCAGTAGAGCTGAAGACTTGGAAACTAGATTGGCCATCAAGCTAGAGTTAGGGAATATCTCTTTGGGAGGATAGGTTAGCCGATTGGTTATTGTGTATAAGTAGTCTAATTCGAGATGTGTATCAGGGCTAACACAAAGAATCGTATTCTTAGCATAAAGGTGAGTTTTTATAACCTTGTCAGCTGAGCGAAAAGCACAAAAGATTAAGAGGAAAAGTTCTAAAATTTTGTATTCGATCTTAGGACGTGTGAGGATAGAAAAGCAAGTGAAGAGTGTTTGATCTTGTTTGGTATTTTGTTTAAACATAAATTTATAAGTTTGCTTTAAATATCTTAATAGATACACATATCCAGGACTGCACATATGTTTATATAGATTATTTCCGGTGTACTCTGTGTTACAGTTCTTGTCAGGGCCGGCCCTGAGCCATGCCTAGTAAAATATTTGTTACATGCCTCTAAAATTTTTGAAAAAAATTACATAAACTTAAATCCTCAAAAAATATTTTTAAGGCCCCAAACTTGTAAATAAAATTTTTTTACATAGAGATGGTTTTAGACCCCCAAAATTTTAAGACCGGCTCTGGTTCTTGTATATTATAAATACATAGTATATATAGTTATTATTGTGATTATGAATTGTAAAGTTGATACATTATTGTTGGTGGTGTTGCGTTGTAAGATAAAAACAGACAGTTTGGATCTGTAAAGAGGGGATAATAGTGGGACTGAGAACGACGTCGTGCATGTCTCTCTTTGAACTTAAAGACAAAGAACTCCTCGCCTTTCATGACACAAGAAAGACAAAACCATATTCTCCACATATCACAGCAGTCTCTTGATTTTTTTTTTTGGCTTTTAAAAATATCTCTCAATCATATAACGGAAACAAGTATGTTAATCGTGTAATACAAATTAATATATTATGATCTCTATACTACCATTTTTTTCTAAAGGAACAATTCAAAGTTTAAGTTTGTCAAAAAAAAAATATTCCAAGTTTGGTGTCTTATATGTAATTTAGGACCTCTTTTTAAACATTGAAAGACAACTTTCTTAAATTTTCTCTTAGTGTTGTCTAAAAGCTTATTAAAACAGTATTGGTACTACTGGAGTAAGCTAAAAGGTGATATTTTTTAGTTTATAAGAACACTTGTTTGAGAAAATAAATATTTGATCATGTGTTTGACTGAAACTAAAAAATATTTTTGAAAACAATTAAAAGTAAATAATGGTTTAAATTCCTCCAAAAATAACGCTGAAATGATGAAATCAATCTAGAAACCCTTTTGAAGAAGCTTTTAGTTTTTATCTCCAATTTAAACCGTTTAATTTCTCTTTTATGTGTCTTCTAATTATGTAACAAGGGAGTTTCACTCTTATGCAAAATGTCCTCTACTTATAATCCACAGTTAAATTTAATATAATCCAAGCTTTCCCAATTTCTTAAAACACAATTTACTAGGGAACAGAAGAAAATTACTAGGGAACATAATTTTTTAAGAGAAAAAGACAAATAAAAATCAAAAGTAATGATCAACAACTATTATTGGTATTGTAATTTTCAACTCAAGCTTAAAGTTTGAATCATCATTTTATATAGTCCGGACAACAACTATTATTGTATTGTAATTTAAAAAGAAATCACACAAAAGCAAAAAACATTTACTTTTTAATCAAAAAAAAGTTACTATTTACAGAAAAATAGTATGAGTATCTCAAAATAGATAGTAGATGCATGTGGGGTATTTCCTGATCCAGAGTATTTGAAATGGTTGGAACTTGTAAAATCGACCTGACTAGTTGAAGAAACCAGAATCGGAAATGGACAATTTCATATTTCATCTGACATGTCTCTTACATATTTGATATTGAAAATGTACTAATTTGTTAAACAAATCTAGCCTGCAATTTTGTTTTTCATTTTAAATTGTACATTGCATCTCCCAGTACTTCTAAAATGCCTGACCCCTATCTTTTTAAAAAGTACATCTACGAAAATGTTAGCTTTTCAATGTCAAATTTCTGATTCGCAGGAAACTGTGGGATTAGAAATAATCACATGTTGCCGTCACGAGGAATTTATCTGCGATGTGTGAAATCAGATCAGTCTATAACTCGCGCGATCTTTGAGTGCTTGCCGGTACTTCAAGCATGGGTGCTAGCAGCAATTCCGTCGCATCTGAATATCTTCCCTGTTTCCAGCATATATACCAGTATGGATTATTTTTTGGTAAAAAGTAGTATTGAAGATTCAGAAATGGACAAAGACCTATATCTATAGATAATTTGGTATCACTGGAAAAATGAGGAATGATAACTATTTAGAGGAATCGATATAAATCCCTTGAAATTAATAAAATATGCTGAAGAAGAATGTCAAGCATGGTTCACAGCTAATGTTGCCACTATAGATGTGCACCTTGAGCATGTAATGCCGCTTCAAGTCTTATGCTTTGAGAGTATTTGCTTGGTAGATGGCTCTTGGACCTCAATGTGGATTGACATGATTGATGGTGACTGATGGACTAAGCTCTTGGGTATAAAAAATATAAGACGAAGAGAATCCTTGTTGCATATGGAGTTAGAAGCGTCTCACTGGGACATGGATAACATGTTGCACCATTCGACGTGTCAACACTTTGGTACGGATTGCAAAGATGTAATAGCAATAGTAGGGGATTTGGATTCCTGGTCGAGCTTCTTGACCGAGTTGAAGGAGCTACAATACTCTTTAAGAACCTATTTCAAGATTTCAAAATTACCTATATTCTAGGTGACAGAATGGAACTGCATATCATTTAGATAGAACAGCGGGATCCTTTCATAAAATATTTGATGTGTTATTTATTATATTCCAATTTGGTTATGCTGATCACCTCAAGTTAGATCACCTAAAGTTGAGTAATAGAACGACTTTTTATTTTTATTGTTAAAAAAAATTTCAACCTAATACAATCTATCTATTTATCAGTCTAAGTTATGGAGAATATTAGATAAATTCTTTAATCCATAATAAAATTTCTCTGACTTAAAATTTGGGTACAAACACCTCTTTTAAGATTTTGTAAAAACATTACATAATTTTAATATATAAGTTCAGAGTAATTGGGTTCGGTTTCAGACAACTTTAGTATTATATGATAATTTCTATATATCACTGATCGTAATAGTAACATTTTGTGCATCCATAATACATACTAGAAAACTATACATTGCTAAATCTTCTGATTCAAGTCAACCTTTTCGATAGAATTCAATTCCCTATCCCCATAGTAATTAATCAGACATGTAGATTGAGTGAGATGTGCAGAAAAAGGAGATTTATAGGAACATTATTATCCAAATGTAGCCCACGAGAAGGTCAATTTCTACGCCCCCACTTGTTTCGACGTCTGGTCTCCATCATCTTTTGTCTCTTTGTTTTATATAAATCCGTGCATATCATTTCATTTTCTTGTTTTATATTTTAGCTTAAATTTTTCAATAATACGACTTCTCTCTTTTCAGTTGCACCATTACCGTTTGTGAAATGTTTGTATATATTGTTTTATATTCATATTAACATTTCGCATATGAAAACAAAACATACGTCGTTTGGTGATGAAGAGTGAGAATGACCTCACTTTTTCGCATATTTAAAATTCGCAAAATAATTGGCGTCCACATAGCAATAAATTAATATTTGATGCAACGAAATTGAGAAAATATACCCAAATCAAAATGTAGCCAACCCCGCTGAACGCATAACTCGTTTCAAATATATATAATACATGGATATAAAACGAAATTATGTTTTATTTCAAAAGAAAACATATGTGGTTGAGATCCCATCACAAATTAATACAACTATATTCAAAACGCACTTGAATTATTTTTTTTTTTCTAAAAGAACAACGCACTTGAATACTTTTTAAAGACAGTAAACTGTAAAACTATATACTTATTCTTTTTATAGGTGAGTTGAGTTACTAGTATATAACTGTAACAAAAATCAGATAATAAATTACTTTCCCATAGCTGCGGAAATCATAACCTACTAGCATATAAACATAATAAATCATTATTATGATTAATATTAGATTGTTGTTATTATGACAACTTTTAAATTAAACAGAATAAGTTTAAAGATGTCCGTCGTAATTTTATTATAAATTTAATGGGGTTTCATCTTGTTGTCAAGACCGACTAAGAGCAAAACTAATGAAACATGTGTTCATGCATTTAAAATTTTAAAAACTACTTATATAGTTTTATTGTTTCAAAACTTCAAAATAGCTTTTTATCAAAATTTATCTTAAAATATTAGGTCTTCGTAAATATTTTGGACCGACCATGCTTGATGTAAATTTTGATTTGGTATCAGAAACTGATTTATTTTTATTTAATATAGCGGTTTTATTTTTATATTTTAAATAGTTGTACAAAATATCATTATAAGTAATATTTCATCCGTTTCTAAATGATCCATATTTTATATAAAAATTCACAAAAGATAGATTTTTATTTTCAATGCATTTTTATTAGGTCAAATAATAAATTGTAAAATTTGAAAAAAATAATAATGTTTATTGAATTTTAATTGGTAAAAATTTATGAGAAATAGTTAAATACAAAAAAAAAATCATTTAAATCAAAATTTAAATAATTTTTAGTATGTACCGAAAACTTTAAAATATACTATATCTTTTCAAAACGCAGGGGTATTTAGTAATGAGTATGTTCAGACATATCAGTTTTATAGACGCATTTTTAATAGTTAATTTCTAAAGTTAAACCAATACTTACTTTGAAACTACAGGTTTGGAAAGAATTCCAAATCTCAAAAATATGAAATATCAATGATAGAGTTTCATGATGTTCTGTAAAGAAAACATACTAAAAGCAAATAATGGATATACGCAAACTTCTACAGTTTTAAAAGGAAAAAACATATATATTGTAATTTATTTTAAAAATTATTGAATTTTAAATTTACAAGAAGAAAAAAGGTAAAAATCTTTCCCTCCTATATCTCTCAGCCACAACTTTTCTCGTGTCAGTATACCACCAACACATAAATATGGCATATAAAGATTTTAATAAACCTTGGAACTATCTATATCGATGCAAACACACACGACTATATATGTATACACATATATTACAACTTCACTGTATTACTCTTGTTCTCTCTAAATATTCGAATCTTGAAATTTTCATTTTCATTATTCGATGTTAACTGTGTCGCCACTCACCGTCAACGCCACCTCAAGAGATAACTATATGGCGGCGAACTTCGCAGATTTTACGACGGAAGGCTTACCGGACTTCACGATGGTCGGAGAGGGAAGTCTTGATCTTCTTGAAGGAATTGATTACTATGACGACCTTTTCATTGGATTCGATGGAGACGATGCTTTGCCCGACTTGGAGCTTGATTCTGATATTCTCGGGGAATATTCCGGCAGTGGTAGAGATGAAGAACAAGAAATGGAGGGAAACACTTCGACGGCGTCGGAGACGTCGGAGAGAGACGGTGGTGGGAGTAAGCCCGATGGTGGTGCTAGGACTCACAAAACGATGCGTAAAGGCAAACGTAAAGGGAAGAAAAGTAAAGATTGTCTATCCGTTGACAACGAGATTAAGAAAAAACCCAAGGTGTGTTTCTATATACATATTTTCCTCATAAACCACATTAAATAACTTACTTTTATTGACAAAGGAAAAGATAACCTTTTTATTTTCCTTTGTGATAACAAATATTAAACTCTTTTAACTAGATCCAATGTAATAATTGTTAGGTATTTGATTTTTTTTAATATTTATGGTTTCAAATAATTGTTCATCTATTTAATTTTCATAACTAATCAGAACTGTATTTTTTAGAAACTTATATAGATGTTTTCTTACTGATAAAATCTATGTTATGAAACAGGTTTATTTTGTAATAGGAAATTTGTAGTCTTACATTTTATATAAATATATAATATCTAACAAAATTGATCATCTATTTTGTCATTCATAAGTAACTAATTTATATTTTTACTATATGAAACAGTTCATCTTCATCAATAAAACTATATTTTAAATTTCTTTAATTTTTACGGTAAAGGTGTATTATACGGTGGTAGAGATCAAACATCTAATTCATCGTTGTTAGCTATAATAATTTGTAATAATAATTAATCCAAGGAAAATTTGTATTTTATAAAACATGTTAATTTTGTGACAGAAAAACTCATAAATTTATATTAATTGAAAATAAGCTCTTCACATATGGATTATCTAGTTTGTTGTTAATAAATAAATATATTTGCTTTCCAAGTCTAAGAAATAGTTTAATCTCTAGTAGCAAAACTGTGATCTAAAATTTATTATTATATAGATATATGGCTGTTTTATTTTACTGATTTGGCTGGCCGCATCGTCTTTTGTAATAATTTTAACCTTTATTAGAAAACTATGACATATTTTTATGTTAAATGGGCAGCGTTGATCAATTATGTCATATAATTTAAATATATTAAATAAAATAATAATTTTAATAATAATAATTAATTAAAATAATTTATAATTCTTGCTAAAATCAGGTGGATTGGACGCCGGAGTTACACCGGAATTTCGTACAAGCGGTGGAGCAACTAGGTGTAGACAAAGCGGTGCCGTCTCGGATTTTAGAAATTATGAACGTTAAATCTCTCACTCGTCACAACGTTGCTAGCCATCTCCAGGTATTATACTGTTTAAAGAGCCAATAGCTTAAACCTACATCAATTAATCTAGAAAATAGAGCTACGTTCTAGGAATATTTAACCAATCAAGATCTATGTTATTGAAAAGAAAGAAGAATATCTATATTATTGAGTTATTATAAGCGATCTAAATAAACATTATCTCGTATCCATTAAAATGAGAGTAATCTGTGTTTTCTTTTATAATAATAACAGAAATATAGGTCACATCGGAAACATTTACTAGCACGTGAAGCAGAAGCTGCCAGCTGGAATCTCCGGCGCCATGCTACGGTGGTAGTTGCCGGGGGAGGAGGAGGAAAAAAGCCGTGGATGGCTCCTGCCTTAGGCTATTCACCACACGTGACACCGTTGCATCACGGCCACTTCAGGCCTTTGCACGTGTGGGGTCATCCTACATGGCCTAAACACAAGCCTAACAATCCATCATCGTCTACTCATCGGCCGTATCCAGTTCCGGCCGTTGCAGCAGCTCCGTCATCTTGGCCATGTCATCCGCCATATTGGCACCAACAACCACTCTATCCACAGGTAAATTCACATAAATTTTACAGATTGGCAGTTAAGATGTAAAATAAAAATAATAATAATAAAAAGGGTTTTATTGTAGGGATATGGTATGGCTACACCGAATCATTCGATGTATAACAATAAATCAGAAACAAGCATTGGTGTTCCCACAAGACAATTAAGCCCCACCACTAATCCTCCTATCGACATTCATCCCGTGAGTGCACCTTTTTTTTCTTTTGAATTTTCTTTGATTCCGAAATAAGTAATAATCCAAAAAGTTTTTGACAACTTTGTTTAACTTGATAAGGTTATCTCATAAATCAGTGTTTATCTCAATTTTGACTTTTGTTTTCTGTTTTTTTTTTTGTCGGTACAGTCTAATGAGAGCATAGACGCCGCTATAGGAGACGTCATAACAAAGCCGTGGCTACCTCTTCCTCTGGGACTGAAACCGCCGTCAGTTGAGGGTGTCATGACGGAGTTACAACGTCAAGGCATTCCTAATGTTCCTCCTCTTCCTTGATAGATCAAAATTCGTCGAAATTACAATTGTTGAATTCGTTTTATGGGTATCTTTCTTAAGTATTTTTGCAAGGAAGATAAAAATTCCTTGTTGCTCGATCATATGTGTTATGAGTTGCATATATCGAAATTAAGCAAGTTTGTATGCCCAATTACATCATCTTCCAATCAAACATAATCTTACCTATCATACAAAAAAACGTTATCACACATGACACATCAAAAGCTAAGAATATATCATGTGGCAAAATCAAATAATAAAATCATTCAATTCTAAATCCTGTAGTTTTTTTTAGTTTTATTACTCCCTCCTTTCAAATTAATTAATTGTCGTAGATAAAATTTTTATTTCAAAATAAATGTTGTAGTAAATTAAAATTAGTTGTCATTGTAAACAAAAAAAAATCTACATCATGTATGATTCCACTGCAGTTTTTCTGTTGATTTATTTATTTTACTCTTAATTGAATCAATCACAACAAGAAATACTATATATACTAGATGTTGGTCCGCACTTTGTGCGGACTAATATCTATACAACTAATTTCAATTTTAACATATATTTTTTAATTTCAATCTAAATTATTTATTTAGTTTCAAATATTAAATGAATCAGAAGATATAATCTATCTTTTTTATTACAACGCAATATAGATAATGGTTTGATACTTGCAAAATATTTTGTTTATACTATCACTAAACCACACATGTAAAAAGTATCATCATCATCATCGTAACAATCTAATAAAGCTTTATTATTACTTTAAAATATCGTAAAATAAAAATTTACAAAATAAATCATAATTACCAAATTATCAGTGAAGCCTATACAATCAAACCCCTCTTCATTAAAGTCCTAATTGAATTTCATATGAATTTCCTATTCATCGGAGTTCATAGTGATACATATTAACAAAATCTACAATAATTAAAAACATACTTCTATTTAATTAAAATTTTATAAACTAAAAGTAATAAATTATGTCTAGTAAAAGCTGGATTTTTTTAATTATAATGGTAAGAAATTGTATTCTTTAGACTCATATTTTTTACTGATAAGATGATTCATTGACATGAATGAGAAGAAAGCTTCTTTTTAAAAATAATAAATAAAAACATTAAACGATTTAATCTTACTAAAGTAAACATAAGAGAAAAAACTATAAAATTATTGCTAAAATTTGATAATACTCGTTAATAATAATTATCCATGAATATAATAAAAATATTTATTAAATAATCACTAAAATTTTTAAAAACTAACAATTGAAAAAATAATTTATTAAAATAATGACTAAACAGTAATCATGGAATATGACAAATAATCTTCTAAAATAATAAAACATGACAAATAAGTAAAATAACCTAAAATCATGGAGAACATGACACATAAGCAAAACTAAAATTATCATCTAAAATTATTTTAAATATGTCAAATAAATGAAGTTATCAATTAAATTAAGAATATGAGAAATAAATAAATAACCTATGGGAGAATACGACAAATAAACAAAACTAAAATGATTAAAATATAACAAATAAACAAATTACCTAAATTTATGGAAAATATGACAAATAAGAAATAAACAATGATAAATACGCAAATTTTCCAAACTAAAAGTAATAAATTATTTGGACTCATATTTTTTGATTAGTAAGATGATTCTTTGACATAAAATAGAAGAAAGCTTCTTTTTAAAAAATAATAAATATTAAACATTAAACGATTTAATATTACTAAAGAAAATATAAGTTGAACAAAACTATAAAATTATTACTAAAATTTGATAATACTCGTTAATAATAGTTATCCCTGAATATAATGAAAATATTTATTAAATAATCACTAAAAATGTTTAAAAACTCAAAATAAAAGTTTATTTATAAAACTAATGACTCAGCCTAAATTATGGAATATGACAAATAACCTTTTAAAAAATAATTAAATATAACAACTAAATAAAATAAACAAAAATAATGAAGAACATGTCACGTAAGCAAAACCTAAATTATCATCTAAAATTATTTTAAATATGTCAAATAAATAAGATTACGAATTAAAATTATTAAGAACGTGACAAATAAATAAATAATCTAAATCATGGAGAGTATGAAAAATAAGCAAAACTAAAATTATTAAAAATATAACAAATAAGCAAATTACCTTAAATTATAGAAAATATAATTAATAAGTAATAAACAATGAAAAATAAACAAAATAACCTAAAATTATGGAGCAGCTGACAAGTGAGCAAAATATAGGAAATAAGTAATAAACAATGACAAATAAGAAAAATAACCAAAAATTATGGAGAAGCTAACAAGTAAACAAAATCACTTCATAAATAATAGTATAGATGACAAATAAGTAATAAATAATGACAAATAAGCAAAATAACCTAAAATTATGGAGAATTTGACAAATACGCAAAATCACTTCATAAATAATAGTATAGATAGTTTTTAATAGTCACACAATGGTAAAATACACATTTATTTTTTTTTCTTAATTGATATGCAACAACTTTAAACGATATCTAATTTAAAATCAAGAAGGTGGAATATTACTTAAACATTTAATTATCTGGATTTCTAACTCAAAATCAATTGATAATAAATAGGATAGAGTTATATCTCTCATAACCAATTGATAAGAGATAAATTGACTCATATTTTTTATATCATTTAAATATTTTTCAACTTTCAACGTTCTAATACACAAAACACTTCATCAAACTCATGTGTGTTACACACCATAGGGACAGCTGAAAAGAAAATGGGAGATTGATTCTTCCACTTTGCATCTCTGGCAAGGTGAGAATGGGATTTGTCTTAGAGCAAATTGTTCTCTTACAGATAGCGCTCCATGTAGGGCTAGCCAATCTGGATTCAAGTCAGGTTCAGCAATCTGTGGTGGGTTAAATCAATTGAACTCTTCAGGACATTACACAACCCTCTTAGTATCAGGCTACATATGTTTATAATACTAAATGCATGGGTAAACTTTTGGCCAAAGTTTCCCAAATAGACATTAAAGTGAGGCATATTAAGCAAATCCTAACTTTTAGAATCTTGATTAACAAAGTTAAAATAAGCCAACCAAAATAAATCGGAAAAAATAAAATCCTCAATAACACTAGAAGGTAAACCAGATTGATACATGTGAATCTGATTAGCGAGTACACTGAGGTCGCGTTTCATTGGCCCTTTGGTTCAAAAGTTTAGTCAAGGTTGTTATGAAAATCTGGAAAAAGAAAAAAAAAAACAAATTGAGTTCAGACTCATAAATTTAAAAGATTACACTGACCTTTCAACAACATTTTTTGCAACTTCTAAAGTTTCATTTTAAGATCTTCTCTTCCGATCATCTTCACCGTCAACTGAGTCACTACTTTCACTGAATCGTGGGTCCTTCTCCTGTTACATTCACACCATGTTCCAGCATCACTTACTCTCAAAAGTTTCGATCAGAGAAAAAGAGGAGTGTTATGTTTTATTACCGGTCTCATGTCATGATCAGAGTCTCTCCTAGTCTCACAGTCTGAGTTTCTTCTTTTGAGTTCTCACGTCCATAGCGATCATCTTTCTTTGCCGTTTCCGATGGAAATCTGCAAAACACATTGAGAAACATCAAAACTGGATTTTGATTTATACTATAATTATTCTAATTTTTAAGAAACATCATATACCTCGTCCTCCTCTTCCATGGCGAGTTGATACTCCTTGGCCATAACCTCCACCACGCCTTCCATCTACATGATTGTTATATGCATTTTTAGGAAGATAACTCTATTCCAAAGAACTTAATTTTATGCCGACTCTATTTACAGATTCTTGTATGATGAAACTCATTACACTAGGATTCATGGTTTCGTAAACATGTCCACTATCACAAAGGTATCCAGTGGATGGCATTTTGGAAGAAAAGGAGTCGCATACAATGCTCAGTTAAGCAACTTGTGCATTAATGAAGGTACATGCTGACTACTTATTCAAAGTTAGAAAGTGTCAGATCAAGAAGCCATGGACAAAGATTTTGAGAGAAAGGGGAAGAACATACAATTGGAGGGTGCGGATGGGGAATAGGCTCACAATGAGCCAGCACCGTAATCCACAAGCTCCCTTTGAGCTTCCAGTTCTTTTTGAACTAATTTTCCATAACCACCTCTAGGTATCAATGGGTTAAAGAGAAAAGAATAAACTGAAAAAAACAAACCTATTGATTTGTGTCATACCGAACAAGAATGAAAGGATATCAGGATCGTAATCTGTACGGTACTCATCTTGAACCAGTATGAAATTAGAAAATCATGATTAGATATAGTAAAAGGGAGTACAGAGAGGATGCAAGTGAACCTGGCCACCACTTCGACCACGCCCCCATTGTCTTCCTTCTTGGGAAATCCAGTCAAAATCAACAGGGATATATAAAATTGTTATACAAATTTTACAAAATAAAAATATAATTATTATGTTTAGACATGTTATACAAATTTTTTATCATAAAAATATGAAAAGGTAATAATTTTAAAATTTTAAAATGTTTTAGTAATTAAAAAGTGGATGAAACCCTCATTTCATCATATGTATTACATATAGAGCGGTTACTCCACCATTTTAGAAAAAAGACAAATATTTACTGTCTGTGGTTTATTTTTTTATTTAAATTACAAAATTTTGTGAATGGTAAAAAAAATAGTGGATATGACCAACTGTGTGCCATTCATCCAGTAACTGCTTTTCATTCGATATCTAAAAAAAAGTAAATAGAGCAGTCATATATATTTTATACATTAAAAATTGCCGAAAACATGAATTAAACATTACCACATTTTAACACATCTCAACAAAAATAATATATTAAACTATATGAATCACATGACAACATCTTTTAACTATTATGTATTATATTGCTAACATTTTAAATATCATTTTTATAGTAAAAATGTATCAGATTTGGAAAATTGGCAACTTATGATAATATTTTAACAAGTTATTACATATTCTTAACCGTATAACATTACATTTGATATATGTTTTCATTTTGTTTTTGCTTTAGTTGTGTGTTATGATCCGTTTTAAAAACATTGTCACTTGAAGATGCCAAATTCTGAATCCCACACATTTTTAAGCTATCCAAATTATGTTTATAATGTTATCAATATAACATTTACTAGTTCAAAGATGTTAAATATGCCATTTAGTTTATGTATTTTTAATATATTAGTTTTATTCAGATACTGTATATAAATTATGTAATGACGTATTGTTTAGATAGCTGATAATGTAAGATCTGGAATTGCTACCGCCACTTGTCTGCGCAGTTAAACCATTCTCTAGCTAACCAGTTGTATATCGTACCTATTTTACTTGATTTGCATCTTGTAAATGTGTCACTGTTATCCCCGTCTCGGGCTGAATCAATTCAGAGTCTAGTGTTCTTTTTCCCTTTTACATTCCAGTTGTTTTTGCTTCTTTGTTTCTTCTTCCTCTGTTCATCTTTGTAAATTCTGTTTTTCACTTTTATTTCAATACGAAAGCCAGTTAAAAAAAAAGCTGATAATCATTATTTTTATTTCCCTTTTTGTGTGTTTTAACTTATTCATATATATTTTTAGATTCCATACTAAGTTTTGGATTTATATGTAGATTAATATTATGTTTTCAAAATGTAACGACACAATACTTTATTGATTCCCAGGACAATTTGATTGGTTAGAAAAGAGGCATAGCCAAGTCGTAAACAACGTTGCCACCAACTGTTTGACTATGAGAGGAACCTTGCCAATGATGTATCGCTTCTTGTTTGAGAACGGCGTTACCAACAAGAAAAACTTTCAAGTGTTGGACCTACATCATGTACCATACCCTCGTCGGGTGAGTAAGGAAAACGATGTGATTCTTTTATCTGGATCATTCATTAGCCTTCTAGAAAAATGGCAGCAAGGAGTTTTTTTCAGATACACTGATCCATGAATACAAAAACGAAAGGACCTCCGCATAAGTAGACATGTTGTGGTGTTTAGTTAGTTA
The DNA here is from genome assembly GCA_016432835.1 of Brassica nigra. Taxonomy (NCBI): domain Eukaryota; kingdom Viridiplantae; phylum Streptophyta; class Magnoliopsida; order Brassicales; family Brassicaceae; genus Brassica; species Brassica nigra. Next base: position 6,287,101 of record CM028243.1, on the reverse strand, counting down.
TCTTTACAGATACATGCACGTATTAACCGCAATGGTGGTCAGATTTAAGCACAAACAACAAGTATTGTCGTCTTTCATCTCTGAGTGAACTTCTTGTTGCTCGGTGGCCATTAATCCTATTCCAGTGGTCAAGTTTTAACTATTTTAACCTAACGTATGCAACATTACCGCGCTAAACACACGTGAAAGCCTAGAAGTGTTGAAAGCAAGCTGAGCGGTGGGTTTCCAGTAAAGAGAATGGTGTTTGCTAGCTGATTTAGGGGAGTTATATATGGTGTTTACGCAACTTGCTAGTGATGGCATTGTGATTTTGTTCTCGTTGGTACATGTTGGACTCTCTTTTTGTGCTAAGGTTTTAACTGCAATTTAGGAAGTACAAGGATACTGTCTGTGAAATATTGACCATGTTCAGTTAAAAATATTGACCATGTTTTGTTTAGCTAATATTACGTTTCTAACTTTCTTTTTTTTTTTTTTGTCACAGCTACGTTTCTAACTTTCTATGTGGGGATTTTTAAGAAAACTTAACCGGGGAGGACATGAAAAAGAAGAAAAAGTTATGACAGTGACACGTTTTGACTTATTGATGGTTTGTACTGAATCGCTATCTTTAATTGTCGGAAGCAAATTCCAAAAGCGAAATTCAACAAAACTAGGTAGTCCTTTTTTATTTTATTAGACGGCGATGGTTGATGGCGCTATATATACTTTATTAAGCATTTTCCAGCACCGCCTTAATTGCTGCGTGTCCAGTGCACAATATCAGTTGATGGGTTTAGGAAAAATTTCCAGCAGTTATTATAAATCGGTTTTGAAATACCAAAAAAGAAATACCAAAAGTATACAAGTTCACTATTAAACATATTTTATGCGTTGCTAAATTTTTTATTCAAATAAGTCTCACTAACAGGAGATACTAAACTTATAAGCATTCACTAGAAACGTTATAAAATCCGGAACAATATCCAATCATAACCCTGATCGTTTGTCTTAAAGCTGAAAGCTAAATCGAATACATCATTTTGATCCGTTCAACAAATTGTGTTATTGGAAGTCAGAAACCTCCAATCTCCAAAATCCAATATTCCGTTTTGGAAGGTATAAACGATCACGAACTCTTAAAATTGCCTCTGTTTTTTTTTCGAAAAGGACTAAAATTAAAATTACCTGTGTTACAAAATTAGTTTTGTGTACATTTCCATGGGCGAATCTACGTTAGGTAGGGAGGGAGCAACTGCCCCCAGTAAATTTTGAAAAATATGGAATATATAACCATAATAAAAAGGACAATGCTGACCATATTGGTTATTGTCTCCACTAACTAAAAATATTTCCTCCCGTTGGTTTATGTTTTCAGTCACGTTTTTGCTTTTATTTCTAAAGTTGTTTAGTTTCCGGCATAAGTTTTAAACTATTTTCTAATTACCTCTCCCATAAATGCACAATTATCATTACTTTTAAGATTTCAACATACAATTTATGAATCTATGATATATATTTTTTTAAATATATCTTGTTTTCTTTAACTATTGTTGAATAACTATTTCTTAGAATGTATATTTACTTTTAAGGATATAAAAAAGTCACATACTTCCTATGTTTCATAATAAGAGTCGTTTAAGGTTTTTTTACATAGATTAAAAAAATGTGAAATTTCTGTTTATCCCTATTTAATATAATTTTTTGTTTGATTTTATTAATTAGTGAATTTAAAAATAAGGGTAAAAACTAGAACGACACTTAATATGAACGAATGAAGTATATTATAAAGGAAAATCATTTTAAACTAAAGTCTATATATTCCTAGACAATATTTGATATAATAGTTCTTAGTTTCAATAGTGTATTATTTATATATATATATATAATTTTAATAAATAATACATTAAAAATATATAAATAATTTATGCCCCCGCTACATTTCTCTATGACTTGTTAGAAAAATCTTTAAAATTAAATATAATTTAACTACGTGGATTTCTAGAATATTAAATTGGGATTCAAATACTATAAGCAGAATTTAATGGAATCTACTAAAAATAAATAAAAGATCAACCCATATGTCAAATAACAAATCGGATATGATATGTGGTATAATGATACTTCAATTTGATAGTGAAATGGATCCTTAAGATACTTACCATTTATTTTTAAAATTATCCACACATACCTATTTAACAATTTTAATAGAAACACACAATAGAATCGGCCATGTTAGTAAATAGAAATGCTCTTTTTAATGTAAAAAAGATTTTTATTTATATTATTCAGTTTATAGCTACTGGTAGGAGAGCGTGGAGGTCACGGATATTAATGAGGGAGCGTGAGCTAAGACAATCAATTAAATACGCAAACTCACGCCGCATAAACGGGACGTTAAAGGCAAAAGGCCGTCACAAACATAAACCTCGCTTGTCTGTTTTTTGGGCGGTGCTTTTTCAGTCAAACCCTCGTTGACCCATCTCTCTCTCCCAAAAATAAACTATTTTTTTTTTTCTTTATAAATTTACCCAAACACCACTTCCTGGTTTTCTCATTACCAATGGCTCCTCCAAAACAACCGAACTCAAGTCACGCCGCCACATGTGAAGGTAGTAGCGGCAGAGGACGCGAAACGGTGATGAAGGAAGTGCGTTTCAGAGGCGTGAGGAAGCGGCCGTGGGGGAGATACGCGGCGGAGATCCGTGACCCGGGAAAGAAAACCCGGGTCTGGCTCGGGACGTTTGATACGGCGGAGGAAGCCGCCAGAGCTTACGACACCGCCGCTAGGGAGTTCCGCGGCTCCAAAGCGAAAACTAATTTCCCTCTTCCCGGCGAGTCTCCGGCGAGCGACGGCGGGAACGGTTCGTCGGAGATGACGGCGCGTGATGTGACGCGCCGGATAGAGATGGTGGGGAGGTTCCCGTTTGCATGCCACCGGCAGAATAGCGTCTCCAGCGGGTTGCCACCTCATGTTGCCGGTTTTTTCTTCGATCCGGCAAGGGCTGCTGCTTTAAGGGTGGAGCTTTCTCGAGTCTATCCGGTTCAGTTTGATCCGGTTAACATCGAGCTGAGTATTGGTATTCCAGAGACCGTAATGGTCAAACCGAGAAGAACTGAACTTAACTTGGATCTTAACCTAGCTCCACCTTTGGACGTTTAGATTTGTTTTTTTTTTCTCTTTCTCTTTTTCTTGTCTTGTTTTTTTTTTGTTGCAGGAAAAAGAAACATTCGAAATTTTCTTCTGATTTCTTTTTTTGGTAGAGGAGAAAAATATTTTAGATTAATTTTCTTAGAAAGTTCTTGTTGTAGTTTCTCTATGCTTTTCTAATTATATGTGGACGTAAATTATAATCAGATTGTTATCTATTTTCTCCCTTTGAAGTTTCTTGTCAAATTTTAAAATTAAATGGTGGTTGGTCTATCAAATGGCAGATGATATTAGGTGATATCACTCCATTAAATGGCTGTGGAATATGACATCAAAGAAATATCGAACATTTACATTGTCTGTCAACGTCAAACAAATTAATACAAGGGAAGTGTACAAAAAACATCCTCATCATAATACTTCACAAAGTCGTTGCCTTTTCATTAATGTTCTTTAGGGGGTTTATATATTGTTCTATAGGGGGGTTATATATGATTATGAGGCGTGTGGATTGTGGAAAATGCATTAAACTGCCTGTGAACAATAGAAATTTAAGTGAACTTTAAGAACAGTAATAAGTCAGGAACATTTGAAAATCATGAATTTTGAAATCTTAAAAATGTAAGATAGAGTGATGGCATCATCTATCCGATCTTCGAGTTTCGTGTAGATTGGGATGATGGCATAAGTGTCAGGTGGGAAGCACGTGTGTCTTAGCCGTCCACCAGGCGAGTCTTCTTTTTTTCGTTTGTTCCCACTTTAATAATCTAGGAAGTACTGTAGTAATCTAAAAAATGCTTCGTATTTTTGGGTATTTTAGGTTAATTCTTAACTCAAATTTATCCGCAGTACGCAATTTTTATTTATTTTAATACTTACATTTTATATGAGAAACATTAGAAATTTAAATTCACTTTTTAGATATTATATTCATAACCATTTACATATTTTATTTTAAGTTTATGAAGAAATAAAAAAAAATTAAAAAAAATTAAATTTATAACAACTATGTGATTAAATTATATTAAATTAATTTAATATTATATTTTCTGTGAAGTAAGACATCTGTTTCTGTTTCTAATATTTGTATAATTAAAATTTATAATTTATAATATTCTAACTATGTGAAAGTAAATAAAATAATCCATCATGGATTTAAATGAATTTTGATAGATTACTCTGATAAAAATACAAACAATTAAATTTGTAGATTTAATGAAAAACATTAAAATTTGTTTTTAATATAAATTTATAAATCACTTCAAATAAATAAATGAACAACATCTTCTAAGAATCATCAAAGAAATAAATGACACTAGTTTTTAATTTATTCAGTGTTTAGTATTTTTTAATGATAAAAAACTTGCAAATTAATAATTTTATTTATATTTATATTTTAGAGATTTAAATTTTTTCTAAATCAACCATGAAAAATTAAAAATAAAATTTTATAAAATTAGGAAATTTACTTACGATTTATGTTATGTATGAAATTTAACATTATTTTAATTTTAATTATATAATTTTTAAATAAATAATCCGAATAATATTTTCCTTACATATAAAATGTTATTTTAAATATAAAGTAAGATGAAGCATTTTCTTATTTAAAATACATTAAAGTATTTTTATTTATTTTAAAGTTTTTTTTTTGTTTTTAAAAATACCTAGATAGCTTCAGCACATATTCTAATTTTTACACTATAAGTAGACCACACAAAAATATAATTATATAGCTTTCATTGATTTTTTAAATGTCATTGTTTCTTTAATAGATCAAAATGATTTATAAATAGTGTAAATATTATTATTCACTGTCATGAACAGTATTTTTTCCTTTTCAACTTTTATATAAAGATATATTTTTATTTCAATATTTATATCCTATTTGCAACTCAATTTAATAAGTAATCTTATTAATTTTTTTATTTTTCTCTATATTTTGTATTCAGTAGATATAAAACTTTCATTTTATTTATATAATAAATCCTAGGTCTTTTTGTTACATTTCTAATGCCATTTGTTATTGGCTCAAATTTCTAAAGTTTATATAATATTAAGAGTCTGAAATATAAAAAACACAGGGACTCAAAATTAAAAGAAAAAATTCTAACTTTACTTTAATTTGATATTTCTTAAATAATAATTATTTTTATAAATATTTTAAGTTTGTTATGAAAAATCATTAATAGATATTTTAAAAAGTTTAATTTGTTTTTTATAAATTTAATCCCATCTCCTAGATATTAAACTCTAAACAATAATTAAACTTGATTGTCAAATTATATTTGATAAAATACACTTTTGAAAAATGATAACCACCTTCATTGATTATGAGCAATTTTTAAAATAAAATTATGGTCACTGGTTTGCAAAGATATATTCAAAATGCAATATCATCAAAACTTTGGTGTAAATGTTTTGAAAAAATGATAGTTGGCTACGTATAATATTAGCCGTTATATGGTTAATCATATACATTAGATTAATGTATATCTAACAACACAAAATATATGTTATGTATGGAAAGAATTTTCAATTTTATGATAATATATACGTAATTGACAATACGAATTTAAGTGATGCAAATGTTGGAGACGTTAATTCTGTATAATTCTTTTAATGATCAATTAAAATATGACGCATTTGATTTTAATTTAATTAAAATTTATATCCGATCTAGTCTAATAAAACAAAATGAATATTGACCCAAAATATTTTAAATATCAAGGACATCGTGTTTCGACAAATATATATATATATATATATATATATATATTTAATAATTATGGTTTTAATTCTAATCAATGAGGAATAAAGAAATTGGTGAGATTATGAGTGGAATTATTGACAAAATCAAAAGAAATAAAGAGTTAACTTATTTGGGGTAGATTAACTTTTTTTTGTCAATAACTTTACACGATTTCATCAACTTTCTTTTCTTTTCACCTATTTAAATCAAAATCTAATTTTTCTTTTATCACGACCCGAATATTAGTTAAATTGATGAATTAAATTTTAGTTGATCAAACAAAAAAATTAATGGAATTAACCTCTTCCACATCCATATCTGTTTTTAAATTAATGAAATTAACATCATAATATTAGTTCTATAATATCATTAATTTTTAAAAACTGTTGTCGTGGATAACAGATAATTGATGTAAATTTAATACATTAATGCTTCGTGTCGCAGTAATTTATTTTTCCAAAGTGTTATCCCAACGTCATCTCATCTAAACAGAACGCGTGCCGGTTTAGAGGAGAAAGAAGAAAAAAACAATAGGCAGTGTCTCTTAAATTAACATAAACGGCAGAGCAAAACTCTATTTCTACGGGAAGTCAACAAAACGCAGCGGCGCTGCGGATCTCCTCTCTACCTTCTTCTCCGATTCAACATTTAACAGAGGGAAGGAATCTCAGAACTCCGGAGAAAACCGACCTCCGTGTGATCATCCACCCAAGGTAACGTCTCGCTTTTATGGAAATCAAAAATCACTTGATGTATCCAATTTAATCAGATTTAAACTCGCGATAGATCTCAGGTTTGCAATATCCGTCTTAATTCACTCAGCCTCTTTGGGATTGAGGATGAAACTGTAGAAGAAGAAGAACGTTTTTGCTTACAAGTCGAGAGAACAGAAAAAAAAAATGAAGCGTTTTGTATACATAAACGATGATGAAGCTTCAAAGGAGCTTTCTTGTGATAACCGTATCTCTAATACAAAGTACACTCTGTGGAACTTTCTTCCCAAGAACCTGTGGGAGCAATTCAGCCGGTTCATGAACCAGTACTTTCTGTTGATTGCTTGCCTTCAGCTATGGTCACTGATCACCCCTGTAAACCCTGCCAGTACATGGGGTCCGTTGATTTTCATATTTGCCGTCTCCGCTTCCAAAGAAGCGTGGGATGATTACCACAGGTTTCTCTCTGATAAGAAAGCAAATGAGAAAGAGGTTTGGATCGTCAAACAGGGGATCAAGAAGCATGTAAGGATCGGATCGGATCACATGTAGATTTTCTTCTTAGGTGATGATTTTGGCTAAGCTGTAATTAGTATTTTTGGGTGTAGATCCAAGCACAGGAGATACAGGTTGGCAATATCGTCTGGCTGCGTGAGAATGATGAAGTTCCTTGTGATCTAGTTTTGCTTGGTACTTCTGATCCACAAGGTGTTTGCTATGTAGAGGTACACTTCCCCCTCATTTGCATGTAACTTATTTATGCGTCAGTTATAGTTTTTCGAAAGACGATTCATTTTTTTCAAATGCGCTAAAGAAGTGAACTCATACATTGCAGACTGCTGCTTTAGACGGTGAAACTGATCTCAAAACAAGAGTCATACCTTCAGCATGCTTGGGAATTGATCTAGAGTTGTTACACAGAATGAAAGTAAGACGTCTTGTAAATATTTTCATATCGGCTCCTGGGATATACTATGTTGTTTCTTATAGAAAGGATTTGATATTTAGCTATCTATATTTTCAGGGTGTGCTTGAATGTCCCCTTCCAGATAAGGATATTCGAAGATTTGATGCAAATATGCGCTTATTTCCGCCATTTATTGACAATGACGTCTGTTCGTTAACAATAAAGAACACTCTTCTTCAGTCCTGTTACTTGAGAAATACGGAATGGGCTTGTGGAGTATCTGTCTATACAGGTTATGTTTTTGTATAGAACTGTTTTAAAAATAAATAAATTTCTAAGGTTCAGGACCATGCATTCTTACTGTCTCTGGTTAGTCGTATGATTTCAGTTGATATTTAACAAATCTTTGTTGATTTTTCATCTTGTATAGGCAACCAAACTAAGCTTGGTATGAGTAGGGGTATAGCTGAGCCAAAACTTACTGCTATGGATGCAATGATTGATAAATTGACTGGAGCAATATTCGTTTTCCAAATTGTCGTTGTAATGGTTCTTGGCGTTGCTGGAAATGTCTGGAAAGATACAGAAGCAAGGAAGGTTAGATTCCCCATACAATGTCATGCCCATAATAAATCTAAAATGCTTGTTTGGCCAGTTTTGAGCTATGCAAACTTGGTTGTTGTGTTTTTCAGCAATGGTATGTGCAATATCCAGAGAAAGCGCCGTGGTATGAGCTGCTTGTAATCCCTTTGCGGTTTGAGCTTCTATGTTCCATCATGATACCCATCTCCATTAAGGTAGTTACCTTTCCCTTCCTATGCATCCTTTCTATGTATAATGCATTAAGCGATGTCTTGGCATGTGAAAGAGATATTGGACTGTGAATCGGGGGGTGATGATAATCTTTTAGGGAACGAAATTGATTTTGAAAATTACTCGTTTTGTATATAATACGCATGCCAGTTTCTGCTAAGCATCTGGTTGATGTAATGTGCAGGTATCGCTTGATCTGGTTAAAGGCCTTTATGCAAAATTTATAGAATGGGATGTGGAGATGGTAGATCAAGAGACTGGTACAGCATCCTATGCAGCAAAGTAAGTTCAGTATAGATGGAGACTACCTGCTGCTTACCAGTGAACACTGTAATCTCAAGATTTGCTTTTGCATTATGTGGCTTTTTGTGTGTGGCAGCACAGCAATAAGTGAGGACCTAGGGCAAGTAGAGTACATTCTGACCGATAAAACTGGGACCCTGACAGACAACAAGATGATTTTTAGAAGATGTTTTATTGGTGGCACTTTTTATGGGAATGAGAATGGAGATGCTTTAAAAGGTTTCATACTTTTCTTGGTGTATTATGTTGCCAATTTTATGCCTACCCAATTGGTGGCAAAAAAATATTTCCGTATACATTATTTAAGCCTCTGCGTCAAAGAGAGTATTGTTTCTAACTTATTTTGATCTCTGTAAACAGATGCACACCTTCTAAGTGCCATCACCAGTGGCTCTACAGATGTCATCCGATTTCTTACAGTTATGGCCATCTGCAACACAGTTATACCTGTGCGGGGGTAATTTTCAACTTCTTTTTAAATGTGTAAATTTTTGTTGATGTCTGTTTTTGTCAGTTAAGTATGGGAAATAAACTTCACAGATCGTATTTGCATATTTATTCCGCGTACCAAGGAACTTTCATTTCGTAACTTTTTTTTTTTGGGATTTTCATCTGATAGCAAAGCTGGAGATATTGTATACAAGGCCCAATCTCAGGATGAGGAAGCTCTTGTTATTGCTGCCGCAAGGTTGCATATGGTCTTTGTCGGCAAAAATGCCAATTTTGTAGGTAATAATGATCTCATTTCAGTTTTGCTCTCCTTGGAATATGTATCTAAAAAGTAGGTCTCATTTGTTGTTTGCCCTCTTTATTGGACGCAGAAATCAGGTTGAATGGTTCAACGATTCGTTATGAGGTACTTGAAATTCTTGAATTCACATCAGATCGGAAAAGGATGTCAGTGGTAGTGAAAGATTGTCAGGATGGGAAAATTATTCTTTTGTCAAAAGGTGCAGATGAATCGATCCTTCCCTATGCATGTGCTGGTGAGTTGACGTATCTCTTACAACACGAGACGAGGAATAGTGTGCTTCTGAATGTGCTCAGAGCTGATGAGCAATTTTTCTACTATGCTATTAGGTCAGCAAACAAGAACTATTACTGAAGCTGTAGAACACTATGCCCAGCTGGGGCTCCGAACTTTGTGTCTGGCTTGGCGTGAACTGGAAGAAGATGAGTATCTAGAGTGGTCAGTAAAGTTTAAAGAGGCTAGTAGTGTTCTGGTCGATAGGGAGGTAATTGGAACAATTCTTCTCTGTTTTGGTTTGTTCACTTGAAGCAATTAAAGCAATTTTCTCATGTCACAGTGGAGAATTGCTGAGGTCTGTCAAAAGTTAGAACACGATCTTTATATTCTGGGGGTCACTGCAATAGAAGATCGCTTGCAGGTAAAATTGTAAATGTCGAGAACATAGAGGTTCACAATGTGGGATTATAAGTAGGAGAGGATTGTCTTATAAATATTTGCCTGTTTTCTTTTTAGGATGGTGTACCAGAGACAATTGAGATACTTAGAAAAGCAGGGATAAACTTTTGGATGCTGACTGGTGATAAGCAGAATACAGCTATACAGATTGCTCTTTCGTGTAACTTCATCTCCCCAGGTAAGTTGGGACCGGTTCCTCTCTTTGTAATTTGTGTTAGAAAGCTTTGCCTATTGCCACTTATCATGCCTCTTAACCATAAATAACCATGTGTATATCAGAGCCTAAAGGTCAACTTCTATTGATTGATGGAAAAACTGAAGAAGATGTTTCTAGGAGTTTGGAGAGGGTTTTGCTTACAATGCGGACAACAACTTCTGAACCTAAGGTTCACCTTTTCTCTTGAATCTCTGCATCCCTGGAACAATTTTCTATCACATGTATCTAATGTATGAAAGAATAATTTTATGGGTCGTACAGGATGTGGCATTCGTTATTGATGGCTGGGCTCTAGAAATTGCTGTGAAACACTATCGCAAGGATTTTGTTGAACTAGCTATTCTCTCTAGGACAGCCATATGTTGTCGTGTCACACCTTCACAAAAAGCTCAGGTAGGTGCTATTTGTTCTTATTAATTTTGTTCTAAGTAGTCAATTCATCCTGTTACCAAGTGGGCCTTGCAATGTTTTTGTTGACCTAACAGTTGGTTGAAATATTAAAATCCTGCGATTATCGAACCCTAGCAATTGGTGATGGTGGGAATGATGTAAGAATGATACAGCAAGCTGATATTGGGGTCGGAATTAGCGGAAGAGAAGGGCTGCAGGCAGCAAGAGCTGCAGATTATAGCATTGGAAGTAAGAGCAGTAGCAAGATCTTTGTTTCCTTCTTATCAACTTGAAGATACATATCATATTACAGTTTTTCATCCAGTGGTTACTTAGTTGATCAGACTTTTCTGAAAGGCGATAAGCAGAAAAAGATAGTAAACTTTTTGTACAGATAAACTGTTTTTAGCCTATCAAAACAGATCTAATCGGCTCTTGTTGGACTGATCTTTGCGTGCAGGATTCAGGTTTCTGAAAAGACTGATTCTTGTTCATGGGAGGTATTCATATAACCGGACAGCATTTTTGTCCCAGTATTCCTTCTACAAATCATTGTTGATCTGCTTCATCCAGATTTTGTAAGTACCGATGTCCTCAGAGATGTTTTTTTCGCTTTTCTGTACAATAGCATCCCCATGTCATTCCCGAATACTGACAACAGAATCTACGCAGCTTCTCGTTTATTTCAGGCGTTTCTGGAACCAGTCTTTTCAATTCGGTTAGCTTGATGGCTTATAACGTTTTCTACACCAGTGTTCCTGTTCTTGTTAGTGTAATTGATAAAGATCTCAGTGAAGCGTCAGTAATGCAACACCCTCAAATTTTGTTCTACTGCCAAGCTGGAAGGTATGCGTGGATTTATTTCGTTGAGGAGGCTTTCGCTAGCTGTTCAATACGTTAATGCCTATCTGTAAATTTCACAGGCTTCTTAATCCGAGCACATTTGCGGGGTGGTTTGGGCGATCCCTTTTTCACGTGAGTATTGTCCTCTCAATTGATTACACCATTCAGTAACATATAAATGTGATTTGAATACTCCACACACTTAGTTAGAATGGTTAAAATAACTTTTTCTAGTTCTCTTAGCTCATATTCCTTTGTATAAATTTGGAATTTTCTTGTTGTTGCAGGCGATTGTTGTATTTGTAATAACCATTCACGCATATGCTAATGAGAAGAGTGAAATGGAGGAGCTTGGAATGGTAGCTCTCTCTGGATGTATATGGCTTCAAGCTTTTGTTGTTGCTCAAGAAACCAAGTACATACTCTCTTTCTTAGACACATCCCCATGTTGATGATAAACACACACGCATGCTTAACTATTATCTCTCTCTTTTTAATTGCTGTGGGATGCAGTTCCTTTACGGTGTTGCAACACCTTTCCATTTGGGGAAATCTGGTCGGTTTCTATGTCATAAATTTTCTCTTCAGCGCCATACCATCATCGGGAATGTACACCATTATGTTTCGCCTCTGTTCTCAACCTTGTTACTGGATAACAATGTTTGTGAGTATCAAAAAGAGTCATCTGTCTATACTCAACATCGATTTAAGGAATAATATTCCTTTTTTTTTTCTCTTGTGCAGCTAATAGTTGGAGCGGGGATGGGTCCTATTTTCGCATTGAAGTACTACCGTTATACATACAGACCAAGCAAGATCAACATACTCCAACAAGCTGAACGTACAGGTGGTCCAATACTGACTCTAGGAAACATAGAAACACAACCAAGGACCACCATGGAGGAGGAGGTGTCTCCATTATCCATCATCACTCAACCGAAGATCCGAAGCCCGGTCTACGAGCCTCTGTTATCGGATTCGCCAAACGCAACACGACGCTCATTTGGCCCTACTGGAACTCCGTTGGAGTTTTTCCAGTCACAGTCAAGACTATCATCATCATCATCTGGCTATTCCAGAAACTGCAAAGACAATTGATTTTTTTCTCTGCACAAACTTTTACAGTTCGAAGGCGTTTGTGACTTATCTTAACTGGAAATGCAGATAAAAGCATAAAAAGATGGGGGGATTAGAACAGTTGTATGTAGACCACTTTACCGGATTGATCAGATACTTGAAAGAACACATTCTCTTGTTCTGCAAAATATTATCTTATAATTCAACTGTGTAAGATAATAACTCGGATGATACAATCTCGAGCTGCGTATAAATATACATCTTCCCTGGTTTAGGACGACTTTAAATCCCAATCCTACAGTTCTACTATGCAGGAAGAAATGATTTGTTTGACAAATGGTGTTCCATTGAAGCTCCTGTTAAGCCCAGGAGTTGATTTCACAAAGGTTCGAAATGGTTTACATCAGTGTTTTTAATACTGGACCGGCTAACGAACCGGAAATATTTTGAGTCACGGGTCACTGTGGTTTGACCGGATTCGAACTGGATTTGATTGAATTAAACTGAATTAATAATATTTTGTAAATAATATGCATATTCTTACAAAGATAGATCATATCAAATAAAAATGTTTCAATAGTTATAATGTTTAGAAAAATTTAAAAAATAACAACTAAAAAGTAACAAAAATAATAAAATTTAATAGTTCAAATCTAAAATCAATAAGAAAAGCATACTTAAATTTTATTCTTCAAATCTCTATCACTCTACATCTTCGTCACCTTTAAAAGATTTATATAAATTAGTTAAAAATTATATTTTGAAATAAAACAAGTGTTTTGTTCTTTTATAAACTATACAAATTTTAAAAACGTAAATGTTTCAATTATTAAAGTGTTCAACACAAGTGACTATGAAATAAAATGTTTCAATCCTATTTTTAATTTAAAAGAAGAAAAAATAATTATTTTATTATCAAAATTTTGGTTTATATACAGATCGGGGTTTGGCCGGTTCAATGGGTCACTGGTTTCCGGGTTTTTGACGGTTCAATATGGAATTTTAACCAATCCGGATTATTTTTGGTTCATGGTTTAATTCAGTCCGGCCGCCAGTTCGGTCCGGGTTTAAAAACATTGGTTTACATGTTTAATATGTTTTATTCATGAATATTGGTTACATGGCTCGCATGAAAACATAAGTACGTTAGGAATTTTCTTTCACTTTTAACCAAGTTTTTTAACCAAGTTTTGCATTCATTGTTTTTTTTTTTTTGAAAAAGGGCTTTCGATTAAAATGCAGAAAATACATGTATGAGTTTTCACTCATAAGTCTGATAAAGTTTGCTACAAGCAAGAGGGCTTAAAAACCCTAGATAAAGATTCACATTGGAATCCTAGAAAACAAGATGAAGAAGACAACAACTAGTGATTGTGGTTTCCTCGGCCGCGACGACCTCGTTTACCTCTTCCACTAACATTCGTCCATCCCATTTCTTGAACTTTTTGTGTTGGTTTAATTTCTCTTCCTCCTCTAGTTACAGTGTAACTAGTTGAGTCTCCAACCGCATCAAAACCAGTACCTTTCCCATATGCAAGCGGAGTTTCCAGCTCCATATAGGGTGGTTGATGATCAAGAGTGAGAGGAGAACGAAGATCAATTAGTTTCTCAGTTTCAGAAGCACAAGGGTCTTCCAAAATGATAGAATGTGATGGAATGCCTTCCATAATAAGTGACTGAGTTGGCGCAACTTCTTTGGCTGCTAATAAGGGTAAAGTGTTATCAAGCTGAGAGCAAGAGGAAGAGTGTACCTCATGCGAATGTATTACAGGACTAGCAGATGTATCTTCGGAAGGAAGAGTGACCAGCGACTTTTTAGAAGCCTCAAAAGATTGATTGGTAGTGTGAGTACGAGAGTTTGGCTCCACTTGCTCTGCATGAGTTATGGAGGAATTTTGCATCAGATGGACAATGTCCACAACTGGGATATCTTCATTTGCGACCTGAGACTCTTCTGTAACAGGAACAGAATCATGTGGCATAGACGGTAATAGACACCTCTTCTCCTTATGACCAAGTGCACCACACCTTGCACAAGCACTAGGAATCCAAGTGTACTCAACTTCTACCAAGTAGATATTACCTTGCTTGTCATCAAGAGCAATGAGCTTTGGGAATGGTTTATCTAACTCCACCTCAACTAATATTTTTGCTTCCCCCATATTTGTTGGATCCAAACGAGGTTTGTGAGTAAGCATTGGCTCTCCTAAACCCGATGCTATATGACTGATGCCTAATCTAGAGAAACAAGAGTCTGGAATATTTTTAAGATTTACCCATACCGGTAAGGTAGATATCTCAGGTACTTTGAAGGAGTTGACAGGAGTCCAAGGTGCCACAAAGAGTAGACAATCATCAACATGCCACACTCCCCGTTGAATAACCCATTTACGAGTACTTTCATGAGGGATATGGAACAAAAACGACGAATCTCCTAGCTTCTTGCAAGTGATCCTACATTCCCGACCCCATAGCCTATTCAATACTGCATGTATAAGACCCCCAGGAGGACTTAAGCACCTATGAAACTGTCCAACAACGTATTCTTCATTGTTTTCTGGTCCTAATCTAAGTACCTTGGAGGGTATCGTCACCTGAGGCGTGCCATCTAGACGATAAGTAGGTTCAGTCGCACGAAAGAGGTTCCTAGAAGATTGGTTCATACGAGCGGCCCATGGAAAACGAAGACTACCATCATCTTTAAGTGCCGGAGGTGGAATTGTTTTTACAGGCAGTTGGGGCTTTGCTTGCGCAGGGAACAACTTCTGACCCTTCTTAGTCTTGGGACCATTAATGATTGCCTCACCAATCGTCGGCCAAAACGAATCTATCTGACATTTAACAGCTTCTGAAACTCCGAGTCTTGGAGTTGCAGGTTCTGGAGGGGTTGGAGGAGGCGTGAAGTGAAGAGGCTTCGACCACGCGCCTAAGGACGGAACAAAAGTATTTTCCTCATCTTCGTCAAGCTCATCATCATCAAAATTAGAGCTTGCCGGTTGCTGAGCAACGTCAACAGCAGTAGCAACAACATCGACAGCTGTGATATCAGTGACAGTAGCAACCGCAACAGCATTTGTGACGGCAGTGACGGAGGAGTCGTGGACGGCATCTACGGAGGAATCGTTGACAGCAGCAGAGGGGGAATCATGAGTTTTAGTCACAAAAGGTGGAGGAGCAATGGAAGGTGGTGGGGGAGGTGGATCAAGAGCTTCACCATCACAGACAGGAAGAACAGCCAAACCCGTTGAAGGGGATGACATTCCTTGAGAAAAGAGGGGAAATCTTCAAGATGGAGGTAGGAGAGGCTTCAATTTGTACCTGAGCAGGCGACGGAGCTCCACAATTGCAGAGGTGGCCGCCGATTTGATGCTGAGATTTTAGGGTTCGAAAGCTTCGAGTTCGATTTGGGAGAAGCGCGTGCGTTCACGCACAATTGACTTTTCTCACTTGCATTCATTGTTAGTTATAAGAACATGCAGAATGCAGTATGCAGAATGCAGTATGCAGAATGCAGTATGCAGTATGCAGTATGCAATCATGAGTTATTAGTTGCAAATATAATAAGAACATGCAGTATGCAATATCACCATTAATTATAATATTTTTATTTTTGCGTGTCTTCGATTCATAGTAGAAAACTGTGAAACATATTTAATTCAAGTGTTCCAATATATATGTTGTTTATAGATATAGTCTAGTCGTATAAAAAGACTGAATTCAAAACTGAATGAAGATTACACCAAGACTAAATTCAATAATATAATTTGGCAGTCACATCCTCTAAACGAAACATTGAACCAAAATCAATTTAAAAAAAAAGAAAATGAATACCCATCCACACCTAGATCCATTTTTGTGGAACCTTCCAAAACGACTTAGCCACTCAACCTCTCTAGACTTAAACCCTGCATAAAATCGCCAAAGAAGATGGTATATTAGTTAAAGTTTAATTTTGACTATACACTTTAACTAATTTCAAATTTCAGAAAATGTTTACATCTTTAACCAAACTAATCCCAATACCGATAACCCCCGGCTTTTTTGCCATTTAAAATAAAAAGTAATGTTTGTATGCTTACTTGGAGCAGTCCATGCTAGAGGAGATAGGGAAGCTGAGATGTGTGTTGCAAAGAGGAGGAAGCTCTTGGATCTTATCAGCCAACATTGGAGGCGTATAACCTCTCGTCATCATTTCAACACAATTACACAGAAGTCTCGGATTCTCCTTTTTGTGCTTGGCAATTATGTTAAGTTTTGCGATGTGGACACAACATTTCTTACCGGGTTTGTAATAATTGCCCGTGAGAAATTCAAGACAATAAGAGAAATAATCATATGTGTATGCACAAAACGGTACGTACGAGTGAACCCGAATCATTAGCCTTGCGTGATCGGAGACCAAGAGAAGGAGTGAAAGCACGACTAGTGTTGTCGTGTGTTTATTCATTTCTAAAGGATGCAAACGAGATACTGTTAGATTAGTTTATTATATAATTAAGAAGGAATGAATAGTGTTGGGTATAATTAGTCACATTTAGTTCATGAACTTTTTTGTTTTGTTGATGGTTGGGTCATCGTAGACGTATATGCCACTGAAAACAATACAAATCGAATGAACCAATAGAGGAGAACGATAATTACTTGTACTATATTCGTAGTCTATTTTAGCTGTAGAGATATATACCACTACGTTTAGCATTTTTGGGACAGAGTTTATAAGATTCATATATCCACTTCTCTAACAAAACTTAAGACAAAATTCAAATTGTCATAAAGCCTCCAAAATATTAGAATTTGAATTTTTTAAAAATTATTTGTGAAAAAACTAAAATTGTTTTAATGGTAAAACATATTTCCAAACTCATATAAATTTACCTTCAAAGCATTAAATCAAGTTTTTTTTTCCAAAATAGCAAACAGAGAATTTTTTAAAATAAAATAGCATTAATTAATATATATACATATTAGTTCAAAATTTAGTGATTATTTAGGGTTTAATATTTAGGAGGTGGAGTTGCGGTTAAAGTCTAAGATGTAGGACAATTTAGTGTTTTTAGTGATTGATAAAAGGTATTTCGGAAGTTTTAATGCTATTTTGTGACAAAATATAAAAATGGTAATTATGATATTTGTTTATTTTACTTGATTTGTCCTCTTTGACAAAAATATCCCAAAGAATCTGTTAGTATGAATTGATGAAGTTCTGAGCAAGTACAATGGACTTGTCACCGTCGTCTCGTCTCATGCAGGTTCAAAATATAACACAAATCGATAGGATAATAAGATTATTTTTTTATAAGATCCTATATGAATATATGATCTCATAAAATTATAAATTAATAATTTCTATATATAAACATTTTATGCAAGTAAAAATAAAACATTATATTGTTTATCTATACTATTAAAAGAGAGGAGTTTTAAAAAATCTACTTAAACAAGGTTGTTGGACCCTTTCATTAAACTTACTATTTTTTTGGTCCTCCTTTATATGTTTATAACAATATGTTACATCAATAAATTAGACCATACACTTACCAAGTTTTACTCAACCATATAATTAATCAAATATTTCTATAACATACCTTAGTCAATATCTTATTTATTATACAAAATAATTTTGTAGACTAAAACATTATACCAAAACCATTTCATTCCTATATTCCTATGACAACAACTTCTAATCATGTCTCATTCATCTAATAATTAAAACATGACTATATAATTCAATTAAGCTACCAACTACAACATTACACACTAGCAGCCCCATTTTATGAAGAGAATTTATAGTAAAATTTGTTATTTAAAATAAGTTCAAAAACTATTAAACCTTACAAATTTATACTATTAAATCAGCCGAAACTCTGCCAAATAAATCTTAAATTTCACCAGATCAACAAATGTAGTTCTTATAAAATACTCACAAACAATAAAATGAGAGAGTGGACATTCGGATTTTCGGGTCAGGTACAAACCGTTTTCTTTCGAATCTGGATTTTTTGGATCCTAGGCGTTTGGACATAACTAGGTATTTGAAATTTTTTTGGTTTTTATTGAAGTCGGTTTTTTCGGGTTTAAGTCAGGGTGGATCCATAATTCAAAGTACTCGAAAAACCAAAAGTATCAAAGTACTCGAAAACCCAAACAAATACATAAACATTAAAATATCCAAAACCTCAAACAAATACCTAAAAACACTAAAAAATACCAAAAATTCCCAAAATTTTACCTGAAATCTGATTTGAGGAACTGAAAAACATACCCAAATTTTTTTTTCTGAGTAACCAAAATATATATATATATATATATATATATATATATATATATATATATATATTTTAAATTGAAATTTAACCTCAAACCCAAAACTATAATCGAAAACACTAACCATAACTAAAAGTATATGTAATACCGAAAACCTATTTGAAATACCCAATATATCTATTATACACAAAAATCAAGTACTTTGGATACCACGACCGAGTTTCGGGTAGGACCTGGACTCGAACACAGACCCGCAGGTCCAAAAAAAAATCTAACATGTACTTTTTCCTGGGCGCAGACCCAAATCACACCTATATTTCTGGGTTGATTTCGATTTGGTTTTCTAGGTCAGGTAAAATATCCAAGCTTAATTGTATGTAAGAGTGTATATACAAAATCTTAAATAAACTAATTCGTAAATTATATAATTTTAAACTTTTTTGATATAATATGACTTTGTAACATAATAATATATAATAATTCTAATTCACAAACATTATTTATAATCCAAAGAAAAACCCGCGCTTTTGTAGCGCGAATCTAGTTTTATATTTAAAATGAAATTATCTCTATATTTTTAACAGTTCAATATTTTGATAATATTTAGTAAAAACTATACCTAAAACCACATTTAAATTTTATGAAAAATATTTCATATACACTTAATAATATATTTAAAAATATGAAAGTCAAATTTCTGTAATTTAATGAATATATATACAGAAAAATCAACTATTTGTCTTACTGTATTAAAAATAAATTTTAACATAGAAAAAAATCTAAAATAAGAAATTATCATAAATTAATAACTCTATAAATTAATAAAAATCATAGTCCTAACATTATTGATTTATAGAGTTTTTACTATATCTTTAAATGGACTGTTCAAATTATTATCCAAAAAACTTTTTTTGTGTAGAGAGTATATTATAAAGTCTGTAATTGCCTCTGATTAAATGGATTTCATTCCTTGGCAGAAGAACAAATAATGGTTTCTTAACTAATCCTAGGGATGTCAAAATGGGTAAACCAACTCAAACCAACCCATATCCATATGAACCAATTAGTTAATGGTTTATGGATAAACCTAATCCATTTAGTAAATGGGTTGGATAAATCCCTAATTCATTTAAATTAATGGGGGTAATGGTTTTAATGAATTGACCACTAATAAATATTATCAATATTATAAATCAATTAAAATAAGTAAATAATTATGTAAATTTTCCAAATAAAAATATCATTAACACTCTTTAAAATATGATTATGCAAATTCAATTATTCTTGCCTTTGTCTTTAGTAATATACTTCCTGTAAAGGTACAAAAAATGGAAAGTACTCTGTTAGACAAAAAAGAAAGAAAACTTATAAATAATGTTTTGAAAACCGGACTGGATACCGATTCGGTGTAGCTACTGGTTGATTGGCTGGACCGGTTCAACCTGTCGAACCGATTTTTTATTTATGAAAATTATATATATATATATATATATATATATAATTGTATATTATATTATATGAATTTTACTTCTACATATAATACATTCTCTATTTTTTCTATAATTAACTAGATATAAACAATAAACATAAATCTAATTATATATATAGTAAAAAAACTGAATAGTGAATACTATATAAACTGAAATCGATAAAATCACATGATTTACAATTAAAATTATCATATTTGTTTATTTTTACAACTAACATCTCAAATTTTATGAATATGATAAAATAAAGATAGTATATGAAAGTCATAAATATATTTTTCATATTGTTTCTTAATAAAATAAAAAATCAATCAAATAGTGATAGTTGAACACTAATTATAAAATATTAAATTTTAGCTATTAATAATTGAAAACATTTAATTATTTGTTAATTTTTAAGAACCGGGATTTAAAATTGACCCGCATCACCGGTTTTACCAGTTTTCAGCCGATTTTTTATAAATCCGAGTTTTAAACCGAACTGGACTCGGCTAATTCAGCGAGTCACAGTCGGACCGGTTCGACCGGCCGGTCCGATCCGGTTTTCAAAACACTGCTTATAAATCACTTTACAAACAATCACGCAGAAACCAAACTAAAGTCCAAAGAGCTAAAACCAACAGATAACAAAACTCAAAACACCACTTTACAAACAGTCACAATCACGTACAAACCACTTAAGAACATTCAAAAGTCAGCTTATTCATATTTAAAACTCGTTCATTTCATTTCATATAGCAACATGTCATACATGTGTACAGTCTACTGGGAATAGCTCAGCTTCAAGCTAGACTAACCACTTCACAATAAAAGTCTAACTTGCACAGATTGTAAAGCTTTGTTTATATTTTTTTCTCCTTCAGTCATCTGCCCATGGGACACCGTGTTTGGCCCAGAGATAGTATGTTCCGGAGCTGTGCGGTGCTTGTCTATCTCTTCCAGAACCGGACTCAGAATGTTCCATGCTGCTGCAACCTCATCGCTTCTCATGAACAGTTGGTTGTCTCCATCAATTACATCATGAATGAAGTGCTCATATGAATCTGGTACTTCCGTGCTATACCTGCAATTTTTGAACCCAACAACAATTCAAATAAACCATAAGGCGCACTAATTCAAAACGTGAAAAGAATCAGAGATGAGAAAGGCAAAAACTTGCCTGTCTTTATAGAGCAGGTTAAGCTCAGAAGCGTCTAGCTGAAGACCTAAACCAGGAACCTTATTGTTGATTTTCACCAGGATGGCCTCATCAGGTTCGTCACGTGGGATAAGCTCATTTGTACCCAAATCTATGTCGATTCCAATGTTGTCTCGGTATATGTTTCCAGGAACATGTCGGAATTGCACCTCCACTCTTTTAAACATTTAAGCACACCAAATCATTTGCTATGTCAAGTGATACATACCGGTATGATGTTACAATGAGTAGGAGTTATTAACTCTTACCTGTGTTTGATGAGGCCAGTGTCAACTCTTACTAGGAATGGTACACCATCCCAACGAGCATTGTCAATATACTGTTCAAGATTGCGTTCGTTTTGTCTCCAGAACTCGATTTATACTGCCCAAGGATGGCATCAGCATGATCTAAACTGTGTGCTGTTTTTTTCACAGAGAACTTTTAAAAAACTGTTTGGAGTTTGTTGTAGTTAGGAAGGTTGGTCCTAGAACAAGAAAATAAAAAAATTCAAAATCATCAAAACTGATAAGTAGTGTTTTTAACTGTTAGTTATTGATGATATAATTATGTGTATAATTTTTTTTTTTGAAAAAAAAGTAAATTTAATTGTACAAATTAAGGTTTTAAGTTTGCCCACTCTCAATTTGAGAGAGTGAACTCCACTTGCCTTCTTTCCGTGAATACTACCCTTTGGATTTCATTTGATTTGAGTTATTTTTCAAAACTTTAAGAAAAACGAACGCGTTATAACAAAACGAGGTCGTATAAGGTGTGAGAAGGGAAAACGGTGTCGTCTCTCACTCGTTCTCTCTGTCACTCGTTCTCTCTCTCTCTTGTCCATTTTCGATTCCGATCTGAGAGATGAAGAAACTAATCAAAAGAGGGAACGCAAGTGAGTGAGTATGATCTCTCTAATCATGCGTCCTCGTGATCAATAACGCTTTCCTTTGGCTCTCAAGCTATCATCTCCTCAGAAGCAAAGGGAAGATATCGGTTTAAAGTGGCTGAGCAGTCTATAGTAGTAGAGCATGAAAGTCGGAATCAAAATCACCCAGGAGCGCCTGGCTATGTAGAGGGTGTGATTTTATGTTAATTGATTGAAGATTTGTTTTTTATCCAGTGTTTGTTTATAAAAATAAAAATTAAGAGTCTTTAAACACAAAGAAATGTATAACATGTGTATGTATATACACATATAATATATGAAGAAATGTACATACTGCACAAAGATCAAACTCTATCATGAGTCTGTATACATGTTCTATGTAATCACAGAGCTGCGCTTTTTTATAAAGCTAACAACCTTAAATTTCTATTACATTTTCTTTTTTCTTCAAAAAGCTCATCAGACTCTTTTTTGATACAACAAGACTCGAACTGGTTCTCTGTTTTTGTCCATTCCCGGCAAAATAAGCAAATCATTCAAGACACATTATGCTATCAGCTTCTGGAATGTTTTGCTTTCTGTCTGGTGAATTCCTGGAGCTGCCGGTCGTGTTCTTCCAGCATCTGATCCACTTTTTTTGGCTGGGCCAGCAATGGACCCGACATATACATTTTGTTATCCCCAGCATCATACTGTATGTAAAAAAAACACACACAGAAAGAGATGTAAAAAACAGTCAGTTTCTTGTCTGCAAAAGTAAAGGGAGACAAAAGAATCTCTGGAGATTAAACTTACCCACGACGGGTCATTTGGGATTTTGATTTGCCTCTTACTATTATCCATAGTATCAGCTCTGTTGAATGCTCTCAAATTCCTCCTTTGCTGATCCATGATTGTTTGATCTGACCCGTTTGTGTCTACACGCGAACCGCCATGTCCTGCTCTTGAAGGGGCTGCTGCAGCATTGTCCTTCATGTATGTAAACCGAGTGTGATTCCGGTTCTTCATCATCGGACCCGAGTGAGAGACTCTCCCACTGTTTGGATTGTTGCTGGTCATCATGTCCTTTGTGATCTTCATTTGTCTCGCCGAATGACCAGGAACACAGGTTCTTAGATAAGGGTTCTGTATTGGGTACAACAAGTATTTTTTTGAGTTAATATTCTGAAGGATCAGAGGCAACAACACCAAACCATAGCAGATCAAGCGAGAATACTCTTGTGTTACCTCCATAGCCGCTGTGAGTGATGGATTAGCTTTTAGCGGTGGGATGAGTTTTCTTTCATGCGATTGTCTCGTCTGAGAGTCTTGTCTTTCGTTCTTCTCTTGCCTCTTGGCATCGTCCCGAAGTTTGGCATCAATCTCTTTGCTTGGAGGATATTTTGGTAGAGAAGACGGATCACAAGCAAACGGCTCTGTTCTAAAGTACTGCTCCCAACAACAACAACTATGTATTAATCAAATCACAAATATACTTAGCATCACAAAAAAAGTAAACATTAAGTTAAAAAACCAGCACAAACCTCACTCTCAAGAGCTTTAGCTGCAGAGCCTCTCCGGTCAGGATCTATAGATAGTAAAGCCTCCAAAAGGGAAAGAACATTCGTCGGCAAGTCCTTAAACATCTCTGCTACACGTCGTCCGTAAGGAAGCGCGGGTCTGAACGCAGCTGAAGGTGGTAGCTTCAGTTTCCTCCAGTAATCTTCTGTTGGTGAACCACACAGCTTGAAGATTTTATGCAATTGCTCCACCTATAAGAGACTTCAGTTATACAAAAATATAAATTCAGCTTCTTCTTTTTTGTTAAACCTTAAGTACCTCGGTTTTCCCAGGCAAGATGGGTTTCCCTGAATACAGTTCGCCTAAGATACAACCTGCACTCCACAGATCAACACCAACACCGTAATGACAAGCTCCAAGAAGAAGCTCTGGTGGTCGATACCAAAGAGTCACAACACGGCTAGTCAAGGGAACTTGCTTCTGCGGGTCGAAAAACGTCGCTAGCCCGAAATCCGCTATCTTCAAGATCCCGTTACTGTCGATCAGTAGGTTCGATCCTTTTATATCGCGGTGCAGAACACCGCGACTGTGACAATGATGAAGCCCGCTCAAAAGTTGCTTCATGTAACATTTAACCTTAAAGTAGATGCAGAACAAGAAGAACAACAAGTTGAGTTTGATGGAAAAATGGTGGTAGCAAAGACAAGTGTAGCTAGACTATCTCCAACTCCACTTTATTTTTCACGAGTGAAAATGTTTGAACTCTATTTTATTTTCCAGTCTATAATAGAGTAAAGAGTGAGTTACTTTTAATTCATTTATTTTTTAGTTCATCACTCTATTTAAAAAAAAAATTAGAATACCATTGGAGTAGAACTCAACTCTTTGCTCTATTTTAAACGAAAAAGATAGACTGAACCATTGGAGATGGTCTAAGCGATTTTGGTAGTACCTGAGACTCAGAGAACTTGATACCGGGTATGGAAGCAAGTCCAACGAGATCATGATCCATGTACTCGAAAACCAAGTAAAGAGAAGAAGAAGCAGAGGCAGTGATCAAGCCTTGTAACTTGAGCACATTAGGATGATCAAGCCTTCTCATTACAATAATCTCTCTAGCCATAAACTTAACGCTCTCTAGATCGGTAAGATCAAACCGTACTCTTTTAAGCGCCACGATCTTGTTATCCAAAAGATCACGAGCCTTGTACACACTGCTATACGTCCCTTGTCCAATCTATAAAAAAATAAACATTCATTTAAAACAAAGTTCTATCAACATTCGAAAGAGTCGAAAATGTAAACTTACTTTCTCGAGTTTCTCAAAGGTGCTAGCACGTCGTGGAGTCCAGCCCACAAGTGCTTCACCAGCCACCGAGACTAGCCAAGCAGGCCATCCAGCATCCTCCTTCTCCTTAACAACAACAGTAGTATGCTCTAGTTCCTTACTGTCTTCGTCTTCGTCTTCATCGGTATCACCAATCTCTGCAATCTCCGGAGACAACTTCCTCCTCGATCTGTTGTTGACTTGTTGCTCTTCTTTACTCTGATTGCTCGAATCATCAATCCTGGAAGAAGAACGCTTCTCCGATTGTTGATGATGGTTTCTCTTTGGAGACTTCTTCTTAGAGATTATGCAACCCATTGAGTCCCCCCCGAAATCAACTCTTTGTTTATTACTGTAGAAACCCTAATTCATCCATAGCAACACACAACTTCATTTGTCAGACTAAGAGAGAGAGAGAGATGGAGGAGGAGATGTGTACGCAAGATTTGATTTTTGTTTTTCTTTGTTTCAGATTGGTATCATTTTGACCAAAGAAGACGCTGCACAGAGACAAGAGAGATGTGTATAAACTATGTATACATACATACATATATGTATTATTGATGTGTATATATTTTTTATATAGGCTAACAGCCTAACACCGTCTTCGTCAACGGAAGGTGAGACTTTTCTGCCTCCTTATTTTCTTGCCTAAATTGTAAATTACACCTTTTTTCTTTTATTTTATGGATACATGATTTGACTTAATGATTTTTTATTGACTTTTCTATAGTTTAATTACCTTCCATTTCTTACCCATTTTCGTTTCCCTTTTATTAAATGAAAATATTTGAATTTTAAAATTCATTTCATAAAAAGAAAATTTTTTCTATTTCTTAATTATTTTTTTTTGACAACGAAAAAATCATTCTATTATTTAAAAAAAGAGATGGTTTGGATAAGAAGATTGAAACAACCAATAAAAAACGATTCTCTACGAGAAAATCTATAGATGGTCTAGCTAAAAATCTATATTATATTATGAGACTGAAAAATGTTGAAGTTTAAGAGTCTTTTTTTAGCACTGCTATCTCTTTTAACTTTATGAAATAAGTTTGGCCATGTCTTGAGATTATGTAACTATTATTATTATCAAATTTTCGCAATATGTTCTGAAAATTACTCATCAATTATAATTGTTCACTTAGAAAATAATAACACCTAACAAATTTTAACAAAAATATCCCAGTTAGATGTAAATCAACTTTATGGACTTTACAAACATACGTTTCTCAGTATAAAATTGTTCACATAGAAATTTAATCTTTTTCTGATAATTCGTCTTTGAAAAAGCACCTTAAAACTAAACAAATTATAAAATTTTATACTTAATCCATGAGGTCACTTGTGTATAATTTTGTTTATTTTATGCCAATGCCATTTTCTTTTCCAAAAATACCGAAAATTATTTTGGTAAACCGGGGAGGGATTCAAAATGAAAAACGGTTGAACTGACTTCATATATAGTCTTTGGTCAGAGAAGCCGCCGCCGCGAAACAGCTTCGGTCTTTTTTTTTTAGATTAATCCAATGGAGAAACTGCGGAAAGTGGTGAAGGAGATCGCCTACACGAGAGACCACACTAACTCCCCTGCACTCCACCGCTCACTCGTCCCCCTTCTCACCTTCGCTTCTTCTCTCTACGGAGTCGCCCTCCACATCCGCCGCTCTCTTTACCGCTCCTCCTTCTTCCACCAACGCCGGTGAGTTTCGTTTCCATTCCACCAATCAAAAAACAAGTCTTCTGAAATAAAAATTTGGGTGCTTTTGGTGAATAAAGATTGCCGGTTCCGGTGATCAGCGTCGGGAACCTGAGCTGGGGAGGTAACGGTAAGACGCCGATGGTCGAGTACATCACGCAGCTGCTCCTCGATTCTGGAATCTCGCCGCTTATTCTCACTCGCGGTTACGCCGGTGGAGACGAAGCCACAATGCTTGAAAGACATCTCCGAGGTGGACCGACGAAGATCGGTGTCGGAGCAAACAGAGCAGCTGCTGCTGCCACGTGTTTCGAAAAGTATGGCTGTGCAAACCCGTCTAGCGTAATGTCCTTACTCCTCCATGAAACAGCGAAAGTCGGAACCTTTTCACAGGAAATTGGGTCTGTTGTTCTAGATGATGGGATGCAGGTATGTTCTAGCTTTATGTCAATTGTATTTTGCTATTTTTAAAATTCTATAATAGAGATGGGTTTTGTTCTAAATATATACTAAAATATAGAGGAATATTATTTATTTTTTATAAATAGAAGAAAAAATAGAAATTGTTATTTTAGAGGAGAAATATAGATGAATCGGAGTGATTTTACCTTTAAATGCTTTTTTTTTATCAACCTTTAAATGCTATTATAAAGATAAATATAGTGAACTGGAGATGTTCTAAACACTATTGTTTTGGTAATAGCATTGGAGTTTGTGTCGTGACGTCGAGATTGTGATGCTTAACGGGATGAATCCTTGGGGAAACGGTAACTTAGTTCCCCTTGGACCTTTACGGGAGCCTCTTGCAGCGCTTGAGCGGGCAGATGTAGCTGTAGTACACCACGTGGACTTTGTAACGTTTTCCGTTAATTGTTTCCTTTCTTTCTTTATGGTAATAATGAGTATTGAAGTTAGTGGCTTTGCTGGATCATGCAGATAACTGAACAAAGCCTCGGAGATATTGAGAAGACGATACATGGATTCAAAAACTCGATCCCGGTTTTCTACTCCAAGATGGTGCCTAAGCACTTGTTTGATGTTAAAAACGATAGGTCACGTGTAGATTTAGAAGCATTGCACGATGCAACTGTGCTATGTGTTTCCGCAATAGGATCAGCTGAAGCATTTGTCAAGAGCATTGAGATGGTAAGTTGTTTTGTTACTATTATGTAACAAAGATTCAGTTTTTGTATATGCTAACTAATGAGCTTTGGCAGATTGGAGCAGGTTATGTTGACAGACTTGATTTCAGTGATCATTATTCATTTGGAGCACAGGTACGATGCTTTTAAGCTGCCAGAAAGTGGATAATACCATTTACTCAATCAAATTGGCAGTAATCAAGATCATATTGATAAGTGCAGGATGTTGAAACTATGAGGAGGAGAGCAAAGGGACTAGAGGACAGATCTGATTACAAGCCTATTATTGTGGTGACCGAAAAGGTGAAGACAAGTTTCTGTTTATTGTTGTTACTTGGTGGACGTTATTAAGTTTCAAGTCCACACAGACATGCATCTAATTTCATTTTGCTTTTTTCTTTGTGTGTGGGGGAAGCTAGGATTATAACAGGGACCCGGAGATTCTCAAAAGCCTGGACCCATATACAGTCTTGGTTCTGTGTTCTAAGTTGCAAATAACTCCTTGTAGAGACACTAATGTTGATGACTTTAAATCTACACTTTGTAGAATTCTGGCGGCTAAGTTTTGTGTTTCTAATTAGATTCAGTGTTAACTTACTGCATACCTTTGTTATGTCTTTATTCCTTTGTAAACTAGAATTTTTGAGATTTGAGTTTATTTTAAAAAAGATGTCATATAATTTTTTTCTGACAGAAAAAAAAAGATGTCATATAATATTAGCCTTCAGTGAATTGTATTTTCCAGGATTACCGATATAAATCCAAAACCAAATGAAAGAGATTCAAGTTGGTTCTCTTCCCATTGGCTACTTAGGCCTGTGAGAATACGTGAAAATGCCCCAATTCTTAACAAAATTGTGAGACGGTTTAAAACGTGGACAGTAAGGACATCATTATTTGTGGTCCCTCGGTTGAAATCCCTTAGCGTTTTTAGTTAAAAGTTAAGGGACTTTCCGCTAAGGGACTTCAACCGAGAGACCACCAATAATGATGCCCTAAGGTCCCTCTCTCTTATGCGGGAAGAGAATAGTTGATTGCCTCTGTTATTTTAGGGATAATTAATGCTACCAAAAGATTGTATCAAGAAGATTGTATTGTTGTGTACTTGTGTCAGTGTGTGCATGATCGTGTGGTCTGGAGACACTGAAAAGCCTAATATCCACAATCATCTGGATGCTATACAGAAAATTTTAAACTGGACAGATTAGATAACATCCTTTTCGTAAGACCCTGTTTTCAAACCTGAGAGACCTTTTTGTATCATCAAATTTAGAAAATATAAACACGATAGAAAAAATGTTTTGTATCATAATTCATGTCAAATATGCTTGTAAATTGTAAAAACGTTATTGATTGGCTTGACATTTTGTGTTTTAATTTTTATGTTGAGAAGTAGAGGCAACAACGCCAAAAGAAAAGCTCAAAAGCTTTAACAATTTATTTAAACACCAACCAAACGGCCAACTCAGCTGATTATTAATCATCTTGAAATAATAGTAACCACTTAATTTTATGAGATCTTGACTTATTTTAATTTGACGATCCGTTGATAACAGCACGCTTCAACGGTGCTTGCTCCTGGTTTCGCTGCTGTACATCCTGTCATGCAACAACATAACAACCACAAGGTCCACAACTATGTTATGTTTGTAAGTAATCAAACCGAAACCAACTGAATATACCAAAGATTGCAATGTTAATTCTTTGCTCGTACAAAGAAATCAAGATCATTAACAAATTGAATTTATTTTATGAAGTGTTACTATATTTACTTACCAGTCATAAACCGTGGGAGAATTAGGATGAGAAGGTTTATCAAAGATATTAGCACCAATCTCTCTTGTGGTCACATTACTTGCTGGATGAAACACACTTCTCCACACATCCACTTTCCGGCCAGATCCTGGTGTAGCCGGGGTAGTCGGACTCGCTGGTAGAGACGCTGATCCGCCCACCATTGTTGCTTCTAAGAATCATTGTATATGTATGTGTGTTCAGGGTAGTTAAACCGGTGGTATTGTTTAACATAATATACCATAGAGAATAAGAGAACACCATAATATCATACTCAAATCTTAAATGTTTCAGTTTACCTTTGGTATTGTTCAGGCTAGTTAAACCGGTGGAGATTCGCCTGAGATGGCCACGGCCACGGGCTTCAGGTTGAGGACCAGCCACGACGTCGTCCCAGAGGTTTTCAAGTACGCCCATTTTCTATTTTGCTTAGAGAGATCATCTGTTCATGTCCCTCCTTTAAATACTTAACACAATCCGGTTTTGGTGTTATTTGAATTGGTCCGGTCAAAGAGATTGGGTTCATCCTTTTGGTTTTATTGAAATGTATAAATACGAGAAGTAAACCATAACAATGTGTGTTTTATTGATAGCTTTCCTCCAAGAATTGAACCGAGATAACCGGTGTTACAAACTGAAATCAAATCATTTATCAACCGGTTTAACTAACCAGTCTTAACAACTTCGGAAACGTGGCAAACAAATCAAATAGCAAATTCGCGAGCTGGTCTCTTGCAAAAATTTGTCCGTTTCTTTTGGAGGTAAGTGAGACTGAAGCTTTCAATGTCAAAAATAGATTTTGTTTCGACTTCTTTATACATAATCTTTGCACACATAACAACTAATTAAAGCCTTCCTTTATTTTTATTATAACAAAAAGAATTCTTATTAAAAATGTGTTGTTTATCTATCTCTTATATTTCATGTAAACATTTGAACCCAATTTGATATCAATAAAATAGTTTGCTGAAAAAAAATAATTCTATTTTATTGCATACATATTCCTGTTTTCCCTCAACTTAAAATAGGAAGCTCTCAAGCTTCTAAAAACATGTCTCCATCTTGAGAGAGCGAAAACAAACGTGAAATGCTAGTCTGGAAAGTTTTACTGAACCAAGGCAAATTCTCAAACTACTGAACCAAGGCAAATTCTGAAACTTGGGGAGTCGTAGACATTTAGTTTTAATGAACAAAAAAAAGAAAAATTTAACAATTTAGAGGTATATATTTTCTCTTAAATCTGGAAAGCCAAGACCAACAGAACCAACCACACTTGATGTTTCTATACTTGGGTGTGAAGTAAACATGTATCAACAGTCAAATATTATTCTCTCTTATTCAAGACTCCTTCATCTATGAAGTAAGATTTAAACTTCGTCTTTGACGATCACATTATTTTCTCCTCGGATTAATCTCAACCTAGAAGATCGAATGTAAAAACTCTGAAAACTTGCTGTCAAAGTTCTGAAACAGAAGACTTTAAACACAGAGAGGAACACTTTTGACTAGTCAAAACCATGATGAACTTTTTTTTTTTTTGCAACTAAAACCATGATGAACTTATTAGATCAATATAGTTGTATATATAAATATATGTTGATGAACTTAGAACCCCTTTAGATCATCATCATCGTCTTTCCAATTTTCCTTGGCCTTTTTCGAAAAATCTTCCACCCCCTTACCAACATCATCCCGCGCCCTATCTGCCTCCTCACCGGACCCAACCACCGCCTCCGTAACCTTCTGAGCCGTGCTCTTCGCCGTCTCCCACGCTTCTTTCACGGTCTCCATAGTCTTCTCCCCAACATCTTGAGCCTTTTCCTTAAACCCGTGAGCCAAATCCTCTGCTCTCTCCTTTGAATCCTCTGCGTATTCCTTGGCTCTATCTTTAGCCTCTTCAGCTTTATCTTTTGTCTTCTCTTTCACATCATAAGCTCTGTCCTTAGCCTTCTCTTTCGTCTCGTAGGCTTTATCAGCTGCTCTGCTCGCTCCTTCATCCACTCTATCCTTGGTCTCTTCAGCAGAAGCTTTCGCCTTCTCTTTCACATCATAAGCTTTGTCCTTGGCCTTCTCTTTCGTCTCGTAAGCTTTATCAGCTGCTATACTCGCTCCTTCATTCACTTTATCCTTAGTCTCTCCCGCCTCATCTTTCACATCATGAGCTTTGATCTTAGCTTGCTCATTGCAAGCCTCTAAGTCTTCGCCAGATTCTTCTCTCCATTTCCTTGAATCATTAGCCAAATCAGCCCTTGGGTCTTTCGCTTTCTCTACTGGATCGTTTCTTCCCTGTAAAACCAGAACAATCATTCTTGCAAGTTTCAAATTTCACTTGAATATGTTCGGCGACACTTGAATATCTACGATGAGTCTTGATTAAATCTTAAATATGTCTGATACACGAAGGGGAAAAACACGTCATAACTACTGATCAACCATAAAAGTGTCCACAACTTGATGTATTGCAAGTAAACTTATATTTTTCTTTTAAAAAAACTTTATCTCTTGTGGCAAAAGTTAACCTAACTGTAGTGTGTAAATCTCCCTCCGTTTCAAAATTCAAATTAAATCTCGGGAGGAGGCTAATTAACAAGCAAAGAGGCTAATTAAGAAAAGAGTTAGATTAGTGACATAAATTGCATACAAAATGACAAGAAAATTTTAAAATTCTATTCTGCAACATTTAGTATGAAATGGAGAAAGGGGTATTAAAACAAAATTGATACTCCAAATTTTTTAAAGATTGTTTTAAATTCCCAATATATAAATACATACAAAAATTTATAGAAAATTACATATCACGCAACTTGCCTATAAAATATTTTCTGTAAACATGATTATAGTATTGAAAATTGGGAATCATTAACAAGTTCAATATATACACACACTTAACACCGATGATGTGTATATGCAATATATTACCTTAGAATGGTTATTAACCGATGAGGCAAAACACACAGGAGAGTTTTTCCGACCAATCACCACCGCAAGAGTTCTCGGAGGAGCTCGGATCATAGGGGAAGCTCTAAAGAGACCGCAAGAAGCCGTGCTCGTTAGTTGAATAGCCGCCATCAATCAGAGACTATTTCTTCTCAATTTAGCTTTTGAAAATGTTCTTGTTGTCTAAAATTCTCGAAGCGTCGTTAATTCTCATCTTTGGCATATGTCTACGTTGCAAATTTATAGGGCACTAAACACAGCTGGCAGAACGAATTTGACACATGTCACTAAGATAATACGTGTCATTTTTTGCATTTTCTCTTGCGCTCTTCGTGTCACCTTTTATTGCATTTTTTTGCAATAATCCAACGACGAGGAATAAAACCGATTAATGTAAGATTTTCGTTCATACTTAACAGGATTAGCCAATAGACAATTTTATTCAACTGGTAACCGTTTTTTTTGAAACACTATTTTGTTTGCATTGTAGAGAAAATTTCATAAAACGTCCTTCGATAGTGCGAGGTCCAAACAAAACTCTTAGATCTTACATCAATAGCTTCAGAGAGATCAAATCACAAATCTTAAACCCATACAAAAATGGTTTTAACGACGTTCAAAACCGGTGTCTGATTTTCATCACAATTCAGAGAAGAACTACGCTAGAAGAAACACTTAACTGCGTTCTAAATTTTTTACCTATTAAAGAAAAAACCGTAATTCTCTTCATAAAGCACAAAAGAGATTCGTCAGCCTCTACCTCCAAGAAATGGATGAACATGTCAAATAGTCCACCATCTAGCGAACACAAATATGCTATCAATGGCTTTCTGATGCAAGAAATCTCTCTACTGAAGAATATCGAACTCGAAATTCGACTCTTAGCGAAGCAGATCGAGGATCAAAAAGTAGAGAAATCAAAAGAGAAAGAGATTTCTCCTCCATCCAAAAAAAATCTCAAGCTCACTTCGTCAAAGAAAGAGAGACGTAACTAAGAGGAATCCATAAACTCACCAGCAAATCCCATGCCGAGAATACACATAATCTTCAAACACCCCAACCTATGTGGTGGATCAATGAAGTTAATTATTTCACCTCCATCAGCAATGTACATACCTAGTTCATCAAAACAGCTCCAGGGAGACACACCTTTTATAAGTTTAAGTACAACTTCTTCATCTCGAAAACCTTGCAGTAAACTTGAGGCCATGTGATATACCTCCTAAATGAATTGATTTCATCTTTGGTGGCTCAAAAATATGTATTTATAAAACTCCATAAAAACCTAATGAAGAGCCAAAAACAAATCCATGGGGATCACTCCGATGAACAACCCTAACCATGAAATCACATTCTAGGAAAGCGAGATGATTCACCTTGACAAACTTCACGAGAACGTCCTCGTTATAAAACTCGTCAAAAGTTTTTGAGTTAGTCTCGTTTGATGATTGACACTGGAAGTTCGATAGATGTGATGTTCTATGTGCCTCGAGACTAATGGGTTTCACCAAAACATAACTGAAAGGCAGCAGAACTTCCCTCACTGGTTTCGTAGAATACACAACCTAATCCCTCAGATACATCTAGTTTCCTTTTATTGCTAATGTTGTAAGAAAATTGGTTAACTTCATCATCGTAAACAAACCCACACTTTACAACTCTATACTAGGCAGGTAATCATGTAAAATATTCTATGATTACATAAGATATAGAACGGTCGTACAAAACTTACGTTTGTTTTCCACGTCCATTTGCTATGAGAAAAAAAATGTCATCTAATACTTATAACTGTCATATCTTATGCATATTATTTTTTACTTTGTTTCTTTTATATAATTAATATACAAATTAACCTATTATTAAAACCAAAAATTTAAAGCCAATCAAGGGTTAAAAGCTTGATTGGTAAAGGTGGTAGTTTTGGATTTTTTTTCCTCTTAAAATTTATGTTGTAAATGTGGTTTTATCTATAAATTTTATTATTGTAGACTTATCTCAAAGTTTTAAAAGCACTTAACAAAAAGCTGTAGAAAATTTAATTTTTTAGAATCAATAAAAATTTTTTAAAAAAAATTCAGACATAACTTTGGATATTTTAAAGTTCCATTCATCCATTGATTTGATTTTATTGTTGTAGACTTTTTTTCTGATTTTGTTGTTTCATTTTTATTTTCTTAAATGTTTTGGAGAAAATATCTGTCTTTCCTGATTCACCGACCTTATTTAAGTAGCTAGAGTGAAAGGGGGCAAATCTGTCAGCGTCTCCTCATTCTCATTCCAGAACCTTCTTACCAACCATGGCCCAAAACCTCGTCGACCAAACCGAGAAACTAACCCTGTCTTCGAACAAGATAGTCTTGACCAGCTCCGACGGCGTTTCTTTCGAGATCGACGAACCAGTGGCTCGCAAATCCCAGACCATAGCCGAGATGCTCGAAGCCGGCTGCGCAGGACCGATCCCGCTTCAGAACGTCACCGGAGAAATCCTCGACAAAGTCATCCACTACTGCAGGATGCACTCCCAAGCTGCTCCGTTTTACGAAGACGAAGAAGAAGCCAAAGAGGCGAAGAAGAAATGGGATGTGGAGTTCGTGAAAGTTGATCTGGGAACCATCTCCGAGCTCATCCTGGCTGCTAACTATCTCAACATCCCAGACCTTCTCGGTCTCACATGCCAGGCGGTTGCAGATCACATTAAAGACAAGACACCAGAGGAGGTTCGCGAGATCTTCAACATCAAGAACGATTTCACTCCCGAAGAAGAAGAGGCTGTTCGCAAGGAGACCGCTTGGGCTTTTGAAGATTCTAAATAATAATAATAATATTCTTAGATCTTTTTTATTTCGTGAATCTCCAGGCAAAAACTCCATAGGCGTCGCCGCCGTTTTTATTCATAGGAATAGGGTTTTTCTCTAATAAAGAAAAGGTAATGTGGACCAAAACGGACAACTACTAGTTCAGCTAAACGCACAAGCCAGGTGAAATAATGTTTTTTCTCAGATAGAGCATAAACCAGCAAAGTTAACCGTTTTAGCTCTTGGAATAAGGCAGTCTCTAGGGAATCAATGGTAAGATGAACCGTTTTACTGTTCTTATGCATGTTTTGATGAAGGAACTGGTCATGAACCAGGTAGACTCCTTGAAGGGCGTCACACCACAGTGTCACACCGCACTTAAAAGAACAAAAGCAATAATATTTTTCACTTGACAAAAACAATAAACCAATGCACGCAAACGTTTAACAATCCAGAACGAGTAAAGGAACAAAGCAAACATAAACTGGAAAAAAAAAGATATTTAAGAAGAAACTTGAAAGAAGAAACAGACTGCAGCTTAGACAGCTTATGAGTCAAGACGAAGACATTGACCAACATCTCAAGCCTCATCGTACTCCTCTTCTTCCTCTTCATACTCCTCTTCACCGGCTGTAGCATCCTGGTACTGCTGATACTCCGCAACAAGATCGTTCATGTTACTCTCTGCTTCCGTGAACTCCATCTCGTCCATTCCTTCTCCCGTGTACCAGTGAAGGAAAGCCTTTCTCCTGAACATAGCTGTGAACTGTTCGCTCACACGCCTAAACATCTCCTGGATCGAGGTCGAGTTCCCGATGAAAGTCGACGCCATTTTCAAACCCGTTGGCGCAATGTCACAGACGCTGGACTTAACATTGTTCGGGATCCACTCCACAAAGTAGGATGAGTTTTTGTTCTGAATGTTCATCATCTGCTCATCGACCTCCTTAGTGCTCAGCTTCCCACGGAACACAGCGGAAGCAGTTAGGTAACGTCCGTGACGAGGGTCAGCAGCGCACATCATGTTCTTTGCATCCCACATCTGCTGGGTCAGTTCAGGGACACTCAAGGCACTGTATTGCTGCGACCCTCTCGATGTCAAGGGAGCAAAACCAACCATGAAGAAGTGCAGCCTCGGGAAAGGGATCAGGTTCACAGCAAGCTTCCTAAGGTCAGAGTTGAGTTGACCAGGGAAACGAAGACAGCATGTGACACCACTCATTGTAGCCGAGATGAGATGGTTAAGATCACCAACTAGTCAAAAACCACAAAACCAAGTCAGAACTCAAATCACATTTACATAGAAAAGAGATATTCTATAGAATTGTACACTCACATGTGGGATTAGCGAGCTTGAGGGTACGGAAGCAGATATCGTAGAGAGCCTCATTGTCCAGAACCATACACTCGTCAGCGTTTTCAACGAGCTGATGCACAGAGAGCGTCGCGTTGTACGGCTCAACAACAGTGTCAGAGACCTTAGGAGAAGGAAACACAGAGAAGGTCATCATCATACGGTCTGGATACTCCTCTCTTATCTTAGAGATGAGAAGCGTTCCCATCCCAGATCCAGTTCCTCCACCCAATGAATGACACACCTGGAAACCTATACCAAAGACCCAAACCAACGCATCAGAAACCATACTCTCATCACCAAATCAAGATCAAGATTCAATACTCACTAACCAAGACCTAAATCGAATCTCGAGATTCAATATCAAAATCGAAGAGATATGTTTCGATCTTCTCACCTTGGAGACAATCGCTGTTCTCAGCTTCCTTCCTCACCACATCAAGCACGGAATCGATCAGCTCCGCGCCCTCCGTGTAGTGACCTTTCGCCCAGTTGTTCCCGGCGCCGGACTGCCCGAACACGAAGTTATCGGGACGGAAGATCTGGCCGTACGGCCCAGATCTGAGCGAATCCATGGTGCCGGGCTCCAGATCCATGAGGACGGCGCGTGGGACGTACTTTCCGCCGCTCGCCTCGTTGAAATAGACGTCGATGCGTTCCAGCTGGAGAGGAGAGTCGCCGACGTACTGGCCGGTGTGGTCGATGCCGTGCTCGCCGCAGATCACTTCCCAGAACTTGGCACCGATCTGGTTTCCACATTGACCGCCTTGGATGTGGAGGATCTCTCTCATTTTTTTCTCCTTCGCTTTGTTTCTCTCAGGGAAAAAGAAAGAAAGGGAAGAAATGAGAAAATGGCGACGAGCGGAGGATTAAAATGATAATCAGGTATATATAGTTTTTTGTTTTATTTGTTTACAAATGTGCCCTTGTAGTTTATTTGGATTTTCGATTGGACCGTACATCTTTTATATGTTTCATTTTCGTTCTCTTGGCTGTACGACAGCGGAGGATTTCAAATTATCTTTGTCCCCACTTGTCCATAGATATTTTTGCTATTTAAAAACCAATTTAAAACTAATTTAGTTTTTTATTCTCGGCCGAACAGGTTTTGTTCTTATTATGGATAAGTACAATAATATGCTTAATCAAAACAAGGTTGACTGTGCAAGACGAATCATACAGAAGTGGTGGGAGTGTGGGACTGTAACGGCCGGCTCAAATACAAGTTGGGCCCTTTCTATAATTTAAAGTGGCCCATCATTTTCGGTACAGTGAGATAAATGTTATGTGTCAGATTGTCAATTTAAATGATCAAAGGGCACATATCCAAAATTCTCAAACCTAATTTATCCAATTTATACCATAATTTTTAATATAGGAAATTAAATTTAAGCTCATTTAAAGAAAAATTACACCATCTGTTAATAAATTTTAGGTTTAATAAACCATGTGTTATCATTTTTGGGTTTAAAATAACAATGTGTCATTTGTAAGATCCCGAACAATGAGGTTGCTGAATCTATGATTCAAATGTTTATTTTTTACAATGAATTGTTGAATTGTAAGAAATACGGGTGTGTTAAATTGGGTTGAAAACTTTCCTCGACTTGTTTAGCCAAATCTTAGAACGAGATAGATTTCCTACACTTGTTCCACGTGAAACTTTTCATTATTGACCGTATGCAGCTCACTCAGAAGGCTATAATGGATCAACGTGGACTTTGTTGAAGATGATAGGCTTGTTGGGTTTTAAGACTTACGAATTTGACGATTGGCTTAGTTGATCTTTGATGCTGATTACGAACTTGATCTAATGCTGAATCCAGTTTCAGCATTAATATTAGAATTGTTTTTGGAAAAATGTATTTAATTTTTACAATTGTAACTTTAAAATAAAATGTAACTATTTTATAACTTTGTATAAAATATAATACTATTAATTCATCGATTTTGATATACATACATGATTATTAGGTTTTTGGGCCAAAAGGAAGGAAATGGTTAGGCTAGTGGCACCCACCAATATGCTTCACTTCCACCATGCCTATGGTTCAACTATAGGATCTTTTGTAATATGAGTGAAATAAGTTTGTCCGAAAGTTGTAAAGAAAATATATTAAAAGAAAAAAAAGCTTTTAGACCCATAAAACATTGGGTATGTATGATACATACAACGAACCAGGTTAGGAGAGCATACGGAAACATTTTAATTTCCGGACAAAAAAGCACAAGAAGACAGACAACAAAAGAAGAAGCAATCATATTATATGCACACCATGTCTCTTACTAGCATAAACAATGTAATGTGGATTCTAGACATAATATCAAGTTGTTATATTATGTCTAGATTTCATATGATTAATACAGTATTTTACAATATTTTAGTTGTGAAATTATGTCTAGAATCCATATGATTAATACAGTAATTTACATTATTTTTAACCCACGTGGGATATGAAACACATATACATTTTCAGCGATTTCGTGCAATATTTAGGATTTATTTGGCTAAAAAACTACAAACAACTGGTTTACAATTACATGCACAATGCAACCCACAAAAATTGCTTATTGTGTGCTCCTCTCAATAAGATCAACGTAACTAATTTTATTTTGATGTAGTTTTCATTTACGGTTTAATACATAGTAGGAGTCAAATAAGCTTACATATAGTATATAGCTTCAAATAAGCTATCGAACTCCTGTAAGATTTT
This sequence comes from Brassica nigra, assembly GCA_016432835.1. Classification (NCBI taxonomy): domain Eukaryota; kingdom Viridiplantae; phylum Streptophyta; class Magnoliopsida; order Brassicales; family Brassicaceae; genus Brassica; species Brassica nigra. The sequence continues at coordinate 6,247,451 of CM028243.1, read as the reverse complement.
AAAATAATTTTCAGTTTCAAACATCTTTTCATCTCAGAAAAAGCAAAGTAATTGAAAAAAATAATAATAACTCGGTTTTAAAACTTTTTGATACTTGAAAATTGTATTTCTCTCTTTCCGTTTTCTGGCCAATTTATCATCATTTAGCTCGTGTTTTAAAAATTGACTCAAAAAGCAATCTCTCAAGATACCTTCACTTTCTACGCAGTAACCTTCTCCTTCACTCTCCCACCCACGTATATAATAACATCGACCTGTCAACACCATTTCATCAGTCTCTTACTTCTTCCAAACACACAAAGTCCAAGTCTTCGGACAGAAGACTCAAGAGATCACCTTTTATTCTTTTGCTTTTCAGGAACCATGTCTCGACTATGGAAAAAACCAAAATCTGGTCGGCTCTCGAGATTCATGTCGGAGTTTCAACAATCTCCTAAACGCGGTGGGTCTCTAGTCGTCGAAACCGGCTTCCCAGCTTCTCTGGTCGACCTCTTCTTCAAAAACCGCGATCGCTTAAAAAAAACATCCTCTAAAACCAAACGCATCCACCGCCAGATTCAGACCGCGCCAAACGCTTCTCCGCCGATTATTCCAGACGCGAGGAGTCTAGAAAAGCCCGTTCGGAGTAAAATCGCAAACGTTAATGTTGTCGGCGGCCGCAGATTAAAGGCGGAGAAGGATAATAAACACAACAAAAGCGACGAGAACGTCTGCGGCGGGGGAAACGGTGCGTTCTTGTTGATGGCGTTTAAGGTATTTATAGTGGCGGTGCTCGCCTTGAGCACGAAGAAGAAACTCACCATGGGAATCACTCTCTCCGCCTTCGTTCTTCTCTTAACAGAGCTCGTAGCAGCGCGTGTCATCACGCGGTTCAGGCTCTGCAACAACACCAACAAGCAGACAGAAAAACCACTAGCCTCGGTCCACGACGAAAACGTGCTTTTAAGTGGGAAGATTGAAACATTTGATGATTCTAAGGATGGAACACAGAACTCGAGCTCGAAAGATTTAAGTATTCGTGATCTGTTGTCGAAGGATGAGAAGTCATCGACAAGTAAAAGTTCGAAACTAAAATCAAAGATCATGAAGAAGTTGAGGAGTTACAGTAACAAGAAAAAGAAGAAAACGAGTGTGATCAGAGAAGAGACTTTGAGTGATGATGTCTCAAGCTTGGTTTCAGAGAACAGATCAGATGTAATCGAGTCTAAGAGAGACGAAGAGATATCGAGTCCACCGTTGATGGAATCAAAAGGAAATAGCATGAACGGGATAGTTGTGATCGTGATTGTTCTTATTGGTCTGTTAAGTGGAAAGATCGTAGCTATCGGTCTGACACTATCCTGTCTGTATCTCAGATCAGGAGCAGCCAAAAAATATAGTCTTTGCATATAAATTTTGTTTTCTTTATAAAACTTAGGCGAACAGGTGTGGTGTTGTTGGTCATTGATCAATGGTTGGTTAATGTTACCTTTTTAATTATATTTTAGAGATTAGTTTACCATCGATTTTTGTGTTTACGTTTAATAGTTAGAACAACAATTAACGTATTTTTAATATTTTTGAGGGTTAATAGCCAACGTCAATTTTAAACGCAGAAAAAGGTTATGTTACCGCGTGGCTCGCTTATGTTTTATATATTGCTGGAAAACATAAAAAAATTTATTTTTTATTTAAACACAACTTTCATTATAAATTTAAACATTCATATTAAATTTACAGAAATTTTTATAAGCATAACTTAATAAAACATGAAAGATAAATAAAACTCTAAGATAAAATGATAGTGAATTAAAAGTAAAATTCAAATCTGTTAGAGAAAAGTTTGCGCTGAAATTTTAAAATTTAGTAAACTTAAATCATGATGTCGATATCCATTTGTACATCTGAATATTGTCAAAACAAAATCTGTTGCGACTTCATGCCTTAAACACACTGCTACACAAAATAGCAAAATGGTTATAAATACCTCTAATTGCTGATTAGAAAGGAAACACTTCCTATAGAACAATCATATAATCACACAAATGCAAAGGTAAAAAGATTGGTTTAAAATAAATCAAAGCTATTACTTTTGCTGAAGTTATAATGGTCGAAACAGTTGAAGTGCTTGTTTAAGAAAATATAGTGGAAGATTGTAGCAGTAAAAATAAGGTGTAAACTTTATGTTGTAAGTGATTTGGTTGTACTTGTACATTTATTAGTGTAGATTTTTTTGCAGAAATTTTTGCAGTAGTTATGCTGATTGTAGTTGTAAGTTTTTGGCTGTAATAATTATTTATATCAATTAAAATATTTTATATTAGTAAACAATATATAAATTATCAAAATTTACTATTATTTTATGTTATGTAAAAATCAATATTTTATAAAATTATACAAAAGTAAATAAACATTATATATAAATTTATAAAATTCATAGTAAAAATTAAAATTTTAGTAGTATTAAATTTTGCCTGTAATTACCTTATTTTATACATAATTTTTATTTTATTTTAGAGATGCTACAACCTAAATAATAATAAGGATGTATTTTTTGCATAATTTACATAGATTTTTTTTTTTGCTTGTTGCTTTAGAAATAAAGCTAAGTATGACTCACAACAATTAGTAGAGTTTTGATCTAGGTTTTAAACTTTAAAACTAAAACTAAATCATCATTGGTAAGATTTGATGATCTGAAAATAAACTAGCTAAAGAAGTGAATTAAAGTCTAACCAATCACCCACTATATTGTTTTTTATTGAACTAAAATGTATTAAGTTATTAACACAAAGAAATGGTCAGGACTTAGGCAATGCTATTATTAGTATTAATTTGAAAGTGCTTGCGGTAGGTAAGTGGAAGCCAAAATTGCCCTGGATGTGATATAAACTTTATAAAGTGATGGTAGCTTATGTGACAGTATTAACGGAATGATATGGCAATTTTGCTTATGTGGCAATTATTAACGGAATTAAAAGTAACCAATAGGTTTCGGTCAGCTAAGAAAATGGTTAATTAGGTTAAGCTTGTGTTAAAAGTCTTGAGATCTCACATTGATTGGAGAACAATTATGGTAATTGGGTTTCTGGTTGTTGATATTTAGGATTTTTGAATATAAATTTGATGAAATATTTAATTCTGACATTATCAATCATAATATGGAAAAACTCTTGGAATACTTAATTTTAGTTTTATTGGTGTCATAATATATGTAAAATCTTGAAACTGTATAAAAAAGAAATTTCAATAAGAGGATTACAACAAACAATATATTAGATTTGTAAATCAAATTTATAAGGTGAAAACAAGATGATTAGTGCAAATATATTAGACCAAGAAATCAAATCATGCTTTTGGAAAAGGTGAATATTTGTTTACTGTAAAGTTTTAAGTAAAAAATAATGAAATAAAACTAATATAAGTGTCGGATAAAGAGAGTGTCTTGGTTTTGATTCGATAGATCTTTACCTAATTCAAAATAACTTTGTGGCAAAGCCTCCATTGTTGGCGTTATTTTATTGTTTTTGGTTGTTTTCTTGCATACCATGCTTACCACTAAGTTAAAGTCACGTCAAACAAATTTAGATCTTTCTATCAATTATTTTTAAAAAGTAACAGGACGCTTGTAAAGATAGCTGTTAATTTTATATTTAGAGGGTGTTATTGGTTTATATATTTTAATGGATTTGACAATACAAATCAAATCAAGTGTTATTGGTTCTGTGATTTTGGAATCTATATTTAAATTCATTGTTATTGGTTCTATGATTTTAAAATCTATATTCAAATCCATTGTTATTGGTTTTATGATTTCAATATAGATTTTAAAATCAGGTGTTATTCAATAATAATGATTTGTTTAAGGATTTGATTTAAAATTGGATTTGAATGGATTTATTAGTGATTTTAAGTTAAAAATACAAAGGAGCAAATATTGTCTTGAACCCTGTTATTTTGATAGATTTTTATTATTTGGTTCTCCTAATATCTTTTCGGCACCAATTCCCATATGTTATAACAAACACTCACAAAGATATGCGACTTTTGTTAAACGGTAGTGCTTGAAAGTTTTCCATTTAAAAACATCAAGCACTTGCGTGTCTAGTTTACATAATTTTCTTCGTCGAATAGATACTTTTCCAGAAGAAAAAAATTCCAGAAGAACTTGAAGAAATTAATAACAATGGTGAAGAAATTCTTGTAATTCAAGATCAACAAAGAGAATATGCCAATCAAGTGAGAGCGACAATAGCTACAGATACGTGGACAGATTTTATGTTATCATGATATACAAATATTGTAGTTTTTATATTTCTTTTATTACAAAACTGGACTTACTGCAAATCTATTTGACTGATTTATGATAATCCAGTTATTTTGATTTACAATCTATAACATTGATTATGAAATCTGCTTAGCTGATTTAAAATCAATGGATTTATCAAAAAAATCTAAATCCAAAAAAGAATCCTAGATTCGTTAAAATACTACAACCAATAACCCCCACTTAAGCGGTGCATTTGCATTAAAATTAAATTTAAAATTTGATAGTAAAAGCAGATTATTGTGATGCATACTGTATTTTCTATTTTCTTGGCCGGCTGCACAAACTGTGAGTCTGTGACTGCAGAAAAGAAAAACTTTTTACAAAAAGTTACGACAGAAAATACTTCTTGTAGCCAACATAATTACAATCTAAAGGTGTGTTTATCTTTTTTACTTTTTTTTTTTTTTGTAAATTGTTTATCTTTTTTACTTTGTAAAACGAATCTGTATGTTTTTGAAATGTTGTCTCGTATATTATTAGATTATTGATATGCTTTCGGATTTAAATTGATAGAACAATTAATCAGATCAATATTATTGTTTATTGATAAAATTCTGATTAAGAATGTAACTGATGGAAGTTGATTATGGACAAAAACATAAACTTTTTTCAAAGGTTATGCTCCAAAGATTAAAAATGTGATAACGAATTTATACTAAAACGTTATTAAAGATGAATTGATCTTCTGTAGGACGTGAATCACGTGCTTAAAAATAGTGATCAATGTATGTCTAATAAAGTAGGACGCACATAATTCGTTCTTTTACTACTATACATAGATCTTTCTTTCTTTGTTCAAAAAAAAGATCTTTCTTTCTTTGTTCAAAAAAAAGATCTTTCTTTCTTTTTTTTTTTGAAAGAATTTTAAATTTTTATTCACTTCAAAAAACCTTTGTACAACCTAATGCTTCTTTGTACAGAAAATAAGACCTATAGATGATTTATAGAGAAAGAAAAGAAAATATTATCTACTTCCAAACCATTTCTCCATGGCTATGTCATATTTGTTCCCAGCTCTCTTTCTCAAGGAAGAGATCCTATTCCGGATCAATCTGTTCAAAAAGATCTTTCTTTCATAAAGGCGACGCCGATAAACTGAGCATTTATTTAACTTGTGTCAAGATTCCTATACACATAATACTTTAACAATGATCATCTGTTTAACGCGGTTACCACTAAAACAAAACACCAAATCAGATACTTTTCTAAATATATAAACATAATGATCTATTTCGATTCAAAAGGTCCTAAGTTCTGTATGGTTTTAATGAACGATCTAATTCCTTACGAAAAATCATTAGATGTGGCCCATACTAAGATTTCGTGCTAAATCACCATAAGAAAAAAGTTCAAAACCTATATCTCTGATTCTCTGTGAATTGAAATTTTAATTGAAAACTCAAACGACACAAAATCATCATATTTTTAAATGTCAAAGCACACAAACCCGAATAAAATTGGTCTACTGTTTACCAATTAATCATTTAATTTTTAATTATAACCCTAAATTAAACCACATCCAAAACTAAACCCAACCTCATAATAAATGACTCTACAAAAAACTGACCCGACGCTTTGTGTCTTCTTCATCGATTTGCAACATAACTCAAATTTAATTGTTTTTCTAAAAATTATACAAAACATGTTTCAGAACATTTGGAATTGTTTCTATGGTTGCTTGATGAGCGAAATAAACAAGAAAAAGACCAAAAAGGAACAACAGTTTTTTTTTTTTTTTTTTCAACTTCATCTTCTCTATTCCTTCCCCAGAGGAGATACTGTTTTGAATACAAGAATTAGAAGCACTACAAATATTAAAGGCAACATATGATTGGATGGCTAAAACAATAAGGAGAAACACATGTGAAGCAAGCATTTTGCAGAATAGAGAGCCACGGTGAAAGGTGTCTCTAGACGTCAAAGTAACGAAACCAAAGGTGAATTTACCGCAGGTGAAGAATGCTGTAACCTCTGAGACCTTGAAGAACCTATAGCACGATCCAAGCCAAATAACTTTGCTTTGATAACAACAGTTTCTTGGTTTGCAAGTAAATAGTTTACAAGCCATAATCTTGACCAAGGAGTTTTATTTGATATTGCTCAAATTTCATAATAACCAAAATAGTGAAAACATTGTGTATCAAATTTTGAAGAACCAAATTCAAAATTTATGCAAATAAATCGAGTCAACCGACATATATCAAATGTTTCCATAATATATATTATAATATACTATATACATAAATTTTTCCATAATGATGAATTGTTTCACAAATTTCGATCATGTTAAATTGCAGAAATTATATTATGTATTTGTGTACATAAATACAATTTCCAATGACAAACGCGTCAATTATTATTCGATCAAATAAAACAGAACATGATAAAGAAAGAAAATGGGGCCAGTATTACAAATTCTAAATCTTATCCATAGGATATTGAAAATAATAACAGTAACACTCTTGGTGTGCTTCAAGTTAATTCACCAAACAAAAGAATTACCAATGAGAGCTTGTGGACAAGGCTTCAAAGCCATCAAAGATCATTACTGCACACAAACATTTCCCACAAAAAAAATTCTCATTCAATGGATCTTCAAACTTAGAGGCTTTACTAACTAATCTTGAATAAGGGTTTCTCAAAAAAACTTTGATCCCTTTTTGTTATCAATCAAAGATCCTTTCTCCTGTAGAGAACAGCAAAAACACAACTGAGCTAAAGATACAAAGCAAACCCGGAATAAAGATGAGGAGGCACCCACTGAGCCAAAACGGTGTGGATAGAGGGAAAGATGAAACCCTGAGCAACACCAACAAGCAAACGAGCAAAAACCAAGAGCCCAACTCTGTTTGGATCAAGAGGAACCAAGAAACACGTCGATGACCATAGAACAAACGAGAGAAGGAGAACTTTCCTTCCACCAATTTTCTGAGCAGCCCAACCTCCGGGTACTTGAGAACAAGCGTAGCCGACAAAAAAAGGTGGAAAGAATGGTTCCTTTGCTTGACTGATTGATCCCGGCAGCATCTGCAGCGACGGTATAGGCAATAGAGAAGCCAACACGCTCAATGTAACACACGGAGGTGCTGAGGAAAGTCAAGAAGACGATCACATAGCGTTGAGGAATATTAGATAACTTTATGTTGGACCTTTTCTCTGATATAGAGCATTTATGTCGAACAAAAAGCCTCTCAAGCACCACCACATAAGAAGAAACGAAGCTTCAAGACTCCCAAATCCACCGTTAAAATCTGCAATAGCAGAAAAGAATCAGTTCCCTTGTAGTGGACATGTGAACACTGTAAATGACTCGAATTAAACACTGTAAAAGAACCGGTTCCCAAGATATTCTAACTTACATCCTATGATCATTAACAATAGGCCTGAGATTTTAACCGGACCGAACGAACTGAAATTTCAGTTAGTTTGGTTAGTCCCGTGAGAAGTTCGGTTCGACATGTTTATGAAAAACTTTGGTTTTCGGTTTGTTAATCGGTTAGTTTGTTTTTTCATTAAAAAAAAATTTGTTAACCATATTCGAACCGAACTAACCAAATTATCCGAAATTTCGATCCAAAGTAATCAAACTAACCAAAATCATGTAAAATTTTGAACCGAATTAACCAAATTTTTGAACCGAATTAACCAAAATTTTGAAATTTAACCCAAATTTAACCGACTTTACTCAAAATTTTTAATGGAAATATAATCAAAACCAAAATCTTCGGTTAGCTTCAGTAACTTAAAAAAAAAAACATATCCAAATACCGAACTGAACCGAAATTTTTTTATGGTTCAATTCGGAGAGATTTTAGTCAAACCAAACTACCTGAACCGAATTATCAGAACTACCCGAACCTGCATGCCGAAATTTAACAATATAGACACAAAGACAACACTGGGAACACCAAAGAGTCACAAATATCCTAGTATCAAAGCTACCATATTATAACAATGGCTGATTCAGAAGAAAAAGAAATAAGATTTACAGATGATTTGATACTGCAAAGGTACCTCCGAATTAAATCTGAACTAGGTGACCCACCCGCACCCTGTGCGGGTATAAAAGTATAGTATAATTCTGAGACATGAGTATCGATTGAGTTCAAATGTGGGAGTTAGTGGAACAAATGAGAGTTTCAATGCTGAGACAAGATTTGCGCAAATCTCTAGGATGCAGTAGGGGTGGGCAATTTGTTACCTTTTCGGTTTGGTTTGTTTAGTTCAGTTTTAATATATTTTTTTCAATGGAAGTAAACCTTATTTAGTCTGGTTCGGTGTGGTTTATGTCCAGTTCAATTTATATTCGGTTCGGTTTATTTTGGATCGGTTTAAGCAGGCTCTTTGTCGCTTAATTTTTTTAAAAGAAAAATTATGTTTCAAAACGTATACACATAAAGTATGTGAACTAAATTCAATATTAAACTGAAACAAAAACTAAAAAAGTCACAAAAAGTATATAAGAATAAAACAAATGAAAGTTAACTAAAGTAATAAAAATTAACATCATTAGTATGTTTTTAATAAAGTTAACTATTAAAAAAACAAATGTAAGAAAAATATACAGGAGACAATGACATATTAAAAATGTGATAAAATCTCATAGATATCACAATCTCATAGAAATCTGCAAAGAAAAGTGACATCACAATCTCAATTACTTGCACAAATTTATATGATAAATTTGTGCAAGTGCAAGTAATTGATAGCAAAATAAGGTAACTCAAATTATTTGCACCATTAACATATAAATCACAATCTCATAGATATCACAATCTCATCATCATATTTCCGAATTAACTAATTAGGAAAATAAAGAACATACACATTTAATGCAATATCACATGTATATAGTTACCAATAAATGACATCATAAAAAAACAAGAAATTTACTTAATAGACATATATTTTCACGAAAATTTAACTTTTAAATTTGTCAATTAAATGTATATTTAAAAAAATACTTCCTAAAAGATTATTTCGTTTAGAATTATATATAATAAAAATTCAGAATATTTCAAATTTAAAGAATAATTACGAATTAATAATCATATTTTATCATTAAGTCTTATGGTTCCTGAAATATTTGTTATAGAAATTCTTGTAAAGATAATTCTTGAGATATATAAAGTCTTATGGTTCTTGTAATATTTGTTTCCTTTTAATAAGCATGAAGCAATTAAAGAAAGATATTAAAAATTGGCTGTCATAAATTTGCAATAATTAACATACCATTTAAGACAAGTAATTGATGGCAAAATAAGGTAATCATCATATCAACTTGCAAGTAATTGATAATGAAATAAGGCAAGTTATTAATAAACGAATTAACCAATTAAAACCTTTACCAACAAGGTATATCTTTCCTAATACCATAATATGAGTATAGAATTAAAGAATAATAAATAGTTTTGATTTTGATATATTGTAAATCTATAGAAATATATTATAATTATGTTTGATTAATAAATATTACTATATATATTTAATTTTAATTAAAAGATCATATAAATATGTAACAAATATGATTTTATAATTTTATAATAAATACTTACATATCATATCATACAAAATGTTACACATATCACATTCTAACTATGAATTATATACAAAATTTATTATGTGATAAATTGTATAAAGTTATATTATAGTTGACATAGAACTATATAGTTTATGATGACAAAAAAAGATGAGAAAAGAACTATATAGTTTACATATATGAATTTATAGGATATACATTTTATAATATGATAAATTGTATAAAATCATATTTGAGTACAAAGTTGATAATATATATAAAAGTATATAGTATAATGGTAGACTTTACTAAAATATTTAGCTTTCACAATAAGCTATGTAACAGAATGTTCTCAAATTAATTTAAAAATTTATCTACCTAAAAGTTAGGATTATTTATGGAATATTTTAGTAAATATTTTAGTAAAGTCTACCATTATACTATATGTATAAATGAGATTGGGTATAAATATTTTAGTAAATATTTTAGTAAAGTCTACCCACTTATATAAGCATATAGTATAATGGTAGACTTTACTAAAATATTTAGCTTTCACAATAAGCTATGTAACAGAATGTTCTCAAATTAATTTTAAAATTTATCTACCTATAAGTTAGGATTATTTATGGAATATATTGTTACTAAAATTACATTTTAAAATAAAAGAGAATATCTCGGGAGTAGTTTACACTAATGATTTAATTAACAAATCATGTCCTTAAAATTTAAATATTAAAGCATCATATTAGGAAATAAGATATTACGTCCAGAGAAAATACCATTCTAAGCACATCTTTTGCAGGATCAGAATGGTGAACTCTTAGAAGTCTGAAATATGAACACTTCCCTCAAATCATCTATGAAAAATATAAAACAAAATCACAATCAGCAAACCAAAAAATATATATGTGTATATATAAGCTTATAATTCTAAACAATAATATAAATCTACTAATAAAAAAAAAGTATTCGCAGCACAAAAAGATGCTATTGAAATGATATAGGTGAGATATGTTATCAAATTGAGAAAATTATTTTACCAGATTGAGGAACAAAGATGTTATCGAAATGATATATCAAAGAGGTGTACAATCAAATCATATGTAGCTTCAGTGGAGAAATCGTCATAATAGTGTATTTGCATATAAACCAAAATAAAAATCAGCTCTCATGAAATATAAAAGCATAATGTTCTAAAATAAGAAGAAAAAAAAGTTCAGAACATTAGTAACATAAAAAGTTTAGAATACAAAGTTCAATGATTTCGTTTCTTCTACTGTGAATGTCTTATTTATAGTAAATTGGTGGACGTTTTCAATGATTTAGGTTGCATGATAAGCTAAGAAGTAGAATATTCTCTAATAAATTCTCAATAAATCTTATATTTATAAGGTAATAGATTAAATAAAGTAAGAACTTCCGCAAGTAATGTATATTTAAAATAAGGTAAGTCAACAAATTTGATAGATTTTAAAATTAATTCAAATAGATTAAAGAAAGTAACAACTTGGCAAGTTATGTATAATTACCTTATATAGTATCTCATGCATAATATCTTGCTACATTTATTTCAAAATTATTTGTAGTAAATATTAATTGCAATAAATTAAAGAAAGTAAGAATTTGCACAAGTAAAGTATTTTTAAAATAAGGTAAGTCATTAAAAACGAATTAAATTTTTTGATATATTTATAAATTAATTCAAATAGATTAAAGAAAGTAACAACTTGCGCAAGTTATGTATAATTAAAATAAGGTAAGTCATTAAAAACGAATTAACAAATTTGATATATTTAAAAATTACATATTGAATGTTGTTTCTATATAATTTTCTTAGAAATCACATATTATAATAAGGTAAGATTTTAGCAACGAATGTATTTAAATAATTTTAAATTGAATGCGAATTTTTGGTGGGTTAATATTTAATAAACAAATATAATTTATTAATCCTTCAATTCTTAAATAGCCTTTATATTTATATTTTAGAAAAATATATTTTCTGTTTGCAACCTGCGATAATGTATTTAAATATTTAAATATGTAATATTTAGTGAATTTTTAAACATATTTTAGTATAAAATGTATGTGTGTGTTTTTCTAACAATAATTATATAAAGGATAAAAATTTTATATTAATTTTAACATATTTTAGTATAAAATGTATGTGTGTATTTTTCTTAGGATAAGAAATCACATACAATTTAGGTTTATGAAAATATATTATCGTTTGTTGAAAAACATAACTATATTTTATATATACAAATATAATTTATTAGTATATATATATATATATGTAGTAATGTATGTGAATAGTTTATATAAGTGGTTGATAGTGTTTGGAAACCTAAAATTAGTGGTTCTAGGTTAACTCTATCATTGAGAGTGTTTGGAAGTCTAAATTAAGTGGTTCTAGGTTAACAATTCTCTGCCGATTTAAAATAAATCAAAAAGAAATTAGCAAAAATCAACCAATAGAATTAAGAGAATTAATCTGAGAGTGTCCTCTATTAGTGCCACATAAGCAGAAATCACTAAAGTGACTTCTCTTTTAATATATAGGGGGATTACAAAGTAGTATCGAGCAAATGACTTGGTTACGAAACTAGTCATCTTGATTCTAAATATAAGAAAGGAAACAAAAGAGACCCAATAATCAATCGGTATACTGAAATGTTGTTATGTCCATTCCTATTTCACAATGTATATCGATAAATCCAAGTTAAATCACGAACATATATCTTTACTTGTTCGCAAGTCTCTCACTTTTTTGCTCGAATTCTCCTTCAGTTTCCCTTTTACTACTGCTTTGAGCTTGCAACAATGAGAATGATGCTGCCGAGATCGATAGAAGAAATTGGAGAGATTTGGGGAAACTGAAGAATGGGTTGAGAGAGAGAGAGAGAGAGAGAGAGAGAGAGAGAGCAGTGATTCGACGGTGAAGAAGATGAGATTTTAGGGTTTGTAAAAGTAAAGAAGATGATGGAGATCGCTTTTTTGGGTCAACGACGATGGTGATATATGAAAAAAGTAACAGATCATCCATTTCTTAACTAACGGTTAGGAAAAAAGGATAGAAAAAACCATGGTGCTGCCCAGGATCGAACTGGAGACCTTTTGCGTGTAAGGCAAACGTGATAACCACTACACCACAGCACCTTGTTGTACGAACTAACGTTTAAATTTAAATTATCCCATGTAGCTTTTGACATTTTTGTGTCACTTATTCATGTTGTTGTAAAACTTGGTTTATCTCTCTGACATTTTGTCTCGAGTGAGGTTAAATTATCACCCATATATATACATCCATCAAACTACGTCACTACGTACACCAACATTAGTACTTTCTCCTTGCATTTATGTTGGTTCTTGATAGCTTTTGAATGTCTGATATAAAGATATTAGAAGAAATTTCTCTAGTTTATAATGTGTTCGTATGCTACTATAATATACACTTAGTCAACCACAAAAGGTACGATAGGCTTGGAAAAGTTTTAAACACGCCAGGCTCGAAACCTATCAACTTTGATATTTTCTGTGACCAAACAACATAAATATTTAATTCTCATTGCGAGTAATCGTGTTTGCAAAACTAGACTAGTCGGATGGATCTCGATTCACCAGACACTTCTGATTATAAAAAAAATATATACACTTTAGTCTATTTTTAATATTGTAATACTCTTACACTCAAGAGTCTAGCATTTTATGCCAGTTTACAAAAAAAAAGAGTCTAGCATCTTCGAGAAGGACAGAGGCGGGATACTCTGCTCAGTTCTCTGGTTCAAACTTTCTCTTAATTTTCACCTATCTATTGAACTTGTACATCGGATTTTTTTATTCACATGAGTTGTGATATCATTAATACATGTTCTTTTAAAAAATATTTCAACTCTTTCTTTAATTTTTCATGTTTGACGTTTTGTATATATATATTTACTTCCATCAAACTAGTTGACTATATATAATTATATATACACCAACATTAGTATTTTCTCCTGGAAGTAATGCTGTTTCTTGATCGTAAAACACAAACCAACCACATCAATAGATCATCATAGCTATTGAACATTGTCAGATAATATTTAGTAAAATTATATCGAAAAACCACATATAAATTATATGAAACATAAAAATATAAACCAAGTAATATAATAAAATAATATAAAATTATAAATGTATATACGGTAAAATCAAATTTATATGTATTTTATAAATAAAAATAGAAAAATAGAAAAAATCTAAAAAAGGAAACTTTTAGTAAATTAATATTTCTATACATTAATAAAATTTCAAAATTCCAGCATTATTAATTTATAGAGGTTTTACTGTAATCATCTTCATGCATCATTTTTGAAACTGATTTCGGTGGAAGCAAACATGTATCTAACTGAGGAAGAGGAGATATTATTGTTAGTACACAAGATAGATTAAATATTAATTAGTTGATCACAAGAATATAATTATCATTTGATTTTTTTAATAAAATATTTTAGTCATTTTAATCTTTATATACCGTTTTTAACTTTTTAACTTTATCCAAAAAAAATTATCGTTTATGAATGGTATTTTGTTTTTACCATATCTGATATATTTAAACTATTCTTTTATCTATTGGATAACTTTTTTTCAGTGTATATTTACTTTGAGAAAAATACATATGGAAAAACTAATTTTGAACTAATGTATATATAATTTATTTTAAATATATATATATATATCTAAACAATATTATATAGAATAATTCTTATTTTCAGTTTTAATATTGTATCCTTTTTATATATAAAATAATTTTAATAAACAATTTTCATTTGAAAATTTACATAATTTATGGTTTCACTAAAAAATTATAGATCTGCCACTGGTCGTACTAAAAACCACTTAAGTGATTCATAAGAAATAATTATTCGTATTTGAATCGACACAAAGTATCACATGGATACCTTAATATTATTATAGCCAGAACCTTATTTAAAAAAATACAGAAGAACCATTGTAGTCTGTAGATTTCTACTAGTTTATTGCAAGTTCTTATGTACATAGATGTGATAATATAATGAGTTCAGCCTTAAACCGGCAGAAGTGGGATGCTCTGCTCGTGCCTAAAGAAGTTTTCTGGATCAACCTTTGATTTGATCCTCACCAATCTGTTAAAATTGTCTTTGAAGTACTTTGCTCCCCACACTTGAGCCTGTTCAAAGTTAATCTTTGCGTTTTTCGTGTTCTGTCCCAGGTCAAGATCACGGTAGTTCACATAGGCTTCTCGCGGATTGCTTGAGACATAAGGCATCATGTAACTGTACATATCTCTTATCCAGTTTATATGCCTGCTCGGTCTCTTGTCGCTGTTTGGCCAATATGTTATGTACTGGATCTTGAAGATGACACCTTTTCTATGCGGAAAAGGGATTTGTGACTCAGGAATTTCAGCCATAATTCCTCCGTAAGGATTCCATATCATCAATCCCGAGTCTGCTTCTAGCAACTTCTGGAACATCCCGGCCAGCCCTGATTCGGTAATCGGGTTCTTCACAAAATCAGATTTGGCTTTGAAGTTGGCCTTTGGCTTATGCGGCTTCCCTTGGAGCAGAACTTCAATAGGCGTTTGGCTAGGGAATCCAGAAATGTAAACAACTGATTCAATCCAGCTCATTTCAACACAATCTTTCCTTGTTAGACCTAGCTCTGGAAAACTCTTCTTCATTACTTGTAACAACATGCCTTTGTTTCCAAGAAACAGAGCATTGTATGACGTAGTTACGGTCTTGTTTCCATTGTTTCCGGTTACATTGAAGATCACTCTGATGAATAGCTCTTCTACAATTTTGTCAGCGACCACTTGCCACTTTGAAAGAATCTTCTTTCCCACGTCTTGTTCTAACGTTTTGGTAACGGTGAAGACGGTTACGGTTTTGGGAACAGGAACAAGCTTGATCTTCCACGCTAGAATTATCCCGAAACTCCCTCCACCGCCTCCTCTGATGGCCCAAAACATATCCTCGCCCATCGAGGTTCTGTCGAGTACTTTACCATTGGCATCAACAATCTTTGCGTCTAGCACGTTATCTCCACCGAGGCCGTATTTCCTCATCATAGTACCGTACGCACCTCCTGTTACCTGCCCTCCTATGCCTACGCTTGAGCACAAACCCGCCGGAAACCCATGAACCTGGCTCTTTTCTGCAATCCTACAGACCACAAAACAGTTACTTGATCAACTATACAATATCAAATGTTCAGTTTCTGATAGGATTCTTCTACTTTTTTTGTGTCCTTAATTTATACCTGTAGTATAGTTCACCAAGAGTAGCACCAGCTTGAACCCAAGCGCTGTTGTCTTTAATATTAACGTTGATCTTTCTCAGCTTTGACAGATCCATCAATATAAACGGTTTTTCCATCTCCGATACATAAGACAGGCCTTCGTAGTCGTGACCGCCGCTTCTGAAACGAAGATGAATTCCAAGTTTCTTGGAACAGATGACGGAAGCTTGGACGTGAGACTCGTCAATCGGTTTGAAAATGAATTCCGGTTTAGGCATGGTTGTACTCAAGAACCGGAGATTCTGAGCCGTAGATTCAAGAACTTCGTTATACATTGAGACGTTTTTGGAAGGGGCAAAGAACGTTTGCTCGAGTGGGAAAGAAACATTTGTGTTTCGATGGAGACAATTGACGAAGTCATCTTGTGGAGAGGTTGGAGAAGTTGGTGTTATGGTGTTGAATGAAACAAATAGGTCTAAAAAGGATACGTAAGAAATTATCGGAATCAGTTTTGATATTACAATCCCCGCAGCCATGTCGAGAGAGAGGAAGCTAACATTGAAACACAGAATTAGGCTTCAAGATATAGAAGTAGGATGTGTGTATTGGTTACTATGTTTGGTCTACGAAAATATATTTATATTAATATGTGATTTAAAACGAGGTCCATTATTAAAAGTTTAGCCCGTTATATATTCATTATTATTTTATCATTAAGTGACAGGCTGTCAACCAAATATTTTAATCGAGATGACAACATTTTCAAATGTCTTGAAAACGTTTTAGATGGTTTTGTCAAAGTCTCTCTTTTGGATATTGAATCGAGTTTGATTGATTTTGATTTTATTAATGACATGCAGATTTATGAGAGTTAGAGTTATATCGTTTGAGGTAGGGGTGGGCACGGATCGAATATTACCGTATTTTTTCAGTATTTGTGATTTGTTTTGGATTTCACGGATATCTGATTTTCCGATTTGCTTTGCTTCGGAAAAATATGGATATTCGATTTTGCGGACATCCGGAAAATTTATGGATATTTGCGAATATTCACGGATATTTATGGATACCTTTTCCACTATGTTTAATACAAGTAAATCTGAAAATATTATACAAATTTGTTCTTATAAAAGATAAATTAAAACATTAATGAAACTGTTTATTTATAAATTCTTAAAAATTCATAAAAAATCTTATAAATTAAATGTTTTAAGAAAAATTGTAGTTTTTATAAAGATCTTATAATTTTTTCTTCATATTATATTTTTATAAGTAATTTTATAAATAAAATTATACATTAAAAACTCTATTTAACTATAGATATATAACTATTTATATAAAAGTCGGAGCAGATCGGATATTCGTCTCTAATTTTTTTAGTATTTGTGATTTATTTCGTTTTTAACGGATAGTGATTTTTAATATTTGCTTTGCTTTGAAGACTTTCGGATATTCAGATTTTTCAGATCGAATCAAAACGAATAACGAATCGAATCGAATTTAACGAATAAAATGCTCAGCCCTAGTTTGAGGCTCTGTTATTATATCGTTTGAGGTTAGTTGTGGTTTAACTTGCTCGGTAACTAAAGATGAATAAAATCTCATCATCGATGGGGATTTTAGTAGAGACAGTAGTCAAGTGTTTTTTTGAGAAGAGACTTTTCAAGGTTTAGGTCTAGATCCTTCGGAACACTGATGGACAATGGCGGAGGCACAAGCAGACACAAAATGATAGCTGTCAATACGCAAAATTTATATTAAAAGTTAGTATTCATTAAATTATTTTAATATATTTTTAAATATAATTATTATACATTCAGCTTTTAATTGAGTTTTTGGGTTTCTCGTTGTCCACTGATTGCCATTTAGATTATGTAATATAAATGATCTTAGGTTGTGTTCCAAAAAAAAAGATCTTAGGATGTATGAAAATTCGGATGATTATCTATTTTCTGTTTTAGAAACATTTTGGAACTGATATATCTGGGACACGCACGAAAATGCATAGAAAACGCGTTTTTTTGAAAATTTTATTGTGAAAATACGATGTAAACTTAAGGCAAAGAAAAAACATGTAAACGTGTGTTTGACCACAAGGGCTTTTGAGATTAGTTCCTTAAAGTATCACATGGATATCCTTACATTATCATAGCCAGAACAATTTCTAAAATACACATGAGTACATGAGCCATTATAGTCTGTAGATTTCTTCTCGTTTTCTTGCAAGTTCTTAAGCTAGGTGGTATATAATTGTGATAATAAAATGAGTTTTAGGCTTAAACGAGCAGAAGTGGGATGCTCTGCTCGTGTCGAAAGAAGTTCTCTGGATCAACCTTTGATTTAATCATCACCAGTCTATTAAGATTGTCTTTGAAGTACTTTGCTCCCCAGACTTGAGCTTGTTTGAAGCTCATCTTTCCATTTTTCTTATTCCTTCCCAGGTCGAGATCACGGTAGTTCACGAAGGCTTGTCGTGGATTGCTTGAGACATAAGGCATCATGTAACCGTACATATCTCTTATCCAGTTGATGTGTCTACTCGGTCTCTTGTCGCTGTTTGGCCAAGCCGTTACATACTGGATCTTGAATATGACACCTTTTCTATGTGGAAAAGGGATTTGTGACTCGGGAATTTCAGCCATCATTCCTCCGTAAGGATTCCATATCATCAATGCCGAGTCTGCTTCTAGCAACTTCTTGAACATCCCGATCAGCCCTGAAACGGGAATCGGGTTCTTCACGAAATCAGATTTGGCTTTGAAGTTGATCTTCGGGTTAGGCGACTTCCCTTGAAGCAAAACAGTAGTAGGAGTACGGCTCGGGAATCCAGAAATGTAAACAGTGGACTCAATCCAGCTCATTTCGACACAATCGCTCGATGTTAGGCCTAGCTCCGGGAACCCTTTCTTCATAACGTTTAGCAATGCGTCTTTACCACCTAGAAACAGAGCATTGTACGACGTCGTCGCGCTCTTGCTTCCGTTGTTTGCGGCTACGCTGAAGAGCACTCGGATGAATAGCTCTTCGACAAGCTTGTCAGCTGCTACCGCTTGCCACTTTGAAAGAATCTTGTTTCCCAGGTCTTGTTCTAACGTTTTGGTGACGGTGAAGACGGTTACGGTTTCGGGAACTTGAACAAGCTTGATCTTCCATGCTAGAATTATCCCAAAACTCGCTCCACCGCCTCCTCTAATCGCCCAAAACGTATCTTCACCCATAGAAGCTCTGTCGAGTAATTTACCATTGACATCAACCATCTTTGCGTCTAACACATTATCTCCACCAAGACCGTATTTCCTCATCATGGAACCGTACGCACCACCTGTTATATGCCCACCTATGCCTAAGCTCGTGCACAAACCAGCCGGAAACCCATGGACGCTGCTCTTCTCTGCAATCCTACATGTACCAAAACATTTCTTGATCAACTATATAATCCGGATGGATATGGGTACATTCAGTGATACATTGGCTTTGACCCCTAAAAATTTGAAAGCTATATATATATATGGACATAAGTTGTTAAAGTATGAGAAATTTTTTATTAAAGTTCTTAATAAGTGTACACTTCCTCGGAATCTCAGATCAGCCATCAAGACTTTCTAATAGCATGTGCTATTAAAACGGTCGAACATGGTCTAAATCTAAAAATATAAAAATGTTATGAAATTTTTTAAAATAAATACATAAATTTAGTTTAAAATTTCAGAGTTTAGGTATACTCTTAAATTTATAGTTTATAATTTGAATAGAAACCTCAAATATATATAAATAAAACTATTAACTTTTAAAACTAGTTCATTATATGGTTAAATATATAGTTAATATTTTTTTTTAACATGGTTTTAATAAAATTTGAGACGGTCCTGTCAGCCATGTATACAGTATCAAATGCTTCAGTTTTGTGTTAACTCTTTGTTGTCTTTATTTATACCTGTAGTAAAGTTCACCAACGGTAGCACCAGCTTGAGCCCAAGCACTGTTATCTTCAATATTAATATCGATCTCTCTCAGCTTTGACAGATCCATCAATATAAACGGTTTTTCCATCTCCGAGACATAAGAGAGGCCTTCGTAGTCATGACCGCCGCTTCTGAAACGAAGATGAATTCCAAGTTTCTTGGAACAGATGACGGAAGCTTGGACGTGAGACTCGTGGAGGGGTTTGAATATGAATTCCGGTTTAGGCATGGTTTTACTCAAGAACCGGAGATTTTGGGAGGTTGATTCAAGTACTTGGCTGAACATAGAGACGTTTTTCACAGGATCAAAGAACGTTTCTCCTAGTGGGAAAGAAACATTTGTGTTTTCGTGGAGACAGGTGATGAATTGATCTTGCATGGGAGCTGAAGAAGTTGGTGTTATAGTGTAAAATAAAAAATAAAGGGGCAAAATCAAAAGAAATGAAAATACAGGGAATTGTTTTGAAATTCCCATTTTCCACGTCAAGAAGTCTCTTTCTCCTCTGCTGCTGTATGGTTCCTACTCTTGGGTCCAAACAACCTCTGCAAGATTTAGTGTAGTACTGAATAAGAAAAATAATAATCTAAACATTTACACATTCTCTATGTCAAAGTTTCCACACATGAAAAAGAAAAAAAAAAGTTTCCACACATGAGATCTATAACAATAAGTTAGAGAAAACAAAGTGACTGACTTACCTAGTTGGATCTCTGGTGTTAGGTTTCACGGTGGAGATGCCACTGAGAAGCAGTTTAAGTGTTAGAGGCAAGATATATGTAAATATATAGAGAAAGAAGGAATATTTCGCTGATGATTTTAGGTCAACGACGACGAGTGAGACAGCCATTTTTTTGTTTCATAAGGCAGGAAAACGTACTTGTCGACTAGTTGACTTTAATTGCACGTTAGGTTTTTGATTCCTTTTTCAGTTCAATATATTGTTTTCAAATTTATGAAAACAAGAAACACAGTTTGCTCGTTAGCTGTGTTGGTCGAGATTTCATATATCGACAAGATCTAGTTTTGTTTGTACCGAATTAGATCGAGTTTTTTTTATTAATGAGGTGTAAAAACCAACCAAGCTCGTCAATATGTGGAATGTGGTTTTGTTAATTTTTGTGTGGAAAACTGGAATAGCACGTTAAGTTTTGTTTCCTTGCAATTCAATTATTTTTGTTTGTATGTGGCTTTTTTTTTTTTGTAATTCAACTAGTTTCAAAATGAAATAAAAGAGACATGAAATTATTTTTTTTGCTGACAAAAAAAATAAAATAATAAGAGACATGAATTTTTTTTAGATTTTCGTTTTAGGAATGTATCATTTATTATTACATAAAGTATGAGTTTCAAACTTAAAAACTACCATGATTGCGATATATGTCAGTCAAACGATCAGTTATATATCAACATTTTATTTTACCTTAAAATGTCTTTCAAGTGTAGCAAAATTATGCACGGGTGTGAACTTAAATAATCAAAACACTTTAGTCACGCCACAATTTTGCTACCAATTTGTGGCTTATCCACCGATAATATGTTCCATCCGTTATATCAAAGTCAAAAATCAGTCTGTCATGCCGAAGTATATATTCGAAACCAGGGTCACGTTTATATATTGTAACTAAATATAGTCACGAATTTAAGAACGTGGCCATTCCATGACTAAATTTAGCTTCTATAAAACAAAAACAAACCGTGAACATGGCTAAAATCGTAGATATTTCATAAGGAATATTTTTTTGTCACGATTTAGTTATATTTGTTTTGTGTCTATTTAAAATCCTAAAGAGACTTTTAAACCCTAAATACTAAACATAGACCTTAAACCTAATCATTTCATATTTTAACTTCAAATCTTAAACTTAAATTCAAAATTTTTAATCATTTCAAAACTTAATCTCAAATCTTAAATTTAAACCCCAAACATTAAACTCTATTTTCTAAACCCACACATTAATAATAAAGTTTAACTTTTGAACTTTAGACTACTTTTAAGTTTTAATTAAGAAAACTAATCATATAACCAAAATCTTTAACTCCAAATCTTAAACTTAAATTCAGAATGTAATTTTTTCAAAACCTAATCTTAAATTATAACACACAGCTCTGTAAATGAAGTGCACAAAAAAACTTAAAGTTATAGACAGTGAAGAAAAACATTAACCTCGTTGAAGTACCGTATCAGCAGATTCTTGGTGATCCTTCCAATGCCAGATCCACAATTGCAAATGATTTGTGTCATCTCTTCAAACAAAGAACACAGAGGTAAAGAAAGCAGTGAGAGGAGGGTACCAAGAGCCACTAGATGCTAATTTGTTCCTCCATTAACTTATCTTTCTTGTATAACAGTCTTGAGAAAACCCTTTAATATCAGCATCATTCACATGTCCATATCCTCCTAATACTCCATCAACAGATGCTTCAACACCCTTAAAATTAAGAATATAAAGCGTTATGGTAACATATTTACTTGAATTCGAAGCAAATCAAAATAAAGACAGAGACTTTCTTCAACAGATTTACTTCCCAGTAAGAAACTCCTTCTCTGTACCATTGGGTCTTCTTCGTTTCATCTCCTTCTCCAATTGCTTCTCTCCACATCTCTTGTCCGCTGTTAAACTCCTTCCCTTCAGAATCTACGCCACTAACCTTTATTGGATCTAACTCGAATGAGTTAGACTATCTCCAACAGTTCATTCTATTTTTTTCTTTAAAATAGATTTGATTTTATAAGAGAGTTATAATTTTATTCCAATGATATTTTATATTAAAGTGAAAAATAGAATAGTGAAAAAAATATATGAATTACTATATTTATAGAATAATATTTTTTTTTACTTTATTACAAAATGAAAAATAGAGTACCATAAGAATATTTTTAATCTAAACTCTATTTTAAAGTTAAAAATAGAATAGGGTTAGAGATGCTCTTAAAATGTTTCGTGGTTCTCCTTTTCGTGGTGGCTGAGCAGACGTTGTTGTCCTTGACGGCGGCTAGATATGATTCTGATGGCAGCAATGAAAGTTTCCGGTGGAACCAAATGAACATAATTCTACCCGACTCGCTCTGTATCTGTAACGGTTCAATGTCAAAACAAACTAGTTTAGACCATCTTATTTCTAAGTATCTAAGAAGCGTTCTAAAATATTTAAAATAAGCAATATAATTAAATATTGACATTTGAAAATGTAGTATTGCATGATGTTTTCAAGTTTTGAAATACATATTTAAAATTAAATTATTGTATATATTTTTAAACCCTTTTTAGATACTTGCAATAAAAATATTCGTATTGTTTTTGGTTAGATCTAATTATTTTAGTTTAATTTAAGGCCATTAACGATTAGTCTGGCACATTTTATTTTAATCAATGCCATTTAACTATAAGTCACTCTGACACTTGTAACATGTCTGATGTCTGTATCGATTTAAACAATGACACTTAACAATATGTATCACTCGGCGATGGAAACAATGTGAACGTTATCAACGTGAAACATACTAATAAACAATCTCTTATACGTTTTGATCAAAAAAAAAAAAATCTCTTATACACATCGTCAACGGTCAACATTACCCAATTTTCAGTGTACACAAACCACAACCAAATGAATATTGGATACCCCATTTTGGCAGATATTAATTTAACATACTTAACCAAAGTGATGTAGTTAATACTGCAAAGAGATTTCTTAATCAAAAAGTTTAAACATTAACTCTTGATCAAAAAGAGATTATTGTCTAAAAAACAAAAACGTTTTTATTATGATAAAAAAGAAGAATTAGCCATTTTTATTAATTTTATTTGAATTTATGTTCAAACATTAAATAGTCTCCGCCTCGAGATTCAAAGTCCTTACATATAAAAACAGAGTTATACGTCTGGTCTCGTGATTCTTACAAGTCTCCGATTATATTAATAGAGCGAGCAACCCAAAGAAGAAGAGGGCAAGAATGGAGATCGTCAGCAACGAGAAGAAGAAACTCTCGAGACAATCTTCTTCCTTCCGGCTACGAAGTCCCAGTCTTAACACTCTCCGTCTCCAACGTATCTTCGACCTATTCGACAAAAACAGCGACGGGTTCATCACTGTCGAAGAACTGAGCCAAGCCCTCTCACGACTTGGTCTCGACGCCGACATCTCCGAGCTCAAACCAACCATCGAATCTTTCATCAAACCGGATGAAACCGGACTCCGGTTCGACGGTTTCGAAGCACTCCACAGAACGCTAGACGAATCTTTCTTCGGAGGAGACTTCGAGTGCGACGACGGGTCGCCGGATTCAGATCTGGAAGAAGCTTTCAACGTGTTTGATGAAGACGGCGATGGGTTTATCTCTCCCGTGGAGCTTCAGAAAGTTTTGAAGAAGCTAGGGCTTCCCGAAGCAGGAGAGATTGAACACGTGGAGAAGATGATTGTCTCTGTTGATAGCAATCACGATGGCCGCGTTGACTTTTTTGAGTTCAAGAACATGATGCAAACTGTTCTTGTCCCTTCCTCTTGAATCTTCAGTTAAACTTTCTCGTTCGGTTTCTTTCCTTGAATTAATGCAGAACAATTTCAAGATAACTATTGCGTAATGGTTTTTTTTTTGTGTTTCTTCGATAAGAGCAACATCAACGCGGAAACCCAAAATGGGTTTCTAGTTTTTTTTTTTTTACTTTTTTTATCCGATTTAAGAAAAAAATTAAAAAAGAATCAACCGCGGACCGTCAAGTGTCGGTGGGACCTACAAACAGTTGAAAAAACCCACTAAAGACGCCTCTTATTTGGCGACTCTGGCAACCGTTTTTGACCAAAATATGGTCTCCCCTCCCTTAAAACTCGCGTGGAGACCCGCGTTGAAGATGATCTGAGGATCCAATCCATGATGTCTCTTCGATAAACACAGAGTTGTTACAGTGTTTTTGTGTCTTTATCTGGTCTCTCTACGGTTGAAGAAGAGAACAACCTAGCGATCATGTGGCCGCACATGGCTTGACTGACCATGCAATGGCGTGACATGGTTCTTCAATCGTTCTTACCAACTTTCTTTTAGCCACTGAGAGGCTAAGTGTACTGTAAAATAGAACCACCAAAATAAATCCTCATAAGATATATAAAATTATCAGTCGTAAATTGGTAAATGTAAAAATTTTATATAACTTGTAATAAAATAACAAATCAGTGTTAGAAGTCAAGTTAGGTTTAATTCAAAAAGTCGAAAACAGAACATCTGAAACTACTAATAACTTGAGTTAAGTATATAAGAAGCATGAGTTTACTTACCAATTGGCTTTGTGGTTGGTATTAACTCATGCTTCTTATATACTCAAATCAAATTATTAGTAGTTTCGGATGTTATGTTTTTCTGAGTTCTTGAACTAAACCTAACTTAACTTTTTAACACTAATCTGTTATTATTTTACAAATTATCTGTAATTTTCTGCTCATGTTGAAACCATGAGCTGCAAATAGAACCGAACTCATATTATTTAGAGGTAGTTAACACAAAGTGAATAACAAGTCCAACACTTTCAGATTTGATGGGCAAGAAAACGCATATGTTTCACTGCAGAGTAAATACCCAAGATCAGGGTCAATTTATTTGAGGAGGGGAAAAAAAGTAGAGCAAAGAAATGTAAACATATATAAAGTCCAGGGAGAAAAATATATTTAGTGAGGAACTGGTGAGTTGATTGTGAGAATGGTTCCCTAATTTTGAATTATTATTTATTAATCATGATCGCACTGTATAGTCTAAATTGTGCAATCAATAGTCTGAGAATGGTATCTTCTCGTGGACGATCAAAAGTCTGCAAAAGATGGCTTGAAATCACAACTAAACAATGTGTATTCAAGAAAAGGAAAATTATTTTTGAGGTTGTGCATGGGAAAAGAAAATGATCAAATAAATAATTAATCATATATAGTGACATTCTATATTATTATGTTATGTGGACAAACTATACGTCCTTATCTAAAAGAGTTAGGTGTATTATTCATGGTATAAACGTCTAGCTACTAAATATACGTCCCCATCTAATTGAATATCTAGTGAATACATGTTAATTAAGCGAAGCGATTGCAGGAAATTAAATAATACAACACATTTGTAGATAACTTCATAACTTTTATTAAACACACACGTAACATGGCCAGTACATATTATTCAAACGATAAGCAGTTTTGCAAATGATAAGCACACATAATTCGACTTAATAATAAGCCAAGCATAGTTGGCTGTTTTTGGTATGTCTCACAAACCTTATTATATATAATACAGAGTATGCATGGGACACTATTAGCAATGCTCACCACACAAACAAACCTTGAGAGTAGAGAGAGCATTGATTAGGCACTATGGACTGCGTAGAAGTACATCTCATCGGTACGATTATTGGTCGGAAGTTTTCCTCCATGCATGAGGAGGCCTTTCTTTCCAGAGACGGTAGCAGTCGTGTAGGCGGGCCAACCAAGTGTCCCCGGTTCAGTTCCTCCTCCAAACTTCTCCCACACCAATGTCTCAGTGTTCAACGCGAAACCCTCATTGGACAACGTCCCGGGACCCAAATGTGCCTGTGGGTCCGGCCAGGTCTCACCTCCAAATATTATTATATATTTTCCGACTACTGCATGCCCAAACACGCTCCTCGCAGAAGGTTTCTGTCCTTTAGTCTCGACTTCGGTCCATTTTTGAGTAGCGAGATTAAAGTAGTGCACAAGATCAGATTCATAGTCGTTCTTCCCATTAGGATCAGGCGAAGTCGCAAACCCGTAAACCACCCAAATCTTCCCTTGCACCACAACAAATCCAGATGCACCTCTTTTCTCGAACTTCTCGAACTGCAGTCCAGGATCTGGTAGCTGAACCCATTTCCCAGCAGCAATGTTATATGCCTCGATCGTCCTGAAACGCACAGGGGTTTTGTTCGTCCCACCTTTGCTCACCCCACCGAATACATACACATAGTTTGCATCGGAAGCCATCGAATGGTAAGTGCGAGCCTCGGGTCCTCCCTCTTCATCGAGCTTGGTCAGGAATTTCCACTCCTTGTTCACCGTATCGTATGAATAAAAGTCTTCGAACTGTTTATTCTCATCGCGGCCTCCGAAGATATAGAGCTTAGTTCCAACGGCCACCATGCGGGTGCCCAAGGCCTTGACGTTAGGAACGTCTCCCTTGGCCGGAGCGATTGACCAAGTGTGAGTCTTAAAGTCAAAGACGTAAAGGTCTTTGTCGATGGAAATGTTTGGCGTTAACTCCCCGCCAAAAGAATAGAGCTTGTCTCCAACCACGGCTATGCCGTGGGAGCTTCTTTTTCCAGGTCCAGGTCCTCCTCTCTGCTGCACCTGTTGTCGGTTGCCAGTTAATTATTTCAAATATTTGACAGATATCATGGATATTTTTTTTCCTTATATTAGGGATGTTTGAAAACCATCGATACCCCGTTTTCAGGACGATTACATAGGTCACTTACAAATTTAATATATTATAAACCTACATATTGATTCTTTAGTGCAATATAAATCTAAGGAAGGTAAGGCCATAATTATTACAGGTCTCTTACAGAGGTTCTCTTACCGTAATAAGAGAGGGTCTCTTAACTTTTAACTAGAAAAAACTAAGAGACGTCTCTTGATCTCTTATTTAAGAAATGTCTCTTAACTTTTTCTAGTTAAAAGCTAAGTGACTGTTTCTTATTTTCGCTAAGAGATCCTATCCAAAAGACCTGCAATAATCATGTCCTAAAATAACATTTTAAATAGAATCCTTATTTAGTTAATTTAATTACCTTGATCCACTCGCCTTTGAAAGTAGGAGCCATTGCTGCGATATCAATCTTTTCTGTTTGTCCGTGCCTCCTCTTTTTTTTCACTGGTATTCTATTTATAGGCTAAAATTCCAGGTGCCAAGATTTATTTTAATAATTCTGTGGTGCCTTTAAAATTTTTATATTCTAATTCTTGCTTTTCAAAATAGTAAACCA
The DNA here is from genome assembly GCA_016432835.1 of Brassica nigra. Lineage (NCBI taxonomy): Eukaryota > Viridiplantae > Streptophyta > Magnoliopsida > Brassicales > Brassicaceae > Brassica > Brassica nigra. The sequence continues at coordinate 6,219,424 of CM028243.1, read as the reverse complement.
CACTATATATTTTTTTAAGCAAGATAATTACCACAAAGATATTCTAAGAAATATATATTTTAATCTCTAAGAATAAGTGAATTGGAAGGAATCAGATTTTCCATTAAATTCTTGTGTTATTCAATTATATATTTCACCAATTCTTTGAAATTCTTGTGTTATTTAGATATAGTGTTAAATGTTTGTGTTATTCAATTTTTGGTATATTGTGTGGTAATTGTATTTGAATGGAATTTAACGGAAAAGAATCAATTCTCTGCATTTAGTTTGGGATTTGAAGATGATTTTTTATATTTTTTATATATCATATATATACGTAAAAATAATGATCATTATAATATGAGAGATTTGAAAACATGATTTTTATTATAAATATATATTTATCTTGACAAATGATTATAAAATATCATATCATAATTTATGTTTCCACCCGACATTCTTATCCTTAAATAGGTTCACCACATAGTAATACATGATTAGTTCCGTTATTACTATCTTTCATTAGTCTAGTTTTAATTCAGTTTTTTTTAGATAATTTTTTCTTTTTATATAAAATAAAATAATTAAAGTTTTTGTCTGTCAAAATTTTATAAACCTTTTTCTCTGCATGTAAAAAGATTAGGTCATAAATTTAGAGGAATTGATATGTATCAATTTTATTGGAATTCTTTTAAAATCCAAAACATCAGAATTAGACAATTCTTATCAAATCCTTTAGAATACCTTAAAAGCTCTTATTTATATCTTCAATTCAATTCTATTAGAATCAGTTAAATTCTTCAATCCAATACCACCCCCTAAGAGTTCTAATTTTTGTTTTAGTGAAGGGCCTACGAGAGTTCTAATTATTTTTAGTGAAGGCTTACGAGAGTTCTAATTTTTTTTTATTTACATTGTGGTACTTTGGGATAGCAAAATATCTAAAGCGAGTTTACCAATTTCTAGTTCCAAGAAACATCCAATAACTGATAACTGTTATTTTAGTAATAAAGTACAGTTAACACAGCAGGGTTAAATGAAAATTTGACATCCGTTTTAAATGTTAATTTTATGCATTTCTATTAACATGTAATTGTTATCATATACTAGTATATTATGATATCTTAAACTTAATACTACTTAATATTGTAATCAGTGATTAGATCTTAACACATATAATTTTTTAGTTATATTTTAACACATACAGTTATTACTACATTTTATATATAAAAATGTATTAAACTAATTAAAAAATTAAAAATTAAATAGAAAAGCCTATAGAGATTAAAACATATAGTAAAAACAAATTTAACTATGAAAAAATAATGTTATAAAACTCAACGTTAACGTTCATATTTATACATATTAAAAAACCAAATCCTAAAAATCTTTATATTCATATACTAATCTAGTTTAAATATAAATGATATAATCAAATTTATAAAAAATCTTCCATTTATAAATTTACTCTTTTTGAAAATTTTAGTTATAAATATAAATTTAAATACTATTGTTTTAAACTGTTGAACTAGATTTTGACCGCGTTTTGAAATCGCGAGATTATATCCACCTGATATCTAACTGCTACATAGTCAGAAAGAGAAAGAGCAAAAGTGTGTGTGAATACGTATTATTTTAAAGTGTTTGTAAATATATATTATTTTAAATACATTATAAATTTAATATAGATTTCGTTGTTACTATTTCTTTGGTTATAGAGTTTTCTATTACTTTAATATTATAGATTTTATTGTTTTAATTTATTAACTTGATTTTTTATTATAACTAACAATATTAAACTTTATACTAATTTGTGTTATTACATTGATATATGTTATGATCTAATGAAGTGTTATTGCTTGTATAAGTTAAAGTTATCTCCATTGGATGTAAATAGACAATGATTTCATTTTTAATTTATTTTACAATGATCAATTATTCATTTTATTATCTAAAATATACGAGTTGTCTAAATTTTAAATCTATGTGACTGTATTTAAAAATTAATAAAAGATTAATTATACGGTAAAAACTGAACTCGATAACAAACAATTACCTTTGCCATAACAATCCATTAATTTTATGTTAGCCCTTGTGAATCAATAAAATCAAATAGCCAATAAATGAATTACCAAAACTTTAAAGTTGATCTTAAAAAAAAATCCAAAGAATAAAAATTTAAAAAGAAAAACTGCTGATAGATGGCCAGTTCGGATGACAAAGAAAAAGATGGTCAGTTTGGAAATTTTGGACAAAAAGAAGGATTGTTTTGTAAATATATGAGTGAAATACCCTTTCTCTTGATAAAAAAAATTTTAAACAAGGATTTTCTTATGTGAGTAACTTCGATAAAAATTGCTTTAATAAAAGTAATATCTTTCTGTATAAAAATAAACCAACAATTAAAAGATTGTCGATTTTGTTAAAAACCTGCAAACCATTTAATAATTTAGTTTGTTTTATTTCTTTTTTTTTCATCTCAAAAAAATAAATTAAACTAAAAATAATTTTATGAATATATATATATATATATCAATCTAAAACATGTTTCATGTTTATATTCTTATGCCATATTACCCTCTAAAACCTGGAATCTGGTTCATTATTACCTGAAATCTGGTCCATTTTTACACAGATTCCTCTAAAAACATGTTTCATGTTTATATTCTTATGCCATATTTTTTCTTCTTCACTACGGATCCGACCAAACTTTTTAAGAAAATATTATTATAATGTCATTAAAAATTCGTAATTTTAGAAGAATTCCCAACTGATTTTTTAAAAATAATAAAATATAGAAATAATGATCTTTTTTTTTTTGAAACTGAATAATGATCTTGTTAACTACTAATACATATAAATACAAATGTATAACTTTGAAAACATGCATGTAAGTTGATTTAATCTGATTCCGGTGAATAATTTGCAGGAAATTATGAATCATCGTCATACTCTCCAACTTCGACCTCCAATTCTAAATGAACGACATATTTTCAAAATTCAGTTAAGTCAATAACGAGTTCAACATCAATATTCTCAATTGGACTTATGTGGCCAGTAGAGTTTGGTTGCTGCGGCTGTGATAAGAAACTCTATGTATTTTTACTATTGATTTATTTATTTTTATTGAAATTTTAAATTTATTTATCAGAAAAAATACTACAAAGTAGTTTTGGAGGACAAATATTTCGAGACATTTTAACAACCACGACAAAGCCTAAAGAGATATAGGAGGCGTGTAGAAAGCTGGCCGCTCAAGCCATCGTTGCAGCAGTTTACTGTAAAGCACCATGTTCTTATGAAGAAATGATGGGAGGCGGTTTCATACCGTTTCCTCAATGTAACCAACAAGCTGAGAAACAGACCGATACTTTTTTGTGCTTCCGTGCATTCCTTTCATGCCAGATGTTGTGAATTTTTGCTTGAAAAACCAGACGCAAGAGGGGAAGATCTAATATTGGAACGTTGCTGGAGAGAAGGAAAGAGACTGTGTCGGTCCAGCCCAGAGTAGCCCTTGCGCCAAGAAGGTACCCCACCAGTTCAGTCCACAGCGTAGAATGGACATGCGAAAACGAGGTGGTCCCGCGTCTCTTTCGGCTCACCGCAAAGACTGCAAGATTGGACAATATCCCAGCTCTGAGTGCGATCACCAGTGGACAGCTTATATTTGAAAGCTAGCCAAGTAATGAACGAGAACTGTGGAACTGCCTGTGTAAACAATACAAGCTTGCTCCAGGGCACACGATGATGGTGTTCACGTGTCAGGTTCCATGTCTTTGTGGCAAAGAAAGTAGGTCTAAAGGCGTCGTCTCCATGACGCCATATAGAACGGTCTGCTTCAGCTTCATCTACTGGTGGCGGAACAGAGTGGATTCGATCTATCAGCGACTGTAGGTGATAGCCTCGACTCCGATGTGTTCCACCTTCCAGACGATGCTGCCTCTGCAACTGTGGCATAACGGCAGATTCCCATATTTAGCCAATCGTCAAACCAAACAGAGTCGACTTACCATTTCCAATCCTTGCTCGAAGGAACTGTGCTGCTATTTCCAACCCTTCCTGTTGATTTAATTGACGTTACATGATCCAATTATTATATATTTTTGAAGATACAGAATATTAAAAATGATTCAATTATTAAAAATAATTTAAGTGACAATTAATGTTATTGATGAAATAAGAATGAATTTATAAACATACATAAATGAATTGTTAATCTGCAATCTCATCACGAATGTGCATATGTATCACTAAATGTGTCAGTTTTTACACCACAACCAAGAGAATTATCGTATCAATCACAATAAAAGACATGCATCTCAAACCAATCACTCAGGGATATTATATTTCCAAAATTTCACAGATATTACATGTACAGTCGTCAAAAGATGTGGATGAAACACCAAATCAGAAGTAGTTCTTGAATCATCCATCTCTTTGAACCGTAAGTGCATATTCTCGAGGGCAATATCTTAGATATGATTCACCACATAGTCTACAAAAAAAAATTCACGTAACCAATCAGGAAATAATTCACCTCTAGCCACACATGTTGTTACCTAGACGAAATAAATATGTTTTAGGAAAAAATGTGTAATATTAACTTTTGTTATATTTATATTATGCCTACGTAATCATAAATCCACCCTGAAAATTTATGTTCTTGAGGAGTTCAACCTCATTTTTGTGGCTTCTTTGTAAGTAAAACATATTTCTATCATATAAATCATGTACGAACAATAATAATGTTAGACAATGGAAAAAACAAAACTTAGTAATTCTAAAATACTTTTGTATGTACCTCTCATATCTAAGAACGTTGTCGTAGTTGGTGCGCACATACATTTTCAAATGGGTATACTCTTTCTTAGTAAGTCTTCGGTTCTTTTATTTTATATATGTCGTCTGATTTGTGTGAAGTGTGAACATATTTAGGACATAAACATAATAAGTTTTCCTTTCACCTTTATCATCATGTCGAGGGGGAATTTGACTTTTGTCTGAATTTCAAATGAAAAGTGGTAATCAACAAATTTTGAAGTTTCTTCAGTGATGCTTTGTACGATTATAGATCCGTCAACATTGCTTAATTTTTCACCTTCTTCTTAACATACATGATGTAAGAAATGTATATTTTGAGGTTGCAAAGAATCATAAGTATATTATCCCCTTATTGTAGATGCCATCAATTGTGAGTGATCTTGTGCGTAAATCATATAAGAAAGCTCTTATCCCTACTTTAAGAAAGAAAAAACAAAAAGATATGTATATATAGAATTCCTGATAAATCAAGGTGTTACGCAAATTTATAGCATACCTCTCGATATACATGATGTATATGCATATTATTTCACTCCTTTGGCCAAGAAGGGGGGATTTTTCATATTTTCTCCCGTGAAGGCCAGCCGATCGTTGAGGAATGTTGAAGGGCTTAAGGATAATACGCCTTTTGGTAAGCGCTGGAACATGAGGTATATATTCAAGAAGATTGGTGACACTTCCAACTTCCCTTTGTGTTGGCGACGCGTAGGTGAGTTTCCCGAGCTGGGTCGCTGGATCATTCCTTTTATTATTCATGATGAATGTGTTTTCTGTGATATAGTTGTTTCAAGCCCAGTATAGCTCGAAGGATAAAGGTTTGTGAGGGAGGCATATGCTTGTTTATACTGAAAATTACTATTTTTCTTCAAAGCGGCCTAATCTCCCTTCAAAGTATTCTACTATCAGGTCTAGCAAATTGCAACCATTACTGGATTCAGGTCTCAAAATCTGGAACTGCGTCCTTAACTGCTGCTTGGAAGAGCTATAGGCTAACCCGTCCCTCGCTTAAAATGCTCATTGCCAGGTTAAAATTTCGCAGTTTTCATCAAAGCATCCATTACTCTATTATACAAGAAAACCCTAGGCTTGACTCCAGACTTCTTCTTCTTCCCGTAAACGTATTTTTGAGGAAAGACGCAAAAGCATTGTAATCAGCGAAATCGTGTATGCACCCTCTGTGCATAGTGGAAGAACTTAGCTGCGATCTTAGCGTCGTTCTCTACTTTCAACACTTCTGACTGTGACCGGATAAACTGGTTGAGTCTTTGGTCTAGTTCTTTTATATATGTACAACTTTTCCCATTACTGGTTTACTGTTCACTGACACGATATGCAGTGTAATCAGAGGCAGTTTGTTCCGTTAGATTCCATCGGCTCTGTTTGTGGATTGACGGTTGGAGAGGAGCACCACCGTACGCGACGGAGTGATTCTGCGGCGGTTGGAGCCTTGATCATGAAAACGAGGACGTAACACGGTTTTCACTTTTACTTCGAACTCTTCAAATTTCTATCAGCGAATGGGCTTGTTGTTGCCCATTAGCCCATTAAAGATCCAGCGAAGAAAATTTGTAAAGTTTAACTATTATGATTTTAATGCGACAAAGTTTTAAACAGCACGGCGTAGTCCGATGTTTAATCCCCCATCGGACACTAGTAATGATTTGTATATAAGTAGGATAACTCGAGCCATTGATTACCAAATTAGCTTTGGAGTTGAGAACTCGATCATGATTCTTCTCTTGGTATCATATACAATCTCAATCCGAAAGGGTAACATCTATATGACAGAAGATTACAAAAATTGATACGAGATGATGGAAGAATCAATGAGCCAAAGCCAATTGTTTTTTTCCCTCTTTGAATTTATTTATTTGTACTTTTGCAAATTTATATTTTTTATTATTTTCATTTTTTTAGTTCCTAATTTTTCAAATAAAAAAATGAGTTTCTGATTTTGTGAGTACATATTTAAACTATATTTTCGTACACCAGATTTGCAAATACTTTTATGTTGTGATATATTATTTGCAAATAGAAAAGTAAACAAGTTTAATATAGGATGTGGTATTTAAAAGATTTCATAAAAAATAATTGATTTTTATATATTTCATAAATACTACATGTTTTGCCTGCTCATGTGGAAATAATCATTTTACATTTAGCTATTTATACATGTAGAATAATATGTTTATATTGGCATCAGTTGTTATATATAAAAAAGTGTAAGTTTGATAATGAAGAATAGGTCAAGTTCTAGTTTTGCAAGAATTGAATTGTTTAAAAACACTGGGGCACATCGTGAATATTCATGTATCTTTCATAGCGAAAACCGCTTGGAGCTAGTAGTTAGATAGATAATATCTTCTTTCTTTTTAGCATTCAGTTGTTAAAGATACAATTTTATTTTGATGCAATGTAAAATGATAGAAATGTTTTCAAACACAAGTAAACTTCACTCTTCAAGCGTTTCCTCCATCTTTCTTGCCTTTGCGTGGGGAAAAAGGTAGCTTATCTGGTTCCCTTTGAGCTCCAGATGGGTTTGTTGGAATGTTAGGGTTAACCATTTTGAAAGGTGGGTACTTGGGGAAAGGCCAGCCCTTTAATGGAAACTTGTGGCTGAAGAATCCAGCAATCATGGATTTTGCATGATCGATCTTTCCCATTGAAGACGACAAATCATCCATTATAATTTGAGGTGATGTTGGTTCTGATTGCGGTTTTGGGGCACGAAGTGAGAATGCAGGTTGAGAACTGAGGAAGAAGACGACGGCGAGGAGTAAACTGAGAGAAGAAGCCATTGAGACTTTTGACATTGTTGCTTGGTGTTTCTTGAGCTCTTGCCTTGTGATTGTGTGTGTGTGTGTGTTTTGAGCTTTATCAGGGCTTTATTTATAAGTGGCGATTTTGAGTTTGGAGAAGAGATGTATTCGGTAAGAAAAAAAAAGGTTGGCATTTTTAACGTTGGGCTTCTACCACTCACCTAAAATAGTTTTCGAACTAAGGCTTCATGATTTGAGCATGACCTTGAGAGATATATCGCCATTCACAGTTTTTCATCTAAAAACTCCTAGCCAACCATTATAAGATTCAAAAAGGTATTTATAATCTAAAAGGTTCATAGCTAACAGTCACAAGATTCAAAAAATTATTGTATGTTAGTTGTATTTTCATGCAACAAGTTTTCACATAGAGTTAAATATTTGTAACTATGTTCTATAGTACATCATATATGTGATGAAGCAGCCGGATACTGGATACGTGATACGACATGTAAGATCGGATTATAGTCGGGTCATGATCACATTGTATTTAAGAAAGCCCAAATTAAAACAAAAGAACACAAAGCACAAGAAGAAAGTTTGATTACTAACAGAATAACAGACAAGACGAATGCTTACATGCTTACACAATCACTCGACGTAAACGCACGCTAAAACACTCAACAAAGCAAAGAAGTAGGAAAGGGGAACGAGACATGTGTGTGTATGATTTTGAGGCCGTGATGCTTTCAGGGGACGACGGAGGGAGTTGCGGCAGTGGAGGAGGAGCATTTATTAGGCTGAGCAAGACGAGATATTGAGATGGCGGAGATAATGAGCATAAGGACCACACCGGCGAACGCGGCGATCAATGCTCCGGCGCCGTGATCGCAGTAAGTGGCGAATCTGTCACAGATTTTGTCCCATCTCGCGTGTTTGTTCCCATTCTTCCCCACTTCCGATATGAACGCCGCCGCGTTAGCTGCCGCCGAAATCAGTGTCACATTCAGCTGTTTTAACGTTTTATTGCATGAGCCATGAAGAAGCCAGGTCAGCCAAAAATTCGGAAAATGCAGTTTTTCTAAATTAATATTCCACAAAACATATGCCAATATTGTTTTCAGTTTCATGAATTGAACATTATATATTTTGCATACTATTAGAACCTAAATTTAAAAAGTTCAAAAAAAATTAACATCTACTAGTCCACCTTCTCCAAGTCTAGTCGTTAACAACTAAGGACTTTAAGAAACATTAATATATTCACATGTGTACATATGTATATATTTACCATCTAGAGAATATATTCATATAACTGTACATACGTATATGTTTACCATGTGGAGAATATATTCATATAATGAACATATGTGATATATATATGTTTACCATGTCGAGAATGGCGACGGAGAGAAGACGAAAACCAGTGAACTCCGTTTTCCCTCCAAATAGCTGCATAGCAATCATCAACATGTTGTGGAAGCTCACCATTGCATTAGCTACTACAAAGAACCTATTTTCCCAACACCAAGAATCATCAACAAGATTGGTCTACAGACAATTAACATTTGGAGTCTCAAAACTATAGTTTAAAGCAATGAAGGCTTACACAAAAGCTGGAGTGTGTTGGAATTTAGCAGTGAAAGTATCTTTGACCGGAGTATTTCCTACGTTGCCCACAACAAACGTCTTTGTCTCTTTGTTCAATCCCATCACAATAGCTGCAGATAGCGTAGCCGAGAATGCAACTACTCTTAGCCCTAAGAGTACTTTGCAGCTTTTACGGCTTGTAGCAGCCAATACAAGCTTTGAAACCCCCATTTGCTTAAGAGGTAATTGTTTTGTGTTGTAATGTGTGGAAGAGTGTTTTGTTTGTGTGAGTATATATATGTGAGTTTGAGTGTTTGTGTTGGTCTTTTGTCTGACCATCTAACTTTGTAGGGTTAATTTTAGGTGTTGGTGGTTGTGAAGGTTCAGTGAAAAAAATCAAATAAAAAAACTTAGATTTCTTATCTTTTTTTGTTTGTTTGTTTGTTCTGTGGCAAGTTAACTTACTCTTGGGACAATCTCATCTACCCAAATCTTAAACAAGTATTGAGTTCTTGACTTTTCTTTCTTTTATATAAAATTAGTATTTCCCCTTGTTTGTTTCATTTAAGTTCAGTACAGTATTTAAAATGAACCAATAGCTTTTTATACATAAGGATTATTTTGAAAAGGTGAAAATGTTTGGAAGTAAGAAAAGCTCTATATGCATTGACGAACAGAATGGCAGATGAATTTAATTAATCAAAACATAAGATAAAACAAAAGTTTATGCAATGACCCATTTTCTGATTCTAGAGCTTTGATGAAAGCCAACTTTTTTTCACAACAGAATAGTTAAGTCCAGACTAGGACCGGTTTAGCCGGCCAAGAAAGATTTAATTGCCAGAATAAGTAGACAAAATAAAACATTAAAGCCATTTTCATTTTCGTATTTGATATAGCATTTACATGTAGCATCTAAATACAATATCTAGATATTGCATATAGATTTTGTTCGTTTTTATAGTTAATATTTACATTCATATGCAACATCTAGATGTTAAGTTGTTCGTTTTCCAATTTTATAATAGCATTTGATTACTAGTAGTTAAAAGACTAAAAACTTTTACTGTTAATAATAAACTGATTATAATATTAAAATAAATATATCTAAAATTAATTTTGCATTTTTTGTGGAAAACATGATTTCCAGTTTTGGGCAGAAAATACAATTTTTCGTTTTTTGGCGGAAAAATGCGATTTTTCAGATTTGACCCGAAAACACGATTTTTCGGTTTTGACAAGAAAACATATTCCGTTTTGGGCGAGAAAACACGATTTTTAGTTTTGACGAGAACACATAATTTTGGGTTTTGACAAGAATTATGATTTTCTAGTTTTATCAGAAAACACGATTTTACGGTTTTGGCGGGAAAATGCGATTTCCAGTTTTGATGGGAAAATGTATTTTCCAGTTTTGGCACGAAAAACACAATTTCTCAGTTTTTTTGCAGGAAAACACGATTTTACGGTTTGGCACGAAACTAAGATTTAATGGTTTGGCAGGAAAATACAATTTTACGGTTTTGATGATAAAACATGATTTTTGGTTTTGACGGGTTTGGCGGCCGGTTTTGGCGGAAAAAATGATTTTTGATTTTGACGAAAAACACAATTTTTGGTTTTGGTGTGAATTTTTGATTTTTCGGTTTTGGCGCCATAACAAGATTTTACGGTTTTAGAGGAAAACGTGACTTTAGGTTTTGGCAGAAAATAGAATTTCCGGTTTTGGCGGGAAATGAGATTTTTATTTTGGCAGAAAAATAAGATTTTTTTGTTTTGGTGGGAATACATGATTTTCGGTCCACTTTTGATCGAAAATTATTATTTTTTATTTTGGTGAGAAAATATGATTTTCGATTAAAATTATTATGTAATAATTATAATAACGATTTATTGTTTTTCATATTTGTATTAAGGATATTTAGATCTTTTGAATTTTGAGATGCAAATATAGCATTCAAACTCTACATTTTCTAGCATATCAAATATTTAGATATTTTAAATATTATAGATTTAACATCTCGATACAGTCTGCAGATGCTGATGCAATAGTGTTTAAACAAACATCATGTGAGTGTTAGCATCTAAATGCAGCGTCTGAGTACAATAACGAACATGGCCTAAATTATGCCGTGTACATGAATGTGGAAGGTGCAATATGAGCTCAAGAGTCTAAACTCAATAAAAGCAAAAGCAAAACCAACTTCTTCTCAAACGTTAAAACAGAGATCAAGAAATACTTAATCATATGCACAAAATAAACTCAGAAAGAAAGAAAATGGATCTCCTCTTGATTAGTTTATATCGGTTATTACTCTAACCACAACATCGCTCACTGCAAATGTTTTTAAATAATTGGACAAAGATCTTCGAGTTGATTACTTCAGTACAAAGAAAAAGACGATTAGTGATATACATAAACTCAGTGCTCACCAGTTTTCCACTTTCGCCACTTTTATACTTACGTTAACATGAGTAAACAGCAAATTTAACAGATGATACTCCATAAAGATACATGAGTATTATTGGACAATGCCCCACAGTTGATACTTGCGGTCTGGTTCGGAGGTGCTGCGTTGGGGGAACTGATACAGTCAATAGGAAAAGATATAACCATCACGCCAAGCTTCACCCAAGGGGAAGATATATTATTATGGACGTATCATAAGAAGGGTAACTACACTGTGATGTCGGAATACCATTTACTGCAACATCAAGCAAGTTTAGGTGTTTAGAACCATAATGATACCTGGACTTCAATTTCGGAAGAGGTCAAACATGTAACATCTTCTATTTGGAAAGTAAACATTCCTCCTAAAATTAAAACATTCTGGTGGAGGGTAGAACATAAAGGCTAAAGGCTTAGCAGTGGCGGCGAATTTCCTTAAAAGGGGAATTAAGCTAGATACCCAATATCTTATGTGTGGGGAAGAACCAGAAAATCTAAATCATTTACTTTTTGATTATAGAATAGCAAACACCTAGGGTATGAATGGTGACCAGGGAATAACGGGGAATAATGCATTCCTCAACATTCCTAAAAAAATTCACCATTCACAAGAAATAAATTTTCCTTCTCATTCCCTCTCATTCCTTTTTTTGTAGAGAAATAAAGAACAAAAAGATTCCTTGTAAAATTTGAGGAGGAACAACCATTCCTTTTCATTCCTGCCATTTTATTCCTCAACGTTTCTTTTCTATTCATTCCTTTTGTTACCAGAATGGTCACCAGTCGGACCCCTAAACTTGATGTGGTCCAGTAGAACAATCATACACTGCTTGAGAGAATAAAATCTATGATAAAAGAATCCAAGAAGGAACCAAAGGAGTTGATTAACTTCCATTTAGGTTGGAAAATCTAGAAGATGAGGAATAGGTTTCTTATTGAAAATAAAAGGGATCATTTTATCCAAGTTATTCACTCTGCCATCATAGATCATCATATGTGGTAGGAAGCAAACATTCACAAGCAACCAAAGACGATACCCAAAATAGGCAACCCTCTTCAATTTAAGAAGTTGTGCTAGTAGATGCAAACTATTATTGTATAGCAGATGCGTCTTGGAGGAAATCAGCTACTGTAGCTGGTATCAGGTTGTCTTTATTCAGCAAAGAAGGCACTCATATCATTTAATGTTACGCTGCAATTACATCAACTGAAACAACTTTTTAGGCATAAGTTTTGGCTTTAGTAATGGTTGTTCAACAAATGAGGAAACTTTCTTAAAAGAAGATTGCATTCCTTAATGCCAGCCAACGTTTGGTGACTGAAATCAACCATCACTCGCATCAAGGAGTTAAGCTTTGAAGGCACTACTCAGAAGCAACCATATTTATTAAAAACATTTTACAATATCAAACGATTATGGTTACTCGTTTCATTATGTTCCTAGAAAGTTAGTATCTCCTTCTGATCAACTGATTAAGATAGCTAGAGAAATAGATTTGAATTGGTGTAACCTTGTTGTAATAATATAAAGATCTGAAGTTTCTCAATATTGATTAAACGGATCTATTAGTAATTGAAGATAAACAAGACGTGTGTTTACTACACTTAGGTCTTCAATCAGTCTTCGGCACACTTTCTATTCAATATCATTGTCACTTATCAGTATGCATTAAAAATAAACTATTTTACTTATTTTATAAAAAACATATTCTAAAAATAAAGAAATCTAAAAGGGTAACTTTTTGTAAATTAATAACTCTATAAATTATTAAAATTTCATAGTTCTAATATTATTAATTTATACACTTTTTACTTTATTTTTATTCTATACTAAAGGGTCAAAGATGGTGTTTTTTTTGTTCTATTTTGGCAAGTTTTCCTTGTTTTTATGGTGTTGATTAGTAAGCTAAGAATTTGAAATGGCATAATTGCTTTCCAAATGTGATTTCATAACAATTTGCTAACTAAAACTTTTTCGGAGTGAAAATATAAAATGAAAAACACCAAGTTACATTATACTTAATAAAACAGAAAGAAATTTCATTTGTAGAATTAAAGAGTTTTAAGTAAAGAATTTTTTTAAATAATGAAATAAGTCGATTTTAATTTTATACAAGTATAGATAAAAATATTTAAGACTGTAAATCAAGGCAAATCAATCTAATAATTTTTTTTTTCAGTAACACACAGAACCTAAAATAATGGTTCAGATAGCTGAATCAGTAGTAGATATAGTTTACATCTAACGCATCAATAGATTTTTTCCTATAATTATTTATGTAATGAGTAAGATAGCATCTATGATTAGCAAATCATAAGATTTATATGTATTATTATGTATGTTTTAAAAATAAAACATAATAATTATGATTAAAAATTATTTTAATAATACTTGACTTTGTCATTTTTCTATATTAATTTCCAATTATATATAATTCTTATATATTTTACTTTATGATATATAATATACAAAAATGTATTCAGATAATTTATATTCTGTCGTTCTGGAAAACATAATCTGATAAAACATGAAATTCATTCTGAAAATTTTAAACCAGTTTTAACTTAACTTATTTTATGACCATACAGTGTTACCAAAAAGTTTTAGTTTATGTGAGTTTTAGAGCAAGTGTAATGGTGATGGTGATACTGAGTCAAGAGTCCTTAGGATTAGAATACTATTTTTTTTTTTTTACTTTTTGAATAGTTAAGGATCATAGTCTAAAAGATGTGTGCAATGGTGGTACTCGATTTGTAGTCCATAGGAATAAAAAAATAATTTTTTTTTAGAAAAGTGAAATTTAAATTTTTATTTATTACACATGATTCAATAAAAAGATACAAGAATTATTAATATTCATCACCAAATTTGTTTCAAATATGCTCAATTAGATCCATTTTCAAATATTCATGTATACGACTATCCCGAACATCATTCTGAATGGGAAATATGTTGTTGAGATTTGTAGGCCTGTCGTCCACCCGTGAACTTCTGGTAACGTCCCCTTCTTCAAAATCAGATATATCAAATTGTGTACCGTATCCATCCCGTACATTTTCGACTATCATATTGTGTAGTATGATACATGCTCTCATAATCTTGCTTATCTTTGCTTTGTCCAATGTTTTTACCGGGTTCTTCACAATCGCAAATCGGGCTTGCAATACTCCAAAAGCCCGCTCCACATCTTTTCGGGTTGCTTCTTGAACTTTGGCAAATAACTCTTGTTTAGGACATTGAGGGAGTTTGATAGATTGGATAAATGTTGACCAATTTGGATATATACCGTCAGTGAGGTAGTATGCCAACTTATACATGTGTCCGTTGACCATGTACCTTACCCTGGGAGCTCGACCTTCTATAATGTCGTCAAAAACAGGAGACCGTTCGAGTACATTAATATCGTTTAAGGTACCTGGAGGACCAAAAAAAGCGTGCCATATCCAAAGGTCTTGAGAAGCCATAGCCTCTAAGACAATTGTCGGTTTTCCTGATCCACGTGTGTACTGTCCTTTCCAAGCGCTAGGGCAATTTTTCCACTCCCAATGCATACAGTCAATGCTTCCAATCATCCCAGGAAACCCGCGTTGCTCTCCAATATCGAGTAGTCGTTGAAGATCCTCTGCGGTAGGTCGTCGTAGATGCTCTTCTCCAAATAATTGTATAATTCCGTCAGTGAAATTATGTAAACACGAAAGTGCAGTGGTTTCAGCAAGTCGGAGATATTCGTCAACCGTGTCAGCCGCAGAACCATAAGCAAGAAGACGAATTGCTGCCGTACATTTTTGTAGTGGAGTAAGATCTAACCTGCCGGTTGCATCTTTTCTTTGCTGAAAGAATGGAAAGCACTCTGATAGGCGATGGATAATATGCAAGAATAATCCCTTATTCATGCGGAAACGGCGTCTGAATATTTGTGACGAGAATGTCGAATCTTCGCTGAAGTAGTCATTCCATAATTGTTCGTGTCCTCCTTCGCGGTGTCGTTCAATGTAAGCACGTCCCCTTTGGTTAATGGTCCTGCCCTCCACTATGTTGTTGAATGTGTCTTCGACGTATTCGTCGATAATTTCGTCCAATCTTTCTTCTAGATCATCAGATGAAGATGATGACATATTTAGGTATCCTGGTTTTAAAAATAATATATAAGTTCTTATTTTAAAAAATTTTATTTCTTTTTACTATAAGTTCAAATATGTAGATTCAAATTTACAAATTTTATTTCTTTACTCTATAAGTTCAAATTTATTTACAATTTTTCTTTCTTCAATCTATTAGTTCAAATATATAGATTCAAATTTACAAATTTTATTTCTTTACTCTATAAGTTCAAATTTATTTACAATTTTTCTTTCTTTAATCTATTAGTTCAAATATATATATAGATTCAAATTACAAATTTTATTTCTTTACTCTATAAGTTCAAATTTATTTACAATTTTTCTTTCTTTAATCTATTAGTTCAAATATATAGATTCTAAGAAATTTTATAAAATATATTTTTTTAATCTATGGACAAAAGTTATAAATTTCCATTTTATCAATTTATTTTAGTTTAGTATGCTATCGAAAACTGCAAGAAGAAATGGAGATATTTCTATGTTGCTAATATTTGTACCTGATCTCTACACAAGGAAGATCTCTACACAAGCAAGAGGAAATGGTGATAGCTTTGATTAACACCACAGAGTTCTTTCGTATTTGACCAAGACGGCGAGACCAAACCAAATTATCTTTAGAGAGACACTGAGACAAATACCAAACCAAGTTATACTTATATATAATCCCAACTCAAAAAATAAAAAGGTAGATGGTGGTGATAGCTTTGATTAAATAAGTATAGGCTTACAAGGAAGCTGTAACAGAAGGAGAACTTCGTTGGTTAATATTACCCTCCACAATAACGGGATGGTCTGACATTTATGTGAATCCGTACAACTTTGGTGGTTGGCAGTGTCCACTAGTTCAATGGTCCAAAAAAAAAATTCAAAGTCAATAATATGATAAAACATTATAAGCCATTCATATTTATAAAAAATTTATGAGAAATTGCCAAAAATACCATTTCCCTTGTACCACTTTTCAATTATACACTAATCAACTATACCACAAGATTTTTAATTGGAAAATAACCACTATGTCCCTAATTAAAAAAGCTTTTATCTAAACCATATCTTCTTCTTCGATGTAGAAATCCGAGAATCCGGTGAGCTCCGGTGAAGGACGACGATCGGACCGTCGGTGATGTCTCCTTCGTGGGACTGCGAGACGGTGACCGTACGAGTCCTTTGTGTAAGACCCGCTCCTGGCCTCTCAGGCCGCGGTCGATGCCTCACGTCGCTCGGTCCATACCCTGACCGAACCTCTAAAAATTTTGCCCTTTATTTAAAACATCGCCCATAAGCGAGGGCTAACTCAGATCCTAGCTCAAGACTACCTTAGTCATTTCCTAGCTTAGATCATTTCAACTTATGCACAGCGGAATAATATCTACAAAACCATTGGTCTAAAACCAATCTAACACTTGTCTGGTCAGATCACCTAAGCTACTTGGTCAAGTAAACATAACTGCCATAGCTCCAAGGTCGATCCGAACCTGAACCAAGTCATACCAAACCGAGGTTCCATTCACCTAACCATTCTATCTAGATCTATGCAATATTGATAGATCATACCTTTGCCACATCCACGGAGCTTGTTAGCTCATTGTCCCAGCTGACTTAGCTGTTTAGCTAGCTCATCCAGCTAGCTGAGTGAACCACTTCACTGAGGTTCACCACTCTCTTCCAACTGATCGAGCTGTGAGGTAGCTTTGCCCAGCTCCTGTCCACTCGTCCAACTCCCTTATACCTGCATAAACTCTTCCCTTGGGTACTTAGTCATTCAGCCAACCATCCCCACGACTAAGTACCTACGGAAGTCTTCAACAAAACGACCTCAAGCAAACATGCTCTAAAAATTAATTAAAATTCATGACAAATACTGATAATTCCCCACTAAGAGGAATCCACAATCAGATTGATCAGAACCGGCCTAATTCACATAGAATTTGGCCAAATCCGCTAAACCGCCATAACTGACCACCATCAAACCGGCCTGATAAATCCAATCAAATCACATGATAAATCATGATAAATCCTCACTAAGAGGAATCCATGGTCGGATCCCATCAATTCCATCCAGAACTATGAGATCCGGACCTAGCTGCCCAACCAAGGCCATGGAGAGCTCCACTGAACCGCCAAGGCCTGGTTTAGTACCACCATGTCTCAGGCGTGTGCTCCTGTAACCAAGTCCTTTCATGGACTAACAAAGCCCATCAGATCCTAAGTCAATCAACCAACCACCCCACATGACTCAGAACTGATGAGTCTTCACACTTCCTAACCGCCATGGAACCATGTCCCACTGAACCTGATTAGTGTTGCTCTTACCACCGGTGCATCCTTTGATCAATCAGATCAGACACCTTGATCCACCATCCAGGGATCAGGTCGTCCATCCTTGCCCATGATCAGATCACAAACGGCCTTCCTTGTATAAACACACCAGCACAATACTTGTTGTCCACACCAACAAGTACTAGCCTTACTCCTCTCCTTTGCTTGCTGTTGGATCCAAACGAATTGGACCTTGCACTCCACATGGTTCCTCTGGTACTAGGACCCCATGTGTCTCACCAATGGGTCGGATCCATGGTTCACACCATGATCAAACTCAACATCAAACTATGATCCATCATGGATCACTTTCCAATGAACATCATATAACTATCATCCCACATGGATGAAGTAGATCAACAATGATCCGCCCTCCTCTTAGGGTCCTGGATCCTTAGTTTACATCACAATATATGGTCTTCAAGGGCGTGCCTTACCTTGGCTTAACAGCACCACAAGAGACATAAACATAAACAGGAAAGTAAGTATCAAATTTGTTACCTTATACTTGATCTTATTAGATCATGTGCCTCCTCTTATTAGGTTCGGCCATGCTCCTCCAGAGCATGCCTCCATCAAGCCCTTATCACATACTTACAGTAATGATAAGATCCATTCAATGGTCGTGCCTCTCTTCCTTACCATGGAACTCCCATGGAACCAGTTTCTGCACTGCATCCACCTTTGAGGCTGTGTTGGCCTTTGGGAGTGGAGTCTGGCCTTCTCCTTCTCCTTTGACCATTTGCGTGTGTTCCCAGGACACATAGGAAGCCTTAGATGTGTTCATACATGATCAAACACCACCCAAAGGTCGTGCATCACTTCCCCCTTCAGTGTCCAAGAAACTGCCTTTCTACACACATCTGCCTTCAAGGCTGTCTCAGCCCTTAGAAGTTAGATCCGGCCTCCTATCTTCTCTCCAGGCTATTTGCGTGTCTTCTATGGATGTAGAGGAAGCATATGGCGTGGCAAACAACAATCAAAACTCACCAGAAGGTCGTTCATAACCCTCCCCATGATTGCCCACCAAAACTGCCTCTTTGCTGCCTTTGATTGCATCTCTGTCTTGGATTGTTGAATCCGACCATCTCCATGTTTTTCTCTGGTTTTCTTTGTGTTTAAGGGTGGAAAATGAATGCCTGGCGTGCCTGTAAAGGCACGGCCTTGCCTGCCTTATATAGAAGAAGGGGCAGTTACCTTTCCAAAGGCTGCACCCTTTCGGTTTCATTTCTGGCCATTGATTTAATCAATGGTCCAGATCACACCCATTCGCCTATGGCAGTTACCTGGACGTCTTGGGCTTGTCAAACCACTCCTGGACATGTCTAATACAAGCCCAAACCGAATGCCAAGCCACTGGCCCAACCCCGAGAGCCCACCGGCCCATCGCCACATATGGGTTGCCCGCATGGCCCGGCCACTGTCCGGACCCGGCCCAACTGTCCGAGACCCGAACACTCAGTCAAGCTGAGTTGAGCTGATCCCCAGCTGACCCAGCTGAGTGAGCTAGTCCATCCAGCTCAGGGAGCTGACACACTCTACTTGAGCTCCAAGTGAGCTCCGTCCAGCTGGTCGAGCTTCTTGCTGCATCCCCACTGTGAATCACTTTGTACAGCTTGATATCTTTATCTTATTCAATCTTTCTAAGTCCCTTGGTCTATTTCCAGACCTAGACTTAGTTCTCCCATGATCCATTCTGATCATGCACCACATCACAGCTTCACCTAGCTGATCGAGTTTCACCCAGACCTCGTCCAGCTATCGAAACACTCAACCAACTCCTTTAAGCTTGTCTCCATCCTATTTTGGTTAAGTCTCAGCTGTATGATTCCCTTAACCACCTTTTTGGATCATGACAGGCTTGCCTTTAGGTCATATGACCTGTCTGGTGCATCTCCATGCACAATGGTCCAACCAGACGATCCTACTCAGGATCGGGGACATGACACTTTGCCCAATAGATGTGGATGTGGCAGCTAGTAACGTCCCAACGGTAATGGAGAAGAACCGATGTCTCCTCCCGCGAAGAAACGACGATTTGGAGAAGAGATGAACAGAGTACGTGGCGGGGATCGTGCTGGTTTTATCGGCGTTAAGGAGGATGCGAGAAGGAAAATCCCCGACGGAGATGGAACTCGAGCTGATGGTTGAAGCTAGGTCGAAACTAGCTGATATGTGTCAAGAGTTTACTCCTAATGATATCATCGGTGGCGATGGTGTTAGAGGTGTGATTGAAGATCTGGGTTTGAATTGTAAAGACCAGAGTTTAGGATTCAGAGCTCCTAAGATCACTATCTCCGAGATGTGTCTCTTGGCAAAAGAAAGGTTACAACTTTGTTTAGATTCTTGAAGGGATGTGATTTTTTTTCTTTTGTGGGTTTTTGATCATGTTTTTGGTGAAAAAAAAATTCTGCAGATGGAAGAAGCAAAACACTTTTTGACACCTATGGTATCTCACTTGTCACGGCCAATCAATGGTGTTGCATCTCCAGGTCTTGGTATGTGCATACTGTACGTTTTTATAACAAACCATCGAGCTTTGGCTTCAGGCATCGTTAATGATTCTTTGCCATTTGTTTCTGCAGGAAAGAATGTTTCTGTGGCTAATAAGTGTATTAGTAGTGAAGTTACTACTGTTAATCCAGCTGTGAGCCATTTCAGGCCTAAGATGGTGCTCAATGGTGCTGCTTCTCAGGGCATTGGTAAGTCTCCCTGTTTTATATTCCATCTTTGTTTCCGTAGATGCAGTTGTAGTGGTAAGATATTGATAGCCTTTGACTTGGAGAATAGCATATTCTGGTTGGTTTGCTACGGTTTTATACAATAAAGAGTTATAATAGCCAAATCCAAGTGCTATCATTAGGTGCTTAGCCCTGTAACTGTAGTTAGTCCTATATAGCGGATATTGTTACTAGTTCTATCTTGAGTTGCTTAATTTCACTTTTACCTTTTCAGGTGTTCCAGCAAATTCTTCTGTAAATTACTATGTTGGATTCTGGTCTACCTAACCTCAGTCAACCATATCATTCACTTCTTTTCAAAATTTATCATTGGTCTAGGGTTCCAATCAGATATATCTTATAAATAGCTTATAAGTTCTTGTAAATAATAATTAAACCCTTTTAAATAATTTTATAAACCTTTATAAATAGTTATATAAATGTTTATATATGTTTATAAACTTTATAGATGGTTGATACAAGGTTTTATAAGCTCTTATAATATTTATAAATGGTTTTATAAACCTTTATAAATAGTTATATAAATATTTATATGTGTTTTATAAACTTTATAGATGGTCGAATATGATCCACTAATAATCGTTGAGGTCGTATAAAAACTGCTTTGTTTGTGAATCTCTTTTCATGCATCCATGATGTTTGTAGTGATATGCTGTGTTTTTTTTCTACAAATGTTATATAAATTCTTAGACAAAAGTTTTCTACAAATCCTTATAAATAATTTACAAGCTTTTAAAAAATGTTTTTAAGACCTTATAAACGAAATACCTTTAGAAATGTTTATAAATCCTTATAAACAATTTTAAAAACCTTATAAATATTTGGTATATTCTTATAAGTGATTTTATAAAGGTTTATAAATCATTTATAGGAATATATAAATTATTGGTAAAGGTTTATAAATGATTTCTAAATCTTTAAAAAGGATATATACACATTTATAAATTAATTATAATCCTTATAAAGCCTTATAGACTGGTTTTATAAACTCTTATAAATGAATTATACTTTAATAATTTATTTAGAAAGCCTTATAGACGGATTTTATAAACTCTTATAAAGTCTTATTAATTTTTTATAAACCATTATAAATAATCTTTTATTTCTTATAAATAATTTACAAACATTTATAAACATTTATAAGAAAATTATAGATACTTTTGTCAACACTTTGATACAGAAGATTAAATTCATAAAACTAAAGAACACGCAGGCTTTGTAAAGAGATGATGATACGTGGGATTCTCGAGGCACAGCAAGCAAGGCTCCACCGCTTGAAATTTTACATACCTTTATAAATTGTTTTATAATCCTTTATAATGGTGTATAAACTTTATAAACTATTGATAAAGGTTTATAAATGATTTCTAAATCTTTAAAATGATATATAAACATTTATAAATTATTTATAATCCTTATAAAGCCTTATAGACTGGTTTTATAAACTCTTATAAATGAATTATACTTTAATAATTTATTTAGAAAGCCTTATAGACGGATTTTATAAACTCTTATAAAGTCTTATTAATTGTTTTATAAAACATTATAAATAATCTTTTATTTCTTATAAATAATTTACAAAGATTTATAAGAAAATTATAGACACTTTTGTCAACACTTTGATCTGAAGATTAAATTCATAAAACTAAAGAACACGCAGGCTTTGTAAAGAGATGATGATACGTGGCCTCGAGGCACATGACAAGCAAGACTCCACGCTTCAGAAATTTTACATACCTTTATAAATTGTTTTATAATCCTTTATAATGGTGTATAAACTTTATAAACTATTGATAAAGGTTTATAAATGATTTCTAAATCTTTTAAAATGATATATAAACATTTATAAATTATTTCTAATCCTTATAAAGCCTTATAGACTGATTTTATAAACTCTTATAAATGAATTATACTTTAATAATTTATTTAGAAAGCCTTATACGGATTTTATAAACTCTTATAAAGTCTTATTAATTATTTTATAAACCATTACAATTAATCTTTTATTTCTTATAAATAATTTACAAACATTTATAAGAAAATTATAAACACTTTTTGTCAACACTTTGATACAGAAAATTAAATTCATAAAACTAAAGAACACGTGGAGGCTTTGTAAAGAGATGATGATACGTGGCAGATTCTGAGGCACATGCGGACAGTAAGCAAGGCTCCACCACTTCAGAAATTTTACATATCTTTATAAATTGTTTTATAATCCTTTATTATGGTGTATAAACTTTATTATTTTTATGAACCCTTATAAATTATTTACATACCCTTATAAATCATTATTTACATACCCTTATAAATCCTTATAAATTATCATACAAACCATTATAAATTGTTTTATAAGGCTTTCTAAATGGTTAGACTCTTTTAATTGATTTATAAACCTATACAACTCTTATAATATCCCTTATAAATTGAATATAAGCTTTCATAAAGTTTTTATAAACCCTTATTAATAGTATACATCAGACAAAAAACTTGGCGATTCATCATCTGCTGAAGCTTTCTAAACCTATACAACTTTTATAACAAGCTGCTGTTCATACAGCTTCCCTACAGCGTATCTTGCAACTAGACCTCCTAACAAATGAGACACAAATGAGATCTTCTTTAACCCACCCCCTCTGTTCTTAACAACAGAAAAAACCTGCAAAAAAATATTTCAAAACATAGATATCAACATCAATCACCAAGAAAATGAGCTTACTCAAGTTGCAGAGAAGAGAAACACACCTCATTAGCTAGCCTTTCACCCATCATATCCACACCATCAAACGTAAAAGTAGAACTATTACTCTCACTACCTGTATCAAATTTTATTCAAAGTCAACAACTTTCGTCATCATATGTTTATCCCTAATAGGTTAGAACACTTACGGTGCACGAACACTTTCTCAGGAACTTCTTCACGAACTACTCCTGAATACTTCCAATCCACCAAACTAAATCATGATCCAAGCAGAAAACGAGCGAAGTCTAAAAACCTCCTCTGCTTCGCCGGCAACCTCCCGTTCGTCATCGGAGACGCCGCCGCCCCAAACCTCCTCTGCTTTGCCGGGGTACACTGATCAAAATCCAAAGGCGCAGACTTTAACACAAAGGAGATGGAGCGCCGTTTGACCCCAATACCCTCTCCTCGGCCTCTAACCAGGCTCCTCCTTCCCAGCCTTCTCTCTCGTTCCGACCTTGGGAGTCCCGAGCAGAGGATGCCGATGGATGCAGAGGATCCAAAAAGATGATATGAACTTTCTAATCATGATCTATATATACTTTATCCAAGCACAGTGTTCATATATTTCCACAATATCACAAGTTTTATACACATACATGATGAAACTCTTGTTTAGAAACTACTTTATAAAACCTTATAAATCGTCAATATCATATTTATAAGGGTTATAATTTCTTTATATACAGTTTTCACCATTTGAAAATCTCTCTCTTAACCGAAACTATTCAGATGACAAGTTCAAATAATGAAACTCGGATTTAACTATCAGAAAATTCAAACTCATTGCTATCGAACTGAAAAACAAACTCGGATTTAACTATCAGATTTAAATATTGTTTAAAAACTTCTTTATAAAACCTTATAAATCGTCAATATCATGAAACTCATATTTATAAGGGTTATAATTTCTTTATATGCAGTTTTCACCATTTGAAAATCTCTCTCTTAACCGAAACCATTCAGATGACAAGTTCAAATCAACCTTATCTTATTTTTAGATAACAGAAGGAAGAAATTCCTAAAATGACTTGAAAACCAGATTTAAGTTTTCAAATGCTCAATGCTCACTACGTAAATTGTGTTCTCTTAGATCGACATTTTCAAATGAGAATTCTAAAGCAGTGTTGTTCGATTCTTCGATAAGACAAAGCAGAAAATCAAAATTTTCCCAGAATTAATCGAATCAAATAAAAAAATACAGAAATTATAGACATACCAGTTGTGAACCTCGTTCAGAAGTTGACATTGTCGAGGTTTTGACGGAGACGATGATGGATCTCGACGAAGACGACGGCGGTGAGGCTTGATGAAGACGACAACAACGAGGCTGGATAAAGACATCGACGGCGAGGCTAAATGAAGAAGACGATGAAACTTGATGAAATCTCGACGGCGGAGCTTGATGGAGGATCTCGAAGGTTCGCGAGAGAGATAAAGAGAATCGATAATTGAGGGAGATAAGGTAAGGTTTTTGTCATTTGGTCATTAATGAATTGTGTATATATGAAAATGTCCACATACTAATGGTAAAGTTGAAAAAGTGTACCAAACAAAGTGTATTTGTAAAATTTCCCCAAAATTTAGGCCAAAGATTTCAGCCTTACAAGTCCAACAAACATAATTGAAACTTCAAAGAATAATATGCTTCGACGTTACGATGTAGACTTGCAAAACAGTTTTGAAATATAAGTATATTGTAAGCTGAGCAAAATTCTGTTTCACATTTTCTAACGAAATAAGCCATTTACAAAGAAAATGAATGAAAGAGAACTATGTAAGTATGCACGGTTGAACCTATATGATTTTCTTGAAACTTCAAAGAATAAGATAGTTTTTTCTAAACCTCAAAGAATAAAAAAGATCAACATTATCTACAAAGACTTTTTTCTTTTCTTATCACTATATTTTACATCTTTAACCTCTCTTTTAGTTCTCTCTCTAGCTGAAAGAAACACAATCTGTGAATTTTCATATATAAATGTGAAAGAAGCGTGTCCTCATGTGACAGTCGGTATGGCAACCAAAGTCATCTTTGATTTTTATCTATTAATTCTGTTTGACACTCAGAGCCCCATCATTATTAATTTCTAAATGGTTTTATTGTAAATTGTAGATTATGTCGAAAACTAGTGAAAATTTTCAGATATATATATATATATATATACTAGTGATATTCATGATTCAGTATGTTGTATTCTTACTTAAAATTTTAATTTATTATATAGTCTTAATAAAGAAAATATGTTAAAATATGTAAGATGAAAATATGTAAAAAATGATATTTTCTGATCTTTTTGATAGTGGTTTGCGACCGTAGTATATTATTTTGTTTGAAGTTGTTTAGTTCAAAGAAAAATAGCATAAGTAGTTGTTACTAATCGATTAATAAAAATAGAGTAAAAATCGATAGTCGTAAAAAAATTAATTTAGTTGAAATATTAAATATTCATGTCATTGACTGAGCTTTCTTTCAAGAAATGTTTGAAGGTGTTAAACCTGAGAAAGTTGATTAACGCATGTAAAAGCACCACCTGAGAAAGGAAATGATGCATAAGAAAACAACTACTTTAAAAGTAAGCAATCATTAACTGGTAAACTGAAATAAGAAACCGGTGTACCTTCCCATTAATCAACAACATATAAACCCCAATATCTCACCCCTTTCTTAATATTTCAGGCTTGCCAAAATTGTTGTAGCCTAGTCTGAATATCTCTACACCGATTTGTCTTCAACTCCGAGCAATGAAACTGGGAATTCGACAATGATTGAATTGGGAAAAGTAAAGGGATTATCGTCCGAACTCTCACACAGTCTATACATATACAATGAAACTGAGAAAGCAGGAACTAAATAAGCATTCAATAGGAGATAGTGGGATGAGTGGGATTTCTGGATTGATTATATGAACGATTACGTCGATTGCGTTAAAGAAGGAGAATTGTAGAGGCTATATTCTCCATCGTCAACATCAAATACAAAGAAATCCTATAAACCAGTGTTTTGAAACCCGACACGAACACTGAATCGGATGATTTCAGCAAGAACATTCTCTAATTTATTATAACTAAGCTCGCCTGGTTTTTCTTCTTCGACAATCCAAAACTCTCTTTTATAATTCATATGATCATATGATTTTATTCTTTTTGATCTGTAAATTAAAAATGTAATGATTTGTTATAAACTATGTTAAATAAAAAATTAATAAAAAATAATTTATTCACCTTTCTTGCAAACGTAAATTGTAGTGTAGAGGAATAATAAGTCTCATCGTGCTTTAGTCTGTTTTACGGACGTGCGGCTCAAGCACAATCATAACTCATCTTTTTTTGCAAACGTAAATTATAGTGTAGAAGAAGAGGAAGACGACAATAAAACTGAAAATTTTAAATTTTAAATTAGAAATTTAGAATATAAAAAATCATTTTAAAACATAACTTGAACTTAAATTGTAAAAATTAAAAATTATCTATTGGTTCAACCAGTGCTGCAATATGTATTGGGTTTTAGTGAGTTTTGTGTGTGTTTATGGGTTTTCACAAAATTCAAATCTGATTTATATTGGGTCACCAGATTTATCGGTTCAACTACGGATCCGGGTAAGATTCAAAACACTCTTATAAACGTTTGGACCTGTATGAAGGAAAGTTTAAAACTTCCAATTTATTTTACAATTAATACCAAAATTAATTAAATTTAAATTGAGAAAATATTTTAATTATTAAAAAAAAAATGCCACATGGCATTTTTCCCCCCAAAGAGATAAAAAACCTACTTTATTAGTATAGATATATATATCCAATTTTTTTAATAAAATGATAAAAACTGCTCTATTTTCCATAATTTATTCCATTTTATTAATTTTGAGATGATGATTAACATATTCGTCTGTTTTAAATATTTACCAGTTGTAGATGAATGGATCATAATTTTTTATGGTCTTGATTAGTAAGCTAAGAGTTCGAAATGGCATAATTGCTTTCAAAATGTCATAAGTATTTGCTAAATAAAAATTTGGAGTGAAAATATTAAATGAAAAGCACCAGGTTACATTTTGCTTATAAAATATAAAGAAATTCCCATTAATAGAAGTAAGAGTTTTAAGTAGAGAAAATTTTAAAATAATGAAATAAGTCAATTTCAATATTATACAAGTCTAGGCAAAAGAATAATCAAGACTTAAATCAAGGCAAATACATTCTAAGAAAAGATTTTTTCAGTAACACATAGAACCAAAATGGTTCAGATAGCTGAATCAGTAGCAGATAATTTACACCTAACGCATCAATAGATTTGTTTTAGCAAGCCCTTTATATAAAAATAGATTTGTTTTCCTATAATTATTTATGTAATGAAAAAGATAGCATCTATGATTTAGGTTTAGCAGTATCATAAGATTTATATGTATTATTATGTATGTATTAAAAATAAAGCATACTAATTACATGAAAAATATTCTAATAATACTTGACTTTGTCACTTTTCTATAATAATTTCCAATTATGTATAATTTTACATTTTTTACTTTATGATATATAATTTACAAAATTTATTCAGATAGTTTATATTCGTTCGTTCTGGAGAAAATAATCTGATGATACATTAAATTTATTCTGAAAATTTAAAACCAGTTTTAACTTAACTTATTTTATGTTATTTACTTATCTTATGACCATACAGTGTTACCAGAAATTTATAGTTAATGTGAGTTTACCCTCCACAATAATGGGATGGTCCGATTTTATGTGAATCCGCACAACTTTGGTTGTTGGCAGTGTCCACTAGTTCAATGGTCTAAACAAACTTTAAAGTCAATAATATGATCAAACATTAAAAGCCATTCATTTTTGTAAAATATTTTGTCCAAAGATTTCAGCCTAACAAGTCAAACAACCATATAATTCAAACTTCAAAGAATAAGATGCTTCGACGTTACGACGTAGACTGTTCTGCATTTAGTATTGCAAAACTGTTTTGAAATAAAAATATATTGTTAGCTGAGCAAACTTCTGTTTAACATTTTCTAACGAAATAAGCCATTTACGAAGAAAATGAATGAAAGAGAACTATGTAAGTATACACGGTTGAACCTATATGATTTTCTTGAAACTTCAAAGAATAAGATAGTTTTTTCTAAACCTCAAAGAATAAAACAGATCAACATTATCTACAAAGACTTTTTCTTTTCTTATCACTATATTTTACATCTTTAACCTCTCTTTTAGTTCTCTCTCTAGCTGAAAGAAACACAATTTGTGAATTTTCATATATAAATGTGAAAGAAGCGTGTCCTCATGAGACAGTCGGTATGGCAACCAAAGTCATCTTTGATTTTTATCTATTAATTCTGTTTGACACTCAGAGCCCCATTATTATTAATTTCTAAATGGTTTTATTGTAAATTGTAGTTTATGTCGAAAACTAGTGAAAATTTTCAGATAATATATATATATATATATATATATATATATATATATATATATATATATCCAATTTTTTTAATAAAATGATAAAAACTGCTCTATTTTCCATAATTGATCCCATTTTATTAATTTTGAGATGATGATTAAAATATTCGTCTGTTTTTAGAATATAAAAAATCATTTTAAAACATAACTTGAACTAAAATTGTAAAAAATAAAAATTATCTATTGGTTCAACCAGTGCTGCAATATGTATCGGGTTTTAGTGAGTTTTTGTGTGTGTTTATGGGTTTTTCACAAAATTCAAATCTGATTTATATTGGGTCACCAGATTTATCGGTTCAACTACGGATCCGGGTAAGATTCAAAACACTCTTATAAACGTTTGGACCTGTATGAAGGAAAGTTTAAAACTTCCAATTTATTTTACAATTAATACCAAAATTAATTAAATTTAAATTGAGAAAATATTTTAATTATTAAAAAAATGCCACATGGCATTTTCCCCCCAAGGAGATAAAAAACCTACTTTATTAGTATAGATATATATATCCAATTTTTTTAATAAAATGATAAAAACTGCTCTATTTTCCATAATTTATTCCATTTTATTAATTTTGAGATGATGATTAACATATTCGTCTGTTTTAAATATTTACCAGTTGTAGATGAATGGATCATAATTTTTTATGGTGTTGATTAGTAAGCTAAGAGTTCGAAATGGCATAATTGCTTTCAAAATGTCATAAGTATTTGCTAAATAAAAAAATTTGGAGTGAAAATATTAAATGAAAAGCACCAGGTTACATTTTGCTTATAAAATATAAAGAAATTCCCATTAATAGAAGTAAGAGTTTTAAGTAGAGAAAATTTTAAAATAATGAAATAAGTCAATTTCAATATTATACAAGTCTAGGCAAAAGAATAATCAAGACTTAAATCAAGGCAAATACATTCTAAGAAAAGATTTTTTCAGTAACACATAGAACCAAAATGTTTTAGATAGCTGAATCAGTAGCAGATAATTTACACCTAACGCATCAATAGATTTGTTTTAGCAAGCCCTTTATATAAAAATAGATTTGTTTTCCTATAATTATTTATGTAATGAAAAAGATAGCATCTATGATTTAGGTTTAGCAGTATCATAAGATTTATATGCATTATTATGTATGTATTAAAAATAAAGCATACTAATTACATGAAAAATATTCTAATAATACTTGACTTTGTCACTTTTCTATAATAATTTCCAATTATGTATAATTTTACATTTTTTACTTTATGATATATAATTTACAAAAATTTATTCAGATAGTTTATATTCGTTCGTTCTGGAGAAAATAATCTGATGATACATTAAATTTATTCTGAAAATTTAAAACCAGTTTTAACTTAACTTATTTTATGTTATTTACTTATCTTATGACCATACAGTGTTACCAGAAATTTATAGTTAATGTGAGTTTACCCTCCACAATAATGGGATGGTCCGATTTTATGTGAATCCGCACAACTTTGGTTGTTGGCAGTGTCCACTAGTTCAATGGTCTAAACAAACTTTAAAGTCAATAATATGATCAAACATTAAAAGCCATTCATTTTTGTAAAATATTTTGTCCAAAGATTTCAGCCTAACAAGTCAAACAACCATATAATTCAAACTTCAAAGAATAAGATGCTTCGACGTTACGACGTAGACTGTTCTGCATTTAGTATTGCAAAACTGTTTTGAAATAAAAATATATTGTTAGCTGAGCAAACTTCTGTTTAACATTTTCTAACGAAATAAGCCATTTACGAAGAAAATGAATGAAAGAGAACTATGTAAGTATACACGGTTGAACCTATATGATTTTCTTGAAACTTCAAAGAATAAGATAGTTTTTTCTAAACCTCAAAGAATAAAACAGATCAACATTATCTACAAAGACTTTTTTCTTTTCTTATCACTATATTTTACATCTTTAACCTCTCTTTTAGTTCTCTCTCTAGCTGAAAGAAACACAATTTGTGAATTTTCATATATAAATGTGAAAGAAGCGTGTCCTCATGTGACAGTCGGTATGGCAACCAAAGTCATCTTTGATTTTTATCTATTAATTATGTTTGACACTCAGAGCCCCATTATTATTAATTTCTAAATGGTTTTATTGTAAATTGTAGTTTATGTCGAAAACTAGTGAAAATTTTCAGATATATATATATATATATATATATATATATATATATATATATATATATCCAATTTTTTAATAAAATGATAAAAACTGCTCTATTTTCCATAATTGATCCCATTTTATTAATTTTGAGATGATGATTAAAATATTCGTCTGTTTTAAATATTTACCAGTTGTAAATGAATGGATCATAATTTTTTATGGTGTTGATTAGTAAGCTAAGAGTTCGAAATGGCATAATTGCTTTCAAAATGTCATAAGTATTTGCTAAATAAAAAATTTTGGAGTGAAAATATTAAATGAAAAGCACCAGGTTACATTTTGCTTATAAAATATAAAGAAACTCTCATTAATAGAAGTAAGAGTTTTAAGTAGAGAAAATTTTAAAATAATGAAATAAGTCAATTTCAATATTATACAAGTCTAGGCAAAAGAATACTTAAGACTTAAATCAAGGCAAATACATTCTAAGAAAAGATTTTTTCAGTAACACATAGAACCAAAATGGTTCAGATAGCTGAATCAGTAGCAGATAATTTACACCTAACGCATCAATCGATTTGTTTTAGCAAGCCCTTTATATAAAAATAGATTTGTTTTCCTATAATTATTTATGTAATGAAATAAGATAGCATCTATGATTTAGGTTTAGCAGTATCATAAGATTTATATGTATTATTATGTATGCATTAAAAATAAAGCATACTAATTACATGAAAAATATTCTAATAATACTTGACTTTGTCACTTTTCTATAATAATTTCCAATTATATATAATTTTACATTTTTTACTTTATGATATATAATTTACAAAAATTTATTCAGATATTTTATATTCGTTCGTTCTGGAGAAAATAATCTGATGATACATTAAATTTATTCTGAAAATTTAAAACCAGTTTTAACTTAACTTATTTTATGTTATTTACTTATCTTATGACTATACAGTGTTACCAGAAATTTATAGTTAATGTGAGTTTACCCTCCACAATAATGGGATGGTCCGATATTTATGTGAATCCGCACAACTTTGGTTGTTGGCAGTGTCCACTAGTTCAATGGTCTAAACAAACTTTAAAGTCAATAATATGATCAAACATTAAAAGCCATTCATTTTTGTAAAATATTTTGTCCAAAGATTTCAGCCTAACAAGTCAAACAACCATAATTCAAACTTCAAAGAATAAAATGCTTCGACGTTACGACGTAGACTGTTCTGCATTTGATATTGCAAAACTGTTTTGAAATAAAAATATATTCTTAGCTGAGCAAACTTCTGTTTAACATTTTCTAATGAAATAAACCATTTACAAACAAAATGAACGAAAGAGAACTAATTAAGTTTAAGCGGTTGAACCTATATATGATTTTCTTGAAACTTCAAAGAATAAGATGATTTTCTTTAAACCTCAAAGAATAAAAAAGATTAATATTATGTAAAAAGCCTTTTCTTTTCTTTTCTTTTCTTTTCTTTTCTTTTCTTTTCTTTTCTTTTCTTTTCTTTTCTTTTCTTTTCTTATCACTATATTTTACATCTCTAACCTTTCTTTTTAGTTTTCTCTCTAGCTAAAAAAAGCTTAAATTATAAGCGCCTCTTTAACAATGATGGATACAACATTTGTGAATTTTCATATATCTATTTGAAAGAAGCTTCTCCACATGTGACAGTCAGACGGTACGGCAAACAAAGTCATCTTTGATTTTTATCTATTTCTTCTTTTTATCATTTCGTGAACGGTATAAATAGGTAAGTTGTATGTAGGGATTGGGGAAAAAGAGAGAGAGAGAGAGAGAGATGGAAAAGAAAAGTGATGCTTCACAATGGGGAGTTGTGTTGTTTCTTCTGGTGGTTCTTTTAGTCCCAACTCATATCGAATGTGCTTTTCCCTCTCATGAACAACCCCTCCCAATACTAGGTTAGTTTCTCTCTCACATATGTAAAATAAATGAATTTCAGCTCTTCAATTAACAAACAGGCAAAGAGGAACAAAGAAGTTTTAAAAATTCGTTAATTACCCATGGTTTCTAGCGAAATATGTTAATTTGAAATATCAGTCATTACATTGTTATACAAGAATCTAGGACAACAATGCATGGCTCCAATAAAGTTGCTAGCTATCAATTTGATAGTTTTTTTCTTTCTAAATTTTGATTTTTGTTGTCAATTTTGGTATTGTTTTTTCTTAATTTTCATTTTCACCATCTTATTCAATTTGTATAAGTTTCAAAGTACCGTATAAACATGTACTTTATGCTAAATAATAACTAAATTTAAAATCAGCATATTTTATTTGTGGTTTCATTCCAATATTATAGTTCTGTTGAGTCTTAGGAAACTATAAACAATCATATATTTTCAAAAAAAAATTTTTTATAAAAATGTTGATATTTTTTTAATCTAATGAAAATACTTTTGGTAACTGATTTCAGAATATTATTTTACGGTTTTAATTATAAATTCGTTATATGCGTCTTTGGATCGTCCAACTTTTACATTTCAATTAAACAGCTATATATACACACACACATTTTTCAGGGAGGAGGCTGATGAGTATAACTAATTATAAGACCAACGGTGACATAGACGTCGGAGGATCAAGCAGTGGACAGGCGGGTGGTTGGAACAATCCCTAGTTTTCATTTCTCCATCATCTCTCCTGAATCCTGATCATCATCATCTCCATCAATTATCTATATACATATCATAAACTATAAGTAATAAGTGTGATCTTAATTTTCCCTGAACAAAAGTCAGGCTTTTAATACAGCATGTAACCGTAATGAATGTTTATAAGAAATTAAGAATAAATAAAATATGGGCTTAAACTTTTTTTTGAGACTTAATATGGGCTTAAACTTTGTAAATCAGAAAACAATATTGTACGCACACACACACAGACAGTGAAAAATGATATCTTACTTTAATGCTCGATCATTCTGAGACAAAAGGGATAATGCGAAGAGACCAGGTTCATTAGTTATAATTTATAAACGAGGCGGATATCAAATTCCTAGAAAGGTAAGGCAGTTAAAAAAAAATCCTAGAAAGGTTCACAAAATTTCCAAAATATTGTCTCAACAATTTATAGTTTAATTCTTATAAATTTACGAGTGGTTTCTTTTATTTTTTTTTGAGAAACTGTTTCTTTTAATTTAAAAAGAAAAAAATGTACAGAAGGGAGAAAAAGCTAGAAGAGTACAAGTAATTTTTAATAATTGAGTTTATATATGAATTTTAAAATATTATACTTTGGTTAATAGTAAAAATTTACAACATATATAGTGATATGGACTATGAGCTGAACTATACTAACAACAACAGATTTAAATAAGTCAATCAAAAGAAAACTTAAAAAAAAAATCAAACTTAGAGTTGTTAAAAATTGTATTATTTAAACTATATACACACATTCATGTAGAAGAGAAGGTTATGGATCAAATGCGATGTAAAATCAAATTTTAGAAGAAACGTTGAAGGCATTAAATTTTTTTTTTTTTAGGAAAAAGACAATATACAAAAACCATTAGATTATTAAAAAAATGAAATAGAGAAAGAGAAAAATTGGAATTACATGACATCTTTGGAAAACTTGTGTTTACAGAAATCTTTAATTAATATATATATAGTTTATTTACATGTCTATAGTTTCTTTACGTGCAGAATATACTTGATTAAAAAGTACTAATAAAATTTAAAACTTTTTTTGCTTCCACTTAAAATCCTTTTTATTTTCACTGCATCTTTTTGTAATTTATGGTTAGTGGACTTCTCCTTTTTGTGCTCAGTTTCTTTCATTTAGCACCAATTTTCAATTTGATATTACAGCTTAACTTCAATTTTATATTATGGTTTTTTGTTGACTAACTGAGTGGCCGAGAAAATTCAATCTTGTTTGAATTTTCTTCAATTGATTTGTACGCACTCGTGGAATTTAAACAACCTTGGTTTGGATATAAATATGCGTATCAGATCAAAGAGGTAACCAATTAAGAGGGAAAGAAAGATGGCAAATCAAGATGGTCTGAATGTGAGACTTTTGTTCTTTCTTCTAGTGGTTCTTTCGATCGCGCTCTATGCTCTTGCTTCTCAACCCGGTTAGTGTTTCCACACATACTCTCATCAAGCCATTTTTTGTAGCTTGAATTTTAAAACTACAAAAATATCATAAATGAATTACGCGTAATTTTGAAATAATCTAATTATAGTTTTCAATCATTTATGAAACAGAACAGAGAAGGAAGCTAATGCCAATATTCCCGTCATGCAGTCTACATGGTGGTGGTCCCCAGACAGATTGTCCGCCGCCCCCGTGATTTGAGAACTTTCGTCAAGACTTCGTATATAATGGCTTCACTTCTCCCAATACTCGAAATCTTCATCAAGAATAATATAGTATGTTTCTACGATATGATAGTATGTGTTCATGATTATATAATTTGTTTAATAAGCATTTATAAGATAATATTTGCAATAATTGTCAAGTTTTATCATAATTTCAATAGCTGTAAAATATTTTAAAGTTGATGTTTTTGGTGATTTATATACATGTATAGTGGTAATAAGGGTGTGATACAGTGATAGGTATTTATATTTGTTTATCCCAAAGCTGATATTTTAAAGACAACGAGCACGAGATGAAAACGCTGAACGAGTATCCATGGTTAACACTAAAGCAGCTTTCCACGGTGTTTCATCCTCCATGTATTCAGGATTTTGTGACTTTGTGGAGATTTCGTAGTGACTGGTCCATCTTTGCGGTACAAGGGTATATTCGCTAGAAACATCTTTCAGTGACTCCTCTTCAGCCACTGATATCTCCACAACACTAGCTTTTGAGAGGCTTGGAGGAACTCTAGATGTCTGTTTTGAAAGCCTCTTACTAACTTGTTTAGAGGCAGTCAAAGCCGGCCAATTTGAAATTCCAGAAATTGGAAAAGCATTTACTGAAGTTAAGTGAGGATCCAGGCTCTTCACTGATTTGTGGAATGGTGAGAGCATGGACGAGTGTGGCAGTTTGAGCTAGGGCTGGAGAAGAAAGAGACGCTTCCATCTCCGATCTCTCTGCAGTTTTTGTTGATGTTAAATCAGCAAAATATATTTGAGGAGGAGAAACATCTGAGGATTCCTGTTCTGAGACGAGAATCAAATAGTTATCAGAAAGCTTGGATGTAACTTGCAGAGGATCCACTGATGCAAGCAACGATTTTCCGACCATTTATTCGAAAGA
Organism: Brassica nigra; assembly: GCA_016432835.1. Classification (NCBI taxonomy): domain Eukaryota; kingdom Viridiplantae; phylum Streptophyta; class Magnoliopsida; order Brassicales; family Brassicaceae; genus Brassica; species Brassica nigra. The sequence goes on along the minus strand of CM028243.1, from coordinate 6,183,071 downwards.
GTCCAACTCATATCAGAGGATAAGGAATCCACTTCCACTGGTCGGATGGACTTCCATTTGAGATGTTTTGGAGAACTTGGCAGGAAAATGATAATGACACTCTTGTAAGTAAGTAGAAACATTTAGAGTGTTTATGACTTTTTAATATTTCAAAAATAAAAACAAATTAAACAATAATGGCATTTTGTAAATATTTAGAATAATTGAAAATTATGCTGGAACTTTTTGTAAAAATATTGTTGACAAAAAAGTTACTATTGCATTTGACCTCAAATTATAGGTCCTTTTAGCAAAAACCCTTTAAATTTCGATTTTTGGTATGGTTTAAGTTGTATATATACACCAATATTTTAGGGTGAGTTGAGTCATTGGACTAAACTCCTTAACACACATTAGAGTTACTCAGATCATGTAAATTAATACATGAACACTAAAAGAAAGAATCTAGAAAATTTTGATTTTAGTTTCTGAAACTGAATTTAGAATGAATAAGAAGAGTTTTTTTTTTTAAATTATACACAGGTATTCTGGCTCCACAGAAGTGGTCCAGACTAGTCACGTGTTGCCATGTGTCGGTCTTCTGTACTTGGCGATGCCGAAATGTTAATTCCCCAGTGGTCGGGATTCGAACCCAGGTGGCAGTACTCACAGCTGTGAACCCTTTACTATCTGAGCTAGAAGCCTCGGTTAATGAGTAAGAAGAGTTATTAGGAACGTTGGTAGAAAGATTAGAATGCGATCATAAAATGTTTAATTCAAGCAAGCAAATTCATGTATAGAAAGATTACATGGATAATAAATATATTAAACAAACAAAATAAATCATCGACACAAACACAAGCAATATTTTATTAAAGAAATGTATCATGAAAAAAATTCAAGCTTTTTGTGGCGCAGCCGCAGGAGTTTCTGGAGCCTTGGCCGGAGTTACAACCACTGGAGCCTCTGTGACCTTGGTGGATGGAGTTTCAGCTACTGGTGCTGGGGTAACCACTTCTTTCTTGTCTTCCACGGCTGCCTTCTTCTCCTCTTCCACGGCGGCTTTCTTCTCCTCAACTGGCTTCTTCTCTTCCACGGCCACCTTCTTCTCCTCTTCCAAGGCTGGTTTCTTCTCTTCCACCACTGCCTTCTTTTCCTCTTCCACCGCTGGCTTCTTCTCTTCTACCGCCACCTTCTTCTCCTCTTCCACGGCTGGCTTTTTCTCCTCCGCCACCGCGGGGGCAGGAGCCACTATCGGTTTAATCTCTTCTTTCTTCTCTTCTACTATCTCTATTTCTTTATCTCTGTTTGTAGTTCCCTCTTCCTTGGAAGGTTCATCAGTTTTCACGACTTCCTCCACAATTTCTACTTCTCGTGACTTTTCCGCCGCCGGGAGAAACAAACATACTTTCTCAAATATGAAGATTACTGGTCCGGAACTGGTTGACGAAGTGTCACATGCAGCCTTTGATCCGGGGAAACCTGATTTAACAAATCACATAAAAGGATTATTAAGTACTCATATCCTATATGAAATACTAACCTTGTAATATACAATGTACTAATCTAATATCATTTGTCAATCATTATTTCTATCATGAACATCGTGACGGTTATGAGGACTTCTCATTTTTGATATAGTATCAGGTAATATAACATGTATGAACCAGCTACATGTAATTTATGCATCTAAGGTTATTATCCAAAATATACCAACAAACATCAATACGGTTCATTATGGAAAATAGCTATCCAACGTTTTAATAAATTGTATAAAGGTTGAAGACAACAAGGACGGGTTAGATAGCTTGAATAATCCTAGTGAACACACGATAATAGTATGCCGTAAATACATTACTCAAACCAGTTTTAACTAAAATAGAAGTACGTACCAATTTCTACAAGTGCCTCGAGGAATTTGTGCACTTCGGCAGAGTGTTTCGTTAAACCATCCTCCGTAGGCTCCCTCACCAAAGCCTACATATATAATCATAATAATCGATGATACAGTAATAATCATTAGAGGTCGATTTTAAAATTTATAAGAGAAATTACAAAAGAAAAAAATATTGAATAAATACCTTGAATTCAGCAGACGTGGCTTCGTAGATTTCCACGACCTTGGCTTCCAGTTCGGTTCTCTTCTCCTCAATCTCCTTGTTTATTGCTTCCTGAAAATAAATTTTAAGAACCACAATAATCATACACGTATAATATGTAATTATAATTTATAGATCTAAAATACCTTCGAATCATCAAAGGTTAAGCTCTTGCTAGCCTCAACAACAGCAACAGCTTTCTTTGTTGGGCTTCTCTCGAACAATTTCTTTATTGTTGGAACAACCCTTGATTTCCAGTAACCCATACTTTTCGTCTATTTAATAATCCTACAACGAGAAAAACAAACTACGATAAACTTTTCTGTATATACTTATGGTTTACATGAAAATGACGGAAACAAAAGATCTTAACTTTTAACGTAAGCGATTAAACGAGACAAGATTATTTGATTCATGCACACAAAATTCATACGGTGATCGTAATACGCATATAAATATATAAAAACATTTATGGTTAATGTATAATAATATCTAGCTCCCTAGTTCTAATTTCTAAAGACTCAAGAAAATATCAAATTAACGTAATAATTAACGAGCATTATAAAATAAGAAACACATCTTTTCACGTCTAAATAATCGACAATGTTTTCATATATGTATGAAAATGTACACTGCTTTATATTTTTCTTTTGTTCTTGATGATACTTACTTGAGGTGATAATCTTCTTGAGGCTCTTCGTTGTTCTTCGTTAGTTCTCCAACTATTTAGTTGTTGTTTGCCTGATTTTTAAGAAGCCGCTTTCGTATTATAGAAGGGATTATCTACTAGCCACCCTTTACTTTCATCTAAATTACGTATATACCATTTCTATTTAAAATCGTTCTATACCTTTTCTCCGTTGGCGCCAGGACCGATTCTGTTGGATGGTCGGCAAGCTCGGTTAACAATAGTAAACCGGAACCAGTTACGTAAAATCCAAATGAAAACATATATTTGTTTTGTTTTACGTACTTTATTACATTACAAGATTTGATTGAGTAACTTTCTATTGAATATATGAACCGAACTTTTGTATTGTTGTCATTTTGAGTTTCCGGTTTTCTCTTTCAGAACCGGCCAGGCTCAAAGAGAAGACAGATCAGTTAAGGGCATATACGTAATTTACAGGATATTTACTGGCTGGCACTGGTATTGCAATTACAGTTGGCAAATTCAAAAGATAGGACCTGCCATGGTGATCTGTAAGGTACATCATGTAGTCCTTTATCTGGTATTAAACTTTATTATAAGCTATATTTGTCTATAATTTTTTTTTTGATAGTTCAATTAAATGTGTATATATATTGGTTATGGTATTTTGTCAACTTAGTGGCTGTTATTTTGATTTCGTGTTCTTCGTTGAAGAAATTAAACGAGTATTAATTCCTATATATCCCATAGATTCTTATTTAGCTTAATTAATTATTTTCTCAAGATGGACATCCCACCCTCAACATCTATTAACAAAGTATGAAGTCTTCATCGATCACGACATGGTATACACTTATGTATATGATGATTTGATTGAATAGGAAAATCAAAGAGAAAACATATATTCATGATTGACATTTTAAAGATGACAATGTTTAACCATATAATAGATGATTCAAGTTAGCATATTAAAATTCCAAAAATTATTTGCAATCTAAATAGAAAATGTGAAACCTCTTAATCCAATAGTTTGGTAGATGGTTCATTAATACCTTTACACCAAAAAGTATCAAAGTTCAGAATTTCAACTTAAGCTCTGATACCAATTCAAATCTCTAGAGACACAAAGAATTTATAAAAACAGTTTTTCTTATTAGTTTTATAAACTACTCAAAACTAAAGCTCTCAATGTTTTTCTCTTAGATCTTATCTCAATCTTAGATCTCTTATGGAACACCTCTCCATGAGACATCTATTTATATGAAAGACAATTTCCTTTAACATGTGGAATATGGAAAACACAAACCTAATCTAATAGAAAACTTCATTTTTCTATTTGTAGATTTTTTTTGTTTATCTTAACATAATTAAACACTTATCAATATGTTAAGTTTCCACAAGCTTGGAATTATCCAACATTCACCCCCTTAATTCCAACTTGAACTAGGGAGATCAATTTCTTAAACTCTAATTAAGCTCCTCATTTGCTTGAACTTAATCCTTGCTAAGGCTTGATAAGGATGTCGGCCTTCTGCTCAACATTATGTGCAAATCCACCCATTGGATTCACATCCCAACGAGTAACAACACCTTCACAATCTTTACCCTTGGTCACACCGATCACACCAATCGGTATCAATTTCTCAAAGAAACTATAGGCAAAGTTAACCTTCTGGTTAATGGTACCACCGTTGGTCTTGATCTCCATCATGTGAGATTTCTTCCACTTCAATCCCTTCATCTTCTTGATCTGAGTCTGGACGCTCTTCTTGCCTTCCTCGCTTCCGTACTGCTTGGCATACCCAGTGAAAGCTTTCTTCTTAGACTTGGCCCAGTTCTTGTAGAACCTTCTCCTAGACTCTTCATTCAAGTTCCGATGAGTCTTGTGGCTGAAGCTCACTGCAACGAGAACTTTGGTCACGTCCGCCATCTTGCGTACGTGAGCGATGTTGGCCTTCTGCTCAACACCCGACGCATTTATCTCTGGTTCGTCTTCAGCCTTAGAGATCTTTAACCTTGACTTCATTGGTACGTGAATTGTGTTACACGCTTCCATCTTTGTGTTACATACCCCTGTATGTTTAACACCAGCCGATCTATCCACAAGCTCCCACGTCTTGATAGATTTCAACTCGACTTCAACAGCTTTAAATCCACTTTCTTCACAAAGTAGATTGAATCTAGCTGAGGTAAACTCTCTCCTTCTATCGGTGAGAAAGGTTTTAATAGGTTCCTTCAACCTTTTGAACTGATAGAATACCTAATGCTTCTTCTTCAATAGTATAGCTGGGAACGAATGTTTAATTTGCTTCCCTGCTAGACATGTGTTACACACGCTTTCTTTGTATGTTACACTCGGCATCAACTTCTGAACTCTCACCTCCCTTACACGATCAGCTCCAAGTTGTCGTGACTTGTTGGCGTTCCAGATATATTTTGATGCGGTTTGTTCTCCCACCTAGAGAATAAACATCTTCATCCTCATCGACCAAACTGTGTAGTTTGTCGATGAAAACATAGGACATTGGATGGATGCAGCTCCAAGGTCCTTCGTGCGTGGAGCCTTAGTCACGTCCGCCATCTTGCTCGAGTGATCTCTTGTTCACAAGCACCAGGATCTTAAGCTTCAACTTAAGCTTAGATCGAGTCTCCAACTTGAGGCTCTGAGACCAATTCAAAGTTCAGAACTTCAACTTAAACTCTAATACCAATTCAAATCTCTAAAGACACAAATAATTTATAAGAATAGCTATTCTTATTAGCTTTAGAAACTACTCAAAACTAAAGCTCTCAATGTTTCTCTCTTAGATCTTATCTCAATCTTAGATCTCTTATGGAACACCTCTCCATGAGACCTCTATTTATATGAAAGACAATTCCCTTTAACATGTGGAATATGGAAAACACAAATCTAATCTAATAGAAAACTTCATTTTCCTATTTCTAGATTTCTTTTTGTGTTTATCTTAACATAATTGAACACTTATCAATATTTTAAGTTTCCACAAGCTTGAAATTATCCAACAAAGTATGGGTTCTGAGTTTAAGAAAAAAAAATTATGAAAAATATTAGAGAAAATGTTTACATAAGATCTTTAGCATATCGTAAAGAGTACCGTAAAAATGGATCTTATAAAATAATTCATGGTGATCCAGTAAGACGTGAATTTGCATAAGATAAATATTGTCGTTGTTAGTATCGTTTATATAATATTTTCATTATTTGTAATAGCATTATTAACCAAAGTTAAAAATAGAAAATAAAATTCTCTAATCTGTCTACAAAAATGGTATACATATGGAATGATCAAATATGTTGCAACTATCATATTCTACAGTTTTATAACTATGATTTATAAGGTTCACTAAATTAACAGCAAATATGTTTTTGGAACTAATTGAATCACCGCATTTAACAAAAAAATAACTTATTAAATAACCGCATACATAAACAGATCGATTTAGCTTTCTACCATAGCAAATGTTTTCTCTTGAAAAAAATACCCTAAAATAACTTTTTGGGTAATAATAATAAACTACTATGTTAATTAGATTTGTGTCTGCGTTACGCATGGATTTTTTTTGTGATATTATTTCTCTTGAAATTGAATATTAATATATGATTTTTAATGTTTTTGTTGTAAAAATCCTATAAAAATTGAATTTGGGAATTAGCAAGATATTTTAGTTGGTTAATGGTTTTATTTGGTAGAAAATAAAATAGAAATATCATTATTTTTTTTTGTTGAGCAATGAATAAAATCTATACGCGATGTCAATTATAAAGAACGTAAAAGCTGTTGAAAGAAATGTTGTGAGGGCATAGTCTTTGTTAAAATCATGTTATGGGGGTTGTGTTGATGGTTGTCTTTCGTTTTCTACATTCGCTCCCCACTCTTTGGTAGAGCTGCCAGCAAAACCCTGTTTGTGTACCCTTGCAGAGTAAGTTTGTAGGATAAACTTAGGTGAAACATAAGTTATGCTTTGTTTCACCCAAGTTATGCTTTGTGATCAATGGTAACCTGATAACCCTCAGCAAGGGCGTCTCTATGCATGTGCTAGAGGTGCATTTGCACATGGTCCAATTTTAGTTTTGTGTGTTTCCTTTACATTTTTAGTTGATAAAAAGGTCTACAATTTCTTTATGTTTTCGCTTTCTTATTCAAAAGGGTCCAAATTTTTGTATGTGCTAAAGTTATAACGAAGAAAGTGTTTTTTTTTTTATATATAAACTCACACCAATAACATAAGTAATAACTAAGGTCCATATTTTTTTAGCGGTCTTGTCTAACATTGAGATGGGCCTGACACTCGGAACTTATATGTTAAGAAGATCCCATTCTTCATGATTGATCTTTTCATGGTTATTTCTTAGTGAAAGAAGAAGCTTATTTCCATATAGTTAATCATCCATTTGCTTCTTCAAAATGCATGACATATATGTACCGAACTTTTCAGATATTTTTTTCCGAACAGTCTCACCGCTCATCGTTTATATATTTTTCTTTGTGAATCACTGTGTATTAAAATTCTTTTGTCGATAAACAAAAAATTGCCCCATATTTTTAGTATTCTCGAATTCGCTATTCATGTGTATAGTAAACTCATAAATTTGACCAAAATCACTGCACTCCAAGATATGATATCAACTGCTACGAGATAACCGAAAATTTACGAAAAACCAGATATTGCAAATACGCGAATCACCATAAATCAAACTGTGAATTTTACAAAGCACGTAAGACTTGGAAAAGGAAATAGGTTAAATCAGGCAATAAAGCCAACTTCGCCAACATGCGAAAGCCCGATAACATGTTCGGCTTTATTAGTTCATGCAACACATAAGAAGTTTAGAATATTCATTGTTCGCTTATATGTTAAGTAAGACCCTAGAGATAAAGATTTGGATCAGCCAACCTTAGCACGGGGGTCGTAACAAGTGGACTCTTCAGCTTCAACGTGATCCCAAACTTCTCCTCGACCTTTACTTTCTCTCCACAAGGAAGTTTCTAGTCAAAAGAATGCAAAAGTGTAGCGATATTGTAGAGAACAACTCTCTCGCCCATTGCCATTCTCACACATATTCTACGACCAGATCCGAACGGAATATAGTTGAAATCATTTCCGCTGAAGTCATAAGATTTATCAAGAAACCGATGGGGTCGAACTCAAGTGGGTTCTCCCACACATCTGGATTCCTTTGGATCGCCCACACGTTAATGAAGATCTTTGAATCTTTAGGGATAGTGAAGCCGTTCACCACAGTGGTTTGAGATGGGCGGTGAGGATTAAGGAGTGGAGCAACCGTGTGAAGCCTGAGAGTTTCTTTCATAATGGCAAGAATGTACGGAAGTTTAGGGATGTGATACTCTTCCACTATTTTATCTTTGCCCACAACTTCATCAAGTTCTTGTTGCGCTCTCTTCATGATATCAGGTTTGTTTAATAGCTCGGCCATCGCGAACTCTATGACATGTACGGATGTATCCGTATCACCGAGCACCATGTCCTTTGTATAATTGAGACAGTTATGAAAATATCATTAGATTTTTAACAAAAACCAAAGCTGTATACTTTAAAATTAAGAAATTAGTCGAACCTAGACCGAAAGCTCCAAATTTTTAACCATAAACTTAAAAACTATTATATAGTAAGGTCTTAAAATTAACCTCAGAGACCCTAAATAATAAATCCTGACCCCAAAAATGAAAATTTTTCGTTCCTATTTTTCAGACGTCTTTTTGTTAGATCATCATTATTCCAATAAACAAACCATTTTTAACAAATTTCTTGGCAACCATTCTCAATGTTTTACGTACCATGAGCAACGCCTTCACATCGTTCATGTTGAAATCTGCCTCCTCATCTTCATTCTTGATTCTAAGTAAGACCTCCAAAACATCCTCACCCTTCCCTTCACGTCCCTTATCCATCCCCAGCCTTTGATTAATAACTCGGTCAAATAGCCTGTCCATCCTCTGAGCCGGTCCTCGCATACGCTTAACCAAACCCTGAAGGTCAAACCGGCTCAACACCGGGAAGAAGTCAGATATGTTGGGTTCCAAACAGGAGGTCGTTCATCTCTTGAACTAATTCTGAGAACTCAGCTCCAACAAGCTCTCTCTCTTCTTCTTGAACCGTAGCGCCCCACAACATCTGCGTCACAATATTTAGTATCATCAAGAATATTTGTTCTCCCAAGTCAACTGGTGACCCGGCCCTAGCAAGATCCGCCAAGTACCTAACCGTTCTCCGGGTCTCTCCACGACGAAGGTCAACAGATTTTTCCATCCTGGCGTTGCTCAGTATCTTATTGACGCATAGTTTCCTCAGAATCCAAAACCTCGGTCCATATGGTGACCAGGGGATATCAATACCACCGTACGTGTTAACTATAGCCACCGCACGAACATCGTGGTTTGCGAAAATGACGTCATTTGTTCTGAGAATCTCACGAGCCACCTCAGAGGAGGTGACCACAATCGCCAGCTTGGAGCCGAACCAGAGTTTGAAAATGGGACCGTGCTTTCTAGCCAGCCCTTGGAAGTATGTATGAAGCTCTGGTTTGAGAAAAGGGAGGTTTCCAACTATCGGAAGACCCCAAGGTCCCGGAGGCAAGGGAGGAGACTGACGTTTGGTTTTGGCGTAAAGCCAAAAATACCACAAAACAGTGGATATAACGATCACGACTAAAACATAGTCCACATGGTCCCGGCAACTTAGAATTTTGAAGAGGCTGGAAATGGTTGTCATTTTCAGTTGAGTTGTGTTGGATTAAGCTTGCACTATCTGATTGAAAACAAAGAGGATATGATTGAAGAAGAAGATGTCAACTTAGGTTTTGGAAAAGTGAACACAGAACACGAATGATTTGCACAAGGGGAAAAAGATAATGAGTCAATGGAATTTGCTAGTGATGAATAAAGAAATAGAAATATAATTATTTGCTTTTCTATTAAATGGAAATTGTTAGCTTTTCCTTATTTTTGGTTTAAGAAATATCTTAAGGATATAAATCATATAAGAATTGTTGTAGTCTCACGACAAAGAATAATTCGATCAACAATAATAATAGCCTTTCTGAGTTTCTCTATTTTTTTCTGAAGGCAATTCAACGTTTTTTTTTTCTTAACAAATAATCCAACAAGTTGATGCACCAAACAAAATGACGGCGGCGAATTAAATTGGCATCGATTAACTAGAGATGAAAACAACGAAATTGTTCAATGGTGAATAAAGTTGAATTTGAATTTATGTTATTTAGTTGAAAATTTATGGAAAGGGATATGATGGTAATTTGACCATTAAATAAAATTTGGATTAGTATTTTGACCTTTGTCTATTTTTTTATAAGAATAAAAACTTAATTTGAAGTTATTGAAAGCTATATTCTTTTTTGTCAATTTCATAAAGATATTGCTTAATTTTTGGGTTTAAAACCATAAATAAAAATTTGAAATTTAAAAAACAAACAACTAATGTAACTTAAATATTGACACTACTATTTGATTTTTTTTGTTTGTTTTCAGATTCATTAAGATATTGTTAAATTTGTGGGTTTAGAATAATAAATAATACTTTTGAAATTTACAAAAGAAAAATACCCACAGTAGAACCTCTATAAACTAATACTTAATAAATTAATAATCTCTATAAATTAATAAAAAAAATTTGTTCTAAATTGGTTCGGTTCAAAATAGAACACAAATCGATAAAATAATAAGATAATAATTTTTTAGAAAATTCTATGTAAATATATGGTCCTATTAAAATAATAAATTAATAATATATCTATATATATATTTCATATAAGTACAAACTAAACATTATATTGTTGGTTTTATATTCACTATGAAAATACCTCTATTTTTCTTAACATTTCAATATATTTTGATAATATTTAGTAAAATTATATCGAAAAACCACATATAAGTTATATGAAACATAAAATTATAAACCAAAAAAATATAATAAAACAATATGAGATTCAAATTTCTAAAATTTTATAAATGTATATACAGTAAAATAAAATATTTATTTATTTTATAAATAAAAATATTCAAAAAGAAAAAAAATCTAAAATGAAAACTTTTGTAAATTAATATCTCTATAAATTAATAAAATTTCAAAGTCCCAACATTATTTATTTATAGAGGTTTTACTGTACTATCGTAACTTAATCATTGACACTATTATTTGATTTGTTTTTGTTTTTATTTTCATATAGATATTGCTAAATTAGTGGGTTTAAAACCATAAATATAACTTTGATATATTTACAAATATAAAATATTCTAACGTTTTTTTTTGTGAAGTAGTATTCGGTTGTTTTTTCAGCTTCTTTCTAAACAGAAAAAAACATGGGATTTTCTTTGATGATGTATTAAGTTTTGAGTTATTAAATTAATAAAGAGAGTATAGCGCAAAAATGTAACTAAAAAACACATAAAAAAGCATAAAATAAATAATAAAGTTTTTAATACATGATTGGTAATGTTTTTTAAGTTATCAATAAATTAAATTTCTAACTCAAACAAAATCAATGATACCATATAAGTTATTAAATTAACAAAGAGTATAGCTCAAAAATGTAACACTAAAATAACACATACAAAAGCATAAAATAAATAATAAAGTTTAATACATGATTGGTAATATTTTAAGTTATCAATAACTAAAATTTCTAACTGAAACAAAATCATTGATACCATATATTACCAATCAAAGCCGATATTTCCATAAATTTTCTGACATCAATGACTAATTGACTATTGACAAAAAAACTACAAACTTGAGAACACGACAAAATCACAATTTTTTTAAAATTTTAACTAGTATATCAATAAAAAAAAATCAATCTATTTATTTTCAGTTATTTGAATTGGAATCTCATATAGTCTAACATATCCCATTAGAATTAATCACATAGCAAAATTAGAATTCTGTAATTTCAACTTAGGGATCTATTCTGCTCAATTTAAAGTTATGTAATTAGTTTAAATTGTATTACACTATCAATTTAGTGAAAATTGGGCGATCTATACTTTTGTCTATTACCTTTTGAAAAAATAACTTATAAATCTGGATCACTTCTTTTTATAAGAAATTGGTATTTGTGAACTCGTGTCACATGCAAAATAATTGGTTGATTAATTCTTACAAGTAACAGCTTTGATATCCACATCATAAAATAATCCATTTGACTTCAAATATATATTAAGGCATAACGTGAAATAACGTGTTCTACTTAGATAACATTTTTAAATTACTTTGAAACATCTATATTTCATATAATATAACATACTCTAAATATTATTCATAAAGTCATTTAAATATGTATCATTACCATATTCTATTTCAATAAAAATAATAATAATATGGCTTTAACCTAATTATAATATGTACAATTATCCAAATAAAAATTTATATTTTTGGAAAACACTTTTAAATATAATAATAACGATAAATTCATATATCACTCTTAATTTAATTTTTGTATAAATATTTATTTGTTGAAACTATCTAAATATATTAATAATTAGTAATTCATATATCGCCACTAAATTAATATATATATATATTTACTAAAAGCTAAATATATATTATATTTTATGTATATTATCAATATTAGTTAAAAGTATGTAACAACAAATACAAAACCATTTAAACCCATTACTAGATTTTGATCCGCTCTTTGAAAGCATGAGATAACTATTTGATTAAAAAAATTTCATTTTAAAAGTTACTAACTTTTTTTTTGTTTGAATTTTAATATTTGAGTTTTGATATCTATAATTAAGAGTAATTTATTTTGACGTCTCATAGTGATACGTTTGGGTTATTCAGTTTTCAAGTTATTGGGGTTGGGTGTTTTAGACCCGTTTATGAAACATACACTTTTCAGATCAAATCAATTCAGGTAATGTTGAATTCAAGTTGGGTTTTTATTTTTTCATAAAACCCATAGTGAAACAAATTTAAAAATAGTTTAGATGTAATTCAGGTTTAAAACCAAAAATTCTGAAAACATCCAAAACCCCGAATTAAACCCTGGAACCCAAAAACATCAGGTAATTCATGTAATTCGGAGTTTTGGATATTTTATTTATAAATTAAATTATATATATATATATATATATATTTATTATATTTTAAATATTTAGGTACATGTTCAATATTCGGTTTGGTTTTAGTTTTCTCGATTTAGAAAATAGGAAACGTTCGGATTTTTATAAATTTTTGTCCAATTTTGGTTCCAGTTCTTTTTATTCGGTTCCAGTTTTTCAGGTTTTGAATAATAAATTCACGAGTAATGTCTCTTTAGTTTCTTATCCGTGTTTTAATATCTATCTTATTAAGAGATGCAAGGAGACCTAAAAAAGTTTCTTATTTTAATAGAAAAATAATTCTTTTTAAAAGAAACAATGTTATATTTGTTTAGATTTTTTTTAATATGTTTGTTCATTCTCGTTTGTTTATATTTTCAAAGACACTTTGTTTAAAAACAATCAAATATCAAATTTTGTAACCGTGTTGCTATAATATACTGATAGTATTGGTGGGTTTAATTTGTTAGACTAAGCAAAATGTTGCAACTTAATTTTAGTTTTTGTTTAATAATGTATGTTTTCTTGAAGAACCACATAAACAAAAAAGACATTAAATAGTTTAGAGCCAGTGTTGAGATCCCCCTATATATTAAAAGAGAAGTCACTTTAGTGATTTCTGCTTATGTGGCACTCATAGAGGACACTCTTAGATTAATTCTCTTAATTCTATTGGTTGATTTTTGCTAATTTCTTTTTGATTTACTTTTAAATCGCCAGGGAAGCGTTAACCTAGAACTACTTAATTTAGACTTCCAAACACTCTCAATGATAGAGTTAACCTAGAACCACTAATTTTAGGTTTTCAAACACTATCAACTACTTATATAAACTATTCACATACATTACTACATATATATATATATACTGAATAAATTATATTTGTATATAAAATATAATTATGTTTTTCAACATGCGATAATATATTTTCATAAACCTAAATTGTATGTGATTTCTTATCCTGGTAAGAAAAACACACACATACATTTTATACTAAAATATGTTAAAACATATTTGAGGCAGGAAATTATATTATTTCTATTTCAAAATGATTTTAGATCTTATATTTTTAAGAAAATTCATTTACTTACATTTTCAATAAAATTTTATTAAATAATAATAGTACATTATAGATTTGAATTATAATAATAATAAACTATAATCTTAGAGATATTATTTGTATTTACTAAAATTTATTAGTTAAAGTTATAGAAAATAGAAATATAAAATAATACATTTATAATCAAAATTATATTTTTTTCAAAATAAAAGTTTCTAAATTTTGTTAAAGTATTTATTTAAATATATTTTGTACCTATAAAGTAAGATTATTATTGTTATTTATCTCTTTAGCAAAATATATTTTGGTCATTATAATTTTATATTATATTTTTGTGATAAAAATTTAGTGTTATACTTAGGTATTCCTCTGAGGGTTAAATTTATGATTCAATTGGATCTATAAAACTATTTAAAATTGATTATGTGGTTTTAAAAAATCTAAAATTGTTGGATTAGCTATTTGTAGAAATAATTGATTTTTATTTATATTTTATCTTATATATTTTAGATTTTAGATTTTTATCATCGACATACTAAGGAAATCAACACTAAATACATACCTTTTGTGTTTTCTCGATTGAAAGGTAAATGTATTTTAATCATCGACAATACTAAAAAGGAAATTAACACTAAATACAAACTAAAAATGAAATCAGTACTCTTAATTGATTGGTCGATCACTAATTATTTACTAACCTTACTAATAATTAATACATGTATTAATAATTTTCCTTATTAGATATTACTTGCAAGAATATTAATTAATACATGTATTAATAAATTTCCTTATTACAAATACGGAAAACAATCCACTCTTGATATCATATTGATTACATTGTTTAGTGTGATTTATCGATTTGTATCTAATTAGATTGTTTGTTATTATTAACTTACCTTACTAATATTGAATATACAGTTTCTAATATATAGTTTCTATATACAGTTTCTCATATGATTAATAGTATAGAATATATAATATTCTCAATAATTTATTAGAGAATATTATATTTCTTAGCTTATCATGCAAGCTACATCATTGAGAAGCGTCCACCAATTTACTATATATAAGACATTCAGAAGAGAAACGAAGCCACTGAACTTTTATGTTGATATTGTTTTGTTATTTTACATCATTAAGCTTTTATATATACATATTTCATCGAGCTGACTTTTCTTTTGGTTTATATGCAGATGCCCTATTATAACGATTTCACCACGATGCAGGTAAGTTTTGATTATAAACCACAACCTTGATACTATTTTTACAAGCTATGGTTTTGAGAGTTATTACTTGGATCCTAACTTGTTTCTGTTTCCTCTGTAGATAAGAAACTTGTTGAGCACGAACCATGTATCATTATCAACAACGATCTCAACACCATGCGCTAGCTAGCTCACATGGTTCAAGCTTCAAACCAAATCAACAACGATCTCAACACCATCGAACAAGGTAATTTTTTTAATCACACAACAAGGTAATTTTGTTAGTGTTACTGCTAAGTAATGTAATATAGTGATTTAAATTTAAATTAAACCCAATAATTGAAAAAGCTACACACTAATATATATTATAATACTAATGTTAGAATTAAATCGGTTATATACAAATTTCAATATTAGATATAAGTGATAAAACATAACTATTATATATTTCTATAGATTTACAATATATCAAAATCAAAACTATTTATTATTCTTTAATTTTATACTCATATTATGGTATTAGGAAAGATATACCTTGTTGGTAAAGACTTTTAATTAGTTAATTCGTTTATTAATAACTTGTCTTATTTTATTATCAATTACTTGCTCAAGTTGATATGATGATTACCTTATTTTGCCATCAATGACTTGTCTTAAATGGTATGTTAATTATTGCAAATTTATGACAGTCAATTTTTAATATCTTTCTTTAATTGCTTCATGCTTATTAAAAGGAAACAAATATTACAAGAACCATACGACTTTATATATCACAAGAAATGTCTTTACAAGAATTTTTATAACAAATATTTCAGGAACCATAAGACTTAATGATAAAATATGATTATTAATTCGTAATTATTCTTTAAATTTGAAATATTCTAAATTTTTTTATTATATATAATTCTAAACGAAATAATCTTTTTAGGAAGTATTTTTTAAATATATATTTAGTTGACAAATTTAAAGTTAAATTTTCGTGAAAATATATGTCTATTAATTAAATTTCTTGTTCTTTTATGATGTCATTTATTGGTAACTATATACATGTGATATTGCATTAAATGTGTATGTTCTTTATTTTCCTAATTAGTTAATTCGAAATATGATGATTACCTTATTTTGCTATCAATTACTTGCACAAATTTATATGATAATGGTGATTTGAGTTAGAAAAGCCCAAAACTATTATCCTTTTAGAAAACCACAAATATAATGGTGATTTGAGATTAAGAAAAGCCAAAACTATTATCTTTATTATATTTATTTATATATATATACATATAAATATATGGATCTTAAAAATGTAATTTACTATATATATAAATTTGTTTGTTTTTCTATTAACAGATAAATAACACAGATGAAAGACCGGTTGTAGTTGACTACAAACCATTTTTCAGTCTGTTTCAATAGCGATATGCAAATTTAATATTATTTTCGTCTCAATAAAAAAAATCTATTAAACTATTTTATATTGTACAATTGCTAAAAAAAATTGACAATTTTTTGCAGGTTTCTATGGGATTTTTAATTCATAATTGTTCTTCTTATTTTATATTACTTATGAATTATATTTAAATTTTTATCACATTTTCTTTGCAGGTTTCTATGGGATTGTGATATCTATGAGATTTTTATCACATTATTTAATATGTCACTGTCTCCTGTATATTTTTCTTACATTTGTTTTTTTAATAGTTAACTTTTATTAAAAACATACTAATGATGTTAATTTTTTTTACTTTAGTTAACTTTCATTTGTTTTATTCTTATATACTTTTGTGACTTTTTTAGTTTTTGTTTCAGTTTAATATTGAATTTAGTTCACATACTTTATGTGTATATGTTTTAAAACATAATTTTTCTTTTAAAAAATTATGCAACAAAGAGCCTAATTAAACCGATCTAAAAACAAACCGAACCGAATATAAATTAAACTGGACATAAACCACACCGAATGAGACTAAATAAGGTTTACTTCAGTTGAAAAAAAATATATTAAAACCGAACTAAACAAACCAAACCGAAAAAGTAACGAATTGTCCACCCCTACTGTATCCTAGAGATTTGCGTAAATCTTGTTTCAGCTTTGAAACTCTCACTTGTTCCACTAACTCTCACATTTGAACTCAATCGATACTCCTGTCTCAGCATTATACTATATTTTTATACCCGCACAAGGTGCGGGTGGGTCACCTAGTATAATCTAAACTATAAAACAGTGTAAAGAAATATTTGTCTTGTATATTCGCAAATTGACAATTATTGTATATATTAATACTAACGTGTAAACCAAAGCTAATTCACCAAAAAGTAACCATATTTGCACGTTTATAACCAGTATGCGATAGTGTAAACCAATGTGGTCTATAAACCTTATATAGACGTGCTAACCCACTTATATGAAACCAATGTGGTGTGTAAACCTTATATGAAACGTGGTAACAAACTTACTGAACGTCTAAGCCAATGAATATATAATATTTCGGTTCGTTTGGTAAATAATTACTGTAAGCGTCATCTAATTTTCATAAGATGTAGATTACTAATATACAATTTTATGTTTGATTCAAAGTTTTAAATGCTCAGATATAAATTTATTGTATTTTCAATTAAAAATAATTAAAATTGTTTACCATAAATATAGGAGTGGCAAAATCTGTAAATACTAAAGCAAAATGAAGGGGACCTAAAAAATATCTCATGTTTTAATAGTATAGACTAGATTTTGAGCCATGATTTCAAAGCACATGTTATTTTGACCTTTTGATTTTATATTTTACATTGGTTAGGTTAGAGATTTTGATTATGGAATCCATAACTAAGTTTTAAAATCAAAAAAGGGTTTTATGGTTATGAGAATGATTATGTTTATATTTATATTTATAATGATTGGATATTATGTCTAAAGAAACTGAATATTACAGTACATAAAGAATATTCAAAAATATTTGTTTATTACTATTTCAAAGTTATTTAAATACATGAGTTGGTAACAAAATAATTAAGAATTGTTAACTACCAAATTTTAAAATAAGTAATTTATATTTAAATTTGTAGATGTTATATTTAATAAGTTTTAAGTAAATGTTTTAAAAAATTTGTAGAGAATTTTGACCCACTATATACAAAAATATATTTATCGCTAAGTAGGTTATAACCTGTATCATAACACAAGATCATTATTTTAATATTTTTTAATAAAATAGTCATATAATATACTATTTTAATGTATAATATTTCATATTTTTAAAAGTATATATGCATAATTTTATTTATATGAAAACTAAAATAAACATTTTATTTTTAAAGGATGTAAATATGAAATAAAATAGTCCATCTTTTTAACTTATTTTATATTGGTGAAAAATCCTTTTAATGTTTTATAGTTTAATAATAATATTTTTCAACCCCTGATACAAAAATATTATGCTATGTAAAATGATTTAAAAACACCTTAATTAACCAATATGAAATTTATAAATAACATATGAAAGTTGTATTAATTTTTTGCTATATAAATATATGTGGTATCAAATTAGGATATTTTAAAGTCTTAATATAAAAATTGTTACATTATAAAATCAATCATTAATAATTACTCCATTTAATCTACTACCATAAATATGTTCACTGAGATTAATTGTTATAAATTTTAGTTTCTTAAACTTAAAAATAATGTTGTAGCTGTATTAATTATAATGTATAATTTTAAAAAAAAATCACTAGAAGTAAGTTGAGCCCAACTTTGTGCTTCTGTTTTAATAGTATTAATATTTTTTTTTGTCATCAACATAAAACAGACTCATGAAAACTCTGCAAACCAAACAGGTAATTATGTGTCTATATGAACTTTAAACGACAGTTGTTTCCTTGCACCGCGTACTAGATTGTCCGCCCTTAAATTCTATGTCCGAGGTATATGAATGATCTCTGAATTGTGAAATCTTCCTTTGAAGATCTTGATATCTTTTAAATAATTTGCAAAATCTGACCATTCTTCTGGTTCCGGAACCATCTTCACCAATTGAGACCATTCTTCTGGTTCCGGAACCATCTTCACCAATTGAGAGTAATCTATCGCAAACGTGACCTGAAATTGATGTAAATTTCTCATACATTCCATTGTCCATATGAGGGCTTCTACTTCCGAATGAAGTGGTGGATGGCAAACTAGCTCTAGTATTTCTTGCCCCCATCAATCCACAAATCCTTCTAATGTGCAATACCAATCTTGCTCTGAATGACTTTCATGGTCTTTCCATGACTCATCACCATCTGCCTGGTATAGAAGGTAAAGTAGTGCCTCTCCCTCCCTATTTTGAACAATTCCTTGTGTAATTGAAACATGTGCCTCTGTCCAATGTAATGATTATGTTTCTGTCCAACTTAAGGATTTAAGGGTATCTCTAGGATCAATATTCAAATTACTGAATACTTTATTATTTCGTCCATTCCAAATGTACCATAATATCCATACAAATTGATGATCATTCATTTGGGAGAGGGGGGAGCTCTCCAATACAAATAATTCATATTTGCGAAAAGACTGTCGAGGAAAAATGTTTGGATTCGAGGGGTCTTCGAGAGTACCCCAAACTTGAACTGCTGGTGGACATTTAAAAAATATGTGGTTTATTAATTTCTCTGGTGCTCAACACCTGGCACGACATATATCACCTTGAATTCCTCTCACCCGCAAGTTTTTTTTAATCGTTATGCATCATGTCACTATTTGCACAATATATATCACCATTCCACTTTAACAAATAAATAATTAGTTTTTTTACGTATTTGATTTGAGTTTATGTTGGTTATAATTTTTATTGGTTCGGTTATGAATAATTCATTATCTATTATAATCCAAACCATTTTAATTCAATTCAATAAATCCATTAACCCATTTTATCCATTAATCAATTTGTATCCAATTTTTTTATCCATTAAAATCTATGGATTGGATTAGGTTGGATTGACCCATCTTATATATTAAAAGAGAAGTCACAACCTTGATTCATGTGTGATATTTTTAAAAATGAACTTTCCCTAGAGAATTTTATTTCATTTATTTCTAAATAACATTTTGGCATATCACATCTTAAATAATTGACATATATAACAACTTCACCTATTAAATTGTTTTATTTTTTAATTATAAAAATCTATTGACAAAATAAATCTAACCAAATCTTATTAAATTTTTATAAAATGATGCATTAATTAATTTCATAATTAGTAATATAATATTATTATAAATTAATGTTAATTAAAGATTTTATTACAAAATCAAAATAAAATTTGTATATTATTTTCTTAAAATTTCTAATTATAGTCTATTTTTGAAAAATTCTAACAAATCTGTTTAAAAGATTTTAATAAGATCTTAATTTTCAAAATTATTAGTAAATATTTTCACTAATTTCGAAATTAGTTATGAAATATTATTATATATTTATAAAATTAAAAGTATAAACTATATCCTATTTTATACATTATATAATCATAATCAATTATTTTAAGAGAAAATTATTATATTGAGCTAAATATAATAATATTATATTAAATTGTGAAATTTATATATTTTATTTTCTTAAGTATTTATGTTCAAAATATAATATATAGGTACCACGTGTTAACATTATACATGTAAAATAATTAACATGTATTTCATTAAAGCTAATAATATAAAATTTTTTAATCATGATATCTATTCATTTTATATATATAATATTTTTTTAACAAATCTGTTTAAAAATATTTTAATAATTTTCTAATTTTCAAAAATTTTATGTTAATATTTCAACTTAATTAGCAATGAATATTATTATGCATTAATATATTTTCAGTTATCATTTATAAAATAAAAAAAATAAAAGTTTTAACCTTATTTTATCTATTTTAGAATAATAATAATTCATATTAAATGAAATTATTATATTGAACTAAATATGATAACGCTACATTAAATTTATAAATTTATAAAAAAAATCATAAATATAAAATATTTATGCTAAAAATATAATACGATGACATAACGACTTATCATTCACAAACTATATAATACATGTATAAAAATTAACATATCTTAGAATTTTGTATATAAAAGAATATATTATCTGAATGAAAAAACGTAAAAAAATATTGCTAATAGGAAATTCGGGTTTGAAGGTCGGCGGATTAAAAGTGAGCATACATTTAATACAAAATAATTTTTAATATGTTGTTTTATGCATATATTAATTTATTCAATAAAAAAATACAAATACAATATGATAAATATTTAATAAGAAGCGACAAATATATATGACAGTTTTAAACAATTGATTAATTACAACATATAAATTAAAAAATTATTATATTTGAAATAGTTATATAAACTTTAAAAATATGATTAACATTAAAATTTATGATCTAAAATAAATAAATAAATATATATATATATATATATAACTGAAAGCAAACATCCGCAGCTTGTGGTTAAGATCTAGTTAATGTTAATCCATTTTAACACTCCTAGAAATAGCTCTCTGCTGATTAAAAAGTCTCCTCCAGTTAGCCCCTAATATAATTTGTTGGAATCTTATCATAAAATGCTTCACCAATTGGGTTGCTTCCCTTTTCAACCGGCATAACTGTTATTTTAAAAGGTCGGTGAAACCGCTCATCTGAATAATTGACCATCTTATAAACTATATATGTATACACAAAATGGACGGTTAATATAAAATGATCATTGACCTCGATATATATATAATATATACTTTCCGTCATGAAGTTGATCATTGACCATCATAAGTCGAAGAATGTAAAGTGCGGGTTGAACAGCGGGAGAGGATTGTGTTACCATTCAAGTAGAATAAATTGTCATTTTTGTTTTTGAGGTAAACATTATAAAATTAATCTGAAAACTCAAATTTTCTAACTTCTTAACCCAAATTAACCGAAAACAAGTACCAAAACAGAATCAAATTAGTTCTGAGATTACCTCGGATATTAGTCATTTCTAACTTTTTTACCCAAACAGAACTGAAAACCAAAATAACTGAACCGATACTGAACCGAGTTTTCTAATTACACAAGCGGATCTTTAATCTCTAGAACAAAAAAAGACCAAAAGAAGCGAACCGGAACTAAACCGAAAAACTGAATTCCCAGGGCTAATTATACATGTTATTTTTCTAGAAAAAAAATCGTTTAAAAATAAAACAAGATATTGGCTATAAAATCTCAGTAATAGCATACTAAATTTCATATTTCAGATAAATATTTTTTAACAAAATATATGTTTTTACTAAATTATATTTGTATCACTGAATTTTTAGTTTGTAAAATATGAATATATTATATCTATCCCGTAGTTGCACAGTTTATTACACATGTCACTAGTCATATTTTTTGAACAGCTTATTTTATATAAACAGCAGTTGTTCCGTAATGTGTGTGTTTCTTATATAAACCACTGTTAACTCATACCGCAGTATCCAATCTACTTATCCCGTACCATTCAATCCGCTGTTACCATTCAGAGCCTTTAATTTATGATAAGATTCCAACAAATTATATTATGGGTTAACTGGAGGAGACTTTTTAACCTGCAGACAGCTATTTCTAACAATTTAATTATAAACCAATCATGTTTCATATTAAAAATAAAATAAATGTATAACCAAATATATATATATATATATATATATTAGCTCTAAAACTAATTTCTACAGCTCAATATTTAATGCTTTGAATATTTTTGAAATAATTATATAACAATAAAATTTGAAAGAACATATAAAATAATTTTAGTGGAAGATATAAAATCAATAAAGATAATTTTCTATAAATATTTCAGTGAAACACATGCATCGCTTTAACAAAAAAAAATTCAATGAATTGTCAACACGAAAAATAGACTGTGAAAAGGTTCCTCTAAAGAAGTTATAATAGTAAATATGAATTATATAAATAAGAATAATGCTGATTTGTATATGTAAAATTATAATAAAAGAAAAGTACAATGATCAATGTAAAAAACAATCAAATACATTAAAATATTAACTATCAACAATCAAATACTCTTCATATTACAAACATAATGTTTTCAATTGGTGAAGATAGTGTCTACACCAATACAATGGTCAATGTTCACTACACATATGGAAAAATGTCTACTATGTAAGAACTTTTTTCTCTTTTTTGCTATCTAATATATTTCAAAGCCGAAAAATACAATACCAATAAGCTTTCACATGGTACTCAGAATCTGTCTTCTGATGTGATTTATATTAATTTAGTTCTGCCGAGTTAGCTTTCGAGTTTGAAACCTGATTAGGTTTAGAATAAGTTTTTGTCTAAAAAAATATTGACCATCAATAATGTTAAGTGAGGACAATCTCAATCTATTTTCTTTCAAGGGAAATACATCCATTGAACGAATGATATTATTTTTGTAATAATATATAAGAGTTTTTTTTTGGCACGTAGATTTTAAATGTTGCCTAAACCAGTTTTGTTCAAAACAAAAATGTTGCCTAAACCTAATGCTTTAGGTGCTTTAGAAGAACCGGGCCTGTTCACAAATCTCAATTCTAATTTTTCTACGTGTGTAATTCTCGTGAGATCCGTCCTGATTTATGTAATAAGTTGTGAAATTGCTTCTGATTTTATCAAAATCTCAAGTGTTGCAATTTTATTGTTTGTAAGGATTAGATCAAACTGTCAAAGAAACAAATAATAAATAATAAAAATTACCCGTTGGCGCTATATATATCATTTTGAGAAAATAAATACACTAAAACGGTCATTCTGTTCTGCATCAACTCGTTTAAATGACAACCATTTCCTGTCTCTTCAAGATTCTAAGTTGCCGGGGCGGGACCAAGTGGACTAAGTTTTGGCCGTTTTGTTTATAGCTGGAAGCCTGGAACTGGAGTTTATAATCACAATTCTAACTGCATATTTTTTTGTATATGTTGCATATATAGGAGACAGTCGCGAGATTTGGGGTGGATTCGATCATATCCAGCCAAACTGAAATATTCTCTTTTATGGAAAAGTTTGCCTTTTCAATGCGGTAGGAAAAGAAATTTGACCAAGAGGCCAGGAATTCGCATCATGCTCTTAGCCAACATAATTTTGTTTCTGAATTAATTTAATGTTCAAAAAACCTTGTTTCTGAATTAATTTATACCCAAGAATATTTATTTTTTAAAATAGGGTTTACTCAAAAATAATGAAACATATAATAAAAAGTTTAAAATTCTTAGGTTCATGAAATACAGGGAAAATAAAAATCTCTAGGTAGGAGGAATTCAAAATTTTTAATATATGACTATTCATTTATACATCCGCGAGAGACTCTTGCATGTAATGCTAGGAGGCAATCGTCGTTTGTCGTCTATATAGATGTAGAGTTACCAATTTAGCTTACATAATTTATATGAGCCTGTTTATGTTGATGACAAAAATTAGTATATATATATATATATATATCCGCCACATAAATAAGTATTTTCTCCTTTTGCATATACGGTTGTTATTTCCTCGGTTAAGTTTGTATATTGATAAAATAGATGTTTAAAAATAATTTAAATATTAGATCATAAAAGATACTAGAACACGTTATATCACGTTGTCTTAGGTTTTAAGTCAAATGGTTGACGCAGATTCTTTAGTTTAGACTTAAATGGCACTGAATATCAGAGCTGTTAATTGTAAGAACTAGTCAAAAAATTAGTGGCAAGCCTCACGAGTTCATAAGTTCCAGAATTTTATAATAAAGAAATTATCCGAATTTTTAGCATCCCACCCAGTAATCGTCAAATTATTGAAAGTTTTATAGTATGATATTATTTCGACTGACCAAATATAAATGTTTTATATAATTTTACACTCGAAACAAATTAATCCCCAACTTGGACCTTCAAAAACTCGATTCTAATTCGAATTTTGCTACATGTGTAACTCTGGTGAGATCCGTCCTGATTTATGCAATAAGAAGGATTGTGAAATCGCTTCAGATATTATCATAATCTCAAATGCTGCAAATAGTTAAATTTGATTGCTGGTAGGGATTAAGATCAAACAGGAAGAAAAACAATAATATATAAAAGTTGAACATCATGTACTTATATTAAAAATTTGAACCACCAACCACGTTCTACTTCTTGAGGAATTATAAATACACTAAAACGGTCATTCTGTTCTGTGCATCAACTCGATTAAAAATGACAACCATTGCCAATCTCTTAAAGATTGTAAGTTGCAGGGATCACGTGGACTATGTTTTGATCGTAATTGTTCTATCTTCTATTTTATGGTATATTTGGCTTTACGCCAAATCCAAACGTCAGTTTCCTCCCTTGCCACCGGGACCATGGGGTCTTCCCATACTCGGAAACCTCCCGTTTCTCAAAGCAGAGCTTCATACCTACTTCCAAGGGCTGGCTAAAAAACACGGTCCCATTTTCAAACTCTGGTTCGGCTCCAAGCTGGCGATTGTAGTCACCTCCTCTGAGGTGGCCCGTGAGATTCTCAGAACCAATGATGTCGTTTTTGCGAACCACGATGTTCCAGCGGTGGCTCTGATCAACATGTACGGAGGTATTGATATCGTTTGGTCACCATATGGACCGAGGTGGCGGATGCTGAGGAAACTATGTGTTAATAGGATCCTGAGCAACGCCAGGATGGAAACATCTGTTGACCTACGTCGCGGGGAGACCCGGCGAACGGTTAGGTATTTGGCGGATCTTGCTCGGGCCGGATCATCAGTTAACCTGGGAGACCAAATATTCTTGATGATACTAAATGTGGTGACGCAGATGTTATGGGGCACTACGGTTGGAGAAGAAGAGAGGGAGCTTGTTGGAGCGGAGTTCTCAGAATTGGTTACGGTGATGAACGACCTCCTGATGGAGCCCAACATATCCGACTTGTTTCCGGCGTTGAGCCGTTTTGATCTTCAGGGTTTGGCTAAGCGTATGCGAGGACCGGCTCAGAGGATGGACAGGCTGTTTGACCGAGTTATTCATCAACGACTGGGCATGGATAAGGGAAGTAGGATGGGTGAGGATTTTTTGGAGGTCTTACTAACAATCAAGGAAGAAGATGAGAAGGCAAATTTCAACATGAACGATGTGAAGGCGTTGCTCATGGTACGTAAACCATTGTCCGTAATGTTTAATTAGATAGGGGTAAGTGGAATAACTGTGATATGACGACGAAACATGTCAGTTACAAAAAGTAGGCTATTTTTACAAATTAGAGAAATATAAAATTTCAGATTAGAATGTATTTATTAAATACGATTTAGGGTCTCAGATTGGAAGTTTAAAACCTTGGTATATCGTTCATGAAGTTGATAGTAAACAATTTGGAGTTTAAGGTTTATATTTGACTGTAATTTCTTAATTTTAAATATAAAACGTCGGTTAGTTTTGATATAAATTTAAACATGTTTTCATAACTGTCTTAATTACATAAAGGACATGGTGATTGGTAGTACGGATACATCGTTACACGTCATTGAGTTCGCGATGGCCGAGCTATTAAACAAACCAGATATCATGAAGAGAGCTCAACAAGAACTTGACGAAGTTGTGGGCAAAGATAAAATAGTGGAAGAGTCTCACATCCCCAAACTTCCATACATTCTTGCCATTATGAAAGAATCTATGAGACTTCACCCGGTTGTTCCGCTCCTTATTCCTCACCGCCCATCTAAAACAACCGTGGTGAGCGGCTTCACTATACCTAGAGATTCAAAGATCCTCATTAACGTGTGGGCGATCCATAGGAACCCAGATGTATGGGAGAACCCACTTGAGTTCGATCCGAACCGGTTTCTTGACAAATCTTATGACTTCAACGGAAATGATTTCAACTATATTCCGTTTGGATCTGGTCGTAGAATGTGTGCGGGAATCGCGATGGGCGAGAGAGTTGTCCTCTACAATATCGCTACGCTTTTGCATTCTTTTGACTGGAAACTTCCCCATGGAGAGACAGTCAAGGTCGAGGAGAAGTTTGGGATCACGTTGAAGCTGAAGAGTCCACTTGTTACGACGCCCGTGCTAAGGTTGGCCAATACAAGTCTTTATCTCTAGGGTCTAACTCTTACACAACCCAAAGAGCATGTTCTAAAATGCGGACTTATATGTGTTGTCTCACTGAATCAATAAAGCCGAACATTTAAGGTTTTCGCATGTTGGCGAAGTTTGTTTTATTTCTTATTTGCTAATCTATTTGCTTTTCCATGTCCTGCGTGTTTGTGTTTTCTTTCTTTTTTTCTGTATACTCTAGCTGAATATCCGCGCATACGTAATACGGGTTTTGTTTTACAATATCCTATGTTTAGTTACATCTTTATGTCCGAGACAGAAATCCAGCCAATTGCAATAAGTAACATAATCCAAAATCCAGTCTCAGTGAAACATACGTATGAAACACAAGAAGGAATATTAACATTTTACCAAAAAAAAAGAAAAAAACACAAGAAGGAAAGGGGCTGCATCGATATGGTGGCCTAGGTTTGACATCGTTTTAGCTCTGTCCCTAGCGTTATAACTTTTTACTTCATGCAAGTGCCTCATCATGTAGCCACTTAGCATAGATTTAAAGAAGCAATTTGGTCCCATTTAAGAACTGATGCAGCAGCATCCTAGAAGCTTCAAACCAACGGATTCAAACTGATTTTATTAAATAATGCAAGCGTATATAAAACTACTTAAAAGAATATGAAATATCATACGTCATTTTAATAATTTTTTAGATATAATAAAATTTAAACTATTCAGTCATATACGTTTTATAAATAGTAATAACTAATGTTGTTTTTCTATTCTGTTTGCCAAATATAAAATAATTTTTTATTATAATAATTTAACTAGAGTTTGATTCACACGTTCGTGTGGATATTTTTCACTTTATAATAATAACTTTTATATTATCGTAAATATTTTAATATATAATTTACATTTTAGTGTTATAAATTGTCTAATTATATAATCTTGTTCTTTAGGTTTATTATTCAATATTATTAATATATAATGATGTGTTTTATACAATTTACTTGGTTTTAGTTTTTATCACATACTGATTTATTTTATAGTTCGGTATAATAAATTTATGATATGAAATAATCAAATAGAGAATCTTCTTTAAAATATGTTTTTCAATCTCTACAGTTTGCATACAATACATTTTAAAATTTAATTAGTTGCTATATACAAATATATTGGTTTAGGATAATTTAAATTTTCATATTGTGTTTAAAATATATTTTAGCATATATCATTTTATTTTACTGTAAAATTTATGAATAAATATATTTTCTGTTCAATTCATTTAACCCTATTATTTTAGTAAATTTTATACATAGTAGCATCTATCATATTATTAAGGTATTTGTTTCATATGTTATGTTATTAACTTTTCTAATTTTTAATTAAACTAAAATTTTAAAATAACCTACTACTTTCAATTTTACAATATAATTTGTTTTTTCGTGTTGCATTTCAGGAGTTATAATCTAACTTCTACAATTTTATCTTTAAAAAAAAATTAGAACGTTATCATTTTGATTTTGAAATAATATATGACTTTTGATTTTTTTTTGTTACTAAATTAATGCAATATTTTATAAAATATCTGAAAATTTTGGTAATATTTTTATATTTTATCATGAAATTTTTGTTATACCTAAAATAAATATTAAATTTATAATTAAAATATATTTTTATTAATATTTTAATGAATTATTTAAATTTCAAAGGTTTCTAATAGCATATTTTATAAATAACACATGAACTAGTGGTTAGTTATATATTATTATATTTTGTATATAATCATTTTAGATGATATATTATTGTGAGTTTCAAAGTAAATAAAAAGATTATATAGTTATAGATATAAAAGTTTAACATATGTTAAAAAAATTATTTTTGTATAAAAATAGTACATATTTTAAAACTTTGAGCATGTTTTAACGGTGAATATTATTTTATTTATCTACTTAAATTAAAGCACTTTTAAAATTAAAATAGGTAACTTTATCAATTTAATATTATTTTTCTCAAATTTAATTCATATAGTACTTCTATATAATATAATATAGAGTATAATTATAAAATTTATAAAAATAGAGTAGACTTTTATAATAAAATAAAATAACAATTAAAATTAATTTATAATATTATTTTAGTAATTAAGAAATTAAATAATTTATTTTATAAAAATATTAAAAATATTTAGTAAGATTTTGTTAGATTTTCAACAGATTTTGTTATAAATAGAAAAAAATTAAATTTATAGTTAAAGTTAGTTAATTATTAATATCTTTATGATATATTAATTTTTTTTAGAAATGCTATATATATTATTGACTAACATAAATAATTAAATAGATCATATTAAGTATTAAATGAAGTGTTCACCCTATGATTTTGTTCGACAGATGTTTTTAGTGATTCTATTTCAAATAAAATGTTAGATTTTTATCCGCGTTTTGAAAACGTGGATATTATTTTCTTTGCAAGTTTTATATAAATGTGTCAAAACGCGGATGTTATTTAAGTCAATCAAAAGTCCATTTGATTTTACTCAAGCAAAAGAGCATGATATATTTATTGTAGTCATTTTTGTTGATGAGTTTCACAAAGTTTCGATGTGTGACATTTACACTTTATAAATATATCTCAAATATATTTAATACATCAATAGTTATAGAGATTTCAGTATAAATTAATTCCTAAAATCTCAGGGATATGTAATATTTTAATATTGTTAGATTCATTAAATCTTGTTAACTACAATTTATATTTTATTATTTATTTTTAAAATATTAGTAAGGAAAAAATAGCAAGAAAATAGAGAAATATGTTAGGTGGCTTATGTTCTTAAATGTCCAAAATACTCTTAATGTGTGACACGATTTTTTTCTTTGCAAATTTCATATAAATGTGTCAAATATTTGTAAGTTCATGTTTTTATTACTATATATTAATAGAGAATCATTTGTAACATATATTTTGTACTAATTAAAAAGTAGACTTGATGAGATTTCACTTAATTAGGGTGTCCATTCGACTTATGTGGCAGCATAAGAACCAATTGAAAAAATTGTAAGTCCAAAATCCAATTGCTAGTGAAATCATATGATATATGACTTCCTCATATTTTCAAGTGGTTTTATAAATATGTATATCCCTCATATTTATTTGGAGCAGTATCCAATTAATTTAGGATGGGATTCCGATTGAATCATAAAATTTTCATGTTCGGCAGGTTTAGGCTGATTCACATTAAATACATACCATATGTTTGTAATATATATATTAATCACTAAATTTTAGGTATGTAACAACTAGGGCTAAATATATTGTAATATGTGTGTGGCCATTTGATTTTTGTAGTCTTATATGTATTAGAAGCCCAAATAATATAACTTTTAATAATTGTAAAAAATTATTATGTAAAACTAAATTATGTTTTATGTTATTATAATTATGTAACACAAACAATTTTTAAAATATCTTATCCTGCGCAAGGCGCAAGTCACTACCTAGTATATTATTAAAATTTTATTCAAAATATGGGAAAGCATTTAGAGTTCAATATTTTAGAGAGTTGTTCATGTGTTTTACATGGTGACACTATTATCTTCGTTGAATTCAAAAACTTGGCCAAATTACCGGTTATGCAGCTGGAAAAATGCTAATAGAGGCAACCTACCGCGATTTTAGTTTCTCGGCACAATAAATCGGTAAAAATTTAAACGGTCGATTTAATATAACTAAACACTATTACTCAAATTAATAACTTAAGAGTAATAATTTTTTTTTTAAACCCAATCAAAAAGATAGGATTTGGGTTTACTACGGCCCATTTGATTTTACTTAAGAAAAATGGCATGCTATATTTATAGTAATCATTCTTGTTGATGAGTTTCTCAAATTTTTGATGTGGGATATTTCCACTTCATATATATAAAGATCTCAAATATATTTAATGCTTAAATAAATTTCCTGCACATGACCTTTTTCCGTGCTTAATACATTTTGAAACACAAACAATTTTTAAAATATCTTATCCTGCGCAAGGCGCAAGTCACTACCTAGTATATTATTAAAATTTTATTCAAAATATGGGAAAGCATTTAGAGTTCAATATTTTAGAGAGTTGTTCATGTGTTTTACATGGTGACACTATTATCTTCGTTGAATTCAAAAACTTGGCCAAATTACCAGTTATGCAGCTGGAAAAATGCTAATAGAGGCAACCTACCGCGATTTTAGTTTCTCGGCACAATAAATCGGTAAAAATTTAAACGGTCGATTTAATATAACTAAACACTATTACTCAAATTAATAACTTAAGAGTAATAATTTTTTTTTTAAACCCAATCAAAAAGATAGGATTTGGGTTTACTACGGCCCATTTGATTTTACTTAAGAAAAATGGCATGCTATATTTATAGTAATCATTCTTGTTGATGAGTTTCTCAAATTTTTGATGTGGGATATTTCCACTTCATATATATAAAGATCTCAAATATATTTAATGCTTAAATAAATTTCCTGCACATGACCTTTTTCCGTGCTTAATACATTTTGATGGGTTTACGAAGGTTCGAAATCATTGTTTACTGACCTTGTAATTACCACATGACCTTTTTCCGTGCTTTGGCCTCACTCGTACGCTATCGCGTATAACTTCCGGATTGGTCTTCTATCTTTCAATTACTTCAGAGTTAAGACTCCAGCTCAAGCACGCTTAACTCTGAAGTTCTAAATGAATGTGTACCAGAAAAGGTAAGCACACTTTGGTAATATAGGTAGCCAAATCAATTCTCTTAAACCTTTCCATATACCACAAACCGGGATGTTACAAACAGGTCACTCAAATTGACTTTTGTGCTCTTCCCAGCGTCCGAAGTGAGAAATATTGTCATCTTAACCTATACATTTAATCACATTTCAATCAAGATAAATAGATCGGAGAATATAAAGAATTATATAGCAACTTAACCTATACATTTAATCACATTTCAATCAAGATAAATAGATCGGAGAATATAAAGAATTATATAGCAAAATAAAGTTTAAGAAATTTTGCATTGAAATTCTTAAACGATATAAACAAAATTTTACTGTACAAGATAGTTAAAATGAAACAAAGAGAGTATTAATTTTAAGAAATTTAATTTCAAAAGTAAACTTAAATGCTTTTCTAGGCAAACTAATTTCAATATTATATTAGTCTTCTTCCCACAAAAAAAGAACTCGAAACAAAACAAAAAACACGTTTTGTTTTTATTCTTACTATTTTGGATACTTTCTTCTTCTCTTTTTTTGAACTAAGATACTTTCTTCTTCTCATGATGTTTTTTTTGGTAAAATTCTTCTCTTGATGTTGGTGGAGCAAACAAAAAGAAATATAACAAGTGATCACTATCATTGACTGTTGTACTTTTCTCAGCATCCCATGTGAGAAATGTTCTCTAAAAGCATATTTACTCATGGATCTCTCGTGCTTAATCTCTTACAATATTATACTAAAATTTAAAGCAACCTACTTTCAAAATTGAATTTAAATGCTTAAAACTGAATTATATCACTCAAATAGTGCCACATGTTATCCCATTTTCTTAACAAAATCTCTTGGAAGAGAAATGGTATTCCATAATTATACTATTTCTCTCCTATATTTTTGTAATAATAATTATACTACTTCTCTCCTATATTTTTGTAATAATAATTTTAGTTAAGAAAGTAAGAAAAACTATCGAGGCCCTGCAGTCTCTTACTTGAATCCTAATATAAATAAATCTTTACATTTTAATAAATGCGGTATGTCTTCAGACTTCTTACTCGAGCAATCCAACTGAGATTGCACATAACCTCAACTTGTCATATGACCATACTTTGTTAGCATGTCTATCAGATTCTCAGTAAATTGAGATATTTTTCAACACCAATACTTCAACTTCGAAAGCTGATCTAATGAAATGGTAATGAAGTTTTATGTGCTTCATTCGAGGATAGTAAACAAGATGCTCTGCCAACTCGATGGCACTTTTACTATCTCAGCATAACATACTTTTCTCTTTGTTGCGGCCTAACTCATGTAAAAATTATTATAGTCTCGTCATCTTTTTGTTGCCTCAATGACCTCAACATACTCAGCTTTAAAACTTGAAAGAGTTACAAGTTTCTGTAATATTAAAATCCAACAATTTGTAGTACCACCAAAAATGAAAACATATGTAGCTGTGCTTTTTGTACTATCAATGTATCCTCCATTTTAAGCATCAACATATCCATGCAATTAGACTAACTTGGATCCCTTTCGGGTACTTGAAAATCCGCTTAACAGCCTCTCAATATTTCTTGCATGGATTGTTCATAAACCTACTAACGGCTTCCATTGCATGTGTAATATCTGGACCTGTACATTTGTCTGCTAATGGCAAAAATAGATGAGATGTTATACATATATGGCATCGATCTTATCATTCATTGCAAGCTCCCACTTTGTCAGTTCATCAACATGCATTACTTATTATAGGTTTTCTCATGATTTCATTTGACCAATGGAGAAAGCCTTATAGGTTTTCTAATGATTCTATTTAACCGTTGTAACTCCATGACTGGTTTACGTGAGACCACTCAAAATCATCATTCTATTCAAATTTACAATTCTTTTCTTGAGAGATTTCTTCTTAAATTGTTGTGGTATCCAGTTGCAATCGCGGTGTCAAAATAATCCTAATAGCACCCTTATCGCAGGCTCCTCATTTGGGGTTTTTCGTTTTCATTTTTATAATTTTTTTTCTTTTTTTTGTTGGATTTTTTTTAAAAAAAAAAACCCAATCGCGGACCATCACGTGTCAGTGGGACCCGCGTACATCTCAAAAACCCAACAAAAATGTATCCTCATCAGACCACTTCTTCTCTTTGGTTCCCACATTTTGTGGTCCCCCCACCAAGAACCCTCCAACAACCCTGCAATAAAGGTGCTCTAAATCAATAGTTCTAGGCTCCTTACTTTTTGAGTTTTATCTTATTTTATCTTTTTACAGCACTCGTGCATAGGACATACAGAACATTATTTCTGCGGATGATCTTTCGATTTTCATCATCTCAAAACTGGTACCAAACTCCATGTTACCATAATCGATGAAATAACACTTCTTGGATTTTTCACCAAGTTTACTATTTACAGCACCATCAACATGAACATAAGCTAATGGACAAAATAATTTTATAATAAAGGTTTATTTTCTTCCTTCTCCAAATTTTTTCATGGATCTTGAATCCCAATGATACAACGGCTGTTTGTTTATTTAAAAAGTTGTGGTACTGATTGCATTTGCTCAAAGGTTTTAGGAAATTCATAGCACAATCATTGTTCATCATCAAGATCCCATTGTTAAGGTATTTCAAGAATATTGTTCATCATCAAGATCCCATTACGCAATATCTTCCGAACTTCTGCTAATGTACCATCCTCCATTATTATACCTTTGACACTTCAACTTAAAATTTATGAAGTAAACATACACCTTTATTGTAGATTCATCAATAAAAGTCACATAATAGAACAAACTTTCTTGGGAAGAGACATAAACGAATCCCCACATACCACTGTTCACGTGTGTTAACTTCTTAGAGCAACATTATCGAGAGTTTCTTGTTTTGGGGTTCTAAAAATATATATATGTATATATATATGTTATATACACCCCAAAGCAAGAAACCCCTGATAATATTGCTCTTAGATTCTTAGATTTTAGCTCTTTTTCTCCTTTTGAGAAATTAACATGCTTCTGTTCCTAGTGATGAAACATTTACACATATGATGATCCACCGTCTTCAGATCTTGATGCATGATTTTTTCCACCATGTGATTCATCCCAATCTCACTCATGTAACCCAACGTACAAATACAACAACACAAATTGGTCTGCTCAGCATTCATGACAACATCAGTTGATTCTTGTTAATTCATTATCATATAAAAAGTACCTCTCTAATGACCTTTCACAACACCATAAAACCTTTCTTAACTCTCCATACTCCACCACCAAGATTGGCATTGTGTTGGGTAGCATCAACTTGACTTACTGAGATCAAATTTTGCATCAATTTTGGCACATATCTAACATTTGCGATTTTCCACACACATCTATATGACATCTTCAAGGTAATATCTCCAATACCAAATATGTCCAAAGTCAAACCATAGTAAGGTATATATTTCCATAGTTTCCTGCGATATAATTCTTCATAATGTTGTGATGTGGTGTGATGTGTCACTCTCTTGAGTCAAGAACCCAAGAATCAATCGGGTCAATATAGTTGATTGACGCTTGTGGTGTGTACAACTGTATCATGGCTTTGTTTTTCTTTAGAGAATCAACATATACTCACAACGCATCATAAATTTCACGTATAACTGAATTGACAGTTGCTCAAAAAAAAAACGGAATTGACTCCACCTCTCTTGTTGTCTTCCTTGTTCGGTGGTTCCCAATAATTCCTTTTAATGTTTCATAAACTTCTAAAATTTTAACGTTCAGTAGATTGTTTGAATTTCGACTGATCCCTTCCATTCTTTAATTTCGATGTACCTTTACTCCAATTAATCATGTTCTGGTTTTTTGTTTTTGTTTTCAACGTTGTAACAGTGCTCGTTGATATTTTGCCAACAAATGCTGACAAAGATAACAAAAATAGCGAACAAACGTTAACAAAGATAACAAGCCAACTTTGTGTCTCTTCTCATTTTCCCACATGAAAGATGTGTTGTAACAATATAACAAGCCAACTTTGTGTCTCTTCTCATTTTCCCACATGAAAGATGTGTTGTAACAATCAGCTGAGTTGATTGGTGTAATTAATTGGCTTGAAGGTAAGCGACAAAGAGACAATAGATTCGAGACAGTACTTACTCATTTCGATTCTTGACTATTACTCTGACAAGACTTCCTTGTGACTCATTTAAAACTTAGAAAAGCTTTACTTTTGTTACAAAAAAAACAATCAACTGAGTTTTTATATTATAACTATGAAGTATCTTTCAGTGACAAAAAAAAACTATAAAGTATCTTTAAACGCAAGTTTATATTTCAAATATAAGTTATACTTCATTTGTTTAAATTTATAAGTTGTTTGGGTTAAAATTACAAATATTAATTAAATATCTAATAATTAATTAGGTAACTTCACTCAAAAAAATAATATATAGGTAACTGTTTATTAGATTTTGAAATGTAATCTATCGTATTTAAACAAAACATTATATGAAACTAATATTTAGTTGACGTGCTGTCTATGACTTGGCTATTAGAATATTAGATTTTTTAGACATTCGTCAACCATAATATTATCAAATTAACTTTGAATAAATTTATTCAAAGTATAATAAATTTCCATAATTTAAATTTCAAATATAAATATCTATTTCCTTTTGATTGGAAAAAATATTAAAATCTTTTTAGTCTATATCTTGAATAATAATATATTTGTAAAAAAAAAAATAGATATATAGTTAACTTGACAAAAAAAAATATTATAAATTACTAAAATTATACCATTTTATTTTATGATGGATCGTGTTGTTCTATACAAAATGCAAAATACTTAGATGATACGAGACAAGTTAAAGAGCTTATTATTTCCTTTTGATCATGAAAAAGTACTAAAACAAATTCTGATCCATGTTGATTGGGTAGGATGAATTTAGGCCTGAGACTTATTATCCGAGATCCGGATTCGATCCGAGATCCGATCCGGATCCGCTCCAAAATCGGATATCCGGGGCGAATCGGATCCGGATAGTAAAATGTTGGATCCGTCAAAACCGAATTCGGATCCGGATATCTAAATTTTTTAGTCCGGATATCCAGATCCGTAATTTTTATTAATAATTATTTTAAAATAGAATACCTATATATAAAACTAATTTTGTTTATTATATTTTCATTTTATAATAATATATATAAATTTTATATAAAATTAATTTTATATAAAATTTTAATAGCATACATAAAATAATTAAAAACATTATATACATTTTTATTTTTAAATTATTGTTAATATTTTATATAATTTAATATTATTTTTTATTTATTTTAAGGTTTCAAATCCGGAATCCGGATATCCGCCGGATATTAGAATTTTTAGAAGGATATTTGACACTCGGATACCCAAGAACCTCGGAACAGAAAAAGATAGTAAAATCATGGATCCGCCGGATAAGGATCCGGATCCGGATACCTCGAAATATTCTGGATATCCGATCTGTTCCACCCCTAGATGAATTAATTCATTTCAATTGTAAGAACATCCAAAAATTGAAAACAATTATAGATCAACTATAAACAAATCAATTCACAAAATAAAGAGAAATTTTTCAAAAACAAATTAATTACAATAAGCTTTTATCAAATTATTTATACACATTAAATCATGATTTTTTTTTTGAAAAAGACATTAAATCATGATTAATGATCTGGTTTGTATTAAAATAAAAAAAAATCAAAAAAACTTATATATTAAAACAAAGAGAGTTCATTCTTCGAAGCAACTCTACGGTAATCGAACTTTAGATTTTATTTTCTCGAGTATATTAATATAGTCAAAGCAAAAGTACATTAATAAAAAATATGAACCGTTGGCAGCTATTCACTCAAGACAATTTATCAAGAGTACACTCGTTATGAAAATATGATTTTAACTTCTTACTAGATTTTAACTCGCATTTGGAAATTTAGAAAATAGTTTTTATTTACAATGTTTTATTTAATAAAAAATCATTATATACATAATTCTATGTTCTTTAAGTTTATATAAATTTATTTAAATTTGGTTCATTATTAATTTGAATTATTTAGAAGTTAAGTTTTGAATTTTAAGAAGAATTATAATCACTATTCTATATAAATTTTCTTAATTTAATTATTTACAAATTATATAAAAATAATTGATGAGAAAATTTATTTTAATTTATTACATGTGCATAAGTTTAGATTTCAATCCTAAGTTTTTGAAATAAAGTAAAAATTTATAATTGTTTAAGGCATTTGATTATGTTTCCTTAGATGGGTTAAGAGGACCTCTGTGTCTCTTGTTGATGGGTTGGCCAAATCTGCGTTGCAGGAGTTTGTACTGAACTCTTTTTAAATTTGAATAAATTCATTGGGTGAAAGCCTTAATTTGAAATATATATATATATATATATATATTCATATTTTATATTTGTGAAAATTAATTCTGAGTATAAATTGCATATATATATAACTACACAAAGTGTAGTTATGAAATTACCCTATATATATATATATATATATTAATTGAGGAGCATTACAATCTTTGAGTGTATCCACGTATCATCACTAGAATGATTTTCATAATCTTTAGAAAAATAGGTTGGTCCATCTAAATATATATTATACTTTTTATTAAATTAACTATCAAATTGATTAGTAATTCATAAAAAATATTTTACGTTCTTTACTTAAATAAAAGCTACGGAATTACCTTTGATTAACATATATGTGACAATTAATGATTTTGAATAACAAAGATTTGATAATAATTTTGTATCCTCCATCGATTTTGTTTAATTTATATTATTAAAAAGATTAAACAATCACATTAACTATATAATAAAAAAAAATTTGATTTTTTCTTATATGTTATATTTTGAATATTTTAAAACTACTATATATTACTAAAATTGTTTAAAATCTTACAATGAAAATTTTATGAACAATTCATTTAAATTAAACTATATACCATATATAAATATATAAATACGTTAATTTCGAAATTTACATAGAAAAGGCATTGAG
This sequence comes from Brassica nigra, assembly GCA_016432835.1. Classification (NCBI taxonomy): domain Eukaryota; kingdom Viridiplantae; phylum Streptophyta; class Magnoliopsida; order Brassicales; family Brassicaceae; genus Brassica; species Brassica nigra. Next base: position 6,144,119 of record CM028243.1, on the reverse strand, counting down.
ATCTTAATATTTTAATTCTGAAATTTGCATTGAATCTTTTAAAAAAAAAAAATATAAACTACTAAAACAATTAAAATCTCACAATGAAAATTTTGTGATTAGTGGTTTAAATCTTTTGTTACACAAATATACAAATGTTAATAAAATTATATGAGTAAGAACTAAGAAACTTCAGTTAAATATTCATATTAAAATATACTATATATATGTAAATATCATTAAAATTAATTATATGCCATATAAAATAAATCAAATGATTGTTTTCATTTATTTACTTTCATTTATGTGCTTACTCCACTTTAATTATCCCCTATATATTAATCCTGAAGCATTACAACATTTTTTTTATAGCTATGTGTCATCATGAAAATTATTCTTAGAATTATTAGAGAAATATGTTGGTCCATCTAGGAGAAATAGGTTGGTTCATGTGTCTTCATAAAAATGATTCTCAGAATTCTTAGAGAAATAAGTTGGTCCATCTAAACATATATTATGTTTTTTAGTAAACTAACAGTCCAATTAATTAACAGTGTACAACTAATATTCTCTATTCTTTTCTTAAATAAAATCTTCGGAATTACCTAATGTGATTAACATATATATTACGAATAATAAAGATTTGATAACAATTTTTTTATCCTCAATACTTTTTGTTTACTTTTATATTATTAAAAGAAGTTAAACAATCACATTAATCATATATTAAAAATTAGATTTTTTCTTATATGTTATATTTGATTTTTTTTAAACGACTACATATTGCTAAAAAGGGTAAAAGTCTCACATTGAAAATTTTGTGATCAATGGTAACGTTTTTTAGTTCAGTTCATAATTTTTCTTTAATGGGCGTTGAACAATATTTAATGATTAATTAAATGAGTCACGTACATTGTAAAATGTGTTTTGATTTTAAATTGTTGTATACCTGAAATCAATATGAACCATCATCACTTTCGTTTAAAATTTAATTACAACAAAAATATAGGGTTAGACAAAAAAATCTGTATCCAAATAACCGAACCAAATCCAATCCAAAAAAGTAGTACTAAACTTTAACCAAAATTGGTTAGATATCCGAACGGGTTTAAAACTTTGGTATCTAAAGAATCAGAACCGAGCCCCATCTGAATCGAAATATTTTGGATATCCGAATATATTCGAACCACATATTAATTATTTTAAAATTTAATGTCTAAAAGAATATACAAAATACATAAGATTTTTTAAATTTTCCGAAATACTTAGAAATTTGTAAAAGTAGTTAAAAGTGCATGTTTAAAATAGCTAATCAAAATACCAAAAATATTTAAAATATCTATTGGTTTTCTATTCAAATATTTAAACTAAACTAATTTTTATATTAAGTTTAAGTATTTTGGCATACATTATTCAAATTTATATGTTATATGTTATTTTTATTTTTAAATTTTGAGAAATTTAAGGTGTATATGAACTTTAATTTTTTAAAAAAAAATTAAATGGTTTATCCGAACCTAAACCCAAACCAAACCTGCAAAGATTTGAACCAAACCCGCAAAGATCCGAACCGAAAAGAACCTAACCGTACCAAATGGTACATAAATGCTCATCCCTAATAAATGTAAAAAATGTTATTGATAACAAAATATGCATTATTTATAATATTAAAAAACAACCTATTTTAAAATAACTCAATCCGCGCAAGGCGCGAGTTCTCATCTAGTTTGTACTATAACTTATTATTATAATTAATTTTAACATAATAATCATTGTAAGTTAATATGTGTTACATTTATTTATAACAATTTGTTTTACAAAATAACATATGCTCATATAATTTTTTATGTATTTAATATCTATAATCAGAATAAATTCTATATAAATATTCAAAATAGATAATTCATTAGTTTGACATGTTTTGCATTTGTTTTAGATTTATTGTAAACAAATTATAATAGACAGACTTTCTTTTTATAAATTTATAATATAAATGAGTTAATACGACAATCTATTGAGATATATTATGATACAAGTAAATATTTGGGATATGGTTAATAAAAATGTCAAACAAATTATAATGGTCAGACTTTCTTTTTATAAATTTAATAATATAAATTAGTTAATACGACAATATTTTGAGCTATGTTATGATACAAGTGAATATTTGGGATAGAAAATAAATCAAAATTTTAGGATGACATACCTTTCCAATATTTTCAAACTGTCTTATATTTGATTAATATACACTAATCCATCTATAATAATAAAAATATATTGTAAACCGTTTCACTATATATCAAATGTTATAAATATCAGTTAATTTTGATATTTTACATTTAAAAATTTGATCTAATTTATAACCAAAATATCCAAATTTTATTTTATAAGTTTAAATTCATTATTGTTGATTTAATACTTTCATTTATAATATTTTTATAAATCAAAATATCATAAAATATGCTATTTTTTGGGAGGATAGTTACTTTAAATTATTACTATAATTTATAAAGTAAATAATTTATTAAATTATAATTTTTATTTCACGTAATTATTAATAATTATTTAATGTAATTATTAATAATTATTTAATGTAATTATTAATAATTATTTAATGTAATTATTAATAATTCTATACAATTTTATTCAAACTTTAATATTATAGACATAAGTGGAGTTTAAATTAAAGTTTGTGTATAAAATTAATTAATAATAATTAAGATGTTATTTAATTATTTAGATATTTATAAATTTTTAATATTACTAAAATTTTAAATTAAAATTCGAAACAAAAAGATTAGAAATATTTTTCAGATTGCAAGTTTAGAAAATATGTATAAATGTTTTTTACTTCTTTTATTTTAGAAATATTTAAATATTTTATTTATTTTTACCAATTTGATAAGATGAAAATATATTTAATAAATTGTTAGGAAATGTTATAAAATGCAGCGATATTTTCTTTCATGTTACAGGTAGACCAATAGTAGGTCCAAATTGTAGTCATGTTTTAGTAATAATTAATTAATAATAGTTAAGAGATTTATAAACTTTAAATATTACTGAAATAAATGTATATTAATATTTGATACAAAAATGTAGTAAGATTTTGTTAAATTACTTTCTAAGAAAAATATTTATAAATATATTTTAATTATTTTTCCAATTTTGATAAAATGAGAATATCTTTAATGAATTGTTTGGAAATATTATAAAATGCATTGATCTTATCTGTAACATCACAAGGTAGACCAGTGTTAGAACCAAAGTTGTGATTATATTTTGATATAATTAGTATATATAAAGCAAAAACCTGGGAGATATACTAATTAGGGATCTTAAAGTTTTAACTTAATAAATTTATTTTTAAAATATTTTACTGAATTTCAAAGATTAATTAATTTGGATAATTATTTTCCAAATTCCCAGATTAATCAATTTTATTAACTAATTTCCTAAATAACTTTGCGAATAGTTAAATTATAGCTTATCTTATCTATTAATTTAGAGGCAATTGGTTGGATTGTAGCAAGTGTTTTTACCTTTGGTTTCACTCAACAACCATATAAGTTACCAATCATGTTTATATAATTTTTGAAATTAAAACCAAAAATAAAGAAATGGCCATAGAACCCTTGTTTCCTAAAGCTAAAAAAAATGATGTATGAATATTTTCTTTTCATATTATTTTCTCATTTAAAATCTACAACTAAATTAGATCCAAATACATCAAAAAATTCTACAGACTAAATTTTATAGTAAAATTTATATACTACAGCCCAACTAATCACCTCCTTAGAGTCATATTTTATCTACTAATAAAATATTGTCTTTTAAATTTTGAATATATTCGTAACTCTCTCATTTACATTAGACTACATACATAATATTGATTAAACTACATAATCTACATAAACTATCCTGTAGTTACACTATTCATTATACGGTTCAAAACAATATATGAATGATGACATGTATAATGAATAGTGTAACTATGGGATACATTTAATATATTTATATTTTACAAACTAAAAATCAGTGATACTAATTAATCTAAAATATATTTTGTTTCTAAAAGGCATGAAATTTAGTATTCTAAAATCAGTGATACAAATTTTATTTTATTTTAAACATAATTTTGCTTGTTGTCGTTTAAAAAATAAAAAATTATAATATTTCTTATAATTCAAAAACAAAATTTGTGTTTTATTTCATAAAAATAGAAATACTTATAGAAAAATAGAAATACTTATAGCATAACTAATTTTATAAATTAAATAATATACATTTTGTTTAAAAAATTAAATAATTTATAATATTTATTATAGTTCCAAAATACAATTTAGTTTTGTATATTATTTAATGAATGTATTTGTGTTCTTTTCTAGATATGTTAATAATTAAAACAATTAAAATAAATTTATCTATATTATTTACTAATAAAAAATGTTATACCGCATTTAGCCACTCGAAAACCAAAACATATAAATTGTATATTATTGTCATGTGCGTTTCAGTTTTTGTCTTTGTAATTTTGAACCGCAGATGTTTTAATATAATTTTTATTTATTTACTAGGTTGGTTCAACGCTGGATTATGTGTTGAAGATATTTTTTTTTTCTTTTGCAAGAAAAGATAACAATGTTTGTTTGAATGATATGAAAACTCCATAGACAATTATATACGAAAACATTTAATAATTATTCTTTGTATGGGTTTGTTGATCTGCTTATTATGGGTATAACGTGAAATGTTGAAGTCAAGTTTAATTAACTCCGATCCTTCCTCTTAAATTTGTGATGATTTCCTAACTTTTTAATGACCATATGGTTTATTTGAAAGTCTTTGTTCTAACTCAACAGACCCACCTACACTTTTAAGTGTATCTATTTTTTTTCTTCCTGATAACCTTTTTCCGAGAAATCCATATAAGCATATTGCTACAATTTGAATCTAATCATTTGCTTAAAATCTCATTTATATAGAAGGAAGCTTAACGGAAAGTTGGGTTTAAAATAATTAGCAGTGAGATAATTAAGATCTTTTTGTCGTTTTAATGTGCTTTAATTTTCTTATACTAATATAATTAAAATTTCAAATAGCATTGGACATTAATTTTTAATCGTAATATTTTTTTAACTAAGTAAATTAAGAAAACTCTAAGTTCAAAAAAATTAATAAATAATTTAAATAAATTTTTCCTAGCATGCAGATCATAAGAAGAAGTAACTTAAGTATATGTTATTAATTAATAACCTTACGTATAACTAAAGTGTTATATTCTGGTGTATTCTAATTAGTCAATGTTTTCAGTTTATTCTTTTTGCTCGTGTTTCAACCATATGTATATATTGTAGTTTATTAAAATTGTACATTGACATTAGCTACTTATACGGTTGAATGGTACAAAAAGAAACCAGTTTGCTGGTTCGTTTATGTGTGGTTTTGAACCGTGGTTTTTGCATGGATTAAACCCCAGAGAATGAAGAATCTAGAGGGAAGTGAATAACATGAACATGAGTGTATCTTCACTTCGATGTTTCTTGAGTGGGATACACTCAGATTAATCAAAAAAAAAACATGAACATGAGCGTCACTTTGACGTTTTTCAAGTGGTTGGTGATTTGAAAACATAAGATTGCAGAAACTTGAGTAAAAATGATTAGCAAGCTTTTTATTGTTATTTTGAGCGTGCATCTAAAATATCTTGTGAAAACTAAAAAAGAGCTTCATATACACCGGTGAATAGTAAATAATACTTTGATAGTGTTGGTTGCTTAAGGACTTCAACATCATCTCCAGTGAGAGTCTGCAATGAAGCCCTACATTCTTTTTAACGTTCCCATTTTCCCTACATAAAACTTAGATCAAAATGAAATCATCACTTCACATGTTTTCCTAAGAAAACCTTAGGTATTTATTTATATATATATGAAAAAGTTTGTAGAAGCACAATTACCACGTAGACAAACCAACTGCAGGGCCTGTTGGAACATCTTCCAGCATCTAGCCAATCCTGGTCTGTGGAAAGGCTCTTGCAAGCCAACCAGCAATATATAAAACGTGAGCAAACTACATTGTCTGTTATTGTTTTCGAAGAACCAAGAGAAAATCAGCATTAGCATGAAGTTTTTAGGCTAGCGCACCGCGTACAATAAAATTATTGAGAGCAGAGATGGTAAGTCTAGAAGTTCCCATTTTCGAACGATGAGATCTGCTACCTTCCCACTAAACATTGCATCAAACATCCCTCTGAAAGTCATGATAGAAACATTGACTAATGAAGTGGTAAAAAAGAGACAAATGCACCAAATATATAAAGGTTAAGCTATACTTTTGAGTAAGAAGAATCATGAAAAAGTTTTGCTTTCTTACTTGTGCAACAGAGAGGCCTAAATCTGTTATGGTCCTTGTTAGAGCTACTGATGAATAACATGCTGTTATATTCACCCCAAAATATTCTTAGTTAAATCTATCTCTACTATATAAAATGCTGACCCTGATGATTGCTTGTGTCCATTGGAGTTGCACGATCATTGCTATCCTCATGATCCATTCCACAAATCACTCAAATCTGTTAACAAAAGAAAGTATGTAGATTATTAAACCATATATCAAAGGCAATCATCTTTTAGGAAACTAATTAAACTAAAATAAGTCACAAAATCTCTAGAACTGAAACGAAAACTAATATCCGTAGAGCAGACCTCACTCATAAATCCCAAAATCAAAAACAAAAACCTATAAAAAGGACGAAGAAGCAAAATCTCCATCTGTTGCTCTCCACCGCTTGCTCCGTCACTCGATGCTTTCTCAAAACTTTTCTAGAGCCTTGGTGGTATGAATTGAAAGGTCAATCTGTATGTGGAAAGCATCACTTATATAGAGTATGAGGATAAGCTGAATAGAGGCTCTGCATGTAGCTGTTACGGTATTGAATGGGTCAATTAGTGATGTGATGCGCCGGGGAGGTGATGCGCCGGGAAGGTGAAACGGAAAGGAGATTGTCGTCGAGGTTAAGGAATGATTAAGGTGAACGGAAAAGATATTGGGCCTTACTATTAGTATTTTCTAAAGCCCTGGGTCTGATCTTTTCTTCAGCTGAATCACGAAAATAATAGTTTTAGAGTTTATAATTAAATGATTACATGGATGTTTTTAAAATTCAAAGACCAAAGAAGTATTTCTGACGTGGCAAAAATCAGGTTTCTTATTGGCTGATTATTTTTGCTGACGTGGACAGTCTATTTGTGTCTCATATTCTCCTTTTAATAGAGTAAGATAGATTAAACACAACTGGTGTGTTTATAAGAGTAAAAGGTGATAAAAAAATGCACGATACCACACAATACATTCAAGGCCTTAATAATTTTTACTTTTGGGTAATGTATAGTGTTTTCTCTGGTCTATATATTTGCTTCCTAAAAATAATCAATTGATCATTCGCTATATCTCTGTATTTTAGTGATCTTTCTTGTTCTTCCCACCACAACCTTTTTTCTCTCATTCTTGAATTACATGGAAGCAAAAAGAAAAGTTGGTCACGAAATTGGTTTTGATTTTACAAAATTGCCACCCTCTAAATGGGGTGATCACTTCCTCACTATGACCGTCACTGACTCGGTGAGTCCAGATATTAATATACATATATATATGTATATATATACACGCACTAGTATAGATCATACATATATGCATAATTCATTGTACTGTACATGCTTGGCTAACTATCTAAGAGTTGTGTTAACTATTAGGATCTTGATGCTCTTGCAAAAGAAATTGAGGTACTGAAACCTACAGTGATGAACATGATTATTTTGTATTCCCAAGATGATGACGAGGCGATAAAGAGTAAAATTCTTGTAATCCATTTTCTAGTCAGTCTTGGTCTGGCTTATCATTTCGAGAATGAGATTGAACAAGTAGTGAAAGTTGCTTTCGAGAAAATAGCGGACTTGATCGCGGATGAGAATGACTTGTACATGATATCTATCATGTTTCGAGTTTTCAGAACATATGGTCACGACATGTCATCAGGTAAGAAACTTGTACACGTCTTACCATTAAATACTTTGTCTTGCATGTTTCATTTAATATACTTCTATCTATCAAGAAGTATGCATGTGTTTATTTTAATAGGAAACCTAACTAAACAGAACAAGAAGTAGTTTTAAAATATTATTAATTTATGTTTACGTATAACTTTCAAAAATGCTTTAAACACTTAGTGAAATATCAAACTATCTTGCTTACCTCTAAAAAGCAATCGAGAAGTGTAACAGCACGGTTGTTTTCAAGTAGATGTGTTCAAAAGATTCAAAGAAGATGATGGGAAGTTCAAGAGATATCTAATAGAGGATGTCAAAGGTATGCTAAGCTTTTATGAAGCACTGCACTTCAGAACAACAACGGATTATATCTTGGACGAAGCATTGAGCTTTACAATGAGCCACTTGGAGCCAATAGCTACAGCTCAATCAAGTCCAGCCCACATTTCAAGGCTTATACAAAAATCTCTTCACATACCTCAACACCAGAACATTGACGCATTGGTTGCAAGGGAGTATATTTCATTTTATGAACAAGAAGAGAACCATGATGACACGCTACTCAAGCTAGCAAAGCTCAATTTCAAGTTCTTACAGCTTCATTACTTCCAAGAACTAAAAACAATCACCTTGTATGTGAATATTCATCTAGTTTTTGCAAATATTCTTTGTGATTTCATATTTTAACATTTTGTACATATTTTTCTGGCAGGTGGTGGAGGGGACTAGATCATACATCAAAATTACCACCTAATTTCAGAGAAAGAACCGTTGAGACTTGGTTAGCGGCATTGATGATGTACTTTGAGCCGCAGTTTTCGCTTGGGAGAATTATGTCGGCTAAGTTATACTTAGCAATCACATTTCTAGATGATGCTTGCGATACATATGCTTCTATTGACGAAGTTATGAATCTGGTTGATTGTATAGAAAGGTACATTCGTTATATATATAACCTGAAAATTTATGATGTTGCATCATATAAATCTACAAGCTAGCTAGTAATGAGTGAACTGTTGCATTCTTCTATCGATAGATGGGACCCTGATTACATGGGAAAACTTCAAGGTCACATGAAGACGGCTTTCAAATTTGTGATGTGTGTTTATAAAGAGTATGAAGATATATTGACGTCACAAGGAAGATTGTTTGTCTTGGAGGAAATGATAGAAGAGGTGTTTAATTTCAAAATCTTATAGAATTTATATGCTCACATAGACTAACGTTATATATTGTGGTGATTAGTTCAAGATACTTGTGAGGACAAACCTCCAACTTGTCAAATGGGCACGAGGAGATTACACGCCTAGCTTTGATGAGTACATAGAGGCTGGGGGAGCTGAGATTTGTTTGAGGGTGAACTGGTTCAAGAACAATCTAAAGAGAGAAGCGGGGCGAACAAAGACGTTTTATAGATCTGAAGTATGTGATTACAAACAGATGGAAAGAGTGACTAAACAGCCTGAGAAATGCAAGGCGGCGAGTATCTACGAACTTATCAAAACCCTAGATCTAGCCGCTCGAGTGGTTGTGTAAAAGTCTGGATGCCCTTCTCGATGTTGTCTTCCTTCCTTTTATAGACTGTCCTCTCGTTCGCCCTAACTCGTCTTGAGTCTTGTTGGGCTTTTTCCCCCTAAACGGGCTTTAGATGTCGGCCTACTAGAACGTCTTCGTCAGCCGGTTCCAGATGAGCCACTCTAGCCGCGTGACTAAAGATGCTCCAAAGCCAAGCTGTTCCTGTCTTCTTTAGGAGCCACGTAAGCCGTCTTAGCGAGTTAGGTTTCCATATTTGATGGGCCTTGTGGAGGGTGCAACCCATCTCCTACAATAAGTCCCCAGTTCACTTCACGCCGCGGGACTCGAGTGAATTTGTAACCAGGTTTAATCGAATGGTGGAACCTAAAACGAGCGCGTCCGCTTTGTTTGTTGCAAGCGTGTTTAACTCATCATCAGAGCATGTCTAGCCGCGTGACTGGGACGTCTGTTCCTGGGATGTCGACTTTCAGGAACGTGCTTGGTAGACCGTGGCGAGCATGTCTACTCGTGAGACTAGGAAGTCTGTTCCTGGAAGGTTGATCTTCAGGAACGTGCTTAGTAGTCCGTGACGAGCATGTCTACTCGTGAGACTAGGAAGTCTGTTCCTGGAAGGTTGATCTTCAGGAACGTGCTTAGTAGTCCGTGACGAGCATGTCTAGTCGTGAGACTAGGATGTCGATTTATCAGCTGGGCGATGGTTAGTAGGAGCATGTTCGGGAGACCAACCGGAGTATGTCTAGGCGCGAGGCTAAGATGTCGGTTAGTCGGCTAGGGCTCTGTCTCATGGGAGCATGCTTAGTCGACCGCCAGGGCACGCTTAACCGTGCGCGTAGAACGTCTTTCCCCAGGGGCGCCCATGTTGATGTGAACCGGTTTGATATGAACCGGCATGATCTGAATCAGAATCCTGGTTTGATGATAACCGGATCCCGGTTAAGGCGAGAAGGTGAACCATCGCTAAGAGGCTCCTTCTAAAGCCCAATTAGGCCCTTTAGGTGCAATTAATGCCCTGGGAAGCGTGCCTTAATCTTTACTATAAATAGGTAGCTTCCCATCGCTTTCTTCATTCTTCTCTGCATATCAGGTATCTCTTCTCTCCCTTCTCTACTCTCTAAGTTCGCTATTAGGTAACCCGGTCGTTCCATTGAACTGGTCGTTCGTCTTGAGGGTTTGTTGGAATGGTTCCGACAAGTCGGTTCACCCTTGAAGAGAAAGGAAAAGCCGCGGCGTGCCCTTCGAGCCCTTCCGTAGATCTGACCGCCGAAGGGAGTCCGCTTGACGAGTTTAGTCTCCTTCATCGGGATGCAGTGCGGGATGCCGCGGGTTCAGATTTGTCGCGACGCCATCCGCAAGCGTGCGCGAGATCCGCCGAGGGTGTCGAGAGCGGTTCGACTCGGGCGGGTGACCTGTCAAATAGTGAAGATGACGATGGAGGCGGCGACGAGGGCAGTTCTAGTCGATCGGCTAGTCAGTCTGGCGACTCCGATTGCGAAAGAGATAGTGACTCGGATTCGTATATCCCGAGTCCACAGACTCTGTGGGAGAGACATCGGCGTGTTCGCTTCGATCGATCGAATGTAACCCACCGTTTATTGTCCTGATGGGACCTTTGAGGAGCTATCCCCGCTTCCGCCGGAACTGCTACGGGACCCGTGGTTCGACGGTCAACGCTGGGGGAATGTGTTCGCGACTCGCTCTAACCACAGCTCTGTGAGGGATTTACTAAGACGCTACAAAGGAGTCGGCGTGACGTACATAGTACCTTCTGCGGAGCAAAGACCCTGGTCTCCTCCGATTGGCTACCAGTGTCTGTACGAATCGTTCTTCAAGATCACGGAAGCTATGGTTCCAATACCTCGGCTAATCACATCATACGCAGCGCGGGTGTTGCGATCAGCCAGTTGAAAATTGGTTCGATTCGTAACGCGGTCATGCTGATGGTAATGGCCGCAGATCTTGACATCTCGATGACAGTGAGGGTGTTTGAGGAACTGACGACTACGAAGGCTGAATCGGACTGCTTATTCGGTTAAAATGCGTCCGAGTTACAATGTTCTCACCGGTCATCCCAGAAAGACAGCGAACTGGCAGCGTTCGTACTTTTACGTTAGGGCCGACGAACAGTCTTTCGAAGAGCCGCTTGAGGATGAATTTCCTGTCTGCTGGGTTAATAAGATCGGTAGAGACTCATAGTCGCCGGCTCGTTAGCTTTACAATTTTGCTGAATTTTCTGTTTCATCTTGCGGCCATCCGTGTACAATTGCATATCCGGAGAAGTTCTTCGAGAGTGCTCAGAGAATAGCTACGCACAGTCACCTTCGTTGGCCAGACTTGAGCAGGGAGTGGATACGTCGTCGACAGGCTCGTATCGCGAGAGGTATTTACCTTGATTCGTTGGGCTTTGACTTGTCTTCTCTCGCGGCTTGACACGCTTGTTGTTTATTTATATATTTTTTTTTATCCGTAGTTGATCGGGAATCGAGGTATCCATTGGAAGTCGGAACCCGCAGGTCGCGATTAACTCTTTACCCGAAGCAGAAAATACTTAAAGAGGCGAGGAAGATGTCCGACTCCGGATTTGAGTGCTCTCCTCAAGGGAAAACTGCAGCTGCTGAAGAAGTCGTCTAGGATGGGGGAAGTCGATGCTTCCGAAGGAAACGACTCCCATCCGATCGATGATCCTGTCGACGCTGGCCTTCCTTCCCCCCAGCCCGCGAGAGAGAGAGCTCAGAAGAAGGCCGAGAAGAACGAAGCTCCGCAACCTGAGGAACCTGCTCCTGAAGGTGGGAGTATCCCTGGTGGAGGTTCTTCGGGAGTTCAAGAAGGGGAAGAAGAAGGGAAAAAGGTCGCGTGGAAAGCCCGACGGTGCTGCGTCAGAGGAGCACTCGAGGAAGAAGGCCAAAAGTGGGAAAACCAATGAGGCACAGCAATCTCCAGGACTCGGGTCCAATCTGGCGGATGTCCAGGAACCTTTACGCGAAGAGGACGTGGCTGAGGATCGTGGCCAGCCGGCGGATGCCTCTTTTGAAACTGTGCAAGGACAGACTAAATGCTTGGTTGAACGCGAGGCTTCCCGAAGGCGCGAATCGGTCCTCCCGGAGTTAGTGTTTCGGAAGGCTCTCTTGGAAAGCAGTCAAGGGTCGAGTTCGAAGATCGCGTCGAGTTTCTGTACGACGAGGCAACGCCGCCGGTAACCGGCTCGGCGCGTGAGCTCACTCGGCAGATTCGAGGTGGTCCTAGAGAGTTGCCACCTGTCGGAGATCTTTTTTTCAAGGACGACTACATACGGTCGCCGCTGCAACGACGCGTGTATTATGCGCTTACATATATATTCTGAGTTTGATGCTAAGATTTCGTCTCTGTGGCTTTCAGGCTGATGGGTGTATGAACGTCCTTGTCGAGAGGTACTGAAGCAGACGATGGTGGAGCTGGGCCTCGACGGCTTGCTAAAACGACTCGGAGTTATCGAAGGCCGAGTAAGAGGGTCAGCGAAAAGACTCTCGAGAGAAAGAGATCCTCGGTGAAGTTCAAGACCTTGAAGCTAAGCTCGCTGATGCCGCGCAAAAGGAACTTGAGAAGGTGAGGACCGCTCTAGAGAAAGAGAACACCAGGTTACGGGCGGAGAGGAACGCTGCAGTTGAGAAGCTGGCTGAGGAGAGGAAACGTTTGAGGGATTCGCGAGCTTGAAGTCACCCGAAAGGGTGAGGGTCCAATCGCCATGACCGACAAGTTTGGTCGCTGCGTCAACCGAGTACGCTATTATCTCGCCGTCGTGTCGAATCCGAAAGAGCGAACCTAGCTGGTCAGGCTTCGGGACGCGAAAATGCCTGGAAATGATCAAGCAAGAAGGGTTGGGGATTACGCAGGAACTTATTGACGTCTTTATCGACGAGGAGAGAGTTCATAACGCCGCAGAGCCAATTAGCGGTCGAGCTTCCTGAGGAGGATCTTGCTCTGTCTCCTCTCGTCCCCAACCGCTCCTCGAACGAAGAGTTCTTAGCGCACTCGATCCGTATGGATCGAACGATGCTCTTGTTGGATCTGAGACGGCTTCCTTGCTTCGAGACTTCAGACGCTCTGAGGCGGATCGACGGGCCAGTCTAGCAGGCCCCTGCCGTGGTTTCCATGTTAATGCTCGACCCTATCCTCGTGAGTGAGGTTGCGGAGAAGGACACTCGGGTAGATCGAGGTGCCACCAGCGAGCGAGAGGAACCGCCTTGACCGAGAGTTGGGATGCAGCTGCCATTGTCGTGAAGTGGAGTCCCCGAGGATGCAGCTGCCGTTGGCCGGGACCCTTCGTTTCGGGAGGCTTTGGTCCGACCGTTGTTGTTGTATTTCTATTTACGTTTTCATTTTGCTTTTCTTTTCGAACTACGGGTCTATCCTTGTTGTATGATTTGAACGCATGGCTTGTTTAACGGTAGCCGATTTGAGCGGTTTTAGTTATTTTGCCGTCTTTAGAGGAACCGCAAACATGCCAACGTGTTCTGTGAATTTTATTCGAAGTTGATCAGACGTGGAATGCAAACATGCCAACGGTTCCGGTGATGAGTAAAAGTTCCGTGCCATTGAATAACAAGTTTAGTCGGCCAAACATTCACTTGTTATTCGGACTGGCTTGAATTTAGCTCTCGAGTCGGTCAATGTTTCAAGGACATAGTGACGTGACTCGTCGGTCCCTCAGCTAAGTGTCGGATCAGGACAAGGCTGATTAGTGCAGTATCGCGTCTTCGTCTGGCGACGAATACGGATATCGCCTGGTCTCTTGTTGGACCGTAACCAATGTTTTGACTTTGGTGTTGTTACAGCTGGACCGGTTAGGCTGCCTACGCACTCGGGGAGGATCAAGCCGTTCGTAGTTCGATTTAACCGAGCAAAAGTGGCTTTGAGGGCGATTTACTCGGGCGAAAGTGCGAGGTGTGCATCTACTTTTTTTTTGGGCCGTGGAAGTGACATGGGGTCATCTACCCGACCTAAGAGAATGAGCGTTTTACTCGCGAGTAGAAGTGACGCTTGTTCATCTACTCGATCGGTAAAGAAAGTAAAGGGTTTGGCGGTCTGCTCCCGACGAAGAGATTAAGTAAGGTGATGCTGGATCCTTACTTAGTCGGAGAGTGATGGGTCTTACGAATAGTACGACGAGGTGCATGGAGTTCCATGCCCTTGGGACGTCTTCTCCGCTGGATGTCTGAAGTCGGTAGACGCCAGGCTTGACGACTTTGACTATCTTGTAGGGTCCTTCCCACCGTGCTCCGAGTTTTCCAGCGTTCAGTTCCTTGGTGTTCTCGAAAACCTTGCGCATAACTTGATCGCCCAGCTCCAGTGGTCTTGCCTTAACCTTCCTGTTGTAGTAACTCTCAATCTGGTGCTGGTAATTGGATTGAGCGAGCTTGATCTCGCGTTCCTCCGGTTCGTCAAGTTAAGGAGCATGTCTTCATTGAGCTCGGCGTGTTGCGGCATTTTGGAATGGCGGAGGCTACTGACGTTTACTTCAGCTGGGGCCATGGCTTCGACTCCATAGGCGAGAGAGAAGGGTGTTGATTTGGTCGCCCCCCTTGGAGTCGCGATGGCTCCAGAGGACTCCGTCGAGTTCGTCGGCCCAGTGGCCTTTCTTCAAGTCCAACCGTTTCTTGATTCCATCCATGATGAGTTTGTTAGACGACTTTGGCGTTCCGCTGGGTACCTTGGTGTGGATGGGCTTAGCCGAATGTTCCATTTTTCGCAGAACTCTTTGAAGTTTCCAGACATAAATTGGGAGCCGTTGTCGGTTACTATCTCGTACGGGAGACCATGGCGGCAAATGACGTTTTTCCAGACGAAACCGCGGACTTCCTTGTCGGTCACTTGAGAGAAGGCTTCTGCTTCTATCCATTTCGTGAAATAGTCGGTTAGAACTAGGATGAAGCGTCCCGAGAACACATCATAGGACCGATGATGTCCATTGCCCAGCGCATGAATGGGTAGGAGCGTGGACGTCTGCAGCACTTCGGTTGGACAGTGGATAATGGGCGATGTCGCTGGCACTTGTCGCAGCGACGGGAGTATGATTCGCAATCCGAGTTCATAGTCGGCCAGAAAAGACCGGAGTTTCTGATCTTCAAAGCTAGTGCCCGAGGAGTTTCCTCCCGCACCATCGGCGTTTCGCCATTACGCCGTCGGATCTCGTCACCGTGGATGCATTTGAGGAGGACCCGCTTGCGTTGTATCTGTATAGTTCGCCGTTCATGACGGCGTAATGAGCGCTGCGCCTTTTTAGTCGTCTGGCTTCCCATTTCTCGGACGGCAAGACACCATTTAAGAGGTAATTAATGAACTCTGAGCGCCAGTCAACGGACTGTTGGTCCGACCGGGTCATCTCAGCCGTTGATAGGCGGCGATGGTAACTGCCGGCTGAAATGCTGATGCTTGGTTCGTCGATGTGATGTATTGGGATGGTCCTCTTGACTTGATCACGGAGCCTGCTGCCAAGGGCTGCTAGTGGTCCGCAAGAAGCGTTGTCGCCACGAGGCACCTTAGTGAGCTCGAAGAATTGAATTCTCTTGCTAAGTCTTGACGACGCGGAGGTAGCCCATTCGGTCGTTGGCGTCGTAATCTCCGTTGAACTGACGCTACTAGCTGTGAATCACAACGCGACTTAGACGCTTTGCTTTGACGGCCTTGCACGAAGGCGGCTATTAATGATTCGACTCGGCCGTTGTTCGGCTGGGAAACCAAAGCTGAAAGATTGTCGTATCAGTTCACCATTGGGGACTGGAGCTGGACACCAGCGCTGAGCCTTTGTTCGTCGAGGAGCCGCATGCGTATCCAGTTCTGGTTCGTGGTTGCAAATCCTGCTCTAGTTCTGGTGCCAACTCGACAAGGAAGTCGGCTAGGACCTGAGCTTTGCGGCTGTTCGATTTTTGTAAGTAATATCTAGCCCGAGTTCCACAGCCCACTTGGTGAGGCGACCAGCCCGGTTTGTGTTCTGCAGGACGGGCGGAGCGGCTGATCGGTGAGTACCTCAACCGTGCGATGGAAGTATGGGCAACTTCCTCGCTGCTTCTACTACGGCTGGGCCATCTTCGAGGGTGGATAACGAGTCTCCGGCCTGTCATGCGCTGCTTGTGTAGAAGATCGCTTTGCTCCCTCGGTCCTCTTTAATGAGGACGCGCTGACCGCTGGCGCTGGACACCGCAATGTAGAGTGACGGACGCCTCCTTCGCGCAGGGCCGCGGGTCGTGAGGTACTTCTTCAGTTGTTGGAAAGCCTCGCACCTCTCGTCCCAAATGAACTTTTATTGCCACGAGAAGGTCGTAAAAGGGAGACATTTGTCGGTCGATCGGAGATAAACCGTTGCGGCGATCGACCAGTTAACCGTTGAACTGCGGCTGTTCTTGGGGCTAGGAAGGTCGAGGACGGCGGATATTTGCTTCGATTGGCTTCTATGCCTCGTTGGGTAACGATATAGCCGAGGAACCTGAGGAGACTCGAACGTGCATTTGGCGGATTTAACTTCATTCCGTACTTGTTGAGTACTTCAAAACAGCGCGTAAATGGCTAAGATGATCTTCCGCAGTGACTTGACTAGCATATCGCCGATGTATACCTCCATGGTTTGACCCAGTTTGTCTGCGAACATGCGGTTAACGAGCTGGTATGTCGCGGCGTTCTTCAGCCGAAGGGCATCACTTTATAACAGTATGTTCCTCGATCCGTAATGAAGGCCGCTTTCGCGGTCGTCGTGGTGCATCATAATTTGATTGTAACCTGAGAATGCGCCCATGAAGGTAAGCATCTCGCTGCGGTTGACTCCACGAGTCGGTCAATACTCGGTAGCGGAT
The DNA here is from genome assembly GCA_016432835.1 of Brassica nigra. Lineage (NCBI taxonomy): Eukaryota > Viridiplantae > Streptophyta > Magnoliopsida > Brassicales > Brassicaceae > Brassica > Brassica nigra. The sequence goes on along the minus strand of CM028243.1, from coordinate 6,126,736 downwards.
AGCTGTCCTTCGGACAAGCTTTGTTAAGGTCGGTGAAGTCGATGCGACGCCGCGACTTCCGCTCTTTGACTACTACGGGTTAGCTAGCCACTCCGGTAGCGAACCTCTGTGATCGAGCCGCCCCGGTAGTCGTTCGACTTCTTCGCTCACCGCCTTTGATCGATCCGGTCCTAATTTGCGGCGCTTCGGCGGATGGGCTTGAATGCGGGTCGACATTAAGCTCGTGGGTTGTGATAGCGGATCGATCCCTTTCATGTCCGATAGGGACCATGCAAAGGTGGATACGTTATTTCTAAGGAATGTGAGTAGTGCATGCTGCATGTCGGCGGAAGCCGACTGCACTGCTTCTGGGGTCGGAATCGCTATCGGCATCTCTGGATCTCGTCCTTCCGAGGATAGGTTAAGCTGGGATGAGAAACAGCGTTAACGAGGGATGGTGAACGCTGTAGTTTGACGGTGGCTATCAGCAGGTCTCGCTGCTTGCTGGTCTCCGCGGACGGTTTTGACTGTCCCGCCTACCCCGGAACTTGATGCACCGGTGGTAGGTGACGGTATTGCTTGCATCGAAAGTGTATCCATGGAGTCGAGGATGACGTGATAGGTGCCTTGGTGCTAACCACGGCGAATTTAACCGCCCCGTAACGCCGCCGCCGGACGGGAAGACGGATTGTGCCAAGAATGGTTTCGAAGAACCGTTGAAACCTGTCAGCGCCTCGACGAAGGTTTTACGCTGGCGAGATCGATTCCCATCTTTTCCAGCTGCTTTCGAAGATAAGGTCGACGGAGCTGCCTGTGTCGATCAGCACTTTGGTTACATCATATTCACCGATTTCGGGACGACTAGCAAGGGATCGTTGTGTGGGACGTGGACTCAATCAGATCATCGGAAGAAAAGCTGATCGGGTGTGGCTCGGCGTGGGCCATCGCCGGCGTTGCTTGCGCCGTAATCTTTGACTGAACGGACAGAGTCGCCACAGGTGACGAGCGCCAAGATGACGTTCAATCGTGGTCGCGATCGCTCGTTTGATATCTAAGAACGCGAAGGTCCACAGAGACGCTCTGGTCGTCCGCCGATGGCACCGGTTTGTCGATGACGTTGGTCGCTCTAACCGCCTCTAAGATCTGTTGGCTTGGAACGATTGAGCCGCACGCAAATCGGTTTCCTTGGCGTTGAGTTGGTCGCGCAGATCGGTGATGGCGAATCGGTCGACGAGGTATGCTCGGCGGTTTCAGACGTTGTGACTTGCTGGCTAGGAGCTTAGCGAAGGTCGGCGCAGTTGACTTCATCGCATGTTGTGGCCTTGCGCTGAGGAGGTTCCCAAGTCGCGGCGTTGTGGGCACTCATCCTCATCGTCAGACGATAGGGGCTGAGAACGTATCACTTCGATGCGTTGTCGATTCGCCGGTTGCTCCTCGTCCGCCGAGGAGGCTTCGTTGTCAGCGTCGTCTGCGGGTTTGTTATTCTCTCGGCGTTGCTCCTCGCCTTTACCGCCAGACTTTCGTTGGGCGCGCTTCTCCTTATTCTTGGACCAACTCTTGCCGGTTTTCTGCTTTGGTTTTGGAGGTTGGACTTTGAAGTCGCCGCTCTCAACCTTCGAAAGGAATTGGGCGTACGCCATCCGACACTCAGATGTGTCGTGCCCCTTGACATCGTGGTATTTGCAGTGCTTGGTGAGGTCAACTCCTTTAGAGGATCCGGCACCCGTAGTAGGTGGCGCGGGTAGTGTGGGTGGAGCTGGCGCGGCGGGACTAGCAGAATTTTTCAGGGCTGCAGTCTCGCGATTGTACACGTTCCAAGGCTCGCTGCGTACCGAGAAGCTCGTGACTGGTCGGTTGTTTTCGTCGACAACGAACAAGAGACCGTTCTTCGGATTGTTTTTATCGGCATGGGCGTGTTGGCGTGGCTCCTGTTTTGCTTCAGCGGGTTTAGGCATCGGTGTCTTTGCAACGCCATGCTTAACCAAGATTGCTTTGGTATCTTCCTCCATGCGGATGAAGTTGTGCGAGCGGGCGATGGCGTCTTGGAGTGACGTGGAAGGGCTTCGATACAAGTCCTCTCGGAACTTGGAATCCAGTGCGAGTATTCATCGAGGCCGATGGCGATGTGGTCGGGATGTCGATCCCGACACGACCGATTTGAAGCGCTCCATGAAGTCGCGGCTCTGGTCTTTCGCCGCGAGGTTCCATAAGCTGGACGCCGTCGTTTCTCGCTTGGCAAACATGATGTAGGTCTTCAGGAACGCCGACGAAAGTTCCCTGAAGCTGCTGATGGAGTTTTCCGAGAGTCCTGAGAACCAGGTTAAAGCTTGTTCGTGAAGTGTCTCCACGAACAGTTGACAGTAGGCGGCATCCTTCTCATCATCGGGTAGTCGAGCGAGCCATCGCGATGTTGAAGGCTGTCATATGCTCCACGGGACAGCCACCAGGTTTGTACCGGGACGCGATCTTTCTATTTTTCGAAGTTGACGTCGGTCAGCTGGTGAACGGGTATGCTCGGTGGAGGCGAACGCTCTCGATTTGTGGCGCAGCACTAGTGACCTTGTGAATGGTGGAGCTCATCTGCTGAAAGTTGAGTTTGAGCGCGGCTATCTCACGTATGGTCGTGAGATCTGGACCCGCTGGAGCTGCTTCTGCGGGGGGAGTCTCAGTGGGTTCTAACTCTTCGCGCCGCGGCTGGAACCGTAGGGTTAGTGTTGAAGAGTTGTCGTCGGAAAGGTCGAGGGTTACTCGTTTGTCCGGCGGGAGCCACTGTCAGCAACGAGCATAGCGAGTTGAGCTTGGGTTTGCTTCTGTATCTCGTCCTGTTGAGCGAAGCGTGCCATGACCGAGCTCATGAAGTCGAGCGGAAGAGGAGTCGGGTTCGGAGGGTGGATTTGGCTCCTCCCGACGTCGCCGGAGGTGCTCGGATCTCCGGCATGATGGATCTGTAACGCTACTTTGTTCAGGGCCCCACGGTGGGCCAAATTGTTTGAGGTGAACTGGTTCAAGAACAATCTAAAGAGAGAAGCGGGCTAACAAAGACGCTTTTATAGATCTGAAGTATGTGATTACAAACAGATGGAAAGAGTGACTAAACAGCCTGAGAAATGCAAGGCGCGAGTATCTACTGAACTTATCAAAACCCTAGATCTAGCCGCTCGAGTGGTTGTGTAAAAGTCTGGATGCCCTTCTCGATGTTGTCTTCCTTCCTTTTATAGACTGTCCTCTCGTTCGCCCTAACTCGTCTTGAGTCTTGTTGGGCTTTTTCCCCCTAAACGGGCTTTAGATGTCGGCCTACTAGAACGTCTTCGTCAGCCGGTTCCAGATGAGCCACTCTAGCCGCGTGACTAAAGATGCTCCAAAGCCAAGCTGTTCCTGTCTTCTTTAGGAGCCACGTAAGCCGTCTTAGCGAGTTAGGTTTCCATATTTGATGGGCCTTGTGGAGGGTGCAACCCATCTCCTACAAGATTGGTTCGTATGCAACTATAACTTGCTCTATTATGGGACTTGGAGAGATCGGTAAGAAGGAAGCTTTTGAGTGGATGAGATCTAGACCAAAGATCGTCCAAGTTCTAGCCGCAAAGACCCGTCTCATGGATGACATGACCGACTATGAGGTATTAATTTTAAAGCGCCACATCATATATATATATATATATATCATTTTAGTTTGTGGTGGATCTTGACTTGTTTACCTTGTCAGTTACTAAAATAATTTCAGAACTATAAACTCGCAAATATGTTTTCTTTGGTTTATTTCGACAAATTTGGTTCAAACTTGACAAATTAAGAATTGATTTGGTTTAAATTCACGGTTTGATGAAATGTGTGTTAAAAAAAAAAATCAACTTGAATATACAAAACGTTTAATTCCTTTTTGAAAAATTCCTTGGATTTAATCAGTTTGGCTAATATATCCAGCTCATAATTCATGTATTGTATTGTGGTTTATTTGATCAGGAGGATATTGGTAAAGGTTACACTGCAAACGCACTCAACTATTTTATGAAACACCATGGAGTTACCAAAGAAGAAGCAATAAAAGAGTTTGATAAGATGATCAAAGATATCAACAAGATCGTTAACGAGGAGTGCTTGAAGACAACCCACATCTCTCGTAGAGTTCTTAACCAAGTCATCAATTACGGACGCTCATTAGACGTTCTGTATACATCTGACGATGTCTACAACCACCGTGAAGGCATGTTCAAGGAGTATATCACCACTTTGCTCGTTGATCCAATACATCTATAGAGTTTGGACTTATATTATCTATGTCAACATCAACTAAATATGGCATATATCAGCTAAAAGAATCAACATCAACTATATTTGGTGTGTAATGTAAAATATTACATGTGTAGTGTGTAATGTAAGATATCAAATATCTAAGGAATATTCTAAGAAATATTCTTTAGATCTTGTACTATAAATAAGGAGATCTGGAGTGTGTTGTAATCCAAGCCAGGTGAGTTGAGTGAGGTAAGTCCTAGAGAGTCTCTCTTTTGTAATATCCTTAAGTACTCTTAATAAAATAAAGATTCATGTATCCTTAAACACCTATCAATATATTTTTATCCTAATGTTAACTGTTATTTGTTAATTTTTTTCTCTTGCTTTTCTGCGTACTGCACGCTCAGATAAAAACATTTTCAATAATCTCCATTACGTTCAGAGGTTTACGAGCATATGGTCACAAGTCACAACATATCAGGTAAAGAAGTTACTGGACATGTCATATGAATGATGTTAAAACATGCCTCTCCTTTTATTTAAACACGTTATTGAGGAATATCTATTAAATCATCTTTATAACTCTGATGGTGGCCATAAAAATACAAGAACATATAGTACATGAGAAATTAGAACAACAATTTAATGTAGTGGCTCACTGACGAAGCTGAAAGCACAATTTCATATTCTTGAAGATACATTACTTCCAGGAACTTAAATTATACATACTAGCGAAATCGACTAAAACTAGTTTGAAATGACGTTAAGCATCTACTTGGAACTACAGATGAATCTGAACACTCGATAACATCACTCGATCTCATAGTTTGGACTTTGGAGCAACGGCCAAAATCCTCTCGTCTCTTTGTGAAGATCTTCTTCTTGGTTCTTCAGCTTCTGCGGCCTCTTGCTCACTGGCTAACACTATAAGGTGGCCTTCTTTATACACCAAACTCTGCAAGATGCATACGTTGTTTCAGATTCATACATTAAAACAATCCTAACTTAGATTATTGTTTTGGATTCACCTCAATGATGGCTCTGAGTTTCTTAATATCGACTTTGACATGCTCTTGCGAACTGTATTTCTTTTTCACGTTCTGTTGGTCGAATCAGTTCCTTTTGTCTCATTCCAGGCAATTCAGAACCTAGAGAAGAACAAGTGTTACTCGACATGCTAGTCATGTGTTTCAAGAGCTGTAAGTACTCAATAGTATGGAGAATTGAAGAGTGGATGATGTTGCTTACTATCTTTGTGAACAGTGTCTTCGTGTTGTCTAAGTCGAATGACTAAGGCCTGTGTGATTCTATCATACTCCTCCTCGCTAATCACCAGCTTCCGAGCTGCTGCACCATTATCTGTTGTTACATCAGTACTGTTAGTTGCGGTTCTGAAGTAGAAAAGAAAAAGATAAATTTAAAATATCATGTAGTAAGTTATGAACCTGCAGTTGCAGAAGCTGGTTCAGCTACACCATTCTGTTGATTTTCATCTCCAGTACCAGTGTTTTCGATATCATCCGTGTCCATGTTGTCACCGTTAGCATCTTGATACTCGGAGAGGTCAATGTCGCCTGACTCAACACTGGATAAGACAAGCAAACATGATCGTTTATGGTTATAATATTGGAAAGAGAAACTTTAGGAGAGGTTTGAAAGTTACCTAATGACAGAAGTCTTCAACAGTGTGACAGCCAAAAGAACATGACTTGGTTTTACCTAAATCAGACAAAAAAGCAACTGAACGGTGAGAAAAAGAAGAGAAACGAGAGAGACGGTCGTTAAGGATAATCACCAGAGTTTCCAAATGACTCCTAGCAATGGCTTCTGAGAGCCTAATCGATGCCTCCAGCTGCCTAACTGTCATTCGATACACGACTCTTGTGCCAGGAGTTGTATCGCCTCCACGTAAATCAACATAAGAATCGACCAGTAGCTTCCTTGCTTCTGGGCTTAGCTGCAACACAGATGAAGGTACCAAAAACATTTTTAGCATCTCCAACACAAGAAAACCATTTTTAAGTTTAGATTACAACCTTTGGCTTTAATGTTTTCGCATACGCAATGTAACGCTTGAGTTGTACGGTAGTGAATTCAGGAGAAAGCGCCGCTTCGCGCTTCTGGTGAACTCCCACGATATGTTGGGCAATGTGGTAATCCGTCACCTCATCAGGGTTGTCAATCATAACGTAGGCAAGATCAAACCTCGAGAGAATAGCAGGTGGAAGGTTAACGTTGTACTGATAACAGCATGATCAGGCCACAGTTAGATATAGAATAAAGTTCAATAAAAGTAAAATTATCTAGGATAATCTCACCTTCAGTGGTTTAGATTTATCATATCGACCACCAACGGGGATTAGCGGCTGCAAGGATCGATGTCCCTGCATTCAATGTGGCTTGTATCCCAGCTTTCGTGATGCTTATCGTTTGCTGTTCCATTGATTCGTGAATGGCGACCTTTTGTGCCCAAATGCAACAGTAAATTTCCATTAGCCACAGTCTAGGAAACTCAATAAGCAATATCCTACCTGATCTTTGATATCCATCTTGTCAAACTCGTCGATGCAACATATTCCATTATCAGCAAGCATCAAAACACCAGCCTGTGACAGGTTCAGATGGTATTAACCAGAACTAGAGCGTAGAAAACATTCTACTATTCATCAATGCAAAAGATTACCTCAATGCAGAATTCACCAGTTTCTGGTTCTTTAGCAACAGTAGCAGTCAACCCAGCAGCAGAAGAGGACTTCCCAGATGTATAGACAGATCTTGGCACTATGCCTGCGGTATACCTGAAAACAAACAAACACTGAGAGGGTTTAGATTTCAGAAAACAACAAAACCACTGTCACTGTTATAATATTCAATGCGAGTCGCTACTTGAGGAACTGGGATTTGGCAAAGCCGGGATCCCCAACTATACAAACATTGATGTCTCCTCTAAGGTTGATGCCTTCATGAGTGGTCTTGTGCACACCGCCAAGTAGCATAAGTAGAACCGCGCACTTGAGGTCTGGATGGCCGAAAACGGTTGGCGCCATGCTTCCAACTAACTTATTGAAGCAATCAGGAGTATTCCTCATCTGCTAAATTTCATCTAGCTCTTCTCCCTACAATTTCATTAGTTGTATATAACAGAAGCATGTAAGAGGTCCCCTAAAAGATAAAATTGATTCTAAGCCATACAGTGAACTGCTGCTGATCATCTTCGTTGGAATCATGTCAGTGTTCCTGCTACCATCAACAATCTGAAAACAAAGGTAAACATTGAGACATGTCACTTAAGTTTTGATTTTGACAGTTAGTATCGTTGACGAACCTGCACTGAGTTTGCGATAAAGGCAAGCCGGTACGAGAGATCTCTAACTCCCAGAGCCTTGAGACCTTTGACTCCTTCGTGTCCAGCATTGGAGCTTTTCTGCTGCGACGAGTCTCGACGGCATTCTGCTCTCTCTCCAGGTGCCGCCAATGCCGATATGTCAGGTATAACAACTACCGTTCCCGTAAATATAACACTGCGAGGACAAAACCCAAAAGAATGCAAACTCATCGTGATCCTTAAAATAAGATGGGGAAAAATAAACTAACTTAGAAGGAAAACTTACGTGTCACCCGCTCTGACTTGTAATAGAGCTCCAGCTTGTTGGCATCCAATCGGAAACTAAAGCAAACGAATCGCAAGTCAATTTACCGAGCCGATCAAAACTTTACAATTCTGGGAAGAGGAACTTTAAGAAGACGTTCTTTCCACAAGGCCCAGTAATCCCTCAGGCCCGGACCCGGCAGGCTATGATACCATGGGAACAGAACAAGGCCCATAGCGTAAATCATCCCTTCCACGGTGAATCAAACCCAGGAGCGACCAAAATCTGCGCTTAAACTAACTGAGCTGCCACATCCTTCGTCCAAATGTTATTTGTTATTTTTTCGCTTGCTTCTCGGTGTACTACACGCTCAGATAAAAACATTTTATATAATCTCCATTACGTTCAGAAACTCTAAATATTAAGTAAACATTTTGAGAGGCGCGTGTAAATGTATGGTATTTCGTAACTTTAGTTAAGGTCTATATATAGTTGTACTAATACATTTATGAATGCATGTTAGTTGAGATGAATTTATTAATTTTTATGATTTCGGTTAAAAGGTAGATATTACTATCGTATATGATAAAATCTCCAAAATTTTAGGCTTTTTAAAGATATTTTATCCTGCTAAATTTTTACCCGGATTTTAAAATATTTCCATTAATGTTGTATATTGATTAAATTAAATTATTTAGACACTATTTAATTTTAGAGTATTTGATTGGTACTTTTTAGGATAATATCTAAATAGCAACTTATCTATTATAGATTCAAAAGCTGATTACAAATAATTTCCTTTGGAATTCTAAACCGATTTTGTATGATATATTCCATAATTGTAGATGTTTTTAATATATTTCGTTTTCACAAATCAATTAAGTATAAGCAAATGATCTGATCTTGGACTGATTTATGAAATTCTCGACATGGGATACATTCAAAAATCAACCCATGGTGTTACCTAACATGTACAGCTTATTTTTATGAAGTTACAGACCCAAAAAGAATCAAAATCAAGTGGTTTCTTTGCTATCCAAGAAATCTGAAACTAAATTGCATGGAAAACTTATCTCTTTTACATGCAAAGAATGCTTCTTTCAAAAATTTTCTATCTCTTTCCATGCACTGTTTTGTGACTTTCTAAACTAATAAATATCTAGTTTTGTTAGCAAGTTTAGTCTCTTGTAAATAAGTTGTAATCTCCTTCAAAATAAATAAGGCTATTTTTTTTTTTTTTTGGAACCATTGAAAGTGATTCTAAGTTTTGTTTCTTCAGGAACTTTTCTATGTATCTTGATGCGTCATAAGGGAGGCAGACTCTTATTTGTATTAGGAAAGTAGAGAAGATGAGAGACAAAAGGAGCATCCCGTACAGGTTCAAGAGACAGTACTAGCTGGTGCTCAAAACTATTTTCATGTTGATGCATCTTGGAAAAATGATAAGGAGGTAGCAGGTGTTGGTTGGTCCCTACATAGCATACAAGGCAACCAATTTCTACAAGGATCTTCTTCCATTCGTGCAACAAACACTCCAAGAGAAGCAGAAACTGCTCATATTCTCCCTCCTCCAGCTGGTTTTTATCAGAACTCGGTGCTCTTGAACCTTCACTTCCTTGTTGCCTGTACGAAGAAGAAGCAATCAGAACGCAGCAACATCAAGGCCTTCCCTGGATTCTTTGAAACTTGTGGAAGAATCAGAATGCCCTAGTTTTTGAACGTTGCAGAACTACGGCTGACTCTTGTGTTTCAAAATCTCTAGAGGAAACTGAAATCTGGTATTCCATGAATGAGGATCACCAGGACAAGAACTTGTAGCTGGAAACATCTGCATATCCTCAGGATGTTTGGAAAAAACCGCCTCCCTGTTACATTACGGGTAACGTTGGTATAGCCTGGAATTTGTCAAGTACGCTGTGTGGAGCAAGTTAGATTACAAGAGATGCCCAGGGTTGTCTTCACCATCACAGTCGTCGAGCTTTTCCATCACCCATCTCTAAAAGGGAGGCTGATCTCCAAGCCCTGCCATGGGCAATTGAAGCAATGGACAACATGAAGCAGAAAATGTCATCTTTGAGACTTCTTCAGCTGAAGTTAGGGAAGTCCTACTTAACTTAAATAACTTCCCGGAGCTCAAGTACTTAACTGATCATCTCCCTCGTCTCCTCCAAGGACTTGGTGACTGGTCCGTCAATCATGTGTTCGCAAGTAAGAACAAGGTAGCATCTGCAATCGCAGATAGTGTCATCACTAACCATCTTACTCAGTCTTATGTGGCGTCGGAAGACAGAAGTAATTAGAGCAGGCTTTCTCTCTCTCTATCGCTTTGGTCCTTTTTTCTGCTTTTGTCAGAAGAGCCTCTGTTATGCTTATTCTTGTTGTTGTTTTCGGTGCCTACTGGTACTGGTATTTTTATTTCGAACTAGGGGATCTCCCCCCCTCCCTTTTTTGTCCTTTTGGACTTGCAATCAAATGGATTCTCAGTGTTAAAAAAGAAGAAGCAGAAATTAGATAAATGCATGCACTTGTCTTTAAGAAAGTCCTTTTTAAAAGTGACTGTAAATTTCTTGTGGATGAGTTGGCTCAGTAAACCTCAGGAGCAACCATCGGTAAGGTCAGTAATAGGAGTGTATCTCCATGATACATGACATTGTGGCAGCTTCAAAAACAAACGGATATACCTTTTTCTTATGTGTCTAGAAATAGTTTAAGCTTAGTAGATTACCTAGCTAAAAAGGCCAGGTGTAATAATCAGAACTACGTAATAACTTGGTTTTCGTATAAATATATAAATAGGTTGACAAAAAAAAACGTACACGTTATAATGGATTACGGCAAGTTGGACAAAGATAGCCAACAATTTTGACAAAGATAACAAATTATAGCCAACAAACAAATATAACAAGCCACTATTTTTTTTTTGATTTTTTGTGTCACATGAAAAATGTGCTTTAACAATCAACTGGGTTTTAAAAATATTTATCTAAAAACAATTTTATAGTTTTGAATATAAATTATACTTCATCTGTTTTAATTATAAGTTTTGTGGGTTAAGATTATATATATTAATTAAATATTATTTAATATTTAATTAGATAACTTTTTATTAGATTTCAAAAATAATGTATCTTATTAAAACAAAAAGTTATTATCAAACTAATATTTAGTTGGCATACTATTTACGATTTGCACCATAAGAATTGGATTTTTTAGAAATTTATTAATGATAATACTGTCTTACTTATTTCTAGTAAATAATTAAAAAATATATGTTTCTGTATTTTCACTTTATATTATTTTACATTTTTAATTTTTAACCAAATCCTATAAAATATTTTTCTCTATATTTTAAAAAAATAGTTAAATACTTAAATAAAAAAAAAATCTTTTTAAAGAAGTAATGAAAGTTTAAAATTTTCATCTGACCCCTGTCAGTTTTTAAATTTAGTTTATTATAACCCTATAAGTCTATAAATATAGGACATATTGAAATATTAGTTCATTTTCAAGGGTTTGACCCATTTGTTTATGGGATTTTTGCAAAATTGATTCACAATTCAAAGTCAAACACAAAACTAACATTTTTTTGGAATTTTTTTTCCCTATCCACCCTACAAGTTCAGATTATTCATGAAAATACCATTACTTTTTTTTCCGAAAATGATATTTTTACTCTCTCAACCTCATCATCTTCAAATATTTACAAGATTGTCATTGCCTTCAATACACCAACCACCATGAACAACTAATTTGATGCTCTTAATGCACCTAAAATCGATTTACACTTCATCTTTCTCAATTATTATGAACTAAAAACATCTCTTTCAGTTTCTCTCCATATTCATCCAAAAAACCCAAGATTTTGATTCTAAACTTTTTAATGGTTCATAGAGCCATTGAAGCTTACGATTCTTGGTGGGTTACTTTTGTTTGAGATTATGGGTGCTTGGAGAAGACTTATGTGTGCTAAACGAGTTATCTCACTGGTTGAAACTATGAAATCGAGATTTTTTCCAGATCTGTTTGTCCAGACGACTTACCTGGAAGTCGTCTTATCAATGCAGAGATTAGTTTTGCAATTAACTTTTAATTTTTTTCTAGATGACTTACATGTAAGTCGTCCATGATTTTATTCCGAGATTCAAGTCAAACCTTGCTTATATTGGACGACTTCCATGTAAGTTGTCGGAAGGACGACTAATGTGTAAGTCATCTAGAAAAAAAAAATTGTTTAATATTTCAATTGCAAAACTAACCTGAGACGACTTCCATGTAAGTCGTCAGACGGACGACTAACGTGTAAGTCGTCTAGAAAAAAAAATTGTTTAATATTTCAATTGCAAAACTAACCTGAGACGACTTCCATGTAAGTCGTCTAGAAAAAAAAGAAAGATTAATTTTTTAAAATTTTCTATTGGACGACTTACACGTAAGTCGTCCAGGAAAAGTTAAACTTCTGACACATTCCGGTCAAATGCAAAACTAACCCGTTTTCCCTAAACGACTTACATGTAAATCGTCTCGAGTTTTTCTATCAAACAAAGGTGGACGACTTACATGTAAGTCGTTTAGGTGAAATTTTTTTGCAAAACTAACCTAAATGGACGACTTACATGTAAGTCGTCCAGACGACCTTGGTGGAAGTCGTATGCGTCAATGTTTTTAATAAATTTTCATTTTTTCTAAACCTATAAAGAATTTTTAATATATATTTTTGTTAATTCATGTATATTAGTCAATATTAGAGCTACTGAATGAAATTTATAACTTAATTGGTGATATTTATGAGGTTACTAACGTTCATGTTAATTAAAGTTTCTAACTGATCCGAGAAGACTTTCGTGGAAGTCTTCTACGCTAGTTTTTAAGTCTTCTACGCTAGTTTTTGAATAATTTGTATTTTTAAGAGTGTTAAGTAACTTCAAGATATGTAAAACTCATATTTTCAAAATATGTTTTCTCCCTTAGTTTTACTAAATTTGACTAAGTTTTTCAACACAAACTTGTAACACATGTGATATGCTTTGAATAGTTACTATTGTTTGTTTCCTTCTCTTAAGTATTATTGTTATAGACATCAATGATTATTATTGTTATGAGTTGGAGTTTAATATTGCATATGGGAGAGCGAAAGATGAGAAAAAGGCTATTGAAGTATATTATTTCATTGATTTTTAAATGTGTAAACACATTGTTAGCACATATATTACATCTTGGGAAACATTATTACTTATTTTACAAAAAATTCACAACTAAAGGAGTACATATGCAAATCACAAAACAGACCACAAATAAAACTATTATAGTTCATTCCCCTACAAAGACAAGCTTGGACTCCACTTGATATGGAAGAAGACTTCGTCAGAAGACTTCCAGGAAGTCCAGACGACTTCCAAGAAGTCCAGACGACTTCCAAGAAGTCCAGACGACTTACATGTAAGTCGTCTGGAAGACTTCCTGGAAGTCGTCTAGCGCATTATATTTTAGACGACTAACAGGTAAGTCATCCCAGAAGTCTTCCATATCTGAAAAACCTACATATTCAAATCCACATCTGAAAAACCTGCATATCCAAAAACGTTCAAATGGGTTAAAAACAGAGAAAATGAATGGAAGATTAGATAAATGTACATTTATAGAACATAAAAAAATAAATATATAAAATTAAGAGATCTACCTTTAAATGAGTGGAATACGAGAACCATGTGATGAAAAACCTGTAAAAACAAAATAAATTAGTGAGAAAGACATGTGACAAAAACAATAAATTGATATAAAGTTTGGTGTTTATAAGTTCAAAGAGATTAGAGAGAAGTTGAAGAGTTTTAGAATGATGAAAATTATATTTTTGTTGCAGTCATTTTAGAGGAGGAGAGAGAATATGTAAATCTTTCCTTATATAAGGAGACAAAAAATTCAATTAGGTAAAATATTTTTGATTCAGACGACTTTGGTTTAAATTATTTAAGAGAAAAAATAAAATTTTCTTAAATTTTAGGCGGGATCATTAGGACGACTTACATGTAAGTTATCTGGTTTAAATTATTCACCAGACGACTTACAAGTTAGTCGTCTAGACCCCAAACATAACCCATAAACTTAATTAACTAACTAAACACTTCATAGAATCAAATTAAACTTAAAAAGTGTTTACTATACACATAAATAAACACATATAGGTAAAAAAAAATTAATTTTTCAAAAAAAAACATTTTAGATTTTCAGTTTTAGTTTAGTAAACAATTATTATTATTATGCAAAATTTTATTTGTCTTTTCTCTGAATAAATAATATTTAAGCGGAAAAATCAATTTTAAAAAAAATTTAGGCGAGAATATTTGGACGACTTACATGTAAGTCGTCTCGTTTAAATTATGCACCAGACGACTTACAAGTTAGTCGTCTAGACCCTAAACATATCCCCTAAACTTAATTAACTAACTAAACATTTCATAAAATCAAATTAAACTTAAAAAAGTTACTATATACAGAAATAAACACATCTAGGTAAAAATTTATTTTTTCAAAAAAAACATTCAAGTTTTCCAAAATCTAACCCTAAGAATACATACAATACTATAACATATGTTGTCAAACACTAAAACCAAAGAATATCATGATTAACTACCTTCACTCATCTATGTTGAAAACTATTCAATTTTATTATATTTTATATCACTTAAAATTGTTTATAATTACATGATTTTAATTTTTCACTTGTCAAAATATTTTTTTTTAAATTATAAATTATTTTTAAGATCAACTACACCAGACGACTTACTTTTAAGTCGTCTAGACGACTTCCAACATCTCAGACGACTCAGACGATCTACTGGGACTATATTCGTAAAAATGGCTTCTATTTTTTGTTTGGTTACAAGGGATTGACTGTAATTTCACAAGGCTTTTAGGTTAGTTTTGCATTTGATTCAAGTTTAAGTATATGTTTGTATTTAAAACTCATGTTTTGAGCCATATTTGGCAAATTCTCCTTTGTTAATTGTAAAATATTTAATCGCACATATATGATAATGGTCCTATTTAGTTTTGTTTCTATCTCTGCTACTGTTTTATTGTATAGATATATAAGTAAAAACAAAATTGAAAACAATTTTGTTCAATTTTAAAAATTTATTTATGAAATTCAAAAATTCTTTTTTTATAATTATTATTTTAAATTTTAATTCTTAATAATATTTTCTTAAAAATAAATCATAAACGCACCCCTCTCAAACCCTCCTCTCCACCCCAAACAAAAACACTTCCCAAAATCATTGTTGTAAATCTAGATTAGTTAACCGTAAAAGTGTAACTATCTGTTACCTATCTGTTACCTATCTAATGAAACATATTTTTATCATTTTACTTTTGTATGCAATATTTGTCTTAAAAAATAAATATTTTTTTGTCGTTATTCTATGGTTTTTCCTTAAACAGACATCTTACCTAAAACAATTTTTACATAGGTGTTTTGTGATTTTTATCCAGGTTATTTTTCAAATTTATCTAACAAAGAAATTTACTTTTTCTCTTCTTTCTTTCTTGTGAGCTTTCTTCGTGTCTTATTTTAGGATGGAATTTATAACCTTTATCCATATGTTCGTAGAAGCTCGGGAAAATGGTATAGCCAATAATTTTGACAAAGATAACAAAATATAGCCAACAAACAAAGATAACAAAGTTAGACCTGAGACTTATTGTCCGGGATCCAGATTCGATCAGAGATCCGTTCCAAAAATAGAATATTTAGGGTATCCGGATCCAAGTCCAGATAGTAAAATCAAGGATCCGTCAAAACCGAATCTGGATCCGGATATCTTAATTTTAGGTCCGGACATCCGGATCCGTACTTTTAAAATATATTAATTTTTTAAAATTTTATTAATAATTATATTTGATATATTAATATTTATTCAAAAATTAGTTTTATAATCCTATATTTTAATTTTTTTAATATTATATTCATATTTATATTTATAAATCTTGTATAAATATTTAATTTATGTTAATTTTAGAATTTTCATATTTTTAAAAATATTATTGTTTATTTTGTTAATTATTTTTACGAATCCAAATCTGGATCCGGATATCCGCGGATAGTATGATAACTAGACGGATATCCGAAAACCCCGAATCCAGATCCGGATACTAAATCCACGGATCCGGCGAATCCGAATCCAGATCCGGATATCCCAAATTTTCCTGATATCCGGATCCGTCCCACCCCTATAGAAACCACTATTTTTTATTCTTTTTGTTTCTCTTCTCATTACCCCACATGAAAAATGTGCTTTAACAATCAACTAAGTTTTATATTATTTTTCTAACAGCAAGTTTATAATTTTGAAAATATAAATTATAGTTCATCTGTTTAAACTTATAAGTTTTATGGGTTAAAATTATAAATCTTATTTAAACTTCAATTAATAATTAACTAGATAAGTTTTATTAGATTTGAAAATGATGTATCTTATTAAAACAAAAACAAATATTATGCAACAAATATCTAATTGGCGTATTATTTACGATTTGGGCCCACAAAATTTTAGATTTTTTTAGATATTCCAGCGTTTTAATTTTATATAAATATAAATTATATTCATGTATTTTAATTTTATATAAATATACATTTCCTTTTATTTTTAAGAAAAAGCCTTAAAATATTTTTCTGTATATTTTCAAAAATAGTTAAATACTTATAACCAAAAGAGTCAATTTACCCTATAAATTTTTAAATTTATTTTAATATAACCCTATAACTTTAGCATATATTGAAAAATTAGCTCATTTTCAAGGGTTTGACACTTTGTTTATTGCAAAATCTTTAACAGTTACATACTTATATGATTTTCATCACATTGAATTTTGTTTCTATCTTTCGCACCATCTTATTATATAGATATATAACTAAAAATAAAATTGAAAAATAATTTATTCAATTTAAAAGATATATATTTTGAAATCCAAACATACCTTTTTGAAAATACTTTTATCCATATATTTATAGAAGCTTGGAAAATTGGTAAAGCCAATAATTTTGATAGAGATAGCAAATATAGCTAACAAAAAAAGATAGGAAGCCACTATTTTTTATTTTTTTGGGTGTCTTCTCATTATCCCACATGAAAAATGTTCTTTAACATTCAACTGAGTTTTTATATTATTTATATAAAAGCAATTTTATAATTTTGAATATAAATCATACTTGATCTGTTTCAATTTATAAGTTTTGTGGGTCCAAATAATAAATATTAACTACAGTTTAACTAATAACTAACTACTTTTTAATAGATTTTAGAAATAATGTATCTCATTAAAACAAAAAGATTGTTATCAAACTAATATTTAATTGATTTCTAGTAAATTAATCAAATATATATAATATATATTTCGGTATTTTAATTTTATATAAATATACATTTCCTTTTAAAACAATTATATAAAATATTTTTCTCTATATTTTTAAAATAGTTAAATACTTATAACCAAAAGAGATTTTTTTTAAAGAAGTAAATAACAACATATATCCTTACTCCAATGGTGGAGGCAATGAAAGTTTAAAAGGGTCAATTGACCCCTATCAGTTTTTAAATTTTGTTTAATATAACCCTATAACTTTAGTATATATTGAAAATTAGGTCATTTTCAAGGGTTTGACCTCTGTGTTTATTGTAAAATATTTAATAAGTTTCAGACGTATATGATTTTGATCCCACTAAAATTTTTTTTCTCCTTCCTCCACATGTCTTATTATATAGATATATAAGTAAAAAGAAAACTGCAATTATAATTTTAAAATCTTAATTATATATATTTTTAAAAATCCTAACCCCACCCTCCTCTCTCCAAAAAAACACAACCCAGAATCTTAATTCTAAATCTAGACTAATTAATCGTACGAGTATAACTATCTTTTACCTATTTGATAAAACATATTTTGACCATTTTGACGTTTGTATGCTATATTTATGATTACAAAAATTGTGGCAATCTATGATGTTTCTCTAAAAATCATATTTTCTAAAACTATTCTTACATAGGTGTTTTGTAATTTTTCTCCTGGTTATTTCTCAAATTCATCTATTAATTTTCTTTATAAACTTTTACAAAAAGATTTTTATTTTTTCTCTTCTTTCTTGTTTTGTGCGCTTTCTTCGTCTGTCTGTTTTGGATAGAACTTATACTTCTTCCTTTATCCACATATTTGTATAAGCTCAGAAGATTGGTATAGCCGACAGTTTTTACAAAAAATAACAAATTATAGCCAACAAATAAAGATAACAAGCCACTATTTTGATTTTTTTGTGTCTCTTCTGTCCCACATGAAAAATGTGCTTTACAATCAACTGAGTTTTTATATTATTATCTAAAAGCAAGTTTATAATTTTGAATATAAATTATACTTCATCTGTTTTAATTTATTTTGTGGGTTAAAATTATAAATATCAATTTAGTATACTTAATAATTAATTAGATAACTTTTATTAGATTTTCAAAAACAACATATCTTACTAAAAAAAATTACTATGAAACTAATATCTAGTTGGCGTACTATTTAGAATTTGGGCCATAAGAATTTTAAACGTTTTAGATATTTATTAACGATAATACTATCTAATTTATTTCTAGTAAATTTATTAAAAATATAATATATTTATGTATTTAAATTTGTATAAATATACATTACTTTTAAATTTTAAAAATATTAAAAATATTATATGGATATAGTAAAATAATTAAATATTTTTACATAATATTAAAATAAAAGTAAAAATAGTTATTTCGGGTTATGATAACAAGCACATTGGTGAATAACTTGACAAATATATTATAAACTACTAAAATTTTACCATTAGATTTTATGATAGATTGGATTGCATACGAAATTCAAAATACTTAGATAATACGAAACGGGTGAAAAATATATTTTCATTTTGATCATGAAAAGTACTAAAACAAATTTTGATCCATGTTGATCTGGTAGGATGAATTAATTTATTTTAAATGTCAAAACATCTTAAGATAAAAACAATTAGGGATGATTAAATAAACAAAATAGGATATTTTTTTTTAAAAAAAAAAGTTACAATAAAATTTTTTAAAAATAACTCAGTGCATTAAAAATACAAGTAAAATCTAGTTTATATTATAAAACAAAAAAAAGATCTAAAATACCTTATATATTAAAACACAGAAAGTATATACTTAGAAGCAACCCTACAATAATAAAATTTTATATTTTATTTTTCGAGTATGTTAACATAGTGAACCACAGAAGTATATCATAGAATATATGAACCGTCGGCAGCTATTCTTTCCAGGGAAATCATCAAGAGGTAGTCATGAAAGTATGCTTTTAAGTACTGTATATATAGCGAAAACCTGGAAGATATATTAATTAGGGATCTTAAAGTTTTCAGCATACTTTATTTAATTTGTTTAATTGTTTTACAGAATTGTGCAAATTAATTGATTTTATTAAGTAATTTCATAAATAACATTGTGAATTATGCTATAGCCTACAGTTAAACAAGTACCTCATGTTTTTTTAGTAACTTTATTTTTGGGTAATGTATTTAGGCATAACCGCAGCGGTTGCCGATGCGGTTGTGGACATTTTTGAATGTGGATTGTTGCGATGTTAAACATTATTAAGAAATTTTTACGAATGTTACAACAGTTAGAATTTGGTACGATTGAGAGATACTTATGACTAGCTAACTATCAAATGCAGTAGTGATCAGATCATAAACTAACAATATTTTACATTTTATATAATTATAAAATATATAAAAATTCTTATTATAATGAATATAAAAATTATATTTATAAAATTATATTATTTAATTTTAAAAGTTATAGAAAATATTTGTGTTCTAAAGTTTAATAATAAAAATTAAATATAATATATATATCAGTATTTCTATTATTTCAATTTAAAATTTAACTGAATATTTTTATTTTATAGTTATATAGTTTTTTAAAAAAGAACGTTAACCAACACTAATTGGAACCAGTTTTTGATTTAAAATTTTTATGGCGATTTAAAGCAATTTATAATATTATCTGTGATTATTACAAAATGCCAACAAATGGTACTAATCTTAAAAATTACGTTTATGGGTGATAGCAGAAAATCAGTCATGCCATTAATTTTTCATCCTGTCTATATATATTTGCTACTAAATAATCAATTGATCATTCGCTACAGCTCTGTATTTTAGTGCTCTTTCTTGTTCTTCCCACCACTACCTTCTTTCTCTCATTCTTGAATTACATGGAGGCAAAAAGAAAAGTTGATCATGAAATTGATTTTGATTTTACAAAATTGCCACCATCTAAATGGGGTGATCACTTCCTCACTGTGACCATCACTGACTCGGTGAGTCCACATATAAATATATATACACACACTAATATGAATCACACATCTGTACATTATATGCTTGTCTAACGATCTATGAGTTGTGTTAACAATTAGGATCTTGATGCTCTTGCAAAAGAAATTGAGGTACTAAAACCTAAAGTGAGGGACATGCTAATTTTAGATTCGGAAGATGGTGGCGAGGCGACGAAGAGAAGAATTCTTATAATCCATTTTCTAGTCAGTCTTGGTCTGGCATATCATTTCGAGAATGAGATTGAACACATTGTGAAAACTGCTTTCGAGAAGATAGCGGATTTGATCGCGGATGAGAATGACTTGTACACGATTTCTATTATGTTCCGCGTTTTCAGAACATATGGTCACAACATGTCGTCGGGTAAGAAAACTTGAACACGTCATATAATTGAATGCTATGTGTAATGTGTTGCATGTTTTTCATTTGATATAGCAGCGTTAATGAAAATATACATATATCTATCAAGAAGTATGCATGTTTATTTTGATAGGAAACTCAACTAAACTGAAGTAGAAATTTTTTTTAATTATTTTATCTTTACCTATAATTTTCAAAAGGCTAAACATCTATTGAAATATCAAACTATCTTGCTTACCTCTAAAATACAATCGAGAAGTGTAACAGCGCGGTTGTTTTCAAGTAGATGTGTTCAAAAGATTCAAAGAAGATGATGAGAAGTTCAAGAGATATCTAATAAACGATTTCAAAGGGATGCAATGCTTTTATGAAGCACTACACTTCAGAACAACAACGGATTATATCTTGGACGAAGCATTGAGCTTTACATTGAGCCACTTGCATCCAATAGTTACAGCTCAATTAGCAAGTTCAGCCCACATGTCAAGGTTTATACAAAAGTCTCTTCACATACCTCAACACCAAAACATTGAAGCACTGGTTGCAAGAGACTATATTTCATTTTATGAACAAGAAGAGAACCATGATGGAACGCTACTCAAGCTAGCAAAGCTCAATTTCAAGTTCTTACAGCTTCATTACTTCCAAGAACTAAAAACAATCACCCTGTATGTGAATATTCATCTAGTTTTAGCAAGTTTTCTTTTCGATTTCATATTTTAACATTTTGTACATATTTTATGGCAGGTGGTGGAGGGGACTAGATCATACAACGAAATTACCACCTAATTTCAGAGAAAGAACCATTGAGACTTGGTTAGCGGCATTGATGATGTACTTTGAGCCGCGGTTTTCACTTGGGAGAATTATGTCGGCTAAGTTATACTTAGCAATCACATATCTAGATGATGCTTGCGATACATATGCTTCTATTGACGAAGTTATGAATCTGGTTGATTGTATAGAAAGGTACATTCGTTATATATATAACCTAAAAATTTATGATGTTGCATCATATAAATCTACAAGCTAGCTAGTAATGAGTGAACTGTTTGCATTCTTCTATCATAGATGGGACCCTGATTACATGGGAAAACTTCAAGGTCACATGAAGACGGCTTTCAAATTTGTGATGTGTGTTTATAAAGAGTATGAAGATATATTGACGTCACAAGGAAGATTGTTTGTCTTGGAGGAAATGATAGAAGAGGTGTTTACTTTCAAAATCTTATAGAATTTATATGCTCACATAGACTAACGTTATATTATATTTCTGTCAAAAAATTTAACAACTTTCACGTTTCTCTCCCAGGCCCCCTTTTCGAGAGAAGTTTTTACACCTTGGTCCATAGCCCCTTCGCTGTTTTAACCCGCGGTTATTTCCCTGTTTGGGGGATTCTTGCTGCAGATCTCAGTAACTTTTCAAATTCTTTCTACTTTAGTAGTTACCCAACGGTCCTTCACCAGCTCCACCCCATCCAAACCGGCTTCTGGTCGCTGCTACGCCGGGTTCAGCCCCCGACACTCGTCGGAGGGTCAGCCAGGATCCCCTGTGCCGATGCTACACGCTCGAAAGACGTCTTTGGTCGTTTTTCTGCTTCTACCAGCCCTTTATCCGGGAGATATGACTGGAAGCCATTAAAAGCTCATTACTTTGGTTGATATAACCTCCTTTCTCTGTGTGGAAGAAGTAATACAGGTTGATTACCATTCACTTCTGCTACAACCAACCGCATTTACTACCGTTTTAAGACCTAGAAACTCTCCTCTTTAAATCTTCTGAAGTCGGAAGTCTCTTCCCTTCTTCCTCACCCAAGTGGAGAAGAAAGTTCCTGAGAATTTCAGACCTATACACCTACAATCTCAACCAAGCATCTACAATGGCTCGACGTTACTCTCGAGCTGATAAGGAAAAGTGGGTGGCTAATCCCTCGCCCCCAAAGAAGCGACCTCCTGTCCGGATTCCTAACAGTGATAATACTGCTCTTATAGCTGCAAACAGGCTCACCATTGTAGGAAGAGTTACAAATCCAGCTATTCAAAACACTCGAGCTATTATCAGCTTTCTCACTCAGCTTTGGAACCTGGAAGGTCGGGTAGAGGGTAGAGACCTAGGCCCTGAAAGATTCCAGATGCGCTTTTTGACCGAAGAAGAGCTGGAAAGGGTCCTCCTTAATGGACCTTACCATAACAAGAGATGGATGATATTGCTGCAACGCTGGGAACCGGTGGTCTCTAACTCCTTCCCTTCGTCAATAGCGTTCTGGATCAAGATCCATGGTATTCCCCTGCACTTTTGGTCAGAGGCTACAGTCACTACTATTGGTGAAGAACTCGGTCGCCTGAGAGGTAAAGATGTTGATGAAGGCAAAATAAGAGTCGAACTCAATGGACTACTCCCTCTTGAAATGACCATGGACATTGAACTACCAACTGATGATGTTATCACTGTGGAGTTTGAGTACATTAAGCTGGAAAAACATTGTTTTACCTGTTTCTCCTTGTTCCACGAGGAAAATGACTGCCCTCGAAGGTCTAGAAGAGACCCACCAGCTAAGGAGAGGAGCTTGGGCATCACTCAAAGACTTGCTCTCCAGCGGATTGAGGCGGATAAAAGGCGACATGATGAGAGGAGAGGATATAGACGACCAGCTCCTTACTTTGTCCCTCCCCGAGAGAGACGAGGTGGTGATGGAGGCCATCGCTCCCAATACTCTCATTACTCTGAGCATAGAGACAATGGCAGGAAGCCACTCTCATCTGAAACTAGCTCTTATCGGAGGTCTTCCCCCCAGACACTCTCTCCTCCGAGAGCACATCACCCAGACCACCAAAGAACCCGAGGAGATGAAAATAGAGTTCTATCTAGTGGTCGAATCATTCAGGAGACCATATACGATGCACGCAACCCTGAGACAGTGCAAGAAGCACACCCCCAACTGCGAGCTCATGCAGTCACCTCTCAAGTGTCTCATACTCCCTCACCGCGTCCTATGCGAGAACGACTGGAATTCCCAGAACAAGGTTCAGGAGGAGATGGATCTAATTCAAACTCCAGAGAGAGAACCTCTGCTCTGAACCGTCTTTCGGAGCCAGACTTGCGAACTATTATCTCCCCCCGTGATCATACGATTCATGATAACAACAACCGCGGTAACGTGAACTCTACGGCAAATCTAAAGTATACAGAGGTTATCTCAGGACAGGAGGCGGAAGGTCGGGTTTCTGCGTCACTTCGGTTGGGTCCTTCTGCTGTCTCTTCTAGCAAAGCCAAAGGAAAAAGTAAAGCCAATAAGCCCATAGCTAAGAAGAAAGTCCAAATGAGTCCTCTTCAAGGGCTAAACATAAAGAGGATGCACTTGTCGCGAGGTTCTATAACTAAGAGAAAGCTCTGCATTGATCGTGATCCGAACTTACCTTGTGATAAGGCTGGGCGTAGTACCATTACCCGCAGTGCAACTGGAAGCTTACCTAGCAGGAAGAAGAAGGATGGGTCGGATTTTCGGCCTCCTCCTCATCCTCTTCCTTAGTCTTAATGAGTTGGAATTGTCAAGGATTGGGAAACGTCCTTACAATTCGTCGTCTGAAAGAGATACATAAGAGTATCAATCCAGACATAATGTTTCTCATGGAGACTAAAAATGGAGATGATTTCGTCAAGGAGAAAACCAAATCGCTCCAGTACCCTCACTACTTCTCTATTCCACCAGTTGGTACCAGCGGCGGCCTTGTTCTATTATGGAAGGATAGTGTGGATGTCACAATTCTCGACTCTTCCCCTAATGGTATTGATACAAAGGTAATATCTAAAGGGGAATCATCTTTTGTTACCTTTGTCTACGGAGCTCCAGCGGTGGAAAACAGAGCTACCTTCTGGTTAAAGATGTCTAAGCTTGGGGAAGGAAGAGAGGCTCCGTGGTTACTGTCGGGTGATTTCAATGATATATTGAATAATTCAGAGAAAGTTGGAGGCCCTGCAAGATGGGAAGGATCCTTTATGGCATTCCGCTCGTTTGTGTCGCAGAGCGGTCTGTGGGACGTCAAACACTCCGGGAACCATCTATCATGGAGGGGTACTAGATACACCCACTATATCAGATCACGCCTAGACCGAACCCTTGCAAACTGTTCTTGGAGTGAACTTTACCCTATGGGACGCTGTAGCTACTTGCGGTTCGAAGGTTCTGATCACCGACCACTGATCACATATTTCAACTCCGGAAGAGTGCGAAAGAAGGGTATGTTCAGGTTCAACCGTACCTTAATCGAGAATGCGGAAGTGGAACCTATTGTCGAGGAAGCCTGGAATCATTACCCTCTTGACTCAGTTATCTCGAAACTCAATGCAGTTAGACGAAGATTAATTCGATGGTCTAAGGAGCAGAACCAAAAGAATAACCTCATTATCTCCAAGCTCCAATCAGACCTGGAGGAAGCGTTATCCTCTGCCGTACTGGATCAACAAACTATTGAAACCTTGTCTACCTCTTTGTGTGCTGCCTATAAGGAAGAAGAGGAGTTCTGGCTCCAAAGAAGCAGAATTCACTGGCTAAAGAGTGGGGACCGGAATACCGGGTTTTTCCACGCGGTAACCAGGCAGAGGAGAGTCATTAATTCCTTTTCAGTTATAGAAGATAAAGATGGCAAGGAGGTATTTGAGGAGGATCAAATCACGAACGTAATCGCTGAGTACTTCAGAGATATTTTCAGTTCCAATGGGAGGTCCGACTTCTCTGCTCTAGACGGACTTCTCTGTCGAAAAGTCACCGCTGAGATGAATAGTTTCCTGACCACGTTACCGAGTAATTCGGAAATTAAAGAGGCTGTTATGGCGATTAATGGAGGGAAGGCGCCTGGCCCGGATGGCTTTTCGTCAAAATTCTACCAGGCGTATTGGCATATAATCAACCTGGATGTCATTCAAGATGTGCAACGCTTCTTCACTTCTGAGATTCTCGAGCCACAACAAAACGAGACACACATTCGTTTGATCCCTAAGGTCTCAAGCCCTCGTCAGGTCTCAGATTTCAGACCTATAGCGCTCTGCAACACACATTACAAAATCATTGCTAATATCCTTTCCCGGCGGCTCAAACCGTTGCTACCAACTCTCATCTCGCCTTCTCAATCTGCTTTCGTAGCCGGACGAGCTATAGGGGATAATGTGTTGATTACACATGAAACTCTCCATTACTTGCGTACCTCGGAAGCGAAGAAACGGTGCTCTATGGCGGTTAAGACTGACATGAGTAAGGCGTACGATCGCCTAGAGTGGGGTTTCATTCGGGCGGTTCTAGTTAACTTGGGTTTTGATCAGCGATTCATCTCGTGGATTATGAACTGCATCGAATCTGTCTCCTATTCGTTTCTCATAAATGGAGCGCCTCAAGGGTATGTGAAACCATCTCGTGGAATACGACAGGGAGATCCGTTATCTCCATACATTTTTATTTTGTGCACTGAGGTGTTGTCAGCGCTCTGCGATAAGGCGCAAGAAAATGGATCTCTTCAAGGGGTTCGGGTTTCTCGGAATAGCCCGGCAGTTAACCACCTATTATTTGCTGATGATACCATGATATTTTGCAGATCAAGTGCCTCTTGTGTTGCTTCTCTCCTACTGATCCTCAACACCTATGAGGAACTTTCAGGACAACGGATTAATTTTTCTAAATCTGCGATAACTTTTTCTGCTAAGACACCACCAGAAGTTCGATCTCGAGTGAAACTGGCCCTATCGATTGATACTGAAGGTGGTGTAGGAAAGTATTTGGGTCTGCCTGAGCTCTTTGGTCGGAAGAAGAGAGATATCTTTGCAGCTATTCTTGATAGGATCAGACAAAAGACTCACAGCTGGACTACTAGGTTCTTATCTACAGCTGGGAAACAAGGCTGTGCTGTCTGATGCCGTAGCGATGTCGTGCTTCAAGCTCCCTATGTCTCTGTGCAAGCAGATACAATCGCTGCTGACTAGGTTCTGGTGGGATGCAAATCCCGAGAAGAGGAAAATGTGTTGGGTAGCCTGGTCAACTCTAACCAAACCGAAGCACGCGGGTGGATTGGGGTTTAGAGATATCGAGACCTTTAACGACGCGCTGCTAGCAAAGATTGGATGGCGGCTGATTAGGGAACCGAACTCACTTGTAGCACGCGTCCTCTTGGGTAAGTATGCTCGAAATTCTACCTTTTTGGAGTGCTTATGCCCATCGAATGCCTCCCATGGATGGAGGAGCATCCTTGTAGGCAGGGACTTACTGAATAAGGGACTGAGTTGGACTGTGGGAAACGGCGAACAGATTCGTGTCTGGCAGGATCCGTGGATCTCTTTTGACCAGCCTGCAGCTCCTATTGGTCCACCTACTGCTCTGGCATCAACACTCTTGGTTAAAAACTTACTCTGTCCCCTCACCAATGCCTGGGACCTGGAGAAGATCCGCTTACATCTACCTCAGTATGAGGGACAAGTTAGAAGTATCAAGACAAGCTCTTCCCATCTACCTGATCGCCTAGTTTGGCTGTTTGAAAGGTCGGGAGAATACTCGACAAGATCGGGTTATGGAGCAGGGATTAACTGAAGTGGAGGTGGGGTTAATTACCAGTACCCCACCAAATTTTAACTGGCTAAAGAACATTTGGAACATCCAAACTGCTCCAAAAATAAAAGACTTTCTTTGGAAACTGGTGAGAAAAGCGATCCCAGTTAGTGGCAATTTAGAATCAAGAGGAGTTCCCCCTTTTGATTGTAAATCTTGTGGAGGAAGAGAAGAGGATGTCCATGTGTTTCTACAGTGTCGGTGGCGACCCAAGTGTGGCACCTGTCTCCTCTCCACCGAATACCATCAGCTCCAAATAATTCCATGTTCTCTTTGATTGTGGATTGTTTCAGCTTGGTTAATCTTCCACCTGCAGGTGTCTTAGTCCCTCTGTGGCCTTGGATTCTGTGGAATCTCTGGAAGGCTAGAAACAAGCTGTGCTTTGAAGGACGCAGCTTCTCCAGTATGGAGATTGTGACTAAGTCGATAGTGGATGCTAGAAACTGGCAAATGGCAAAACCGTTGTCGGATGTAATGATAATCCCACATAGTGCCCCGTCGGTAAGCAGGCCTTCCTATCCTACAGGGTCTGTTCTTTGCCATGTGGATGCAGCTTGGAACTCTGTTTCTGGTAATTGTGGACTCGGAGCTCTGTTCTCGGGCTACACCACCGAACCTTGTCTCGAGATTATCGCGGCTAGTCTATTTGTCTCCTCAGCACTGATGGCGAAGCCCTTGCTGTTCGTTTGGCGGTGATGACCGCGTCTTTCTCAAACATAAAGTCCCGATAATTCTGTCGGATTCCCTCACCCTTATCAAGCTGCTGAAAGGAAGAGAATCTAGACCAGCCTTATTTGGGATTTTGTTTGATATTTACCAGTTTAGTTCTCTCTTTGATGCTATATCTTTCTCTTTCATTCCCCGTTTGAACAACCAAGAAGCTGACTTGGTGGCTAAGTCTGCTCTCTTTATCTGTAATGCCTCCTCTGATGGAGAGTAAACCCCACTTTTAAGTTTTATTGAATGAATGTTTGACCAAAAAAAAAAAAAGACTAACGTTATATATTGTGGTGATTAGTTCAAGATAATTGTGAGGACAAACCTCCAACTTGTCAAATGGGCACGAGGAGATTACATGCCTAGCTTTGATGAGTACATAGAGGCTGGGGGAGCTGAGATTGGTTCGTATGCAACTATAACTTGCTCTATTATGGGACTTGGAGAGATTGGTAAGAAGGAAGCTTTTGAGTGGATGAGATCTAGACCAAAGGTCGTCCAAGTTCTAGCCGCAAAGACCCGTCTCATGGATGACATGACCGACTATGAGGTATTAATTTTAAAGCGCCACATCATATATATATATATATATATATATATCATTTTAGTTTGTGGTGGATCTTGTCCTGTTTACCTTGTCAGTTACTAAAATAATTTCAGAACTATAAACTCGAAAAAATGTTTTCTTAGGTTTATTTCGACAAATTTGGTTCAAACTTGACAAATTAAGAATTGATTTGGTTTGAATTCACGGTTTGATGAAATGTGTGTTAAAAAAAAAAATCAACTTGAACATACAAAACGTTTAATTCCTTTTTGAAAAATTCCTTGGATTTAATCCAGTTTGGCTAATATATCCAGCTCATAATTCATGTATTGTATTGTGGTTTATTTGATCAGGAGGATATTGGTAAAGGTTACACTGCAAACGCACTCAACTATTATATGAAACACCATGGAGTTACCAAAGAAGAAGCTATAAAAGAGTTTGATAAGATGATCAAAGATATCAACAAGATCGTTAACGAGGAGTGCTTGAAGACAACCCACATCTCTCGTAGAGTTCTTAACCAAGTCATCAATTACGGACGCTCATTAGACGTTCTGTATACATCTGACGATGTCTACAACCACCGTGAAGGCATGTTCAAGGAGTATATCACCACTTTGCTCGTTGATCCAATACATCTATAGAGTTTGGACTTATATTATCTATGTCAACATCAACTAAGTATGGCATATATCAGCTACAAGAATCAACATCAACTTTATTTGGTGTGTAAAGTAAGATATTACATGTGTAGTGTGTGTAATGTAAGATATCAAATATCTAAGGAATATTCTAAGAAATATTCTTTAGATCTTGTACTATAATTAAGGAGATGTGGAGTGTGTTGTAATCAATGCCAAGTGAGTTGAGTGAGGTAAGTCCTAAAAAGTCTCTCTTTTGTAATATCCTTAAGTATCTATCTATCTATTATTATAAAAGACACTTTGATTTCTCCTAAGCCATGACACATAGGATGCCACATCAACAATTCGCGCGACGACGTACTGACACGTGTGCAATGGATTCGAACGCAGCGTTTCATTAAACTTTACCTTTGTGGGCTTTGTCTTCTATGGTCCTCTTCACCCCTTCGTGCGGCGGTGACCTGATATCGTTTGCGCTTCTCACATCAGTCGAAACGGTCTGAGTAAAGTCTTCATGATTAATTTCATTGATTCACTCTCCCACTGTGTCTTCTTCGATCTGAAAGGCGGTGATTTCTTAGTATAAATATGTGTTAGTGCTGCTTCCTTGATCTCATCTGGGAGGCTAGCAAGCGATGGGGCAAGTGACGGAGCAAGCACGGACCAAGCGGCGGAGAGCTGATGGACCAAGTGATGGGCAGATCAAGTTGAATAGCCATGGAATAAGTTACAGAGAGTGTGAAGAGAGAGATAGCAAAGTCGACTGCTCAGTTCAAGCTCTCACATGGGAGGCGATAGGCTCTTGGACATGGTGAATTTATAAGAGCCGGATTTTTTTTATTTGATTTTATATGATAAAGGAAATGAAAGATTGGTTTAAGTTGATTTCTTTTTACAAAAATTAGGTTTGTTCTTTCATCTCCTTCAAACCAATTTTTTCCCCTTTCACATCTCTTCGTCTTCTTCTCAGTAAATTCCAAGTTGTTTCTTTTTTTTTTTTGTAATTGCATCAATCAAACAGTTTGACTGTCACGCTCTTTCCAATCTTCTTCTTTATTCATATTATAAACATCAAGTGATGATCCAAATTGATTCTCAGCTTTCCTCTCCCTTATAATTCTGATTTACGGAGCCTTCTGGTTTGATTGTTTTTGGTGGCTTATTTCTGAACCAATCGTCTCTCACATCTGAGAAATTGACAGGGAGAGCGCTGGAGTACGAAACAGAGAGAACGAGATGAAGAACAACAGAATAAGTGACGGAGATGTTGAGATGAAGATTAACGGAGAAGTCGAGATACAGAGACACGAAGCAAGTGAGTAAGATGGAGCATTTTTATATATCACTGGTCGGATCTACTTAAATAAGCTTCGCTATGATCAAAACAAGGAAACAATACACATAAGTTTGATATTGTTTATGCTATTTTTCTATTTCAGACGAAGTGGTCTTGCTTGATGTTATTTGATCTCCAGATATTGGCATCGTTCACGAATCTTAAAGGTAATTAGATATTTTCCATACATGGGCTTTTCACAAGGAAGAACCAAGAGAGACAAGGAGATTTGAACCAAATCTGGATGCTTTTCTCATGAATTATGATTATACATTTCTTCTTTTGAGCTTCTGAAGGTATTGTATTTTTTTTCTTAGATTACCTTGGAATATAATGCTAATGAGAACATGTTTAACTACTGTATTTTTATATAAGCACCGAAAATGGACAAAAAAGTGTCAAAGAAGAAGGGAAAGCTAGAGTACAATGATAACGTAGAGGTTAATGTTTCATCTCTTGCAGTCTTCATATGTCTGCATCAACTATTTTACACAATAACAATATGAATCATGTCTCTTTTGATTTATTTTCCCAGAGTTTCTTCCATGCGTTGTTTAAGATCGTCAGGGATCTAGGTCTTAACAGTGGCTCTATTCCATTTCTCTTGGGGGTGACAATATGAATCATGTATCTTTTGATGTATTTTCCCGGAGTTTCTTCCATGTGTTGTTTAAGATCGTCGGGGATCTAGGTTCTAACAGTGGTTCTATTCAATTTCTCTTGGGGGTGACGCTGATTATCACCATGAGACACATGATAATCTGAAAATTGATGTATGTTCTCATCTTCTGTTTGGATCATTGGATTTGATTTTTTTTTTCATATGCTGTTCGGCGTCCGTTTTTGATTCTTTAGGTTATGCTTAATACCATGAGACCTGATTTGCATGTTATCAACAATTCTGAGAGAGCCATTACTCTAAAGATGATGGACATGTGACATTAAAACCAAACCAAGCTCAAGACGAAGCCTCTTCTAAAGTCTTTCCCGTTAATTTATTGCTAAAGTTCTTTCTCTACGAGAACGAGGTGATATTATATATCTAAGGATTTTTAGTAATTTAAACTCTCAACTAAAGAAATGAGAGGTATCATTTCTTTACCAAAGAAATAAGAGGTCTCATTTCTTTACCAAAGAAATGTGAGGAAAACAAGAATAGCTACGAGTTAGATTTACCAAAGAAATGTGAGGTCTCATTGACAAAGAAAAGAAAATTTGTATTAACAGAAGAGTTGGTCCTTAAATTTATGAAGCTTGAGATAATTACTAAATAATCAATATTTATAGGATTTGCTAAAAAAAAATTATTAGTAATTTAAACCCTTAACTAAATATAAATCGCAAAACAAACCCTCAACTAAAAATCTTGTAAAATAAACTCTCATGTTTATGTCCGTTAATGTTTTCGTAACTCAGTAAACTTTGTCGTCGACAGTTGACATAAACCTTAGGTACTCGTCGGCGATAGCTTTCTGAAGAGCATGCGAGAAATCAATGTACATCATCGTGGATTCGCCGTCTCGTATTGCGTCAATCTCCGCCTCGTAATAGAGCTCCGGCTTGTTCGCATCCAATCGAAAACTAAAGCAAACGAAATCACAAGTCAATTTACCGAGCCGATCAAAACTTTACAATTCTGGGAAACAAACAAAACCTCTTGAGGAACTCTAAGAAGACGTTCTCCACTTGGATCGCTTGCTCGTCCATCACAAACCCACCAAACGCCTCCATTTTTCAAAATCTACCCCCGAAACCCTATAAATAAGAATGTTGAGTGCCGTGTGTGGCGGGAAACTAAGCGGGCCTTTCTGTTATATTCCCGCCAAATCTATAGCGTACATTGGGCCTACGTGTTGGGCCTAGTAATATTATCAGTTTTAAGTTTATCAAGGGATGGGAGTCTTATCCAAGTGGCAGACGTTTGGAAGGCAATCTACTCGTACTGTATTATCCAAGTGGCAGACGATTTGAATCGTCTTCTTCATTTATTCAATCGAGAGATGCAGAATCTGTGAATTAGTAAGAGGAGAAATGGTTGTGGCTGCGATGACTCGGATAATCCAGTTGCCGTTACAGTACTGTGTTTCTTCCGGCCAACGGAGTTATTATCATCACGGTGTTTGTTCGCCGTCGTCTCCGGTTGTTAGTTTTAGATGTAGTGGAAGAGGATATGGGAAGAGGAAGAATCGGAGTGTGGTAGTTCAGCAGGAGAAAGGAGACGCGACGGAGATTCGAGTTCCTGTGCCGTTAACGTTGGAGCTAGAAGAAAAGGAGAAACAGAACAGAGATGATGATGATGATGATGACGACGAAGTTGAAGGAGAAGTCGATCCTGAAGATCTTAAATACGTCAATCAGATCAAACGGGTTTGTAATATCCCATCTTCTGATTATTATTTTTTTGTTGTAAAACTGTGAAATCATCTCCAATGAATCATTTTGTTTTTTTTCTTTAAAATAGAGTTAATAGTGTTGTGTTTTACTCTGTACTTTATTTTAATTGAAAATAAAATCATGAACAAAAAAAATAAAATAAAAATTATATTATATATAGAATAAACATATTTTTAAAAGTAAAAATAGAATTGGGTTGGAGATCTAATGAGTGGAATTAAGTTGTCTATGTATGTTATGGAAACTTGGTTTGTCTCTGAATTTTGCTTACATGCTCAGCTTTTCTTAGGTATTGGAGCAACTCAGAAGGAACAGAGATATGATGTTCAATGAGGTAAATCCCATCTCTCAATCAGTCTTTTATGTTTCCTATTTATCAGATTATGCTTAAACACTCTTTGTTGCTGCTGCTACGTTGCAAGTTCTGGCTCTGTAAGTATCAATTGGAATGAGATATTAATGAGTTTTCAAATCATAGGTTAAGCTGACGATTATGATTGAGGACCCAAGGGAAGTGGAAAAGAGGAGGCTTCTTGGAATAGAAGATGCTGATGCCCCTAGTAGGGAAGACCTGGCTGAAGCCTTGGAGCAGGTGAAGTTTGTTCTGTCTTTGTTTTAGTCACTTAAGAAGCAGTGTTAGTATTCTTGTCTTTTAAATCCTGAGTCTACCTTACCTTTAGTGAAATAGAATCCGTCCTGAAGAGCGACGGTGGAACTCAAATATGGTTCAGTTTTAGGAGTCTATATAGAATGTTCTTCTGAATGATTGGCTTTGTTCGGTGACCATATGGAGTGTGATTCTGTTTTGAATGTATTGTTGCCTTCTCACACAGGTAAATGAAGGGAAAATCCCTAAAGATCGTCTCACCCTCCGGATGCTCTATGAGGAAATGATCCGTTGGCCAAATTTAGAGGTACTTCTTCTATAAATCCTAGAATTGCGGCTGAGTGAATTCAAATCCATGATGAAACAACTGCCATGTGGTTATAAAGCATTTAGAGACTAAGTTTCATGAGAAATCCATGAAAGAGTATTTTGGTACAAAACCTTTATTACATTAGTTTTAACTTCTAATTGATGGTGTTGATTCCTACATATGATGGAAGAGTATTCCTTTCTGTTTGCGTAACTCTGGTGACTACTAATATACATTTAGTAAAATTAGCTAAGCAGAACTCTGTTTCAAAGCCTTGATCTCAAAACTTACCTTAATTCTTATTTTATTTGATAAGGTTGAAGTTTCAAAGAAGCAGCGAGGAAAATCATTGTACGCGAAATCAACAGACACCGGAATAGATCCAAAAGAAGCAGCCAAGAGACTCAACGTAGAGTGGGATTCAGCTGCTGCGATTGAAGAAGCTGACGTCGATGATGATGACACTGGAGTAGCCAGCAAAGCCATGGTTTGTTCCCAAATCTCTTAACACTTTCACAGAGCCATGGCTTGTTCCAACATTTGCAGCGTTTTTTATTTTCAAAAACCTTTGGATCTCATCAGTTTTCTCTTGCCATGTGTTCTTTATCTGTTGCAGGGTTATGGAGCCTTGTACTTAGTGTCGTCTTTTCCAGTTATCATCGGTATCTCCGTTGTGTTAATCTTGTTTTACAATTCCCTTCAGTAGAACTCGAAATCATTTAGTTTTTTTTTTTTAGCATACACCACAACCAGTGAACCATCATCAATGGTTGGTGACTTATTATGAAATGAATTTTAATTATTTAATCACATTTTTCCACAATCAACGGTTTGCTGTACGCACAAACTCGGAGTAGATATTCCAAATCTTTTGGTACTATTATAATTAAGCGTTGTTCGTGCGAACATATCTTATCTCGATCAGATCGTGTCTCAATCTTGGGCATGGTCCCGTGTAAATAATGTTATAAAACTTAAACTTATGTATCTGCTTATGTTTTTTTTGTAATAAAGTCAATAACCTTTTGGCTGAGACTAACAAGCAGGTAAAAAGAAAAGCTGGACGTGCAAATCATGACTTAGCCACCATTAGCCCATCAAACGTGCTGTCCATGCTTTACTCTTTCTATAAGTAGCCACCATCTCGTTAGCCTTAAGAGTTAACCATTTGTCACTTTCTCTTCTTACTAGTCGACATTTTCAGACCGAATGGCTGCTGCAGTTCTCATGCCAACCATTAGCTTCAGAGATGAGAGCACTCATGAGGAAATAAAGAATAAGAGTCTTGTCAAGCAAGCGAGTATGATGCATTCCGAGAGAGAGATATCGATGGACCCGAAATCAGTCAGGTCCTTGTCTTTCTCGGGTTCGCTCAAAAGGAACGATAGCTTCGATATGGTTCTCTTACCGGCCATGTCACCACCTCGAGACTTAGATGCACCTATGCCTCTTCCATTGCAGCCAGTACGGACTAAGTCTGTGAGCCGTAACCTCCCAAACTCAACCACTAACTCTCCTAAACAACGTTCGGGTCTGATGCGTGCGCTAAAAGGCAAGGAACAAGACTCCTCTTGGTCGGCGTCATTCAGAGGAAGCAAATCTTATGGATCCACGAGCAAGAAACTCTCTCTTAAGAACTCTTTCTTCACCAAAACCGAATCGAACAAGAGCGTTAGTAATAACAACACATTACGAGACGGATTCAAATGCAACGCTCTGTGTTTATACCTCCCCGGTTTTGGTAAAGCAAAGCCGGTTAGATCATCAAGGAAAGACGATTCTTCTTCCTTCACACGAACCACTACCACCACCACGTCATCATCATCGTCCGTCACCATTTCAAGAACGGTCTCCGTCAGAGAATCTACCACAACCACTATCTCGGTTCGAGCTTCAATGGAGAAGTTCGACTGTAGCTCCTACGCTTCTGAATCCGGAGGAGAAGAAGGTCGAGGTCACTCCTTTAACTTGCCATCCGAGCTTATCAAGAGTGGTTCCGGTGAAAACGACCACGACGATCCAGTTTCAGCGGCTTTCGTGTTTGACAAGGAACCTATTGAGAAAGAGATCAAAGGGGTTTTAAAGATGTCTGGTTCGAAAAACAGTAGATCGATGGATTCTCCGGTTCGTCAGGTTCGGTTCACCACGTCCCCGGCGATCTCACCACGGTTGCTAGAAGCCACCAAGAATTTCAATACTTTCTTGGAAGCTCAGGCCGTTTGAGTGATGATGGTGTTTTAACTACAATATAAGATGTAATATATACGGAAGTCTTGTTATAATATTTACTTTGGTAGTAATTCCCGAAGTGTGCATCAATATTGTTTTTCAGCTCCGAGAAAACAATAGTATTGGCACATTTTAATATTCTTGTTAAGGTGGACTTGACTAGATTTGATCAAGTTCTCGATTCTTTGTGTTTGAGTTTATTTTTAGTGTATATATTTAGAAGAAAAAAAGATTATAACCGTTAGTGTTGGTAAAATTTCTTTGTTATCTGGAATGAAAGAAATTAATCTACCGTTTCTCTTTGGCGTTCTTTTACTTTACACTGCAAAAAGTGTTTACTAAATGTCTTATATACATGGTTTAGTGCTAATGTAAA
Source organism: Brassica nigra (assembly GCA_016432835.1). Taxonomy (NCBI): domain Eukaryota; kingdom Viridiplantae; phylum Streptophyta; class Magnoliopsida; order Brassicales; family Brassicaceae; genus Brassica; species Brassica nigra. Next base: position 6,090,420 of record CM028243.1, on the reverse strand, counting down.
CACTTTTAGTTTACATGGTTTAGTGCTAAAACATTTTTATATCATTTGATATAATAAATATGTTTTATATTACATGGCGTTCTTTGTCTATGCGAATGTTTTATATTACATGGTTTAGTGCTAAGTGGTCAAGTACAATGCCACCAAAACATATAAATTACCTTCAAGATCTTTACATAGACAAAGAAAAGGAAATGATATCTGTAGCTTTCTTAATGGTCCTCCCTCCCCATCTAGTGGCTTCTCCCTGAAACACACAATCAACTCACCATTTCTTTAGCTTCTTAAACTCACGCACAACAAAAGAAACAAACTGAATAACAAAGAAATTTAAATACTTTTTTGTTGGTAGTTCTCATTAAGGACGTAACAGAATAAAGAAATCAGTTTTTGCTCTACGGCTTTACCTGAAGTCTTTCGCAGAGGCATGACCTTTCTGATAATTCTTCACCGCCTTTACTTTAAATAGAAACTGAACACTGGGAATGTGTTGGACTTTGTAGTAGTCTTTCCCACCCTGTTCCAATTTTCTCGTCCACTCCTCCTTCATATATATTATCCTCAGTTCCTTTAATAAACTTACTTACTTTAGCCCACGAGGAAGCTCCTCTAACATTTTACAATTATCTATAGCCCAAGTCTGAAGACATGGCACCGACCCTTCCTCTACTATCCACTCTTCCAATGCCTCTTAGCCTATTATTTCTAAAGCACGTAACTGGGGAAACCCTCCTTTTGAGCACACCATTCTTCTCCCATCAAAGGCACCAGATGAGAACTCAACTGACTTCAGATGAATGAATTTTTCTAGAATCGGCATTGGATCCTCCTCCATGTTGCACATGAATAGAGATATGTGGGCAAGATGGGGAGGGACTGATGCTGACCACGGAAAAACAGAAAAGATCTTCTTACTTCAGGCTCACATGATAAACAAAGCTTCTCGAGGTTTCTCTATTCTTTGAGTGTGGATAGAGTTTCAGAACTGAACCTGGCGCTGAGATGTAGACAGAGAGTCCTTAGCTTAGTCATACAAAGGAGATCTGTCACACTACTGTGTTCCACTGAGAAACCCCACAAGAAATCTAGGTTCACTAGATTACTCAGTTCCAGCTAGGTAAAAATAAAATACCTTAACTCTAGCATCTCTTTCAAAACATTTGGGACATGAACTGGATTCCAAGAAACACCTAAGTTCAAATGGAGCAGAAGCTTTAGGTTTCTCAGAGATGTAGGTAGGGAAGATACACTAGCATGGTCTAAGCTTAAGAATCTCAGGTGGATGAGCTCTCCAATGCTGGAAGGTAACACCCCTCCTTGAAGATTTACCCAAGAAAGATCTAACACTCTCAGCAATGGTAAGTTCCTGAAGACTTGAGCTGACTTTATCGACAAGTTTTTTTCACCGAGAGTAAAAAGATTAGAGATCTGACTTTTGGTTGCTTTTGTATCTCAGCATCAGTGATACCTGACTGTGGTTAAAATATATTAGATTTGATTAATGATATTTTACATTAAGGGTTATACTGATTTTCTATTTAGTTATGTTTTTAATCTTATTTTTTATATTATATATGGTAATTTTCTTTTTTTCTATCAAGTGGTATCCCTATATAAAGATTTTATATAATTAATTAAAAAAACTTCCAAGAATTAACTTTAACCTCCAAAAAATCTTAGGGTTAAGAGGAAGCTTAGCTTAAATCTTCTTTAATCTTGCTCAAGCAAAAGTCGGTCCATATATACTAAGTATTAGAACCGAAAGATCCGATGAGATATAGTGATTTTAAGGAATGTTAACTAGCACAAATAGTAGGAAGTTGGCAGAACTCCATGAGTTACGTGAGATGTTTTCGAGATCTTCAAACGATATATTAGCATGGTAAAACATAAATCAGCCTTGTATGCTTCCATGAACGCTGTTTAAGCGACTAGTTTTAATTAAGGAAAGTTTGGTTTGTTCAAAAAAAAAAAAAGCAAAAAGCAGGGTCGAAGACAGTGACTTTAATGAAAAATCTAACGCTGTGTAATTTTAGAGGTAGAAAAGCCCAACCATGCAATGGTGTTAGAAGTTGCGGAGACGAAGCAACTGGACCCACCAATCGCAGAGCATAGATGACAGCAACTTTTGTGAAATCAGACATGGGGGGTTAATGATAATTCACAGCTAAAGAAACTTAACTACGAGAAGACAAATACATGACCTGCTAAATTTCTACGAAGAGAGGACGACTAGTAGAACTTACGGGAAATTACATGGAAGTTTTCAAATGCATATCCAAAATTGGAGCTTGAGAACAAACTCTGAATCGAAGAGAGGTATAAATGATATATGACTATGGTTAGAATATATTAGAGTTGAGTATGATATTTGACATTAAAAGTTTAAGTGATTTTCCATTTAATTATTAGTTTTGAACTTTTACTTTTTTAAATTCTGCTTAAGCGTTTTCATTTTTCCATTAAGTTACATATTATTAATAAAAAAAAACTTCCAAGAATTAATCATAGTTTCCAAGAGTGCTTAGGGTTAAGACAAAGGTAACCCTAAAATCATCTAGCTCTCTCTTGTGTAAACAAAGGTTTGTATCAATGTCCTTATGTACAATTGAAGAGCTTACCTTTTTTGGGTGGAAGCAGAGCTTTTATTCGGTCCCAGTCTTAGTCTTTCCATACATCATCCAGGACAATCAAATTTCTAGATGTTTCCAACAATTGAAAGAGTTCACTCTGGAGAGTAAACTCATCCATCTCCAAAACTTCTTTGTCATGTGGTCTAAGATCTTTCAAGATCCTTTGCCAAATATGCTTCTGTGTAAATTCTTGCGACACACAAACCCATGTGAATCCTTCAAAACAACGCCGGACACTCCCATGATTAAAAACTTGTCTAGCTAGAGTCGTCTTACCAATACCGCCCATCCCGGATATAGAAACCACTTGGATGTTGTTATCACTCTCCACCAAACAACCAACCAATTCTTCAGCACTATGTTCCAACCCGACAAGATCACTTTCAAAATCGTTAGAAAATGTTTGTCGGATCTCACTTTGCTTCCTCTGTCTCTCTTGCAGTGACAATGAACGCCCACCGTCGATAATATGTGGTATACCAAAACTCTGCATTCCTTCAACTACCTCAGAGATTCTCTTAGTTATGCCTTCGATATCCAAAGCAAAACTCCAGCGATCCACTAAGAAACAAGCAAGTCTTTTCACACGCTTCTTGATCCCTTTCTCTTTCCCTCTAGATTCTTTCAGAAGAAAAGATTCGATTATGTCATCAGCATCATAGACAATATCTTGAACATCTTCCAAGAAGTTTTTCACTCTTTTGCTCTTGTGTTTCTTGGCATATGCATCTTTTAACAACGACTGTAATCGTCTCAGCTGACGCTTTAGGCTAGCAACTTACTCATCGATTCCATACAATCGTTCGGTTTCTCAACACCAAACGTCACGATTCCTTCAGCCATTATAATCTGTTTTTAAGTTTTGACCAAAAGGTTTAGACCAGTTGTTTTATGTATAACATATGGAACATATTCAACTTCTTGAAACAAGATACCGTAATAGTAGTACACAATAATGGATCAACGCAAGAAGCTAACAAAAACAAAATATATATGAGCAAGATTTTACCTTATCTGAAGCAGATCTGCTACAGGATTATAACGTTCTTGGAAGAAGAAAAAGAGAACTATGCTGTTAAAAAGAATAATGAATACAAAGGAAAGACGGGTAGAAAGAAATTGACTCCAACAAGAGAGTTGAGTCCAAGTAAACTTTAATGTATCCAGCTACCAATCCATTGGCTGAGTAATGACTTGGCCCAAATAAATGAAGATTCCAAAACTAGAAGCACACATGCCTGTCGCTTGATATGCATCTAGTTAAAGGCTGGCTCTGATCCCACAGTACAGCTACTACATAAGAAGCTGCAAAGAGTTGTTAAGAACCATTTGACATGAACCATAAAAACTGTAAATCTGTAATTACTTGATAACTATAAAGCTTCAAAGCCAGAGGTTTATGAACCAATAAAAATACATCATAGGTTTGAACAAAAAACCCGGAGTTTAATAGAGTTATCGAACCACGAAAGAAAACCGAAGCAACACTCATAAATCAATGTATCTTGTAATATTTTGTACAGAATTCCCTTGGTTTTATTTCATTTACAATTTTTTTTAACGTTTAATTAATTATACTATTACAACGATGAGAATATTACATAGACGATTTTTTACAGCTAACAATTCTACCCCCTTGTAAGAATACACGCCTGACTACATCACTCTGAACCGTCCTATAAGATCCATATTCGATGGTACGCCCTACACCAAGCTGAATATCTCCTGTAACATATTTCTCCATAATAGGTATAATTTGGTATATTGTTTGACCTATTCATATTTAATTGTACTGATATTTTATGGTATCAAGTTTTATTTAACCGATTTAATTTTGTATTTTTCAAGGCTAAAATATTTCTTAGAATCTGTTCTTAACAAACCATCAAAAAATAAGTTTAAAAAATCCGAATATATAAATGTTCTAATTTCATTCATGATAAAAATATTTGGTACATCCATTCTTAACAAATCATAAAATATCATTATTAGAATATAAAAGATTTCTTGATCAAGTCTAAAATATATTATATAGTGTAAAGTATATATAATAAATAATAATTCGCTAATGTCTATGCCTTGAATAGTCTTTTTAGTCTATAGTTTTCTACGCAACATATAGTTGCCACCTGTCCATTTTTGAATATTGTTAATAACTACTATGACTTTTTTATACGAATAGCCACAAACTTAATTATGTCCAATACTACAAATAACCACAATTAATTTGTGGCCATACAAACATATAGCTATGTCATAGCTAGAAGTTGTTTCTGGCTAAATAGATAAAATTTTAGCTACAAATATTATGTTTTTATAAATATTTTTGAAACTAAATCTGTATTATTATTTGCGAAGTAATTTTTCGCATTTTAGTTCTAAAGTTGAAGCTAGAATGACTAATATCGTTAATAAATTTAATAAATAATTATATCAATAATAAAAACTAATAATTCACTGATTGAATGAAAAACATCATTTATCGTATATATTAAATACGTACACGTTCTCTTCAGTTACGAAAGTCTAATGAAATAGAATTTTAATACTCTATCTTAATATATGATTTAGTATTTATTTAAATATTTTAAATATATTATAGTAATTAATATTAAAATAATTTTGACCTATGTAAAATTATTTTTTGGGGTCCGCTACTGGGAACAAATCAGTGAACGTGTACGTATTTCATATAAAGTATCTACGATAAATGAATCTTCCATCACTTGATTACTAATGATGATTTTCATTTAACTTTATAGATATTAATTATGAAATACGTAATACATTAGATTTATGGATATTAATGACAAAATACGTAATTATATGTCATCATGATCCCCATGACTCAAAATGTTTCTTTACACGAATACCATAATTCACTCTGCGTTTTTTTCATTCTAGTCGATCTTGCAAAGATTATGTCAATGATGTTTGGTAATTATTTTTTTATTTTTTTTGTCAGCGTTTGGTAATTATTATTATATTTTGGTATTCTTATTATTATTATTATTATTATTATTATTATTATTATTATTATTATTATTATTATATTATAATTGTGGTTCAAATTTTCATAGCAAAAATGGCAATTAACCACTTTGTGGAACGGATATCACTATTTGCTGGAAGCTTCTTTAATTAATACTACCTCTGTCCCACTATAAGTGGATTTTAAGGTTTCTACACATGGATTAAGAAAGTACATATTTTTATGTAATTTATCTTGGTAACATAAAAATATCATTAAATGAAACTAGTTCAACCAATAAAAAAATGATACAGTCTTTTTTAATTGGTCACAAAATTGAAATGATATTAAATTATATCTAGATTTGTGAGAACATCACTTAAAATGAGACAAAATAAAAAACCTAAAACACCACTTAAAGTGGGACAGAGGGAGTATGTGGTATAAAATATAAATAATAAACTACTTTTCAAGCTACATCACTAAAAACTAAATTTTTTAAAGTGACTAAAAGAATAAATGAGGATAATAAATTCTTTTTATTTTTTTAAAATTACACAATTTACAAGAAATACTTTTTTCAATGGTTCAATATCATTTATTTCTGTTTAAGAAATAATATAATAAATTTTCGATGAAGCACAGTAAGTCACAAATATTCTTTTTTTTTTTGTTACTGCACAAATATTCATTTTCATTTCTATTATTTTGTTTTTCTTCATTTTCTCTTTTATTCTTATTGTTTCTTCAATGGTTACTAGTTAACACTCTTCCTCAAAATGAAGCTGGGGTTATAGCTCGGGTGGACCGTCTCATTAAGGATCGATTCATCTCGTTTTCATCCACTTCAGCCTGCATATCCGTCTCTGCTTCAAGTGTACTTCTCCCTCTCCTCTTCCGCTCTGAATTTTCTTGATTTGTACTTTCTCCTATGTATCTTCTATTTGCTATTGTAATAAGTGTAAACCACAAATTCTATAACCGAAAAAAATGGTGTGAAGTTAACATTTACACACAAAAAAAAAGAGAAAAAGAAATGCAGAATAGTTTTTACGACTGAAAAAAAAAATCCGCATATCAATGAAGTAAATACCCTGGCAATGCCTAAACTTTTTTTTAATGAAATAAACACTCGAAGACTTTAATGAATTGTGTTATTCGATAAACTTGTAAAGTGCAAAAGAGTTGAACAATATTGGATTAAAAATGTTCTTTTTGAGTTTTATTTTACTGTTAAATATGTGAATGATTAATACTTAAAAGAGTCCGTTTATAAATTTCAGAATTCGATATATTATACTCCCTCTGTTTCTAAAAGATCTATATTCTAGAGAAAATTTTTGTTTCTAAAAGATCTATTTTTTGTATTTTCAATGCATATTTTATTAAATAATTACAAATTTCAAAAAACTTAATTGCACTTATTGGAATTTTATTGACTTAAAATTATGGAAAAAAGATAATAACAAAAAACTATGCAAATTTAATATGTTTTCTTAATATATGTGAAAATCTTAGAATATTGATCTTTTAGAAACAGAGGAAGTATATATAAACAAAACCTCTTTTCGACTTTGTTTGTGAAAGGTTTCGACATCTGCTGGTTTTTGTAAGTTTCCAAGTTTGAAATTTCAGTAATCTAAGAGCACCCCCATCAATGAACCATCTCTTGGGATTTATCTTTTCAATTTTTCTTATTAAATTTTTTTTATTATTTTTTCTAAAAAAAAAAAAAAACAATCATGGCAGTGCGTGGAAGCTACTGTGATGAACTTTAGGAAAGAGGGTTCAGCCGAGAGAGCTTTAGGAGAGAGGAATTCATGTGATTGAGTTTTTTTTCTTGATTTCTGTGTGAACTCCCACCATTAACTTTCAATGCTGATGGTCTAATACTGATAAATAAATATATATATATATATATAAATAAATATATATATATAAATAAATATATATATATATATATATATATATATATATATATATATATATATATATATATATATACCACCGATGGCTGAGTTCCTCACAATTCCCTGTGAACCCTAATCAAATTAAAATATATTCCTTTGGACATTCAAATAGGACATCTTAGCGATATATTTTATATCAAGTAGTACTCTTACTTGTTTCACTTGTCCTTTTTTGCCCACATTTGTTATATCTTGTATCTCACTTATAACAATCATTCACACATTTTATATACAAACAATTCTACTATACCAAATAATTATATTACACTGTTTTCATAACTAAAAATAAGGTTGTAACAAATGGTAAGAAATCTATGATTTGTGAATGGTGTGAGGAGCTCCTTTATCAAATTTCAAGATGATAAGGCTTTCGGGAGAAGAATGCATCAATTTTTGTACTAGATGGGGTCTAACAAAGCTTCTTTTCATATTATCTTCTAACTCAAACGCTAAAGAAAATTTGTCATAAAAAGAGAATAAAGTATAAAAAGTCCATTGATAATCTAACACATGACACTGCCTCCCAACTAATGCACATGCTCTGTCTCTCTTCTTTACAATATTCCCATATCCCACAAACTATTATCCTCAAAAACAAGATTAAACAAAATAAACCAAATACACACTTATATATATTAAAGATAACGCACGATCACACACACACACAAATACTTTTGTACAAGAAACAATACCTAAAGTTAGGACCTCAAATCTATATATCACATGGTAGATATAGTGGTACAATAATGACACATCAATTTTATTTTGATTACGTAAAACTAATAAATAAAGCCAATGTGACCACAACAATGATCTTCTTTTTTTTGCCTATAGAGCAGCCTTGGCCGTACACTCGAGATGTCTCGGGCAAGTGATCAAATGGTCGTTGGTCAAACCGGCGGCTTGCATTAACGAATGTAGAACTGTCGGGCCAACGAATCTAAACCCACGACGAACCATGTCTTTGCTTATGGTTTCTGATTTTGATGTCTTAACCGGTATCTTTTGGCAAGATGTGTATTTTGTGATAACCGGTTTGTGCTTCATAAATCCCCAAATGTATTTGTTGAATGATCCGAAATCTCTTTTCACCTGCAATTTTTTAATCAATTATCAGATGAAATTTTCAAGTCTCGTTATATTTTATGGGTAAGATAAAGTCTAATTATATGTTTATGCAAATAAAACTGTTAGAAAAAAAAAACACATTTTTATCAATTTAATATATACCTTGAGAATTTGTTTAGAGTTGTCAACAATTGCAAGGACTTGGCTAAGGCCAATTCCGTAGTCGTTGACTATCGACTGTATCTTCTTCTCGTTGAACTCTGCGACCAACTCTGCTTCGAAACCAGAGAAGGCCTCTCTGTAAAACCAAATGTTACAAATTTAGACCAAAAGTTTCAGAGATTAGCAAGATGATAGGAAAGCACAACGACACTCTTCAACTATGGTTCGCAGCAACTACACCACTTTTAAGTTAAAACTACGATGAATTGGATCATCAAGCTGTATTTTACAATTTCTGCTTCCTATAATCAAGACGTCCAAAACAAGATGCATTTATTGTAAGGCTGATTTGAATATAATTTTACATTTAGTTCAGAAAAGCAAAATTTATAACCAAAACATCATTTTCATTTTGTGGGTATCTTAAAGATTCTTACCTAAAAGTGTTTCTCCTCTTCAAAACCGAAGTCCAATCGGATCCGACCTGAGCTCCGGTTAACACCAGAAGCTCAAAAAGTAAGCTGAGAAAAGATTTCAGCAGTAATCTTCAGTTTCAGTTACTAAGAATTTTTTTTTCTGTTTATAAAAAAAAGCAAAATTTTATTTACTTGTCATCATGAACAGGAACTCCCCATTCTTCGTCATGGTAAGCCACATAGATTGGATCTGTCAGAGCAAACTAAGATCTTAGATCCAATTAATCAATATTGATTAAGCATGGAAAAAAGAAAATTGATTTTTCTTGCAGAACAAGTAACTTTTACAAACCTGAACTTGTAGTGATGAAACTGCATCTCTTCTTCTTCTCATGTTCAACATTTAAGTTCTTTTCGTTTGATTTTACGGATTTTACCCTACCATAGTGAGAGATTTTCTTCTTTCTTTCTTCTTGTTTCATAGCAACCTCTTCTCTTCTTGCTGCAGCTATACTTCCAGGTTGCTTCTGAACAGTCACCGTGGACTTGACCTCTCTGCAGCCACCATCAGTGCTCTCTGATAATTTCACCGGTTTAGCAGCCTGTTTAAGCTTCTCATAACCGGCCAGTTTTCTTATGGGTTTTGAGTTGGGAGACAAAGGTGGAGAGTTTAGGGATATTGGTCTTGGTGAGGCTATCTTTGATGCAATGGGATGAATCAAAGGCTTAGGAGGAGATTTCTTGAGTGAGTTGCGTCGGTCTAAAGTGGGAAATTGGTTCGATTTTGGCTGAAGAACCGGACGACCATTGATTTGGGAAATGGCTTCTTGGTTCATGTTCTTTGATTTCGAGGAACACATTTTCTTTTTTCTCTCTAGCTTTGCTTTCTTGAAGGATGATGATAATGGGATGAAACAAATGTGAGATCGCTAAAAGGGTTTTTATAAAGGGGCAAAAGGATGATAAAATGTGGGGTAGGTATCAAATTTAATAATTGCTAGTGGGATGTGCTCTTATTTATTATATTCACACTAATTAAGGTTTTTTTGAGACAAGAGTCTTCTATTGTGTTTAATAAAGGTCTGTTGGTGTTAATTATGGTTTTAATTAATTAGGGTTTGGAGTGAAAGAGAAGTGGGCTTCTTTAGGAACATGGTGGGGTGAGATATGTAATGCAAATCCAGAATAGCCTATGGCTTAGGGAAGAGTTACTCTTGGGTCACCACTGTAGGACAAGGACACCACATTCCTTTTTTTTTGGTTACTCTTTTCTCACATTATATATTTTATGTACTTGGTATCTAACTGTCTGAAATTATCTTATCTTTGTGACGACATTCTCAAATATTTCAACAATTTTAATTTCACAAATTGTTGTAAAGGTGCTTAGAAACGTTTTAAAGATTTTTTAAAAATTTAAGAAGCCTTTAAACTTTCTGTACTTAATACATATTCAGTTAAAAGAAGAAAAAAATAGGAAGACTTCTTAACTTGGAAAAGTTTATCAAACTAACATAAGCAAATTTCAGGATCTTATAGAACAACTTTTATGTTTTTGGTATTTGAGGTATTCTTAAATAACTTATGGTGTTTTTTTGTATCACTTAAGTTTTGACCATTATTTAGTCAATTGTTTTTAAAATGCATGTGATTTCTCACTAATTATCTGAGATTTATGCATATATTTTGTTTTATAGTTTCCCATAAATATACATATACAAATATAATATATATATATATATATGTGTATTCTAAACTTCTAAATGCTCATTCATAATTCTCTCAAGGTCAATTATTGATAATATCGCCTGATAATATCGTTTTTAAAATATATAATTTATTTTTTGTAGGTAAAACTGATCCGTTATATTCTCAAGAACAGGATCGGTTCTGAGAAAAACCGAATAAAACATTAGACTTATGTCCTTAAAATTTTTGAAGAAAAATAAATTTTTAGACATAAATCTCCTAAATTTTTTTTTAAACCCCCCGAATTTGTTAATAAAAAAATAGTTGAATTTTTAATAAACCACTTATGTCTCCCTAATATTAGATCACCATTTACCACATATCTTTTTCCACCACATACTTGTAAATTTCTAAGTATAGTACTAGTGTAATACGTACTGATGCTTATGAAGAGAAATGATTAAGTATATGTTATTAGTTAATTATTCGTTATCATTTCGCTTTTGATAAACTTTATATATATGAACTATATTGGCAATTGGCCATTTGTCAGCGAGAAGAAGAAATGTCATTCTCTCACTTTTGCCTTTACTATTAATATTGCAAGTGTCTTAGTTATTTTAATTTTGAGAGAGACCTTTCATTAAAGATCCAGCTTGACAATTTTGCTTCACAATCAAATATTTCATTTTTCTATTTATTATATCTCCAACTCTATAATTCCTATCAATCCTCAACCCATGTACAGATTATTATTCTCTACCAATATTAATTTTGAACTTGTTAAAACACTAAATTTACATTTACAGATTTATAAAGTAAAGACCCGAAGTAGATGGAGGATCTCGAGTAATAATTATTCTCGTTAACCATTTATATATCATCAACTAACATTTTTTGCATTTAGCTGCAAAGCCCGTATACTCTAGAATATAAAAGACTCTAGTTTAATATTAAGATGGTATAATTAAATACAAATAGATGAGGAGAGGAACACAAATATGGTATGGTATCTATAAGAATATAAATATGAAATTGGTCCCAAGTTTCAAGCTGTGTACCAATGGACCAGCTTCCAGCTTTTAAAGGAATCTCATCTTTTAGCTAGCTAAAGCTTACATTCAAGCCTTTATCTACGTATATGGTCCTTCAGAATTATACAATAAAAGATTTAAGGATAAACACAAAACAAATATCCAAATAGTTAAAATAATTATATTCCATTCATATGATTATCAAATACACTGATTATTCGTGTATGGATCGGATACAATAATTATATGTACGCAAATGTATAATATGTATACGGTTATTTCACAAATTCAGAAGATTAGACAGTCTATAATTAGGTCGGAAATCCTCTTGTTACATACAAAAAGGTTTTATTAGAACGAATTAGCGAAACACATCATAGACTAAATAATAGAATAATTACGAAATTTTGAAAGAGAAAAAAAGAATAATCACGAAATTAAGTGATTTAGAAAAGGAAAAGGTTAAATCATTTTAAGTCAAGCTGGAGCTTGTAGGATGACAACCGAACAACCGAAGTCTCTTCAAACGTCAACTCTTTCTTGTTCTTCTTAATAGACCGTAGTCTCCTTTAATAATTAATAGTGTTTGATGTCTTATTTGAAGATAATATCTCATTACTAAAAGGTTGAGAAAAAAGAAGAAAATGAAATATAGGATGTGATTCTTTAATTGGAATCACGAGGAGGAGACATCCCATGTGTTAATGAACAAACCATATAAAATAAAGTTTTGTGACTTGATTTAACATTTAAACGAAATATTAAATATTTGTGAAAGCGTTTAGTTTCCTTTCTAAAGAGCTTAAAATAGTTTTTATTTTCTTAGTTCCTTTCCTTGGCCAAACAATTTTTTGTTGCCCATATACTTATACCATGGTATTTTTCTTCAATATATTAATAATGATATATTTATATATAGTCTTGCATGATTGTAACATATATTGTAGAAAGATGTGAAGAACACTTTTCATTCATGTGGATGGTCTGGTTTATGAATAAAGCTAAGAATCGCTTTTTCAAAAAATGATAGGTTTTAACTATTATTTTAGCAAAAAAACAACTATTAGGCATATTTTCCGTAATTCTAAGATTAATTGTTGTACATGTAGTGATCCCATACATGTAGCTTCTTTTCAGAAACATTGCATATTTAAGCTTATAATGTGATTTATGATTGTTATTAATCAGTAAATTAAACATACTTTTCTATAGGTATATTGTTCATTAGTTTGACAAATTTTTGCCATAGAAGAACACATATATGCTTAAATATGGGTGTTATTAATAAATTTCCAGGCTGCTGATAAATTTTCTTTCTGTCACTACTCTGAAAGAAACTCTTCAAGAGATATGTCCAACCGATGTTGGGCAATCTAAAAACTTTGTCTCTACCCAATTTACATCTCTAGTCGTTACAAAGGGGTCCCTTAATTCTCATTTTCATGTCTTTTTTCTGCAACGGTTTTAGCCAACACATTAATTTTAATGACGTAAATGATCAACTGGGTCACCAGTCTTATTATACACATGAAAAGTTAATAACATAGCAACAAAAAAAACTTTGCTCAGTATATATAATCAGATTGCTTCACCTTATTAATAATTTACAATACTGGGTAAAATTTTAGTTTTGTTTTCTATATCAGTTGTTTTTGATCCCTAAGAATCAAGAAATGCTCTGACAACATCTATAATTGGAGCCATACATATCGGACATTTCTTAGTACTCCATAGAAGCTCATGGCCACATTTCAGACACGTGCACATATGTCCACACCTGCAAAAGTGCAAAATGAAACCGCGATTCTATTACAGCTTTTGCGTTTGGACCGAATCACTACTATCAGGTTCTGCAAGCATACATAAAACATACCTATATAGAAGCGAGTCTATAGGCTTCTCCAAGCAGACAGAACAGTTTCCTTGCAAAGAATTTGAAACTGAAATTGAGATAGTTCATAGTTACAGTTACATCATTCAGTGGTGGAATCTTTATGGGTTTTTAATTAAACTAAGAATACTTTAAAAAGCTTACTCACCTGAAGCTGATTTGAATTTCTGGAAATCGACGCAAGATTTGACAAAGCCTTTCAGTTCGAGCATTTCTCTTTGCATCTTTTTAACTTCCTCCCTGAGATAACTTATCATCTGCGTTTCATATGTGAAACATAAATTTGTTACTTCACCAACACGTAACAGACTGACCTAAGAAAAGAAAAAAAAAAACAGAGCAAAACTCACAGAGGAAGTATTCTCATGATCCTTGTTAGGGTAAGGTTCATGATCTTCGAAGCTCCACGTTTTCATCGTACTCTTCGCTGAATCTTGGCTGAAACCATCATAGACAACTACACTTTCAAGATCTACATTCTCTGTTTCATTTTCTGCTGAGCACTCCTCACTAGCTTCTTCTTCCTCCACATGATTACCTTTTACTTCTATCCCTTTTTGTGGCCGTGAGATCAGAATTTTTTCCATCTCTTTCCGAAAATCGCTTGACAGGAAGCTAAAAACCGTCCTTCTGCACAGTCAGTCACAAGCTCAAAACATCAAAAAATTTAAACGATTAAGGAAAAAAAATAGAATTTATCATATAACGTACTCCTTGATTAATTTCTGAAAAATATCATCTTTCTTTGAATGCTTCTTGATAATCTCCAGCTCCCGTTCCTTCCTTAGATCGTCCCAATAACTCCGTGGTCGCGATATGTGGCTAACCCAATCATAGTTCACACTCTCTCCACTGTAATCTTCATTTTCATCTTCACCTACCATGTCATTTTCAACCCAACCATTTAGAAATCTAGGTGATTCAAGGAGTAGACACAATGTTTCTGATGCTTCTTTGGACGTTTCTTCATCGTCTTTTGAAAACATATCATCAGCATGGCTCTCTCTAGATACGTGACTCGCATTTTCTTCTTCCTTTCTTTTCTCCAAACCAATCACTGATGTAACTTCTTGAGGATTGACTCTATATCCATCATCAGTCTCTACATTATTGATTACCTCTATGGCTTCCACATCAATACCTCTTCTAGCAGTTTTATCCTCGTTTTTAGCTATCCCCATAGTTATTCTCATATTGCTTCTCTCCTTAGAGTCCAACAGTTTCACTTTCTCCGCGATACTCAATGTATTGTTTGTTTGTACACTTCCCATTACAATACCTTTCTCTGTAGTTTCTCCTAACCCTTCTCCTTCTTCTGTAACTTTCATCTCAGTTTCATGCTTCTTTAAACCATTCTTACTGCTTGTATTTTCACTCATTGTAGCTTCACTGGCGATTTTCGGCTTCCCGGTATTTGTCTTATACCTATCAGTGCATTGTGATAGTAATTGATGAATCAATATAGACTGTTTTAAAAGCTGTGAAAAAACAAGCTGAAGAGCATTGATAATAAGCTTGTTAGCACCTGAGATTCATAACACCAGACCCTCTCGAAGACCGTTTTGCTGATTTAAGCAGATGTCTTTCTCGGATCGCGATGCACCTTTCAAGAGATCTTATCCTAAGCATGTACTAAACAACAACAACAAAAGAATGTGTCAAATCAAATTAACCAAACCTCATCGCAATCTACAGTGACTTAAACTCCAGTAAAATGTCATCAGGATGGACGTAATATAAATACAGATCTCAAAACCGTAAATTATTCATTCACATAATTAATTTTTTTTAAAAAAAACTTTAAAACGGGTATTTATCTCAATTAAGTTTGTTCTCTAGTTTTTAGCATTCTTCAAGTGTAGTTCGCAGAGTTTCTCAACACTAAGATCAAATAAAAGAGTACCTGAAGACGCTCGCATCCACGAGGTGAGAACTTCGAAACCGCGGTGAGACCAGCGATCCATTTGAGATACTTTCTCCTTTCACGCAGAATCATCATCAAGAAATCTTCAAATGCTTGCCTTCCTCTTATCCTTACCAACGGAGGTGAACATTTTGATTCTCTCTCCTTCTCACAAGAATCTGAAATGTTTGACTGTAAAGACCAATCTACTTCTTCACCATTGTCACTGAGAGACTCAAAAAATAAGCTATCGATAAGGAAATGATTTCGAGTCGGGCTAGACGGTCGCGACCTAGCTTCCCAAATCTGAACCAGAGAAGAAGCTCCCACGATGATCTCATTCCTTGACGGGTTCTCTGTTTCAACCAGATTATAAAATGGGTTTGAATTGGTCTCTGGAGAAGAAATAATCTGCTCTGTTTCAGAAACAGAGGATCTTGAACAACATTCAAGAACCTCTTTCCCATCTTGTTTACTTCCAGAATCATCCGCGGGAATGACACGACAATTGTCGGATTGATCTCTGACTAAAACTTTGAGATCCTTCTTGCTGCGATCACTCGGGGCACATTCAAACATCTTTGTCGAAACCATTTCTAAAGACGCCATTTTTCAAACGGAAGATAAGAAACTCATCTGTTAGTTCTCTACAATTGCTCTGTTTTGTTACACTCAAACCAACGAAAGATGCAAACTATAACTGAAATAAAATGTAAGTTTCAAAAGAAATTAAAAATTAGATGCACTTGATGTAACAAATGGCTTTTTGATGAATATTCTTTCAAAAGAATTTATTTTTGAAGGAAATGAATCAGTGTGTTCCACGAACAAATGGAAAACTACAATTAGGAATTGTAATGATTTTATGAGAAATATTTTATTTTTGATTTTCTTAAATTCCTCTGTTTCTCGAGTTATATTATAAAAGCCTTTAGATAATTAGAGATTGACTTTCTGAAAACTGCTGTGTTAACAGAAAAAAATGAAAACAGAGGATTTTTAAATACGCAGGGAGAGAATCAAAAGGATAACATCTGGAGGAGAAGTTGTGTATTACGACTTTCTCTCTACATTTGATCTGTTTATATAGATAATATATTTCATATTCTATGACTAGTTGCAATGCTAATATGAGGTTTAGCTGTGAGTTGAAATGGTTATTTTATCTTTCCACTACTGATTAGATGCTGTATAATTATATCTTTTTGATATGAACTCTTTTTTCTTTCCAATAAGGATAAATAAATTCAATTAAAGAAAAAACAGATTTATGTATTTTAATTGGATTTTATACCAAATTAGTGTACTTTAAACAAATTTTAAAATATATTTAAGTACTTAAAAGGTCAATTCACTCAAATAACTTTAATATAGGTTTTTTCACCAAAAAACATTTAGATGCTGTGCAATAGGGGTGGAACGGATCGGGTATCCGGAGTATTTCGAGGTATCCGGATCCGGATCTTTATCCGGCGGATCCATGTTTTTACTATCCTTATCCGGATCTTGGATTTTCGGATATCCGGGTGTCGAATATCCTTCTAAAAATTGTAATATCCGGCGGATATCCGGATCCGGATTTGAAACCTTAACATAAATAAAAATAATATAAAATTATATAAAATATTAACAATAATTTAAAAATAAAATGTATATAATGTTTTAATCATTTTTATGTATGCTATTACAAATTTTATATAAAATTTATATATACTATTATAAAAATGAAAATATAATAAATAAAATTAGTTTTTATATATAGCTATTACTATTTTTTAAAATAATTATTAAAAAAAAAGTACGGATCCGGATATCCAAACTAAAAAATTAAGATATCCGGATCCGGATCCGGTTTTGATAGATCCAACATTTTACTATCTGGATCCGAATTAGGTCCTTCCAGATATCCAGATTTTCGGAGCGGATTCGGATCGGATCTCGGAGCGGATTCAGATCTTGGATCGAACCCGAATCTCGGATAATAAGTTCCAGGCCTACTGTGTAATTTCCACTACTGAATAGATGCTGTGTAATTTTATCTTTTTCGACATGAACTCTTTTTTCTTTCCAATAAGGATAAATAAATTGAATTAAAGAAAACCAGATTTATGTATTTTAATTGGATTTTATACCAAGTTAGTGTCCTTTAAACAAATTTTAAAATATATTTAAGTACTTAAAAGGTCAACTCACTCAAATAACTTTACTATAGGTTTTTTCACCAAAAAACATTTAAGAAGAAAAATTATTAAAATAAGTTTCATTAAAAAGATAAATGACACTTATACTCTTATTTCTGAATTATACATTCTTAAAGAGACAAATATTATTCCGAAATTCAAATATTCGTTTTGAAACTATTTAAAAAATAATAATAATTATATATTTATTTTTAGAATCCTAAACCCACCTCCTCTAAAACCTACCCTTCAATTTTAAACTCTATCTGTAGATTAGTTACCTCGACTATGTTTGTGATAAAAAAAGTTTTAGGATTATCTTATAGAATTTCTCTACTTAAAATCTGGGAATATAGTTATTATGTACGAACGGTACTTTTCTTTGAATGAAGCAACAATGTTTTGTCTTGTTCAAAACAGGAATTACAGAAAAAAGGTTGGGTCTGACTTGTGACCATTCTGGAAACAAAGAGAATAAATAGTAAAGGAACGTAAAGAAATAAAATAGTAAGACCGAAAAGGAATGTTTTTGTTTTTTAATTCTCTACAAAAAGGGAATGAGAGGGAATGGAAAAAAAAAACTTATTTCTTATAAATAGTGATTTTTTTTAAGAATATTAGGAACGCATTATTCCTCGTCATTCCGGTCACCATTCATAATAGTTAATATGTTAATGGGCTGCCTCAAACAAATGAATCAGCCTCGATTCATTTTTATATGCGACTATGATTTGAAAATTCAAACTTTTGAAGACTTGTTTCCAATTAAGATATTCTATTTGGTTAAATATTTTACTTATATTAGCCTTACTTATGTGTAGTACTGGACACTTTATCCGATATTCGAACCTGTATCCGAATCCAATCCGAAAAATCCAAACTAAAATCCGAATCGAAGTAGCAAAATATCCGAACGGATATCGAATTAGAAGAGACTGGATATCCGAATCCGAACGGATAATATTCAAATCCGAATGGATATCCGAAGATAACCGAACATATGTATCATTAACCCTAAATTCTTAGTTTACTTCTCTAATTTTATTCAAAATATTTATATTGATTATGCACATGTTTCAAAATTAATAATATATTTATATTGCAAAAAAGAGAATTTTTACTCACTTAAAATACTTAAAATACATGTCAAAATTTATATTTCAACATAAAGTTACACCCAAAATTTTAAAACAATAATCAAATTAGTGTCTTTATTTTTAAAATATTATGTTCAAATCTATTAATCATTCAGTCTATTAAAAAATAAAAAATCAGTTAATTGAAAGTTATATTTTTAAATACAAAAAACTTGAGAAATGAAGAATTTAGTTTTTTTCTTTCCAAAATCTAAATTTCCGAAAACCTGACCCGAAATAACCGAACCCGAACTAAAAATACCCGAACCCGATCCGAAGTACAGAAATACTCGAACGGGTTCTATACTCCTATACCGAAATACCTGAAAATTTGAAATACCCGATTCAAACCCGAACGGGTATCCGAAGGCACACCCCTACTTGTGTGTACGCAAGTTTATAGGGACTGATTCAATTCTCTTGATGGAATTTATATCCTATGAGAAACATAATGATCTGTGGATTCTGGTAAATTGGAACAGAAAGATGATAACTTGATCTAACCATGGAGTTAAAAGAAAGATTAACAAAAAAAAGAACAGGAAGTAGTTTAAAAAAAAAAATTATTTTCGAGTCAGCATAAGTTAGAACTACACTAAATAAGAGCTAAAAATACATTTTCAACTTCAAAAAAAAAACATAAGTGAGAAACACACTAGTCAATAAGAACTTGTTTTATATTGTAACTCACTAAAAAACAAAGTTGTCTTACAAAAAATTAATATACTATAAAGAAATATTTTTATAATATTTGTTTTTGAATTGCTACTGACAGTTTCTTGATTTGTAAGAACAATTTTGGTGGTTGGGAAGCTATATAAGAACCGTTAAGAATTGAAGAAGCTTAACCGGAGTAGCACAAACCCCAGTCACTAAACCAAAACCTCAATCACATGACTTTTCTAGATGAAGCCATTTATTTCATACGTTTCTAACGATTACTTAGTACATGATCAATTTCATATTCAACGCAAAACCAATATGTCTACGCAAATCATTTCCCGGAATCAGTTTGCATCTCCCTGCAACTAGCACCTCTATTGTTGAAGACATTGAGAAGACAGTCACAAGCCTGTCTTGAAGACGGTCTCTCCTGAGGATAAGTCTTTGTGCACTGGATTGCTATTTCAAGAACCTGATAAACTGCTTCTTCTTCGCAAGGCAAGAGCGGTTTCAGCTCTGAATCAATCAGCTTCTCTCTCGCTGCAGAACCAAGAACTGTATCTACCCATCTAACCATATCCGTCTCTTCACCAAACACTCCCTCTGTTGGCTTTTTACCAGTCACAATCTCCATCAACACTATCCCCATACTGTACACATCGCTCTTCTCAGTAGCCTTCAATGAGTAAGCATACTCTATGAAACACAAAAAAAAAAAGAACATTAGCTTTAACAGTATAAAACCAAATCAAGAAACTCAAGAAAAGATATGTACCTGGTGCGATGTAGCCATAAGAGCCTGCAAACAAAGAATTTGATTCTGTGTTGGTGTCAATATTCTCAGTTAGGATCTTGGCCAATCCAAAATCTCCCAAGTGTGCTTCCATGTTTGAATCAAGAAGCACATTACTGGATTTGATATCGCGGTGAACAATGGGAGGAACACAATCAAAATGAAGATACTCTACTCCTTGAGCCAACCCAACCGCTATTTTCAATCTCGTTTCCCAATCAAGAACCTCTTTCCTCTTAGCGTGAAGCCAGTCCCATACACTACCGTTCTCCATGTACTCGTAAATCAACATATTCAAACCTTGCGCTTTGCTGCTGCAGTAACCCATCAGCTTAACCAAATGCCTATGTCTGATGGTTCCAAGCGTCTTCACTTCTCTGTTAAAGCTCTTGTTCGACAACAAATCATCTTTCCAAGGGATCTTCTTCACGGCAACTGTCTCTCCACTCGCCAAATCCGCTTTGTACACTTTCCCTGACCCTCCCGATCCAATCACGAACTCGTCGTCAAGGTAATGCGTAGCTTCCATGATGTCTTCCCACTTTATATCCGACTTTGCACCTCCATGGCTAAACAGAGGAGCTTCCGAAGAAGAAGATTTCGATGAGAACGCGCTGTTTCCGCCTCTCCCTTTCGTGAAAAGAGCTAGGTTCTGCTTGAAGAAGAGGACGATCACAAGCACCATCAACGCAATCGCAGCTAATGATGAAACTGCAGAGATGATAACCACCGTTTTCGCGCTAAGACCACCTTGCTGCTTCTTGTTCTTGCAATGACCAAGAGGGCTTCCGCAAAGACCCGCATTGCCTACAAAAGCATCAGCTCGCCACTTAGAGAACTGCTTCTTTAACTTTCCCTCGAGGCTGTTGTAAGAGAGGTTTAGGTACACTAAGCTCTTCATGTCTCCGAGCTGTCCAGGAACGTTTCCGACGAGGCGATTGTGAGACAGATCAAGTGATTCAAGCTTATGTAACGTCGAGATCGTAGAAGGAATCTCTCCGGTGAAGTTGTTGTAGCTGAGATCTAAAGCGCTTTGAAGATCTTGCAACTCTCCAATCTCAACAGGGATTTCTCCGGTTAAGATGTTTCTAGATAACCGGAGCTCGTAAAGCTTCCTCAGCTTGCCTATTCCCGGAGGAAGCTGACCTGATATCTGATTCTTTCCGAGGTTAAGCACATTGAGAGCTTCCAAGTTTCCAATCTCTTGCGGGATCGAACCGTTAAGTGAGTTCCCATCGAGAGATAGCACAAGAAGCTTGGTTAAGTTGAATATCTCACTAGGGACTGAACCGGTAAACTGGTTAGAAGAAAGCTTGAGCTCACCGAGTAACGGAAGCTTACCAAGCCATGGAGGTATAGCCCCCGAAAGAAAGTTATCGTTGAGATCAATGTGTGTCAGCTTCTTGCACAAACCAAGCTCTAACGGTATGTTTCCTGTCAGAGAGTTGCTTGAGACATCCAACAAAGACAAGGCACTGATCTTCCCAAATGTCCATGGGATTCTTCCTGTGAACTGATTCTTCCCTAACCTTAACCGGTCGAGACTCGGAGACTTCCCTAGATCAAGAGGTACATCTCCCTCGAACTCGTTATCCGTTACATCAAACGAGAGATAAGAGCTTGAACCGCACAACGGACTGATCGAGCCGTTGAGCTTGTTGTTCGAGAAGTTGATCCTTGTAAGATTCTTCAAATTGATAAGCGAACTCGGAAGGTTCCCTTGGAGAGAATTGTTGTAAAGATGCAATTGTTCCAACGACTTCAAGAACCCGAGCGAGGAAGGAATCGAACCCGAGAGCTGGTTATCAGCTAAATCAAGAATCGTCAGCTTGCGACAGTTACCTAAAGTGGCGGGAACGTTACCGACGAGCTCGTTCTCTCTCAAGTGAAGCAGAGTAAGCTCTTTTAACCTCCCGAGAGAAGAAGGGATCTCTCCATTGAAATGATTCCCAAACATATCAATCGACTTCAGACTCGTGCAGTTCCCGATCTCGGTCGGGATTCCACCAGAAAACCGGTTCTCGTATAGATAAAGAACTTCCAATCTGCTGAGGAAACCGATTTCTTTAGGTAACTTCCCCTCCAAGTCATTGTGATACAGAGCAAGCTCTTGTAGATTCGTTAGGTTAGAAACCGAGGGAGATAACGTGCCCTTCAAGGTATTGTTGTGAAGATACAAAACCGTGAGTTCAACGAGCGTAAACAATGAATCTGGGATTCGACCGGTGAGCGTGTTGTTCGACAGATCAAGCGCTTGTAACGACTGACATCTGCTGATCTCCGCCGGAACTTCGCCGGAGAGCTGAGTTCCAGACAAAACCAGTTGCTTCAAGCTTGTGTTGTTAGAGCACAAGCTCTTTGGTAATGAACCAGAGAGACGGTTATTGGCTAGAACCAGATCTTGAAGCTGGTTCATGTTCCAGAACTCTTCGTGTATCTCTCCAGTGAGATCGTTGTTGGACAAATCAAGGGTCTGGAGATTCTCCAAACCCGTTAGTCTCTTCGGAATCGAACCTTGGAGTCTGTTACCAGCCAAGTTTAAGTATTGGAGATTACTGCGCAAGCCACCGAGTTGACTCGGTATCTCTCCGGAGAAGCTGTTGTTTCCCAGATTGAGTATCTGGAGGCTTCCGAGTCGACTCAGCTCCGCCGGTAACGATCCGTTGAGGCTGTTTAAAGCCGCGGTGAACAGAACGAGGTTGGTGCAGTTTCCTAACTCGGGCGGAATCGGTCCTTCGAGGTAGTTCTGTTGTAGAATTAAAGCTTGGAGGTTAACGAGTCGACCGAGTGGACTCGGTATTGGACCGGTGAGTCTACACTTGGCCAATGCGAGCGTCTGGAGATTGACGAGGTTACCAAAAGTCTCCGGGATTGATCCGGTGAGGTCATTGTCTCCGAGTTTTAACGACCTGAGGTTCACGAGTGAGCCGAGTTGACTCGGAATCTCGCCGGTAAGTTCGTTAGAGAAGAGATGCAGAGTTTCCAGCGACGAAGAGAGGTTGGAGAGAGCAGTTGGGATGGGACCCACGAGACTGTTGGAAGATAGATCGAGGTGGGTTAGGTTACTAAACCGGCCAATTGAGGGAGAAATTGAACCGGTTAAGTCAAAATCAGAGAGATTCAAACCGACGATGACACGACCACGGCATGTAACACCGGTCCAGTTGCAGAAATTGGGATTATCGGAGTTCCAGTTTTGCAGAACGCTCTCATCTTCTGGGTTTGTGACGAGAGACTTCTTCACTTCGAGAAGAGTTTGAAGGTCGTCACTTTGA
The DNA here is from genome assembly GCA_016432835.1 of Brassica nigra. Taxonomy (NCBI): domain Eukaryota; kingdom Viridiplantae; phylum Streptophyta; class Magnoliopsida; order Brassicales; family Brassicaceae; genus Brassica; species Brassica nigra. The sequence continues at coordinate 6,066,636 of CM028243.1, read as the reverse complement.
CCCGGTTGACCCAAACCGGGCCCGACTGAAAAACAGAGGAGAAGCAGAACAAGAAGAAGAAGAGAATTTTGCTGCATATCTTTTGGCTTCGTCATCTTCTTCCTCAGGAAACAAGAGATGTATGCAAGTGAATGAAGTTTCTTGAAATTCAAGTAGAAGTGAGGCTATTGTTGGAACGAAAAGAGAATTTAAGACAATTGTTGGTCTTTTTGGTTGAAGAGGAATGATTGGTCGTAAGAACGGTGCATGGGGACTCTCTCTCTCTCTATCTATTGACATATACATATAATCTGAGTATATGTTTGTGTGTATATATGTTTGATGTGGTGAAATGGGGAGAAGTAAATGCACATAAAGCTTTGGGATGGGGCTAATAAGTTTAAAGCATAGCCTTTTAAATGACAACACGCGAGTCTGTTTTTCTATCATATGTCGTTTCGCTTGATCATTAGAGAGAGTGTGTAAAGGAAGATGAGTGAGGCAATGAGAAAGAGAAGACGAAGGTCAAAGAGGGTCAGAGGAGAGACATTGGAATATGCAATTGCAAGTGTATAACATTTATGTTGCGGCTGTGTCAATGTCTCTACATATAAATGCTATTACATGTTGTGTTTAGATTTATTTATATTTAACCCCAATCTCTCCATTTATCTACAAATATTCAGTTTGATGAGAGTTTTAGTTGTGTAAGTAATGAATGATAGTGTGAAATGAGATTAGTGACAATGAGGTAAAAAAGCTGAATGGTCATGAAATAGTATAAAAGGATTGATATGGCTTTGACCATGGCCAATTGGCCACCGAATGAGAGTAGTTGAGATCAGAGAACGATGACATGGTTGAAGGGTACTTCTTCAATTTCTGCTTTTGTTGTGAAGTGTGTTGTCTTCTCATTTACGCAAAGCCCTTACATGAAAAAGAGAGCAGTTGTATTTCTATGTATAGATTCTTATATAGTGTCGGCATATACATCATTTTTAAAATATTAGTATTATATTAATTTAAATATTTCTATTAATTTAAATATTTCTATTTATTTAATATTTATATTAATTTAAATATATTTTATTTATGTGATAAATAATTTCTTTACTTTGAGGGTTGGAGGAGGTTGTGGGAATAACTTTAATTTTGTAGAAAATTAGAACCACATAATAATATATGGTACAGATTTTATGAACTCTATAATTTAAACTAAAGAGTCTTTAGAACCGTCAGACTCTAAAACTGTATGTTTGACCCTAAAACCTAAACTCAGTTTGTTCCAAAAAAAAAAAAACCTAAACTCAGTTATCTACATAATCAATTGTCTTTAGAACCGTCAGACTCTAAAACTGTATGTTTGACCCTAAAACCTAAACTCAATTATCTACATAATCAATTGCTAAGTCAAAGGGATTCTCTCATCCACTTTTGTCATCACCCCCACACTCGGCAACATATTGGTTTGTTCTAACATGATTCTCTTTGATATTTTCCCTATTTAATAAAAGATTTTGCAGATGTCATCTTTGACATAAATGCAGATGTATCTACTGCTGAATTGAATCACACGGTGTTCATACGGACAATTATTAAAAATGCTTTGATTCTTATTTTTGCTTAAAACAATATATGGATATAACTTTAATTAATAAGGTCTAAAATAATTTGAGTACTCTTCAACGATTGTATTTCAGTTGTATGTATGTAAGTCAATTTTGTTTGTACTGTTATCGGAAGTCGTATTTCCATTGGTATAAAATCGATAAGAGAATCAACATATGGCTGGAAAAGGTTGAAATGTCATATTCATTTTGTTTTGTTTTCATGGAATGATAAAGTGTGAAACCCTTATCTCATTGGATAAAATTATCCTTTTGCTTAGTCAATGTGATGTTTTATATGAGGAGTTTGTTCCTGAAGTATGATTACTCTCAGTTTACATGGTTATTTGTCTTTTAGCATGTGATTAGGCCTCTTTTAATCTAATCCCATTGCTTTTACCTATAAACATACACATCGTCTAACAACGTCATCTTTTCTTCTTTTGGCCCCTATTGATCAAACTTACACAAAAATAAGACAACATAGGTAATCAATCCCTCTCATAGCATTGGGCCTTCGACTGCTTTTAGGGTTCTTCACTTTTACCTCTAATTGTAAGATACCCTATATTTAAAGTAAAAAGAAAACCTGGTTACTTACACACAAGTTCGCATGTTTGACAGGTAACGATTTCGAGAATACTTAATTGACATACACATGACCAACCTTGTATACTTAAGGTGATACTTTTTTTTTTGGTAGGCCAAACCGCCAAGGTAAGGTGATACTAAAAGGTATCAACAACGGTTAAAACCTAAGTTTAATGCGTTTAATTATACTACTTCTAAAAGGCATAACAACAAAGCTTTCATAGCTCAGTTGGTTAGAGCACCCGTTTAGTAAGCGGGAGGTCTTGAGTTCAACTCTCAATGAAAGCATCAACTCTTCTTTTGTTTTTTTTTTTCTGTAAATTGTTTTGTTGCAAAACTTTCGGATACTACCACACCCCCCACTCGACTCCTCTGTCGAAGGCATTTATTTCTAGTGTCGCCGTCTCCGATCCTCTGGCACTGTTTCGCTTGTAGGTGAGCTTCTCTCTCGTTTCCTTATTTTCCATTGAGATTCAAATGTATAGTCTCTCATTGCCGATGGTGGAAACGGTCCCTTTTTTTCTTTGTTTCCCAAATTGTTTTACTCAAGCAGGGAACGTGTTCGACGAAATGCCTCATAGAGTATTTCATAACTACATGCTTTTTGCTTTTATCTGACTGCGTTTCTAGCATAAATGTAGTTTTTTTTAATTTTTGTAGACACTTTACTCAGATTCGTCTGGATCTAATGCTGATGTTTTAGGTTTAGAATCTTAAGTTTCTGTCTATAGAGTCTGGACCTAGTTATGAAGAATCGTTTCTTTAAAGTTGATTGCAGTGACATAGAAACCCAAATCAGCTACTGTATTTGTTCATCAAGTTTGTACCTTTGCATGAGGCATCTACCATTTTGGCTTAAAAAATCATTATCTCTTCAATCTTGTGATTGAAATGTTTTGTGCCTTTTTGTTAACTTTATCCACATGCGATGAATGGTTTTGCAAATTGATTGATCTTTGACATCTTTGTTTCGTTGTGTGTTTCTTACCTCTAACAGGTAGTTTGGAGGAAGATGGCTAGTGGTAGCTTGAAAAGCCTTGTAACTTCAGCAGTCACTATTGGTGTGACCGAAGCAAGAGCAAGGATTTTCGGACACATGCTTAACCCAACGGGACAGAGATCTCCTCATAAGATCTTAAGGAAGAAGCTTTTTGGTGATAAGGTTGCTGAATGGTATCCTTACGACATCAAGAATGAGGATCCCAATGTCTTGGCTAGAGAACAAAAAGAGTATTTTTTTCGCTCCCAAACCTTCTTTGTTTTCTTTTATTTACTTTCTCTAGTAAGCCTTACGATTCGATTTTAGTGGACTGAAGCAATGCCTATAGTGACATGTTTTCCATAAACTGTCAAAGTGTGTATATGTAATATCTCTTAAGTTTGGTGTGGTAGCTGATAAGTTCATTCTAGTGTATGAGCATTGTAATTACCACGGTGATTGAGTCGGTTGGCTAGAGAGCTAACCGCGTAAAAGGAAATTTAGGGAGAAGGGTTGAGCATTCTGGATTGGTCTAGGAGCTTGGTTTGAGCTTAGGAGAACTTTGGGTGATCTATAATTTATCATAATGTTCTCTATCTTTGGTGGTTCTTTGCTTGGAGTTTGTTCATGTTAGATGAACTTTAGTCTTCAGGGCATGAGGACGAAACACGATACTGGAACTATTGAGTTTCTGCGGTGAAATGCAACAAAGTAGCTTTATAGGACGTCGGAACTGATTATCACTTATTTTGAAGGAGGACAGTTTTAAGGATCTTACTGTGCTATAAACTTCATGAAGACTTGCCTTAAACTTGAGAGTTTTTGTGTTATTGTAGGCGCTTATCGAAGCTTGAGATGTTGAAGCGTCGAGACAAAGGACCACCAAAGAAGGGTCATGGAAGACGTGCTGCAAAGCGTAACAAGTAGAGAATGTCCTAGTCGTATCTTCCAACAAAAGAGCTCTGCACTCATAATCAGATTCCTCTAGTTGATGTCAGATAGAACGTACTAGTTATTTTCTTTTTATTTTTGTGTGTTTACTCTGCTTTTTAGCCTTTTTTGTGCAACGCTTTTTAGCCTTTTCTTTTTGTGCAACGCTTTTTAGCCTTTTTCTCTGGTATGCAACAACCTGATGTACTTGTGTTGTGTAATAATCATGGATTCAAATCCAAAACTATGCGTATGAGTTTTGATCATAATCTTGACTTATTCTGAGAGACATCTAGTTGAAAGCGTGATGATGTTTGTTTGCATCAAAAAACTCTGATAAAAAAACGACAGATATATTACAATGTATCAGACAAGTGCCTGAAACTGAGGAGTGACTTATACACTCTGCAACAATCAAGAAACAGACTCAATAGATAATTTTTAACAACCGATCAAATCTCCAGGCCTTGTAGCCATCTTCATCATCATCGGCACTCCTTTCTTAACATTGTCCCTTAAGGCAGGAGGATAGCAGCGAAGCATCTGATCCGGCTGTGGTGGAACTACACTCCTCCTCATGACTCTTTCCGGCGCAACAAAAGGATGTTTCAGTAGATCCCCTGCGGTGGCTCTGCGTGAGGGTTGCACCTCCATGCACCTCTTCAAGAAATCGTCGGCCAAGGGAGACACAGGCTTAGTAAGTCCCCATGCGTAAATATCTCCCATCTTCTCTGGACGACTTCCAAACATCTCAAGAACAACGCATCCTAGAGACCACACATCAACACCCGGTCCAGTCGTCATCATCATCGCTCCATTGACTCCAACAGCTTCAGGAGGCATGTACTGCTTCGTACCACCGGATAAGGACCAAGGATCTGAATAAGGTTCCTTGGATAAACCGAAATCACCGAGCTTGAGATCCCACGGCTGTCCGACACACTTGGAAGAGAAGACGAGAACGTTGGCTGGCTTGAGATCACAATGAACGTATCCGCGGGAGTGTAGAGCTTCGAGTCCTTGTAAGATCATAAGAGCAGCACGTCCGACCGTAACCTCAGGCATTGGTCGGCCGCGGAAGCTGGAGATCATGTCGTGGAGAGTACCTTTGGAGGCAAACTCCATGTAGATGCAACAACGTTGGAGATTGATGTCTATGTGAAGACTAGGGCTTGTGGTTTGGACTATGGGGATGGTTACGAAAACGAAGCATGATCCTATGCTCTTTCTCGAGATTGTCGATGTAATATATGGGAGATGACTTCTCTGCGTGTAACCTTGATCTTGAATCTCTCATGAGAGCGACGGAGCCAAAGCCACCTTGGCCAAGAAAAGAGACGAACTCCAGTGCTGTAGAAGATTCATTCGAAGCTTCTTTGTCGTCTCTTGACATCTTCTTCTTCTCTTAGGGTTTTGCTAACTCTGTTGTTGTTTTGAAGTAACGCGCAAGAAATAGAATCAATGATGGTTGTTCATAGGGTCTGTGGCGCTTATTTATAAGAGAAGATGATATGTTTGAGTCGGCACTGACTTATATTTGGATTTTGTAATCTTGAGGGTGAGCTCGGTTATTACTATTTCCTTTTTCTTGCTTTAGTTTCCTTTTTAGTTTTTCGTTTTTATCTAATTTCCTTTTCTATTTCTGTAATTTTAAATAGATTTACATACATCACAACGGCAAGAGATCTGGAGCGTATTTTAATCATTAGCTTATTATACAAGTCTGAAATAAATTGTTAATAACCTTTTAAACCGACCTAAACCAGCTTACTAAATTACCAGAGGATATACACGCACTCGTATCCACTCATCGTTTTAAAGAAAATGGGTGAGATTCAGCTCGCGGTTAGATTCGCATGCAGGTCGACGATCGATATGCTTCAGAAATACTCAGAACCGTTGCTACCTGAGGTGCATTACTTAACTCCGTTGTCAAACTATCAGCTAGACAGTCTTAGGCATCAAGCAACTCATCTACTATGCTTGAAGTTAAGCCGGACCGAGCCGCCTCTAGGAAGAGATGTGATTGAGTATATGCTCATATTTTGGATCTAACGTTTGGAGTATAAGAAGAGGAAGAGCCAATTTCGAACGGCGTATCACTTTCTTCACTTCGTTTATTCATATGATAGATTAAAGGGAATCGCAGGGAGGATTATGATGGTGTTAGCCTGTTAGGTGATTTGGCTACACAAGGAGAGAGAGTGAAGAATCTGTTGAGTTGGAGAGAACCTAGGGCAACGTTTCTGTTGTCAATGTTTTATTTGGTTGCTTGTGGAGTAACCTTCTTAGCGTCAATGAAACTGTTGCTGACTTTGCTTGCCTTCTACATCATGAAACACGCTAGGCTTAGGGTTTTGGATATCCCTTCGGTTCCTCAAAACTTCTTTAGGAGACTGCCTTCAACTGCTGATAAGGATGTTGTGATTTTTTGCTCTATGTCTTTATTCTGCTTTGGTTTCTTTTAAATTGTACACGTTTATTTGATATACTTTGTCTGTAAATTTAGTTATAATAATTTCTTACAAATGTGTTACTTCAATGAAGTTTTTCCTCAAGCAATTTACAATATGTCATGGCTTACAATATCGTCATCGCCAGACGATAGTCATCGATCGACGTGGAAAGATGACTATCGATCGATGTTCGAGTTACCCCATCGATCGATAGACACGAAGTCTACAACCGCAAATAGACCAGTCCGAATTATGACACAAGTAGAGTTCGCAGCAAAACACCCAAACCCACTCCACTCTTTCATCCATCGATCGATCTCACGAGGATTATATCGATCGCCAACACCAACCAGACATCGATCGACATGATATATCAGACATCGATCGACGTACAACCATTAAACAGCGAGTGCAGCTACCAGAGATAGATGTAGCCCAACTCTATGCACTCAGATGCCGACCCAAACCTATAGAAAATCTACCAGAAGAAGTTGAAGATACATCAGAACCTATAGAGATAGAAAAGGAAAGTGCAAAGAAAACCCTAAGGAAAAGTAAAGAGAAGGTTCCTAAGCACTATAAAAGAGAGGCTAATGCAAAGGAGTTGAAAAACTTCAAAAAGAGAGTTCTAAGGATTCCAGCAGAGAAGAAGCATACTTCACACACAGATTGTGGATATTCTTCAGAGAGACAAGAGTAACAGAGGCTGATATTGAGACGATGTTCAATCAGATTAGAGAGGATATGCAGAAGAAGATCACATTGAAAAAGAAGAGTGATCCCGGAGAGTTCATTTGGCATTCTGGATTGGTTTAGGAGCTTGGTTTGAGCTTAGGAGAACTCTGGGTGATCTATAATTTATCATAATGTTCTATCTTTGGTGGTTCTTTTCTTGAGTTTGTACATGTTAGATGAACTTTAGTCTTCAGGGCATGAGGACGAAACACATTACTGTAACTATTGAGTTTCTGCGGTGAAATGCAACAAAGTAGCTTTATAGGACGTCGGAACTGATTATCTCTTATTTTGAAGAAGGACAGTTTTAAGGATCTTACTGTGCTATAAACTTCATGACGGCTTGCCTTAAACTTGAGAGTTTGTGTATTATTGTAGGGCTTATCGAAGCTTGAGATGTTGAAGCGTCGTGACAAAGGACCACCAAAAAAGGGTCATGGAAGACGTGCTGCAAAGCGTAACAAGTAGAGAATGTCTTAGTCGTATCTTCCAACAAAAGAGCTCTGCATTCATAATCAGATTCCTCTAGTTGATGTCAGATAGAACTTACTAGTTATTTTCTTTTTATTTTAGCCTTTTCTTTTTGCGCAACGCTTTTTAGCCTTTTCTTTTTGTGCAACGCTTTTTAGCCCTTTTCTCTGGTATGCAACAGCCTGATATACTTGTGTAATAATCATGGATTCAAATCCAAAACTATGCGTATGAGTTTTGATCATAGTCTTCACTTATTCTGAGAGACATCTAGTTGAAAGTGTGATGATGTTTGTTTGACTAGTTCTACAATATATCAGATCCTTACTTAAAAAGAGAAACATGCAAGCACAATCACTCGGCAAAGAATCAAACAACTCTGGTTCTAAAGACAAAGATATATTACAATATATCAGACAAGTGCCTGAAAGGCTGAAACTGAGGAGTGACTTATACACTCTGCAACAATCAAGAAACAGACTCAATAGATAATTCTTAAAAACCGATCAAATCTCCAGGTCTCGTCGCCATCTTCATCATCCTCGGCAGTCCTTGCATAACATTGTTCCTTAAGGCAGGAGGACAGGAGCGAAGCATCTGATCCGGCCGTTGTTGAACTACACTCCTCCTCATGACTCTTTCCGGCGCAACGAAAGAATGTTTCAGCAGTTCCCCTGCGGTAGCTCTACGTGAGGGTTGCAACTCCATGCACCTCCTCAAGAAATCGTTAGCCAAGGGAGACACAAGCTCAGGAAGTCTCCACGCGTAAATACCTCCCATCTTCTGTGGACGACCTCCAAACATCTCAAGAACAACACATCCTAGAGACCACACATCAACACCCGGTCCCATCATCATCGTCATCACTCCTTTGGTTCCAACAGCTTCAGGAGGCATGTACTGCTTCGTACCACTGAATAAGGATCAGAACAAGGCTCCTTGGATAAACCGAAATCACCGAGCTTGACTTCCCACGGCTGTCCGACACTCTTGGAAGGGAAGAAGAGAACGTTGGCTGGCTTGAGATCACAGTGAGCGTAGCCGCGGGAGTGAAGAGCTTCGAGCCCTTGCAAGATCATAAGAGCAGCACGTCCGACCATAACCTCAGGCATTGGTCGGCCACGGAAGCTGGAGATCATGTCGTGGAGAGTACCTTTAGAGGCAAACTCCATGTAGATGCGACAACGTTGGAGATTGATGTCTATGTGAAGACTTGGGCTTGTGGTTTGGACTATGCGCGGATGGTTACGAAAACGAAGCATGATCCTATGCTCTTTCTCGAGATTGTTGATGTAATAAATGGGAGATGACTTCTCTGCATGTAACCTTGATTCGGAATCTCTCATGAGAGCGACGGAGCCAAAGCCACCTTGGCCAAGAAAAGAGACGAACTCCAGTGCTGTAAAAGATTCGTCAACAACATTCAAAGCTTCTGTATCGTCTTTTGACATCTTCTTCTTCTTCGCTTAGGAATTTGCTTCGAACGAACTCTGTTTTTTTGCTTTGAGTGACTCGCAAGAAATAGAATCAATGATGGTTGTGCACTTATTTATAAGAGAAGATGATATATTTGAGTCGGCACTGACTTCTATTTGGTTTTAGTAAACTCGAGGGTGACCGGTTATTACTATTTCCTTTTTAGTTGTTCCTTTAAAAAAAAAAATCTAATTTCCTTTTCTATTTCTGTAATTTTAGATTGATTTACGAGAAAACAGCCATTAAAATCCCCAACTTTCAAATTAAAGCCAAAAAAACTTCCAATTTATGTTTAAGCAAAAAAAATCTTCAACTTTCAAACATTGGTCATTTTAACTTTCATATTTTGTTGACTTGGCATTTAAGAAACCTGATTAGTCAACTGTTAAACTCAATTATAAAAATATATGTCTGTTAACTCTCTAAACGATTTCGTTTTAAAAAACTAGTAATGATATTGTTTTACTTCTTTAAACACTTAAAACATCATTTTCGCGAAACTAAAGATCCAAATCGACTTCATATTTCTCACTCAAAAATGAAGAAAATGAAGTCGATTTAGGGTTCTAGTTTCGCAAAAAGATGCTTTGAGTGTTTACAAAAGCAAAACTACATTGTTTGATTAATGTTTAATCAGTTTTTAAAACAACGTTATTTAAACAGTTAACAGACGTCTCTTTTTTCAATCGAGTTTAAAAGTTGACTATTCGTGTTTCTTAAATGGCCGAGTCAACAAAATATGATGGTTAAAATGGCCATTATTTGAAAGTTAAAGATTTTTTTGGTTTAAATATTAGTTGGAGATTTTTTGGCTTTAATTTAAAAGTTCGTGGTTTTAATGGATGATTTCTCATTGATTTACATTCAGATTTTAGATTGGTCATATCACAACGGCAAGGGATCTGGAGCGAATCGTATTTTAATCATTGGCTTATTATACAAGTCTGAAATAAATTGTAACACCCTTTTAAACCGACCTAATCCGGCTTACTAAATTACCTTTGGTTCAACTGGTCTTTTGTTTACTCTCTCCTTTTTCTTCAGTTTTTTTTTTCCATCTTAATTTATTAAAATAAAATTTATTACAACATAAAGCCCAAAACCTCTTGACAACCAGGCTCAAATAAGCAAGGCCAACAAACAAACACCACGTACCGACGTACGGCCCAACAGCAGCCCAACTCAAACCTCAACCCATTGCACTGAAGGTGCCCTAGCGAAAGCCACCCTTCTTCCTCCAGTTTCAGAACAGCTCCGTCGACGGCGAAGTCAGATCCGGGACGAAAACCAACCAAACTTCAGAGTAGAGCTCAAACAATGAGCACTCACACCCACACAGATCTACGAAATCACCATAAAGATTAAACGCCTACAATCGATCCTCCATCTCCGACTTACAAGCAAGCGGCACCAGATATTAGATCGAGAGGCGGAGTAGTATATGAAGAACAAATTCATAGATCGACAAGAACAGGATAACCCGAGGAAACCAACCCGAGCCAAAATACATCGACTCCCACAAAGCCAAACCACTAACGCCTTCACAGATAAAGGCCACGGATGCCGGCGATGCAGAGCTAAGAGAGCCTCCACCCTCCGGGGATAAGAGTCGGCGACGACAGAGCTGTATAAGCCTCCACCTCCCGGAATCCAAGCTACTCGGAGAAAAAAAAACGATCCCTCCCTCTCAAAAGCATATACAACAAAACGAGCAAAAAACTGAAAACGGAAGGAAGTACAACTTCCGACCGACGGTGGCTGTGAAAGCCTCTCTGCCGGCCGGAAACTCAGATCTAGATCTACTTTCTCTCTCTAACCTTTTCTCTCTGAAAAAAGTCTAATGGGTCGTCTCTGACCTTTTTCTTCAGTTTACTTGTATAATCGTGTAGAAAGTGATATTGTTTCTTTTTGTAAACCATTAATGTGAAGTCAGTAAGAAATAATAATAGAGAAATTTTTTAGGATAGCACTAAAATTTTTTTTTGTCACAAATATACCATTAAAGGATCAAAATGACCAATATGTTTTATTAAAGAGATAAATTTATATTTATACCCTTAGGGTTAACTAATCTAAACCTTAGGGTTTAGAATTAAGGGATGAGGTTTTGGGTTTATGATTTACAGTTTTATAAAATAAAAAATAAAAAACTAAAAATTTGAAAATAAAAATTTTAAAAATAGTTTCAAAAATATTTTGAATTTCAAAAGAAAATTTGAAAAATTCAAAAAAATTCAAAAATTTCATAAAAAAATTTATCAAAATTTTGAATTTGAAAACATATAATTCAAGACTATAAATATTTTTAGTTTTATTTTATTTTTCATTTATTTATTTATTAGTATTTATATATCTAAGGTATAAAAGTCTTTTGCTCCTCTTAAATGAAACATTTTGATCATTTTCTTCTTCGTGTGCTATTTTTGTGACAAAGACATAAAAAAGTATATAAAAGAGAATTGCCATAATAATAATAGAAATATATGAAGATGATTGGTAAATACTGTGGCTTTTATTTTTTGACTTTAGGATTTTAACTGTAGATTTTTTTACTGTAGCTGTAGATTTTTTTTGCTGTAGCTTTATACTACTAACTTTCAAAGCATTAAATATAAAGTTCTAAAAAAATTGATTTCTAAAGCCTTTTTATTTCCTATTTTAATTTGAGAGCTGTAGTTTTAAATTATTTTTTAAAACACGATTGGTAAATTAAAGTGGCTGTAGAAAGAAAATGAGATGTAGAGATCATCCCAATAGTCTCGGTATTATGTGTTGCTATTGGATATGCCGTACAGTTTTGGGAGAAGTTGAAACACATTGTCTCTTCTTAAACGCTTTCAATTTATATTGCAATAGAAGAACGAATGCACACTTTCAGGTGCATTCCCTATGTCAATCTTCCTTACCAAGAAAGCTATAAATAGAACCAAACTGGGGATGTGACCTTGCAGGAGAATGTGGATCCTCAAAGGCATCATGGTGAATGCACATGAGGAAGCTTAAGCAAATCCGACTTAGGAGGATCCATTGTGGCATTTGATGGTTTAGAAGAAACTCTGCAACTTCCCATTGTGGCATTTGCACACGGAGACGTGGAAGTGCTTCAGATCTCAAAGAACAGAGAGCCAATTACTATTAGTAGCCACTACTGTTTTTTTTAATGCTTTTAATTAGTTTTCTCTCTGTTTCTAAAAGACAAAGTTTGAAAATTAAAATTTTGTTTCATAAAAATATATGTTTTACATTTTATATGTAATCTTTTATAAGTTACTAGTACATTTTAAATTTCTAAAATTAATTATACTTAAGTTCAATATTATTAGTTTAAAATTATAAAAATATCTAATCAAAGAAAACGATACCTTTATAATGATTTTTTAATATTCTTTTGATATGTGTGAAACACTCAAACACAGAAAAATATATTTCTAAGAAACATAATTTAAATTTTTTGGGTAAAAAGCTATACTTCATAAGCCTAAGCGCATTGTAAACTCTGAATATATAATATGTTGTTTTCGGATTTAAACTCGAAGTAAGCATCATAAAACAAACAAAATAAAATAAATCTATATCGGTAGACGTGCTGCGAAGCGTAACAAGTAGAGAATGTATCTTCCAACAAAAGAGCTCTGCACTCTAATAATCAGTTTCTTCTAGTTAATGTCCGAAATAACTTTGCTTTTAGCCTTTTTCTCTAGTATGCAACATCCTGATATACTTGTGTTGTGTAATAATCATTGATTCAAACCAAAACTATGCGTATGAGTTTTGATCATAATCTTGACTTATTCTGAGAGACATCTAGTTGAAAGCGTGATGATGTTTGTTTGCATCAAACAACTCTGATAAAAAAACGACAGATATATTACAATGTATCAGACAAGTGCCTTAAACTGAGGAGTGACTTATACACTCTGCAACAATCAAGAAACAGACTCAAAAGAAACTTAAACATAACTCTTAACAACCGATCAAATCTCTATGTCTTGTAGCCATCTTCATCATCCTCGGCACTCCTTCCATAACATTGTTCCTCGTGGCAGGACAGTAGTGAAGCATCTGATCCGGCAGTGGTGGAACTACACTCCTCTTCATGACTCTTTCCGGCGCAACGAAAGGATGTTTCAGTAGATCCCCTGCGGTGGCTCTGCGTGAGGGTTGCACCTCCATGCACCTCTTCAAGAAATCGTCGGCCAAGGGAGACACAGGCTTAGTAAGTCCCCATGCGTAAATATCTCCCATCTTTTCTGGACGACTTCCAAACATCTCAAGAACAACGCATCCTAGAGACCACACATCAACACCCGGTCCAGTCGTCATCATCATCGCTCCATTGGCTCCAACAGCTTCAGGAGGCATGTACTGCTTCGTACCACCGGATAAGGACCAAGGATCTGAAAAGGTTCCTTGGATAAACCGAAATCACCGAGCTTGAGATCCCACGGCTGTCCGACACACTTGGAAGAGAAGACGAGAACGTTGGCTGGCTTGAGATCACAATGAACGTATCCGCGGGAGTGTAGAGCTTCGAGTCCTTGTAAGATCATAAGAGCAGCACGTCCGACCGTAACCTCAGGCATTGGTCGGCCGCGGAAGCTGGAGATCATGTCGTGGAGAGTACCTTTGGAGGCAAACTCCATGTAGATGCAACAACGTTGGAGATTGATGTCTATGTGAAGACTAGGGCTTGTGGTTTGGACTATGCGTGGATGGTTACGAAAACGAAGCATGATCCTATGCTCTTTCTCGAGATTGTCGATGTAATATATGGGAGATGACTTCTCTGCGTGTAACCTTGATCTTGAATCTCTCATGAGAGCGACGGAGCCAAAGCCACCTTGGCCAAGAAAAGAGACGAACTCCAGTGCTGTAAAAGATTCGTCAGCAACATTCAAAGCTTCTGTAAAAGATTCGTCAGCAACTCTTGACATCTTCTTCTTATTCGCTTAGGGTTTTGCTTCGAACGAACTCTGTTTTTTTTGCTTTGAGTGACTCGCAAGAAATATAATCAATGATGGTTGTGCACTTATTTATAACAGAAGATGATATATTTGAGTCGGCATTGACTTCTATTTGGTTTTAGTAAACTCGAGGGTGAGCGGTTATTACTATTTCCTTTTTAGTTGTTCCTTTAAAAAAAAAAAAAATCTAATTTCCTTTTCTATTTCTGTAATTTTAGATTGATTTACATTCAGATTTTAGATTGGTCATATCACAACGGCAAGGGATCTGGAGCGAATCGTATTTTAATCATTAGCTTATTATACAAGTCTGAAATAAATTGTAACACCCTTTTAAACCGACCTAAACCGGCTTACTAAATTACCTCTGGTTCAACTGGTCTTTTGTTTACTCTTCTTTTTCTTCAGTTTACTTGTATAACTAGCCAGCCACAAGTGGATGAAAATTAAAAATAATTTTAAACAATTAGAGTAAATGTTTAATATAAATTTTATCATATAAGAATATATGTATTAGTTAAATTTTGTACAATTTATTGTATTTGAATGATAAATAAACCATGCTTTATGTAAAATTAGTTATTATTTTTAAAATTAATATTATCTGTTATTTTGAATTTTTATTGTTTAAATATTTTAGATGATTTTTCATTCATTCATTTTTCTTTGGCTTGAATTTGTGAAGTTGAAAATATTTATTGCAACAATAATTGTTTTATACTATAAACAAAAATATTACACAATTATTGTTTTAACCTTTGTGGAATAGAAAAATCAAAAAGAATCACTATCATCTAACCAATAAAATTAATTCTTCAGACTATAAGATATTTTGAAGTTAATATTAAGAATTTTTGTATACGTTTAACAAAGACAAATAACTCATGAATTTGTTTTATAAGAAGTGAAAAGAATAAAATAGTTAGTACATTATTTAAACCCTCACTTTGCTGTTTAGAAAGGTTTTGAGTGAGAGAAGTAGAAAGTTCTTTATTAATTAAATTTGCTTTAGATGATTAGGAATGAGAGCACGATATCAAAATCTTTATATAAATTTAATTCTCTTTGTCTCCATTTCCAATTTAAAACAAGCAGACTTGTAGACCGTAGTGATCAACTTAATGGCTAAGTGCAGCGGAGAGACAAGGAGACATCTTCTGTAGCTTATCACAAACAATTTATTCTACAGAGAAGGTCAGGTAACATATAATTTGAAGCTCAAGAGACATCAAACAAATTTTGATGGTATTCTTCGGATCGTAGGAGTATTTAAATTTTTGTAAGTTCTCAGAAATCTGCACAATGAAAACATATTCTAAGCCAGTCAACAGAGATTAGAAAACAGAAATTTTTTGCTTTATCATGGATTAAATCTACTATACATTGATTAGCATCTCTGTGATGATAATGCTGCTGATTTCTTCAAAGCCTCTGAGAGTGGTTACTTCACCTCTAACAACCATGTCTATAACAATCTCACCTTAAAGAGAAAGTTTGAAATGTTAGTATAGGCTTTAACGATGATGAACAAAGCAGTGTGCTTTCAAGAAAGAACTTGAAGCTAAGCAACTTGTTATACTCACCGATAATAAAACCCAGCTCTGAACTTTTGATGTTTGTATATTACATTTCCTGCTTTGCAATGTATGAGAATCGGATGGATTTTTACATCACAGCGAAAAGGAAATATTTACTTTTATGAAACAGCATATAAGAAGAGACTATAGAAGAAAAAAAAACCGTGTTAGGTGATGGATTCCTTACCAACTAAGATTTTGAGAACATCCATAACTGTATCTTTTGGCATAAGAGTTGGAAGATCTTGCAAAATCATAAACGATCGAGTTATAAAAATCAACAGCAACTCAAAGAGCATAAGAATATAAATTAGAAACAAACAAATTTAACTGAAGGAGAATAGCAAGAAACCAATAAAAATCAAACTTTTTTTAGACTGAAAACCTGATAAGAACTCAAAGAGAGATTTTTTGAGGATGATGTTTTCGGGATGAAAGTTTACCTTTTTATAGTTGGAGATGCACCTCTTGTAAAAGAGTGCAGATACATTGAATGAAGAATAGTTAAGATGGTCTTTAATGTTGATGATTCAATGCATTTCGTAACGGTTCAGAAGAGAAGAATCCTAGTAGAAATGAAACGAACTGAGCTCGATGAAAAGATTTTCCATGAAGACCTGCCGCCAAAAAAACCCCATCGGAAGTCACCATTGTTGCTGAAGTTTTCCAGATATCGAAGAAGAGGTGAAACCTAAACGGTAGCTGCGTGAAGAAGATTAGTTCACAAACGGGCTGGACTTTTGTACATTAAAACTTAAATAACCTAAGACAAACCCCTAATATTTGCAAGCCCCATCTCGTATATAAACAAAAACACAACAAAGATTTTATTGAGAGAGACACTTGTCATCACCACGGAGCACGATTTTATGACGTGGAATCATAGGTGGCATGCCTCAGGAGTGAGAAAACTCAATTTTATATATAAAGATTGTGTAGAAAGTGATATTGTTTCTTTTCTTTTTTTGTGTAAACCATTAATGTGAAGTCAGTACCTCACTTAAGAAATTATAATAGAGAAATTTTCTAGAATAACACTAAAAAAGTTTTTGTCACAAATATACCATTAAGGGATCAAAATAACCAAAATGTTTCATAAAAGAGATAAATTTATATTTATATCTATAGGGTTAACTAATCTAAACTTTAGAGTTTAGAGTTAAAGTGTGGAATTTTGGGTTTAGGATTTACAGTTTTATAAAATATAAAATAAAAACCAAAACTTTGAAAATAAAATTTTTTAAAATAGTTTCAGAAAGCATTTTCGAATTTCAAAAGAAAATTTGAAAAACAAATTGTAAAAATTCAAAATAATTTTCACAAAAATAATTTATAAAAAATTCGAATTTGAAACATATAATTCGAAACTATAAATAATTTTTTTTAGTTTTTTCTTATTTTTTCATTTATTTATTTGTATTTATATATCTAAGGTATAAAAATATTTTACCCCTCTTAAATGAAACATTTTGATCATTTTCTTCTTGGTATGCTATTTTTGTGACAAAAAGTCTATATAGGAGAATTGTCCATAATAATATTAGAAATAGTCTCAGTATTTTGTGTTGCTATTGGATATGCCGTACAGTTTTGGGAGAAGTTGAATTTGAAACACATTGTCTCTTCTTAAACGCTTTCAATTTATATTGCAATAGAAGAACGAATGCACACTTTCAGGTGCATTCCCTATGTCAGTCGTCCTTACCAAGAAAGCTATAAATAGAACCAAACTGGGGATGTGAGGAGAATGTGGATCCTCAAAGGCATCATGGTGAATGCACATGAAGCAGCTTAAGCAAATCCGACTTAGGAGGATCCATTGTGGCATTTGTGGTTTAGACGAAACTCTGCAACTTCCCATTGTGGCATTTGCACACGGAGACTTGGAAGTGCTTCAGATCTCAAAGAACAGAGAGCCATTTACTATTAGTAGCCACTACTGTTTTTTTTATAAAATGTTAGGAGTATGTATATATTGAATAAACAAACACTCAATTGTATTCAATAGCATAATTTATCAGTATAATGTCATGTTATTGTTATAAAACTCCTTATCAGAAATATGATTTCATGTTCTATCGTTAACTTACTAAAGTATATGTTGTACCGGAAAAAACTATATAATGTACTCTATCTTAAAATTAACTAGACTTTCATCCGCAAGGACAACTTAACTTATGAACTTGCAAAATTATTTGAAGTTTAATTTTTTTTGTTACCAAACTAATGTATTATTTTATTTAAAAAGCTGAAATTTTTGGTGAGACTTTTTATATTTTTCTTAACATATTTTGTTACAATTAAAAATAAACATTACATTTATAGTTAAATTAATTTCTTATTAGTATCTTATAAGAATTATTAAAATTTCAAAGTTTTCAAATAACATAATTTTTAAATAGCACTTAAAGTAAGGGTTAGCTATATACTATTATATTTTGTATATTATAATTTTAGATAATATATTGTTGTCATTTTTAAAATAAATAAATAATGTATAGTGGTATATATAAAGGTTTAACATATGTTAAATTTTTACTTTTATAAAAATATTACAAAATTTAAAAATTTAATCCTTTTAAACGGTGAATAATATTTTAATCTTTTAAAAGTGAATAATATTTAATTCATATATTACCTTTATTTTAACATAATATAGACTATAATAAATTTTATAAAATAGAATATAATTTAAATTTTTCATAATAATAATTTAATTAAAATTTAATTTTATAATAATATTATATTACTAGTTATGAAAATAATCACTGCTTTAATTTAAGAATATTTAAAATTGTAGTAAGATTCTGATTTATTTCTTTATCAACCGATTTTGTTATAACTAAAAATAAATTTTAAATATACAGTTATAATTAATTTATAATTAATATCTGTGTAATTGTTAAGATTTTAAAAATTTTATATTTAATAAATTAATGTAAATAATCAAATAGATATAACTAATGAAATGGACCTAGTGTGACTTTTTATGGTAGATAAAATTGTTTAATTTAGAAATTTTATACACATGTATTATAAGAAATTGCTTTTGAAGTATATATAACTAATATGAAATTTATATTAATTTTATTTTAGGAAATACAACATTTCATTATATAACCCGCCTCGTATTAATATTATTTATATTTCAAAGTTTAAAATTGTAATAGAAATTAATTATATGCCATTCAACCTTTCTTATACTAGATAAGTATTTACATATTTATGAATTAATATGCAAAAGACTGTAGTCATGAAACATACCGTATACAGTAGTTTGATGTACCATATACTCAAATAATATTAATATTGATTTAATTTATTATTTTATTTTTAACAGTTTCAAATATATCAAATTATAATTTAAATATGAATAATAAATATAAAATTATTTATTATTTAAAATATATTACCCTGATATTTTATTTTAATAAGTTGAAGTATGTTGTAAAATTCATAAATATATGTTATTATGTATATTTAACTATTTAATTTGATAATAAAATAGTTAATAAATGGATTAAGTTATTTATACTTATTAATAGTATTTTATTATGAATATGAATTAATTATATATGTATGTATATATACTAGATGATGGTCCAATGTGAATAATATATATCCAACTAATTCAAATTTTAATATAATTTTTTAATGTTTTAAAATAACTATTCAAAAGTTATTTATTAAAACTCATGATTCAATCTAAATCATAAAATATAATAAATAAGCTTCTAAAAATAATAAAATATATGACAAATAAATAAAATAACCTAAAATCATAGATAAACATGACACGTAATCAAAACTAAAATTATTTTAAAATATGTCAAATAAATAAAATTACTGATCGAAATTATTAAGGTTACGATAAATATATAAATAACCTAAATTATGGAGAATATGATAAGTAAATAAAAATTCGTAATCAAAACTAAAATTATTTTAAAAGATGTCAAATAAAAAAATACCAACTAAAATTATTAATGTTACGACAAATATATAAATAACCTAAATTATGGAGAATATGATAAATAAACAAAATTATAATTATTAAAAACATAACAAATAAACAAATTAGCTAAAATTATAGATAATATGAAAAAAACAAAATCACTTACTTTGAAAAAAAAAAAACAAAATCACTTAAAACTAAGGAGATGCTGACAAGTAACCAAAACTAAAACTATCAAAAATATAACAAATAAATAAATTATCAAAATTATGGAAAATATGAAAAATAATTAATAAACAATGACAAATCATCAAAATTAACTAAAGTTATGGGGAAGCTCACACATAAGCCAAATCACTTCGTAAATAATAGTATAGATTAGATAAATGTTACTTTTATTCTATAAATTTTAAAATTGAATTAATATTCATTTATAATAATACTTCATATTAATTACAAAATTTTATTATTTAAAAGTAAAGATTAAAAGAATACATTTTACATTTTAAGTAAAAGATATTATTGGAATACAATCTTAGAAAAAGATACTTCATAATATTTATTAAGATATCTTATTTTGAAAATATTTGATAATATATTAAAGTAGGTAAATATTTAATAATAACAAAGTTTGTTGTATGTAAAATAATAAGAAGTTTAATAAATGTAGTGGTTAAATTATAACTTTTTGTAAGTAGATTTTTTTAGTGTTTCTGTTTTGATAGTATAGATTCTTGTGTTGTGTAAGAATCATGGAGTCAAATCCAAAACTATGCGTATTAGTTTTGATCATAATCTTGACTTATTCTGAGAGACATCTAGTTGAAAGCGTGATGATGTTTGTTTGCATCAAACAACTCTGATAAAAAAACGACAGATATATTACAATGTATCAGACAAGTGCCTTAAACTGAGGAGTGACTTATACACTCTGCAACAATCAAGAAACAGACTCAAAAGAAACTTAAACATAACTCTTAACAACCGATCAAATCTCTATGTCTTGTAGCCATCTTCATCATCCTCGGCACTCCTTCCATAACATTGTTCCTCGTGGCAGGACAGTAGTGAAGCATCTGATCCGGCAGTGGTGGAACTACACTCCTCTTCATGACTCTTTCCGGCGCAACGAAAGGATGTTTCAGTAGATCCCCTGCGGTGGCTCTGCGTGAGGGTTGCACCTCCATGCACCTCTTCAAGAAATCGTCGGCCAAGGGAGACACAGGCTTAGTAAGTCCCCATGCGTAAATATCTCCCATCTTCTCTGGACGACTTCCAAACATCTCAAGAACAACGCATCCTAGAGACCACACATCAACACCCGGTCCAGTCGTCATCATCATCGCTCCATTGGCTCCAACAGCTTCAGGAGGCATGTACTGCTTCGTACCACCGGATAAGGACCAAGGATCTGAAAAGGTTCCTTGGATAAACCGAAATCACCGAGCTTGAGATCCCACGGCTGTCCGACACACTTGGAAGAGAAGACGAGAACGTTGGCTGGCTTGAGATCACAATGAACGTATCCGCGGGAGTGTAGAGCTTCGAGTCCTTGTAAGATCATAAGAGCAGCACGTCCGACCGTAACCTCAGGCATTAGTCGGCCGCGGAAGCTGGAGATCATGTCGTGGAGAGTACCTTTGGAGGCAAACTCCATGTAGATGCAACAACGTTGGAGATTGATGTCTATGTGAAGACTAGGGCTTGTGGTTTGGACTATGCGTGGATGGTTACGAAAACGAAGCATGATCCTATGCTCTTTCTCGAGATTGTCGATGTAATATATGGGAGATGACTTCTCTGCGTGTAACCTTGATCTTGAATCTCTCATGAGAGCGACGGAGCCAAAGCCACCTTGGCCAAGAAAAGAGACGAACTCCAGTGCTGTAGAAGATTCATTCGAAGCTTCTTTGTCGTCTCTTGACATCTTCTTCTTCTCTTAGGGTTTTGCTAACTCTGTTGTTGTTTTGAAGTAACGCGCAAGAAATAGAATCAATGATGGTTGTTCATAGGGTCTGTGGCGCTTATTTATAAGAGAAGATGATATGTTTGAGTCGGCACTGACTTATATTTGGATTTTGTAATCTTAAGGGTGAGCTCGGTTATTACTATTTCCTTTTTCTTGCTTTAGTTTCCTTTTTAGTTTTTCGTTTTTATCTAATTTCCTTTTCTATTTCTGTAATTTTAAATAGATTTACATACATCACAACGGCAAGAGATCTGCAGCGTATTTTAATCATTAGCTTATTATACAAGTCTGAAATAAATTGTTAATAACCTTTTAAACCGACCTAAACCAGCTTACTAAATTACCAGTGAATATACACGCACTCGTATCCACTCATCGTTTAAAAACGGGTGAGATTCAGCTCGCGGTTAGATTCGCATGCACGTCGATGATCGATATGCTTCGGAAATACTCAGAACCGTTGCTACCTGAGGTGCATTACTTAACTCCGTTGTCAACTTATCAGCTGGACAGTCTTAGGCATCAAGCAACTCATATACTATGCTTGAAGTTAAGCCGGACCAAGCCGCCTCTAGGAAGAGATGTGATTGAGTATATGCTCGATTTTGGATCTAACGTTTGGAGTATAAGAAGAGGAAGAGCCAACTTCGAACGGCTTATCACTTTTCTTCACTTCGTTTATTCATATGATAGATTAAGGGGAATCGCAGGGAGGATGATGATGGTGTTAGCCTGTTAGGTGATTTGGCTACACAAGGAGAATCTGTTGAGTTGAGAGATCCTAGAGCAACGTTTCAGTTGTCAATGTTTTATTTGGTTGCTTGTGGAGTAACCTTCTTAGCGTCCATGAAACTGTTGCTGACTTTGCTTGCCTTCTACATCATGAGACACCCTAGGCTTAGGGTTTTTGATATCCCTTCGTTTCCTCAAAACTTCTTTAGGAGACTGCCTTCAAGTGCTGATAGGATGTTGTGATTTTTTTCTCTATCTCTTCATTCTGCTTTGGTTTCTTTTAAATTGTACACGTTTATTTGATATACTTTGTCTGTAAATTTAGTTATAATAATTTCTTACAAATGTGTTCCATTTCCTCAAGCAATTTACAATATGTCATCGCTTACAATAACGTCATCTCCCAGACGATAGTCATCGATCGACGTGGGAAGATGACTATCAATTGATGTTCGAGTTATCCCATCGATCGATAAACACGAAATCTACAGCCGCAAATAGACCAGTCCGAATTATGACACACGCAGAATTCGCAGTAAAACACCCAAACCCACTCCACCCTTTCATCGATCGATCTCACGAGGATTATATCGATAGCCAACACCAACCAGACATCGATCGACATGATATATCAGACATCGATCGACGTACAACCATTAAACAGTGAGTGCAGCTACCAAAGATAGATGTAGCCCAACTCTATGCACTCAGATGCGGACCCAAACCTATAGAAAATCCACCCGAAGAAGTTGAAGATACATCAAAGCCTATGGAAATAGAAAAGGAAAGTGCAAAGAGAACCCTAAGGAAAAGAAAAGAGAAGGTTCCCAAGCACTATAAAAGAGTGGCTAATGCAAAGGAATTGGAAAACTTCAAGAAAAAAGTTCTAAGGATTCCAGCAGAGAAGAAGCATACTTCACACACACATTGTGGATGTTCTACAGAGAGACAAGAGTAATAGAGGCTGATATTGAGAAGATGTTCAATCAGATTAGAGAGGATATGCAGAAGAAGATCACACTGAAAAAGAAGAGTGATCCTGGAGAATTCATTGAGCATTCTGGATTGGTCTAGGGGCTTGGTTTGAGCTTAGGAGAACTTTGGTTGATCAATAATTTATCATAATGTTCTATCTTTGGTGGTTCTTTTCTTGAGTTTGTACATGTTAGATGAACTTTAGTTTTCAGGGCATGAGGACGAAACACGATACTGTAACTATTGAGTTTCTGCGGTGAAATGCACAAAAGTAGCTTTATATGACGTCGGAACTGATTATCACTTATTTTGAAGGAGGACAGTTTTAAGGATCTTACTGTGCTATAAACTACATGAAGACTTGCCTTAAACTTGAGAGTTTGTGTGTTATTGTAGGCGCTTATCGAAGCTTGAGATGTTGAAGCGTCGAGACAAAGGACCACCAAAGAAGGGTCATGGAAGACGTGCTGCAAAGCGTAACAAGTAGAGAATGTCTTAGTCGTATCTTCCAACAAAAGAGCTCTGCACTCATAATCAGATTCCTCTAGTTGACGTCAGATAGAACGTGCTAGTTATTTTCTTTTTATTTTGTGTGTTTACTCTTCTTTTTAGCCTTTTCTTTTTGTGCAACGCTCTTTAGCCTTTTCTTTTTGTGCAACGCTTTTTAGCCTTTTGCTCTGGTATGCAACAACCTGATATACTTGTGTAATAATCATGGATTCAAATCCAAAACTATGCGTATGAGTTTTGATCATAGTCTTGACTTATTCTGAGAGACATCCAGTTGAAAGTGTGATGATGTTTGTTTGACTAGTTCTACAATATATCAGATCCTTACTTAAAAAGAGAAACATGCAAGCACAATCACTCGGCAAAGAATCAAACAACTCTGGTTCTAAAGACAAAGATATATTACAATATATCAGACAAGTGCCTGAAACTGACGAGTGACTTGTACACTCTGCAACAATCAAGAAACAGACTCAAAAGAAACCTAAACATGACACTTAACAACCGATCAAATCTCCAGGTCTTGGAGCCACCATCGTCATCATCATCGGCACTCCTTTCTTAACATTGTCCCTTAAGGCAGGAGGACAGCAGCGAAGCATCTGATCCGGCCGTGGTGGAACTACACTCCTCCTCATGACTCTTTCCGGCGCAACGAAAGGATGTTTCAGTAGTTCCCCTGCGGTAGCTCTACGTGAGGGTTGCAACTCCATGCACCTCCTCAAGAAATCGTTGGCCAAGGGAGACACAAGCTCAGGAAGTCTCCACGCGTAAATACCTCTCATCTTCTCTGGACGACCTCCAAACATCTCAAGAACAACGCATCCTAGAGACCACACATCAACACCCGGTCCCATCATCATCATCATCATCATCATCGTTCCATTGGTTCCAACAGCTTCAGGAGGCATGTACTGCTTCGTACCACCGGATAAGGACCAAGGATCTGAATAAGGTTCCTTGGATAAACCGAAATCACCGAGCTTGAGTTCCCACGGCTGTCCGACACTCTTGGAAGGGAAGATGAGGACGTTGGCTGGCTTGAGATCACAATGAGCGTAGCCGCGGGAGTGAAGAGCTTCGAGTCCTTGTAAGATCATAAGAGCAGCACGTCCGACCATAACCTCAGGCATTGGTCGGCCACGGAAGCTGGAGATCATGTCGTGGAGAGTACCTTTAGAGGCAAACTCCATGTAGATGCGACAACGTTGGAGATTGATGTCTATGTGAAGACTAGGGCTCGTGGTTTGGACTATGTGCGGATGGTTACGAAAACGAAGCATGATCCTATGCTCTTTCTCGAGATTGTTGATGTAATAGATGGGAGATGACTTCTCTGCATGTAACCTTGATTCGGAATCTCTCATGAGAGCGACGGAGCCAAAGCCACCTTGGCCAAGAAAAGAGACAAACTCCAGTGCTATAAAAGATTCGTCAACAACATTCAAAGCTTCTGTATCGTCTCTTGACATCTTCTTCTTATTCGCTTAGGGTTTTGCTTCGAACGAACTCTGTTTTTCTGCTTTGAGTGACTCGCAAGAAATAGAATCAATGATGGTTGTGCACTTATTTATAAGAGAGAAGATGATATATTTGAGTCGGCACTGACTTCTATTTGGTTTTAGTAAACTCGTGGGTGAGAGGTTATTACTATTTCCTTTTTAGTTGTTCCTTTTAAAAAAAAAAAAAAAATCTAATTTCTTTTTCTATTTCTGTAATTTTAAATTGATTTACATTCAGATTTTAGATTGGTCATATCACAACGGCAAGGGATCTGGAGCGAATCGTATTTTAATCATTAGCTTATTATACAAGTCTGAAATAAATTGTAACACCCTTTTAAACCGACCTAAACAGGCTTACTAAATTACCTCTGGTTCAACTGGTCTTTTGTTTACTCTCTCCTTTTTCTTCAGTTTACTTGTATAATTGGGTAGAAAGTGATATTGTTTTTTTTTTTTTGTAAACCATCAATGTGAAGTCAGTACCTCACTTAAAAAATAATAATAGAGGAAATTTTCTACAAAAGCACTAAATTTTTTTTTGTCACAAATATACCATTAAGGATCAAAATAACTAAAATGTTTCATTAAAGAGGTAGATTTATATTTATATCCCTAGGATTAACAAATCTAAACCTTAGAGTTTAGAGTTAAGGCGTGGGATTTTAGGTTTAAGGTTTACAGTTTTATAAAATAAAAATAAAAACTAAAAATTTGAAAATAAATTTTTTAAAAATAGTTTCAAAAAGAATTTTCGAATTTCAAAAAGAAAATTTGAAAAAAAGAATTGTAAAAAAATTTCAAAAAACATTTTCATAAAAAATAATTTATAAAAAATCGGATTTGAAACATATTAGTCGAAACTATAAATAATTTTTCAATTTTTCTTATTTTTTCATTTATTTATTTATTTGTATTTATATATTTAATGAATAAAAATCTTTTACCCCTCTTAAATGAAACATTTGTGCTATTTTTGTGACAAAAACTTAAAAATATTTATCTTGGAAAATTTCCCATAATAATATTAGAAATAGTCTCAGTATTTTGTGTTGCTATTGGATATGCCGTACACTTTTGGGAGAAGTTGAAACACATTGTCTCTTAAACGCTTTCAATTTATATTGCAATAGAAGAACGAATGCACACTTTCAGGTGCATTCCCTATGTCAGTCGTCCTTACCAAGAAAGCTATAAATAGAACCAAACTGGGGATGTGACCTTGCAGGAGAATGTGGATCCTCAAAGGCATCTTGGTGAGTGCACATGAAGCAGCTTAGCAAATCCGACTTAGGAGGATCCATTGTGGCATTTGATGGTTTAGACGAAACTCTGCAACTTCCCATTGTGGCATTTGCACACGGAGACGTGGAAGTGCATCAGATCTCAAAGAACAGAGAACCATTTACTATTAGAAGCCACTACTGTTTGTTTTTTTAAATGTTAGGAGTATATATATTGAATAAACAAACACTCAATTGTATTCAATAGCATAATTTATCAGTATAATGTAATGTTATTGTTATAAAACCCCTTATCAGAAATATGATTTCATGTTCTATCGTTAACATATTAAAGTATATGTTGTACCGGAAAAAACTATATAATGTAACTCTATCTTAAAATTAACTAGATTTTCATCCGCACGGATAACTTAACTTTTTGTTACCAAACTAATGCATTATTTTATTTAAAAAGCTGAAATTTTTGGTGAGACGTTTTATATTTTTCTTAACATATTTTGTTACAATTAAAAATAAACATTACATTTATAGTTAAATTAATTTTTATTAGTATCTTATAAGAATTATTAAATTCAAAGTTTTCAAAAACATGTTTTTAAATAGCACTTAAAGTAAAGGTTAGCTATATACTATTATATTTTGTATATAATAATTTTAGATAATATATTGTTGTCATTTTAAAATAAATAAATAATGTATAGTCAGATATATAAAGGTTTAACATATGTTAAAATTTTACTTTTATAAAAATATTACATAATTTAAAAACTCAATCCTTTTAAATGGTGAATAATATTTTAATCATTTTAAAAGCGAATGATATTTAATTCATATATTACTTTTATTTTAACATAATATACTATAATAAATTTTATAAAATAGCATATAATTTTAACTTTTGTATAATAATATATTATTTAAAATTAATTTTATAATATTATATTAAAATTAATTTTATAATAATATTATATTACTAGTTATGAAATTTATCACTGCTTTAATTTAAGAGTATTTAAAATTATGGTAAGATTCTGTTTTATTTCTTTCTCAACCGATTTTGTTATAACTAAAAATAAATTTTAAATCTACAGTTAAAATTAATTTATTATTAATATATGTATAATTGTTAAGATTTTTAAAATTTTATATTTAATAAATTAATGTAAATAATCAAATAGATATAACTAATGAAATGCACATAGTGTGACTTTTTATGGTAGATAAAATTGTATAGTTTAGAAATTTTATACACATGTATTATAAGAAATTGCTTTTGAAGTATATATAACTAAAATAAAATGTATATTAATTTTATTTTAGAACATTTCATTATATAACCCACCTCGTATTAATATTATTTATATTTTAAAGTTTAAAATTGTAATAAAAATTAATTCTATGTCATTCAACCTTTCTTATACCTGATAAGTATTTATATATTTATGAAATAATATGCAAAAGACTGTAGTCATAAAACATACCGTATAGTTTGATGTACCATATACTCAAATAATATTAATATTTATTTAATTTATTATTTTATTTTTTATCATTTTCAAATATATCAAATTATAATTTAAATATGAATAAAAATTATAAAATTATTTATTATTTAAAATATAATACTTAATATTAATTACAAAAAATTATTATTTAAAAGTAAAGATTAAAAAGAATATATTTTTACATTTTAAGTAAAAGGATATTATTGGAATACAATCTTAGAAAAAGATACTTCATAATATTTATTAAGATATCTTATTTTGAAAATATTTGATAATATATAAAAGTAGGTATATATTTAATAATAACAAAGTTTGTTGTATGTAAAATAATAAGAAGTTTAATAAATGTAGTGGTTAAATTATAAATTTTTTGTAAGTAGATTTTTTTAGTGTTTCTGTTTTGATAGTATAGATTCTTGTGTTGTGTAACAATCATTGACTCAAACCAAAATTATGCATATGAGTTTTGATCATAATCTTGACTTATTATGAGAGACATCTAGTTGAAAGCGTGATGATGTTTGTTTGCATCAAACAACTCTGATAAAAAAAATACAGATATATTACAATGTATCAGACAAGTGCCTGAAACTGACGAGTGACTTATACACTCTGCAACAATTAAGAAACAGACTCAATAGATAATTCTTAACAACCGATCAAATCTCCAGGTCTTGTAGCCATCTTCATCATCCTCGGCACTCTTTGCATAACATTGTCCCTTAAGGTAGGAGGACAGGAGCGAAGCATCTGATCCGGCAGTGGTGGAACTACACTCCTCCTCATGACTCTTTCCGGTGCAACGAAAGGATGTTTCAGCAGTTCCCTGCGGTAGCTCTACGTGAGGGTTGCAACTCCATGCACCTCTTCAAGAAATCGTCGGCCAAGGGAGACACAGGCTTAGTAAGTCCCCATGCGTAAATATCTCCCATCTTCTCTGGACGACTTCCAAACATCTCAAGAACAACGCATCCTAGAGACCACACATCAACACCCGGTCCAGTCGTCATCATCATCGCTCCATTGGCTCCAACAGCTTCAGGAGGCATGTACTGCTTCGTACCACCGGATAAGGACCAAGGATCTGAATAAGGTTCCTTGGATAAACCGAAATCACCGAGCTTGAGATCCCACGGCTGTCCGACACACTTGGAAGAGAAGACGAGAACGTTGGCTGGCTTGAGATCACAATGAGCGTATCCGCGGGAGTGTAGAGCTTCGAGTCCTTGTAAGATCATAAGAGCAGCACGTCCGACCGTAACCTCAGGCATTGGTCGGCCGCGGAAGCTGGAGATCATGTCGTGGAGAGTACCTTTGGAGGCAAACTCCATGTAGATGCAACAACGTTGGAGATTGATGTCTATGTGAAGACTAGGGCTTGTGGTTTGGACTATGCGGGGATGGTTACGAAAACGAAGCATGATCCTATGCTCTTTCTCGAGATTGTCGATGTAATATATGGGAGATGACTTCTCTGCGTGTAACCTTGATCTTGAATCTCTCATGAGAGCGACGGAGCCAAAGCCACCTTGGCCAAGAAAAGAGACGAACTCAAGTGTAGAAGATTCATTCGAAGCTTTTTTGTCGTCTCTTGACATCTTCTGCTTCTCTTAGGGTTTTGCTAACTCTGTTGTTGTTTTGAAGTAACGCGCAAGAAATAGAATCAATGATGGTTGTTCATAGGGTGTGTGGCTCTTATTTATAACAGAAGATGATATATTTAAGTCGGCACTGACTTATATTTGGATTTTGTAATCTCGAGGGTGAGCTCGGTTATTACTATTTCCTTTTTCTTGCTTTAGTTTCCTTTTTAGTTTTTCGTCTTTATCTAATTTCCTTTTCTATTTCTGTAATTTTAAATAGATTTACATACATCACAACGGCAAGAGATCTGCAGCGTATTTTAATCATTAGCTTATTATACAAGTCTGAAATAAATTGTTAATAACCTTTTAAACCGACCTAAACCAGCTTACTAAATTACCAGAGGATATACACGCACTCGTATCCACTCATCGTTTAAAAACGGGTGAGATTCAGCTCGCGGTTAGATTCACATGCACGTCGATGATCGATATGCTTCGGAAATACTCAGAACCGTTGCTACCTGAGGTGCATTACTTAACTCCGTTGTCAACTTATCAGCTGGACAGTCTTAGGCATCAAGCAACTCATATACTATGCTTGAAGTTAAGCCGGACCAAGCCGCCTCTAGGAAGAGATGTGATTGAGTATATGCTCGATTTTG
Organism: Brassica nigra; assembly: GCA_016432835.1. NCBI lineage: Eukaryota > Viridiplantae > Streptophyta > Magnoliopsida > Brassicales > Brassicaceae > Brassica > Brassica nigra. Next base: position 6,036,231 of record CM028243.1, on the reverse strand, counting down.
GATCTAACGTTTGGAGTATAAGAAGAGGAAGAGCCAACTTCGAACGGCTTATCACTTTCTTCACTTCGTTTATTCATATGATAGATTAAGGGGAATCGCAGGGATGATGATGATGGTGTTAGCCTGTTAGGTGATTTGGCTACACAAGGAGAATCTGTTGAGTTGGAGAGATCCTAGAGCAACGTTTCAGTTGTCAATGTTTTATTTGGTTGCTTGTGGAGTAACCTTCTTAGCGTCCATGAAACTGTTGCTGACTTTGCTTGCCTTCTACATCATGAGACACCCTAGGCTTAGGGTTTTTGATATCCCTTCTTTCCTCAAAACTTCTTTAGGAGACTGCCTTCAAGTGCTGATAGGATGTTGTGATTTTTTTCTCTATCTCTTCATTCTGCTTTGGTTTCTTTTAAATTGTACACGTTTATTTGATATACTTTGTCTGTAAATTTAGTTATAATAATTTCTTACAAATGTGTTACATTTCCTCAAGCAATTTACAATATGTCATCGCTTACAATAACGTCATCTCCAGACGATAGTCATCGATTGACGTGGGAAGATGACTATCAATTGATGTTCGAGTTATCCCATCGATCGATAAACACGAAATCTATAGCCGCAAATAGACCAGTCCGAATTATGACACATGCAGAATTCGCAGTAAAACACCCAAACCCACTCCACCCTTTCATCGATCGATCTCACGAGGATTATATCGATAGCCAACACCAACCAGACATCGATCGACATGATATATCAGACATCGATCGACGTACAACCATTAAACAGTGAGTGCAGCTACCAAAGATAGATGTAGCCCAACTCTATGCACTCAGATGCCGACCCAAACCTATAGAAAATCCACCAGAAGAAGTTGAAGATACATCAAAGCCTATGGAAATAGAAAAGGAAAGTGCAAAGAGAACCCTAAGGAAAAGTAAAGAGAAGGTTCCCAAGCACTATAAAAGAGAGGCTAATACAAAGGAATTGGAAAACTTCAAGAAAAAAGTTCTAAGGATTCCAGCAGAGAAGAAGCATACTTCACACACACATTGTGGATGTTCTTCAGAGAGACAAGAGTAACAGAGGCTGATATTGAGAAGATGTTCAATCAGATTAGAGAGGATATGCAGAAGAAGATCACACTGAAAAAGAAGAGTGATCCTGGAGAATTCATTGAGCATTCTGGATTGGTCTTAGGGGCTTGGTTTGAGCTTAGGAGAACTTTGGTTGATCAATAATTTATCATAATGTTCTATCTTTGGTGGTTCTTTTCTTGAGTTTGTACATGTTATATGAACTTTAGTTTTCAGGGCATGAGGACGAAACACGATACTGTAACTATTGAGTTTCTGCGGTGAAATGCAGCAAAGTAGCTTTATAGGACGTCGGAACTGATTATCACTTATTTTGAAGGAGGACAGTTTTAAGGATCTTACTGTGCTATAAACTACATGAAGACTTGCCTTAAACTTGAGAGTTTGTGTGTTATTGTAGGCGCTTATCGAAGCTTGAGATGTTGAAGCGTCGAGACAAAGGACCACCAAAGAAGGGTCATGGAAGACGTGCTGCAAAGCGTAACAAGTAGAGAATGTCCTAGTCGTATCTTCCAACAAAAGAGCTCTGCACTCATAATCAGATTCCTCTAGTTGACGTCAGATAGAACGTACTAGTTATTTTCTTTTTATTTTGTGTGTTTACTCTTCTTTTTAGCCTTTTTTGTGCAACGCTTTTTAGCCTTTTCTTTTTGTGCAACGCTTTTTAGCCTTTTGCTCTGGTATGCAACAACCTGATATACTTGTGTAATAATCATGGATTCAAATCCAAAACTATGCGTATGAGTTTTGATCATAGTCTTCACTTATTCTGAGAGACATCCAGTTGAAAGTGTGATGATGTTTGTTTGACTAGTTCTACAATATATCAGATCCTTACTTAAAAAGAGAAACATGCAAGCACAATCACTCGGCAAAGAATCAAACAACTCTGGTTCTAAAGACAAAGATATATTACAATATATCAGACAAGTGCCTGAAACTGACGAGTGACTTGTACACTCTGCAACAATCAAGAAACAGACTCAAAAGAAACCTAAACATGACACTTAACAACCGATCAAATCTCCAGGTCTTGGAGCCACCATCGTCATCATCATCGGCACTCCTTTCTTAACATTGTCCCTTAAGGCAGGAGGACAGCAGCGAAGCATCTGATCCGGCCGTGGTGGAACTACACTCCTCTTCATGACTCTTTCCGGCGCAACGAAAGGATGTTTCAGTAGTTCCCCTGCGGTAGCTCTACGTGAGGGTTGCAACTCCATGCACCTCCTCAAGAAATCGTTGGCCAAGGGAGACACAAGCTCAGGAAGTCTCCACGCGTAAATATCTCCCATCTTCTCTGGACGACCTCCAAACATCTCAAGAACAACACATCCTAGAGACCACACATCAACACCCGGTCCAATCATCATCATCATCGCTCTGTTGGTTCCAACAGCTTCAGGAGGCATGTACTGCTTCGTACCACCGGATAAGGACCATGGATCAGACCAAGGCTCCTTGGATAAACCGAAATCACCAAGCTTGAGTTCCCACGGCTGTCCGACACACTTGGAAGGGAAGATGAGAACGTTGGCTGGCTTGAGATCACAGTGAGCGTAGCCGCGGGAGTGAAGAGCTTCGAGTCCTTGTAAGATCATAAGAGCAGCACGTCCGACCATAACCTCAGGCATTGGTCGGCCACGGAAGCTGGAGATCATGTCGTGGAGAGTACCTTTAGAGGCAAACTCCATGTAGATGCGACAACGTTGGAGATTGATGTCTATGTGAAGACTAGGGCTCGTGGTTTGGACTATGTGCGGATGGTTACGAAAACGAAGCATGATCCTATGCTCTTTCTCGAGATTGTTGATGTAATAGATGGGAGATGACTTCTCTGCATGTAACCTTGATTCGGAATCTCTCATGAGAGCGACGGAGCCAAAGCCACCTTGGCCAAGAAAAGAGACAAACTCCAGTGCTATAAAAGATTCGTCAACAACATTCAAAGCTTCTCTATCGTCTCTTGACATCTTCTTCTTATTCGCTTAGGGTTTTGCTTCGAACGAACTCTGTTTTTTTGCTTTGAGTGACTCGCAAGAAAATAAATAGAATCAATGATGGTTGTGCACTTATTTATAAGAGAGAAGATGATATATTTGAGTCGGCACTGACTTCTATTTGGTTTTAGTAAACTCGAGGGTGAGCGGTTATTACTATTTCCATTTTAGTTGTTCCTTTTTTTTTAAAAAAAAAAATCTAATTTCTTTTTCTATTTCTGTAATTTTAAATTGATTTACATTCAGATTTTAGATTGGTCATATCACAACGGCAAGGGATCTGGAGCGAATCGTATTTTAATCATTAGCTTATTATATAAGTCTGAAATAAATTGTAACACCCTTTTAAACCGACCTAAACCGGCTTACTAAATTACCTCTGGTTCAACTGGTCTTTTGTTTACTCTCCATTTTCTTCAGTTTACTTGTATAATTGTGTAGAAAGTGATATTGTTTCTTTTTTTTTTTGTAAACCATTAATGTGAAGTCAGTACCTCACTTAAGAAATAATAATAGAGAAGTTTTCTATGATAGCACTAAAAAAGTTTTTTGTGTAAAAAAGTTTTTGTCATAGATATACCATTAATGGATCAAAATGACCAAAATATTTCGGTAAATTTATATTTATACTCCTATGTTAACTAATCTAAACCTTAGGGTCCAGAGTTAAGGGCTGAGGTTTTGGATTTAGGGTTTACAGTTTTATAAAATAAAAAATGAAAACTAAAAGTTTGAAAATAAAAATTTTAGAAATAGTTTCAAAAAGCATTTATCAAATTTCAAAAAGAAAATTTGAAAAAATTGAAAAAAAAATTCATAAAAAAATAATTTTTGAAAAAAATTTCCAATTTGAAAACATATAATTCGAGACTATAAATAATTTTTTAGTTTTTATTTTATTTTTTCATTTAATTAATTATCTGTATTTATATATCTAAGGTATAAAAATCTTTTACCCTCTTAAATGAAACATTTTGATCATTTTCTTATTTGTGTGATATTTTGTGACAAAAACATAAAAATATCTATCTAAGAAAATTGCCCATAATAATATTAGAAATAGTCTCAGTATTTTGTGTTGCTACTGGATATGCCGTACATACAGTTTTGGGAGAAGTTGAAACACATTGTCTCTTCTTAAACGCTTTCAATTTACATGGCAATAGATGAACGAATGCACACTTTCAGGTGCATTCCCTATGGCAGTCGTCCTTACCAAGAAAGCTATAAATAGAACCAAACTGGGGATGTGACCTTGCAGGAGAATGTGGATCCTCAAAGGCATCATGGTGAATGCAAAAGAAGCAGCTTAAGCAAATCCGACTTAATTAGAAGGATCCATTGTGGCCTTTGATGGTTTAGACGAAACTCTGCAACTTCCCATTGTGGCATTTGCAGACGGAGACGTGGAAGTGCTTCAGAACTCAAAGAACAGAGAGCCAATTACTATTAGTAGCCAGTACTGTTTTTTTTTTTAAATGTTAGGAGTATGTATATATTGAATAAACAAACACTCAATTATATTCAATAGCATAATTTATCAGTATAATGTCATGTTATTGTTATAAAACCCCTTATCAGAAATATGATTTCATGTTCTATCTTTAACTTATTAAAGTATCTGTTGTACCGGAAAAAACTATATTAGGTACTCTATCCTAAAATTAACTAGACTTTCATCGGCATGGACAACATAACTTTTGAACTTGAAAAATTATTTGAGGTTTAATTTTTTTGTTACCAAACTAATGCATTATTTTATTTAAAAAGCTGAAATTTTTGGTGAGACGTTTTATATTTTTCTTAACATATTTTGTTACAATTAAAAATAAACATTACATTTATAGTTAAATTAATTTTTATTAGTATCTTATAAGAATTATTAAATTCAAAGTTTTCAAAAAACATGTTTTTTAAATAGCACTTAAAGTTAAGGTTAGCTATATACTATTATATTTTGTATATAATAATTTTAGATAATATACTGTTGTCATTTTTAAAATAAATAAATAATGTATAGTCATATATAAAGGTTTAATATATGTTAAAATTTTACTTTTGTAAAAATATTACATAATTTAAAAAACTCAATCCTTTTAAATGGTGAATAATATTTTAATCTTTTTAAAAAGCGAATGACATTTAATTCATATATTACTTTTATTTTAACATAATATAGACTATAATAAATTTTATAAAATAGCATATAATTTTAAATTTTTATAATAATATATTATTTTAAATTAATTTTAAAATTTCATATAAAAATTAATTTTATAATAATATTATATTACTATGTATGAAATTAATCACTGCTTTAATTTAAGAGTATTTAAAATTATGGTAATATTCTGTTTTATTTCTTTCTCAACCGATTTTGTTATAACTAAAATAAATTTTAAACCTACAGTTAAAATTAATTTATTATTAATATATGTATAATTGTTAAGATTTTAAAATGTTATATTTAATAAATTAATGTAAATAATCAAATAGATATAACTAATGAAATGCACATAGTGTGACTTTTTATGGTAGATAAAATTGTATAGTTTAGAAATTTTATACACATGTATTATAAGAAATTGCTTTTGAAGTATATATAACTAAAATAAAATGTATATTAATTTTATTTTAGAACATTTCATTATAACCCACCTCGTATTAATATTATTTATATTTTAAAGTTTAAAATTGTAATAGAAATTAATTATATGTCATTCAACCTTTCTTATACCTGATAAGTATTTACATATTTATGAAATAATATGCAAAAGACTGTAGTCATAAAACATACCGTATAGTTTGATGTACCATATACTCAAATAATATTAATATTTATTTAATTTATTATTTTATTTTTATCATTTTCAAATATATCAAATTATAATTTAAATATGAATAAAAATATAAGATTATTTATTATTTAAAATATATTACTCTGATATTTTATTTTAATAAGTTGAAGTATGCTGTAAAATTCATAAATATATGTTATTATGTATATTTAACTATTTAATTTGATAATAAAATAGTTAATAAATGGATTAAGTTATTTATACTTATTAATAGTATTTTATTATGAATATGAATTAATTATATATGTATGTATATATATTAGATAAATGTTATTTTATTCTATAAATTTCAAAATTGAATTAATATTCATTTATAATAATACTTAATATTAATTACAAAATTTTATTATTTAAAATTAAAGATTAAAAGAATATATTTTACATTTTAAGTAAAAGGATATTATTGGAATACAATCTTAGAAAAAGATACTTCATAATATTTATTAAGATATCTTATTTTGAAAATATTTGATAATATATAAAAGTAGGTATATATTTAACAATAACAAAGTTTGTTGTATGTAAAATAATAAGAAGTTTAATAAATGTAGTGGTTAAATTATAAATTTTTTGTAAGTAGATTTTTAGTGTTTCTGTTTTGATAGTATAGATTCTTGTGTTGTGTAACAATCATTGACTCAAACCAAAATTATGCGTATGAGTTTTGATCATAATCTTGACTTATTATGAGAGACATCTAGTTGAAAGCGTGATGATGTTTGTTTGCATCAAACAACTCTGATAAAAAAAATACAGATATATTACAATGTATCAGACAAGTGCCTGAAACTGACGAGTGACTTATACACTCTGCAACAATTAAGAAACAGACTCAATAGATAATTCTTAACAACCGATCAAATCTCCAGGTCTTGTAGCCATCTTCATCATCCTCGGCACTCTTTGCATAACATTGTCCCTTAAGGTAGGAGGACAGGAGCGAAGCATCTGATCCGGCAGTGGTGGAACTACACTCCTCCTCATGACTCTTTCCGGTGCAACGAAAGGATGTTTCAGCAGTTCCCCTGCGGTAGCTCTACGTGAGGGTTGCAACTCCATGCACCTCTTCAAGAAATCGTCGGCCAAGGGAGACACAGGCTTAGTAAGTCCCCATGCGTAAATATCTCCCATCTTCTCTGGACGACTTCCAAACATCTCAAGAACAACGCATCCTAGAGACCACACATCAACACCCGGTCCAGTCGTCATCATCATCGCTCCATTGGCTCCAACAGCTTCAGGAGGCATGTACTGCTTCGTACCACCGGATAAGGACCAAGGATCTGAATAAGGTTCCTTGGATAAACCGAAATCACCGAGCTTGAGATCCCACGGCTGTCCGACACACTTGGAAGAGAAGACGAGAACGTTGGCTGGCTTGAGATCACAATGAGCGTATCCGCGGGAGTGTAGAGCTTCGAGTCCTTGTAAGATCATAAGAGCAGCACGTCCGACCGTAACCTCAGGCATTGGTCGGCCGCGGAAGCTGGAGATCATGTCGTGGAGAGTACCTTTGGAGGCAAACTCCATGTAGATGCAACAACGTTGGAGATTGATGTCTATGTGAAGACTAGGGCTTGTGGTTTGGACTATGCGTGGATGGTTACGAAAACGAAGCATGATCCTATGCTCTTTCTCGAGATTGTCGATGTAATATATGGGAGATGACTTCTCTGCATGTAACCTTGATTTGGAATCTCTCATGAGAGCGACGGAGCCAAAGCCACCTTGGCCAAGAAAAGAAACAAACTCCAGTGCTGTAGAAGATTCATTCGAAGCTTCTTTGTCGTCTCTTGACATCTTCTTCTTCTCTTAGGGTTTTGCTAACTCTGTTGTTGTTTTGAAGTAACGCGCAAGAAATAGAATCAATGATGGTTGTTCATAGGGTGTGTTGCTCTTATTTATAACAGAAGATGATATATTTGAGTCGGCACTGACTTATATTTGGATTTTGTAATCTTGAGGGTGAGCTCGGTTATTACTATTTCCTTTTTCTTGCTTTAGTTTCCTTTTTAGTTTTTAGTTTTTATCTAATTTCCTTTTCTATTTCTGTAATTTTAAATAGATTTACATACATCACAACGGCAAGAGATCGGGAGCGTATTTTAATCATTAGCTTATTATACAAGTCTGAAATAAATTGTTAATAACCTTTTAAACCGACCTAAACCAGCTTACTAAATTACCAGAGGATATACACGCACTCGTATCCACTCATCGTTTTAAAGAAAATGGGTGAGATTCAGCTCGCGGTTAGATTCGCATGCACGTCGATGAACGATGTGTTTCAGAAATACTCAGAACCGTTGCTACCTGAGGTGCATTACTTAACTCCGTTGTCAACCTATCAGCTGGACAGTCTTAGGCATCAAGCAACTCATATACTATGCTTGAAGTTAAGCCGGACCGAGCCGCCTCTAGGAAGAGATGTGATTGAGTATATATGCTCGATTTTGGATCTAACGTTTGGAGTATACGAAGAGGAAGAGCCAACTTCGAACGCCTTATCACTGTTCTTCACTTCGTTTATTCATATGATAGATTAAGGGGAATCGCAGGGAGGATGATGATGGTGTTAGCCTGTTAGGTGATTTGGCTACACAAGGAGAATCTGTTGAGTTGGAGAGATCCTATGGCAACGTTTCTGTTGTCAATGTTTTATTTGGTTGCTTGTGGAGTAACCTTCTTAGCGTCAATGAAACTGTTGCTGACTTTGCTTGCCTTCTACATCATGAAACACCCTAGGCTTAGGGTTTTTGATATCCCTTCGGTTCCTCAAAACTTCTTTAGGAGACTGCCTTCAAGTGCTGATAGGATGTTGTGATTCTTTTCTCTATCTCTTTATTCTGCTTTGGTTTCTTTTAAATTGTACACGTTTATTTGATATACTTTGTCTGTAAATTTAGTTATAATAATTTCTTACAAATGTGTTACTTCAATGAAGTTTTTCCTCAAGCAATTTACAATATGTCATCGCTTACAATATCGTCACGCCAGACGATAGTCATCATCAATGTGGGAAGATGATTATCGATCGATGTTCGAGTCACCCCATCGATCGATAGACACGAAGTCTACAGCCGCAAATAGACTAGTCCGAATTATGACACACACATAGTTTGCAGCAAAACACCCAAACCCACTCCACCCTTGCATTGATCGATCTCACGAAGATTATATCGATCGCCAATACCAACCAGACATCGATCGACATGATATATCAGACATCGATCGACATACAACCATTAAACAGCGAGTGCAGCTACCAAACATAGATGTAGCCCAACTCTATGCACTAAGATGCCGATCCAAACCTATAGAAAATCCACCAGAAGAAGTTGAAGATACATCAGAGTCTATGGAGATAGAAAAGGAAAATGCAAAGAAAACCCTAAGGAAAAATAAAAAGAAGGTTCCCAAGCAATATAAAAGAGAGGCTAATGCAAAGGAATTGGAAAACTTCAAGAAGAGAGTTCTAAGGATTCCAGCAGAGAAGAAGCATACTTCACACACAGATTGGGGATGTTCTTCAGAGAGACAAGAGTAACAGGGACTGATATTGAAAAGATGTTCAATCAGAGTAGAGAGGATATGCAGAAGAAGATCACATTGAAGAAGAAGATTGATCCCGGAGAGTTCATTGAGCATTCTGGATTGGTCTAGGAGCTTGGTTTGAGCTTAGGAGAACTTTGGGTGATCTATAATTTATCATAATGTTCTATCTTTGGTGGTTCTTTTCTTGAGTTTGAGTTTGTACATGTTAGATGAACTTTAGTCTTCAGGGCATGAGGACGAAACACGATACTGTAACTATTGAGTTTCTGCGGTGAAATGCAACAAAGTAGCTTTATAGGACGTCGGAACTGATTATCACTTATTTTGAAGGAGGACAGTTTTAAGGATCTTACTGTGCTATAAACTTCATGAAGACTTGCCTTAAACTTGAGAGTTTGTGTGTTATTGTAGGCGCTTATCGAAGCTTGAGATGTTGAAGCGTCGAGACAAAGGACCACCAAAGAATGGTCATGGAAGACGTGCTGCAAAACGTAACAAGTAGAGAATGTCCTAGTCGTATCTTCCAACAAAAGAGCTCTGCACTCATAATCAGATTCCTCTAGTTGATGTCAGATAGAACTTACTAGTTATTTTCTTTTTATTTTGTGTTTACTCTGCTTTTTAGCCTTTTCTTTTTGTGCAACGCTTTTTAGCCTTTTTCTCTGGCATGCAACAACCTGATATACTTGTGTTGTGTAATAATCATGGATTCAAATCCAAACCTATGCGTACGAGTTTTGATCATAGTCTTCACTTATTCTTAGAGACATCCAGTTGAAAGTGTGATGATGTTTGTTTGACTAGTTCTACAATATATCAGATCCTTACTTAAAAAGAGAAACATGCAAGCACAATCACTCGGCAAAGAATCAAACAACTCTGAAAAAAAAAAGGCAGAGATATATTACAATATATCAGACAAGTGCCTGAAACTGACGAGTGACTTGTACACTCTGCAACAATCAAGAAACAGACTCAAAAGAAACCTAAACATGACACTTAACAACCGATCAAATCTCCAGGTCTTGGAGCCACCATCGTCATCATCATCGGCACTCCTTTCTTAACATTGTCCCTTAAGGCAGGAGGACAGCAGCGAAGCATCTGATCCGGCAGTGGTGGAACTACACTCCTCCTCATGACTCTTTCCGGCGCAACGAAAGAATGTTTCAGTAGTTCCCCTGCGGTAGCTCTACGTGAGGGTTGCAACTCCATGCACCTTCTCAAGAAATCGTTGGCCAAGGGAGACACAAGCTCAGGAAGTCTCCACGCGTAAATACCTCCCATCTTCTCTGGACGACCTCCAAACATCTCAAGAACAACGCATCCTAGAGACCACACATCAACAGCCGGTCCCATCATCATCATCATCATCATCGCTCCATTGGTTCCAACAGCTTCAGGAGGCATGTACTGCTTCGTACCACCGGATAAGGACCAAGGATCAGAACAAGGCTCCTTGGATAAACCGAAATCACCAAGCTTGAGATCCCACGGCTGTCCGACACACATGGAAGGGAAGAAGAGAACGTTGGCTGGCTTGAGATCACAGTGAGAGTAGCCGCGGGAGTGTAGAGCTTCGAGTCCTTGTAAGATCATAAGAGCAGCACGTCCGACCGTAACCTCAGGCATTGGTCGGCCGCGGAAGCTGGAGATCATGTCGTGGAGAGTACCTTTGGAGGCAAACTCCATGAAGATGCAACAACGTTGGAGATTGATGTCTATGTGAAGACTAGGGCTCGTGGTTTGGACTATGCGCGGATGGTTACGAAAACGAAGCATGATCCTATGCTCTTTCTCGAGATTGTTGATGTAATATATGGGAGATGACTTCTCTGCATGTAACCTTGATTCGGAATCTCTCATGAGAGCGACGGAGCCAAAGCCACCTTCGCCAAGAAAAGAGACGAACTCCAGTGCTGTAAAAGATTCGTCAACAACATTCAAAGCTTCTGTATCGTCTTTTGACATCTTCTTCTTCTTCGCTTAGGAATTTGCTTCGAACGAACTCTGTTTTTTTTGCTTTGAGTGACTCGCAAGAAATAGAATCAATGATGGTTGTGCACTTATTTATAAGAGAAGATGATATATTTGAGTCGGCACTGACTTCTATTTGGTTTTAGTAAACTCGAGGGTGAGCGGTTATTACTATTTCCTTTTTAGTTGTTCCTTTAAAAAAAAAATCTAATTTCCTTTTCTATTTCTGTAATTTTAGATTGATTTACATTCAGATTTTAGATTGGTCATATCACAACGGCAATGGATCTGGAGCGAATCGTATTTTAATCATTGGCTTATTATACAAGTCTGAAATAAATTGTAACACCATTTTAAACCGACCTAAACCGGCTTACTAAATTACCTTTGGTTCAAATGGTCTTTTGTTTACTCTCTCCTTTTTCTTCAGTTTTTTTTCCATCTTAATTTATTAAAATAAAATTTATTACAACATAAAGCCCAAAACCTCTTGACAACCAGGCCCAAATAAGTAAAGCCAACAAACAAATACCACGTAACGACATACGGCCCAACAGCATCCCAACTCAAACCCCAACCCATTGCACAGAAGGTGCCCTAGCGAAAGCCACCCTTCTTCCTCCAGTTTCAGAACAGCTCCGTCGACGGCGAAGTCAGATCCAGGACGAAAACCAACCAAACTTCAGAGTATAGCTCAAACAATGAGCACTCACACCCACACAGATCTACGAAATCACCATAAAGATTAAACACCTACAATCGATCCTCCGTCTCCGACTTACAAGCAAGCGGCACCAGATATTAGATCGAGAGGCGGAGTAGTATATGAAGAACAAATTCATAGATCGATAAGAACGGGATAACCCGAGGAAACCAACCCGAGCCAAAATATATCGACTCCCACAAAGCCAAACCACTAACGCCTTCACAGATAAAGGCCACGGATGCCGGCGATGCAGAGCTAAGAGAGCCTCCACCCTCCGGGGATAAGAGTCGGCGACGACAGAGTTGTATAAGCCTCCACCTCCCGGAATCCAAGCTACACGGAGAAAAAAAACGATCCCTTCCTCTCAAAAGCATATACAACAAAACGAGCAAAAAACTGAAAACGGAAGGAAATACAACTTCCTACCGACGGTGGCTGTGAAAGCCTCTCTGCCGGCCGGAAACTCAGATCTAGATCTATTTTCTCTCTAACCTTCTCTCTCAAAAGTCTAATGGGTCGTCTCGACCTTTTCTTGGTTTACTTGTATAATCGTGTAGAAAGTGATATTGTTTCTTTTTGTAAACCATTAATGTGAAGTCAGTAAGAAATAATAATAGAGAAATTTTTTAGGATAGCACTAAAAATTTTTTTTGTCACAAATATACCATTAAAGGATCAAAATGACCAATATGTTTTATTAAAGAGATAAATTTATATTTATATCCTTAGGGTTAACTAATCTAAACCTTAGGGTTTAGAATTAAGGGATGGGGTTTTGGGTTTATGATTTACAGTTTTATAAAATAAAAAATAAAAAACTAAAAATTTGAAAATAAAAATTTTAAAAATAGTTTCAAAAAATATTTTCGAATTTCAAAAAGAAAATTTGAAAAAATTCAAAAAAAGAATTTCATAAAAAAAATTTATAAAAAATTTTGAATTTGAAAACATATAATTCAAGACTATAAATAATATTTTCATTTATTTATTTATTAGTATTTATATATCTAAGGTATAAAAGTCTTTTGCCCCTCTTAAATGAAACATTTTGATCATTTTCTTCTTTGTGTGCTATTTTTGTGACAAAGACATAAAAATGTATATCTAAGAGAATTGCCATAATAATAATAGAAATATATGAAGATGATTGGTAAATACTGTGGCTTTTATTTTTTGATTTTAGGATTTTAACTGTAGATTTTTTTACTGTAGCTGTAGATTTTTTTTGTTGTAGCTTTATACTACTAACTTTCAAAGCATTAAATATAAAGTTCTAAAAAATTGATTTCTAAAGCCTTTTATTTCCTATTTTAGTTTGAGAGCTGTAGCTTTAAATTATTTTTAAAACACGATTGGTAAATTAAAGTGGCTGTAGAAAGAAAATGAGATGTAGAGATCATCCCAATAGTCTCGGTATTATGTGTTGCTATTGGATATGCCGTACAGTTTTGGGAGAAGTTGAAACACATTGTCTCTTCTTAAACGCTTTCAATTTATATTGCAATAGAAGAACGAATGCACACTTTCAGGTGCATTCCCTATGTCAATCTTCCTTACCAAGAAAGCTATAAATAGAACCAAACTGGGGATGTGACCTTGCAGGAGAATGTGGATCCTCAAAGGCATCATGGTGAATGCACATGAGGAAGCTTAAGCAAATCCGACTTAGGAGGATCCATTGTGGCATTTGATGGTTTAGAAGAAACTCTGCAACTTCCCATTGTGGCATTTGCACACGGAGACGTGGAAGTGCTTCAGATCTCAAAGAACAGAGAGCCAATTACTATTAGTAGCCACTACTGTTTTTTTAATGCTTTTAATTAATAAACAATGACAAATCATCAAAATTAACTAAAATTATGGGGAAGCTGACACATAAACCAAATCACTTCGTAAATAATAGTATAGATTAGATAAATGTTATTTTTATTCTATAAATTTTAAAATTGAATTAATATTCATTTATAATAATACTTCATATTAATTACAAAATTTTATTATTTAAAAGTAAAGATTAAAAGAATACATTTTACATTTTAAGTAAAAGATATTATTGGAATACAATCTTAGAAAAGATACTTCATAATATTTATTAAGATATCTTATTTTGAAAATATTTGATAATATATAAAAGTAGGTATATATTTAATAATAACAAAGTTTGTTGTATGTAAAATAATAAGAAGTTTAATAAATGTAGGGTTAAATTATAACTTTTTGTAAGTAGATTTTTTTAGTGTTTCTGTTTTGATTGTATAGATTCTTGTGTTGTGTAACAATCATTGACTCAAACCAAAATTATGCGTATGAGTTTTGATCATAATCTTGACTTATTATGAGAGACATCTAGTTGAAAGCGTGATGATGTTTGTTTGCATCAAACAACTCTGATAAAAAAATACAGATATATTACAATGTATCAGACAAGGGCCTGAAACTGAGGAGTGACTTATACACTCTGCAACAATTAAGAAACAGACTCAATAGATAATTCTTAACAACCGATCAAATCTCCAGGTCTTGTAGCCATCTTCATCATCCTCGGCACTCTTTGCATAACATTGTCCCTTAAGGTAGGAGGACAGGAGCGAAGCATCTGATCCGGCAGTGGTGGAACTACACTCCTCCTCATGACTCTTTCCGGTGCAACGAAAGGATGTTTCAGCAGTTCCCCTGCGGTAGCTCTACGTGAGGGTTGCAATTCCATGCACCTCTTCAAGAAATCGTCGGCCAAGGGAGACACAGGCTTAGTAAGTCCCCATGCGTAAATATCTCCCATCTTTTCTGGACGACTTCCAAACATCTCAAGAACAACGCATCCTAGAGACCACACATCAACACCCGGTCCAGTCGTCATCATCATCGCTCCATTGGCTCCAACAGCTTCAGGAGGCATGTACTGCTTTACCACGGATAAGGACCAAGGATCTGAATAAGGTTCCTTGGATAAACCGAAATCACCGAGCTTGAGATCCCACGGCTGTCCGACACACTTGGAAGAGAAGACGAGAACGTTGGCTGGCTTGAGATCACAATGAGCGTATCCGCGGGAGTGTAGAGCTTCGAGTCCTTGTAAGATCATAAGAGCAGCACGTCCGACCGTAACCTCAGGCATTGGTCGGCCGCGGAAGCTGGAGATCATGTCGTGGAGAGTACCTTTGGAGGCAAACTCCATGTAGATGCAACAACGTTGGAGATTGATGTCTATGTGAAGACTAGGGCTTGTGGTTTGGACTATGCGTGGATGGTTACGAAAACGAAGCATGATCCTATGCTCTTTCTCGAGATTGTCGATGTAATATATGGGAGATGACTTCTCTGCATGTAACCTTGATTTGGAATCTCTCATGAGAGCGACGGAGCCAAAGCCACCTTGGCCAAGAAAAGAAACGAACTCCAGTGCTGTAGAAGATTCATTCGAAGCTTCTTTGTCGTCTCTTGACATCTTCTTCTTCTCTTAGGGTTTTGCTAACTCTGTTGTTGTTTTGAAGTAACGCGCAAGAAATAGAATCAATGATGGTTGTTCATAGGGTCTGTGGCGCTTATTTATAAGAGAAGATGATATGTTTGAGTCGGCACTGACTTATATTTGGATTTTGTAATCTCGAGGGTGAGCTCGGTTATTACTATTTCCTTTTTCTTGCTTTAGTTTCCTTTTTAGTTTTTCGTTTTTATCTAATTTCCTTTTCTATTTTAAATAGATTTACATACATCACAACGGCAAGAGATCTGGAGCGTATTTTAATCATTAGCTTATTGTGCAAGTCTGAAATAAATTGTAATAACCTTTTAAACCGACCTAAACCAGCTTACCAAATTACCAGAGGATATACACGCACTCGTATCCACTCATCGTTTAAAAACCAGACGGTGTGAAGAAAATGGGTGAGATTCAGCTCGCGGTTAGATTCGCATGCAGGTCGACGATCGATATGCTTCAGAAATACTAGAACCGTTGCTACCTGAGGTGCATTACTTAACTCCGTTGTCAAACTATCAGCTAGACAGTTTTAGGCATCAAGCAACTCATATACTATGCTTGAAGTTAAGCCGGACCGAGCCGCCTCTAGGAAGAGATGTGATTGAGTATATATGCTCGATTTTGGATCTAACGTTTGGAGTATACGAAGAGGAAGAGCCAACTTCGAACGGCTTATCACTGTTCTTCACTTCGTTTATTCATATGATAGATTAAGGGGAATCGCAGGGAGGATGATGATAGTGTTAGCCTGTTAGGTGATTTGGCTACACAAGGAGAATCTGTTGAGTTGGAGAGAACCGAGGGCAACGTTTCTGTTGTCAATGTTTTGTTTGGTTGCTAGTGGAGTAACCTTCTTACTTTCTTAGGGCAACTACATTAAAGGTTTTTAAGGGGATTTTGGGCTGGGTATCACTGGGCCAAAAATAATAAAATAAGGAAAAAAGAGATGAGACTGGGTGGGCAGCTCGTTCCCCACGAACCCGGTATGGGCGGGTTTTAAACACGTGTCAGCCTCTGATTTGTTTTTTTTTTCGGGTCGATTTAGGAAGAAAGCAGGGTTTCGCGAAACACAATTCATTTTCTCTTCTCCCCGATAGATCTAGGGTTTCATTCGCTCTGCGGCGATTTTCTTGCGAAGGTTCGTCCGTCGAGTTTTCACCGATAAATCGACGCCGGTCAATCTCGTCCACTCCCGTCCACTCCCTCAGGTTAGTTTCGAGAACTTTTACGGTTAAATCTCGAAGAGTTTGTTCTTCCTTTTCGATCTCGGGGTTTCTTTCTAATTCGATTTGGGGGTTTCGATTCGGGTTTTCAAAATCCGTTGTATATTTGTTAATCGTATTGATTGGTCGAATTAGGGTTTCGATTTAGGGATTTACGGTTTTCGATTTAGGGTTTTTTAGATTTAGGGATTTGTAAATCGAATTGATTGGTCGAATTAGGGTTTCGATTTAGGGATTCCGGTTTTCGATTTAGGGTTTTTTAGATTTAGGGATTTCGATTTAGGAGTTATCGATTTAGGGTGTTTCAAAAATGATATACTTTTGTTAATACTGTTTGTTGTTTTGGATATAGGGTTCTTCTGAAAGGAGTTTAGGATAATGGATCCAGCAGAAGAGATAAGAGAGGCAAAACGGCAAAAGGATGATTTCAACATGCGAGATCGTGTGTGATTCACAATATGGGATTCTAGAAGGTGTTTTCTTGGTCTAGCATCATTGATGAGGTTGGACCAACCACGATCGACCTCTTCTGGCGGCTTCTTCCTGCAACTACGAGGTAAAGCAACATACATATCTTGTTGTTGGTTATCATACTAAATGAATTTGGTCTTGTTGGTTAATATTTGTTTCTGTTGAAACAAGGCTGGTTTCCATTACCGTCAGCCAGGTTATATGTTAGGAGGAGCTAGAAGCTGACTGCAAATGGCAAACCTAGGTGGTTGAGGGCTCCTGGTAAAACTTTCTGCAAAAGTAAGAGCTTTTAGGAAAAAGTAAGAAAAAAAAAAGTAAGAAACTTAAGCATAGAAAGAAAAATACTAGATATTATCGATACTATTAGAAGCACAAAAGTTGGACTCAACTTAATTCTAGGTAGGAAATTTAAAAAGTATAGTATATAATTAATTAATTATTCTGTAAGATTAATCTTAAGCATAATATGACACCTTATAATTAGCCTATTTTTATGGTAAGACAATATATACCAATTACTTATATTGAGATTTATAAACTAACTCATAGATTTAATAGATTTTAAATGTTGTAAAAAGATTTTTCAGCGCAATTATTATGGAAAGGTTTTTAAAAATAAATATTTATTGAACCCGTGCATTTTTTTTACCTCATCTAGCAATTCATTAAGGTATATTTGGAATACATTATTGAATCTAATTAATTTCGCCTAAACAACAAAAATGCATATGATTTCTATCCTACTTATTCTATCGAAATATTTACTCTAACTCTAAATGGATTTAAGCGTGTCCACACATACCCAGATACAAGATCTCGTGGGATTAGTCTTTGTCTAGAAAATCTTTGGGATCCCTACGGTTATCAAAAAAATATAGTAAAATTTAAAAATCTATTTTCTTTATTTTTCATTTATATATAAATTTTTTTACAATTTTAATAACTTGAAGTTATGACATATAAAAAAATACAATAAGATTAAAATTAATAAGTATTTAAATATCTAATGCAAACATTAAAATTAACTTTTAAATTTATAAAATTAAAAACTTAAATCAAATTAGATTACATATCGATCATTTATAAGTTTAACAGGTTAGTATTTGGTTTTTGCAGGTTTTATTAGGTATTTAAATAATGAGTATTTCTTAAAATTTAAACTGGATTATAAATCGGATCATCAGGTTTACTGATTCGATCACGGATCCAGTCGGATTTAAAAATACTGATTTAAATACAAAAATATTTTAAATAGACTAAATTCTTACAAATTAACAAAACATTTTAATGTTATTAATGAAACTTTTCATCATAAAATATTTCACTAACTCAGCATTGAAAAAAATACAAAGACACGAAATGGAAAGAGAATGAGTGTCTTTAGAGAGTTTCTAAGACCAACTCCATCGGGAGTCTTTCCCATGAGGTCCTTAACAAAAGTGAAAAAAAAATAAATGAAAAAGGCCAAAAATTAGAAGTACCGCTACCTAAATTGGGATTTTTAGAACTGGTAAGAAGCCCTAACGTGTCAGCTTGGGATTGGACGCCCATCAATTTCTCTCTCTCTCCTTCGTCGCTGCTTTCTCTCTCTCCTTCGTCGCTCCTTCGTCACCTTGAAAGAAGACAACCTCTTCCTTACTCGCCACCACCATCCCGAACCGGAATTGACATGCGCCTCGTCGAGCCTTCTACCATCGGTGGTGAGGCATCAAAATAAGTTTTTTGATTTATCTGTTGTCTTCTCTTCTGGTTTTACTCATTGATAGGTCTCTTCATCTTCTTCCACTATTACTTTCTCTCAAGGGTTTAAGCTTTTAAACTAATGGCTTCCAATCCAGACAAGAATCTATCTCCTTCAGGTATGCAATCTGATCCCGATGTTTTATTTCTTCAATCTCAAATTGAATCATCTCTACTCAGATTTCGTGACCTCAGTTTTGTTACTCTGCAAGATGAGAATCCGTACTAAACCGGAATCAACAGCCCCTGGGAGTTCACCTTCATCAGCTAACAATTTTTTTATTTCTCTAACATGGCTGGTATCCTCAATGTAAGTGATATCTAAATTGAACTGGTTTTATCTTCTTTGGAGCTTTCTAGTGATTTTTTTTTTCAGGATCCAAGCATCAGGGAATTGGCTGAGCAAATTGAATGAATGAATGTTTTGTGGCTGTAGGATCCACAAATGTCTCCGTTTTGGATCGTTCTCAAGTCCTAAAACAGCAGAGTGTATGGCGAGGATCGGAGTTGAAACCTATACTTGATGACATTGATGCTGGTGGTCCTTCTGCTATGATGAAGTGGGTTTGATACATAACAATCTGTTTTTTATAAAGTGCTTTTGTAGAAGTTAAAGCTTGTTTCTACATTATGGTTGTTTTGTGCTTATGGAGGAATTGTTATATGGTATTATTAGGTACTGAAATGATAAAGATGTGCTGAAAAAGCTTGGTGAAGCAATGGGTATGCCTATTGCTGGCTTGCCTGGTGAAAAGATGTGCTGCACAAGTAACAGCAGGTTCTTCTGGTCTTAACGATGAAGGAGAGATGGGTTCGGTTTTGTGTTTGGATGTTGCTTCAGACAATTCCAGTAGCTTTCTTTTCCAAGTATATACAAGGAACAAATGAACAGACTGACTGCAAAGTTGTTTGAGATTCTGAAATTCGTGTTAAGTTGAAGAGGAGGAACCATCTAAAGAAGGAGAAGAGAAAGAGGTAGGATCTTGTGGTTTTTCAATTTTGTGTGTGAGCTTGATACTTGTTTCTAAAGAAATTTAAGAACCTCAATGAAGTACTAACCAATGGAGGATGCAAAATTAAATAGATTAAGAAGGATACTTAAGCTTTCAAATCAAAGAATTATATATTAATTTAATCTTTAGTACCCCTAATGGGTACTAACCAATGGAGGTGCTCTAAGATGCAACGAGCGAAGATTTATTATTAGTTACCTTTTTAACAAGCTTTGTTTTTTTTGTTAAAGATTCGGATTTCTTTTTTTGTTGTTGTAATTACTTGTAGGACTTGACAATCCTCTATATATAGTTTTCTATATACCAAAAATGTATTCACGTCTAGCTTTGACATTGTCAAACTGAGATTAGCTAGAATTTTTTTTTTTCGGAAAACGTGAAATGTCGTAATCTCCGTAATCATATTATAAATATGGCTCACAGCTAAGCTTTGTTCAAGCTTAAAGAGAAGAGAGGTATGATGTGTAACTATTTGAATATTCTTAATGTGTAGAGGAACATCCTTACATTATCTGTAAACTTGAATGACGAATAGAGAAACATTAGTCTAACGTTTTAACGTGCATTACAAGAATTTTTTTTAATGATTTAATAGTGTGCATTATTTAAATAACTTGGCCTTTCCTCGTACGGTTTAGGTTCATCGACTAGAAGAGAAGATAGGATTCTATATACTACATAATGTAGCTTAATAACTTGAAAAAGAATGAAGCAAAATAACACAATTGACATGAAAACGTTAAAAATGTTTTCTTGAATTTATGCCATCTAATATTAGCCACTTATACATGGTTAACATAAAAGATATGAACCTAGAGTTTATTCACAATATGACGAAGTTATAATTAATTTTGTAGAGTAAGCCAAATTTACTCGTACAGAATTCAGTTGTGAATTCTATTTGCACCTTTACATTCAAATTTCTTTTAACCCAAAACAAGATCAATCAAATGGTACTAAATATCTGCCTTCTAATGTGAAAAGGTCTAAAACAACAAGTGATACCAAGTTGACTTATTGTATTCAATCTCATATTCAATCTGTAAGAGACTTTGACCATAGGGTTTATAACATTTAACGAACCTAGATTGTTGGTTTATAAAATGTTGTTGGAAAGTGCAAACAAATAGACCAATCTTGATCATTCAGGAAAATTTTTCGTTCCATGGACAATTCTACATTTATTTTATTTTATTAGGTTCGTTTACGTATAGCAAGTCGTGTGTTCCATATACTACTAACATGAAATTAGTGGATTAAATGTTTTTAACCTCTATTATATGAGAGATGAAGTATATGGTAGTTATAGTTTAAAATCATATATGAGATTTGAACTCTAGACATCCAGTTCACTACAATAACAATCTTAGAAATATGCTTACATATTTCTAGGAGTGTAAACTCTAATTAGTAATGCAATGTTTGTTTGTAATGCAATGTAATGTCTATTTTGTACTTGCTTTTTGTTGCCACTCCTTTAGTTATGATATAAACATTTGTTAATGGATACTTTGTGAATAAAATGGCAATTAATAAACTTGATCTACACGGTTTTGTTTCAGATACAAAAACACGTTTTTGTTTTACTCTTTTTTTTTATTATGACAATAGTGACGAATGTATATAACCCCCAGTTTCGTTGTCACTACTATATAATATCTTCTTGGGATAAGACTATTATCATACGGGATTGAATTCGTTAAATAAGAAATAACGCGATGACAGCATTGCTAAATTAAATTCATTGGATTTATCTAGTTTCTGTTATTGTTTTGGAGTACAGATAAACTACCGATTCTGTTCAAAATATAGAATATTTTGGTTAAAACTTCCTGTACATTTTCTGTTTTACTTTGAGAAAAAAATATACCATATATTCAATGGCAAAAATAAAGTCATAGATATTGTAAGAAATAAATAGCTGCTCATTCATTAGTAGATAAAACTTCACCGGAATAGTAAAACGTTAATTATTCAAGAATATTATCATAATGTTTGAATTACATCATAAATTCCATAATCAGAAATCAAGGTCTCTCATAAACTCCTCCAACAATACCGTATCATGGTAAAAATCATCACAATTCACTCCATTAAAACTACTATTTTCCAAGTATTCCCTTACAAGATCACCTTCATCCTGGTTATCATGATGACCATGATCATCATACTCACCACAAACCACATAGTCATTACTTAGTTGACCCATCTGATAGGACGCCGCTTTGGTACCTTCCCGTTCACAGGTCACATGACTCTCCCCATAACCCCCGCGCTTATAAGTGACGCAATCGTAATTCTGGAGATTACCGGAGCCTGGGAAAATGACTTCTTTCAACACCGAAGCAGGAGACCTGAAATCTAACGTCACCGGACCTTTTCTTCCGCCGGAAAAATCAGCTCCGGTAGAACGGCCAGTGTATTTCTGAACCAGGGCTCGGAAATTGGTAGGGCTTGCTTTGAGGAACGTCGTGGACATAGTTCTTCTTGATCCCTTATTAGGGTGGATTGATGAGAGTTTAGAACGGAAAGAATGTATAACATATAATGTGATATAGTATGTCAAACATAATATAATTTGATGTTAGATTAGCAGAACATATAATATAACGTGATGTTAGAATTAATGGTAGAACTATTCATTCTTGTTGTGTTTATACCTTAGATGACCGCCGTCGTCTCACAGCTTCACAGGCCATAAGGAACTCCGATGATGACGTCTTTACTACGTCGTTTATAGATGGATCTGTCAATTGTAGTAACTGGTGGTGATCACTATGTAATGATATACATTGGTCTGGTTTAAAGTCATTGTTGTTATTCATGCTTCTTTGGGTGAGTGTGTGTGTGTTTTATTTTGTTGTGCTATGTTAAATCTCAGTGCATGGTTCATTTATATGTACATAGGAGATAGAGGTCGTTGGGGTTGAAAATTCTACTATAGTTCTTTGACAAAAAAAACAAAAAATAATCTACAATGGTTTGAATAACTATTTGCATTTGTATATTTTTACACTGATCAAATTAAAAAGCTTCTTGACCATGTATATAGAATTCGAGAAACAATTCAATCATCCACGTTCAAGTAGATTGTTGGAGGTGGGTTACTCCACTCCAAACCCAGTTCAAGGATCCGCTCCAATACTCCAAAGGTATATTAAGAATACAATAGATTGAAGGAGAACGAAGATCATTCCGAGTTTGGAAGGGAGTCAATGCCGACCAAACCAGTCAACTCAAAATATAAAGGAAATTGGAGCATTAAAAGAGATATTGATGGTACTGGATACACACCGGAGATCAAGCTTCCTTTAGGATCTTCCTCAAACAAGCTATGAAAAGAAGACAAAGACGAAAGAGAAAGGGATCCAAACTTCATACATCAAAATTATACTCATTTTAACACTCGAATTCATTTGTATTCATATTCTCTTTATCTTCATCATTGTATTGATACATTATTAACAAGAAACATTTTTCTACCTTCAAACCATTCATAAATAGTCAGATTATCCGTTACTTATTTAACACTTTAGCTTAAACTCTAACCACGATATATGAGTGAATCATGTGATCCATCATTTGGCGCTAAAAAGAGAGGTGATTAAGACAATATAAACCTCAGAAGATCCGAAGTGAGACACACATAAGCATATCACAATGACTGGAACAAGTACATCAAAGCGAAACTGGAGGCGAAGAGATCTGGAGAGAAAAAGATGGAGGCGCATGGATCGGTCTCACGTCCCTTTTCTTTTGATGTTATATTATGCAGAGTGCTAGTGATGTTATACGGGAAAAGTGTCTGTTTCAACCTGAACTTTACTAATCAGGCCTATTCCTAATTATGATCTTTGTAGTTATGCGTGTTTCATATCGAACTATATAAAACTCAAAAATACTACATGGATTTCAAATGTTGTGCCTTTTCCTTCACGAACTTTAAATTAGTGCATATTTCATATTTAACTGAACAAAAATTCAAAAATACTACTCAAACTCTCAAAATGGTACTTATATATTGAAGGAGTTCTTCAACCATTAATTTATAAAAACAACAATAAATTCTGTAAATTTAAAATTTAAAATTTAAAATATTGTATAACTCTCAGAATCGTGTTTATTCATATATTAACAGTCAAAGATATTAGTTTCGTAAATTTATCAAGTGACGTCATTTTGAATAAATTCTTTAAAATTAAAAATAAGTTTTTTGGAAGGTTTGAACTCTCATACTGGTGCACAAGTAAGAGCATATTTACTGCTAGACTAAAATAACTTTTGTGTATAAATTTGTAAACATTAACTCATACTTAAGTTTTAGTTTAATCAAATAAATGTTATCAAATTTTTATTGTTTAGTTTTATCAAATAAATATATAATTATTTATTTTTCGGTTTAACTTTAAAATCATTATTTTATAAATTTAAACTAATTATTATTAATTTAAATGTTTACTTTATAGTATTACTAAAATTGAAATATATTGTAAAATTTAGATTTTTCTGTTGTTTTTCCTTTAGATCAGAGGCAAACAAGGTTGTTTTTGATAATTTTGTAAAATTTAAAATTTATAAATACTATATAAACTCTCAAAATCGTGTTTATATATATTGACCGTCAAAGATATTAGTCATCTTTTAATTTATCAAAATGGTGTCATTTTGGATAAATTCTGTAAATTAAAAATTAATATATAAACACGATTTTGAGAGTTTATAATATTTTAAATTTTACTCAAAAATTATGCGTTTGATAAATTAATGGCTAAATAACACATTTGACGGTTAATATACATAAGCACGATTTTGAGAATTCATGTAGTATTTTAAATTTTTGTTTAGTTCAATATGAAATATACACTATTATAAAGTTTGGAAAGGAAAATGTACAATACTTAAAGTTCATATAGTATTTTTGAATTTTTATATAGTTTAGTATGAAATATTCACTACTATAAAGTTCAGAAATGAATATGCACCACTAGTAAAGTTCAGGTTGAAATAGGCATTTCTCTCGATGTTATACGTATTGTTATTTATCTATATAGTATAAAAGGTTGGATTAATATTTTTCGAGGAGCAACACAAGATGATAACATCGAGGGTGGTCTCTCTTGGAAGACTTGACCTGAGATATGAGATATGAGATATGTTCTTGTTCTTTCCCGAGATCTTTGTTTGGTTTTGTGTAAACCGTGTTTCTCGATCATTCACCGGCCAACGCAATTATATTACAATAAATATAATACTCTTGTCATTTTTCTGTCCGCAGCCCTGCTTTATTTTTCTCCATCTTTATCATATGCAAATAATGTTCTACATAAGAATTAGTCGATGTTGTACATATTGTTATTTATCTATATAGTATAAAAGGTTGGATTAATATTTTTCGAGGAGCAACACAAGATGATAACATCGAGGGTGAATGTGTGATCTCTCTTGGAAGACTTGACTTGAGATATGAGATATGTTCTTGTTCTTTCCCGAGATCTTTGTTTGGTTTTGTGTAAACCGTGTTTCTCGATCATTCACCGGTCAACACAATTATATTTCAATAAATATAATACTCTTGCCATTTTTCTGTCCGCAGCCCTGCTTTTTCTTTCTCCATCTTTATCTTATGCAAATAATGTTCTACATAAGAATTAGTCAAAAACCAAAACAATGATTAGTCTTATTTGTTTTAGTATTGTAACGTTTAGTCTTATTTGTTTTAGTTCCTGTACTTAGTTATCTAGTAAGCATTTAGTCTGATTAGTTTTCGTTCATGTACTTATTTATCTAGTAATTGCAACGTGTAGTTTTGTTAATGTATCAAAGTGTGTTTCAACTTTAGTTTCGATGCAGGGAGATATTTGAATATATTTCAAATATCTTAATTACCTAGTTTATTACTCCCTCTGTTTCAAAATGATTCATATTCTAAGATTTTCACACTTATTAATAAAATACATTAAATCTTAGTTATTTGTACATAGTTTTTTTTTGTAATTTTATATTTCTTATATTTTTAAGCCAATAAGATTTTAAGAAATGCAATTAATGTTTTTGAAACACACAATTTTTCATTATTAGTTGACAAAAAGTATATTGAAAATATGAAAAATACATCTTTTTGAAACAATTTTTTTTTCTAGAACATGCATCTTTTTAAAACAGGGGGAGTATTTGTTGTGATATTTATCTCAATTCTTTACAATTATCTTAAAGATTTTAATAATTTTTAGGTTATTTGGTTTTCATATAAATAGGCGTCTTATGTCTAGAGTTGTATTTAGTTTTATTAGTATTGATAATTTTATAAAGAATTTTTGTTAAGCACTGAAAAGAGTATTCTCAACCTTGTTTTCGGATAGAGTTTCGACTCTCAACGATCTCAAGGCAATTATTCTAGGTATTTTAAGAATATAATCAATAGATTATATACGTTATCCGTAACTTCGCTACAGAGTCAGGTTGCTTCTCTTGCTGTCTATTTTTTACGTACATGTATTATAATAAGAAATGTAAGTTTCACCAACTAGAAACAAAACAAGATGAGGAAAGTATGCATCACCTCACGATATATACTCAGGACAAATTAATACATGATGAAAACAGAGAGAAAGAGTAGAGAGACAATGCACACATAACATGTTGTTTTCTAAGTAATTCACAAGAAACAGATACGAAAGACAAGTGAAACCCTGCCACACCCTGCCACGCGGGTACAACACAGCACCTGCTATTTCAACAAAGAATTGTTCATCACCAGCAAACTTAGTTTCTATAAAAATTCAGAAAGCATATATTATAAAAGGACTAACCATAAGCTAAACTTGAACCTTGCAGGTCTTGCGGTTATGTTTTGTTATGGTTTTGTTTACTTAATTTATTTCGGTTTACTTAACAGAAATTGTTGGTTAGTAAGATTTTGGTTTATTTCTATTGAAATATCGGTATACTAAAACAATTCAGAACTTAATGGTTAATATGTTTTCAATGACCAGGTTAAGTAGAATTTAAAAAATATGTGCCCAAAGAATTAAGAAATCTGGGAAATCTATATTATTAAAACATAAGTGAGTAATAGTATTTTTGTAACTATTATTTCTGATAACAAATGACTCAGGGGTAAAACAGATATGAAATATAAAAGTAAATAAAATAAAAATAGAGTTCAACTTGTTAGGGGCACTCTTATTCCTTACTAGTAAAAATGTAATTATCGATAACATCAATCCACCTGTTTGATTTGAAAATCATTTGATTGGTCAAAGATTTCTAAACTAAAAACGATTTATAAATACATTAAATTACTAGAACCAATAACCCTTATTTAATGGATTTATAAATCTTCTTTAGATTTAGAAATCTTCGATAAATTCAATGATTTTCAAATTAAACAGGTGGATTTGAGGATTACTACATGACTTTCAGAATAAAAATTAGTGAATTGTTATAGGAGTTTAGGAGGAAAGATGCTTGGGTCTAGACAAGTTTGTTTAGAAAGTCTAAAGCCATTAGCAAGTTAGCATCCTAAACTGGTTGGGTTTTCTCGGTTATCTTCCTAACTATAAAACTAACAAGACTGCAGAAAACATGAAAACAAAAGACGCTGCTGCTCGAACGGCTGTCGAACGCACGGGTCCATGACCAGGACCCCCACTATAAAAGCGATTCCCACAGGCCTCTGTGTTCGACTTCCTTATCGTATATAAATCTTCGTGGTCTGCTTGCGGGTTAAAATCTTGCACTGGTTGAAGGGAATTATGTTCCTCAGCAATGATGAGGTTACAGGAATAGGCAGATTCTCTGTAACCTTTCTCAGCATACTCCCCGGAACCCATCTGGGTTATTGTTCTCAGGCCAGAAGTGTTTCCGTATAAGATCTCTCCGCCCCACTCTACCATTGTTGCATCAGACATAGTACTGAATAGCTCGGCCGGCCAATACCCGACTGGTTCAAAAGTGAGAGCTGTTTAGGCCCTCTGTAATAAAAATTGGTTCCAAATGCAAAAAATTTTCACTTCTTTGCTCGCTAATAATCTCGATGAGAAGCTCCTACGTAGAGGTCTTGGAGCAGCTCAAAGATGTTTTAATACAATGCGATTTCCAGGTTTTGCATACTGGTTTGCACGAAGCCACCACATCTGAGGTTATAACATTCAGTCTAATAGTATGAGTTGGGATATGATGTGTGTACTCACAATCAACTCAACATATAAATTCAGATTGTGAAACAAAAAGAAACCACATACTTTCCAATTGTTAAAAACTTTCAGCTGATAATCATGGTATAACTACAGATAAACTTACATACGATATAATTAAAAACTATATCTATTAATTAGTTATTTACATGCATAAATTTCTAATGTAGCATTTAGAGTACAATGGATCTACTACATTACGAAAATAATATTCTGATACTCTTTCAAAGTCTATCTAAATGAAATAATTTTGCTTAATTTTTTCTTATATTTTTCTTATGTTTTCTAAAGTTTATTAAAATTTAAATTTTTATTATAGTAAAAATAAATTCAAATGATTCATTAATATTATTTGACTTTATTTAAATGTAAAATTATTTGAAAAAAAAATCATTCCTAAAAACCACAGTTTTCTTGTAGAAGCGGATCATATGTTACATTCTAAATAAACAAGTAAAATTTCAAATAAATGTCAATGACTTTTTTACCATGAAATATTTAATCACAGCTATGTAATTATATCAATTTTAAAAAATTCTCATGGCCATTGTTTTTTTTTAAATGCAGCATTTCTCTCTTTTTTTACTATAAAAATGCAGCATTTCTATAGTTCCAAAAATTGCTTAAGGGCATTTTAATTTCTAGTTGATTTCATACAAAGAAAACATTATGGGAATTACAAGTCTAGATGTATATTTGTAGTAATGTTAGCATGCTGACCAATTTGGCCTCAAGTCTATTTGAATGGTAATTTATTTATTTTCCATTAGCATTTATCATTTCTAAGACAACAGATAAATATGTAATGACTATAGTTAAATTGTGTTGGAGCCAGAAATCACTAGTAGCCCTCTTTTGTATGAATGTTTTAACAACTGATACAAAAATTTGTATTTTGTGCACAGATATATACAAATTGTAGGAATGTTATATTTGATTGAAAAGAATATGATTACGTGGATGGGATAGATGTTCTTTTCCTCTTAAAGATCTCATACGATGTTGTTGCACCATTTATGTTGTTCACAAAATTAATGATTGACAGTTTAAGTGTTTCATTAATTTTGTGAAGAAAAAAGGAAAAAAGTGTTTCATTAACTTTATCTAAGCTGCAATCATTTAGCAAAAAAAAAAAAATCTAAGCTGCAATCATTCATGTTGATATGTAGCAAGTGCAATGATAAAGATTTGGAGATAACATTTTAAAAAATAAAAAGATACTAATTTGGTTATTGTTTTTTAATTTTGGGTGTAACTTTTGTTAATACATGTAACAAAAGGCTTGACATGCATTTTAAGTGAATAGCAAATCATTTTTTCCGTAAATATATGTATGTTATATGATCTTAAAGTATGAGTAGCATCAATATAAATATTTTAAATAAAATTAGATAAGAAAACTATAAATTTAAGGTTAAATATGCATAAGTTCGGTTATCTTCGGATATCCATTTGAGTTCGGATATTACCCGTTCGGGTTCGGGTATCCAATCTCTCCTAATTCAATACCCGTTCGAATATTTTGCTGCTTCGGTTCGGTTTCGGTTCGGGTTTTTTCGGTCGGGTTCGGGTACGGGTTCGGGTATCGGGTAAAATGCCCACCCCTTCATCTACTAGTGTCACTCAATATAATTGTACTACAATACGAAACTTAAAAACAATGTTCAAAATTTTTTAGGCGTTTATTAGGCTATATGTAGAAGCCTAGCACCTAAGCGAACTAATGGAAGCTTAGGAAAAACCTATTAGGCGTTTATTAACATATTATTTATTTTTATTAAGAACATTTTAAACTTTCGTTATAAAATTTAATATATAAATTGATTTAGAAACATAAATTTTTTTGCCAAAATTTCAATAAAATATAACATACAAAATTTTGAAAGCAGAATAAAAAATTTCGAAGTTTTTGTAAACAAAAATAATCAAAAGTATATAAAATTGAAAAATGAATGTGGTTAATATCGATACTAAAATAGAAATAAAATCAGCTTTTCTAGAAACAGAGTTGAAATGGACTTAAATCAAATACATAAAGCAAAACTACACTAGAGCAATTGAAAATAGAATTAAATCTAATATATAAAATACAAATACAAAAAAAAAAACTGAAAACTTTTGATTATAGGAAGACATCGAAACAAATAAACTGAGCATTCGGGCAACAAGTACAATCTGGTGAGAAATGTTTTGATTGTATATTTTCAGTGTGAAGGGAGAAATAGATAGACACATATATATTAAGGTACAACTAGGTTCTGACCCGTGCGTCCGCACGGGTGATTTTTTATTTGTAATAGATAATATTGTGATTTAGTTATGATTTATAAATAGATTATAAATATTTCTAAATTTGTTGGTTGTTTATATCTTGGTTTGATGCTAAACTAATCGAAAATTATATCTAAATAAATTTGATGATTTTTACTCACAGACAATTTTATATTTTATTTGTTTAAAAATTTAACCATTTAATAAGCTTGTATATACTAATAAATTTATTTTTCAAAACAAATATTTATACAGCAAATATTTTCTTATCTTTTTCAAATTTAAATTTCTCTTAGTTTAATGTATACTGGAAATAAATGAGGAACATACAACACTAAAAATTTTGATAACCTTATATTTCAAATATTACATTCTGATAAATTGATCCAAGTGATATATTATATAAGTTATTTTTTATTCTGGAAATAAATGAGGAACATACAACACTAAAATTTTGATAACCTTATATTTCAAATATTACATTCTGATAAATTGATCCAAGTGATATATTATATAAGTTATTTTTTATTCGATCCATATCGTGTATGCCTGAATAATATATAGAATATTTTTTTGGAAAAGTATTATTACATTTTGAAAATAAATGGTTATTTTGACCAAAATAATATATTGAATTTTGATAAATTTTGACCAAAAATAAGTTTGGTATTTTAATATGAAGCTACTAAACTTAATTTTTTAATCTTATAGTTTAAATATAGTTGAATAGATTATATGTATATGACAAAACTTCACCTTAATATTTTTAAAAACTGAGCTAGTGTTATATATTTATACTATTCGATAATTGAAGCATTAGAATATAAAAAATCAGTTTGGTTCAATATATATATATATATATATAACATATTTAAAGAATATATTATAATGGTTATGTATAGATAAAAAACATATTAATTAACAAAATGATCCTTCACGTGCTGGTTGAAAAATGGTTAACATGTATAATAAGCAAATCAAAGGTCCATTAGCAAATTTAACAACGTTTTAAGTTGATAACGCTTGGAGAGGTTTCCATTTTTAATATCGTATTTAATTATGCTAGATTTATGGGAGATTATAGGGCATGTAAATTAGAATATTCCTTTTAGAATAGATTTGAATTTCGTAAGTTAATATGCAGATTGTTAGTTAATGCATATCCTTTTTTTATATGGAAACACACAAGATTAGGTTCACTCCGGTTTTGTCTCGAGTTTAGAAAAGCTAGGCGGTTAAAAAATTTAAGTCGCAGGTTAAGTTAGTAGATAAACGACTGTGTTTTATCCGAATGGCAATCTTTTGTAAATATTAAGGAAAAGTAAGGGTTAAGTACTATTCGTACTTCAGTTTTAATAGATTAGATTCCCATACAAAAGAGATGTCATTTTATTACATAAAAGAAAAACATCACAAACATCGATTGTCTTGAGTTAACTTCTTCCACAGTTCATAAGTACATTTCATAGGGAACTGTACTACATTGGTTATTCTGTTTCGATTTTGTTTCTCAGACCACTTTGAGTTTCAGTAATGAAATGGCTGATTGACGGAAAAAAAAAAACTTCTTCCACAGTTTTGATCTGTATCTGCTTTTCATTTAACAGACAGGTAGATATATTATCAAAAACTACATAACTAATTAACTAATTAATAAGACTGCAGAATATATGAAAACGAATGAAGTTTCTTCCCGAACTGTTGT
This sequence comes from Brassica nigra, assembly GCA_016432835.1. Lineage (NCBI taxonomy): Eukaryota > Viridiplantae > Streptophyta > Magnoliopsida > Brassicales > Brassicaceae > Brassica > Brassica nigra. The sequence continues at coordinate 6,003,942 of CM028243.1, read as the reverse complement.
CGAACGTGCATGACCTCCAAAGTAGAATTGTTTCCCACAAAAATTTTGTGCGGGACTTCTTATTCGTGTACGAATCCTGGTGGTCGGCTTGAACGTGGACGTCTACTACTGGCAGAAATGTATAGTATTCCTCAGCGATTTTGAGGTTACAGAAGTATGAAGATTATCTTAAACCTTCCTCAGCATATTCCCCTAGAAAACATCTAGGTTTATTGTACCATTGTTGCATATATGGTCTGATAAGGTTGTGACTATCTCGGTTGTCCAATACCAGATCGCTTTGAAATTGACAATGCCCATAGCCATCCACTATTTACCAGAAATCAGATCCTGATTGTTTTTGTGTTTGTTAGTCAATGCGAGGAAATGGTCAAGTCAATTAACTAGTTAATTAGTAGTTACTACTGATAGTTTGTTCAAAAAATACATTATATCCGTCATAATTCTTCCTTTTCTTTTGTTAAATATATCAGCTGTAATAAACCATTAGTTATCAACAAGAAGGGTTCTGGTGATAAAAAAAAAAAAATTGGTTGGTCAGACACTGAATCTACTATATTAACCAGTAGTTATCAAAGACATCAAAACTATATTATGTTCAAAAAAGAAACTATATTGACAACGAGATAAATAAAATAATCCCTTTTTCAGAAAAACGAGATAAATAAACATACCGTCCAATAGGTAAACAATCTTGGTTGGGTCATATAGAGTGCAGCAGAGATATATTGACAGCGAGATAAATAAACTTACCGTCCAATAGGTAAACAATCTTGGTTGGTCATACAGAGTGCAGCTCCTACAGTAGACGATAATATTCCAACATTCTTTCAAATTTTATCTCAATGATATAATTTGGCTTTTATCAATAAAGATATAGTTTGGCTAACCTTTTCTTATATCTAGCTTAAACTTTTCTTATGTTTAGCTAAATTTCCTAAAAATGTAACTTTTTATTACAGTCGAATTAAATTCTTAGAATTATGTCATATAGTCGTAGTGCTATGTATTAAATCAGTGGTAGCATGTTTAGCATCACATACCTCATTGATTGACTCTCTTGTTAAACCGATGGCCAAAAGTAATTTGTATTGAATTGATTCTTTTGGGCTGTTTCTTTTTCTTTATTTTCAGATTTACGTTTTATGATTTTAACGTTATTTATTACAATTATCTCATTTATTGGATTTCTGATATTTAAATATAACTTTGAGTATTAATAAATGAGTATCTCAGAAATTTAACTATTTAAGTTTATTTCGAAAATGTGGATGTTACATACTTAATGGCCAAAAAAAACAATTTGATTAGATTAGATTAGACTTAGAGAGTAATCAATTACAGCACAAATAACACTTCATTTTTAATATAGTTTTTATCCAGAAAAAGAAAATCATTGATCCTCCAAACAAAACAAAGTTCTCAATCCTCCAAGCACTTCATAGGAACACTCCAGGTCGTGTTCTGCACATGTTCGGACAAAGAGAGATAATTTCTCCAATCATCAAGCACAAGATTCAGATCATGAAGTTTCTTCTCTAGTCCAATGCAACAATTTGCATGCATCGTGCAAACCAAGTTTATGTCTCTACTCGTTTGACAAAACCCACCAAAGTAAACCGTATCAAAGAATCTCATTTGGACTCCAATCTTAGTGATATAAGGCATGTGCTTGATTCTGTTGAACACATCTTGGTCATGTAACTCTGGATAGTCTATACGAGATTTGTGCCAGAACTTGTAGAACTCAATGCTTCGATTGTTTGATCTCACGTATGTGAAGCCTCCATTGACCCGATTGTCTGAATCAAAAGGGTTTCCAAAGAATCTGTCACATGCCATTTGAAAGTCTCCATCCGGATATAGCCGAGGAAATGGATCTCGAAGCCACATTATATCTGCGTCCTATATAGGTTTACATACACACGAACTGTTTTAAGAAAAACTATGAAATTTGGTTTGTAAAAATCTTGCAGAATCGCATGACTTACTGAACAAGAATCACATAGGAATCAAGATTTACGACCATACACCATGGAAGAGTTGACCTAGTGGCTAAAGTTATTGGATCACCTATTAGGGGTTTAAATGATTCCAAGTTCAAATTCTGTCAAATATACGGACTTCAGGCTAGAACCTCCTGATCATTTTCTTATAAAAAAAGTTTAAGACCATGGAATAATACCGTAAATATGAAGTTAAAACCCATCTCAAGAACTTGTGTAAGAAGCTCGATTCTGCGCCACATCATCTTGAGATAATCAGGAGTGTTGTAAACTTTCTCTCCTGAGAAATCAGTTTCTGAAGTTTCAATTTGGTAACAATTAGGGTGCAGTTGGGAGCATCGTTGGAACGCCTTGCCATCCAAGCAAACCACTACCACATGTGTCAACAGTTGTTGTGTTCCTTGTCCTATACGAAAGCTCTCTAAGAAGAGATCGAACAACGAGTTTGGTTCTGCCCAAGCTTGATTCAGTGTGGTTATAATCACTGTATTGTTCTTTGTCGATGCATTCTCCAAAATCTCCTTGAAACTGATCTTGGGTTTAGCCTGAAACAACAACAAAATAGACTCAAATGAAACCGAGTATAGCAGAAACAGAGTTTAACTCAGAACTGAATACTAATGAGAGCTTACTGATTCTGGAGATATCTCTGATGAGTTTAGTGATGGTGAAGAAAGGGAGCTGAGGTTGTTGACTTCGAGTCGTTGCAGAGGATAAGCTGTTTTGTATAAGACCAGACATGAAGTAGTCAAACCAAGAAACAGAATCAAGATTATTCTTGTTACTTCGTTTTGTCCGATCATATCAAGAAGTTTACTGCGAGATGAAGAACTCATTTTTTCTTTCTTCTTGTTGGTCTTCGTTCTCTTGTCGGTTCTTATAGTAACGTACGAGCAAGCCGAAAGTTATCATAGGCATGATTATTTTATTTTCTTGTTAATTATTATTATATTTTTATCTTAGAATGACTGATTCAAAAAAAGAAAAAATACAAGTGGTTGAATTATGTATCTAATGTAATAATTTAGATACCTATATTTTCTCTGCTGTTAACAAGTCATAGTATGACCATTTATTTAATTACTTAATGTGACATATTTGATTATTTGCATTAAATATTAATAAATAATAAAGATAATAAAAATAAACCTGTTTTTATTAGAAATTTGAATCTTATTTTTAGTTATAACATAATCTGTTGAGAAAAATCTAACAAAATCCTACTAAAAGTTTTAATATTTTTTGATAAAATAATGCATTATAGTTTCATAATTGGTAATGTAATCTTATTATAATTAATAATAATTAAAGTTTTATCATAACACAAAATAAATAAAAATTATATGATACTTTTAAAATTTTATAATTAAAGTAACTATATTAAAATATACATGCTCTATAAATTAAAAATAACAAAATTATATTAAATTGGTAGATTAACAGATTTGTTTTTAAATGGTATCATTTAAATAAATTATCATTCATCGTCGAAAAGGGATAAATTTCGTAAATTATGCAATATTTTATACAATACAAAATCTAAATTAACACATGTTAAACTTTTCTATCTACAACTATAAGATATCATTTTATTTATTTTGAAACTCACAGAAATATAGATCTATAAATATTTATATACAAAATATAATAGTATATAACTAAACCTTAGTTCATGTATTATTTCACAAAATTTGTTACTAGAAATTTTTAATTTTTACAATTAATTAAAATAATTAATGACAAATCATTTTACTTATAAATTTTGAGGTTTATTTTTAATTATCACAAAATCTATTGAGAAAATATAAAATTTATAACAAAATTCAAATATATTTTTACAAAATACTGGATTAATTTAGTAATAAAAATTCAAAATAATATAATCTTCCAAACTAAAAATATAATTGTGTAATTTTCTAAATTTCTCTTAACCAAGTATAAAATTTTAAAATAAATATTAAAACTCAAAATGATAATATTCCAAATTTTATAAAATATAAAATCATAGATGCTAAAATATAACTTTTTGAAGTGTAACACAAAAAGAATTATGTTGTAAAACGAAAAGTAATATTATATTTTGAAATCTTAATTTAATAATAAAATATCAGAATAATTATTACCATAACATCCAAAAATAGCATATATTGAGAAATTTACTAAAATATATGATATATACTACTATGTATACAATTTACTAAAAGATAGAGCTATAACATTTAAACATAACAATGTATTTACTTATAAAACCTCACAAAATACTAAAGTGATAGATTTTGAAGTTTTATTTTTAAACACAACATGTAAATATAAAGTATCATAAACAGATATCCATCTACTGTATAACTAAATAAATTTTAAAATATATTGTATGCAAATTGTAAAATTAAAAGCTATATTAAAGAAGATTATATCTTTGATTATTTTAGATTATAATTTATGTATCAAACTCAGAAATATATTAATATTTAATAAGTAATAACAATCAATAAGAATATGAAATGTATAAAACAAATCACTATATGAAAAAGCAAAAATACTATATTATTAATAAATAAAAAACTTAAACAATAAGATTATAGAGTTATAAAATATATAATGTTAAATGTAAATCATATATTTAAAACTTCTATGATGATATCAAAATCATATATTTATAAAATGAAAAATATATGCACGAATGTGCGGCTCAAACTGTAGTTGTTATTAAATTGTGAATCAATGAGATGATATTGATTGAATTCCTTATACAATCGGAATGAAAAGGTATAGAACATTCTTCATTGTTGACAAAATCGGCCATGGGCAAAGCGTAATAAAACAAGCTTTTTGGTCATTATTATTTTTAATTAATAATATATACAATTTCAATGTCAAGTTATATAAAAAAAATTTAAGATATTTGATCTTAAATATTTAAAATAGATATATAAAAGAAAAAAGTGGTAAAAATTAACTTCACTTATGAATATTCAAAATATTGAATGCTTTCGATTCTATTGATTCACATCAGATTTTTTATATCTATACTATTAAAACATGATACACCTCGATTTTTTTACGCTTTTTGCCCCTACTGGTTAAGCGTTTCCTTCCCTTTCATTAAGGGTGTTGCGGATCTTTCGCGTCCTTAACCGTCTTAACCATTTTTCAGTTACGCATCGTACCGCGGTTATCGCCAATTCCGGATCCGGTATCATTTAAAACAAGTTACACCTCCGTCTTTTTACTCCGAATGCCCCTGCACTTTATCCTTGCCGTCTCTTTCATCGAGGATAGAAACGACATTTGAGCCCCGTTTTCGCGTTAACCGTTTCATTGGTTCGCCACGAAACCAATAAAATAACCAGATCAAATTTGGACTGCCATTGTTTTCCTGTCTGATACTGCGTCGTTTTACTCTTTTTCGACCTATTCCTGTTTGAGCCTGCGTCTCTTTCCTCAAACCGTTTTGATGGCTTCATTTTAAACCGCTTTAACCTTTATCTCAACCGGTATACGACAATTTATTCCCTGGTACCAAATGGCAATACGGTTAGGGGTCCAATCCCTAAATGCAAATGATTCGTCGTCGACTCAAACCCTGAACCCTCTATCGTAGTTTCTTATTACATCGAATGTGTCGACGATGAAATGTCACCAGCTGAATCATATTATGATTTCTATATACACTAACCAATTGATCTCAACCGTCGAATCCCATGATCTGAGCATTTCATCATAGGAATGAAGTCTTTCTTTCGACTAATCCATTAATTTGAACATTTTCAAACATAGCATGTTCTTTAGACTAATCCATAAATTTGAACATTTTTCAAACCCAACTAAATTTGTCAGTTTTATATTGTAATTGATATGCAATTTTTTGGTTTAATGTAATCTGTTTATCCGGAATAATACATTCGTAGTTTTATATTTTTGCTCCTATTTTTCGAATGTAGTTTCTACTTCAACTTTGCAAACCACGTTCAAAACACAATTTAAAAAAAAAACACTGTATAAGGCCCGTATTTTTTATATTTTGGATACATGGTCCAAAATCAAATATACATGCCCCAAAATACAAAACCATTTTTGATTTGGGTAAACAACATCCCCCATTTAAGAAATCTATATAAAACTTGCAAAGCCCAAAATATTCGCGCTTTCAAAGGGCGGATCAAATCTAGTACTCTATTATAAGCTATTCAGGGCCTGACTGGTGTTACCGCAGCGGTTGCGGTTGCGGAAGTTTGCGGATGCGGGTGGTTGCGGTTTTAAACGTTTTCTAGAGATTTTTACGACTGATACAGTGGTTATAAATTGATGCGTTTGCGGGACTTTTATGACTGGTAAACTACCAAACGCAACTGCTGTTAAATAATAAATTAATAATATTTACATTTTATATAATTATAAAGTATAAAAATCATAATATTATAATAAATATAAAATTATATTTATAAAATCATAATATTAAATTTTAAAATTATAGAAAATATTTTTGTTTTAAATTTTTATTATTTCAATTTAAAATTTTTATTGAATATTTTCAGTTTTGTTTTTTATTTTTTTATTTTCTTAAGAAAAAAATTTACCCTCCATAACATAGCGCTATTTGGAACCAGCTTTTGATTTTAAGAGGTTTGGAGCGGCTTGAAGCGATTTATAGCGTTTTCTGTGATTTTCTCAAAACGCCAGCAACCGCTACCAACCGCAAAAGCTGCGTTTACGAGTGGTAGCGGGAAAACCAGTCAAACCCTTAGTAGTTGAAAGAAAGATTCAACCTCCTCATTGTAACTTGGCTAATGAAGTTGCAATTAAACTGTTCTCAGAACAATTTATTTGCTTCTATACTTTCTCTTGATTTATTGATAAAATAGTAAAATACTAGTATATCATCCCGTGCTACGCACGGTCAGTAGTTGCTTGCATCTAAATTATCATTTTTCATAAAATTTACAATAGTCTTTACATTTTGTTTTTATCAAAATAGAAATGGTTTTAGTCACATTTTCTATATATATAAGAACACATAAATTATAGTTACGTATATTTTTGTATGTCTGTTTTTTGTATTTTTTAATTGAATCTTTATTAAAGATAACACGTTCTTAGATTTGATAGACTGAAAATTAAAAACAATGAAAATAAACACATGTACGATTTTTTTTTTCATATGTACAATTTTTTTATATGTTAAGTTTACTTTTTTAGACGAATGTGCTACAAACAGATTTGTAAATACCCAATTTGCCTCATCGAAGTCGTTGACATACTCCTTTTCCTCACTAGAATGTTGGGCTTTTTGGTTGTCTTTTCCACAAATTTTGAAAGCTGCATCACATCATTATTTGTTAGCTTTGGCATGAGATTTCTTGAAGTATATGACGGCTACAAAAACGAAATAGACATTTTTAAAGAGCAACATGAGAGAGAGAGAGAATCAGAGAACAAATAAGGATATCACTGGTTTTCAGATTATACACGATTCTCCTCTTGTATTCTGTTTGTTGGAGAGAACGTTCCTTCATTTAGTTTGTAATTTAGGCTTACCTCCGGTTCTGTTTTTGTTGGATCGAGATGTGAATGTTTACATAATACCTTGATATTCAATGGCCTCCTCTGTCTCGTATAAAAATGAGATACATACAACCATAGGTTTTTCAAATTAGAAAACTTGCATGTGAGCGAGCGAGGTTTGATGTAGTGGAAGTGGTTAAAAAAGAGTGAGATACAGAGAAATTGAGCAAGAAAAAAAAAGTGAGTATGATATCATTACAAAATGCCAGATAGAAACCTTGAACGCCGACGTTGGAATATTTGTGGATTTGAGTAGGAGAGAAAATGTTCTTTTTCTGTGTTGGACATAAATTATTACATGAACATAGAATAACACCTCACAAGTATAAATGGTGGAATTAAAGGTAGTTTTCCAGAGATTGCTGGTAACTGGTGATCGTACTGTTGGAGTATTAGTATTTAGTAATTGCTTATATTGTAAAATGACACACGTAATTTGGTGGTTAAACCTTAAGAACGTGTTTATCTTTTGCTCTATTTAAATTTATATTTGTTTTATTATTTTAAATATAATTTTGTAATAGTACATGTGCCAAGATTTGATTCGCCAAGCAATTTGCGCTTTAATATATAGGGGATTTCAATTTTTAGTTTAATTTTTCAATAGGACATAAATCTGGGAATTTGAATCTTTATTCACAGGTCCCGCCTCGTTTGATCTGTCGGTAGGCGGATGCAGATCGATATTTTCATTATTATTACTAATATCATCTGTTGGATCATTGGTTTAAGCGATTCTGAGATGTAATATTTTTTCTTGCGGATTCAGCAGATAATTTTTTTTTGAACAAAAAAATACTCAACCTGTAGGTTGGCGGATCAAGCGGAGCGGGTTTAACCCCCAACTCAGCACTAGTAGGACCTACGACTATGCCTCTTATGCAAGTGTCAAATTAGGCCTGGGCATTCGGGTCCTCGGTTGGGTTGGTCGGGTCTTCTGTGCAGGTCCTTTGGGTCTTGTAAATTTAGACCCATATAAGTAGCTATAATTTTTTGGTCGGTTTCAGGTCGGGTCTTACGGTCCGGGTTGGTTCGGGTCTATAATTAAAATACCCATAATTTTTGGATTTGGGGTCCGGTCGGGTCCGAATTCGGTTCGGTCTATAATTAAAATACCCATAATTTTGGATTTGGGTGGTCGAATTCGGTTTCGGTATTTAGGATATAAAAGGAAATGAAATAATCAAATTTCATCGGTTTAGTCAAAATTTGTCATATATATCTAAAATTTTACAAAATAACTTAAAATAAACTATTAATAATTAAAATAAAACATTTTTAATTCTATGTTTTACATTTAAAACTTTATGTTACTTAAAAAATGTTATAAAATAATAACAGAGATTGTTAATAAAAAGATATTTTAAAGTTTTTAAGTCGGGTTTGAATCGGTTCTTATCGTGTCGGGTCTTTTCGGGTTCGGTTCTTTTTGGGTTCGGGTCTATTCGGATTGGTTCTTTTCGGGTCCGGATCTATTCGGATAGAAGAATTTTGGACCCAATAGATACTTGTAAATTTTCGGTTCAGTTTCGGGTCGGGTATTTTCGGGTCGGTTCCGATTCGGGTTTTCGGGTCCAAGTTAAAATGCCAAGGCCTATGTCAAGTTAAGCCGACTACTATGTGAACATTCCACCCAACTGTGCTTTTCTTGTTTCGCACAATTTATTTTTCCTTTTTCACGGGGTCAAATTTGGAAAAAATCATCATCTATTCACCACCGTCAGATCAATCCAACGGTTAAGAAACACTCGTCGAACATTCTGGAACACACGAAGCCTCCTCATTGCTTGTATATAAACTCAAACCCCTAGCAGAGCTCTCTCTCCCACACCACAACCTCAAACCTACTTCCTTTCACCGCCGCCTCAAAGCTTTATTCGTCGATCTCACAATGGCGGGTAAAGGAGAAGGTCCAGCTATCGGTATCGATCTCGGTACCACCTACTCCTGCGTCGGAGTATGGCAACACGACCGTGTTGAGATCATCGCTAATGATCAGGGAAACAGAACGACGCCGTCTTACGTCGCTTTCACCGACTCCGAGAGGTTGATTGGTGATGCCGCTAAGAACCAGGTCGCCATGAACCCAATTAACACTGTCTTCGGTACGTAATCTTGATTCTCTGTTTCAGTTGAATACGATTCCTGTGAATTTTAGATCTGTGAGGTTATCTTTAGAGTTTATTGATTTACCTTGGAATGATTTAGTAAGCTCTGTTTTTGTGTGTCTTTGATTATTACAGATGCAAAGAGATTGATTGGTCGGAGATTCAGTGACGCGTCTGTCCAAAGCGACATGAAGCTATGGCCATTCAAGATCATCCCTGGTCCTGCCGACAAGCCCATGATTGTCGTCAGCTACAAAGGAGAGGAGAAACAGTTTGCTGCTGAGGAGATCTCTTCCATGGTTCTCATCAAGATGCGTGAGATCGCCGAAGCTTACCTTGGTGTCACCATCAAGAACGCTGTGGTCACTGTTCCAGCTTACTTCAACGACTCTCAGCGTCAGGCCACAAAGGACGCTGGTGTCATTGCTGGTTTGAATGTGATGCGTATCATCAACGAGCCTACAGCAGCCGCCATTGCTTATGGTCTTGACAAGAAGGCGACCAGTGTTGGGGAGAAGAACGTTTTGATCTTTGATCTTGGTGGTGGTACTTTTGATGTGTCTCTTTTGACCATTGAGGAAGGTATCTTTGAGGTGAAGGCTACTGCTGGAGACACCCATCTTGGTGGTGAGGACTTTGACAACAGAATGGTTAACCATTTTGTTCAGGAGTTTAAGAGGAAGAGCAAGAAGGACATTAGTGGTAACCCGAGAGCTTTGAGGAGGTTGAGGACGGCTTGTGAGAGAGCAAAGAGAACTCTTTCCTCCACTGCTCAGACCACCATCGAGATTGACTCTCTCTTTGAGGGGATTGATTTCTACTCTGCACTCACCCGTGCTAGGTTCGAGGAGCTCAACATGGATCTTTTCAGGAAGTGTATGGAGCCCGTTGAGAAGTGTCTGCGTGATGCTAAGATGGACAAGAGCACTGTCCACGATGTTGTCCTCGTCGGTGGCTCTACACGTATCCCCAAAGTTCAGCAGCTTCTCCAAGATTTCTTCAACGGTAAAGAGCTCTGCAAGTCTATTAACCCAGACGAGGCTGTGGCTTATGGTGCAGCGGTTCAGGGTGCTATTCTGAGCGGTGAAGGGAACGAGAAGGTGCAGGACCTTCTTCTCTTGGATGTTACTCCTCTTTCTCTCGGTCTTGAGACTGCCGGTGGAGTCATGACCACCTTGATCCAGAGGAACACAACTATCCCGACCAAGAAGGAGCAGGTCTTCTCCACTTACTCTGACAACCAGCCTGGTGTGTTGATCCAAGTCTACGAAGGTGAGAGAGCTAGGACCAAGGACAACAACCTTCTCGGAAAGTTTGAGCTCTCTGGCATCCCTCCTGCTCCTCGTGGTGTCCCTCAGATCACAGTCTGTTTTGACATTGATGCAAATGGTATCCTCAACGTCTCTGCCGAGGACAAGACCACGGGTCAAAAGAACAAGATCACCATCACAAACGACAAGGGTCGCTTGTCTAAGGACGAGATCGAGAAGATGGTGCAAGAGGCTGAGAAGTACAAGTCTGAGGATGAGGAGCACAAGAAGAAGGTGGAGGCCAAGAATGCTCTTGAAAACTATGCTTACAACATGAGGAACACCATTCGTGATGACAAGATCGGTGAGAAGCTTCCTGCTGCAGACAAGAAGAAGATTGAAGACTCGGTTGAGGAAGCAATCCAATGGCTTGATGGTAACCAGACTGCTGAAGCAGATGAGTTCGAGGACAAGATGAAGGAGCTGGAGAGCGTTTGCAACCCCATCATCGCGAAGATGTACCAAGGAGCTGGTGGTGAGGCTGGAGGCCCCGCTGGAATGGATGACGATGAAGCTCCTCCTTCTACCGGAGGTCCTGGCCCCAAGATCGAGGAAGTCGACTAAGTTGGTTCTGTTTGAATGTTTGGGATTTGTTTGTCTGAGACCTCTGAATTTCAGTTCCGGTTTTATGTAGTGCTCTATTTTTGAGCTATGTTACTCTTATCTCTTATGAACCTTTTCCAATTATGTTGCAGTTTTGAACTTGTTAAATTTGTCTTTTTTTTTGTGGTTCCAATTGTTCGTGGTTTTACTCTTGTAGTTTAATGGAAACAGAGTAGGGGAATGATAAACTGATGTTCTGATTCTTATGCAATCAGCTCGTCATTGCGTATATATCTTCAGGATGGGAACTGGGTTCTTGTTCTAAGAAACTCTTCAGCTGATTGTTGCTAGATCCGTTAGTTTGTGTGTTAAGTTCCTTTCTTTCCAAATACCACTCTGAAATTTCAAAACAAATAGTTAGTTTACCTTACCCTTCAGATGATTTATTTTAATATCATGTAGATCGATTGAAAATACACAAATTTTTTTGGAGGCTATAGTAATAAACGCAAGTCTTTTCTTAGCAATTGAAACAGATTCCACCTTTAAAAAGCACATAATATTTTGGTCCAATATAGTAACACAGTCTCTCTTTGACCCGGCAAAAGGCGGTATACGTTTGACTTTTATACGTTTGACTTATACAAAAAATCAGCCATGGTTCGTTAATCGTATCAACCATCATGAATACGCCAACATGATCTAACATATGGATTTTTTTTTTTTTTTAATCAAACCTTACTTTTATAAAATTCTTACTCTCCATGAATGGAGAAAGTGTACGAACATAGCAAGGAAACCATCCATGCCAAACAAACAGCTATTACAAGGAAGCAAATACAACATAGAAAGATAGGAGTATACAAAACGCTTAAACAACTAATGATGTCGAGAAGTTCTCTAATCTCAGCGGCCATCGAGCAGTATAGTGAGGTGAAGCCTTGAACTTAGAGACCACAGTCAGTGATATAAATCCCAAGATTGGAGCAGCAACAAGTGCACAATCAACAATCTTCAACATGGCTACAAAGCCTTTAATTAGAACTTCAATGTTAGAAGTATCTCTAATCTTCAATAATACATTCCCTACACCAAAACCACATAAAAGTAGATGATGAAAGTGGGAGAAAAACAAAATCCATAAAGGAGGGAACCTGATAGTAAACGACCAGATTCCCATGATGAGTGGATATGTGAGGCATCAATCCATTAAGCTGCCACTGAGTATAGAAGGACTTGAATACCACAAAGATAGAACTGCATACTGCAGTAAAGGGACTGCATACAGCAGTAAAGGAACTGCATACTGCAGTAAAGGGGCGCACCAGGGAGAGAAACAGAGATAGATTCAAAGAGAGTTCAAAATACCAAACCAATGATATAAACTCATCACCTAATATTAAGTTAAAGAATCTCTGAGATAACACCTGGATTAATGGAAGTGGAAGAGAGACAGAGATGGAGATGGGGATGGGGATCGAGCAACCCATTGTTGAATCAACAAACACTATGACAAGCGTTATGAACGTCAGAGGAGGATATATGAAATTGCTGGGAGAGAAACGGTGAGGACCCAATCAACGCACCAATAAAGAAACAAACTGCATGCTGCAGGAGACAAACACTTTGAGACAAAACTTGTGTCATCAACATACACAAGAGAAATAACGCCATGACTGAACACAAGCACCAGATTCAACAAAGGAGATTTCAAATCAGAAGATTTTGAAAACAGTTGTGAAGATGCTGTGTTGAACAACAGAAGAAGCACTAGAATGGACGGTACGTCTGGAGGATCCGGTGGTTTTGGCGTAGAGCGAGCTTCAAGGGGCACAGAGGGAGACGTACATGGTGGCGGATCAGGAGGAGGACGGAGATGGAGTTGCGCTGGAGGATACGGAGAGCGGAGTCGCGACGCAGGAGAGCGGAGTTGTGACGGAGGAGAGCGGAGTCGTGACGGAGGAGAGCGGAGTCGTGACGGAGGAGGACGGAGTCGTGACGGAGAACGGAGTCGTGACTGAGGAGGCGGATGGAGTCGTTAAAGGAGACGGGCGGACTCGTGACTGAGGCGGCAGACGGAGTCGTGACGGAAAAGATGAAATCAACAAAGGAGCCATGAGAAGGTTGACTGCTTCATGCGACAAGAGGAACGAAGATAAAGATTGTGGCTTCCAAAGAGGTGATCTTCTTCTACTCCATACAAAGCTCAGATGAAAGAATTAGGAGAAAAAGATTCAAAATTTGAATCTAGATCTAAGATCTGCAGAGAGAATTCTCTCTCTACATTTTCTCTCCCCGGCTGACGCTATATTGATCTAAAATATGGAATTATTTTGTTAAAACAATGAATACTTAATAATTGGTAAATACTCTCTCTATTTCTAAAAGATCCATATTCTAAGATTTTTCACATATATTAAGGAAACACATTAAATTTGCATAGTTTTTTGTTATTATCTTTTTCCCACAATTTTAAGCCAATAAAAATCCAATAAATGCAATTAAGTTTTTTGAAATTTGTAATTATTTAATAAAACATGCATTGAAAATGCAAAAAATAGATCTTTTAGAAACAAAAATTTTCTCTAGAATATAGATCTTTTAGAAACAGAGGGAGTACTAAATAGTATACTTTTACACTCATCTGTTTTTTTTTTTTTGACATCATTTTACACTCATCTGATAGCTGATAAATAACATACTGTTACATTCATCTGATATGATTATTCCCTATTTGAAAATAAATTTATTTTATGCATAAAAATAGATTACTCTGTCTTTAGACAACCATAGCTTACTCTGTCTTTAGACAACCATCAACTTCGGTAGCATTGCTTGATTTTCCATACACGTTAATGCATTCAAATACGGGCTTACTTCCATCGACTGTTGTAATATTGATGCGATCTAAAACGATGTCTTTGCAAGATGTGACTTCGCTGCAGTCTAGCTTTATAATCTCACCTTGCCGGGATGTTCCATGTATATCTGTGAATGTCACGTTGCTAATTGCCACTGCTGATTCCTATTAAACAAAACATATACAAAAAATATTAACCTCACTATACTTGCACAATTTTATATTTTACGAAAATAAAAAAGAAGATGATTCACCTCCACCCCTTGACGTCCTTTTTCCATATACTTCTGATCGATTATAATCGGATTTTTTGTTTCATTGAGTTGGATGTCCTCGAAAACTATATTTCTTGCATATCCTTTTCCATTCTAAGCATTCAAATTAAAATAGTAATTAACAAAAAAAAACTCTATCATTATTATACCACTTCATTTAGAACTTGATCCTAGTGTTAGAAGAAGAGGTAGTTTGATTAGGATGGCAATTTATAAGTCGGTGTCCTATGTAACGGTGGAGTGGAAAATCGAAAAGACCTTTTATTTGACCGCCCGATCAGCAATGAGGTTTGGTCTTTCTTCTCATCTACTCTCCCTCTTTCTCCTCCCACTGAGTTAGAGGATGGTATTAGATGATTGTTAGACCATTCAAGAGATAAGAATGTGAGCTTGATAATTAAGTTGTTGTTTCAAGCTTCAGTCTATTATATATGGAAATAGAGGAACTCAAGAATTCATTCAGATGCTGCTTAACAACCGGCAGTGATTACTGCAGAGATCAAGCAGTTGGTGAGGCTCAAGCTAGACCCACTGTCCAAACCTTAACCAAACTCAGTGGGTGCAAACACTCTTCTTTCTACACGCACTTCCAATTTCTAAGCTAACTCGAGTTGTTTTGTGGTCTGTATTCTGTAGTAGTTGGCAGGTTAGCCACTGTGTGGACGTTTGTAAATTGTAACTAGCCAGTGTTTGTTGTTGGTTTTTTAGGCCTCTTCCCGTTTTTAAGGAAGAGTGATTAATGAAATGCGGATTTATTAAAAAAATAAAATAAATTTTTTAAATAGGTAACTAAATTATATAAAAATTATTACCAGCCATGTCTTAATTCTCGCCCCATTATCGGTTCTATTGAAAGTGCAATTAGTCACTTGGACGTTCTCAACTATAGATTCTTCTCCATCTTGTCCTAGACTTCCCACACTGTAATTTAATTATAATGAAAAGAACTAAATTAATTCAGTATAGAATCGAAGAAATAATATCTATGTGAAGGCATTAAGTAATCACACATATAAGTTCAAAGAAATAACTAATAGTAGATATACCTTATTCCATGCCCAGGACCACAATTCATCCTTGTGATATTGATATTTACACTTCCACTGCTTATAGCTACACAATCGTCTCCTGTAAAGTATTACGAAACTGAAATACAAATAACATGTTTGGAAATTCAGTGATTACAAAAATGAGAATATCTAACTACATACCAGTCCCAATGACAGTGTCGTTTATTTTTACATCACGTGATTTTGAAATATTAATTCCATCGGTGTTAGGGCTATCATCGGGTGCAAAAAGTTTTATCTGCGTGATTTTAACATTTATGCAATCGCAGATCGAGATATGGTTTCTCGGGCTATCGAACGAGGTTATTCCCATTATTTTAAGATGATTGCAACCATCAAAATGCAATTGCTACAATAAAAACAAAGAACACTTTCGTCACGAGCTTTTCGTTATAGAGGAGTCAATTTAATAAGGGGAACTATATATACTCACGGTAGGGCGTTTAGAAGGTGGCAAAAACGGCTGGATTTATTGAATTATTAGAAGAAGAAAATAATGTTAGATTAAAATTTTATATAATTGAAACTAAATAATTTTCATTTGCTTAAATAAATAAAACCTTCCAGAAAGACGAACCACGTCCATTGATTGTTCCTGAACCATTGACTGTTAAACCGATGATTTGCTTAAAACTGACCCATTCATATGACTTATAATCTGACCATGCTGCTTTGTTGATAGGCGCGACAATCTTTCCTTTAAACTGAAGAATTGGTCACATAAACAATCAATATTCACACACACTTTTTTGTTCAACGCATAAGTTTGTTAGTCTTTAAGATATTACTCTAGCGATGTTACCTCAACTTGTACAGATGCAGAGTTACAAGGTCCTTGAAACACTAGCGGTTGTAGTAAAAATGTATTATTTGAAGGAATAAGGAGTGTTTTATTACTCCCACCACTGCCGCACATAGCTTTCCATGCTTCCACAAAAGCCTTTCTCCAAAAAATTAAACTTGTCAGATTAGTAGTAAATAACTAAACATTTGCAAAAAAAAAAAAAAATTGATTTACTTATAGCGAAAAGAAAGAACAGAAAACACATAGTAAATACGTATATGCTAAAATGTTGGGTAGGATATAAAACATTTTGGTAAAACTACAAAACCTTTTTATATAAAAAAAACTATATCACGTTATTCAAAAGCACTTAAATTGATGCAAATTGATTATAATTTTCACATTTTATACGCTCTATGCAGCAGGGGAATCATGGTCAGTCCTTTCGCATGTCTTTTTTGGATCAAACAACAGTTTTATAAATTATTAGTCTCCATAGCAGGAGAAATTGTTCACAGGCAATAACAAGGCCAAACCGGCTAAAACATTTGTTTCTACCATAGCAAAACAGAGCAATGAGATACAACACCATAGGATATGAGGCACGTCCACCTAATGTATTTGAATAGGATTCAAATTCAAAAATTATTTTTACTAAATAAATTATATATAATTATTGATATGGGAGTGTGTACGTATGTAGTATGTATATATTACATTTACCTCAAATATATGCTTAATAAAGAAGAGAAGACTTCATATGAACTTCGGATAATATGATAAGAAAACCATTTTCAAATAAAGAAGAAGAAGATAATATGAGAAGATAACGAACTCTCAGTGTCAAGACGTTAAATTAATGTATTTGTTTAATACGAAAAGATAACCAAAAATCAGTGTCAATTTGAAATGTCTATGTAATATATATATATGAAAAAGATTTTTTTTCTTCTAAATATGAAAAAAGATTTGATGAAGATATTTAAATGTCAATGATGTCATCATTAGAAAAAAGTAAAACATGACGTGAAACTTTAGTACACTTTAGATTCTTTTAGTCTCTTTATATAATTAAAAACACTTGTGAAAATACTGAAAGTTGTGTCATATTTTTTTTTTGGAAAAAAATACAGATAGTTTCATATATGTGACAAAACGAGATAATGTTTTGCAATACGATACCTTTGAATCATCGGTGGTACCATCTCCTTTAGCACCAAACTGAAGCACATCATAGACTTGGCCATGTACAAAACAAAAATTGAGTAGAGTCAACAGGAATACAGCGCGTACTAAAATTTCCTACAACATCCAAAGCAATGTCAATTGAAAATAATATATTAGACAAAAGATAATCTATACTTGATTTCTTATGTACCATTTTGTGCTGATGGTCAAATGAATTCTTTTAACAAAAACGAAGATGATGACCAGATGATTAAATTGAATGTAAAATTGAATGTAAGGTGTTATGTCTATGTAAGTATTGTTCATCACGTATTTATATACTTACAAACATGGGTGTTGTTTTAAAACTTGCATATTTTATACCTAAAATCATTAAAGAACAATTCATATGTTATGCTTATAATGGATGTAGTCAATCCAATAAGATAATCATTTTAGATTTAAATATTAATTGTAAACTTAGTTTGAAAATTAATAATAAATTACCACAGAGAAGAAAAACATATTAGGAAAAATAAAAAGAATACTGATTTTTTAAACAATTGTATTTAGATGTACATTATACTCAGTTTGCATTAATCTAATCATATTTAAAATATATAAGTATTATTTAGTGCTGCTGATTAGGCATTGACATTGAAAACTACAAATATGTTTCTAATAATTTAGTAGACTTTAAAATATATAGATAATTACTTAAGATAAAAGGTATGAAATTAACTTATCTAGTAAATAATTTTATTTTCATCTTGACTTAACCTATAGTAAATTTGTATGAATGTGAGATAATAAAGATAATCCATTTTATTTATAATAAATAAAAAAATAAAATTTTATTTTTCAGAAGAAAAACATAGCATGCATAATCCAGAAAATTAAGAAAAGAGACATCAATCATGACGGTTGAAACCTCAATCCAGATGAAAACAAAGAAGGCTAAATGGTCTTTAAGAGGAAAACGAAGAAGGGTATATGGCAACCATTTAGGCCATGTTTATATGTACATCTCAAAGATGCATCTAGATGGTCTATTTAGATTCTTTATCCAAATGCTCCATCCAAGTGTTGTTCGTTTGTGTATTTCATTTATGCATCCAAATGAAGCGTAT
Organism: Brassica nigra; assembly: GCA_016432835.1. Taxonomy (NCBI): domain Eukaryota; kingdom Viridiplantae; phylum Streptophyta; class Magnoliopsida; order Brassicales; family Brassicaceae; genus Brassica; species Brassica nigra. The sequence continues at coordinate 5,985,127 of CM028243.1, read as the reverse complement.
CAATCCAAACTATGTTTGTTTGCTTTTTATTTTTTGAATTTTCATCTGCATCCAGATGCACTTGTTACTAAAATGTCTAAAATAAACATGTTTTAATGGTTTAGGCAGAAAATTGTTTGTTTTGTCGTGTTTTGACGGAAAAGTCCATTTTTACGGTTTTAGCCAAAAATGCATTATCACGATTTCAGCGGAAAAATCTGTTTTTACGGTTTTGACAGAAAATGTGTTTTACGGGTTTAACCAAAAATGCGTTTTTACGGTTTTTATGGAAAAATACATTTTTGCGTTGTTGGCAGGATAGTAAATTTTTCGGTTTTGGCAAGAAAGTGATTTTTTCAGTTTTGTTGAGAAACTGTATTTTTGTAGTTTTAATAGGATAGTCCGTTTTTACAGTTTTGGTCGAAAAGTGAGTTTTTACGGGGTTTGGCTGAAAAGTATGTTTTACTGTTTTGGCTGAAAAATGCGTTTTGCGGGTTCGGTCAAAAAGTGTGTATATATGGACTTGTTTTTTTTTTTAATCTATAAGACAAAAACAATTCAGGTTCTGCAAAAAGAAAAAGAAAAATTCTCTAGGATGATTCTTAAAATTTTTTATTGCAAATATAGTTCTTAAAGTTCAAAATAACCAAAATATTTTATGAAAAGGTAAATAGATACTTATATCCCTTAAATTAAATAATACTTTTAGATATAATATATTCATGGGTAGTTTGTAAAAGTTTAAGGATTAATCTGCAAATAAAAAAAAAATCAACATTAAAATAAGGTTATGAATAATGATCCCTTAGATTTGAAGGAATACTATTTACAAACTTTTTTCTTTTCAAAATGATGTACCGCTGAAAATGGTTTCCCTCATTTTTAGTTTTTTCTCAAACCGATGAATCATTGAAGATAGTTTAACTACCCATGTTGTCCAAAAAAAGGTTTAACTACCCGTATACGTTACAGAAAGAAATTGCAAATTGTAGAAATGAATTAATCCCAAAGAAGAAATATAATGTGCATAAGATTCTGTTTTCAGCTTTTGACATTATGTTCCTTTTAAGATCAAGAAAAGATCAAAATTAACAAGAAAAGTCTCAGTTCTCCAATGGTAGAGCCACAACCATACCAACGTCCTCCTCAGGTGTTCATTAGTTTCCATGGAGATGAATTGCATGACAACTTCATCAAATATCTTGTGTGGGGAATGAGATCAACGTTTTTATTGACAGAGGAGAAGCAAATAGGAGAGAAATCCGAAACCTTTTCACAAAGATCGAGGATTCGAATATCGCCGTCGTCATCTTCTCCAAGAGGTATACAGAATCAGAGACATGCTTGAACGAGCTTCGAAAGGTGCATGAACACGCTGACAAAAGAAGACTCATGGTGATTCCTGTCTTCTATGATGTAAGCACGAGGGATGTGAAGTGTCTCGAGGGTGAATTTGGTGATCATTTTAAGGAAATGAGGGAGAGATACAAAAATGATCAACTTAAGATCTTGAATTGGGAGGGATCCTTGAGTTCAATAGCTGACAGAAAAAGCCTGACTTCAGAAGAACACGGGTATTGATTTTCTTGATAATGCTTACAAGTAGTGAAGAACAAATTGTTTAGATATTTAGAAAAGAAAACGCAAAATATAATGCATCGCTTGGCAAGAACATTTGTTGAATTGTACTTAAGAAGAATGCTTGTTTGGTCTTAACTGAAAGGTTTTTTTTTTCTCAATCTTGTTTACAGGCTGGGTTTAGGTCTTGTCAGAGCAATAGTTAGTACAGTTACAAGCAAGCTACTGAACTCCGCTGGAGGAAGAAGGAGAAGTTTGTCGAAAGGACTAGTGTTTGTTTTGGCTTCAGCTGCGGTTTTCCTCATTAGTCTCTTCATAGCATATATTTTTGGGGCTGATGTGAGAATTTATAAATCTGTTTAGTGTTTGCTAGGTGTTCAGTTTTGGTTGGTGTCTTGCACCAGCTTTATCGTCTATGAACACAACCTAACAGATGATCTCTTGATTGATCACCAACTCTTAGTCAAATGGCTTCACTCTGTTTTGCTGTACATATGTCTAGTTGTTGTTTACTACCTCAAAGAACAAAACGTGTCCTTTATGACTTTGATTCTGACTATTTTTTATAGGTTTCGGATATTTTCCAATATTTTAGATGGTTTGGAATATTTTCAAGTATTTTAGATATTATATCTGAAAATAATTAATATATTTAGTTATATTAAATATTTCTGGATACTCAAAATATTTTGGCTCATGTCAGGTTCAGTTTCATTTTCAGTTCTACAGGTATTAAAGTTTTAGATCTTTTCCGCTATTTTACTAGTTTCTGTTCGGGGGACGATATTTTGCCCAACCATGGCATATAAATTACTGGTTCTAAATAGGGTGTTCTTAATTGAAATGAAAACATGGAAAGACGATTTCATGATAATATGATATATATATATACAGGGCTGGCTCTGGGCTAAAGCAGGTAAAGCCATTGCTTTAGGCGCCGCAGAGCCCTTGCTTTAGGCGCCGCAGGGCTGGCCCTGGGCTAAAACAGGTAAAGCTTTTGCTTTAGGCGCCAAAATATGTTATGTATTTTAGGAGCAGGAAATTTATTAAAATTGATAGTGGTGCAGTGGTTCGAGCCATCCTTCATAACATAGAGAGCGCAATTTCGACTCTTATGCCCAACATATCATATTCACCCATAATTTTTTTTTACATATGGGTTTATAGCTTTTGGGCTTTAGGCGCCAAATGGAACTGGACCGGTCTTGTATATATATATTGGTTTATTATTCAAAAAGTTGTTATAATGTAATGATAATGTGTATATTGTTTTGTCTTACAATTTAAATTTCACTTTTGTATAATATTTTTTCCTAAAATGTATCAAAATAACGTAATTATAATAACGATTACAACTCAAATTCAAGAAAATGAAGGAGAAACATGCAAATGATCCCCAGATGATCAATAGATGGGAGGTTGCCCTGAAGTCTGTCACCGAAAGAATAGGCCTTTCCACAGAAGTATACTTATGATTCTTCTTATATCAACAGCAAATGAAAACAACACTAAAGGCTTCTCTTCTTTAACTCATGAGTCATGTCTTTTTTTTTTTTTTACTAAAAATCATGAGTCATGTCTTTTCCGCAGAAAAACTCTGGTTAAGACTATAGTTGTGGAGGTTAGGAGACATCTAGGCATACTGCTCTGTGGACAAGTTCGGTGTTTAGCTTTATCGTAGCTCCTACGCTTTTCCCAAATGTGAAGTTTTTGAGGACTGGTAAGTGGGTCTTAGGTTTTCCATTTTTGGTTCTTGTCTGTCATATGTGGTATAGTGAAAGAAAGAAGACACCGCTGGCTTACATCACCCAACTGAGTCATATCACCATCTGGGACGAAAAGGAAGACCATAACAAACAACCGGTTTCACATGGGGCTTTCGTTAGGAAATGGAAGGGACGTCATCACACTGCTTGAGATAGAGAAGAAATGGAAGGGACGTCATCGTTGGGTTGAATGAGAACAATACTGCATTGACCTTCGGGCTTGGTTCTTGATTTTTCATTCATTACGTTCACATTCAACTTTTAAGCTACTAAACACCATGGATGATCCCTGTTTGGTTTGAGCATAAACAAGAACACTCCGGCTCAACTGATTCTCTCTTGATCATTCGCTTTTCACGAGTGATCATAAATTTGATTAGCGGTACCTTCTGAGTCACTTGCCTCCAAATGGAAGTGTTCCCTCCAGATCTCATTAACACTTCCATTTGGATGTGTATAATCAAAGTATCGTCTCACCTACACAAAAATCACTTCACATATTTGGACCCACAAACGAACATTTGAAAAAGACAGAACAAGAAAACTCTCTTTACCTCTTTCATAGACTTTTGGTACTTTAAAATCTTCTCTGGTTTCACTTTTCTCAACTTCTTAATAAAAAAACCGGGTTATAAAGCCGAATCACTCCTCAAGGATACAGAGAACGTTCTGTAAATCTACAACATCACTACCGATGTAATCAAATGGCAGTTCAACGCCATCACTTACGATCATCGGTATACATAGACTCGCAATGAAATCAAACAATCTGCAAGCACAAGGAGTATCACCAGCAGGATGTAGACAAAACTTAGACGTATGCATATTCTCTCTTGATTGCGTTTTGACCACAACATCATCTTCCTTCTCAAGCAGCTTGGAAAAAAAAAAAGCAAGTCTCGGACTCTACCTCCCTATCAAACCAAAGACACAACAGAGCACATCGGAAGACATACATTACAACAGATCAACGATCGTTTTAGATATCTTACATCTTTGCGGCTTCCCATGAAGAACAACAAAGTGTTCCTCTTCGTTACAATATGAGATATGTTTTTTCACCGAGTGGGATATCGACATCTAGCTTTCCACACATAGACAGCTTTCTAGGAAGGACTAAACATAAATGACACAGTTTCTCCAAGACTGCTCCAACGAGAACAAAACTTGGGTTCACTCCCTGTGGTGAACCCTCTAATTCACCACAATACTTAACACCAATCAAAGTGCCACATGGGACTAGTTAAAAAAGGAAATTGAACTTGTTTCCTGAGTCAAAGGGATCTACTGATGCTTATTATTTTCTTGCTTAGACTTCAGAGTATCCCTTTGTTTTCGGGGGTACCTCTATTTTGTGTTTGATTTTTAGTCTTCAAGCAATAAACTCAGTGTTATAAAAAAAAATTGTTTTAGCCAGAATTGTGTGTTGGTTGCCAAGAAAAACTGAAATTTGTGATAAAATATAACTTCATTGCTGCTAGTAAAAGAGCTGAAAGGGTTGTTTCTAAAGTCTGGCTTTAAACTCTTCGGTTGTTTGATCTAGAGGATAAGTTCTGATTGATCACTGCTTTTGATACTGTTACTAGATTTTACAGGCTCTTTCTTAACCTCTCTGTTATGTGTTCTAAACAAACTAATAAGCAAAAAAAAAACTAAGCTTTTGAGCTCAATAAGTTTCTTTACGGTTCTATTGACATTGTCAAGTTACAAGTCCTCGTGCAACTACTACCAACAGGTAATGTCTGAGCCCATGTTTGGTTACTGTAAGTTAATCAAACTCTGAAAACTAGTAAAACTCTTGCATAAATTCAAAAATTGCAGCTCTGAATCAAGTGAAGTGGATGAGCTTGAAAAAGAGGTTGGCTTCACTGCGAAGAATCTGAGAGTCAGCTATATATGCATGATGTATGCTTAAAGAATAAAAGAACAGTTTCCTTTTTTCTTTCTTTTTTTTTTTGCTTGTGATCGATCTCTGCATAAATCTGCTGAAACTCATTATGTATCAAGCAAATTCTCAAAAGATGAAACAAAGCTTACGTCTATTTTTTTACCAAAAAAAAAAAGATTACGTCTATCTTTTTCCTCCGTCGACGGCGTCTTCTTTTTGTTTTAGCTATTTTTACTTCTTTTTTTCTTTTAGTTTTAATTTCCTTTTTTTTAATCCATATGGCACTTTGACTGGTGCTGATGATTGTGGTGAGTTAGAGGGTTCACCCCCTAATTAATTAAAAAAGGATTGTGCCAAGTTTTGTTCGTTAAATAATAGTGATTTCTTCACCTTTAAGTTAATTATCTAGGGTTGTGTGCTACAAAAAAATGTTAATTATCTAGGGTTTACCTTGTTTTAATTATATTTTCCAAGCTGGTAGAATCTAGATTAAAATTAACGATTTGTATTGCGTACAACCTCTTCTCATATTTTTACAACATTCACATATTTGGAAAAACAAAAATAAAATAAAGATTATATACGTAATACTGGCTACCTATGGTTTTACGATTTCTAAACTATTAGTTCATTATTAGTTTGATAAAAAAATATTATTAATATAACTTACCAAATAATCTAAACTATATTAAAAATAATGATTTATGGTAACTAATTTTTGTAACTATATAAAGAATAATAACGCTTGATTAATTCTTTTTATATTTATAAATTACTTAATATAACAAACTAAACTTTTTATAATTTTTATTTATTTAACTTGATCTAAAATAAAATGTAATTCTAGCTAATTATTATCACTTTCCAAATAAACTAAATGATATTACAAATAATAATATATGGTAGCTAATTTTAAAATTATAGAAAGTGTAATAATATTTGATCAATTTTTATATTTATATACTAAATAAAATAATGAATATAAAAAATTTATAGAAATCAATTTATAGTATCTATAATAATTATTATTCTCTTATAATTTTCACATATGTTTTATAAATAATTAGGTTTTTGAAGATTGGACGAATTATATTGAACAGTATAAAAACTTTGATTAAAATATTTTTTTAGCATTTAAATCAAATAATAAAGTGAATAAGATAATGTTATGTTCAAAAAGAATTATAAGATGATTTTTTGGTTCATGTATAGTTTATATTACTATTTACAGAAATAAATAAATATTTGGCAAAAATATGTAAAAAATTAGGAAAACATTAGCAAAAATTTAATAAAGAAACAAAATAATAACGAAAAAATAAGAAGAAGCATAATATGTGATGGAGAGGTTAATGTGATACTTACATGTATAATTTCACAAGCATTTGTTATTACTAAAAATTCATTAGTTATTTAAGATCAAATTTATGGAAATTTTATGACATTCTATACATATTATATATTTTCATATAATATTTATATACAATATTTATATCCGCGAATTCGCGGACAACCACCTAGTTTTCTCTTTATTTAACCGTAAATTCAACCGAGAGAACAAAGAATTCAAAATAGTTTTTCAATAATTCTTAAAAAATAAATCCGAACTGAGCCTCACGGTTCCCTTATTCAGTAACTGAAAACAACATGATTTTCTAGAAACATAGATTCATAACTCTGTTCACAATGAAAACCCTTGATACAAAGGGACTTAATATCTTTAACCAAGTCCATAAACGCCCAGATCACTGGTCACCACCGTTGTGGCTTCCACCATCACGGAGGCTGTTACTTGTGGAGGCTGATGTTTTCTTCTTCTGAGTAACCCACCTGCGGCACCAAAGAGGACGCCCCTCCACATTAAAGAAAGCCTTTTCACGGTTTTGCATAATAAAGTCTGGTGAAAACGTACGCTTGAATACCACTTTACCAAACAAAGGTGGCCCCCTTACTCCCCTACGTGGGAACACAAACGCATCCGCGACATACGGTTCGTGAGCCCCTCCGTGAACCCTGATCATGATCATTACCATCATATTTACATACACACAATAAAGAACCAATTGGTAAGTAAATGTGATGTGTAATTAAGATGCAAGTAAATGCAATTAGATTTAGCATTTCGACAAACTAAACCAAAATTATGATATATTTACAATATGTATATGTGTGTGCGCGCCGACTTGGCAAATATATTAAAATATTATGGTACACATAGCAAACAGTATAAGTCACGACATGAGACAGAGCATTAACCTAAAAATTTGCTTATTAATATATTTGGAGGATTTAGGCATTAGGGTTTTTTACTTACGTCTTGAAAAAGTTTAAGATCTGAGTTTCCGTGAGGGGAAACCCATCGGAGAACGTCAAATATAAGCAATGCTGGTCGGTGTATACCGGCTCCGGTTTGAAATCTGGCGCATTAGCATACTCATTCATGACTTTCTCTCGCTCTCTCCAACAGTGAGAGCACGCTATCTCCAACAGTGAGAGCACGCTTAAAATTGTGTACATATATATCTATAACGTGAGGAGGGTACGTACGTAAGGATGCAACGGTTGGAGTTTAAGGAATAATATCTTTAAATTAATGAATAAATAAAAAATTTAACCAGGTAACAAAAATAGGTACACTGAAATTGCAGCGATCATGCATCTTTGTTGTAACCAGGTTGTAACATCCATTACAGCAAAAAAAAAGAGAAAAATGTAACGTCCATCACAGCTATCTTTGAAACTTAAATCCAATTAGGCCCATTCAGTCCTGGCCCAAACCGGCCCGGTCTATCCCGGACAAACCGGGATTAAACAAAGGATATTATTAGAGAAGACCCGGCGACCCTCTTGATCGTTTTGTATTTCTTTACCTTTGGGGAATAAACTCGCGACTCCTGCGAATCAAATCGACGGCGAGTTCGTTAGATACCTCCTTCGATAGTATACGTAACTGTTAACTTTCATTCGACTTATTCTATTGTTTAAACCCTAAAATTTAGAACATCCAACATTTTTTGTAATATTAAGATTTTTGATATCTTACTTCGTAAATCGTTATAGGTTTCATCTCATGATGGTGTGGGATAGACTCAGCGCGTTGCCGGATTCTTTGATAACTCAGATATTCTTATGCCTTCCGACCAAAGACACTATTAACACAAGCCTTCTTCACTCCAGTGACTCCCGTTATTCATCCAAAGCTGCCATCAATAACTTCATTGACAGATTTCTGGAAGTTTAAGTATGGGTTGCGCCTACAAAAGTTGTGGGTAGTAAATGATCGCTGCAATTTCATTGTACCTAGTGATAGTCTAAAGGAGTGGATTGTCATAGCGCGCGGTGATCGTGGGATTGAAGATCTAAATGTTAAGGTCAAGAGTGTTTATGTATCGTATGCCTAAGCTTTCATGCCTTTGAACATCTATAAGAATAAGACACTGGTGTCTTTAAAGCTTGCAAAAGTAGGGCTTACGTACGCTTGCCAATCCTGAGTTTGTTTTTCCTCTGCCTTGTCTCAAGATCGTGCATCTTGAAGACGTTTTTTTGCGATCAGGATGGTCAGTTGATCACGGAGAAGCTCATCCTAGGATTCCTGTTCTTGAGGATTTTACCTTTGTAAAGAATTGTTATGATTATCGAACTCACCCTCTTCTACGTGTGAGGTCTCATTCTCTGAAGATCTTCCATTTCGCCAACTCAACTTGGCATCTTTTTAATCATGGAATTTTCATCGGGTTAAAGCCAATTTATGCATTTTATTGTTTGGGTCATAAATCTTCTTGGAATCGGCTCAATACGTGATTTTCTACAGTGGACGTATCCCCTATAACTGTTTAATAATTAAATGCAGCTCAAAGAGATCAAAGGAAATGAAGAAATGATGAGTATTCAGTAGGAAACTCCACAACAAAATTGGCTAAAATGTAATTCTGGCAGTAGCCACCAAAATGATTATGATTTTATAGGGGTTAGCTAGATGATAAAAGATAGTAAAAGAGATCATATTTTACCAAGTGCAAAATTAGAAGCATTAAATACACCAATAAACAGAATTCCTACAAGTATTTCAAACATATATGGGCTCATGGTTGAAGATATATCTAGTGTAAAAGAGAATATAATTTTGAAACTATAGTTTTTGGGGAGGGGGGACAAAAACAATCATCACAGCACTTGAAGTCTTCAATATATTTGAGTTGGACCGTAATCTAAAATGACATAAACTACAAAATTCATCAATAAAAAACTCATAGTGATTACTGACTATTTTGGCTGAACAATATTTAATTATACATTCCGATGGCTTTAGAAAAGTCTCTATGATAAAGAAACTCGAAACCGGTCCAAGTCAAGGAGGGTTCACATGACACTTGATGAGTATGTCCACCAATGCTTGACAATGAACAGTATCTCCACCAATGCTTGACAATGAACAGGATCTCCACCAATGCTTGACAATGAACAGTATCTCCACCATAGAAAGTTTCAGTAATATAATAGCTAATCTAAATCCATTGCAATTTTAGTTTTTTTTTTTTTATCATCGAGCCGTATTAACTTTTACGATGAAGTATCTCAATTAAAATATGGTTACCTAAATTCATTAATTTCGAAAACATAAATTCATTAAACAAGCATACGTAGAATATATTATCAAGTATGAAATTCAAATATTTTCTGAATGAATGTTAAATTTATTCATCAAAAAACTTTTTTACATCATGTGTTACTGTTGTTTTCTTAAGAAATTAAGAATGAACTTGTATGCTCTAGTCTAACTTCTTGAGCCAAACCAAATACCGAAGCCATCATCATACTTCCGGTACCCAGGTCTTTTGATGGTAGAGAGTCATGTTTCTGATAGTTTTGTAAATGGTCTTGATGAGATGAGATGAGATGAGATGAGATGAAGGTAGTTGATTCTCGCCGTGTCTACGTCAGTTTCTTTCCCTTCAGATAGAATGCATAGCTGTCTGAAATGTGTACCTGATCAAAAACAATCGAACGCAATCCTGTTTATGATCCAGCAGCAGTAGTATGGTACTGTCTCATTCCTCTATGTATTTGTCCAGCAGCAAACCCTTGGTGAGTTTTTCCCAGACATTACTTGAGAAAGGATAGGAGAAGAAAAGGTGTTTCTTAGTCTCCATTCCCTGTTGACAAAGGACACTCTTAGAGTTAGAGTCAATATTTGCACTCCATTTTTCCATTCGATCACAGGTAGACAACCTATCTCTCATAGCTGTCCAGACATGATAAGAATGTCTAGGCGTTGAATGTTGGAACCACACACTTCTTCTCAAGTTCAAATTTCATTGCTGAAAGAAAACAAATTTAACCTATTCTTGTTTGTGTACAGAAAAAATATGGACCAAAATTTGATATTCACGCCCACAAAATCATCAATTTTTACAAGAATTATGGCTAAAAGTGAAAAGTATTGAGATTATATTCCAATATATATTACACGAACAATCCATAAACCACATGTATTTTTCATATTGTGGTGGTTATTTAATTTGTAATATACCCAACAATCTTCCTATTTATATTTTTGTCAGAGAAAATATGATCATGTATGATATGTAGTACATATCTCAATATTTATATTCCATGAAAGAGTCATGTTTAATTTAAATTATAAAGATGGACTATATCAAAATTAATCTTCTAAATTTAGTAATAATAGTTTTCGTGAGGATTTTCGAGAGTCTCTTCTCGCCATCTTCACTATAAGTCTATAAATACATGCTCTTAAGCTTACATATCTTTCACACGAAAACTTATTTTCTTCTAATTACTTATAAGTGTGTTCGCGTAACTAGCAAAAGAAAAAGAAAAACATGGCAAGCTCCAAATTTCTTGTTGTCTTGGCTTTGTTCTTTACATGCTTATCTCTTAATTCAGCCGGCTATCGAAACAAACCCTGGGAACAAAGTAAGTACATCTATCTTTTTTATCGAAAACACATTCTATATTTATAAAAAAATATATATATATATATATATATAATGTGTAGATCGTCTTGGTTTTGTATACATGTCCGTGGCAATTGTTTTAGTTACATCTATGTTCTCTCTTCTCATATATATATTTAGTCTGACGGTTATACACATGTTATATATCCATATATATATATATATATATATATGAATACATGATAGTAAGCTCGTACATCCTTCACACCAGAGAAAAACCCCTTTTCTTCTAAAATTAAATACTTATAAGGCTATTAAACCAAAGTGTGCTCAATCTACTTATCAAAAAAATTGTGTTCTCAATCTCCAAGTTTCTTGTCGTCTTAGCTTTGCTCTTTACCTGCTTATTTCTTGCTAATTTAGCCCCCTTTTGGAGCAACCCCTGGGAACAAAGTATGTGTATATAGATATATGCTATCCAGTTCATCTTTGTACCCTTACGTTGTAGGTATAAATATAGAAATATGTAGACAGCATGTATGTAGGTCAACTTGGTATTTGCATACATTTTCATGGTTAGTTTAGTTAGATCTATGTACTCTGTCTCATAAATTTAATGTAGTGTGATGCTTACATACATTTTTTTTGTTGGACAACTCTTACATACATATTATATAAACAGATGAAATAGTGAATCCCAATGGTGCTACTGATACCAATGCGAAAGAGCCAGGGCAATGGGGTGGAGGATACGTTGGTTGGTGCAGGCACGGTTGCTGCTATACGGGACGCAATGGCTGCATCCAATGCTGTAGGTACGCCAACGAGCAAATTAACAGTGTGGGGATGCAGAAACGCGGCCGTGGCCAAGTGGAAGAGAAATCATCAAAGGAAGAGAAGGCTTCTCCAGTTTGGACCCAGAGCCGACCCTGAAAAAGGATAAACCATAGACATGTTACCGTATAACGTATGGCCACTTTAAGCTGCTTGTTTACTACAATAAAATGGAAACATGAACGTATCTTAGATGGTACATGGAATAAAGTAAGTGTCCTTTTATATATGTTATGTCAGTGTGCATGCGCAGTTCTATATATGTGTGTGTGTTTCTATTCTTAAGGATACGTATCTCTATGGTATTTGAACTGGAGTTTCAATCACTTTGATGGATGTTCGTGGTTAATCCACTATTTTAGATCGATAGTCATATTATAAGATTGGAGGACCGATAACAACCAGCGCAACAAAATAAATGAATGTATGTACCACCATTTGATTAATTTGATGGTTTAGTCGTCATACGACACAGCTGAAGTAAGATCTTGTAGATGAAAGAAAAAAAATACTTAAGTGAGCCAATATTCACCAAGTCATTAGATGTAGTGTACTTAATTATTTTATCAATTAGCATTCCACAACCAAAACAGCAGAATTATAGAGCGTCGACATTGTAGAACCGGGAATATATATCAGACTGGCTTACTGGACCACAATTTTTTTTGTCAACGGACCACAGAATTTTTTAATTTTTAACAAAATATTCGATAAATTATTAATAATTTTTATATATTAGAAATTTCGGTCAACAACTCCAATTTACAAATACTTTACAAGTAAATAGATTTCTAATATGAGATTTATTAAGCTGGTCTTCCAAGCCATTTTTCATCATATCTCTGATCTTACAAATATTTAATCTCAAAATTGCGCCAAATTCATGAGTCCACGTATCTATCGCTAACATCCAAAAACATCGAGAGCATGAGTCCACATATCTATCGCTAACCTGTTGATGGTTTTGACTCCAATTAAATTTGGATGAGAGATTTGGTTCTACTGACCAAATTCACACAGCCCGCATTAGCAGCTGGACCAGCCCCTATACATACTGCTCATTCAGATATCGGGATTGATGCCCATGTGCATGAACCAAATATTGTAGCTTCTGCTCATAGCGACCTTAAGATTCATGAGATTTGAAACAATTACCGATTATAAGCCCAATAAATATGTTTTTCATAATCATTGTCAGGGTAGTCGAAAAATCTATGCATATTAGTCACTTAAATATTGGAGACTAAGACAAATATTTCATCTTGATATGCCCATGACTGGCCCTACTACTGTGTCTATCTACCATCCCAGTCGGAAGATGACTTCAGAATAAGAAAACTACATAAGCCTTGGTAATGGCTACAACTAGAACATCACTCACTATTGTTCAGGTCGTGCGTGCAGCTACATCGTTGATGATGTTCAACCTGAATCTACTACTACACTATTAGTGAAAACGTCAAGATCTCTCAGTTTTCAGCCAAAATGAATCGGAAAAACTGTGTTGAGATACATGTGTTGAGGATGTTTATCATCGACTCTTGAATGTGTTGAGATTAAACTAGTAAATTACTTTCTTGAGAATTCAGCAGTCCTCAAGAAACTTTATCTGAATGTCAGACGTTCTCCTCATACGAGGACCGACCAAGAGATGGATTTCTATAAGAGCCGTCTTACATTGTCTACAAAGCGTTCTCCGAGATGTCTAAGTTTTATTTTGCATTTAGTGAGTAGATCTTCGGATAATACTTAAGCCTATGTATCTGATAAAAAAGTACTTTGGATTGTTTAACTATTTGGATGATCTTATAGATATATTGTTAAAATTGATATATATATATATATGGTTAAAGGTCAAGACTATTGAGTTAGATGTAAACTCTGCACTCTCTCTAGTGCTCATTACAAGTTTTTTTTTTGCTCCCTCTCTTTGCTTCAAAACATGAAGCAACCAGTTTTTTGTTTTCTGGAACCACCAACACTTGTCGAGCAATTGGGCACCGAAATTATATGTGTGATTAATAGTTTCATCATATGATTAGAAGACATTGTGGAACTATGGTAAATTTCAGCGTTTTTAATTTGTTTGTAGGACTTTTCAGTTACATGGGAGCCAGAGCAGAAGACCAACCAATCTCACCAATGTGCCTCGAGTGTTTAATATCAACTCTGGAGCCTGTTGAGATCAATCAAGAAAACTCAATCTCATAAAAATATGGTTTAGAGCCTGGTTCAAACCGGTACAAAAGCCAACATTCTGACCCCACCCGGTCCATCTATGTCGCATAAAAGTCTTTCACGCTTTTTTTCTCAACTGAGTTAACTCGGTAGGCGTGACAAAGAGAAGCTGAGCTAACTCGTTAGGCGTGACAAAAGCAATGACGAGTGACTAGACAAAAAGGCAAAAAGTCCTTCTCTTTCTTCTTCCATCTATTTTAAAACATACTTTTCTAAACCTTATCTATCATTCCATCTTTGGATCTTCTTGCCTCCGATCACAACCACCATCATTTTGCGTTTGATTTTGAGATTTTGTAAGAACATAGATAAGATATGGCTAGGTCTGGGGTTGATGAGACATCAGAAACTGGAGCTTTCGTAAGAACAGCATCTACATTCCGCAGCTTCGTTTCGCAAGATCCCGCTTCTCAGTTCCCACCTGAATCCGGAAGATACCATCTCTACATCTCCTACGCTTGTCCTTGGGCTTGTAGATGTCTCTCTTTCTTGATGCTCAAAGGTCTTGATCATGCCATCACCTTCTCGGTCAGTGCCTGCCTAATCACACCACCATGCTCCTCTTTATTGAATTACTTTCACCTAATAAAATCATTGTTTTTTTAATTGGTTAGTCGTGTCATACAATTTGGGAAAGAACTAAAGAAACCGATGACCATAGAGGATGGGTTTTCCCTGATTCTGATCTCCCTGGAGCTGAGCCTGATTATCTCAACGGTGCCAAGACTGTGAGAGAGCTCTATGAGATTGCTAGTCCCAACTATGTTGGCAAGTACACTGTTCCTGTAAGTGTTTTTATGAATCCTCTCTTGTTACTATGTTTCATGACAATGTTAAAAGTCTCTGTTTTATTTTTTTAATTGCTGCTTCAGATTCTGTGGGATAAGAAGCTTAAGACTGTGGTTAACAACGAGAGTTCAGAGATAATCAGGATGCTCAACACTGAGTTCAACGGTGTTGCCAAAAACCCGTGTCTCGACCTTTATCCTAGTCATCTCAGAGAAGCGATTGATGAGACTAATGAATGGGTTTTCGATGGGATAAACAATGGTGTCTATAGATGTGGGTTTGCTAGGAAACAAGAACCTTACGATGAGGCAGTGAACCAAGTGTTTGAAGCGGTAGAGAGATGTGAGGGAATACTCGGAAAACAACGGTACATCTGTGGAAACACTTTCACCGAAGCAGATGTTCGGTTATTCGTCACCCTCATAAGATTTGATGAGGTAATTTTGTATCTTCTTTTGTTGTTTTACCATCAGATTCTTGATTTTTATCCTTTTTTTTATTTATTTTGAGTTGCAGGTTTACGCGGTTCACTTCAAATGCAACAAGAGGCTGTTAAGAGAGTATCCGAATATCTTTAACTACATCAAAGATGTGTACCAAATCGATGGAATGAGCAGCACTGTGAAAATGGATCACATCAAGCAGCATTACTACGGAAGCCACCCTACGTTAAACCCGTTTGGGATCATCCCTCGTGGACCGAGCATCGATTACTCTTCGCCTCACGACCGTGACAGATTCTCCTCCTGAAAAGACCAAACATGGTCGATGTTTATCACCTGCCTTCAAAGAAATATGTCTTTGTATTTCAATTTTAAAGTCAATAATACTTGTTGTGTGTTGCAAGTTATGTTATGTCTGAATTTTGCAAATTGATTTGTATGTTTCAAGATTTATTTTAAAGTCCGTAATACATTAACTTGAATGTCCAGCAAGTTCTTTGAGAAGAAGACGACTTGGAACATTCATCCAGAGCTCGAAATAGAAAAGACGTGTTGGACTCAGCGGCTGTGATTGTAGAACATCAGTTTTATTCCAAGTTCAAGCAACAACAGATCCCCACTACATCAAACACACTAACGAACCAGAGAATCTCAAATCCAAGAACCTGTCTTTGCTTAAAAGAGTATTGGCTTGGGTGATGAGATTGGCTTTTTGTTGCAGTTAGGTGAACCGGATGCGTTTCAAGAACCATGAAAGGACTTGAAGCTTTTATGCTTGCTCTCACAGTTTCATTACATGACATTTTTAAGGGGAAAAGATATTCGGAATATAATTTTCTGTGATGCCAAGAATAGGCAAAAAGTTATGAACATATGGTTTTGTTGTACCTCAAGGAACATCTTGGAGCACAAGCATTTGTTTGCAATGATGCCTCCCAATTCTCGTAAGTCTTATTATATTATTTGACACACAATAGATTGAATCTTAGACATTAAAGGTACATAGAAACATTCGATCTAAATGCTGCATGTCCTTACAGTACTAATCTTTGTTGCTACTAAGCTAATCGGTAGATACGTTTGGCCAACCTTTGTCAGCCTGGAGCTTTACAAACTCAGACAGAAGCTTGATCTCTTCATCCTGCAACCGCGGACCAAAGGTACACTGTCCTCTGGGAGTGCATTTCTCCCCAAATCCCTGTAAGTAAATCATCAGACATAGTTCTCTTCAGATCATTTTAGCTAACTGGAAGAGAAGATCTCACCGGCATTCTTCCTTTTCCGTAGTAGGTAACACTGTATATCTCTTCCTCAGTATCAACTCCATTTCTGTTAGAAAGGTCAAAACCATAGCAAACCATAAGAATCAAAGCTCACAAGACATCTCTTAGGAGGATAGAGCATTGGTTTTCTTACCTTTGGAGGTCACTTGGAAAAAGCGTTGCGCCCTGGAAAGAAAAAAGGATATGAACTTATTTAACAAGAGGAAGAGAAAAAAAAAGAATGGTTCATGATTAATCTTTTCATTAAGTGTCTACAAACTCACTGGTTGAATAATGTTTCCACCTGTGTCATGACAGCCAATACAAGCTCTATTAAACAGTGTTGCTCCTCTTTGTATATCCAAAGTTTGGCCAAGAGATTCTATACATATCACCAATACAGCATGAAAACATTCTTGAATTTTCTCCCAATCTTTCTTTCAGTTTCAGAAACAGAGGACTGCTCTGCTCTAAACTTCTTTGTCCGTGTTACCTACCTGGAGGATTACAGATGGGTGAGACTGCAAGAAGAACCGCCGTGAGCGGAGGAGCAAACCTCTTGATCAGAAACTCCAAATCTTTGTGTTTTAAAGGAACTTGAAACTTCCATTCGCTTTCTCTTGCGTTGGCCTGTCGAACAGTAGTACATATGAATATTAATGTCAGCGTCGTTGAAACTACTCGTATTCTAAATATACAGACAGTAGACGAAAGAGACAGAGAACCTTGTGGGAGGAACAAAATAAGTTGCAACAGCGAGCAGAGCCACCAGAGGCAGAAGAAGAGTGAAGCCTCATCATCTTTTGCTTTTTGCAAATTGTTAGATGGATGATAAAGTGAAATATCCCGTCTTATCTTTTTAGACGGTTTAGCCGGTTACCGATTTGGTACAGTTGAGAAAACCGGAATGGTTACAAGTTACAGTATAGTATGACTTTAGTTGTAGGAGTTAGAAATATTTATGAATTTTGTAATCTAATCTCACTAAATCCGTTTAAATTCGCTTTATTGGTCAATGATAGAAACTTTTAGGATATCAGTACTGAAAAATTATATTTTACCAATATAATAAGAATATGTGTAATATAGTCTAATTATGTATCTAACTTAAAATTTTAGAAAATGTATATGCAATTGAGTGCGTTTCAAAAAAAAGTATATGCAGTTGAGTAATGTAGCCTTTGAAAAGACTTAGTAGGTTTAACCCAAGATGTTCTTACTGGCTGTATTTATTGTTTATATGCCATTGCGTATGTAGTTGGCATGTCCCTTGTATACGTTGCCATTAAAATCAAACCACAATATGATTTATAGACATTAACTGAGACAACGAGTTTTTGAAGTTTTCCACAATACTACTGCTATTCAACTTCCTTATTTCCAGAAAATTACAAGCAATTAATTTTTGCTAGAGAATGACAAACCTTTTTAAACAAAAATAGTAATTAAAGGGATAAGATAAACATATATTCCCGACAAAAGAAAACTTATATATTCACTTAAAATAACCAATGGGAAAATATAATCTATTAGTTTCCCTTGATAAGCATGCTCTTGGCCTCTTTCAATAAACGTAATACGTCTCTCATGTTCATCCGTTCGCCAGCTGCATACGCAGTACAAGCCAAGCCAACTTCAATAGTTTTCTTAAGGCAATCAAGTTTTGCATGAAGTTGTGCACCAGAAACATCGATGAGTCCCTTAAGTTTAGGATCAATCACTTCCATAACACCATTACTTTGAAACCCATAACTTATCCATGATATTAGATTTTGATCTCCTTCGAAGCTCTCGTCCATTGGGCTCTTCCCACTCAAGAGCTCTAACAACATCACTCCAAAGCTATACACATCTCCTGCTTGTGATGGCTTTTCTCCAAGCCCATACTCTGCATATATAACAATCCCACATCAGCTTGAGAATATAAAATATATTAAAAAGGAGTAAATTAAAAAAATATATTGAAAAGTAATAACAAATTTAGAACATGTAGATTGTTTATAAGATTTAAAGCTGAGCAACTAACCTGGAGGAATATAACCAATGGAGCCTTTCAAGACATGTGTGGAGCTTATAGAAGCGTGATGACGATCATCGGATGCGTCAAACAACACCCGAGCCAACCCAAAATCACCGACCTTTGCAACCATTTCTTCGGTTAGAAGAATATTGCTAGGTTTCAGATCACAATGAACCACGGGAACTTCACAATCATTGTGTAAATAATCCAATGCAGAGGCAATGTCAATGGCTACATTCACTCTTTCTTCAAGACTTAACCCAACACTCCCATCAGGATTTCTATTTTCACCTTTGATCCATTCTTCTAAGCTTCCATTGCTTAAGAACTCATACACCAAAGCCAGAAACTCGTTGTTTTTGAAGTCTATGCTTGAACAAGAAGTCACTAGTTTCACAAGATTCCTGTGCCTTACATTCCTCAAAGCCTCACACTCTGCTATAAAGCCTTTGTAGTATCCGTTTGCTTTGAGATCGATGACTTTCACCGCAACATCAACCCCTCGTATCAGCCCTTTGAATACCGATCCAAAGCTTCCAACACCAAGAAGATTTCTAGCGTTGAAATTCTCGGTAGCTCTCCTCAGCTCATCATATGAGACATTCATAAATGGTTCCTTGAGGAGTGAATTTGATGATGATGATGTAGATGTGGTAGACTTTTTTTCCTTTCTTTTCCAAATCAAGAAACTTATCACACATATTGCAATCAGACCTACCACACATGTGGTAATGCTCACTTTCAAAAGCTTGCTGTGCTTCCGAGTTTTTCGACGACAAGCGTGAATGCAGAGCTTTGGATTCCCCTCCATATAAGCTTTAGAACGATCTTCGAAAACCCCACGGGTTGGGACCCATCCTTCAAGATTGTTGAATGAAATATTCAAGAACTTCAATGCTTGTAAATCCTGAAGTTTTGGAGGAATAACACCGGAAAGCTGGTTTGAAGAGAGATCAAGAAACTCTAGACCTTTTAATTCTGCTAATGCATCCGGGATTGGTCCGTCTAGATTATTGCCAGCCATATTTAGCTTCTCCAAGCTTTGACAATCTTTGATAGATGAAGGAATGTGGCCTGAGAAGTTGTTACTAGAGAGATCTAGACTCACAAGGCTTTCGAGGCGACTTATATCTTGAGGAATTGGACCGGAAAATAGGTTGCTAGATAGATTCAAGACGGCACTCAAGCTAGGTAGGTTAAGAACTCCATTTGGTATGCTTCCATTTAGCCTGTTGCTGGATAGATCCATGGATAACATGTTCTTGAAGTTTTCGAATGATGGTGGGATCCTACCTTCTAGCTTGTTTTGCGATAGATTGATCTCATTTAACGCGCCAAGATCGCCAAAAGAATCTGGTATTCTTCCAGTAAGCTGGTTTCTTGCGAGTTCCAACACTTGCAAACCTTTCAGTTTCCCAATCTCTTGAGGGATTTCACCAGTCAATGTGTTGTCACTGATGTTAAACAGAGTCAGTCCCGTCAGATGGCCGATGGACTCAGGAATTTCACCCGTGAAGCGGTTTCCTCCCATGAAAAGTTTGGAAAGATTCTTGGAAAGATTGCCAATAGATACCGGAACAACACCCTCCAAAAGGTTTCCATCAAATGCAAGGAAGTTAAGTTTGGAGCTATTACTCAAAGACTTGATGAAACTATCAAGATCTTGGTCTCTACCCCAAACTAACTTATTGAATCCAATGTTGTACATTTCTAGGAATGGTAGATTGCCTAATCCTGATGGTATGGTCCCTTCTAAGAGGTTGTGTGCAGCGCGGATGACCTTGATATTAGTGAGATTGTATAAAGAAGATGGAATCTCTCCGCTGAACTTGTTGAAACACACGTTGAAAACCAAGAGTTTTGGAAGTGTGTATCCTATGTTGCTAGGAAACTGACCCCAAAAGTTGTTTGAAGCAATAACCAACGATTCTAGAGACGACATGTTGTAAATAGAAGGTGGAATTGTTCCAGAGAGGTTGTTTATGGTGAGATCAAGGACTTGTAGCCTTTGAAGACGACCCAACTCGTAAGGAACTGGACCACTAAGAGAGTTTGTGCCTAGGCTTAAAACGGTGAGAGATGAAATGTTTGAAAGAGATGGTGGAATGGTTCCATGCAATTGATTTTTTTCCCAAGTTTAAAATAGTTAGGTTCTTGAGATCACCAAGTTGGTTTGGAACGAGACCCGTGATCATGTTTGAGGTTAGATCAAGGACTCGTAGCTCTATTAACTTGCTTAGGTTGGAAGGTAAGGATCCTTCTAAGCTGTTAGAGCTTAAATTAAGAACCCTTAGACGAAAAAGATTTGTGATCTCTTTTGGAACTAGACCTCGAAGTTGGTTATTTTGAAGTTGAAGAGAAGTGAGAAAAGAGAGGTTACCAATACTTGGGCTTATGGAACCACTGAGACCATGACCAGAGAGGTTGATGGAAGCCACTCTTCTGTTACGCGTGTTGCAAGTCACGCCAGTCCAGTTACAAGGAGATGTGTTTTGGTCCCAAGAGAAAGAAAGTGATTGTGGGATTTGGCTAATTTGGGATTTGAACGAGAGAAGAGCTTCTCTATCAGTATTTAATGAAAAAGAAGCTGAGCCAACAATGGAAAATTTTGAAATGTAAAACATTAGAAAAAGAAGAAGCTGATGAACACTCAAACCCATTATTATATCTCTTATTGATTTCTTT